>OX346738.1:3025000-5425000 GCA_947063395.1 Hemistola chrysoprasaria | reverse complement strand
AATCACCAATAATTAATATTCTACTATTATACCCACTTGGCTAGTAGTTGCTGGAGCATACGCTTCTGGGTTCTCGATCCCCAGGTCAGACAAAAACTGTAAAAAAATTTTTACCAGCCTGGAGTCTGAAATGTGCCCGGTAAGTAATAGGCTCGCCTTATTCGAGCATTGGGATATGCTGAAAACCAGCGCTGCGTCTCTCCCACGTAGCATCTAGCTGAGCATATCCCTATTGCCATAGAAAGGAAATTATAATTAAATAGGTAATTAGATATAATATTATTATTTTAGGTTATATAAGTACTGCATAGATAAATAGTCAATATTATTGTTATTATTTTGTATCTTGTTGGAATTATAACGTCTACCTTGCAATCTTTTCTATTTTCTGTATGTAATTTTTTGTGGCAATAAACATTTATTTTATTTTTTTATTACATGGGACCTAAAAACAAAACTGGCAAGTGCGGGTGTATCTACTATGAGACAGAGTCCTGGGTACACCTCGGCCTAGCCCTACCCTGCAAGGTACTAATAGATGGCGCTGTATGTTCTTAGTAAGGAACCCTGCACTTTGCATACATATTATATATATTTTGTAGTGAACGTCTAATCATGCGAGTATAACTGGGATATTTAGAAGTTCACTATGAAAAAATCGTGCTTTTATAAGAGAAACTAAAATGACAGGGACATAGTTTACTTCACTATAAAAAAAACCGGATATAAACATAAAGAATAGGTAAAAATATATTCGGAGGAAACAGGGGACTACAAAACATCGATTTGGTACATTTTTCATAGGATTGTGTCAAATTTCACGCAGATAGGATACGTTTTTTAACTCTGAAATAACACAAAAAAAAAACATTTAAAGGACATTATTAATAAGGTAAAACTGCGTGTTGTACCTTTGAGATATCTTTGATATTTTAAAATAAGACCTTTACGAGTTGTAGACCGTCTACGACGTGTAGAGGCTCTACAAATTTTATTGTTTTAGACTTTTATCTACTAGCCTTTCTGTAACATGGCAATCACACACACACTTACAACATCAGCCGGAAGACGTCCACTGCTGAACACAGGCTTCCCCCATAGAACGCCATAAGCTATACATATGGGGGGATTTTGCCGTAATCAGCACGCTTGTTGTGCGGCTTGGTGATCGCAGCAGTTGGAATACTTGGTGCCGGAGAGCGCTGCCAACAACTCTCCAAATATGTCTCTCTGCCAGGTCTCACGGCTCCCACGAGATGTGAAAGGAGTGGCCCTATTATATAGCCGGGAACCACAGGGCAAGCTCAGCAAATCTAGGCGACCTGAAACTCTGACATATGGGTTGTCCACATAACCCATATGAACTGACTCGAGCAGTATTAATTAAAATTAGTATTCTGTGGCCCGAAAACACGGGCTATACCGGCGGGTATAGCCCTTGTTTTCGGGCCCTTATTACGAACAGCAGTAGAAGTGTGGAAAGCGTTTATGTCAGTCAAAATTTACTGCTGTTGTTACGCGATTGCATATTCGTAATACCACCATACACGCGGAGACTATTTTTAATGTAACGTACAGAAGCTTCTTTGAGCTTCCAATCTAATGGTAATGTATAGCACCAATCTCTGAAACTATCTACAGAAGATGAGCTCGAAGACAGCCTCCACTAGGTACAAAAACTATTGTGAATGGATGGAAACTTCTTGATTTGTCTATAGATGTGATTTCTAGATGGATGGTAACCGGACTATTGCTAGAGACTCCGGCACCTGCCACTTCTGTCTCATGGTGAAATATACATACATACAGTCACGCCTTGTTCCCGGTGGGGTAGGCAGAGACTATTTCCCTCCACTTGCTACGATCCTGACATACAACTATAGCTTCGTCCACTTTCATCACATTCTTCATGCATGCTCGTCGGTTGTTGGTACTTTTGATTTGGCCATTCCAACTTTCTTTGAAACTACGTCAACTTGTTCATGAAAGGTACGCCTAGGTCGACGCCTACCGACTTGACCATTCACACTAGCCTTATAAATCTCCTTATTTAATCTCCTTTCATCCATCCTCTCCACATGTCCGAACCATCTAAGCAATCCATTCTCTATCTTTGTCACTACATCTTCTAACACGCCACAGCGTTTCCTTATCACACTATATATACTATCATAATATATATACTAATATATAATATAGAGAATATCTATGTTGTATTTCCAACTATAATTACGCTACTTTACCAATACCCCACTAATATTATAAATTTCAAATCATTTTACAATTTAAAAAAGTTACCATTGTAACAGGTAAACAAAACGCTAGCGTTGCTACGATCCTGACATACAACTTTCGCTTCGTTCCCGTGGGAATATTGGGATATATATCTCTATATGTTATTCCAGGGTATAAACTATCTGCGTAAATTTCAGCTCAATCAGTTCAGTACCTACTATGAAAAAATGCTTTTGTGAAACTTGACGCACAAATCCTTTTAGCGTGAAAAGGGAACAAATATACACACAAAAAAACAGTGCTAGACGGCGCTGGAGTCGAGTTAGAACTCGCTACGTTTTGTTTACCTGTTACAAACGTAACTTAACTTTAACATTACGTAACTTTAACATTGTAATAAGAGATTTATAATATTAGCAGTATTTTATCGTTGAATTATACATTGGATACTTTGCATTGAGAAAAGAAGTCAGTAGTTTATTAAAAATCATTAAAAACCGCATGTTTTTTAACCACCACATCCTAAAAATTCTCGCGTAATTTCACACAAACTTCCTTTTATTTTGAAACACGCAACAATCGCACAATACCTACCTATTGTTAGCTTGTTATCGTTTGTGACCGCACTCCGGACGGATAATGGCAACATTAAAAATTATGCATTCTTTCTGGGAGTTTTCATCTGTGTGGCAACATTGAGTGATAAAAACTAATATGGCGTCCGTATCCCTGCAGTATTTCCGCTGCCCGGCTTTAAATACCGGAATCCCTGGATAGAATCTTACATGTGGACTTTGCACCTAGACGCTGTGTTTCGTACATCACGTTAAACTGTACGTCCCGGCTGTTTCCTTTAAGATATGTAGGGGGCAGTCGTTAGCTCATGTTGGAGCCGCGGAGGAATCTTGCCGACCTGAAACTCTGGCGTTGTCCACATAACCCATATGAATTGACTCGAGCAGTGTAATTGGGGTAACCCGTTCTGTAAGAGTACATATAAACATTTTTTTTTATGGGACATCTTCCACACACGGTCATCTGGTCCCAAACTAGGCTAGAAGCCTGTACTATGGTCACCAGATGACTGATATACATACTTATATAAGCTTATAACACACAGGGACAGATCAAACAGACGTAATGTTCATGCACACAAATGTACGACCTGGCCGGGGATCGAACCCAGGCCCAGCGGCACAGAAAGCAAAGTTACTACCATCTGAGCCAACGAAGCTCTCACTACTATGCTTAGATCTCTTATAAATTCACGGTTTTATCATAGTGAACTTCGTAAAATCCCAGCTCGCATGATTAGATGTTCACTACAAAAAAATAAGAGTTTATAAACCAAAATAAAATTTTATTCATACTTAACTTATTCTTCAAAATATCAAAATACCATAGTATCAAATATACGTTTACTATACTCGAAGGAAACAGGGCAATACAAAACAACGATTTGATAAATTTTCCATATGAAACTGCTAAGATGTTCGCATTCCTGTTAAGGCTCTGGCAAACGCCGCATACAACATTCTAGCGAGGATTCCTGCGGCACAGAAAGCAGAGTCACTACCATCTGTGCCAACCAGGCTGTCAATTAAAATTAAAACTAATAAGCAGACTTTGCTGAACTTTAGTATACTTTAGTAGGTAGGTATTCTGAATTGACACATTATAGGCTTATTTACTCGCCTACTTACTATTCAAAACCACACCGACGTGCTTGTATGAATAATGTGATGAAAATGATGCTTGTCAGTCGTGTGTCAGGATCGTAACAAGTGTAGAGAAATAGTCTCTGCCTACCACAACGATAACAAGGCGTGACCTTTAACTTAAACAGCGATGCACATAATCATAAACTCAAATAAGCTCAAATTCAAAAACACATTTAGAAACGGACCGACCGTACAGCTCCAACTCTCTAACGTAAAAAAAATAAAAGGCCCTGTATGTAAGCCACGTCGGCCCCTGGTGACCTACATCTAGCGCTCGATGCCCCGCACTGCGACGCCCTGATTGGCTGGCGTCGAGCCGGTGTTGCTAGCTAGCAAAATTAATTACTTGTGGTAGATTTATTTGTAGTTGTTAGTGTAAGCATCATGATTGCCCATAACAGACACAGTGCCAGTGTTTTAAAATTCTGCGCGGCACTGCACTGCGCCTGTCACCTTGAGATATTAATTAGTTGTTGAAACTCGTCATGCCCAGTAATTTCGCTGGTAACATCGCCCTTCAGACCGAAACACAGTAACGTTTGCACATTACTGCTTGGCGGATGAATAACAGTAACTGGCAAAGGTGTGGTACTTCCCCAGGCGGGCCCCTGCAAAAGAGGCCTACTACCACAGACTACAGTTACTCTACTACCATACTACCATATGCGGCTTTTAGTAGTCTAAGGTAGTAGGAAATAGAAATAGTTGCACAATCGTGTGTGCTCTATTTTTGTGCCCAATAACTATAACCGGCACAGATCAAACCATAGGCACAGGTTCCTTGATGTTCCACTCAGTCGCATTGTTCATCGTAGGAACACGCCGATATTCCGCATCATGTCAGACCTCAACGCATTCCTAACTACCTATCCTGAATGTGATATTTTTAATGATAAATGGCGTGCTTTACTGTTACGATTTTGTGAAAATTATGATCGTAATGATAATAATAATATAATATATTCCAGAATGTAACACTGTTATAATTAATTTCAATTAAGTTTATAATTACGAGTAGGTACATTATTATTCAAATTGTTCGCGGAAATTATTATTATTACTATTGTTTAAATTATATTATTATTATTGTATTATGTATAGTTTTTAAGTAATTGATCATATGTAAAAAAAAGTTACGCGTTTATATTATTACAATAAGTAAATAAATATATGATAGAATAGGAAGTAGGATCAACACATGTGTACCTCTACATTTCAGCGAGTGAATCCGCGCAACGCAACTAGTATTTCTATAAACAATATAACAGTTTTTATCAAATTATAGTAGTACACAAACGCCAGATTTGCTGATAACATTGCCAATTAAACATTGATAAGAATTTGAAATAAAACACTGTTATTGTTTACTCACACGCTGTTATACATACATACATACATATACATACAGTCACGCCTTGTTCCCGTTGGGGTAGGCAGAGACTATTTCTTTCCACTTGCTACGATCCTGACATACAACTTTCGCTTCTTCCACTTTCATCACATTCTTCATGCATGCACGTCGGTTGTTGGTACTTTTGACCTGGCCTTTCCTTAATATAACATCAACTTGTTCATGAAAGGTACGCCTAGGTCGACGCCTACCGACTTGACCATTCACACTAGCCTTATAAATCTCCTTTCGTCCATCCTCTCCACATGTCCGAACCATCTAAGCAATCCATTCTCTATCTTTGTCACTACATCTTCTAACACGCCACAGCGTTCCCTTATCACACTGTTCCTTACTTTTTTACACGTTGTTACCCATTCCAATATTATACAAGTGTTATTTAGGAAATTAGAAAAACCCTTTCCTCTTCTTCCAGCTCCATCATCAGCTCCTGGTCTCCATCTATCTGTAACATATTCATTGAGACGATTCCAATGAGTCCAAACACTATATATTAGACTACTGGTCCATCTGAACCTGATGCTGCATCAGGTCAACGTTACCAAGACGATGCTATATTGTTGAAGTGACGGGATAACAAACGAATCGATCAGACCACTGGAACTCGCTAATATCCCTTCAGCATCTAAAATCAACTAATTATCTACAAACGGCTGAAACGATTTTCAAATTCATATTAAAAAAAGATTTATTTCGTGACAGAGTCCATTGTGTTAGTATGTTTTTTATTTATTTATAATTCAGCACAACGCTGGGACTAACTTAATGCTAAAATAGCATTTTCTGCCAGTTATTCTGGAAACTGGAGAAAATGTTGCATAAATCAGGTGGGGTGCAGACAGAGGAAAATGTTAGAAGACAATTTTGTATAAAAACTAAAATAACTTTGCCGGGAAACTTAAAAATTAACACAAACAGATAACATTTTATAAATATTATATGATATATTATTATATTTTTAGAATTATATTACTATATAACAGATTATATTATGTTAGTACTTATTCTAATTTACACAAACACAATTAATTAAAAACCTTACTATACCTAGTCTAATTTAGATTGATTCTTATAATAATATAATATGGGACAACTTCCACACACGGTCATCTGGTCCCATACTAGGCTAGAAGCCTGTACTATGGTAACCAGATGACTGATATACATACTTATATAAGCTTATAACACACAGGGATAGATCAAACAGACATGTGTTCATGCACAAAAATGTTTGACCTGGTCGGGGATCAAACCCGGGGCCTGGCACAGAAAGCAGAGTTACTATTAGCGTCTGAGCCAACGAGACTGTCACTAACAGCTTGATCGATGGCAGCCGAACAAAAATCAATTTTATGGTCATATTTTCTTAAATTTGGTACATAAATGGTATCTTATCTGGTAATTTAATATTCAATTGATAAATTAAGAACCGTCTTAGGATTTCATTTACGGAAACACGGGCTAAAAATTGATTTTTGTTCAGCTGTCATTGCTCAAGCTATCATTGACAAAGTCTAATGAATATAGCACATTCATGACGCATAGCTACTTGTATTAGAACAGTTTCGAAAAACCCGCATATCTTCGCCTTTTTCATATTAATTAATGGTAACAAGACAACAGAACAGATAATAATACTACGTATAGAATGGACACTGTCATCCGCCCACCAATCGGGCCTTCCTCACCCCGCGAGCGAGATTGAGCTCTCCACGAGCCCCGCTTCTATGGGAAATCACCTCATGCATACTCTTGCACGTGTATAACTCCTGTGTGCAGTGTCTGTGTAGTAGGTAGTTATAGCGCGGCTTTTGTATCGGATTGAGTCGAGTGTCCGGGGTGTGATGTGCACGGGTACCTAGGTTCCTACATAAAGCGTCCTCCATAAACATAAAGGGGGGTTTTGATAATACTCGACACGCTTGGCAGGCGGGTTGTCGAGCGCAGTTCGATGATTTTTTGCAGAGGACGCTGCTGCCTGCTCTGGATCTGTTAAGTCCTTAGCCGGCTCTTACGGCAACCACGGGTAGAGAGAATTTTACATGAAAAATTTGTAAAATACATGTTATTTATTATTATAGTTACCTTTTTGTAAACTGTGTACGTTTCTTAGATATTAAGAAATCTCAAAAGATATATCTGATAACGGGGCTCTCAGAGGGTAAATTCAAAACACAGTCATATAAAATATACTTTATTAAAGAAGGTTTATAATAAAGTCAATCAGTACATAGAGGACAAAGATGCTTGGGAAACTTCTGCATAGCCGCCACGAAAAAACGAATGTAACCAAACCAAATATTGTAAAACAATCAGTTGAACCATACTCGACAGCCTCGTTGGCTCAGATGGTAGTAACTCTGCTTTCTGTGCCGCAGGCCCCGGGTTCGATCCCCGGCCAGGTCAAACATTTGTGTGCATGAACATGTCTGTTTGATCTGTGTCTGGGTGTTATAAGCTTATATAAGTATGTATATCAGTCATCTGGTTACCATAGTACAGGCTTCTAGCCTAGTTTGGGACCAGATGACCGTGTGTGGAAGTTGTCCCATATTATTATTATTATTATACTTACAAGTTTCTTGTGCGTTCTTCTTGTAAAGATATCTTTCAGAACGCACGCTAGATTTATTAGATAGATTTAGATTTATTATTCACTTATCAACCTGATGCTAACCCAACATCCAGAGTTAGACATATTTTTTGACAATATAAATAAATTTAAGTCTATAATTTTAATATATTTAAGTAAAGTATGATATTTTATTAACCCTGTAACGCTTTGGATTGTAAGTCTGTAAGTTACTGTGAGTGTTTGCAATAAAGAAATTACTCTTTATCTTCATTGACTTGCAAAAGTGTCAGATTGTGACCGAACTGATGCATAAATAAATTCGAATTTTTTATTATTACCTATTAATCGTTTATTTCGACCCACAAGGATTATAGATCGGTAAACAATATTAAATACTAAATTAAATTACAATAAGAATTAATAAACAAAAATACAAAATAAAATGAATCGACATAATAATTCATTGGTAGTTGATTGTAATTAGAAATTTTAAGCGACTGTCTTTATTACATAGTCTGTCCACTGTGTGGGTGGACGATCTACGCTGCACAGACGTGGTCTCTATTGAAATACCTGACAGTTCCATCGGCCTTCAGTTCTACGTGCTATGTGCCGTCCATTGCCACTTCAACTTGCTAATCCTCTGCGCTATGTCGCTATAAACTCTAACTCAATGAAGATGTTTTTAAATAAGTCTTAAAATACATTTTTAAACTTCAATAAATAATATCAATTATTAGTAATTAATCTACCGTGCGTTCGGAAATATACCTCTACAAGAGTTTTACAATATTTGGTTTGGTTACTTTGTAAGGTGCCGCGTGGTGGCTATGCAGAAGTCTCCAGGCATCTTTGTTCTCTATGTATTGGTTAACTTTATAATAAGCCTTCCTTATTAAAGACCATTTTATACAGGTAACTTTCGTTCGTCTACGCATCTCTTCATTTCCGATACAATCTCGCAGAGAAATCCCGAGCATAGCCCTCTCCCAGAATTAGGTTTATAGTATATTAATTTCTATGTATGGTAAACTACTTCAAGTTACTAAATACTTACCTATCCATCCATTGAAAACTACGAAATGGCGTAAACAAACTTCTAGCGTTCAAAACATTTTCATTTTATTATCAGTGTTTTTCAAGGTTTTTGCAGCCATTTTCTTGCGTTACGCTTTTTCTCGCTCTCTCTTAGTATGATGTGCGAGGGAGATAGTGTTGCAGGCTTCGCGTACTTTACTCTGTCTAGGATAGAAATGGATGCGGCGAAAATCGGACTAATGTCCAGACTTATTGACATGCTAGTCATCACTACTGTGGTGCGTTGACTGTAGCGACATCGCAAACATTCATAGATCTTAGACACAAACTATTGCTAGGTACTTAGGTACTTACACATTTCCTTAAGTAGAAATTGATAAGTAAGTGTTCACATCTGATGAAATCGATGTTTTGTATTCCCCTGTTTACTCCGAATATTAATAAGCCATTCTATAAATTTATATCCTGATATTTTTATAGTGAAGTAAACTATGTCTCTGTCATTTTAATTTTTCTTATAAACCCTTGGTTTTTTCATAGGGAACTTCCAAAAATCCCAGTTTCACTCGCGTGGGTAGACGTTCACTGCAAATATTGCCCATGATTGCCCATATCACACAAAGTGCCACCCAGTGTTTTAAAATTCAAAATTCTGCGCGGCATTGCACTGCGCCTGTCACCGTGAGATACCTACGTATTAGTTGTTGGAACTCTTCATGCCCGGTAATTTCGTTGGTAACATTACCCTTCAGACCGGAACACAGTAATAGTAGCACATTACTGCTTGGCGGATGAATAACTGGCAAAGGTGTGGTCCTTCCCCGGGCGGCCCCCTGCAAAAGAGGCCTACCACTACAAAAATGTATGGGGAATTACCCCGTTACTCTACCCGTCCCTACAGTGCTTGCTGGTCCGTGGTGTTCATTTGCTCGTCTTGTCACTCACTATCATAAATAAAAAAAATATCTAAAAATAACCTCGCATAATTGTTTCGTCATTACTACTCGTATGGTTTCAAACCGAAGTTTTCTTCGGAGTTTCGAGTCAAATTTGCAAGCTTATCTGGTCAACGGCACCGACGCTGATAAAGATGCCGGTTGTATGGTTTTGAGGTTGTTATTACGTGGAAATGAGAAATACCACCATAATACCTTTGAATTAACAAAAATTAACAAGGAGATTAACAAAAGAGATATATAAGGCTAGTGTGAATGGTCAAGTCGGTAGCGGTCGACCGCGGGCGTACTTTTCATGAACAAATTGACGTTGTTCTTAGGAAAGGCCAAGTCAACAGTACCTACAACCGACGAGTATGTATGAAGAATGTCATGAAAGTGAACGAAGCGAAAGTTGTATGTCAGGATCGTAGCAAGTGGAGGGAAATAGTCTCTGCCTACCCCACCGGGAACAAGGCGTGACTGTATGTATGTATGTATACCTGTGAATATATTTACAAATAAATAGCACTACGATACTTCGAGTAGGTACGGGGGTTTTAAAAATGTAGAGCACAAATTTATGTACCTAATTACGAACATGCAGTATTATTTAAATTATTTTACTTTATTTATTTCAATAATTACCTACTGCCTCAGTGACGTAGTGTTCGCAAACTCCACTGCCGATCATGAAGTCCCAGGTTTGATCCCTAGGTCAGGCAGTGATTGGATTTTTCCATTAGGAATGATTTAGGTTATTTGAATATAACCAATAACATACTGGCGAAATGTGGGTGTACCTACTATGGGAACTTGAGTCTTGGGTACACATCTGCCTACCTTTGGGAAAAAAGCGTGATTGTATGTTATGTTATGTTACTTTTTATCCCTATATTCCCTCGGGAACTATGTCTACGCGCGTAAACTGCTTGGCACAGCAAGATATTAAAATACACTAGCTATGCCTCACGGTTTCACCCGCGTAAACATCGTTCCCATGGGAAATTCGGAAAAAAGTACCTTATGTGTAAGTCCAGAGTTTAAGCTACCATACCAAATTTCAGCCCAATCTCTTCAGTAGTGTTGGCGTGAAAGAGTAACAAACATCTATACATCGAATATAACCAAAACCGCGCTAGATGGCGCTGAAGGTGAGTTATAACTCGCAAGCGTTTTGTTCGCCTGTTAAAAACGTAAGTTTTTTACATTGTACTGAAATTTGATATTGATAATATTAGAAGGGTTAGCATAACAGAATGTGAATTATCTAATTATTCTTTATATTAGGTGGATATTAGATAGCTATGGGTAAACAGCAGATCTTTACAAGTCACGGCTCAGTTCACAGCTCATCCACTTGAGCCTTAACCATGAACCGACTCACAGATCATCTCACAAATCAATTCATCACATCTCGAAACTAAATGCATGTATTGAACTATTCAGATGAAATATCCAAACTGATTCTGATGAGAGGCCATCTAGAGAATACAGAGTAAGCCTGACTTGCAGAACACATAATGATCAGCTTATAATTTTTGTAACTAATGTTACGGGTCAAAAAGATGTGACTCGCGTTCGATTTTCGACTCTCAAGATGCGTGACAAGGTTGTTTTCTTTGGAATGACTGTGATGAGTACATGAGCCGCAAGCCACCAATGAGCTGTTTAGTTACTGTTGATAGTTGAGCTGTGACTCGGTGATTCAAACATACATGATCTGTATATTAGAGTCGGTTCAGAGCTGAGTTACCCATGCCTACTATTAGACGATAGGTTAGACGTCAATCACAAACCATCAATCATAAGTGATACTGAATGAGAGTGATGAAAAAGAAATAAAGTGGGATATCACAAAATATATTATATTCGTCAACATGCGTAATCGTTATCTGGCAACCAGAGCAGCGACAAGTGCCGATCTACTCCGTTATCGCGTCAACCCAGTTCCGTGTTAAAATTCACTAGTTTACAACACACGGTCTATGATAACAATTGCCTATTTTTTTTATGATAGCGTGTGACAAGACGAGCAAAACAGGTGCCTGATGGTAAGCATCATGATTGTCCATATAAGATACAGTGACACCCAGTGTTTTAAAATTCTAAATTGTGCGCGACACTGCCTGCGCCTGTCACCCTGAGATATTAGTTGTTGAAACTCTTCATGCCCGGTAATTTCGCTGGTAACATTGCCCTTCAGACCGGAACACAGTAATGCTTGCACATTACTGCTTGGCGGTTGAATAACTAGCAAAGGTGTGGTACTTCCCCAGGCGGGACCCTGCAAAAGCAATCTACCGAATTGAGTAGATAACTAATGATAAAATCCAATAACACTGTTTGTCTGACCAGGGGATCGAACCCGGCAGTCTGTGCCTATTTTAAATGAACTAGTAAACTAGTCAAAATAACACGAAAATTGTAACACCATGCCTTATCAGCATTTATCAGCGTGATAAATGATAACAGGCACATCTAGATGAATCATCTCATCTGTTTTATCTAGGGCTTATCTCTGTGGTACATTTACTCTAGTATCCTAGTTAAACTCTGTCTTGTTGAACTACTGGTCGCTATGTATCTATGTTTGGGACGCTTCCTCTCCCCTTGCGAAGTCCATTCCTGTGCTTGTCTAGGAATGGTTTGAATCTACTACAACTCGGACACTCGACTAAATTCCCATGCAAAAGCTGCGTCATAATTGCCTACTAAACATACACTGCACACATGGAGTTTTGTACACGCGCAAGAGTGTGCGTGAGGTGCGTTCCGAGCTCACGGATGAGGTTCTCGTGGAGAGGTCAATCTCGCTCGCGGGGCAGTACAAACAGTACAGGCAGTAGAATGTACAGTGTACATTCTATACGTAGTATTATTATCTGTTCTGTGCTGAGAGTGACCTATCCAATTCCACTTTCTGCACTTATCTGTTACCTTACTGCGTTATCTGGTTAGGTACCGATCGGCGTGTGTTCTTTTGCTTAAATTTATTGAAAATACAATATTATTTCAGAACTTACGAGTGAAAAGAGATGCCATTCTTCACGTAATTCACTTTGCTGCTGGTATTATTACATATTACAACTGAACAACTCGGTATTTTGTTAAATTCGTTAGAGATGATGCCGCGCGAAACAACATTCGACTACTGAGGCGCAATTTTGGTATCAAGCCCGTTTTGTGCCTGATGCGTACTCAAGGGCCACGCCCCCTCGCCAAATCTCCCTTGTTTGTATGATCTGAGGTCTTAACCATGGTCGTATATACATTATACATGTATATACACCAAAGCTCAATTTCAGTTGAGACAGATTAATACAATCGACGATCAAGTCATATAATTATCGTCTGCGTCATGCTGCTGTACGTCGTTGCTATCGATAGGGTCAAAATAAAAGAGACAGAGTGCTTGAAACTTGAATGCTATTCTGTGTTTGTTGCACAGCAATTTTTTTTATTTATTTATTTATTTATTAATCAGAATGATTTAGGACGTAGTAATAGTTATTATTCTCTGGTTTAGGTACACCAATTACAATGATTAAAATAAGATTTATGAAAAAAATATATATTAATTGATTGAATTTGGCGTTACTTTTCGGAACTCCATTGCAAACTCCTAGAACAAGAATATGTAGTTTTTAGTTCCGATTTTTTAGTGTCAAAAACAACATGCACAGTGCACCGCCCTCCCGCCCGCAAAATTGCATGCAAAGAGGAAATGCTATTAGGTATTATTTTTGTTATATATAAATATATATTATTGAGACACACTTTATACAAAATAGTTTAAGAGTACGACATTATGAAATACTTAAGAGAAACAAAGTATGTTCCAACACGGTTCCAACTCAGCATGGTGCTGGCTGTGAACAGCCAGAGCTGGTCTTCCGTTGGAATCCGTTGAAGTCCGCAATTTATCAAGTTTTTTATATTTCGGAAGACCTATTTTATTATTTGTTGTATATCTAAATCAATCTTCACCTGTCACGGACCTGTCAGCTTTATCATCGTGATAAGATTGTGGAGAGTGCGTGTGCGCATTTAGTTTAGGTGACTTATGGTATACAAAGTACAATGGTAATACAAAGTACTTAACAGGAAAAAGGACCTCTTAGCAGTTAGACACAATCCTATGGAAAATTTACTAAATCGATGTTTTGTATTCCCCTGTTTCCTCCAAATACAGTAAACCTATTTAATATATTTATATCCTGATATTTTAAAGAAGAAGTAAAGTATGTCCCTATCATTTATTTTTTTGTTTATAAACTCTAAATTTTTAGGTAGTGAACGTCCAATCACGCGAGTAAAACTGGGATTTTTTGAAGTTCACTATAAAAAAGTGTTTAAAAAAGGGTTTATAAGAAACATTAAAATGACAGGGACATAGGTTACTTTACTATAAAAATATCAGGATATAAATGGGTTAGTAATATTCGGAGCAGGATTTCAGCCCAATCTGGTCAGTAGTTTGGCGTGAAAGAGTAACAAACATCCATCCATCCATCACATAATCATTGATAATATTAAAGTAGAATAAGTAAGAAGTATGATTCCTCAAAAGCATTTCAGAAATAAGATAGTTTGTGAAAATATCTCACTTGGGTGCTATATTATATACTACTATATTAACTGTGTCCCGCGGTTTCATCCACGTTGTCACCGTTGTCACGTTGTCACGTTGTCACCGTTCCCGCGGGAATGTCGGGAAAAAACTACCCCATTCCAAGGTCTAAACTATATTCTTATATATCGAATTTCAGCACAATCGGTTCAGTAGTTTAGGCGTGAAAGAGTAACAAACATCCAGTCATCCATCAATTCATCCTGAAAAGTTATAATTCTCGTATTTTCTCAGATATATCTGATTATAATATGCCATATTATAATAAGGCAATATTTTTAATTAAAATAAAAAATGATTGATTCGTTACTATAAATTTTAAACAATGACAATAATGTTTATTACCTCTAGCACTCACTACCTAGTTACCTCATGCTAGGAAATGTGCGTGCTTTAATAAGTTGACATTGAAGCACTTCTACGTTTTTTTCTCACCACGTTTGGCAGGCTGGTTGGCGCGCGCAGTTCCATTGTTTACGCAGTTAACGCTGTTGCTAGTCCTCTGGATCTGTTAACCCTTAGCCGGCTCTTACGGCAACCACGGGTAGAGAGGGTGGAGCACTATTCTAAAGCCGGTAACTACACAGCACGTATTTTAAGTTCTTTTAAGTAACTGCGGTAATGAAAAATATTAATAAGTAGATAGACTCAGATCATAATATGTTTTTCACTTCTCTTTCTCTCAAACAATCTGTCATTGTTTCGAACCAGAGCGGGGATAAAATAACTTTTCAACCTATAAGATATAAAGAAAATTTAATTTTCTGTTACCGACGAGATTAAATGTGTTTGGTGTCGCAATCAATCAATCAATTAGTTTATTTGCGGAAATACTTTTACACGTAGGTATAGTTCTTAGTAGTACCTTATATTAAGTCACAAAATATTTCATCTGCAAGCAGACGTGCAAAAATTTGCAATTATTATTGAGATTCTATATAATACTACAATTACATCTTAAAAATATATATATATAATACTTACTAATATTTAAATTGTAATAATTGTGAAAACAAACAAAAAATCATATATTATAAAATTACACCTACCAGTCGTTAACGTTAAAAATACTCTTGAAATCCCTAACACTACAGAAACAGTTTGCGAGAAGCCAGTTAGTAAGTATATTTTTAAACTTGTTACCTTTCAATACTATAATGTCATCAGGCAGAGCGTTATATATTAATATAGGTACACATATTGTAAGCATTCCTCTTATATATATCTTTTTGAGCACGTAAAGGACATTTGCAATAATGCTTTAATGAAATTAATAATTTAATTTTCTTTCAATCGTAATGAAAGTAGAGTGTAACACGCGGCGATAAATTATAGCTCGGTTTCTATCGGTACCTTTAGAATCTTGTGAATCTACTAATTCATGACGCAGACTTTCAGGACAAAGTGACCTAGGAAATCTAGGTCAAGTAATAATCTAGGCTTCAGGCTTCCTATAGAATTATGTGTTCCTTACGTAACAATTTACAAGTATGCTTATAAGTCATTGTAGACTTATCATGAAGGACTTCATTTAACTACTAACCCACTTGTATTTAATATTTGTAGAGAAATTACCTATTGCTCAAACTCAAACTCAAAACAGATTTATTCAAAAAGGTCATAATCTGCCACTTTTGCACGTCAATGAAGATAAACAGTACTGAGTCTACCGTGCGTTCGGAAAGATACCTCTACAAGAAGAACGCACAAGAAACTTGTAGGGCTTAATTTTTTCAACAGATAGTTCACAATATTTGGTTTGCTTACATTCGTTTTCTTTGAAGGTACCGCGAGGCGGCTATGCAGAAGTTTCCAGGCATCTTTGTCCTCTATGTACTGGTTGACCTTATAAGCCTTCTTTAGTAAAGTAGATTTTATATAGGTTTTGAATTTACCCTCTGAGAGCCCAGTTATGTCTTTTGGGATTTTATTATAGAAACGTACACTATTTCCTTAGAATGTATTTTTATTTGTTATAGATAATCTAAAGCTAGGTACAGCTATTTTGTCTTTATTCCTAGTATTAAAATTATGAAGGTCACTATTTAATTTTAATTTATGTAAATGGCTTTTAATTTTGCTCGTAATTTTGCAGCCGTGTGGTTCCCGGCTATATAATAGGGCCACCCCTTTCTCACCCGGTGGGAGCCGTGAGACCCTATAGAGACACATATTCGGAGAGGGCAGCAGTGCTCTCCGACACCAAGTATTACAACTGCTGCGATCACCAAGCTAACAACAAGCGTGCTGATCTTAGACTAAATGTCTTCATATGAATAGTTTATAATGTTCTATGAAGAGGCCTGTGTTCGGCAGTGGTCGTCTTCCGGCTGATCGTAATTTTCATATCGGAAACATATTTTTTAACTTTTATTTGAGTTAGTAAACCCTCGACTAATCTTTTGAACACCTTCATTCGTTATCTAATAATTGATTGAAATTGATTGAATTTGGCGTTACTTTTCGGAACTCCATTGCAAACTCCTAGAACAAGAATATTTAGTTTTTAGTTCCGATTTTTTAGTGTCAAAAACGACATGCACAGTGCACCGCCCTCCCGTCCGCAAAATTGCATGCAAAGAGGAAATGCTATTAGGTAGGTATTATTTCTGTTAGTGACACCATTCATATATCGACACGTGTTTCCTTCTCCTACACAGTAACTCCTACTCCTTGTCTACACAATAACTACCCACCTCATTGATATAAAGAAAAGGGGAGATAAGGAAAGTCTTGCAAGTCCAGCTTGTCGAATATGGCAAGCTTAGATTAGGTCCCATTAGGTCCACGTACGTCAGTAAAGTAAGGTCGTACGAGCGAATGATATTGTTGTCTCGGTCGCACTTCGGTACGTGTTTCTATCTTTGTTGTTCATTATATGTCACTGTGCAAACTTCACACTGAGCAAATTGCACGTGCCAGTTATTGAGTAAGCGCTGGGAGAACGTACCCTATCTCCCCTTTATATCAATGACCCGCCTATTAGATAAGAACTACATGCAAAAAGCTTTCTAGGTACACTTAGGTACCTATTACAATTATTCATATTATGGGCTCGGCGTTGATTAGTGCGTCATTATTTGTCATTCGGGATTTTGGTTATGTTCTATACTCTGTAGTGGTAGGCTCTATTGCAGGGGGCCGCCTGGGGAAGTACCTCACCTTTGCCAGTTATTCATCCGCCAAGCAGTAATGTACAAACATTACTGTGTTCCGGTATGAAGGGCAATGTTCCCAGCGAAATTACTGGGTATGATGAGATTCAACAACTCATATCTCAGGGTGACAGGCGCAGTGCAGCGCCGCGCAGAATTTTCAATTTTAAAATACTGGGTGGCACTATGTCTGATATGGGCAATCATAATACTTACCATCAGGCACCTGATTAGCTCGTCTTGTCATAAAAAAAAAACAAAATACATTATTAATAGGACACAATCCTATGAAAAATTTACCAAATCACATCAATTTGGTAAATTTTTCATTGTATTCCCCTGTTTCCTGCGAATATTATAAACAAATTCTATAAATTTATATCCTGTTAATTTTATAGTGAATCAACCTATGTCCCTGTCATTTTAATTTTACATAAAAGCCCTTGGTTTTTTCATAGTGAACTTTCAAAAATCCCAGGATTACTCGCGTGATTGGACGTTCACTACAATAAAACGTAGAGTTTATAAACAATCAATTAAATGATAGGGACATACTTTACTTCATCTTTAAAATATCAGGATATACTTAAATATACCAGATAGGTTTACTGTATTTGGAGGAAACAGGGACTCGAGAAATTCGGAGAATACAAAACATTGATTTAGTAAATTTTTCATAGGATTGTATCAAACTACTAAGAGGTCCACTTTCCTGTTAATAATACTATATAGAAAACAAAACGCCTACTAAAATTAAATATAGGCGAACAAAGCGTGCTGCAACATTGCTATAATAATAATGACAGGCGTTCACTATCGATTTTATATCGTCCTTGTGTTAGTCGTGGTTGTTTACGACTTTACTAGAAGCCTTGTGATGGTATTTTTATAAGTGATTGTTATTTATTAGAGTTGCTTTTGTTCTGGGACAATAAGTATACCGATACACTCTAAGAGGTACTTATTACATTTCTAACTACTTTCAATATACATATATCACTTTCAGCATTCACCATAGTTTCGGAGATGAGGTGATGTTTTTTAAGGGTCTGCTGAAGATCTTATTTTAATGTTAACTTGTAACATTCTTCTTGATCCTACTAATGTTATACCTAAATCTCTATTCTCAGTACAATGTAATAAGTTACGCAATGTAATATATAAAAGAGGTGGACAAAAATTTAAGGCCAAAGTGAACAGACACCTTCTAGGCAAACGTGTACTATCTTAGGCCTCATCTTCGCCTTCCATCAAGCGAGATTCAAACGTAAACCTATTATATCCTAATCCTTCCTAATACTATTATAAAGGCGAAAGTTTGTAAGTATGGATGTATGTATGGATGTTTGTTACTCTTTCACGCCAAAACTACTGAACCGATTGGGCTGAAATTTGGTACGTAAGTAGCTTAGACCCTGGAATAACACATAGGGTACTTTTTATCCCGATATTCCCACGGGAACGAAGACTACGCGGGTGAAACCGCGGGTCACAGCTAGTATATAAAAAAAAACAAAACGCTAGCGAATTCTAACTCGAGTCCGCGGTTTTGGTTAAATGGTTGGATGTTTGTAACTCTTTCACACCAAAACTACTGAACCGATTAGGCTGAAAGTCGGTATGTAGATAGCTTAGATCCTGAAATAACATATAGGGTACTTTTTATTCCAATATTCCCACGGGAACGATGACTACGCGAGTAAAACCGCGGGTCACAGCAAGTTTTTAAAAATAAAGAACTTGAACTCGATTTATTGGCCCAACTCTTCTGAGTTCTGATATTATTAACCGAGTTAGGCAGGATTTGCACTACTTCCGATTGCCGCTAAGTTTCATTAATATACGGCAATGCGGCATACGTATACTATCGTATATATCGGTATATATAGGCTCTGCAGATGTACCATTTGTGAATATGGTTGCAACAGAAAACGGACTTGTAATCCAAGGAAGCTGGGCCCAGAAAACCTTACACAGTCTATCCTATATTGCCGGGTAGAGAATGTTATTCGCAATAATATTCCCAAACATAGTATCCATCTTATTATCGTCGATTAATTTATAATTTGATTTGAATAATGTGAGGTTAAGTACTAATGTATGGTTAAGTGACTGCCTCGGTGGCGTAGTGGGCGCATGCTCGACTGCCAATCAAGAGGTCCCGGGTTAGATCCCCAGGTCAGGCATAGTGTTAAATATTGGATTTTTCCATTAGGAGTTATCTCAATAACTGCCTGGAGTCTGGAACTGTGCCCGGTAGATGGCAATAGGCTCGCTCCCTATTACATGGGACCAATAACATACTGGCGAAATGTGGGTGTATCTACTATGGGACTGAGTCCTGGGTACACCTCTGCCTACCCCTTCGGG
Source organism: Hemistola chrysoprasaria (assembly GCA_947063395.1). Lineage (NCBI taxonomy): Eukaryota > Metazoa > Arthropoda > Insecta > Lepidoptera > Geometridae > Hemistola > Hemistola chrysoprasaria. The sequence goes on along the minus strand of OX346738.1, from coordinate 5,404,927 downwards.
AAAAAGGCGTGAATGTATGTTATGTTAATTTATAATTTGATTTAAATAGTGAGGTTAAGTACTAATTATATTTAATGGCGATTCTAGAAATAATAATTATGCACATTTGAAAATCTTATAATTAGACATAAGATCAAAATTATTACTATTGCCTGAAATAAATGAATTTAATATTATTTTTATAATTTAAGATCGTCGTGGCCTCGAAACCAACTCCTTTATGTCAGGTCTTATTCTTATCTAGTTTTTCCCTGTATCTTCGCTTGCTTTTATTCATCATCCAGCCGTTGGAAGTCCACTGCTGAACATAAGCCTGCCCCATAAAGGAGGTTGTTGCCGATACTCGCCACTTGGCAGGCGGGTTGGCGAGCGCAGTTTGATGGTTTTACGCAGAGGACGCTGCTGCCCGTCCTCTGGATCTGATAACCATTAGCCGGCTCTTACGGCAACCACGGGTAGAGAAGATGAGGTACTATTCTAAAGCCGGTAACTCCACGGCAAATAGTCTAAGTTAGTCCAATACGCCTAATAATGCAATTAATTATGTAAAAAAGGTCCAAACGCTCTTTTTGGAGATGTCTGATGTAAAAATAAAAAAATAAATAAAAAAAAACCCACGGAATGCTTTAATTCCGAAACTAAAAAAAGGATTATTCTCAGTTCCATTATAAATGGATTAAATTCTTATACTTATATAATTAGGCATAATATGTTTTAATTTTAAACCTACACGACCAAATTCATTATCCAAATGGGTCAGAATTTGCTATAAGAGTAGCCTATATCAGCAACCTACTATCCTATTTAATGTAATAATTATAAATGCGAAAGTTTGTGCAGCTGGATGGATGCATGGATGTTTGTTACTCTTTCATGCCAAAACTACTGAACAGATTGGGCTGAAATTCGCTACGCAGATAGCTTAAACCCTTAAATAATACTTAAAGGTACTTTTTATCTCGCTGTTCCCACGGGAACGAAAACTATGCGGGTGAAACCGCGGCTCAGCTCGTCATACATAAAAGTACTTACCTATATTATCCACAGATCATTTTCTAAGGATGAACCTGGGAGGAGCGCAAAATGTATACATACATAAACCTTTCCAGAATTATCACCCTTCCTTTTCGGCATTGACGTAGTTGGTTTAATAGATACGGACTTTCGCGTTGCGACCGACTAGTGCAGCTAAACCAAAACTTGACCATTTTTAGGATTCTGCGTCACGAGCGATTTCAACTTTTAAATCTATAACATTAAGGTTCATTTCCAATTTCCGTGCTTAGCCTTCGTTACACCATAATATTAGTGCTTTCATAGCACAATATTCGACCTTGCTGCTTTTGTTTTAAGGAACATTTTCACTTAAAGATGCTTCACCGTTATGGCGCATTGCCGTTGTGACGTCACACTGCGTAAGGCAGGAAAATGGGTCAGTAGGTTTACAGTATGGAGCCAGAGTACGGGAGCTCTGGAGTTGGAATGTATTCATGATTTAGTAGGGGGTAGTGGGGTCTTGTAATGTTGGTCGCTTAGTACGCAGGTTTTCACGGTAGCCTTGGATTGATTTGTATGTAGTATGGTAGAGATTTGGAAATAATGGCTGATTTGACTTCTCTTCTAAATTATGCAAATGTTTTAATAGTTCTTTGTTGTAGCTTTATTACGAACTGAGACCTCGCCACACCTACTTTTACAACAAAAGGATTTGGTGAAACTGGTTGCATTAACAGATCCAGAGGAGGCAGCAGCGTCCTCTGCAAACAACCATCGAACTGCGCTCGACAACCCGCCTGCCAAGCGTGTCGAGTATTGGCAAAACCCCGCTTTATGAGGGAGGTCTATGTTCAGTAGTGGATTACCAACGGCTGAGATGATGATGATGATGATTAACTCATCAACATTATCAACTTGCAAAAGAGTTTTGACTTTCCATACAATTTGACGATTTGATCCAAAAGTCGAATTTTTCTGTTTCTGTTTTCTGCAATTTGCTCAGTGCAAGGCTCAGTGTAACCACAGAATATATAATAGTTGATTTAACGGATAAGTAGATGCACTTCTAACAGGATACAAGACCTCTTAGCAGTTTGTTGTGTCAAACTGCTATGGATCCTATGGAAAATTTACTAAATCGATGTTTCCTCCTTGTTTGTATGAACAGAGCCGCACACCGTCTACGTCTGTCCTCTACCGAAGGTATAAAAAAAACAGCAGAGAGAGAGTGAGACAGATTGCACTCGGGGTTCACATATTATCTGTAACTACTTTATTAGAATGAATTTACTTCGATTTGCCTGTTTATTTAATTGTTTGTTTGAAGTATGAGTCTACGATTTGCTGTCTTTAATCACATGTATAATCATGATCGATTCTTTCTACAATCCTAATAAAATATTAATAATAATAATAATTCATTTATTTCAGGCAATAGTGCGTATAATAAATTATACGCACCAGAGGCCCATATTAATAAATACCTTACAGACTAACATACATAAAAAATATAAAACACTTAATTTAATTATGGCTTAGGGATATTATTGTTCGGTTTCGCCTCACTGAAGCGACGGAAAACGATGCCTTCGGGCCAAAATTGTGGGTCCAGGAACGTCTCCTTGTATTTCGCCGGAAACCGGAGCACGTATGACTTGAAAGTCTGCGTCCGCGTAGCCTCCAGCCTCGACAGCGATATCTTGGAGAAGTCCTTTCCCGGAGCTCGTTCTGTGCGCTAAAATAAAATAAAGGTCCCAACCCTAACAGTAAGGGACAACACTATGGCGAGGCCCGGATGGGGCAGGTAGGTACCTACCTAGTCGATTTCGAGTGTGCGTATGCGCTGGTTGCTAGTGTTTTGCTTATAAAGATACATTAATAATATTTCTTATATTGTAGTTTAATTACAAAATCTTTCTAACAGTGAGAACAGCGGCTTTGGCCGATCGAAATTATGAAATATGTGAGTTTTATACTAAAACGTTGACGCCCTTTTTGGACCCCATAGAATGTGAATTTTTAAAAATCCTTTCTTGCCACACGTTCAGACAGTGAAACAACTTACAATTCAAGTTTCAAGTCTCTAGGATCAGTGGTTTGGACTCTGCGTTGCATGTCAGTCAGTGAGTCGTTAAGGATTTTTTTTTATGATAGTGAGTGACAAGACGAGCAAATCTTGTGCCTGATGGTAAGCATCATGATTGCCCATGTCAAACACAGTGCCACCCAGTGTTTTATAATTCTAAATTCTACGCGGCACTGCACTGCGCCTGGCACCCTGAGATTTTAGTTGTTAAACTCTTCATGCCCAGTAATTTCGCTGGTAACATTGCGCTTCAGACCTGAACACAGTAATGTTTGCACTTTGCACATTACTTCTTGGCGACTGAATCACTGGCAAAGGTCCCCAGGCGGCCTCCTGCAAAAGAGGCCTACCACATTAGGCATTTAATAATACTCATATAATGACAAAAAAAAAGAAGACCCACGATTTCATGATTATCCCTTTTGTTCTAGGAGCGCAGTGGTTTGGACAACATGCGGTCATTAGAACACTATCTCACAGACATCATGCGAGCAGACACGTCTGAGCACATGAAAGGTAACTTATCAAAACAAATTAAATATGTATAGGTATAATCCTATGAAAGACTACCAAATCGATGTTTTGTATTCCCCTGTTTCCTGCGAATATAATTAACCCATTCTATAAATTTATATCCTTATATTTTTGCAGTGAAGTAAACTATGTACCTGTCATTTTAGTTTCTTTTAAAACCATATTTTTCATAGCGAACATCTTAAAATCCCAGTTTTACTCGCGTGAATTAGGAATTAGACATTCACTACAAAAAAATAAACAGTATTAAAAGTAAAATGATAGGGACATCGTTTACTTCATCTCCAAAGTATCAGGATATAAATACGTCAAATAGGTTCCCTATATTTGGAGGAAACAGGGGAATACAAATCACATCGATCCAGGGACTTTGTATTTCAAGCCAGGCACATTTCTGCTGGTTCACGGATGCTACGTATAGTGTGACCTATGACTGTTCATTATCGAGAAGGAATAGCTCTAGGCCCGGTCGCTTCGTTTGGGTTTGATCACAGAGGAGATGAAAGAGATCCTGATCTGTGGGTTTAATGCTGGAGCAGAAAGAAGCAAAGGAGGTTTATTAAGAGGTTACATGAGGGGTGATTTTTCCATACAAACGTATTTCCGTGTTTCCTCCCTAGATAACTGCGTCAGAGCAATGGTTTTTTTTTTATAAAATCTAGGTCTTCAGTGAGCATGTCCCTGTCATTTTCATTTTTCTACAAACTCATTGTTAAATTATGTATGACCCTTTAAAAACATGAAAAACAGTCCCAGTTTTACTCGCGTAATTAGACGTTCACTAGAAATAAATGAAGAGTTAAGGAACAAAAATCAAATAACAGGGACATAGCCTAATTCATCTTCTAATTTTCAAGATATAAATTTATGGATAAATCAATTATTCTCGGAGGAAACACGGGAATACAAAACATTGATTTCGTAAATTTTCCATACGATTGTGTCAAACTGCTAAGAGGTCCTATATCCTGTTAAGGCGCGGTGCAAGTCTAATTCGCCCTCTCGCTCACACGTACCCACATTTCTGAAGATATAAAAAATACATGTAATTACGTAAAATAAAAACAACTGGGAACTAGAAAATAACAATACAAACTTTCAGTAATAAATCGAATTTAATTCGGCGCCTGTGCTGCGTCGTAGTTCTATGTAGATTAGAAACCGAGTTTAAACACAACAAATTAAACACAACATAACATAATATCATCACGCCTTTTTCCCGAAGGGGTAGGCAGGGATCAGTCCCATAGTACAACACAAGTATGTTATTGGTCCCATGTAACAGGTAGCGAGCCTATTGCCATCTACCGGGCACAGTTCCAGACCCCAGGCTGTCATTGATATAATTCCTAATAGAAAAATTCAACAACTTTTTGCCTGCCCTGAGGACCGGACCCGGGACCTCATGATCGACAGCAGTAGAGCTTGCGATCACTACGCCACGCTATTATCCTACTAATATTATAAATGCGAAAGTTTGTGCGGATGGATGGATTTTTGTTACTCTTTCACACCAAAACTACTGCGCCGATTGGGCTGAAATTCGGTATTTAGATAGTTTAGACCCTGGAATAACACATTGGGTACTTTTTACCCCGATATTCCCACGGGAACGAAGACTACGCGAGTAATACCGCGGGGTACAGCTAATAAATTATTACTTAGGTACATCATAGTCATTTCATAGAATGGGTTGAATTCAATTAATTCCACAGTAAAATGAGTTGTATATAATTATAGCAGACCGTCTAGTAACTACTAGCAGTGTAGTAACAAACAGGCACCGCGCGATAATGTGCTAAACATGACTTCCTTTTTAGCGAGCTGTGTAGTCGGATAAGGGATGGCGAACGACTTGGCTTGTTTAGGAGCGTTTTACTAGCGTTTATTTGCAATTGGCCTTTTTACCCTCGGGCGAAAAACGAAAGAGATGTTATAAGTTTAACGTGTCTGTCTGTGGCATCATAGCTCCAAAAGGAATCCCTATTTCGATGCGGTTTTTTGGTTTGAAATCCTACTATAATATTATCGCTATTTGTGTTCTGTGGTTTGAGCTAGTTACAAAGACGTTTTACCTTTCTAAACTGCACTGTCAAATTTGGAGGAAAGAAAAGGAAAAGGATAGACACTGCGAGTGGTTCTCACTCGGGACCGACACAGTGCACAGTCTACTTAGTAAGTTTATCATAATGTCTTTGGTTTATAGTAACCGGACTTTGACATACGAGTATGTAGTTAAAAAAAAGTCAAATCTTCAAGTCAAAATCGTCAAGTCAAGTCTTGTCAAATCAAGTTAATAGTCACTAAAGTGATAGTTACCGAGAACGCCAACAGCCCCACTGGTCAGCTTTCGATAATAAAAACCGTATCAACATCGGACCATTCTTTTAAGAGCTATGATGCCACAGATACACAGACACGTTAAACTTACAACTCCCCTTCTCTTTCGGTCGGGTGTTAACTTATCATTAACATGCAATCACACCTTTTTCCCGAACGGGTAGGCAGAGTTGCACCCAGGAAGGAATCAATCCCATAATAGGTAAGGTACACCCACATTTCGGCAGTAGGTTGTTATTGGTCCCATGTGAAGGGGGGCGAGCCTATTGCCATCTACTGGGCACAGTTTCTATATCTAACACTTTGCCTGACCCGGGGATCGAACCTGGGACCTCATGATCGCTCAGCTCACGAGCTGGCGCCTACTACACCACCGAGACAGGTGTTAAAAACGCCGCAAAACGCGTGATCCCAACGCCACAACAATAACCAACCTTTACCCATTTCGGATCAATTTGGCGTCGCGTCGGTAGCGTTCGAAACGTAAGATAGGTACTTGTAATTGTTTTACACTTGACACAATTTGTTTTGTTGACCGTACTGAGATCTTGCGATTAGGCTGATGAAGTTAGGAGACTAGATGTGGTATCAATAATAATTATATGGACTGATGAATGGCGAGCTCTGAGGTTCATCTCAAACTCAACCTCAAACTCTAAAAAAATTATTCAAATAGGTCATACTCTGACACTTTTGTACGTCAATGAAGATAAACAGTACTGAGTCTATTGTGCGTTCGGAAAGATACCTCTACAAGGAGAACGCACAAGAAACTTGTAGGGCTTAATTTTTTCAATTGATAGTTTCACAATATTTGGTTTGGTTACATTCGTTTTCTTTGAAGGTGTCGCGAGGCGGCTATGCAGTAATTTCCAAGCATCTTTGTCTTATATGTACAGGTTGACTTTATAATAAGCCTTCTTTAGTAAAGTAGATTTTATATAGGTTTTGAATTTACCCTCTGAGAGCCCAGTTATCTCTTTTGGGATTTTAGTATAGAAACGTACACTATTTCCTAAAAATGTCTTCTTCATCTTATTTATCATCATTAAAAAAATTGTCAACAGAATAAAATTGATGCTACTTACCAACTACGCTCACAAAACAATCTAAACCACGCTAAAAACGACACCACATCCATCGATCCTAATTCTTGCTAGGTCATTACGCAAGATACATTGTGACGCGACCTTGGCGAGCACTGTGCGACAATCATTGTTAGCACTGATTTCTGTTACGTTTTACCTGTATTACTTACTGTTCAACTGATTTTTTAGACCACCGCAATAACATCCACCGAACTCAATCTTTTATTTTATTATCAACATCATCATAGAAGCGATCGCTCTGAGCGATTAGACCGTCAGTTGTTACAACGTTGTTTTCTAATTTTTTTCTGTATTGTGGTATCAATAAAACGTTAACCTTCTGTCATTTTTTATCATTCCAGCCGTAAGACACATACATAGCCTTCTAGGAATTTGACACAATGCTATGAAAATTTTACCAAATCGATGTTTTGTATTCCCGTGTTTCCTCCGAATATAATCAACCCATTCTATAAATTTATATCCTGATATTTTTATAGTGAAGTAACCTATGTCCCTGTCATTTTAATTTTTCTTATAAACCCTTGGTTTTTTCATAGTGAACTTCCAGAAATCGCAGTTTTACTCGCGTGATTGGACGTTCACTACAAAAAAAAAATGTAGTTAATAAACAAAAATAAAATGATAGGGACATACTTTACTTCAACTTTAAAATATCAGGATATATATATATATATCAAATAGGTTTACTGTATTCGCAGGAAACAGGGATTCAGTAAATTTTCCATAGGATTTTGTCACACTGCTAAGAGGTCTTCTTTCCTGTTGATTAGATCGTCTGTCCACCTTATGGGAGTGAGTCCTATGCATAGCAATAACGTAAATTCGTAGCACAGGTTCATGTTGTCGACATACCTATTGTGAAGTTTTGTCACTGACAAATGTCGTGAACTTCTGCCGGTGACTTTGGTGTATAGACAGTTCTTTATGATACTGGAAGCAGCAGGTTTTTCTTACCACTAGGCATAGTGGGCACGTGCCAGGGCCCCTCAATCGAGGGGGCCCCCAAATATCTAATATCTACCGATCATCAAACAATGTATTATACACCTAAACTCCTCTCGATCACTACGTCTACTGGTGAAACCAAATCCTAGTCTCGTATAACTCTTATTATCTGAATCCTCTAATTTTCTTCAAGCTTGCAGCAAGCTCGCGCATTTATTTCCAAAAATGTTAACGTTTTCGCCGCGCTCGCGCATCTAGAGTTAAGTTTTCGCCGCGCTCGCAGCAAGCTGCTTGTTTACTGTCCAAGTTATAAAACCCGGGCAAAAATGAGTATTAATTTAGAAACTGTGTACATTTTTGGAACTTGTGAAACGACACAAACGAACATACAATCACGCCTTTTTCCCGAAGGGGTATAAGGTAGAGGTATATACCCAGATTCAGTCCCATAGTAGGTACACCCACATTTCGCCAGTATGTTATTGATCCTTCGAAATGGGAGGGGAGCCTATTGCTATCTACCACACAGTTCCAGACTCCAGGCAAATATAGAAATAATTTCAATCCAATATTTATCGCTTTATCTGGGGATCGAACCCGGGACCACATGATCGACAGTCGAGTTTCAGCCTACTACGCCACCGAGGCACCGAAGCAGTAAACTAAACGCGTAAAATATTTCAAAAATAGTTTTTTGTAAAAGTCATAGGGGGCCCATTAACCGTATGTGCTCAAGGACCCTTATAAGATTAAAGAGACGGCCCTGGGAAGCAGCGCTCCTAATTTCCCCTGTTCTATGCCTAGAAGTGTTAAATATTGGATTTTTCCATTAGGAATTATCTCAATAACTGCCAGGAGACTGGAACTGTGCCCGGTAGATGGCAATAGGCTCGCCCCCTATTACATGGGCTAATAACATACTGGCGAAATGTGGGTGTATCTACTATGGGACTGAGTCTTGGGTACACCTCTGCCTACCCCTTCGGGAAAAAGGCGTGAATGTATGTTATGTTTCTATGCCTGGATATAAAGAAAAGGGGATATGAGGTACTGGCTTCTCGAAAATGGCAAGCTCAAATTAGGTCACATTAGGTCCACGTATGTCAGTAAAGTAAGGTCGTACGAGCGAATAATATTGTTGTCTCGGTCGCACTTCGGTCTTAGGTACGTCTTTCTATCTTTGTTATTCATTATAATATTATGTCACTGTGCAAACACTGGGTGGCACTGTGTCTGATATGGGCAATCATGATGCTTACCATCAGGCACCTGATTTGCTCGTCTTGTCACTCACTATCATAAAAAAAAAACTTCACACTGAGCAAATTGCACGTACCAGTTGTTGAGTAAGCGCTGGGAGAACGTACCCTATCTCCCCTTTTCTTTAAATCAATGGATCTATGTCGTAAGATTAGACGCTATCCATAGCACGGACTGTACCTATTATAATGTTACCTTTATCGTCTAATGTATTTGGCTGACATTTCAACATTTGGCTCGACCAGACGAGATGCAGTCAAAAATAAACCGGGAGTAGGCATAAACTAACTAAACCAATGCCAATATAACTTGCCTAGTCTGTCTACGATAGAGAATGTTGGCGAATTGGCGCTAGTGTCCATCTGATTCAACGCAGACGCAATAGATAGATAGAAAGATGCCTCGGTGGCGTAGTTCTTGCAAGCTCGACTACGGATCTTGAGGTCCCGGGTTCGATCCCCAGGTCAGGCAGTGTTATTGTATTTTCATGGGGAATTTTCTCAATGACAGCCTGGAGTCTGGAACTGTGCCCGTTAGATGGCAATAGGCTCGCCTCCTATTAAATGGGACCTAAATCACTTGGAAAATGTGGGTGTACCGAACTACTATGGGACAGCTCTGCCTTTACCTTCGAGGAAACAAGGGTTGATGTTTTGTATAAGGTATCCAAAAGTTCAGATTTTGGCCACTTCCATGAAAATCGACAAGATTTGTATACAAGCCGACTTTTCTAAACAGTTGGATTGTAACTAGATAATTACATGCTGTCTAGGATCGTTACGAATGTGACCAAAATTAGAACTAATGTTTCGCCTTGATAAATGAACTGTCAAATCTAACTAGCACATAGATGACAGCGCTCGTGCCCTCATTCCGTAAAGTGATAGAGAGAGTTAATACAACCAAATTCGGAGCGTCGAAATTCGGCTGTGTTTTGGTGAGTAAGGAGGTTACATTCAAATTAGCCGGGTTATTTCGTAGAGGCGCATCTCTACAAGCTGCGTCAGTGTGAAAAACCGCGCGAACGAAACGCATGCCTGTATTTTTTTTTAAATTAAAATTAGATTCGTGGGCGTATCTCGTTCCGTCTATTTTCGTAAAAAAATCATATTTTGTGCTTGGAGTGCAGTGACCTTTCCAAATAGTGTGTTTGATGATTTAAGGTAAAGAAAAGTGGAAAATTCGTAAAAGATGACACCTGTAGTATCTACCTATGTATTTATTTACATTTGTCTGAAAAAGCACGTGATACAGAAACTCGAATGTACCTATATTCTATATGCTGCCATTATGAAAAAGTTATTCGTTTTACGACGGTTAAATAAAAATTGCGTATTAAAATAAGCATAAATAATAAAAACGATAAAAATATCGCGGTTCTTTTATAGCACTGTGCAGTTAAAATAATTATATAATATTATTCCTGCCTTAAATCATATTAAAAAATATATATGTATTATATATGTATATATGTATTATTATTATAATTTTTCCTTTCTTTTTATTAAATACTAGCGGCCCGCCCCGGCTTCGCGCGGGTAGCAGAATTAGGTAAAGTGAACGTTTTAATAGGAGTAAACTCGTGACACATTTTATTTTATAGATATAACCCCAAGTTGGTTTACGCAGCGCACGCAAATTGATGACTATTTCTGTAACAATGACCAAACCTTAACACATAAATATAAATTTATCGTGCGGGATATTTTGAAGATACTACAAACCCCTAGTATATTATTTCTACCACCAATAGTTTTCATATCGCATAAAAATAATGTCTTCTTCGATTATTGTGACTAAACCAAAACAGATGGATATACTGTCCGTAGACTGTTTTGTAGGTGTTGATAAATACTACAAACCCCTAGTACACTACTTTGTTCTACCACCAATACTTTTCACACCATGCAAAATAATCACTGATTCGATTATTGTGACTAAACCAAAATAGATGAATTTATTGTCCGTGGACTATTTTGTAGATATTAATAAGTACTACAAACCCCTAGTACATTACTTTATTCTACTACCAATACTTTTCACAGCGCATGTGTATAATGTCTGTTGCGATTATTGTGACTAAACCAAAATAGATGGATATAATGTTCGTTCACAATTTGGTAGATATTGGTAAATACTACAAATCCCTAGGACATTACTTTAATCTACCACCAATAGTTTTCACACCGCATGAAAAATAATCACTGCTTCGATTAATGTGACTAAACCAAAAAAGATGGATATAATCTATGTGTACTGTTTTGTAGGTATTAATAATTACTACAAACCCCTAGTACATTACTTTACTCTACCACCAATAGTTTTCACACTGCATGAAAAATAATCATTGCTTCGATTATTGTGACTAAACCAAAAAAGATGGATATAATCTATATATACTGTTTTGTAGGTATTGATAATTACTACAAACCCCTAGTACATTACTTTATTCTACCTCCAATACTTTTCACAGCGCATGCCTATAATGTCTGTTTCGATTATTCTGACTAAACCAAAATAGATGGATAAAATTTCCGTGGACTATTTTTGTAGATATTGGTAAGTACTACAAACCCCTAGTACATTACTTTATTCTACCTCCAATAGATTTCACAGCGCACGCAAATTAATGAATATATGTGACACCGGGGTTCACAATATTGCAGTTTTCTTACGGATCCCTAATCTTTTTCAAAATCTCATATAGCCTATGTCACTCACACTGAATTAAGCTATCCATAAGTGAAAGAATTTTTGAAATCGGGCCAGTAGTTTCGGAGCCTATTCGTTACAAACAAAAAAAAACAAAAAAACAAAGATTCTCTCTTTATAATATTAGTATAGAAGTAAGGTAGTGGTAGGCCTCTTTTGTAGGGGGCCGCCTGGAGAAGTACCACATCTTTGTCAGTTATTCATCCGCCAAGCAGTAATGTGCAAACGTTACTGTGTTCCGGACTGAAGGGCAATGTTATCAGCGAAATTACTGGGCATGATGACATTCAACAACTAATATCTCAGGGTGACAGGCGCAGTGCAGTGCTGCGCAGAATTTTGAATTTTTAAACACTGGGTGGCACTGTGTCTGATATGGTCAATCATGATGCTTAACATCAGGCACCTGATTTGCTCGTCTTGTCATTCATTATCAAAAAAAAAGTCATTTATTTCAGTTGAAAACTATATTCATCACAAAATTAAAATTATTCAAATGAATTATGCATAGTTTAATAATGTTTTGATTTAAACAAGAGTATGTCGCCATAAAAAGTTATGCATTCCTTTAATTGTCATATAGGTATACTTATCTGTTGTTATTCTACTAAACCAAAATCTACAATGTATATTTAATATAGTATATTATGATGTGGAATGCTAAATAAATAAATATAAATATTCAGTATAGGTATAGTATTTTTCAAGAACTTTACTTTTCTATTTTCTATCTTTCTATTTTTTTAAACATTTTATGCATTTTTATCTCAACGAAATCCTACTTATTATAATAATATTATTAAAGATTAAAAAGTTTGTAAAGATGGATAGATGAATGTTTGTTACTCTTTCACGCCAAAACTACTGTTGACGATTGGACTGAAATTCGGTATCTAGATAGTTTAGACCCTGGAATAAATCATTGGGCACTTTTGTCACGATATTTCCACGGGAACGAAAATTATGTTATATTATGTTTATTAGTATATAATATTTAATATATTATTTAAATATGTATAGTTATTATATTTAAATTTTTAATAATTTTTTAACGAATAGTCAATATTATAGTTCGTGTTTATTTAAGTAGTATTAATTTAGTAAATTAAAGTCATAAAATTATTATTTTTGTCACACCACTGACCAAACGTGATTTACGGTACTCTCATCTCCCTGCACGGTTGTCTGGAAGAGATCGCTCTTAGCGATAAGACCGCCAGTTGTTGCACTATTTACTGTTTTGTTTAATTTTTAAGATTCATTTTTCTGTGGTGTACCATTAAAATGTTTATCAATCTATCTATCTATCTATCTATCTATCTACCTATCTATGCGGGTGAACCGCGTGGCCCAGCTATAACATATTCTAAAAACACTAAATTTAAGTTTTAAGGATGATTTTAGATACTAAACAGTTTTTGTAATAAAATAAGTAATAAATATAATATTTAAATAACTACGCTACGCAAGAAAACCAAGTTAAAAATAGCATTACACACGTTTTTAGATAAAACTAGCGACCCGCCCCGGCTTCGCACGGGTAGCAGAAGTAGGTATAGTGGACGTTTATCAGGAGTAAATTCGTGATACATTGTATTTTAATAAATATAACCCTAATGGTTTACGCAGCGCACGCAAATTAATGACTATTTCTGTTACAATGACCAAACCTTAACACATGTTATAATTTATCGTGGGCTATTTTGAAGATATTGATGAGTACTACAAACCCCTAGTACATTACTTTATTCTACCACCAATACTTTTCACACCACATGAAAAATAATCACTGCTTCGATTATTGTGACTAAACCAGAAAAGATGGATATAATCTATGTATACTGTTTTGTAGGTATTGATAATTAATACAATCCCCTAGTACATTACTTTAATCTACCACCGATAGTTTTCACACCGCATGAAAAATAATCACTGCTTCGATTATTGTGACTAAACCAAAAAAGATGGATATAATCTATGTATACTGTTTTGTAGGTATTAATAAGTACTACAAACCCCTAGTACATTATTTTACTCTACCACCAATAGTTTTCACACCGCATGAAAAATAATCACTGCTTCAATTATTGTGACTAAACCAAAATAGATGGATATAATCTATGCATACTGTTTTGTAGGTATTGATAAGTACTACAAACCCCTAGTACATTACTTTACTCTACCACCAATAGTTTTCACACCGCATGAAAAATAATCACTTTTTCGATTATTGTGACTAAACCAAAAAAGATGGATATAATCTATGTATACTGTTTTGTAGGTATTGATAAGTACTACAAACCCCAAGTACATTACTTTACTCTACCACCAATAGTTTTCACACCGCATGAAAAATAATCATTTTTTCGATTATTGTGACTAAACCAAAAAAGATGGATATAATCTATGTATACTGTTTTGTAGGTATTGATAAGTACTACAAACCCCTAGTACATTACTTTACTCTACCACCAATAGTTTTCACACCGCATGAAAAATAACCACTTTTTCGATTATTGTGACCAAACCAAAAAAGATGGATATAATCTATGTATACTGTTTTGTAGGTATTGATAAGTACTACAAACCCCTAGTACATTACTTTACTCTACCACCAATAGTTTTCACACCGCATGAAAAATAATCACTTTTTCGATTATTGTGACTAAACCAAAAAAGATAGATATAATCTATGTATACTGTTTTGTAGGTATTGATAAGTACTACAAACCCCTAGTACATTACTTTACTCTACCACCAATAGTTTTCACACCGCATGAAAAATAATCACTTTTTCGATTATTGTGACTAAACCAAAAAAGATAGATATAATCTATGTATACTGTTTTGTAGGTATTGATAAGTACTACAAACCCCTAGTACATTACTTTACTCTACCACCAATAGTTTTCATACCGCATGAAAAATAATCACTTTTTGGATTATTGTGACTAAACCAAAAAAGATGGATATAATCTATGTATACTGTTTTGTAGGTATTGATAAGTACTACAAACCCCTAGTACATTACTTTACTCTACCTCCAATAATTTTCACACCGCATGAAAATAATCACTTTTTCGATTATTGTGACTAAACCAAAAAAGATGGATATAATCTATGTATACTGTTTTGTAGGTATTGATAAGTACTACAAACCCCTAGTACATTATATTATTCTACCATCAATGCATTTCACAGCGCACGCAAATTTATGAATATGGTAATTATATTATGTAACACCTTGGTTCACAATATTGCAGTTTTCTTACGGATCCCCATTTTTTTTAAAATTTAATTAGAATCCGAGTCCTGCAGTTTGGACAGTGGAAAAAGTAGGTACTAGAGTAAGTACCGTTGGACGTTTCATCTTTTCAAGCAATTTTCAAGGCGAAATAAATTTGCAAAGACTTAACTCACACAATCTCAATAACCTTCGCCGTAAAACCATGAAATTATGAATTTCATCACAGAATGTACAATTCTTAATCACTAAAGTTCAATGTCCACTGGCCATATATGACCAACATGCTTTAGGATCATTTATTACGGGATATTTAACATGATTCGCCGTTTTTTGAGTTTCCCGATATTTCGACGCCATGAGAGTTTAAATCATATATATATATATATATATATATATATATATATATATATATTATGATAGGGAGTGACAAGACCTGCAAATCAGGTGCCTGATGGTAAGCATCATGATTGCCCATATCAGACACAGTGGCACCCAGTGTTTTATAATTCAAAATTCTGCGCGGCACTGCACTGCGCCTGAGATATTAGTTGTTGAATCTCGTCATGCTCAGTAATTTCGCTGGCACATTGCCCTTCAGACCGGAACACAGTAATTTTTGCACATTACTGCTTGGCGGATGAATAACTGGCAAAGGTGTGGTACTTCCCCAGGAGGCCCCCTGCAAAAGAGACCTACCACTACATAGAACAACATGCTGGCAAAAAGACAATTAAGTATATCTAAAAATCTGGCTTTTCAACAAACTATTTTTCATTTAATATTTTTGTAGTCAGCCAAAGGATAAGAAAGTGATAAAATAAAAAGTATTTTCAGTAATATCCGCTTTTGTCTACGATAATATGAGACACCATGACAGTTTTTATTTCTCAAATAACACCTATGGACTATGGAGTTTGATGAAAAAAGGTTGGTTATAATAATAGTAAAATTTAACAAACGAATAAAAACTTTTTGGTGAATAGAAGAATGTTGGAATGGCGGAACATTTTCGAATAGTAACTGATAATGTCGTTTTACATTTAATAATATTTTTTTCGGTTACCTATTACTTTTGTGATATAGTAATGATTAAAAAGTATTATTTAATTTAATTATTAATATAAGTCACAAGTCTGTTAATTCGTGGCCGAAGGCTCATAGAAAAAGGACATAAGCATTTAATACAAGTCCTTCAAACAAGGCTAATTATGACCTGCAAAGGGTACTTCTTAAATTTGATGGGTTATAGGTAGGTTCCTTAATGATCAAAGTGATCTAAGATCTAAAGTTTATATCGATGGTTTAGATTCTAAACCATAGATATAAAAGTAAACAACAAACTATATCGTCCCATTCATTTGTTCAATAGATCTCGTTTTGGGATGGCATGGTAATTTAGGATGAAGCTAGTTAGTGCCTCGCGATTACACCCGCGTAGTCTTCGTTCCCATGGGAATATCGGGAACCGTATCTGAATAAAACGTATCTTTTGTAGTATAAGTAGACAAATGCCACTTTACAATTATTATTAGTTTTTATTTAAAATATTACAAAAGAAATTATATCTCTTCTATCATCGTCATTGGTTCCTCAAAGTTTGTATAGGAAATGATGTCGGATGATAGGAAATAAACATAAACATACATTCACGCCTTTTTCCCGAAGGGGTAGGCAGAGGTGTACCCAGGACTCAGTCCCATAGTAGATACACCCACTATTCGCCAGTATGTTATTGGTCCCATGTAATAGGGGGCGAGCCTATTGCCATCTACCGGGCACAGTTCCAGACTCCAGGCAGAGGTGGCGTAGAGGGCGCATGCTCGACTGCCAATCAAGAGGTCCAGGGTTCGATCCCCAGGTCAGGCAGTGTTAAATATTGGATTTTTCCATTAGGAATTATCTCAATAACTGCCTGGATAGGAAATAATTATTATATAATAATAATATATTATTTAATAATTAATAAATAAAAATTATTAATAATTTATTAAGTTTTTTACAATGTTTTAATATTTTTGTATATAAATAACTTTTTTAAGAATATTGTAAAAAAACTTAGTTCTAAGATAATACGAATATAGAGAATAATAATTATATGGGACAATTTCCACACACTTTTTTTTGTATATTACATGTTTTATACACATATTCTTTAAAATATTACTAATTAGTTATTTTAATACAAACTGGCAAATGTACTTGTCGCTCTGTGTATAATTTCTTAAAGACGCTCAATAAAAAGTACAAGGTCAAAAAAAAAAGGTTGGAAACTCAGAGTGACTTTGAAATCTTTATAATAGATGTCATTCTGTCCTTACTCGTATTAATAGACTACTTAACACAATAATAAAAGACTTAGATACATACATTCATAGAAAAACAGAAAATAAATTGTAAAGGCATATATTATATACCTTGTTAAGTTTTTTATTATGCAAGCAAATCAGGTGCCTGATGGTAAGCATCATGATTGCTCATATCAGACACAGTGCCACCCAGTGTTGTTAAATTCAAAATTCTGCACGGCACTGCACTGCGCCTGTCACCCTGAGATATTAGATGTTGAAACTCATCATGCCCAGTAATTTCGCTGGTAGCATTGCGCTTCAGACCGGACTTGGCTAATATCCTAAACGTGCGACACCAAATAAATATAAAACCAACTTGGGAACCAAGGATTTTCCTTGGGTAGAAAATCCTTGTTGGGAACAGACAAAAATTAAAAAGAAATTTACTAAGGAACGCAAAACTCTGCAAACTTGTAGTTGGAGGCCTCTTTTGCAGGGGGCCTCCTGGGGAAGTACCACACCTTTGCCAGTTATTCATCCGTCAAGCAGTAATATGCAAATATTACTTTGTTCCGGTCTGAAGGGAAATGTTACCAGCGAAATTACTGGGCATGTCGAGTTTCAACAACTAATATCTCAGGGTGACAGGCGCAGTGCAGTGCCGTGCAGAATTTTTTATTTTACAAAACACTGGGTGACACTGTGTCTGATATGGGCAATCATGATGCTTACCATCAGGCACCTGATTTGTTCGTCCTGTTACTCAATATCTTAAAAAAAAATATCTATAAATCTCTTTTAAACATGAACCATTCATGTTTTTAAAGAGATTCTATAAAAAGGCGAACTTAATCAGACCAATAAATAAATCATGTCAACACAAACGAATGTTTTTTCTCTCACCTCGTGATCGAACTCTAATACGATGTCAAGGATCAATTGCCCAATAGATCACTATTTGCCTTCTTAATTAGGCTCTAATTTGGGTAATACAAAAATACTCAAGCATAGAGAAGCATAGAGAATCATAGAGAATTGTTTTACAACCCAGTAAATCTAAGAAGTAACTTTTGGCAATTCTTATTTTGCCTTGGTTGAAGGCATTGATATAAAGAAAAGATTGACTGGCTTTTCCAGTTGTTTGTATTCACTCATATAATATTTAATTAATAACGAGCTCTATGGCGAATGCTATGTACGCCTATATATTGTTATACATATAAGAACTTGACTATGTAAAATAAAAATTATGTAAAAATGTAAATGTATAATGTGGCTGTACTCATTAAATAAATAAATAAAAATGGCAAGCTCAAATTATGTCCCATTAGATCCACGTACGTCAGTAAAGTAAGGTCGTACGAGCGAATAATATTGTTGTCTCGGTCGCACTTCGGTCTTAGGTACGCCTTTCTATCTTTGTTGTTCATTATATGTCACTGTGCAAATTTCACACTGAGCAAATAGCACGTGCCAGTTGTTGAGTAAGCCCTGCGAGAACATACCCTATCTCCCCATTTCTTTATATCAATGTTTACAACCCAGCAAATACAAAAAGTACGTTTTGACAATTCTTATTTTGCCTTGATTAAAGGATTTAAATTGTCTTTATCATCTTCTGATAAAATTCATTATTCCACGGTTTCATGGTGAAGGTTATTGATATTGTGCGAGTTACGCCTGTGCAAAGTTATGTCATTTCTCTCAAAGCATGAAAAGATGAAACGTCAAATGGTACTTCTTAGATTTACTGGACTATAAATATTGATATTTGTATAATGATGAAAACCCAATGACGTTGAATCGCTTCCTTCTACAGACTCACAATCCCTGAACAAGCTTCACAAAAAGGTGTCCATCACTGACAATTACCTACGCACTTTGACATCTACTGAATTTCTGTTATTTGAATTTAAACTCTATTTACCTGATTGTTTTAAAGCCTAATTTGGATTGAACGATTTTTCACCCTATGAAGTTCAATGTTAAATTTGACACTTAGCGACGCGGGCGAACATAGGAGCATTGGAGTAGACTTATATGCACTAAAATATTTAGTGATTTAAATATTTAAATTTTTTAAATAAATTAATCACACTTATAATATTATATTATATACTTATATTATATACTTTTTAACTTTTATAAATATACCTATATTACAAGAAATAAAATTTAAAATTGTTAAAAAGTTTTAAAATTAAAATGTATTTTTGTTTGTAAAGATAATTAAGTTACATGATAGAATCTCGGTTTAATAGTGAGTACAGGTTCGAGGGCCTGATTCTAGCACGTAGAAAGGATCTTTGACGATATTATTCTAAATTGTTACGTGATATGATTACTTTTATACTCCTCATAAATAGTCGAGTCACAAAAATATTAAAATGTTATCATAAATTGTAAAATTAACGAGGACTATGCAATGTAAACCAATTAGAAACAAAAAGTATAATATTATAATGCACAGTGCGTTATTGAGATAAAATAAACAAATATTTAATTCAATGTTTAAAATGTTTTCAATCCACTAGGTAATTATTGCCAAACCTTTATTTATGTAAAAAAATATATTTATGTTCGGATAATATTATCCAAAAATATTTAAAATGTAATCGACTTCATAGTTTTTCATTCGAAAAAGCGCTGTTGTCCATTTTATTGTGTTAATAAAATTAAAATAAAATAGAAACACGCAATATGGATATATGAATTCCTAAAATTATTGTAAATACATGCCTAAATTATGAAAAGCTATCGCTTTCACGCACGTATCTGTTGTTATTCGGTTAGCTTTTTACCTAACACTGGCATCACGCACACGGCCTACGGTTGCCATGCAACTAACCACATAGTACCAGACTATATTGTGGCGGTACCAGACTCGCGGCTTGGAACAGATTTTTGCACGACTGGTTCTCTTTGGTATCCTTACTCTGAGTGAAAACCTCATTAAAATCCGTAGCGTAGATTTAAAAAATCTGGACGTACAGACGGCGGCTAGTGACATAGGGCCGGTTTTTTGATCGTTAGTTACGGTTAAGCTAACCATTTGTCAAACTAACTATAGTTAAATTTCTAACCAATGGTTAAATCGTGTGGAAAAAATAGTTAACCAGGGATGAAAAAACGAATTTTGTCGAATTTTAACTATTTGTCAAAAAATTTAACCATTGGTCGACTTAATGGTTAACCAGTGATCCAACCAGTGATGAAAATTCAAATCAAAAAACCCTTTTTTATTTGAAAAAATTTTTATTTGAATTTTTTGACAAATAGTTAAAATTCGACAAAATTCGTTTTTTCATCCTTGGTTAACTATTTTTTTCCACACGATTTAACCATTGGTTAGAAATTTAACTATAGTTAGTTTGACAAATGGTTAACTTAACCGTAACTAACGATCAAAAAACCGGCCTTTATTAGTTACTACGAACGTAGGGATAGATTAGTTCTGATTTCTGCCGCAAACATATTTTCGCATGGATCCTACATATTCTACAGCCTCAATTCCAATTATCATAATATTACTAATAGCATAAACAAATAGTGGCCTTGCCTCGTACTATTGTGGTGAAACAGCTGTTAACACGCGCCGGTATCGATCGAATGCATTATAAATTACAATAAGAGTACGAAAACTTTATGTCTGAATACTGATATTAAATACTTCTTCTTTGTTGTTGTGACGTCATGACTGAGGAACGTGATTATGGACTTCTACGAGAGGCTTTTCAAAAGGAGAGTGAATATAGTGAATATAAGATTACCTACCATAGTACAGGCTTCTAGCCTAGTTTGGGACCAGATGGCCGTGTGTGGAAGTTGTCCAATATTTTAATTATTATTATTATATAGTGTTGGTCGGGTCATACTGGCAATAATACCCTTGGTCACACCCCGGAAACTCGACTCAATTCCCATATAAAAGTCGCGCTATAACTACCTACTACACAGACAGCACACACATGGAGTTTTGTACATGCACGAGAGTGTACGTGAGGTGATTTCCCAGCGCAGCGGGGCTCGTGGAGAGCTCAATCTCGCTCGCGGAGGTGAGGAAAGCGCATTGGTGGGCGGATGTCAGCGTCCATTCAATACGTAGTATTATTATCTGTTCTGTGACTTAACTGTAGCCAACGAACAAAAAACTGGCCCGTAGAAAATCCACAGGCTGATGTCAGCCTAGAGAAAATACAAGTGCTCTAAGTTTAGTCTAGTCTAGTCTAGCTATATTGTTTAGTCTTTTTTCAATAAAGACACAACACATAGGTCATAGATATATACACAAACCTGAACTACCAAGAACAATCAACTTAACGTTGATTTTTTCAAAACGTGTTGAATCAGTTGTAGTGTTATGCCTCTTTTGCAGGGGGCCGCCTGGGGAAGTACCCACACCATTGCCAGTTATTCATCCGCCAAGCAGTAATGTGCAAACATTACCAGCGAAATTATTGGCATGATGAGATTCAACAACTAATATCTCAGGGTGACAGGCGCAGTGCAGCGCAGAATTTTGAATTTTAAAACACTGTGTCTGATATGGGCAATCATGATGCTTACCATCAGGCACCTGATTTGCTCGTCTTGTCATTCACTATTATTAAAAAAAATAATAATAATAATTTCGATGAAATTTAACGGAACAAACTTTTGAAGTATGATCTACCAAACAAAAAGAGAATCGTTAAATCTGTTAATTTAAGCATATAAAATCTACTAATAAATTAATCTATGTTTATAAAATAAATTAAATCTACATTAATCTGAGTCACCAGCAACCTTGACCTAGCCTCGACGCATCACCTATTGTGTAATAAAATTGTTGACCAACCGAATAATTGTAGCAAGGTTGTATAGTTTTATTCACAACAAAATACTTAGATAAGTAAAGGTGCGGCGACCGGAGAATTCCCCACACAACGTAATAGTTGAATCATTTGAAATCAGAGCATATTTCCAACATTTAATGACATTATTCGGAATGAGACACTAGTTATCTTGGTTCCTAATTGTATTGTAGTTTAAAATACTTATAATTTGGAGTTATATTTGAAAACTAGAGTTTGGGTGGTGCGCGAGCTGCGAGCAGCTCGCGAGATATGCTTTCGTTTGGTTTTGGTGGGTGAATACCAAAAAATTGGTTGGTGAGTTGGCGGATTGACGAATGGGCTATCCCAACTACAGAGGGTGCGTGGTGCGCTTCGCAGCAAGCTGCTCGCGTGGGGCACTCGCGGTACGCTCGCAGCTTCGCTGCTCGCGTACCAGCTCGTGTCCGCCATCTTGAAAAAGTAACCGGATCCAAAAAAACCATTCCGAAATTGAAATCAGAATCCCCATTAACCCCCGAATCCAAAATTTCATCCAAATCAAAGCAACTGTGGATTGAGCCGCCATCTTGGATTTGAAAAAAAAAAAACCGTTTGTCCTTCCCTCCATCATATTTCCCAAGAAACCGGTCACCCATCCCTTTTGCGGCGAGCGTGTCGAGCCTATAAACGAAATTTAGTATGGCGGCAATTTTTTTTTGTACGGCGGCCATCTTTTTTTCGCCCGGTCCATCCCATACCAGAGTCCTGTACAACTTTAGTTTCGGCACCCCCCCTCCAAATCGCACTGTTTCGGCGGGCCGTCGACCTGTTCCACCGGAACAACCCTCGGGAGACCTCCCTCCAGTTCTCGAGAGGTACTCTTAAGATTCTCTCTCCAAAGGTACCACGCAATACCTATAGCCCCCATCATAAGTCTCATGTGCAAAATTTGTATGGCGGCAATTTTTTTTTGTATGGCGGCCATTTTTTTTTTCGCGCGGTCCATCCCATACCAGGGTCCTGTACAACTTTTGTTCTACGGCGTCACGGAAAATGTGCACCGTTTCGGCGGGCCGTCGACCTGTTCCACGAGAACAGCCCCCCAAACCCCCCCGACAAGTTTTCGGAGGGTCCCCGCAAAATTACCTATGCGACGGTAACATAATATCTACCCCCCGCCCAACCCCCAGACCTGTAGCCCCGATCATAAGCAATTTACGATCAGCTGATCGCGTCGAGCTATATATATAGAGGCACGCTCGCGCCTTCGGCGCGAGCCTGCCTCTAATACCTTTATTTTGGATTGTTATCATATTTTAGTCCAAAGTACTTCTATATTTTATTGAAATATATTTAGGAACCAAGATAACTAGTGTTTCATTCAGAATAACGTCATTAAATATTGGAAATATGCTCTGATTTCAAATGATTTAACTGTTACGTTTGTATGCAGAATTCCTTAGTTACGTCTTAGCAGTTTGATACAAAACTATGGAATTGAAAATTTACCTAATCGATGTATTATATTCCCCTGTTTCCTCCGAATATAGTAAAATTTATTTGAGACGTAACCTAACAATAATATGAATTTATACTCTAACAAAATTGTCCCAATAACAGTGCTGTAGTCAAAATTATATGGGTTATGTAAATAACCTATATTGTCAGAGTTTCAGGTCGGCAGGATTCCTCCGCGGCTCCGACATGAGCTAACGACTGCCCCCTACATATTTTATAGGAAACTATAAGGACCTACAGTTTAACGTGACATCCGAAACACGGTAGCGTCCATGAGAACACACATAATGTAAGATTCGATCCAGGGACTCCAGATTGGAAGCCAGGCACACAACCACGTATTTGCGATTTTGTTTTCATAATCTTTATAAAAACTGGCACTTTTTGTTGTTGGCACGGTTGAATTATGTACCTACCAGGCCAACTTGGCAAGTATGACTACCTTAAATATCCCGCAGAGAAAACGGACTTTAAATCCAAAGATCTGGGCCTATAAAATCTTATACCTATTGTCTTTACTATATTGCCGGGTAGAGAATGTTATTCGCAATAATATTACCAAATAATAGCCCTCTTATTATCGCCGGTTAATTTATAATTTGATTTCAAAAAAGTGAGGTTAAGTATTATAAGTATTTTTTAATGGCGACGCACGTTTCAATTTTAGTAGAATTTGCCAAATGGCGACGCTGAAAAATATTATTTATATACTTATGAAAATCTTATTATCAGGTTTTTCAAATAAAACCAAAATTATAACGAAAGGTCGAAGTGGCACTGAAACCAACAAAGAATAAAAAAAACAGTGCTAACGCTGTTGTGTCAGTGTGTGTATTTACCTATATACAGTTTTTTAAATGAGATAAGACCTAGGACCTTACGCAAGCATTAACTTAACACCTAGGACTTAGACGATCAATATTCTAGGCTAACGAGCGATCCCCAAGGCAAACATTAAGTATTTACTGATACTTAATTACCCAATAATGGTGTCAAGATTAGATTCATATTATAAACATCCAAATACATTAATATGATATTTATAAAATTAATTAATTTCACGCTCTCGATTAAATTAATAATTTAAATTGTTATATTTCTTTTATATCTTTGCTCGCATGAGCGTAGATTAAAAATGTACGCCATAGATACCTTGTTATTTATAATCTTTATTAGTTTGGAATAGCATAATAATTAAAGTGTGTGTTATCTGTAAAGAGAGAGTTTATGCTTTTGTCTTTGTTTTATGGAAAGCTTTATTCAATGTATTTCACTTTGAAAGAAATTTGGGATCCGTAAGTAAACAGCACTATTGTAAACCAAGGTGTCTAAAAATTGCCAAAAATAATCATTAATTAAAATAATGTTGTACTAGGGGTTTGTAGTACTTTTTTTTATCAATATCTACAAAATATAGTTTGCTGACATTATATCCATCTATTTTGGTTTAGTCACAATAATCGCAGCAGTCATTATTTGCGTATGCTGTGAAAATCAATAGGGTAATATTTATGAAAAAAATGTATGACAATATTAGTGCTTTTAAAACAAACTCTATTCTAGAAGTCGAGGTGGGCTCTTTTATGTAATATGGAGAATATAGTTTGTTTTGACCATTATAAAGAAAAGGGGAGATGAGGTACTGGCTTCTCGAAAATGGCAAGCTCAAATTAGGTCACATTAGGTCCACGTACGTCAGTAAAGTAGGTCGTACGAGCGAATAATATAGTTGTCTCGGTCGCACTTCGGTCTTAGGTACGCCTTTCTATGTTTGTTGTTCATTATATGTCACTGTGCAAACTTCACACTGAGCCAATTGCACGTGCCAGTTGTTGAGTAAGCGCTGGGAGAACGTACCCTATCTCCCCATTTTTCTTTAAATCAATGGTTGTGACACTAATTTTTGATAAGAATATTTAAAAGATATTGTTCAACAACAATAGAATACCACATTCATACAAAATACATACATAAATCGCAAGAGACTATAAAAACCTTATTTTGTCGGCTAACAAATCTCTTCCACAGAAACAGGAATTAAGCTTACAACTTTCCAAGAAAGCAAAATTTATTCTGAATCTGATTTATATTATCGCTGGAGATAACATAAATTAGATATTCCTTATCATTCAATGATAAAATATTAATCGTTGCAATAGAACGTGATTGCTGATAAGGTTTATTATCTATAGTATTAGGTAAACTAACTAGTGTTAAACATTGGATTTTTCCATTAGGAATTATCTCAATAGCTGCCTGGAGTCTGGAACTGTGCCCGGTATATGGCAATAGGCTCGCCCCCTATTACATGGGACCAATAACATACTGGCGAAATGTGGGTGTATCTACTATGGGACTGAGTCCTGGGTACACCTCTGCCTACCCCTTCGGGAAAAAGGCGTGAATGTATGTTATGTTATGTTATGTTAAACTAACTAGGTACCACAATTTTGCCTGTTTTGTACTACGTGACGAAATAACAATAGCCTTACCGATGTCGGTAAGGCTATTGTTATTTCGTTACAAAAAAGTGTAATTTCATCACATGTGTGATGAAATTACACTTTTTTGTGTGTGTGGCGAAACAGTTTCATGAAAAATATAATGTTGTGCGAAACATTGGAGTAATGCCTCATATCCAAGGCATTTTTAGGATTTCGTTCTTCAAAAGGAAAATAAAGAACCCTTATAGGGTCACTTCATTGTCAGACCCTTTTTTTGGGTACGCGTTGAGGTATCTAGTTGAAATTCATATCAACAACTCAGGTCCACGGTCCTTTGCTGCTGTAAAAAAATCAAACTTCTAAGTCAACGCAATCAAAAGATACGGGCATTTAACTGCACATTTTCATAATTTGCGCAACGGGCTCAAACCTAGGGTACTTCCCGTTGGCCCAGCATCATAAAATTTGGCAAGAAGCCATATCTAATACCACAAATAAAGGAAAAGATCCCAAAGCCGTGCAGGGACGGAACCCTATACTTAGCATACTTATTAACAGGACCTCTTAGCAGTTTGACACAATCCTATGGAATATTTACTAAATTGATGTTTTGTATTCCCCTGTTTCCTCCGAATACAGTAAACCAATTTGATATATTTATATCCTGATATTTTAAAGTATTTCCCAATATATATTTTTGTTTATAAACTCTACATTTTTTTGTAGTGAACGTCCAATCATGCGAGTAAAACTGCGAGTTTTGGAAGTTCACTATGAAAAAACCAAAGGTTTATAAGAAAAATTAAAATGACAGGGACATAGGTTACTTCACTATAAAAATATCAAGATATAAATTTATAGAATGGGTTAATTATATTCGCAGGAAACACGGGAGTAAAAAACATCGATTTGGTCAATTTTTCATAGGATTGTGTCAAAAAAAAAAAATTCCTAGAAGGCCATGTACGCTCTTAACTCGGTTTTTATTAATTCTCAGATTTTTAAATCTAATATATTTTCCACTATTCTTACTTAATTTTAATTTTCAACAGTGAGTGAAACCATAATGTATTTTTGGTGAAAAGTGAAGTTTTTTTTTTATAAAATGATCAACGAACGATTAGTGAGCAGTATGGCGTATTATGGTAAGTATATTATTAATATAACAAAACATCTCTCCTTTTCCCCCGAAGGGTTAATCATACCCAGAACCAAGTACCCATATTATACAATCCTATATGACTCCCTGACTGATATGCAACGCAGAGCCCAAACCACTGATCCTGCAGACTTGAAACTTGGAATGTAGGTTGTTTTCGTTGTCTGGACGTGTGCTAAGAAAGGATTTTCGAAAATTCACATTTTAAGGGATCTAAAAAGGGTGTCTCTTTTACACTAGTAGCTGATACAATGAGATAGTTAAGTTTTTACAGTCACCAATTGGTCTGGCTGTCGTTCGTCCCTTTCTCTCTTTAAATTTAATTCTTAATTTATCGTTTTTCGTGCTAATAAGTAGGTAATATGTATAGTATGATTATATATGTATCCATTATACGTATGTATCTATAATTATAAGCATTAGAATATATATATTAAGTGCTATGTTTTTTGTATAAAATATTGATAATTTTGCAATTTTAAAGAAAGGGAGAGTTGAGGTACTGGCTTCTCGAAAATGGAAAGCTCAAATTAGATTTTAGGTCCACGTACGTCAGTAAAGTTAGGTCGTACGAGCGAATAATATTGTTGTCTCGGTCGCACTTCGGTCTTAGGTACGTCTTTCTATTTTTTTGTTCATTATAATGTCACTGTGCAAACTTCACACTGAGCGAAGTGCCAGTTGTTGAGTAAGCGCTGGGAGAACGTACCCTATCTCCCCTTTTCTTTAAATCAATGTTATTTGGATATATTTTAAGTTTATAATAAATAGGTATTATTGTAGTTTATGTAGGTTTATCTTTAAACCTGGTTAATAATGTTTTTGTTATAATTATTATTTTTGTCAAACCACTGAACAAAAGTGATCGACGGTACTCTCCACTCCCTGCGCGGTTGTCTGGAAGAGCCGCTCTTAGCGATAAGATCACAGTTATTACACCATAAGTGTTTATATATCTATCTATATTTAGCCGAATTAATTATGACTCTAGGCAAGGCATAATTACTTATATATAAAGTTTCTAAAAAAAGCCGTTCCCTAATCCATCATCTGACCACCGCTGAGGTGGTGATGGTGAGTTCATTGACACGCCACGTGTTGCCCGTATACTGACAAGTTTCTTGCATAGACCAGAGTTAAATTAGACACCACTGTCTTTTTATGTATCGGTTGTCTGCAAGACATTTTATAAGCGATAGCGCTCTGATCGCGCTGAAATATATATATAGGATATATAAATCAAATTATGAAAGGAGATTAACAAAAGAGATTTATAAGGCTAGTGTGAATGGTCAAGTCGGTAGGAGTCGACCGCGGGCGTACTGTTCATGAACAAGTTGACGTTGTTCTTAGGAGAGGCCAAGTCAAAAGTACCTACAACCGACGAGCATGTATGAAAAATGTCATGAAAGTGAACGAAGCGAAAGTTGTATGTCAGGATCGTAGCAAGTGGAGGGAAATAATAGTCTCTGCCTACCCCACCGGGAACAAGGCGTAACTGTATGTATGTATGTAAATCAAATTTAATTCATTTATTTCAGGCAATATGTCAAATACGTCACACGGATTTCATGATTTTTTGACCCGTCCCTGTCCTTGTCACAGCTAGTCACATTTGTTCGACCCTTCCTACCTAGTTAGTGTGATGTCACATATTTTTCTATTTTAGAAATATATGAAATTATAACAGTAATGTTTGGAAATTATTATTATTTCCATTTAAATTCTTTTTTAATAAAATCAACATCAAAGCAAACATAGGCATGAAAATTAACAAAACATTAACAAAATAAAAATTATGTTATATAAATAAAAGATATATTATTATATTACTAGTACCCCCATGTCCGTTCATATTCATATTTATATATTTCATAAAATCAGTTTACATGTCATCTTACTAAGCTAAAAATATTTTCATAATAATTAATTATGGTTATAACATTATTCTCTTTTTTAAAAAAATACAATAAATACAAAGTAGTAAAATACAATAAATAAATTAAGTAATTTAAAATTAATAAATTCCTGGTAAGTATAAAAGGAATGCTCAACAAGCCAGCGTTGTAGGCGAGACTTGAAGCCGTTTAGTGTGAGAGCCGCAGTGATGTGGTCTGGCAGCTTATTATATACGGTCAGGCCCATGATATGGGTTAACTTGGAAGATCGTTTGAGCTTCCTACTTATAGCAGCTCTATTCTTCTATAACCGATCATCCAGGGAAACTCTCTTCTGTTAAAGAAATATTTTTTTTGTGTTTTAAACCTTTCTTATCGGTCGAGGGTTAAAAAAGTGTGTCAGCAGAGTGCCTTTATGTGTAAAGTTGTCCAGTAAAAGTACCTACATAAACTAATGTTATTATCCATTTAAACCTTGCTTTGCTATTCTTAGACAATCCTATTTACTTTGTATATACTTCAAACGAGCCGTGGAGTTACCGGCTTTAGAATAGTGCTCCACCCTCTCTACCCGTGGTTGCCGTAAGAGCCGGCTAAGGGTTAACAGATCCAGAGGACGGGCAGCAGCGTCCTCTGCAAAAAAATCATCGAACTGCGCACGACAACCCGCCTGCCAAGCGTGTCGAGTATTGGCAAAACGCCCCTTTATGGGAGAGGCCTATGTTCAGTAGTGGATTACCAACGGCTGAGATGATGATGATGATGATACTTCAAACGTACTGACCAATGAACGATCACGAGTAGTATCGTCAGAAGTACGTAGTACTAAACATTGTGTAGATTTCATTTAATATAATATTATTATAATAATAATATGGGACAACTTCCACGGTCATCTGGCCCCAAACTAGGCTAGAAGCCTTTACTATGGTAACCAGATGACTGATATACATACTTATACGAGTATAAACTTATAACACACAGACACAGATCAAACAGACATGTTCATGCACACAAATTTTTGACCTGGGCGGGGATCGAACCCGGAGCCTACGGCACAGAAAGCATAGTTTCTACCATCTGAGCCATCAAGGCTGTCATGTTATTGGAGCTATCTACATTTTTTTTACCGGAACGTATATAACTGCATAAAAAGCGGCTAGCGCTGCATTTTGCACGGGGACGCGCCTTTAGAATAGGTATGCTGATAATTATCAAATTCCAGTAGGCCAGTGAAACACAAATTTCTATAATATATAGAAAAGCCACCGCCCATGCAAACTGCAGATGATTCTCGGAAGGTACACATGGTAGGTACAACAGTTGCCATGGCAACGCGCCTGCGCGCCTGATAAGCCGTAGTGATAAGGACTCGGCTTCATCCTTTAAGATGCTGAGTAGCCTGACCTAGTTAGAGACCATTAGATTTTGGTTGATAAGCGACCAGGGGCAAACCAAAAGTAGTCACTAGTCCTACAAATAATATCAATGAGAAAGTTTTTGAGGATGGATGGATGTTTGTTACTCATTCACGCTAAAACTAATGAACCGATTTGGCTGAAATTCTGTGTGTAGATAGTTTCAACCCTAAAATAACACATATTACACAAAGGGAATAGAATAGAATAGAATAGAATAATCATTTATTTGCTTTTAACATGGTGTAAAAGTTGTACAGTAAATTGTTATTAGAACCGCATGTCAAGCTAATAATTAGCATGCAACATTTGCCTTAAAACTAATACTA
Organism: Hemistola chrysoprasaria; assembly: GCA_947063395.1. Lineage (NCBI taxonomy): Eukaryota > Metazoa > Arthropoda > Insecta > Lepidoptera > Geometridae > Hemistola > Hemistola chrysoprasaria. Next base: position 5,373,827 of record OX346738.1, on the reverse strand, counting down.
ATATAAATTATGTAATTAATGTCCTATGTCTTTAATAATAATATAATCAATACAATATAGATGTCTTACTTATAATTTAAAAAATCTTTTATGTCATAGAAATTTCTGTCATTTAACCACAAATACAAAGGGTACTTTTTAAACCTATATTCCCATTCCCACGGGAATGAAGACTCAGCGGGTGAAACCGCGGGGCATAGCTAGCCTCACTTTCCCTCCTACTTCATACTGATATTATAAATCGCTAATCTCAGTAAAATGTAAATAATTTACAATTATAACATACTAGCTGTGACCCGCGGTTTCACCCGCGTAGTCTTCGTTCCCGTGGGAATATCGGGATAAAAAGTACCCTATGTGTTATTCCAGGGTCTAAGCTACTTACGTACCAAATTTCAGCCCAATCGGTTCAGTAGTTTTGGCGTGAAAGAGTAACAAACATCCATACATACATCCATACTTACAAACTTTCGCCTTTATAATAGTATATTAGGATTAGGATGAACAAAACTCTAGAGAGGTCTAACTCGAGCGTAACGCCATCTAGATGATACAAACAGAAACAGCGCCTGCGTTGTTTTTGTATATATAGGTACCTATGTTTGTTTCCTTTTCACGCTAAAACTACTGAACCAATTGTGCTGAAACTTGGTATGTAGATAGTTTAGACCCTGGAATAAGACATAGGGTACTTCTTATTCCGATATTCCCACGGGAACGGAGACTACGCGGGTGAAACCGCAGGCACAGTTAGTATCATTATAATGCCAGTTCATAATGATCTCATCATGCTGTTAGATGCGCCATTATTCAGGTCACCTAGCAATGAGGGCGAACTATAATAGGGATCCTTACATTGCCTATAAGGTTTCTGTAAAACATCTCTACATAACAGATACCTATATTTAGTATTCAAAGTTTTTTAACAATACCTTTAGCATAGACTTATACAAGGTCTAGTAATGCGTACGCGCTAGGAATTTGACACAATCCTATAAAAAAATTACTAAAACGATGATTTGTATTCCCTGTTTCCTCAGAATATAATAAACTCATTCTATAAATAAATATCCTGATATTTTTATAGTGAATTAATCTATGTCCCTGTCATTTTAATTTTTCCTATAAACCCTTGGTTTTTTCATAGAGAACTTCCAAAAATCCCAGTTTAACTCGCGTGATTGGACGTTCACTACAAAAAATTTGAGTTTATTAGGAGGAAACAGGGGAATACAAACAATGACATTGAATCGCTTCTAAGGATACAAAACATTGATTTGGTAAATTTCCATAGGATAATGTGAAACTACTAAGAGGTCCTGTATCCTGTCAAACGTGTGACAAACTAATCATTTGTCGCATAAGATGGCCGATCAGGCACTTATCTACAACTGTCTCGTATGTGCCGTCTCGCAGAGAACGCATACTAAAATAGGAACGCGCGTCGCCATTATAAAATACTTAGTACATAACCTCACTTTACCAAATCAAATTATAAATTAATCAAAAACCGATTTTATTGAGTTCATCGTGAATGTGGAGCTTTATTCAGTTTTATACTTCTCATCAAGGAGTACTTAAGAGGTTACATGAGGGGTGATTTTTCCATACAAACGTATTCCCGTGTTTCCTCCCTAGATAACTGCGTCAGAGCAATGGTTTTTTTTTATAAAATCTAGGTCTTCAGTGAGCATGTCCATATCATTTTCATTTTTCTACAAACTCATTGTTAAATGAAGTATATACCCTTTAAAAACATGAAAAACTGTCCCAATTTTACTCGCGTAATTAGACGTTCACTAGAAATAAATTATGAGATAAGGAACAAAAAAAATAACAGGGACATAGCCTAATTCATCTCCTAATTCTCAAGATATAAATTAATGGATAAAATCAATTATTCTCGGAGGAAACACGGGAATACAAAACATCGATTTCGTAAATTTTCCATAGGATTGTGTCAAACTACTAAGAGGTCCTGTAACTTGTTAATGGAGTCGCACAATTTATTCATTTTTCTCAAGCATAATAAATGTGTAAAATTAAGCCCTACAAGTTTCTTGTGCGTTCTTCTTGTAGAGGTATCTTTCCGAACGCACGGTAGATTCAGTACTGTATCTTCATTGACGTACAAAAGTGTCAGATTATGACCTATTTGAATAAATCTGTTTGAGTTTGAGTTTGAGTTTGAGTGCTTTGTAGAGGTTTTACTGAAAGTTGCACAACATAATGGCCGCCGTTACCATGGCAACTGATATAGGACAGCCTAGGTGACCTATATATAATATATTACATGGTAAAGTTACGCCCTATGCCTGCAGATCAATGCAGGTAGCCCTAGGACATGTATATAGATTTTATCTGGGCTATCCTATAATAACGGGGATGGTTATAATACCTAATAGAGAAAAAATGTAGTAGTAGGCCTGTTTAAATTTTGCAGGAGCCCACCTGGGGAAGTACCACACCTTTGCCATCCGCCAAGCAGTAATGTGCCAACATTACTGTGTTCCGGTCTGAAGGGCAATGTTACCAGCGAAATTACTGGGCATGACGAGTTTCAACAACTAATATCTCAGGGTGACAGACGCAGTGCAGTGCCGCGCAGAATTTAGAATTTTAAAACACTGGGTGGCACTGTGTCTGATATGGGCAATCATGATGCTTACCATCGGGCACCTGATTTGCTCGTCTTGTTACTCACTATCATAAAAAAAAATCTGAGAGCCGTGAGACCCTACAGAGACACATATTCGGAGAATGTGCAGCACCGCTCTCCGGCACCAAGTATTACAACTGCTGCGATCACCAAGCCACACAAGCGTGCTGATCTACGCTAAATGTCCTCATATGAATAGTTTATGGCGTTCTATGGGGGAGGCCTATGTTCAACAGTGGACGTCGTCCGACTGATGATGATTGTATGAAGCGACGGGTGTCTGGTTTGTGTAACAATCATCTTGTTCAGAAAACGTTAAGAAAAGGTTTTGTTTACCGACCAGATTGCTTAGTGACCTACTTACTTGTGCATCACGGAATCTAGAGGCACATTAAAATAGTCAATTTGCTTGTTAAGTATGTACTGCTTGTTGCAGGAACGATTTTGATTTACCAGGTTATGACGTGACATATCATACAATCACGCTTTTTTCCGAATAGGTAGACAGAGAGGTGTAACCAGCCCGCCTAGCATAGCACGGGGATAACTCATTTTCCTCGTTTTTTATCTCTTTCGGGCCCGAACACTGCATATCTGCTGTCACGTTCTAACCCCATGGGACTACGTTTTCCCTGGTCACTGTGCTACCGGGGCAGGACTCAGTCCCATAGTAGGTGCACCCACATTTCGCCAGTGTGTTATTGGTCCCATGTAATAGAGGGCGAGCCTATTGCCATCTACCAGGCACAGTTCCAGAATTCAGGCTATTATTGAGAAAATTCTTAATGGAAAAATCCAATGACACTTTTTCCATGACCTGGGGATCGAACACAGGACCTTATAACCGTTAGTAGCCCTTGCGAACTACTACTCCACCGAGGCAGAGAAATTATAACATGACTATCTGTGCCCCGCGGTTTCATTCCCGTGAGAATATAGGGATAAAAAGCACCCTATGTGTTATTCCAGGGTCTGAACTATCTACATACCCTAATTTCAGCCCCATTGGAGCAGTAGTTTTAGCGTGAAAGAGTAACAAACATTCATCCGACCTCACAAAATGTGCATTTATAATATTAGTGAAAAGGAAGTACGCCACGCGTTACGAAAAAAAAATTATTCCATGTCACATAGACTCATAGAGGTGAACTAAACATTGATATAAAGAAAAGGGGAGATAGGGTACGTTTTCCCAGCGCTTACTCAATAAATGGCACGTGCAATTTGCTCAGTGTGAAGTTTGCACAGTGACATATAATGAACAACAAAGACGTACCTAAGATCGAAGTGCGATCGAGACAACAATATTATTCGCGCGTACGACCTTACTTTACTGATGTACGTGGACCTAAGGGACTGTTTGTGAAAATAACAAGATTTCTTACCTGTCTTTAGTCGCATTTATGGTCATAGTCTGTTTTTGATATCTGTAATCTGTACCCATTCACCGTTCGTTCACATTCGTTCGCACTCTCTTTCTCGTCAATGGTGTGTACATTTGTCTCGTTTATAATTAATAAACATCGATGGTAATCATAACGTTTTTGTTTATTCTACACCAGGGACCTAATTTGAGCTTGCTATTTTCGAGAAGCCAGTACCTCATCTCCCCTTTTCTTTATATCAGTGGAACTAAATGACATAATCACCTGATTCCACGTCGCATCAGGCCGCGCCACGCCGCGTCACATCAATACATCTGACCCGCCACTCCATGGCCCACAATGGCCGTTAGTAGGTCACCACGGGGAAAATCAATACGGCGCCATTGAAACTGCTGTCGCACCCCTTACGTTATTTATTATCGCGTTAGATCATGTGTTATAGATATTATGAGGGATTATTAGTGGTTAAATTGAATTTTATTGCTGTCTGTGAGGAATGGGGAAGAACATGTCGTAAAGACGCGGGAAGAATATGAGTTCACTTTTTCGTGCTTCGGTTTTTCAGGAACGGTATTGCGTCACACGATTTATTTGCCAAATACTTAGTGGGCCTGCTCCAAATTATTATTCGTAGGCTTCAAAGGAACATTATAAAAATGCAGGTCTATTTAAAAGTAGGTACTTAGGTACGTAGTTTAAAAAAGTGATTACAAAGTATATGACACTCAGTAGTTCAGTTTCAGTCAAATTAAAAAGCAAGTTTTTTTATTTGAGTCATAAATTGTTTTTCGTACTGGAATGATACTCTCTTGTAATATAATAAGAACTCAGAGTACCTAAACTGACAAAGGCCTACAACTTTTGCATTTACTTAAAATGTAAGGATGAAAATTATACAAAACAAATTGATAAGGCATTTTTTTTTATCATAGTGAGTACACGACGAGCAAATTAGGTGCCTGATGATAAGCATCATGATTGCCCATATCAGACACAGTGCCACCCAGTGTTTTGAAATTCAAAATTATGCGCGGCACTGCTAAATTATTTGTAATTTCGCTAGTAACATTGCCCTTCAGACCAGAACACAGTAATGTTTGCACATTACTGCTTGGCGGATGAATAACTGGCAAAGGTGTGGTACTTCCCCAGGCGGCCCCCTGCAAAAGAGGCCTTGGTATTACGAGTATACATGTAGAAACAGATATATAGGTAGTATGCATTTAGTGCAGGGTTTAGTACTAGCTAGATACCGCAGACATGTTGGTATTTTTTTGTTGTAAGATTTTACGGTTTTGGGACATTTTCCTTTACTTATGTTATTAGACGGTTGTCAGGAATAGATCGCTTTTAGGCTTTTAGGGCCGGTTTTCTGATCATAAGTTACGGTTAAGTTAACCATTTGTCAAACTAACTATAGTTAAATCTAACCAATGGTTAAATCGTGTGGAAAATAATAGTTAACCAGGGATGAAAAAACGTATTTTGTTGAATTTTAACAATTTGTCAATAAAATTAACCATTATTCGACTAAGGCCCAATTTCACCGATACGATCCGAAAACGCGTTCAGCTGATCTTAGTTCACGGTGAACGAGTTCAAATATTGAATTTAATCTCGGCTTAAAAAAAACTCATTTCACCAGTACATTTTTGATCCCGTTCACGTAAACCAAGTTCACGTGATCCAGATCATAAATTCTAAAGACAAATGTCATTGTCACTGTCAAAATGACGTCAAAGTTGCCAAAATGTGCCAAGTTTTGTTTGTTCTGTGGTTATTTTCGAAATTCGTTGTCCGTTGTGACCTTTGAATATTTAGCACATTATTGAAAGTTGTGACTATGTATTTTATTTTAGTATTAATTTAGCTATGGTTACTCAGTACGGTAACTGCTAATACCGAAACATAGCTTAACCTGACCCCAGATGGACGATTATAGATAGCTAGTGTTTAAAATTACTTTCCTTGTACAAATTGTTTCTCATATTTCCTTTCATCTTTATTTCTTTTTATTTTACCGTAGCGCGTTCATTTTCTATTGTTATAGTTTATTACCAAACTAATTGTAAAAACATCCCCATTCTCTTTATATTGCTATATTCCATTACTGTACACATTTAAAATCATTATTGTCTTAAAACCCGTTATATTTTCTATTGTTCCGCCCCGGAGACCCGTATGAACCATTTTGTATCCCTTATAATGTCTTAAAAATATTGTATTTGATTTCTTTGAAGATAGTTTACGTTTAGCTCTCGAGCAACCAACAATAAAAGACTTGCAAAGTGTAAAAGTTTTTTCGCATAAGAGTTAGTTCTGTGAGTGCTGTTTCGTCAATCATTTATCAAAAAGTGCCTTTAACCATTTCTTCGCAAATCAAGAACTCAACATAAAGGTGGAAAGAAAATAAGGTCCTACATTCACTAGGTAGGTAGTAATTCCGAGAAAATATATATGAAAGAATAAACAAGAAGTATTTAAAAAATCTGATTTCATGAGCACGAGAAATAAACTCACTAGAGTGACAAAAATATTCTTCATGAAGATGAAGAATAATAAATAATATTAATAATTTTGGATTAAAATCCAATGCTCATTTCATTTTTCTTGAATATTATGTAAATTATACCTTCACCAAATAAAATGTGATAAGTACACGTTATTTTTGTAAACAGTGCAGTAAAATATAAATTTAGTACCTACCTATAGACGTCAAATCACATCTGAACCAAGATCACAGAGCTTAACCGGCCAAAATCGGCCGTTCAGTATTTAATCTCGTTCAAGCCCTAACTACGTTCAGTTTGAGCCCATGAAATCCGAATTGAAGTTATGATCTCAGTTACGGGCTTAAGCCGAGTTCAAGTCGGCCTGATCGCGTTCAGTTCTGCCGGTGAAATTGGGCCTTAATCAGTGATCAAAGAACCCAGCCTTAGCGATAAGACGATTGTTACATTATTTGTTATAATTGTATTTTAAATTTAAGGTTTGTTATTTGTTATTTGTAGTGTAATAATAAAGAGTTTATCTATCTATCTATCTATCTAATAGGCCAACGGGAAGTAGCCTAGAGGGTTTCGCAAAGTATGGATGCGGTAAAATGACTGATTGTTGATGATGTATCTATTGATTGCGTTGACTTACATAAACATACCATCACGCCTTTTTCCCGAAGGGGTAGGCAGAGAAGTACCCAGGACTCAGTCCCATAGTAGATACACCCACATTTCGCCAGTATGTTATTGGTCCCATGTAATAGGGGGCGAGCCTATTGCCATCTACCGGGCACAGTTCCAGACTCCAGGCAGATTGAGATAATTTCTAATGAAAAATCCAATGTTTAACACTATGCCTGACCTGGGGAAGGGACCTCTTGATTGGCAGTCGAGCATGCGCCCTCTACGCTCAACGATGCGTTGACTTAGGTTTTTTTTTTACAGCAGCAAGGGAATTTCAACTTCATTCCTTCACGCGTTCCCTTCTAGGTCTTGAAAAGTCATGACAGATGGACGGACAGACAGGCAGACGGAAGGACAACAAAGATCCTATAGGGCATAGGGGTATTTATTTATTGATAAAAAGAAAAGGGGAGATTAGGAACGTTCTCCCAGCGCTTACACAACAACTGGCACGTGCAATTTGCTCAGTGTGCAGTTGCACAGTGACATATAATGAACAACAAAGATAGAACGTACCTAAGACCGAAGTGCGACCGAGACAACAATATTAATCGCTCGTACGACCTTACTTTACTCACGTACGTGTACTTAATGCGACTTAATTTGAGCTTCCTCATTGCCTCATCTCCTCTTTTCTTCTTTCCCTTTTTATCTTTTGATATACGGGACCCTAACAAGAATAGAAAATGTAAGTTTTAAATCCAATTTTAACCACAATGATATGGCATTTTACTCTAATATTTTTTATTTCATGACACATGCAACGGCTGTACCTAAATACCTATTATATAAGGTATGATTTAGGTATATAAGTACTCATAGTAATAGATTATAATAGGCTAGTAGAGGCCGTCGGTAATAGCTCACTTCCTCCTTCACCAACGATTGCACGGTTGCTTCCTAAAGGGGAATGTGCAGTGTTAGAGCTGTTCTATACTTTTAGAGGGCAATCCATTGATTTAAAGAAATGGAGAGATGAGGTACTGACTTTTCGAAATGGAAAGCTCAAAATAGGTCCCATTAGGTCCAGGTACGTCAGTAAAGTTAATTATTATTGTTGTCTCGGTCGCACTTCGGTCTTAGGTGTGATCGAAGGACTGAAGGGATATGAGCAACTTCCAGTGGTATCGTTTCGAGATTTGGTATCTGTTATCTATCAACAAGTGTGCCCCGCGGTTTCACCCGTTTCGCACCCGGTTTCACCCGCTCGCAAAACGAGCAAACAGGTGCCTGATGGTTAGCATCATGATTGCCCATATCAGAAACAGTGCCACGCAGTGTTTAAACTGCACTGTGACGAGTTTCAACAACTAATATCTCAGGGTGACAGGCGCAGTGCAGTGCCACGCAGAATTTTGAACTTTAAAACACTGCGTGGCACTGTGTCTGATATGGGCAATCATGATGCTTACCATCAGACACCTGATTCGCTCGTCTTGTCACTCACTATCTATCATTATAAAAAAATTATAATAATAACTTTGAATAGCTTCGATATCTTTTTGTTTTTTTTAGGGCTTTGTTTGATCTCCATTTATTGTATTAATTTTAAGTTGCCAGATGTAGAAAAATGTTCCCAAATAAACTAGCACCTTGAAATAATTATTTCGCCGTTTAGCTCCACAGCATTGCGCCACGGTTTGGCGCATTTGTACCTATTCTGCAATATGACATTGGCAGGTATGCCAATTACGTACGCCGTATAAATTAAACCCAGCCACAAGACATTCGACCTTATGAACCCTGAAATAAAATCATTTTTTTGTTAACTTAATCTTTTAATAACAACAAAATGTTTGTTTTTAATTTTAATTTAGTTACCTTTGAATTTTCCCACAATTATCTTAGTTTTGAGGTTGTTTTAATATTATAATAAATAATATTATAACATCTGTTATTATCAAGGATTGGATAATATCAATTGGATAATTATTAAATTATTTAATTTTATCGTGCGCAATCCCATCTCTAAAATCTCTACAATATGCAATGAGGTCATCTACCCGACTGACCTATGTGACCTCTTTGGGCATGGCACACTAGTTTTTTGAAAAAAAAAACACACTTGAATCAAATATCGAAATCGACTGTCTTTTTTTTCATTCGCAAATTTTCTGTCGCGGCGGAGGTCACTCGCGTCAGAAGAAAATCATATTTTCGGAAAAATAAAAAAGTGATTATTCCGCGCGTGTGATATTATGTCGGTGCATACTATTCCGCTGGTCACACCTTTTATCCGAGGCCCGAGGTTCCCGTACAGGAAAAGTGAGTAAAATATTAAATATTTATTTTAAAAGTAGCTACTAAAATACTTCTAAATATTGTTTTATATTTAGAGCCTCGCGCCCATAGCGTAGTTTCCGCTATCTGCCGTTCTTGATTCGATGTCCGCAATGTCCGACTGTGCCTACTTGGATGGGTGACAGTTTTGTTAGCTGCCAGGGTCTTTCATCCCGGCACGTATCAGTGGTCCCGGCCATAGATAATTGACAGCTCTCCGCTCTCGATCAAGATAGCGCTGTCATGCTAGTCAAATGCGGCAACTAAATTTACGCTGAAACCAAGGTACCCGAGCCTCACTAACACAATTTTTCACGCATACCGGCACTCCTTGTTTATGACCATGTTACGCACACTACAATTTGATAATTAATAATAATAATAATAATATTAAATAATTGACAGATTTTTGAAGCTGTTATTTTTAAGTAGTGGGGGTATCAGGTTCGTTGCTTAGAGCCACATTCCCCGTGAGCCATGTACTGGAGAGACCCACCGAATTCGACATTTACATATTGTATTTCAAGCGAATTGACTAAGTACTTAGTCAATTAAATAAATTACTTAAAAATTAAAGTCTTAAAATATATGTTTATTTTTTTTAAATAATATAGGTACCTACCTGATTATATTTACCACTATATTAGAACTTTTTATTATTCATAAAATATTACAATTAAAATAAAGGCATACCTATATTGTAGTGGTAGGCCTCTTTAGCAGGGGGCCGCCTGGGGAAGTACTAAAACCTTTGCCAGTTATTCACCCGCCGAGCAGTAATGTGCAAACATTACTGTGTTCAGGTCTGAAGGGCAATGTTACCAGCGAAATTACTGGGCATAATGGGATTCAACAACTCATATCTTCGGATGACAGGCGCAGTGCAGTGCCGCGCAGAATTTTGAATTTTAAAACACTGGGTGGCACTGTATCTAATATGGGCAATCATGATGCTTACCATCAGGCACCTGATTTACTCGTCTTGTCACTCATTATCATAAAAAAAAAAAACCTAATTATTTTGTTTCAAGAACTTTTGGCATCTAAGCAAAATGACTTTTAATTGTCGTTATTAAATTAATCGAAATCGCGGTCCTCCGTTACATGGCTCTCGGAGAGTGTGGCTTTAAGCAACGAACCCGAGTCTTGTCATTAATCAGACAGATTTCGGAGTTGTCTCTCTTATTAAAGTTCTAAATTATTACGGATGCATTATAAGGACGCTAACAGATTTTACTCTGGTAACATTTTAATCTCTATCCTCTAAAAACATGAAGTCCTTGTATCGGTTTCAACGCATGACCGCCTGGAATCGATTTAACAGGTAAATGACCTCGATTTTTTCGTCAAATAGCAATGGAGGTGTTAATACGGGAGTCGCTATTCTATAGAATGTGACGTATTGGTCCCGGGTTCAATACCCAGGTCGAGCAGTGTTCTTTTTCCGGTCGGATGGCAATCGGCTCGCCCCTATTGCATGGGAAGGGGTATTGTATGTTATAGAATAATTTGTTTATTTATTCTATAATATACAAAAAAGAGGTGTTAGTGTTAGGGCCATGTTGACCTCACATTATACATACATACATACAGTCACGCCTTGTTCCCGTTGGGGTAGTCAGAGACTATTTCTTTCCACTTTTTTTTTTTTTTTTTTTTTTTATGATATTAAGTAACAAGACGAGCAAATCAGGTGCCTGATGGTAAGCATCATGATTGCCCATATCAGACACAGTGCCACCCAGTGTTTTAAAATTTAAAATTCTGCGCGGCACTGCACTGCGCCTGTCACCCTGAGATAGCAGTTGTTGAATCTCATCATGCCCAGTAATTTCGCTGGTAACATTGCCCTTCATACCGGAACACAGTAATGTTTGCACATTACTGCTTGGCGGATGAATAACTGGCAAAGGTGTGGTACTTCCCCAGGCGGCCCCCTGCAAAAGAGGCCTACCACTACATAAAATAACCACTTGCTACGATCCTGACATACAACTTTCGCTTCTTCCACATTCATCACATTCTTCATGCATGCTCGTCGGTTGTTGGTACTTTTGACCTGTCCTTTCCTTAAGATAACCTCAACTTGTTCTTGAAAGGTACGCCTAGGTCGACCCCTACCGACTTGACCATTCACACTAGCCTAATTATAATTTTGATTTAATTTAGATAATATGCCTGTTAATAATATTTTCAAATGTGCATAATTAATATTTTTTACATCTCTCATATTCGGTAAGTAGGTCCTTATTACCCCCAAATGGGGCTTGTAAGTGACCAATTAGCGCTCTAGGGTAATAATGTAGCTAGAAAAGCCCTAGGGCGGTAAGTAATTAAAAAAAAACTTCACTCTTTCAAAAAGTTTGCGTACATCTAACCATCATACTGGCAATAGACATCATGCATTCAGGCCAATGACAAAAGAGGTCGCTTCGCTATTCCTTGTCTTCGTATGAGTATAATAGTCATCAATTTTAAATATCGAACTACGAAGCTCAATTTCGTTCTTGAAAAAAATAATTTAAAAAGAGATGAAAAAAGGCGGGAATAGAAAACTTTTACTTTAAAATGTTTTATTCTTGTAATGCCGGTGTTTTTCTACTTACCTCACAATCGAGATGTAAAGCAGAGTAGTTAGCTCGGGTGTAAGCATCAATTGCACCCTCGAAGTATAGGCGCCCTCGCTGCGCTCGTGCGCCTAAATATCTCGGGCTGCAATTGATGCCTTACAGCCCTTGGCTACTAATCTACTATTACATCTCTCATATTCGGTAAGTAGGTCCTTATTACCCCCAAATGGGGCTTGTAAGTGACCAATTAGCGCTCTAGGGTAATAATGTAGCTAGAAAAGCCCTAGGGCGGTAAGTAATTAAAAAAAAACTTCACTCTTTCAAAAAGTTTGCGTACATCTAATCATCATACTGGCAATAGACATCATGCATTCAGGCCAATGACAAAAGAGGTCGCTTCGCTATTCCTTGTCTTCGTATGAGTATAATAGTCATCAATTTTAAATATCGAACTACGAAGCTCAATTTCGTTCTTGAAAAAAATAATTTAAAGAGATGAAAAAAGGCGGGAATAGAAAACTTTTACTTTAAAATGTTTTATTCTTGTAATGCCGGTGTTTTTCTACTTACCTCACAATCGAGATGTAAAGCAGAGTAGTTAGCTCGGGTGTAAGCATCAATTGCACCCTCGAAGTATAGGCGCCCTCGCTGCGCTCGTGCGCCTAAATATCTCGGGCTGCAATTGATGCCTTACAGCCCTTGGCTACTAATCTACTATTAGCATCGCCATTAATTGTAATAAATTAAGCAAATGTTCTATTAAAATTGGAACGTGAGTCGCCATTAAAACACTTAATACTTAACCTCACTTTATTCAAATCATTAATTATATTAAATATAAAATATAAATTAATCGGCGATAATAAGAGTGCTACTATGTTTGTGAATATTATAGCGAATAACATTCTCTACCCGGCAATATAGGATAGACAGTGTATGGTTTACTGGGACCAGCTTCCTCGAATTCCAAGCCCGTTTCTTTTGTATTTCTGTGGATTTTTTGGAAATAGAATAAGTTCTTCATCGTGATCATGTTCTTTATATAAAGACTAGCTTGTAATTCAAGTCTGGGTTCTTACATTTATTTCGTCTGCCATCGTTGCCCTTAACGGTCACAAGTCCCAACGCTACATAATATTATATAGTTTGTATGTATGTATGGATGGAGGGTAATATAGACGACGCTGAACTGGCAAATGTAGAAAAGTTGAGATTCTTCGCGTCAAATTGGTATCTAGTGGACTTTGCTAGGTTTGTGTTACACTGAGCTTCTAAATATTAGATCCTATGCTATTCTACTAATATTAAAATTAATATTAAAACATCTCGACATCCTCGTTAGCTCAGGTAGTAACTCTGCTTTCTGTGCCGCAGGCCCCGGGTTAGATACCCGGCCAGATCAAACATATGTGTGCATGAACATGTCTGTTTGATCTGTGTCTGGGTGTTATAAGCTTATATAAGTATGTATATCAGTCATCTGGTTACCATAGTACAGGCTTCTAGCCTAGTTTGGGACAAAATGACCGTGTGTGGAAGTTGTCCCATATTATTATATTATAAAAAAAATTAGTATTTCACTTCACATTATTTTATTTATTTATTTAAATAAAATTTAGTTTAAAGGTTTCTGTTACAATGTTGTCAAGGAATAAGAAAGAAATTCATGAAATCCCCAGGAACGAAGCCATGAAATTACTCTAGTAATAAGTAAGGTAAATAAATATATAATGTAGCGTCCGTGGTCCAGCGGGAATATGCCCGGCTTTAAATGTAGAGTCCCTGGATCGAATCTCACCATGTGAACTTTTCGCCTGGGCGCTACCGTATTTCGGATGGCACGTTAAACTGTAGATCCCTATAGTTCCTTATAAGATATGTAGGGGGCAGTCGTTAGCTCATGTCGGAGCCGCGGAGAAATCTTGTCGACCTGAAACTGTTAGAATATAAATTCAAATATCATCCTACCGTTAGAAGTCCACTGCTGCACATAAGCCTCCCCCATAAGGGGGGTTGTTGCCAATACTCGCCACGCTTGGCAGGCGGGTTGGCGAGCGCAGTTTGATGGTTTACACAGAGGACGCTGCTGCCCTTCCTCTGGATCTGTTAACCCTTAGCCGGCTCTTACGGCAACCACGGGGAGAGAGGGTGAGGTACTATTCTAAAGCCGGTAACCCAACGGCAAAAAAAAAATTCAAATATAATACATATATATTCTCCCAGTGTGCCGCAAACTCTTTTATCTCTGCATCGTAGTCAAGGCTGGCTATAAAACAGACGAGCGAGGGGCGGAGTGTTGAACCGCAATTATAGTACACTGACCACGATCAGGACAAACGTGGAGCGAGGGCGCTACTGTCTATGTATTTAGGCCTGTGGATAGCGACTCAATGTGGTAGGACATGAAGTTCTCTTTTTGGCCAAATGTAACTGATATTATGTTAACGTCATCTTAAAGGGACTTTTTCCCATCATTTTTAACTTTCTCAATGGACAATAATATAGGCACATCCACATTTCGCCGGTATGTCTTTGGTCCCTGTAATAGGGGGCCTATTGCCATCTACCGAGCACAGTTGCAGACTCCAGGCAGTTATTGAGATAATTCCTAATGTAGCCGTGCCTTTTCCATTAAATAATACTCGAACACTTCAGCATATTTATTTTAAATGATTTATCCCAAGCCCACCATCTTCAATCTCGCTCTACAATCATCCGTCGCGCTGGCATCCCCCTCCCTGTGTTTCCATCGCGCCCTCGCACATGCCATCGATCTCCGTGAAATCACACGTTGCCATTCATACTTTCCATAAAACCACCAAAACGTTCACAGAATCCGTAGCATGCGCGTCACAAAATAACATCAACCCTACGCTAATGGGTAAATCCAATATTTAACACCGCCTGACCTATAAAGCCCGTCACACACGTAGCTATAATATATATTAATATACCGAGCTATAATATATATTATAGCAAGCTACCACACACGGAAGCGATGCTATAATATATATTTAGCCTTCATTCCATTAATGGTCTGCCTAGCGTTTGGACGTGTTTTGTATTAGAGGGTGTTCCGATTACTAATTAAATAATTATGAATTCAACACGTACATTGTTAATGGATTTAATTGACAGTTCTTCAGAGGACGATTCCACTGCTGCTTTGGATATGTTAGTTGCCCTGTCGGGCACAAAAACTAGAGCCAAATGGATTGAATCGCATGTAAAGCATAAACAAACTCGTGGTGAATTCAATTTGTACATACATACATAAATACATACATACATTCACGCCTTTTTTCCCGAAGGGGTAGGCAGTGGTGTACCCAGGACCTCAGTCCTGGAATCATCCCATAGTAGATACTCCCACATTTCGCCAGTATGTTATTGGTCCCATGTAATAGGGGGCGAGCCTATTGCCATCTATCGGGCACAGTTCCAGACTCCAGACAGTTATTGAGATAATTCCTAATGAAAAAATCCAATATTTATCCCTTTGCCTGACCTGGGGATCGAACGCGGGACCTCATGATTGGCAGTCGAGCATGCGCCCACTACGCCACCGAGGCAGTCAATTCAATTCAATTCAGTTCAATTCAATTTGTATCGTGACTTATCCTCAAAAAAATTCACTCAATATTAGATTAGCGGCTAGACGTGAGCTCGAACACGTTAGAACATGCTGTACTTTAAAAATATGTCGAAATATACCGTGCTATACCATAATATATATTAATATGCAATAATATATATTACGGTATATGTTGGTGACGTCATAGAAATATATATTATAGCTGCGTGTGCGGTCAGTCGGATATTTGTATAGAAAATATATCGTAATATGCCTTGCTATGATTTATATTAATATATATTATAGCTACGTGTGTGACGGGCTTAAGGATCGAACCCGTTATTAATCATTAGCATTAAGTTATCAAGTAGTAACTAAATTTTACATCTCTCATATTCGGTAAGTAGGTCCTTATTACCCCCAAATGGGGCTTGTAAGTGACCAATTAGCGCTCTAGGGTAATAATGTAGCTAGAAAAGCCCTAGGGCGGTAAGTAATTAAAAAAAAACTTCACTCTTTCAAAAAGTTTGCGTACATCTAACCATCATACTGGCAATAGACATCATGCATTCAGGCCAATGACAAAAGAGGTCGCTTCGCTATTCCTTGTCTCCGTATGAGTATAATAGTCATCAATTTTAAATATCGAACTACGAAGCTCAATTTCGTTCTTGAAAAAAATAATTTAAAAAAGAGATGAAAAAAGGCGGGAATAGAAAACTTTTACTTTAAAATGTTTTATTCTTGTAATGCCGGTGTTTTTCTACTTACCTCACAATCGAGATGTAAAGCAGAGTAGTTAGCTCGGGTGTAAGCATCAATTGCACCCTCGAAGTATAGGCGCCCTCGCTGCGCTCGTGCGCCTAAATATCTCGGGCTGCAATTGATGCCTTACAGCCCTTGGCTACTAATCTACTATTAACATAATCTTAAGCGACTTAATTTTATGTAAGTGTTTATACGTCAAATGCACTTAATACTAGTTAAGCTCTTTAGTTAGCCCAAGATGGACGACCAACAGCAAATTCAAATCAGTAATTGTGTAATTAAATTCGTAATAAGTGAAGTTTTAAATTTTAGAGGAAGTAAAGGATGAAATAGTCAGGGAAGCGAAAATACCTAAGAGACTGTGGATGAGAATCTGAATAACCAGGAGAGTCTGTGTCAGGAGTGTCTTCCATCCATTTCGACATTTTCGATTAAAAATATTATTTAAATACAAGATACAAACACTCGCACACTGCCAATCTTGCATTTAACTAATAATTAACTAAAGCGTGCCTGTCCACGCGCACCAACTTACTCGAAAAATAGAAAAAAATCTAATCTACTTGCACGCTAAATTTTAACTTGCAACTTATTTCTGAATTCGTAGCTCACATGCATTAAGTAGCTTACAACTAAGTTAAAATTTATTTAACTGCTTGACAACTTTTACAACTGCTTGTTGAAATTTGTGTAGTGGTAGGCCTCTTTTGCAGGGGGCCGCCTGGGAAATTATGCGAAATTACTGGGCATGACGAGTTTCAACAACTAATAAATTCTAAAAAAAAAAAATCTAAAACTCATATCTCAGGGTGACAGGCGCAGTGCAGTGCCGCGCATAATTTTGAATTTCAAAACACTGGGTGGCACTGTGTCTGATATGGGCAATCATGATGCTTACCATCAGGCACCTAATTTGTTCGTCGTGTCACTCACTATCATATCATAAAAAAAATCATACGACATTTGAAAAAGGCGTGATTGTTTTCTATAGAAAAGCTGATTTAACCGCGGTTTCAGAGTTAGCTCTATTTTTTTTAAGTGAAAGTTTTAGCCAATGATGAGTTCAATGACCCACAAAAGCACGCTATCTGATTACCAATAACCCTGCATATTACTGTCAGTTTGTAACATCATGTCCTAGGGTCAGGTCAGGTCAAACTCAATAATCATGGCCCACGGGATGTTCCTGTGATTTTGACTTACCACTTCCTGATTTGAATTTAATGTGGAGGGCTGAGAACTGACTGTCGCTTGCATATCGAAAATTGTCTCTTCATGATAGCTAACATTGTAAAAACTACAAGTGTGCCTAAAAGAAATTACTAGTAGACTTCAAAAAAAATATGATCTAGGAATGAAAACTTTGCGGAAAAAGTATATCTTTCAGAGCCTTAAGGTTAAACATCACCAATACAAAATGAAAATACTTACACAGATATGAAGACATTAGGAATGGTCATTTCTAACGTTTTTTTAATTTCTAATGTTTTTCTAATGGTCATTCACAGCCTCTGACTGCCTCGGTAGCGTAGTGAGCGCATGTTTGATCCCCAGGTCAGGCAAAGTGTTAACAGGAAGAGGATCTTAGCAGTTTGACACAGTCCTATGGAAAATTTACTAAATCGATTTTTTATATTCCCCTGTTTTCTCCGAATACAGTAAACCTATTTGATATATTTATATCCTGATATTTTTAAGATGAAGTAAAGTATTTTCACTATCGTTTTATTTTTTGTTTATAAACTACATTTTTATGTAGTGAAAGTTCAATCTCGCGAGTAAAACTTTTTTTTTTGAAGTTCACTATGAAAAACCAAGGCTTTATAAGAAAAAATAATGACAGAGACATAGGTTACTTCACTTAAAAATAACAGGATATAAATTGATAGAATGGGTTAATTATATTCGAAGGAAACAGGGGAATACAAAACATTGACAGCCTCGTTGGTGCAGACGGTAGTAACTCTGCTTTCTGTGCCGCAGGCCCCGGGTTCGATCCCCGGCCAGGTCAAACATTTGTGTGCATGAACATGTCTGTTTGATCTGTGTCTGGGTGTTATAATCGTATTTAAGTATGTATATCAGTCATCTGGTTACCATAGTACAGGCTTCTAGCCTTGTTTGGGACCAGGTGACCGTGTGTGGAAGTTGTCCCATATTATTATTATTATTATTATTATTATTATTATTATTATTATTATTATTATTATTATGAATTTGGTAAATTTATCATAGGATTGTGTCAAATTCCTAGAAGGCCGCTTACGCTCTTTAACATTGGATTTTTCCATTAGGAATTATCTCAATAACTGTCTGGAGTCTGGAACTGTGCCCGGTAGATGGCAATAGGCTCGCCCCCTACATAGGACACATACAATAACATACTGGCGAAATGTAGGTGTGGATGGGATCTGGGCTCTCACAGCTCTGCCTACCCCTTAGGGAAAAAAGCGTGATTGTATGTTATGTTATGTCATTCACAGGTTAACTGCATTTATTATACTAAGATACGTCGTACCTATGTCGTAATAATCATTCACGCACCGCACCGCTTCCAAATATTTGGCGTCGTTTGGCCGCACGCCAAATTGTTGACTAATAATTCATTTAAATGTCGTTGACTTGACGCTCCAACAAACATGTTGTTATTTTGGATCTCAAGTCTATTTGGACCCTTCCGCATCTTCCAGAGGCTATCGGGCTATGGATTAACAGAGATTTATAGCTGGCCTTTCACCAGAAACTAGGCGCTTCCAAAGCACTAGGTGTGTATCTGAAATCAGAATTGAGGAGATGCTTATAACTGCTTACTAATCTTTAAACTTACCAACCAGCGAAAGTCATAATTGCAAGTTTTGGCGAATCATTGGGATGTTCTCAGAAACGATCTTGTTCAGGTTGACTAGTAGATGCATATCATGTACTTCACTATCATTCGGTAGGCGTCCACTGCTGAACTTAATATACTTCCCGTACAGGACGCCTTAAACTATTCATCTGGAGAGATTTTGCCGTAATCACCACGCTTGGCAAGCGGCTTTATGATCGCAATGGTTGGAATACTTGCAAACGGAGAACGCTGCTGCCCACTCTCTGAATATGTCCCTCTGCCGGGTCTCACGGCTCCCACGAGATGAGAAAGAGATGGCCCCGCTATATACTTAGCCGCGAACAACACGGCCAATCCATTCATGTCCGTTTCTATTTACTATATTATGAAGTGACAGTTAGTGTTTAGTTGTGTTTAGTTAGTGTTTAGTTTGTTAGACAGTTAGTGACGGTAGACTCAGTACTGTTTATCTTCATTGACGTGCAAAAGTGTCAGATTATGACCTATTTGAATAAATCTGTTTGAGTTTGAGTGTGTTTGTCTGCAGGCAAGTCGCCGTTCTTCCCCGGCGTGGAGGAAGCCAGCGTGGCGGGCGGCGCGGCCGGCGCCGGCTCGCCCTCCGTGCCCGAGCAGGCGCAGGATGTCGTCTCTAGGCTCAGCGCTGCCGGTCAGTATGCACTTATATTTTATGCCCACACTAAGGGAGTTTATATAGCAAGAGCCCCAGGCGACCCCAGCGCGACCAGAGCGCTGTGAAGATTAAAATGTATGGCGCCTTAACAAATGAAATATACGTGGCGTCGCAGGCGCCATAAGTTTATCTTTACAGCGCCCTGGCCGCGCTTTCTAAAGTCCCTTATCCGAGGTATGCTAAGGGTAAATGTACCTATAGAGGTACTACGAGATGTAATCAGAAATGAGGAGATCCGTAGACGGACGAACATAGACGAGAGATGCAGCCTAGTAGATTAGCACGTTGAAGTGGCAATGGGCAGGGCACGATGAATAACTGATGGCCGATGGAGCCGTTAGGTTATCGAATGGAAACCACAGCCTGCCAAGCGCAATCGTTTAATGATTATCAGCTGTTTTCTAACTGCTGGAGAGATATGAGCTACTTGTAGTATGGTCGATTCGCAATTTGATATCCTGTGTAACGACTTGGTAACCCTGCAGCATCACTTTCAGATGGGCCAGAAGTCAAATACTTTTGGGCTCATTCGCATCGTCTCAATGTGTAGGTTACAGATAGATGGTGACAAGGGTCAAAAAAAAGAAGAGGGATTGAGGTGTTTTTATTTTATTTCATAATTATATCTTGTATGAAGTCTTTTGAGTAATACATTTCGAGCCTATTTTGAGATAAGGAGACTGTCTGTGAGGAAAACTAAACTAGATATTGTTGGTTAGGGTTGTCAATGTGCGTGAGCGCACTGGGCTCTCCGGCGCGGTCGTCCCCGGTGTCTGCTGGCTCTGAACACGGTGAGCGGTTCAGCCGCAAGGTGTTCGTCGGCGGTCTGCCGCCTGACATCGACGAGGGTGAGTACATTTTACTTTATTCAAGTCTCTACACACCTAACCCGATAGCGTTATTTGAAAACCTATATTTTACCTAGAAAATCGGTTTAAATCTTAATAAATATTGTAATTGGCATAAAATTAAATTGCAATTTATTTGTATTGCTACCTGTACATAAACTGCATTACGAGTATCTGAAGGGAGCATGTTCCCTGACAGGACCACTTTGAAATGAGATTTCCCAAAAAACTATGTGTAGTACAAACTTTTGTAAGTAATTACCGTAAAACCCTACAACTTTGCCCACTTTTTTCAATAAAATTAAGATATCTCATGTTTTTTCTACTGACGCATTGGTATTTTTCGCTATAGTCTGCAACATTGGGATGATGTGCATGGATTAGAATAGTGTTTATATTTTTAGGACGATATTTATTACATGATTTCGACGATTTTGATGGCGGGCGAAGTTATCTCGACTTTTAGCCAACATTACCCATGTCGTTTTTTAAGGAAATTATAACTTTACGATCAATGTTATAAGAACTAGTATAAACTTCAGGGCAATTTAGGCCGTTTTCTTTCAAATTCCTACTAATACAGACAAAACTTTCCTCATAAAATGAGTTGGTAATGTTACCCGGGTATTTTTTCACTTTCCCATACAAACTGAAAATTGCGATATTAATTTTCTAGGGTTGCTACCTACATTTAATGCGTATTTAATTTTGAACTTATAATATTTTTTGTTGATGTGTTTTGTTGTGTGATATGTTGAATGAAATACAAACTACTTTGTAATCAGAGCATTTTTCATTTACTTTTATAATAATAATAATATATATAATTTTCTAAATCAAATATGAAAAATTATATTGCGATCAGAATTATTAAAACTTACAATAAAAACATACCAGAAGAGAACACTCGGAATTTTAAGCTTTCAGACTTTTTCACAACTAAGTTTTAAATTTATAAAATCTTTTATTTAGTCTATCATAACATTATCAAAAATATTATAAACTATAAAATGCTTATAAAATGTATAATGCATTTAAACAGAAAACCTATTTATATTAGAATACCATCAAATATTTATTGATGGCAAAATATTACCCGTAACATTTTTGTGCAATAACTAAATCCTTAATACTAATTGACTTTCAGCGTCTCTGGTATTTTTTTTTAAAAGACTGCTTCACACGCTTAATTTAGTATTTCTTGAGAGTAGTTTTTGTAAGCTCTTGATTCTTGATCCCAGTTTGCGTCTTGTTTTTCTATGTTTGGGTTCCTAAAATATAACAATAAAGATATAAAATATATAATAATGTAAATAACATAATTTATTATAACGTGTTAGAAAAACGTGTTGTAATAGTAATACTTAAGGGCGTACATCTACTCAACAAACTGAAAAACTTTCAAAAGAAAGAATTGCTAAATTAGCAAGAAAGAAAGAAAGAAAAAAGAAAGAAAGAAAAAAAGATTTTTTTGCGATTTTCACTTTTCTTTCTTTTGCAAGTTGATTAGTTTGACGGGTATATGAACCCCCTAAAGTAATTTTTAGTACTTAAAAAAAATCATAAAAATATTGCAATTTTAAAGTGACAACCCTAAGAATTTTTTGAATTTGGGCAATGTTTGCATTCATAGGTCGGAAAATCTAAGGATAACTTTCCCAATCATCATAATTTTTATTCCAAGTTACTTTCATAACCGTAATTATGATTAAAATACTCTATAATTAGTTTTCTATACCACTAAATAACTCAAACTTACCTTAGGCTTCCCCATAACTCACAATTTACTGAACAATTTCGCAAAAAATTTGCCCGCAAAATTATACCCCTCATTCAGCAATTTATGACAGGATACAGAATGAAGTTGGCTGCAGACGCTATAGACAGTGATGCCATACACATAATCTAGTTTCTACCAAAAATATTAATGCTGCCATAATGCAAGAGATTTTTTTCCTATAAACGATTTTCCGTAAAAAATGCATTTTGGGCAAAGATACCCCTGGAGGCAAAGTTGTAGGGTTTTACGGTAGACAACAATTTACAAATGTTCTACATTTTATTAAAATAACACTTAATTGAAAAGTTAATTTGGTCCTGTCAGGGAGTATGACACTTGTTGAGACGATCTCTGTGGCCTGTCGTAGAGTTGAGGTCACACTAAGGCTTCTGACATGACCTAACGACAATTTTCCAAATACCTTCTTGGCAAAGGCCACTGCGCAGCGAAACCTTATCAATAACAGCATACACAATAGTTCATCCCTACAAAACTATATGTTATCTCGTTGTCAATGGGCAGCCGTCACGCCCGCGTCGCCGCCTATTGTGGCCATTTGTAAGCGTTTCTGGACAAGTGGGTCATTCGCGATTAGCTATCGCGGCTTTTGTCAGCCGTCGTGGCTTGGGTTTCAATAGCCAATGTCTTTCTAAGGATGCTGTTTAATTTGCTACACTTATGAGCATGCGATTGGTGTGGAGGAAGAGGATTCTTGACGGAGAAATAGTAAAAATAATACATTGATTTAAAGAAAGAGGAGATAGGGTACGTTCTCCCAGCGCTTACTCAACAAATGGCACGTGCAATTTGCTCAGTGTGAAGTTTGCGCAGTGATATATAATGAACAACAAAGACAGAGAGAAGTACCTAAGACTGAAGTGCGACCGAGACAACAATATTATTCGCTCGTACGACCTTACTTTACTGACGTATGTAGACCTAATGGGACCTTATTTGAGCTTGCCATTTTCGAGAAGCCAGTACCTCATCTCCCCTTTTCTTTATATCAATGCTATAATAGTCTGTTTTTAAAACCATAAATCCATAACATACAATCACGCCTTTTTCCCGAAGGAATAGGCAGAGGTGTACCCAGTCCCACATAGTAAGTACACCCACATTTCGCCAATATGTTATTGGTTAGCATGTAGCAGGGGGCGAGCCTATTGCCATTTACCGGGCATAGTTCTAGACTCCAGGCTATCATTGAGATAATTCCTAATGGAAAAATCTAATAACAATTTGCCTGACCTGGGGATTGAACCCGGGACTCGGCAGTCGAGCTTGCGGCCACTACGCCACAGAGGCAGTCCAACCCAATTTGGTTATGATTTTGTGTCTTTTGTGGCCGTGTGATTCCCGGCTATATATTAATAGGACTACCCCTTTCTCATCCCGTGGAAGCCCTGAGACCCGGCATAGGGACATACTCTGCAATTGGGCAGCAGTTCCGTTTTCAAGTATTCCAACTACTGCGATCACCATGCCGCACAAGCGTGGTGATTACGGCAAAATCCCCCCATATGAATAGTTTATGGCGTTCTATGGGGGAGGCCTATGTTCAGCAGTGGACGTCTTCCGGCTGATGATGATGAATGTGAAATATGGGTGTGCATATGGGACTGAGTCCTGGGTACACCACTGCCATCTACCCCTTCGGGAAAAAGTCTTAATTGTATGGTATTGTGTCTAAATTATTAAAATGCATTGAAGACTACTAACAATTGAAAATTTTAGGTATTATTTTAATTCGGATATCAGTTTAGAAAATTCCTTACCGACTGACACATCAATCAACGCCCCTCTCAACCTTGGACATTGGACCTAGACAACTAAAATTCTGCACGTTATTGTTCATTACGATTCACACAACGAATAGAAAATGAATTATTGAAATTCTCACATGCAAGCATTAATATCCATCATGCAAGTGATCTAAAAAGGTAGACCTGTAAAAATCTATCTGAGCGCTTGGTCGAGGCGACGCGTGATCACAATGCTGGCGTTTATCTGGCCCAACGTATAAGCATTGCTATTCAACGTGGCAATGCCGCCAGCATCTTGAGTACGCTGCCAAATTATACATAGTCTGATATGTTAACTCCTTCAATTTGAATGTTGGAATCACAGGCTTCGTCGTAGGGGTTTTTTCGGAGCGACACCAAAGGTGAACGCATATTAACGTATTTAATAGCGTAACGCCTGCGTGACCTGCGTCGAATCGTCCGAATCGGCGCTGAGCGAGGTTTCATATGATTTCTTGTAGGTAAAGAATTCTAAAAGTCGTAATCTTTCGACTCGGATTAATGTGCGTTCACCTTACACGTGCCAAAAGCTCTTTTCTTAAACAGGTTTGGCAAATAATATGACGGCAAAATCGATGTTTTCATTGTACAACTTAAATGCCTGCAGCGTGTCAGTCTTTTCATACTCTTCGCCCACTTTGCGAATCGGATCAATACTCGGATGACGTCAAACTTGGCCTAGATAATACTTATTATAATGTTTTCAATATAATAATGTGTTTCTAATCGGTGTATCCCTGGCCACACCACGCCATGACATATTATCAGAGATCTGGGGACGTTGCCACGCGACGCAATGGTAAACAATAACTGGCTAATGACCACCAAACATTGTTTATTTATTTACAAAAAAACATACCTATCACTTCGGCCGGCGTAACTTTGCGAGTCTGAAGTCTGAACATAGGTTTTGCGAACTAATGTTATCAGAGTGTATGCAGAGTATGTCAGTCTATGTATAATATAGTAGCGCATTTAAACTCTTGAAGAAAACGGTTATTCTAATGATTGAACTGAACTGAACATTACACATTTGTTCGTAAGTATATTTGTTTATCTAGCAATACCAGTTTTTCTTCACGATGCGCTAAATTTCGGAGAGCCTAGACTCGCTAAGTTACTCCGGCCGTATTGTACAATCACTTTTTTCCGAAGTGTTAGGCAGAGATGTACCCAGGATACCCAGGACTCAGTCTCATAGTAGATACACTCACATTTCGCTAGTATGTTATTGGTTCCATGTATTAGGGGCGAGTCTATTGCCATTTTGTAGTGGTAGGCCTCTTTTGCAGGGAATCGCCTGGGGAAGTACCACACCTTTGCCAGTTACCTATTCATCGGCCAAGCAGTAATGTGCAAACATTACTGTGTTCCGGTCTGAAGGGCAACGTTACCAGCGAAATTACTGGACTTAACGAGTTTAAACAACTAATATCTCAGGGTGACAGACGCAGTGCAGTGCCGCGCAGAATTCAATATTAATACACTGGATTGCACTGTGTCTGATATGGGCAATCATGATGCTTACCATCAGGCACCTGATTTGCTCGTCTTGTCACTCATTAATAAATAAATAAAATAAAAAATAAAAAGCCTTTTATTTCAAGTAAAAACTTACAAAATATTTCGAGCTTTTAGCTTAGTTAGTTTAAGTTAGTTATTACATTATATATTTCTATTTTAGGTTAGTAAGGTTGTGTATTTTTTATGTTTTTACAAGAACCCCTCTTCAGGTGAAGGCCTCCTCCAAAGACAACCACTTGTCTCTGTCTTGTGCCAGTTTCATCCAGTGCACGCCAGCTATATGAGTTATGTCATCCTCCCATCTTGAATTAGGTCTCCCTTTGCCTCGTTTCCCTTGTGGGCCTTTCCACTCCGTTACCTTTTTTGTCCATCTATTGTCTTGCAGTCTTGCAACATGCACTTGTCACTCATTATCATAAAAAAAAATCCTACCGGGCACAGTTTCAGACTTCAGGCTGTCATAGAGATAATTCCTAATGGAAAAATCCTATATGTAACACTTTTCATGATCGGCAATCGAGCCTATTCCGCCACCAAGGCAGTATAGAGATATTTATGTAAAATTGTTATTAATATAGTTTGCATTATCATTTCAGATGAGATCACATCTTCGTTCCGGCGGTTCGGACCACTGGTAGTGGACTGGCCGCACAAGGCTGAGAGCAAAAGCTACTTTCCGCCCAAGGGTTACGCTTTTCTTCTGTTTCAAGTGAGTGGAAATTGTTCTATTTTTCTTTTCTTCAACCAGAACTACAGAATACTAAAAAGACAGAAGGGGCACACCTCTAAAATCATTTAAATAAATAGCGACTCTAGCTGCGACGCAATAAAGTGCAATTGAAGTCGCACAGCGCCTAATTAACGTACAAGCTCTCTCTTTCTATTGCGTATCTCTCTATCTGCTCTCTCTGTCTAACCTATAGAAATTTATCCGTCAAGACTGACGCCCCAGCTTCTTATAGCTTCATACCTCTTATGAGGAATGTCCCAGGCCTGCTTGAACTCGCCTTGATTCCTCCCGGCCGGTAAATGAAGAGGTGTTAGTAGTTTGGCGTATCTGTGTTTCTTTCTGTGGCATTGTAAGTAGTTCCTAAACGAGTGTACGCTCACTTTGATGCGGCTTATTTGAAAGCTGACGTGATTGAGTTTTCTTGGCTATGTCTCATAAAAATCGATTCAGCTGTTTGAAGACTATCACCCGATCTCTTTTCTAGCGGCTTTGAAGGAATATGAACCATTTCCTGTGGTCTGTTCGATTCGAAATTTTGTATTCTGTTACTTCATGAACTTTGCAACGACTTGGAAACCTTGACCTGTATCTGCAGCATCAGATCCAGATGGACCAGAAGACAAACATATACTCTAACAACGGGTTACCCCAATTACACTGCTCGAGTCAATTCATATGGGTTATGTTGACAACCCATATTGTCAGAGTTTTAGGTCACCAAGATTCCTAAAAGGCCTCAGACATGAGCTAACGACTGCCCCCTACATATCTTATAGAAAACAGCCGGGACCTACAGTTTAACGTGCCATTCGAAACACGGTATCATTTCTCTAGGAAGTGGAGTTTTTTATATATTTTTTATATATTTACAATTGTATTGAATAAGCTGGCCCACACGAAATTATATATCCTGGATTCCAGGATGAGAGTTCAGTAGCAGCTCTAATGGAAGCCTGCATCACGGATGAAGACAAGTTATACTTGTGCGTGTCTTCACCGACTATCCGCGACAAGCCAGTACAGATCCGCCCGTGGAGGCTCGCCGATGCTGACTTCGTTCTCGACGCGAGCATGCCGCTCGACCCGCGCAAGACTGTCTTCGTTGGAGGCGTGCCGCGCCCTTTGAAGGCTGGTGAGTGTAGCTCACAGGGTTATCTATAGATGCTGACTTCGTTCTGGAGCAGCATCTTCTGAGTGAGACCATGGAACTGTGCTCACCAAACCGCTTTGCCAAGCGTGGCGAGTATTGGCAAAATACCCCGCATTGGGGGAGGCCTATGCCCAGCAGTGGAATCGAAACGGCTTCGGATTCGGAACTTGCGACCACTACCCAACCGAGGCCGTCAAAGCCGAGGGTTCGTTTTAAATGTTCAAAAAGATAACTAAAGGATCTCGAGATCAATAGGCTTATGGTTTTCAAGCGCAGGCTTTAAAACGTGGTTGGAAGGATTTTAGAATCTTTTGAAAGGCTGGTGAGTTACTTGACGAGACCCTGCCCAATTTTTGGTCTGCCCGGGGATCAAACTCGGGACCAGCGACAGCAGCCTCAGAGCCAACTGGCCAGTTGATGTTTGACCCAGATTAAGTTAAATATGGTTGTGTTTCAGTGGAGCTGGCGATGATAATGGACCGGTTGTACGGAGGAGTGTGCTACGCCGGCATCGACACTGATCCAGAACTCAAGTATCCTAAGGTAAATAAAATATCATTTTTTACAAATCTAGAGACTCAGTCTATACATGCAGTCTCTCCTTCTCGTTGTGGTAGATTTTCTCCACTTGCTACAATTGAGTATTTAAAAAATATATAACTTATTTTAAAACTTTAATAATAAAATCATAGTTTCAGAGATGGACCCCGATAGGTGCTATCCATTACCTTTAAATTAAGGTGACGGGTTACAGGTGACCTTGGGAATTTATCAAGGCAGGCGGGCACGGGCATGCCTGACACTACAATATTATTTTTATTATTGAATATTATTATTATTATGTGGCTATACTCGCGACGATTAGTTCCTGATCATATTTGCGAGCAAAAAGCCTACGCGGAAGAATACTTCTTTTACGCGAAAAACCCAAGGTCGAAAGAAGTGTCGCGTTCGTTTTTTATAAAATTTGAGATAGTTTTCCTAAAAGCACTATATTTACTATATTAATTATACTATTTGCACAACTAAAGAGTAGTGTAGTAGTGTACGAGCATACGGGGAAGATGCTCGTTGCTCGCAAATATGATCAGGCACTAATCGTTGGTCGCGAGTATAGCCACAGAATAATAAGTAGCGTTAAGCGAAGTTGTATGACCGTGCCCGCCTGCCTTGATAGGTTTCCAACCTATATACCCGTCACATTAAAAGCTCAAAGGGGCCTATGCGCGTTAGACTAAAAATGGTCTCTGTGTACGCCCTAACAAAAGACCGAGTAAAGCAAGTGTTTTCAAGCGACATAATAATATCTTTGTAGAAAAAACTAAGTTTGACTAACACACTCACTCAACGCTCAGTCTTTGTCAAACCTTGGACCTAGAGAGCTGAATATTTGCATAGGTTTTTTATTATGATGTAGGCAAGGAATAATTAAGGAATTCCCACCTAGTAGTACATTTACATAGTACATTTTTAGTAATAAAAAAACAAATTGTTTCCAGGGCGCGGGTCGTGTGGCGTTCTCCAACCAACAGTCCTACATCTCGGCCATTTCCGCGCGGTTCGTGCAATTGCAACACGGAGATATTGACAAACGTGTTGAGGTATGACGGCTTTACTTTATTATGGTCTTTTTGTAGATTGGGTGAGACTTTGTAGATTGGGTGGAACTTTATAGATTTGGTGGGACTTTGTAGATTGGGTGGGACTTTGTAGATTGGGTGAGACTTTGTAGATTGCATGGGACGTTGTAGATTGGGTGGGACGTTGTAGATTGGGTGGGACTTTGTAGATTGTATGGGACGTTGTAGATTGTATGGGACGTTGTAGATTGGGTGGGTCGTTGTAGATTGGGTGGGACGTTGTAGATTGGATGGGACTTTGTGGATTATGTGGGATATTGTAGATTAGGTGAAACTTTGTAGTTTGGGTGGGACTTTGTGTTTATATAGGGAGTTTATGGATTGGGTAAGACTTTTTGGAGGACTAAAATAGGTGTGAACTTTTAGATTAAAAGGAGCCCTTATCCTCCAGCGCTCAAAAACTCCCACATAGTCCACTAAAAGGGACTTTTAGAGAGCTGTTAAGTATTTTTAGTGTGTATTTTTATTAAATGCCATATTATATCCAGGTGAAGCCGTACGTGCTCGACGATCAGATGTGTGACGAGTGTGCGGGCGCGCGCTGCGGCTCCAAGTTCGCACCGTTCTTCTGCGCCAACGTCACCTGTCTCCAGGTACATTGTTCATCATCATCATCATCATCATCATCATCATCATCATCATCTTAGTCATAGGACGTCCACAGCTAAACATAGGCCTCCCTCATAGATTTTCATCTAGTCTGAGCGGTCTTTATCAGATTGTCTGTCCACATTGAGAATGTACTTCCTACGCTGGGCATGTCTTCGTTAACTCTTAGTTAGTGAATGTTAATGCTTGGCGGATGAATAACTGGCAAAGGTGTGGTACTTCCCCAGGCAAATATTACTGTGCAAACATTACTGTGTTCCGGTCTGAATGTTACCAGCGAAATTGGCACTGAGCATGAAGATATCTCAGGGTGACAGGCGCAGTGCATGCCGCGCAGAATTTAGAATTTTTAACAACTGGGTGGCACTGTGTCTGATATGGGCAATCATGATGCTTACCATCAGGCACCTGATTGGCTCGTTTTGTCACTCACTATCATAAATGTTTTGTTGTCAGTATTACTGCGAGCACTGCTGGGCCACGATCCACTCTCGTCCGGGCCGAGAGTTCCACAAGCCGCTCGTGAAGGAAGGCGCCGACAGACCGCGCGCTGTGCCCTTCCGCTGGTGCTAGCTCGTTGCTACTACTACTACAGGACTAGCGGGGGGTGGGTAGGTTGATGGAGGGGAGTTGGCTGGCCGGGTAGTTGATCGGCTGGGTGGGTAGTTGGTTGGCTGGGTGGGTAGTTGGTTGGCTGGGTGGGTAGTTGGTTGGCTGTGTGGGTAGTTGGTTGGCTGGGTGGGTAGTTGGTTGGCTGAGTGAGTAGTTGTTGGTTACATGGGTGTAGTTGGTTAAGCAAGGTAGTTGGGTGGGGTAGTTGAATTAAAAACAATGTCAGTGGAATAGTTGGGTTGAAGAATGTTCTCAGAAGTTGTCTCTAGTTTGTTGAGGAGGTGAGTAGTTGAGATAGTAGGCTGAGATGTGCCAGTTGGGGGGAGTTGACCATCACTTTTTACAGTGTGAAAAAATAGATTGAGGTTAAAATCTTTTTATTACCCTAGTACTTCCTACCCAGGTTGCCAACTACCCAGCTGTTACTACCCAGCTTTCTTTATTGCCTCGCCGCAGTTTGACAAAGCTGAAATACGTTTCAAGTTAGTAGACGTCACCTAGTTTAATTCTCTCGACTTTCTGCCATTTTGTCTCTATTTCAGCTTTGTAATAACAAAATGTCGGATATGAAACGAAAATATCTTATCTAAATAACGGCATAAGGAAATATTTTTAATGCAGTTTCTTAGGAAGTTAACTATTATTTTAAGATTAAGTAAACGCTGCCCTTTTAACATTATACTAGTACGGGTGGCTACCGATATTTAGATAAGATTTTTTTAAATTAATTTTTCATGACTGTAGTTTCTATTACTACCAAAATGGGAGATTTTTTTGTAAGATAGCAACAACAACGGACGTGACGCAAGCGACAGCCTCGGGTCGGAATCTACGCCATATTGTATCGGCGTTTAAGATTAGGAAAAATTTTAAATGCAACATTATCCAATATTTATAATATTAAGCAAAATATTATAGAATTCAAGTACAAGTGCGCCGTTCGAGGTTTTTCTAGGACATGTAGAAAAATTCCGAACGTTAAATAGATTCGATTTAAGCAAAATATGTACGCAAATAAATGACTTAGATAGTTGGTTTGAGATAAGTTGTTGGGGCCTAGCACACGCTCTGAATAACCTAAATTGTTTAATAAAATTTTCATTAAAATTTAAACATTTTTTTAACTGAATCATTATTTTGGTAGATTTAAATTCATTTTTTGTATAACAATTTGATAGGCAAGTATGTTTTTAGTACTTATTTCAAGTTAGGTCCCCTTTTAAGCTGCTCTGTCTTATTTTCACTCTCCGATTACTGATTATCTAGAAATATGAGATTAAAGGTTTTGATTCAGTGCGTGTGCTAAGACCCCAACACGCACCATTTCAACTCGTGCGCTCTCATAAAATATAAGACATAAGTGGTTTGTCTGATTTTTTAAAATTACAACATATTTGTACCTGTGTAGCTAGAATGAATTTCATAAGACTTAATACCGATTTCAATAATTTATCGACCGATTCAAAATTCGATGAGGTTATTTTCGCATTTTTGTCAAAATTTGGATAATTGTTGCTCGTTTCTGCGTTGATTTTGAGCATAGTTTGTGCCTTTGAATTTTAGAACCTGGTAGTTTTTCTTGCATGTGGCAACACTATGGCGTTCTTAGGGTTTCATCCATTACATTTTTATTGAACCTACTGCGCTTTTCTGTAGTAGTCTATAGGAGAGAAAATTTTGTAGCTAAATTTTGAACTCACGAGGACTTTTATTTAGACCCTAAAATCGGGAGGTGGTAGGGAAACTGTTCTGAGTACAAATTGTGTTACCAATCGGGCTGTTGAATTAAAATGCGGCATTTTAGTACGATAGACTGAGACAAGCAATCTACAGAAAGTTTTTTACTTGGCAAGTTTTTAGGGGCTTTTGTAAGTTTTAAGGAATTTGGCAAGTGTTTGGGGACATTAGTAAGTTTTCAGGGATTTGGTAAGTTTTTAGGGACATTGAAGTTTCTAGATACTTTAGCTAGTTTTTGGGTAGCTGCAATGTTTGAGCACTTTAAAAAATCTAGGAAGTTTCTGAGATTTAGGACGCATCCGTCATAATCCACTTTCGTCAGAAAATGTTTTTTTTACTATTTTGGTTCAGAATTTTGAAACTAGTGACGAACGTGGAATGTTATGTGCTTGATTACTTTTCCACTTTAGCCATTTCTGACAAAACTGAACCAAAAAAGTAAAAAAATCATTTTTTGAAGAAAGTGGAATTTGTCGGATGTGTTCTAAATCGTTTCTGGGGACTACGAAAACATTTTGGGGACTTTGAAAAATCTAGGGACATCGGTTATTTTTGGGAAATTTACTTAGCTCTGCTTGTTTTGGTCTCGTCCACGAAAATGTGATCGCAATGGATCCTTTTAATTTTTAGTTAAAAATAAAAATAATAATAATATTTATTATATAAGAAAATATTTTTTGGAAACGCCGGGATAGTGCAATAGAGGATAGATTAGAAAGTTTTTTAAGTATTATATATACATAATAATAATATATGAATTTTAGCTTGAATAATCTTGAATATTATTAGTATTATAGAAGTTGGTACTTCACAGATGGCGATCACGATGCTTTTTGTTGGGTGGTATTATGACCAAATTCGATGTTACCAGGGCGCTTTGGTATCCAAGAGGTGAAAAATATCGGAACTTGATTAACTTTTCAAACGGGAAAAATATTTAACTGCATATTTTATACTTTACGTTGTGGAAATATCTCTGTCCCTTTATGGCTTAAGGGCTGTGTACCTAAGACTTCAGCGGCCTTAGTACACAGAGCTTTATAATCCTAACCAAAAGACGTTAAATCTCAGGGGGTTAGAAAGAGACAGCAGATAAGATTTGTTCGCGTGCAAAAGGGAAAGAAAACGGGAAAAAACATTTATCCCCATACTAGGGCTACAGGCCTAATAGGATGCATGCCGTTTCGCGTCCACACTAGGCTATCGGTAATCCTTTTCACACATGAACAAAGTACATCATGCCGTCTCTTTCGCACGTATCACTCTCAATAGTGGAAAGTTGCGCATCCTTGCCCGCCAGTATTAAATAGTTGTCGCATATGGACTATCAACATCGTCTTTGGTCATAACGATACCCCACTTTATATTTTTCTAGATATTATTATTGACTGCATACGGACCAATAGCGCGTTTCGTAAAGGAAACTATGAAGCGACTAAAACACTAACATTTGTTTGAATAAATGCGATTTATGTACTTAAATATAATTGTATCGATCGAGACGGAGTGAGGTGGACGGATCGGAGTCGAATCTAGGCTATTAACTAGACTATTGTAGCTGTTTTCAGTGTTAAATGGGGTGTCACTAGAATGCAACGTCACTAAAATAAAACGTTACTTACATCAAACGTCACGTCACTTAACTGGGGGTCACTTTATTAGGTCAGGTCACTTTAAATTTGATGTTACTTTAAAATTTGCTGTCACTTTAAAGTGGATGTCAGTTTAAAGTGGATGTCAGTTTAAAGTGGATGTCAGTTTAAAGTGGATGTCAGTTTAAAGTGGATGTTAGTTTGAAGTGGATGTCAGTTTAAAGTGGATGTCAGTTTAAAGTGGATGTCAGTTTAAAGTGGATGTCAGTTTAAAGTGGATGTCAGTTTAAATTAGTTGTCATGATAATAATTTATAATGAACCGTCACCTAATGTAGTAAATTGGGTTTTTAACTTAAATGCAGTCGCTCAAAATGGAGTGTAATTAAAAAAAATGATTTTTGTACCCTAGATTCGACTCTATTGGAAATCGTATCCCGAAAAGACCACGGACTAGACCATAGACTGTAGTAAAAAGACTTGCGCGAATTTTTTGATATAATTGTTTTGTTTCGAAGCGGTTTTTTCGTGTCGTCTTGAACCTTTTTCGAAAATTTAAAATGTACGGTGAATGTAGGCTTGATAGTGCCTTGATGTGGCGTATGAATCTGGTGTAACAGTAACCCCCCTCCCTAATCGATATTGGTTTGTAAGTTTTGTAGTATTCTGATATAGTTCCTAGTTTTTTCGATGCTTGCATGAAACTGTTGTTTTCTTAGCGCGCGTTTCGGTCCAATTTTCTTTAGGATTGCCATTCACACACGTTTATTTACCCCGCTAAATAATAAATAAATTCTGTACATAATGTGGCAAATAAAAAGCCAATAAATATCGACAAATTTTTAAACGATAAGTAGGTACAATTTTTAAATAGTAGAAGCGTTTTTTAGTAAATCGTTTGCCATGAAATTTAATGCGTTTTGAAACTCCCTCTCATCTGTATAAAGGACACAAAATGTTCAAGTATTATGCAATTAGTAGATGAATTGAAAATGATTAGACTATTGTAGACTTGTATTTATAGTAAAATAAAAATGATAGGGAGATCCAAAACGATGGAATAATATAAAAATTAACAAAATCGCGTGGTAAAATCTATTGTAATAGTGAAATAATATAATATCCAGTATAAATAGAAAAGTTAGCTTAATACGAATTCGGGAGTTTGGCTATTTTCTCTAAAATAATGAATACCTTAAAATATTTTCAACGACACGCCGCTTGAAGTTCGCTCTTAAATCACATAATAAATCAATCTTCACCATGGCACATTTAAAATAGAACATTAAGGCCTACGCACACCTGGAAGGAACGACAGAGGATTTTAATTATTTACCATAGGACATTCAAACTTATCTAGTAGGAATACGACAAATTTCAATGCTTTATTAAAAAAAAACACAGCAGATGTGAAATGATTTTTGATTGACCATAAAATGCCACGGAATGCCAAGGAAATAATTTAAAACCTTGGAATGTGTCGTATTTCCTTCCAGATAAGTTTTAATGTCCTTTGATAAATAATTAAAATCCTCTGTCGTTACGTCCCGGTGTGCGTAGGCCTTTAATTTTTAACTTACTTTGTAGTACCCACCATTTCAAATTATATTTGTAATGCATTTTGTTTGGTAGTTTTATTTATGTGGCAACACTTGTAAATTTAAAATGTAACGGTTTTTTTATAAATTCGAATATACCGCGTTTTAATATTCCTTTAGATCGGTGTGTGTGCGCGTTTTTTTTACGTTTTTGTAAGAGATTGCTCAATATTTTGTTGTTTAAAAGATGTTTGGCCCCCTACCCTCCTAGTGAGAACATGATGAAGGGCGGGAAACGTGTGTGTTAGTATGTTGTGTGATCGCACTGTCCCATTTTGTATTTTTGTATTTTTATAAAAAAGAAATAATAATTGTGTAATTCGGATTGTGATTTTTTACTTTACGCGCAATTAGTAGACTGTGAGACGCTTGGGCGTTAATTCTATGAAATCGTTTATTCGATTAGTACGGATCTTCAAGAATTACCAATGTAATTTCTCCTGTACAGGCGCAACTTCACTTAGACATATTATACTCAAGTAATACCAATCAGTAATACCATTGAGAAAAAGTAATACGAATTAACCAACGCTGGAGCTGAAATTGTTCAGGTGGTTCCGCCGACATCATTTCCCATAAATATAAACTTTGAGGACCTAATGCCGATGATCTGTTCTAGATCTAATTTCTTTATTGATGTTTTATTTTAAGCAACAACTATAAATATCCAGTTTTACTGCAAAAAATGCGTTTTATAACTGCAACTAGAGAGGGAGGGCGGTGCACTGTGCATGTTGTTTTTGACACTAAAAATCGGAACTAAAAACTAAATATTCCTCAGCCTCACACACAGCCTCCTTGGCTCAGATGGTAGTAACTCTGCTTTCTGTGCCGCAGGCCCCGGGTTCGATCCCCGGCCAGGTCAAACATTTGTGTGCATGAACATGTCTGTTTGATCTGTGTCTGGGTGTTATAAGCTTATATAAGTATGTATATCAGTCATCTGGTTACCATAGTACAGGCTTCTAGCCCAGTTTGGGACCAGATGACCGTGTGTGGAAGTTGTCCCATATTATTATTATTATTATTTATTATTCTTGTTCTAGGAGTTTGCAATGGAGTTCCGATAAGTAACACTAAATTCAATCAATTATCTTAGTTTTGAAACGTATTTTTTCAGTAAAACTGGGTATTACCTAGTTGTTACTTAAAAACAAACACATATGAAGGAATTATATCTCTTCTATCACCGTCATTGGTTTGTCAAAGTTTTTATGGGAAATGATGTCGGCACAGCCAGTTAAGATTAAACGTCACCCATAAAAAATGAAAAAAATTAAGATTATGAAGAAATAGGGAATAATTTTCCTCACTCAATTGTTTTTGGTTGGCTCTGGATCTGGCCTTTATGCACGAAAACATATTTTGTTTAAGAAAACCTACTTAGTTTCTATTCGTATTATGAAAATTATAAAAAAGTTATGTTAATGTTTTTTAAATAGCAAAAGAACCACAGGTTTTCTTTAACATATGTTTTCGCGCATATAAAGGCCAGATCCAGAGCTGACCACAAACAATTAGTGCAAAATTATTCTCATAAGTTATCTGTATATTTTCATTTTGTATGTGTGACGTTTAGCGTTGTCCTTTTATTGCATCATTTAAGTGTTACACTACACGATAGATTAGACGTCAGTCAGTTCCATCAATCATCAGTGATGCTGAGCGTCGGAACAATAATTTCTTTCTTGAATGACGTCATTAATCACACTACACGATAGGTTAATCATAAGTCATTGTGACTGAGACAAAACTGACAGCCGAACCTATTGTTTGATAGACGCCTAAGTAACGAAGCGCGCCCATATAGCGTATGCAATTAAATAAAAAAAAACATTCCTTGAAGGTCTGTAACGACCCAGCGACTTAATATAATTGGTGTTAGATTTTTATAAAACCGAGGTGTGTTTGGGATATGTGGTCTGTCTGCTTTGCACTACATCTAGATGCTTGAGGTCGTCGCCAGTGCGTTGCAACCTCCCTTCGAATAGCCTAGGAACATTTCAATATTCTACCAAATTGATAAACCCGTACCTTAATTACTCTATTTATCGTCGTTCTGCGTAGCGTTTGATTAGTCCAATGCTACGCGATTCTAGCGTTACACTAGTACAGTGCTACGGTTCTATAGTCGTAGCACTCAGCATAGCGCAACACAATACACCGACGTTTACTTTAATTTTAAAGTGCTTTAAGATTTTCCTGGTCGTAGCACTCCGCGTAGCGTTAAATAAGTCGTGTTACTCGCTTCTACGAATCGTAGAACTCAGCGTAGCGTTAGAATAGTCCAATGCTACGCGGCTCAGATTCATAGCGTTACAATTGCAGTATTTTAACTGATTTTTATGTCTAACACAATTACTGCTGACGATTGTGGCAATTTCGTTGGGAGGCAATGTGAACGAGGCTTGTTGAGATGCGTAGATAGTGGAGGAGTATATTATTATTACCAAATTTTTTACATTTAGTTTAAATATAAGGGAGAAAGTCCCTGGCTGGGCAACTGCCCCTGTTTCGCGTTTTGTCTTTCTTATAAGTATTGTTAGCTTTTATCTGTTTATGTCGCTCCGCAGGTTTTAGGTTTGGACACGGTTTGTTTCCCGGTTTAGAAGTGTTATAGAGTTTGTATTTTAGTTAATGTTAGTTTAGAGGATTATTTTAGGTTTGTCGACGCTGCGGGGCGATCGTTTTTAAGTTTCTCAATTTTTATCATTCATTTGGTTAGTCAGTAGGATTGTTTTTGAACGCCTCTAGGCGTGCTCTAGTTGTTGTCTGTTTTCTATTTATAGGTGCGATGCGAAGCGAATATATTTTTCATTTTAGATTTTAGATAGTAATTTTGTCGTTCGGGCATATCACTGCGTGGTTATTTAACACAAAGGGGGCATTATATAGGTACCTAGTGTCGATTGAAGTCGACGCGGCGATCTTTGGACACGTTACATTTTTTGAATGTGAATTTGTACTATTTTGAAACGTAGCTAAACTATTGATAACGAATTGTTGATGTTTTTTAATAAGATTGAACTCGATGTCAACCCTCGTCGTCGTTCTCCGAGTGAGTTTTTTCCGCACTTTTTTCACTTGCATGTAAATAGTGAATCGTTGGAACTTTACTAGTGAATATAAAAATGAGAAAATCCGCAAAAAAAGATTTTTTACGGTTCGATTCGGTGGCGGGCCGGAGTTAGTGAAAATTTAGGTGTTTGCGCGCCGTCGGTGGCGCGCGCCCTCTCGCGACTTGCGATAACCGATCTAGTGAAATTATTACATAATTTTTAAAATAGCGAATTGTAGCGCAATTCATTAAATACCTACCTAGTTGAGTATATTGTAAAATAATAAAAATAGTACCTAAATACCTTGTAACGTTGCTAGACAATATTAAGTTTGTATAAATGAAAACAAATTCTTGCACCGTCATTTTGTCTGGTGTTTGTAAGTCACAGTTTTGGAGTTTGTTATCTATTGACAATTTGTATATGCAATTGTCAACACTTTATAATTGTCACTTTGTATTTGTCAACAATTTGTAATTGTCAACGATTTAGTATTAAGACGTTACCGAGCGACGCCTTGATGGTGCATTGAATTTATTTTTAAAATAGATTTTTGTAAATGGTAAGCTGACTCGCGAACATCAGCTCGGACGCTCGCTACGATACGATCTCGTGTCGCTACACCGAGTCGGCATTTACTAATATTATTTTAAATTAATTTGAAATAAGATTTATATATTTTTATAGACAGTTGTTTCAGTGACTTGTTGAATAAAATCAATTTTGTTGTTAAATTGATAATTTGATTAGAGGAAATTCGGAATATTTTATTTGCTAATTTTATAATAATGCTTTTGGATCCGGCGTTTTTTTACTAGTTAGTGACAGCTTTAGTGAGATGATAGTGATCGAAGTCACCACGTTCTTTGATCTTAATTTGTTAATAAGCTTTCTTTTAGAGTATTAAGCACATTTTAAGACATCGATTGCTTTGAATTGTCAACGAGTTGTAATTTTCAATTTATTGCAATTGTCAGCAAGTTGTTATTGTAATTTATTGCAATTGTCAACAATTTGTAATTGTCAATTTATTGCAGAGCAAGTAAAGCGCTTGATGTCTACCGCTGGATCCGAAAGCGTTTCCCGAAAATCGTTTGTAAAATGTATTGATTTGAAAATTAATTTTAACGTTTTTGTAACCGTTTCACTCCGCTTTTATATTCCCGTTACCATTTCTTTATGCCTATGAATTATTTTAGAACTATTGTGGAGATATTAAAATGAATTTGAAACTTTCTTTCTGTGTTTGTATTGTAGTTTGCTTCTCAGGGATAGTGCAATCTTTATTTACATATTTATTACACTATTCTAGTACGAATGTTGGCACACTTGTAGCGGAGTTATAGGAGGCGCTGTGACAAGGTCTTTTTTGTATGATGCCTATCACTTTAGTACAATAAAAACCTATCTTAAGCTAGCCATACACGCTAGGGTCTAGGAAATTTATGCCTGACAGGTACAGTTGAACTGTACAGGCAATTACTGCTATCAAATGAACTTATTTTTTTATGGAGCCTTTGCTGCCGAGCGTGCTGTCGCTCCGCGAAAAGTCCACAATACGCAATATACCGTGCGTACCT
Organism: Hemistola chrysoprasaria; assembly: GCA_947063395.1. Classification (NCBI taxonomy): domain Eukaryota; kingdom Metazoa; phylum Arthropoda; class Insecta; order Lepidoptera; family Geometridae; genus Hemistola; species Hemistola chrysoprasaria. The sequence goes on along the minus strand of OX346738.1, from coordinate 5,333,625 downwards.
AAACGCGGTTTACCGGAATATGACGGAAAGTCCGTTTTAACGGACTTTCCGTCATATTGAATAACTAGCTGTCAATAAGCCTTAGTGCATAGACACTAGCGCTCTTTCCTAGTTTAGAAGTGTAACATAGTTTTTACCGAAGTGTAACAAAGTTTTACCGAAGTGTAACAAAGTTTTTACCGAAGTGAAACGCTGCAAAATTTTATTGTAACGCAAAATAACTTGTCACAGTAGCCTACTAGGTACTAATCGTCGAGCTTTGACCAAATAAACGTCCCAAAGACGTATCTACCAAAAAGACAAGGTGATATGACCAGACATCACTAATAATTCCTATAATTTTTACTTAATTCCTCAAGTGTTATAATTATTACTATTAATTAATCATTCATTTTTATCACATCACGGCCTTGTTTTGATGTATTTTTGACGTATATTCCTATTTATTTATTTTTTACCTGTTTTGTATAACTTTTTTATCGTAGAGCTAAATTATTTTTATTCACTGTAGTATAGGATTGTTATTGTTACTTTATTTATTCTGTATCTGTTTTTTTTTCTGTATTTTACACTGCAACCTAGAAGTAAGCTTTTGCCAATTTTAAAATTACATTTTGGCAATAATATAAGAGTATTTATGTACCTATACTTAAAATAAAATAGCAAACAGATGTAATAATTATTATTATTGCATTTAGTTATCATTGCAATGCAGTTTTTTTTCTAAACCAGAGCTTTACTGTATCTTTTTTTTACTTCTTAATTTTTTAAATATCGAATGTTCATTTTTATACTATATATTTATTTTTATGTACTCTATTAAAACGTAGATTTGATTATGTTTGAGTTTTTTAATTTAAGAGTGAATTTTATTTTTGTTGTTTGATAGTAGTTAGTATTACTTAAAAATTATATGGAAGGACTTGTCGGTGGTTATAGTGCGTTTAATCACAAACAAAACTTTAAAAATACTGAAAGATATGTGATATAGCGTTACAAATTATATAAACATTAATAAGTGATAAGTACCTACCTATACCTAACACTCTTTCAGATTTAAAGCTATTAAGAGCGTACATGGCCTTCTAGGAATTTGACACAATCATATGAAAAATTTACCAAATCGATGTTTTGTATTCCCGTGTTTCCTCCGAATATAATAAAGTTATATTTTGATATTTTTATAGTAAAGTAACCTATGTCCCTGTCATTTTAATTTTTCCTATAAACCCTTGGTTTTTTCAAAGTGAATTTCCAAAAATTCCAGTTTAACTCGCGTGAGTGGACGTCCACTGACACAAAAAATATGTAGAGTTTATAAACAAAAATAAAATGATAGGGACATACTTTACTTCAACTTTAAAATATCAGGATATAAATATATCAAATAAGTTTACTGTATTCGTAGGAAATACAAAACATCGATTTGGTAAGTTTTCTATAGGATTGTGTCAAACTCCTAAGAGGTCCTGTATCCTGTTAAATGCAATATCTCTGCGTCTCTGCCTGCCTATATCTCGAATAACTTTCTATTTATAGAAAAAGCTATACTAAATTGTGTATTATTTCACTCTAACACCGACAAGTCACAGTAGGCATTGTTTAAAAACTGATATACTTGAATTTTTATATGAATTTTATTATTATAATATTAATATGGTATTTTACTAAATATTAGTCCAATATTAAATCTTTATATCACTTGTTTTATTTTACTCTGACATCCTGAATTTTATGCACAGAAAACAATAAGTACTTACAATATATAGGACCTTAAAAACACCAGCAACCTCGTAGGAGCAGGCAACCAACATCATAAACAACAACATTTATTGTTCTACGAGTATTGATAATTTGTTAGATTTCACTTTCATACAAAAATATATATCAATTCAATATTCCACTTGAACGTTCTTAACTCTACGCGCACCGTAACAGATTACGTTACGGTGCGCGCACTGCCTACAAGCCCCTGGGTCTCTGGAGGAGAGTGTCTTTTAGTTTGTGAATGAGACTCACAAATGTCACGAACGGAGGGGTCCCCTCCGTTGGCGAACCCACGAGTCTGATAATTAATGAATAACTTGAAAAATATTTTTTGTTTAATTTATTTGAACTTGTTCGCGGTAGATGGCAATAGGCTCGCCCCTTATTACATGGGACCAATAACATACTGGCGAAATGTGGGTGTACCTACAATGGGACTGAGTCCTGGGTACACCTCTGCCTACCCCTTCGGGAAAAAGGCGTGATTGTATTAATTAATATTAATATTAATATGGGACAACTTTCACACACGGTCATCTGGTCCCAAACTAGGCTAGAAGCCTGTACTATGGTAACCAGATGACTGATATACATACTTATATAAGCTTATAACACCCAGACACAGATCAAACAGACATGTTCATGCACACAAATGTTTGACCTGGCCGGGGATCGAACCCGGGGCCTGCGGCACAGAAAGCAGAGTTACTACCATCTGAGCCAACGAGGCTGTGTATGTTATGTACAATTCTTAATCAATAAGGTATAAATTCAAATTCTTCAAACAAGGCAAAATTATAAGAACTTTCAAACGACACTTCTTAGATTTGATATAATTATTATGTATAACTCCAAAATAAAACTTAAAATTTTTAAACAAAAAGTTTATTTCGTACGTATTATAGGTGTACATCTAAATAAATCTAAATAAATTAAACAAATGAGAAATATTATCCTTAATCTAAATATGTACTAAATTAATTGTGAAAAATAAATATAGCATTTTAATAAACTGGGTAACTTTTTAACTAATGACCACCCTACGAATAAATAATAGTATTTATTCGTAGTGAGTAATTGAGGGCGCCACTATCGATGTGCTAGTGCGTTGAGGCAGCTTCTTATTTTAGCATAACGTTAGTTAAGATTTTTGCCGCATTCACTATGGTCGTAGACTGTAGACTAAGAATAGTGACAGAGGCCGCTGGTGGCAGCGTACTGTATAAATATGCTATAGATATTATAGGTGCGTAAGTATGCGTAGATATAATAGATGCTGTCATACTTGGCGATGCAACTTTAAATTACGCCAAATCGGCGTAACCCGAGTCTGTCACACAATTTTTCACGCACACTAGCGAACTATTTTTTTAGGCAACTAGCAATGTTTTACGCACACTACAATTTGAAAATAGGCGCATTTTCGAAGCTGATGTTTATAGATAGTGCGTTGGTCAGAGCGCGTGCGGAGACTTCAATAATCTAAACCTATTTATAATGTATTTAAATAAGGCAGTATGTCATTAGGTACTATTTAATTTAAGCACGTCACACATTCATATTTCCTCAAAGCAGGAAAGATCAAGAGTAACCAATATTCTACACTTGGACGGACAAACAAAATTATGCATCGGAAATAGTTTTGATAAAAAAAAAATCTACTTTTAAATTCTTGTACAGTTTAGAGCCCTATTAAATTTCATTGCATGTGGTTCACGGCTATATTGTAGGGCCATCCCTTTCTCACCCGGTGGGAACCGTGAGCCCCTATAGAGACACATATTCGGAGAGTGGGCAGCAGCACTCTCCGGCACCAAGTATTACAACTGCTGCGATCACCAAGCTAACAACAAGCGTGCTGATCTAGGCCAAAGAAAGGCCAGTTTATGGCGTTCTATGGGGGAGGCCTGTGTTCAGCAGTGGACGTCTCCCGGCTGATGATGATGATGATAATAACAAGTGGCGCTCAGCGTATCAGTTGTAATTACGATTCTTTAGTTGTTTAAATTTTTTATGAGTTATTTTCCGAAATAAATAAAAAATTCAAACAAAAAAATTTATTCAAATAGGTCATAATCTGATACTTTTGCACGTCAATGAAGATAAACAGTACTGAGTCTACCGTGCGTTCGGAAAGATACCTCTACAAGAAGAACGCACAAGAAACTAGTAGGGCTTAATTATTTCAACAGATAGTTTCACAATATTTGATTTGGTTATTCGTTTTCTTTGAAGATACAGAAGTTTCCAGGCATCTTTGTCCTCTATGTACTGGTTGACTTCAATCATCGTGTCATTTTGAGTGTTTGACCAAATGCGTATTTGACGTTTATAGTATGATCCTTTATAATAAGCCTTCCTTTTGAATTGATTTCCTTATGAGCTGACGTAATTAGTAGTAAGGAGAAATTCACATCTATTTCAGAGTATTTGTATTGTCCACGCGTGTTGTGTGGCTTGGTGATTGCAGCAGTTGTAATACTTGGTGCCGGAGAACTGCTGCCCACTCTCCGAATATGTATCTCTATAGGGTCTCACGGTTCCCACCAGATGAGAAAGGGGTGACCCTATTATATAGCCGGGAACCACAACACATATTATGAGCGCATGAAATTTCGTGATAGGGCTCTTGAGCATTTAAGTATGCAGACAAATGCTTACATTTTAAATTATCAAAACAAACACCAACCATTCTCAACCTCTTTCTTAAGAGCGTACGCGGCCTTCTAGGAATTTGACACAATCCTATGAAAAATTTACCAAATCGATGTTTTGTATTCCTCTGTTTCCTCCGAATATAATAAACCCATTCTATAAATTTATATCCTGATATTTTTATAGTGAAGTAACATAACATAACATACAAAGACTCAGTCCCATAGTAGATACACCCACATTTCGCCAGTATGTTATTGGTCCCATGTAATAGGGGGCGAGCCTATTGCCATCTACCGGGCACAGTTCCAGACTCCAGCCAGTTATTGAGATAATTCCTCATGGAAAAATCCAATATTTAACACTGCCTGACCTGGGGATCGAATTTCTTTAATAACACAATTTTTGTGTCTTAGGTCAATTGATATAGATACTTTATAAAAATACTATAATGAAATAGTTTCAGGAATATCCCATTTTAATGCTAATATTATGAATCTCAAATTTCAGTACAATGTAAAAAACAGGTTTAACAGGTGAACAAAACGCTTGCGAGTTCTAACTCACCTCCAGCGCCATCTAGAGCGGTTTTGGTTAGATTGATGGATGGATGTTTGTAACTCTTTTACGCCAAAACTACTGAACAGATTGGGCTGAAATTTGGTATGCAGGTAGCTTAGACTCTGGAATAACACATAGGGTAATTTTTTTCGCAATATTCCCACGGGAACGATGTCTAAGCAGGTGAAACCACAGGGCACAGCTAATAAATATAATAGATATAGTTAAGTGAAAATAACTTATTATTATTAAAATATTTTAAATAATATTAAGGATTCGATCCTTTTTAAAAGCTTTGTTGCTTTTTTTACATTAGTATACAGCTATCCATCTAAGTAATTGTTTAAAATACAATCACACCTTTTCCCAAAGGGGTAGGAAGAGGTGTACCCAGGACTCAGTCCCATAGCAGGCACACCCACATTTCAACAGTATATATTGGTCCAATGTAATGCTGTCTACCGGGCACAGTTCCAGAGTTATTGAGATAATTCTTATTGGAAAAATCATATATATTATAACACTTTGCCTGACCTGGGAACAAACCCAGGACCTACTGATCAGCAGTCAAGCATACACCCTCTATACCACCGAGGCATATAATAATTTATATATTTATTTGAGTGCCGATCATGTGGTCCCGGGTTTTATGCCTAAGTCAGGCAAAGTGTTGAGGGATTATCTCAATTCTACTGCCTGGAGTCTGTAACTGTGCCCGGTAGATGGCAATAGGCTCGCCCCCTATTACATGGGACCAATAACATACTGGTGAAATGTGGGTGTGCCTACTATGGGACTGAGTCCTGGGTACACCTCTGCCTACCCTTCAGGAAAAAGGTGTGATTGTGTGTTATGTTATTTATCATAAATTATGACCAAAAGCTTACTGTAGTGGATAGTGGCATAAGAATACACCTTTCATCAAATTGTAAATTCACCCAAAGTTAATCAAACTGAATAATAACTTACAAAAATATATCTATAAAAATCATAATCTCTTATGCACCCGTGTTAAGTGACTCCTCAAAGACTCCGGCGCCTTAAATTTCAGCGAGCACAGATCGCACTGAAATGTTGCATTTTTAAATGTATGTTTGTTCAACACATGTTTCGCCAATTTATCTTTACTTGTAAACTTTTTCTGGCATTTCAAACAAGCATTCTCTTGCATCAGTAGCTTTAACTTCAGATGGCGTCGTAAACAATAGCGAGATTTGAAAGTGATAGCACAACTTTCGCACTTCGATTTACTTTTCACTTGATGGTGAGTTTGACAATGCAGGTCGAGATTGGCCTTCTTGGTGAAGACTACTTGGCATTCGTCGCACTGGAAAGTAGCAGTTTTCTGCTGCAGTTCGTGATTCGACGTCATGTGGCGAAAGAACTGACTGTTCTGCGTGAACCTTTGACGACAATACTGGCAGGAGTACACGAATTTTGCGTCGTCTTCCGCCTTGATTCTAGCTGGTCTTGTTATTCGGATCCTAGGGCCGGTCCTGCCTGCCTTCTTATTCATTACTAAGCAGAGAATGTCGAGAATGAATCACGGGATCGAAGGATTTCCAATCGACTTTTCAAACACGTATGCAAACTCCGAAATGGTTTTGGGAAACTCGAACTGTATGTTAAGAAAAGATTTTGGTGAATTAACTCTCGATGCTGGAGTTTTATATCTTATTTCGATTCCAATTTCTTTCTACATTAGAATTTTGTGCTTCTTTTCAATTTTGTATAAATTCAGGAAAATCAAACAGCCAAACAAATTAGACTAAATACGTCAAATGTCATTAGTGTCTAGTGTTAAATGTCAAAGTCAACGTCAACGATTTGATTTTCCTTTTGAATTTTTAAACCGTTTGCCGTGATATCGCAGATTTAATTATTATTTAATGTATGTGATTTAATCATGCTTCATTAATTATATCAATGTAAAAATTCATTTTTTATTATTAATTTTCGAAATTCATTAGCGTGACATAATAAGCCCAAATAAGATTTTATTATTGAACGAATGATGAACTATTTTGGCGCGAATTGTGGAACTTGAAACTGTGTGTAAATTCTTTCTTTGATTTATTGATTGTATAATTTATTTCATTATGTACATAATGGAAAATTAAAAACTAATTTACTATTTTATCTCAATATAATTCTTTTGTGTGTACCTACTTAGTTAGTTTAAAAAGTAAGACAAAATTGGTTAACATTAAAATTTTCATGATAATATTATATTGATTAGTTTATTTAATATATGATTTAGTATATATATATAGGTATTTATTATAATATATATATATTTTTAGTATATAGTTTGTACTTGCGTAGTATTGTAATTTAAGTTTACGTAGGTAAGTAGGTATACTATGTCTATAAACGACTTATATAATATTATAATATTAATACCTACAAATACAATTTTACTTCTTCTGTCACACTACCGACCAAATGTGATTTACTACTCTCCTCTCCCTGCACGGTTGTCTGGAAGAGATCGCTCTTAGCGATAAGACCGCCAATTGTTACATTATTTGTTATAATTGTATATTTAAATTTAAGGTTTCATGTTTGTAGTGTAATAATAAAGAGTTAATCTATCTATCTATAATGTGTGTTCCGTTAAACAAGAGAAAAACGAAAAAAAATTTAAATTTTGAGTTTGAGTTTGACAAGGATCAAAACCGACCTACCCTATTTTAACATAGGTACTGAATACTGACAATAATACAACGGGCATATATTATTTAATTACCTATATTATTATGTAGATAGATAGATAAACACATAATTGATACACAACAAACAATAATATAAAATACATTATTATCTGATATGTTTTTATGATTTACAATGTTAGCCATGAATTTTATTATCTGAAATACCTAAATGAATTTAAAAAAATATAATAAATAGTGTAACTATCGGCGGTCTTATCGCTAAGAGCTATCTCTTCCAGACAACCACTGAATATATTTCAAGTATGCATGCAAGTACATAAGTGACAATAAAAATGCACAATGATTTAAATGTAGTACTTAGAGTTTTAGTACATAAGTAAGTAAACTAGCTTCGAACAAGCCAGGGCCGTAGGCAGGGGGAAGGTTTTTTGGGTTTAAACCCCCACCCCCTGATACATGTCGTACTTACGTCTTCATTTTTATAACCATAAACTTTTTCGTCGCACTCGCAGCAAGCTCCTCGTGCCTTAATTGTTAAAACCACAAAATGTTTTTCTTTACGTCGTCACTAGCGCTTTCATTGTTTTTTCCTAGTCTATAACGGAGAAAGTATTTGATGTAAGTCTGGGAGGATATCCTGTTAGAGTTGTGCAACACTTTAAATACTTAGGGCATGTTCTGACTTGTGACCTTAAAGATGATGATGATGATATCGAGAGGGAGAGGCGGGCGCTCGCGGTTCGCTGTAACATGCTCGCGCGTAGGTTCGCCAAATGCAGTCCGGGTGTGAAAACAACGCTCTTCAAGGCATATTGCCAGTGTTTCTACACCTGCCAGCTTTGGGTGAATTTCCGCAGAGCCTCTTTGAGCACCATGAGGGTGCAGTACAATGATGCGTTCCGCATCCTCATGAAGCATCCGCGCTATTGCAGCGCGTCGACTATGTTCGCTGAGGCGCGAGTGCCCGACTTCTTCGCCATCATGAGAGCACGCATTGCCTCTTTTTGGGACAAATTGCGATCATCTCGCAACTCAATTTTACAAGCAATTAGTGCCGACTATACGTGCCGGTTTCAAAACTACTGGTTAACAGTACATCGGGACGCTAACCACAAGTAAAGTACAAGCTTTGACTGAGTACATACGGTTGTATTTTATGTGTATTATTTTCTATTGTTTTTATATTTTTGTTTTTTGTATAATTGTGGGACTTGCACCTGAATAAAGAACTTTATTATTCTTGAGGTATGGGTTTCTTAAATGAGAACAATACTTCTTTATTGTAGAAAACTTAATTTATTTCTTTTATTGTACAGAACGTTGCAAGAAAACTTAGTGACAATGACATAACATAAAAAGCCATAGACAGTGTTGCCATCTAGTACCATTTAGATGTATCAGGGGAATTAAATTTTTCTTTATATCTAATACTCCCACTAAAATTTAACTCTACTTATCTGTATACTGATAACAAACAAAAATAAATCATTCAGTATCATATAAAATCTGATCTCTCAGATATGAAAAAGCTTGATTGGGTAATGCTTTAGTTAAAATGTCTGCTAATTGACAATTGCTTGGAACATAATTAATTTTGACTAAACCCAGTTCAACCTTTTCCCTAATAAAGTTATATTTAACATCTATATGTTTTGTTCGCTTATGATAAACAGGATTGTTGATTAATCTGATTGCACTCTGATTATCTACATTTAATGTGATACAATCATGACTTTCACCTAAATCAGACAATAGCTGCTGCAACCACAATATCTCTTTAGCACATTCACTGGCAGCTACAAATTCAGCCTCTGTGGTGGAAAGAGCAATGGTCTTCTGTTTCTGACTGGACCATGTGATTGGTCCTCCATTCATCATAAACAAATACCCTGTAGTGGATTTACGTGTATCAATATCACTTGCAAAATCTGAGTCCGAATATCCAACAAGATCATTGCTTTTTCCATCGTACTTTATACACAAATTTTTACTTTTTATTAAATATCTAATTACACGTTTAACAGCATTTACATGTACTGGACTTGGATTGTTTACATATCTGCTTAATACATTGACAGCAAATGAAATGTCTGGCCTTGAGACAGAACTCAAAAACAGTAAGCATCCTATAGCTTCTCTATAAGGAAAATTAACAACAACTTCATCAGAATTCTTTGAAATAATAACATTGACATCTGCTGGAGTGCTGACAGGATTTGCATCACTCATATGAAACTTCTCAATAATCTGATTAATATAATTTTCCTGATGAATGTATATACTGTTATTCATACGCTCTATTTGCATGCCCACAAAGTACTTGAATTTTAACTCTTTGATTTTAAAAGCTTGATTTAAATATTCTAATATCTCTCTTATTAGTTTTTTATTTGAAGATATTACAAGAGCATCATCAACATAAATTATTAGGAATACTTTAGTCCCATCAAAAAATCCTATGTAAATACAATTATCAGCCTGAGATTGAACAAAACCATATTTAAGCAAAAACTCTGTAAATGTTTTGTTCCAGCATCTAGATGCTTGTTTTAAACCATACAATGATTTATTTAATTTTAACACAAAATCATCTTTAATTGACAAACCCTCAGGTATATCTATAAAAATATCCTCTTCAAGGTACCCATTTAAAAAGGCAGTCTTTACATCAAACTGTTCAATTTCTAAGTTATACTTTGCAGCAATAGAAAGTATAATTCTTATCGAATCATAACGGGTTGTAGGAGAAAATATTTCTTGATAATCGATATCCTTAATTTGATTAAAACCTCGGGCACATAAACGAGCCTTATAGCGTACAACTTGATTATTTTCATCCTTCTTTATGTTAAAAACCCACTTTGTAGTAAGGGTTCGTTGACCCGTCCTTTTAACCGCAGTCCAGGTTTTGTTTTCTTTATGTGCAGACAATTCTTCTTTAATAGCTCTAGACCATTCATCTTTTTGTGGACTATTCAATGCCTCTGCATATGTTTGAGGCAATGACAGCTCTACAAGATTTGCTTCATAATTCCTATTTATTCGTGATTTCAAATTTATTGTGTGTATTGGTGAGTCTTCCAATTCTCGAGATGGTTCATAGTCTGGGTCATCACTGTTATCACCGGTACAACTGAGCATGCTATCTTCATTCTCCGCTGACGAACTGTCAATTAGAGTATCATCCACACTGGATTCTTGTGATTCACCATCATTTATATTTATAACTTCATCATCAAAAATACTTATTTGTGCAATATTTTTCCTTGTGCTTGGAGCATGATGTTCATCAAATATTACATTTCTTGAGATGTTTATTTTCTTTTTATCTAAGTCATACATTCTGTAATTCATGTTGTCATAGCCAACAAGTATCATTTTCTTGCTTTTCTTCTCCAACTTTGTTCTTAATTGATCAGGAACATGAACATAGCCAATACTACCAAATACCTTAACATGACCTAATTGAGGTTTGATCCCGTTCCACAATTCAAAAGCTGTTGTATTTGGAGTCTGGGTGGAGGATGTTCTATTCAATATATATGTAGCACATTGTACAGCTTCTGCCCACAGCTCCAATGGAACATCTCGCGCATACAACATTGATCGTGCACTCTCCACTATGGTACGATTTTCCCTTTCTGCACGACCATTTTGTTCTGGTGTATATGGTGCAGAACGCTCATGAACTATCCCCTCACTCTCTAAATAGTTTTTAAAAGCTTTATTTACATACTCTGTTCCATTGTCGGTATGTAATATTCTGACATTGTGCATGAATTTATTTTTAATAATAGCATTGTACTTTATAAAGGCTTCCATGACATCACTTTTATGTTTAATAAAATATACATGCCTGTAACTTGTTGCAGCGTCTTTGAAAAGTAAGAAATACCTCATACCTTGAATGGATGCGACACTCATAGGTCCACAAACATCGCTATAAACTAGGTCACCTGGCTGTAGTTCTCCTCGCTCAGATTTGTGAAATGGGAACTTGCACTGCTTCCCATATGCACACGCTTCACAAACAAAATTGCTTTGTTCAGTGTCAATCATTTTCAGGCCCTTCACAACACTATTTGCACTCATGTTTTTAATTTGTTTTACATTAATATGTCCTAACCTTTCATGCCACATTTTAATATCACTTTGGCGATTTTGAACCAAGTTACATGTATCTGGAACCACTGTTTTTATGTTCAACTCATATAAATTGTTTTCTTTAATATTTGCACTCATCACAACTTTATTGTCTTTATAAATCAGGGCACTTGTGTCTTTCTTTACAATAGAATAGGATTTTCGTATTATCACTCCTTCAGAAAATAAGTTTCTTCCTAAACTTGGAACATATAACACATCATTCAGTTCACTGGTCTCCCACTGTTCATTGACATATCTCTGTATCAACACTTTTCCAATGCCAGATACTTCCACAGATTGTTTATTTCCCAATGTCAATGATTTCTGGTTACATTCAAATAGTTCCAAAAAGAAATCCTTTCTAAATGTCATATGGGCAGAGGCACCACTATCTAGAATCCAAGTATTTTCTTCAGCATTACACAAGTTATTTTCCACATAGAATGCTAACATATCTGCACCTTCTTGTTGAGGTTTTCTAGTCTTGGATTTTCTTGGAGCACGACATTCTCTAGCAAAATGCCCCCGCTTGCCACAATTATAGCATTCAAACCTATGTTTATTTGCTTTATTATACTGATTTGTATTGTTCTCACTCGCTAATTGTTTATTTTGTTTTGGCTTTGTTTTCCATCCTTTATTAGCAACAAGGAGCGCTGTCTCCTGTTCCTCATCACCTGCTAAGCTCGCCTCTTCATCCAATAAACGTGCAGTTAGATTAACAATAGTTTGTTGATTCGGGTCTAATGACATCCACGCCTGTCGCAGTGCTCTAAACTTGGAAGGCAAAGTTCCCAGTATTTTTGTTATGATGGCCATGTCGCTGATAGCTTCACCACTTTCTTTCAGTTGTTTAGCTAAGGTTTCGACTTTTGAGATGTGCTGAGCTACACTGTCAGCCGGCGACATCTTGTACTGATAAAATTTTTCATGGATTAACATTTTGCACAGTTCACTTTTTTGTTCATATATGGATTCTAATTTTGACATAATTTCCAAGGCAGTTTCGCAATTCTCTATCAGTGTAATTTGTTTGAAGTCCATTGAGGAGGTTATGATGAACATTGCCATGCCGTCATTTTTCAACCAATCTTGTATAGATTTCTCCTCATCTTGTGGTTTTGGTTTCGAAATATCTATTCCTTTAGCTTTTAGAGCACATTTTATCTGAAATTTCCATTGACGAAAGTTGTTTCCATCAAACTTTTCTAGATTCATTCCCCGCATGGAATCCATTTTTAGGTTACTTTTTCAAATATTTCTCAAATGCGATTGTAACTTTTTCTTTGCTGATTCCTTCTGTCCTTCTTTATCCAGAGTCTCCTGGGCCCATAACCTCTTGAGGTATGGGTTTCTTAAATGAGAACAATACTTCTTTATTGTAGAAAACTTAATTTATTTCTTTTATTGTACAGAACGTTGCAAGAAAACTTAGTGACAATGACATAACATAAAAAGCCATAGACAGTGTTGCCATCTAGTACCATTTAGATGTATCAGGGGAGTTAAATTTTTCTTTATATCTAATAATTATTATTATTATTATTATTATTATAACACAACCCCCTCCCCAAAATGAATTCCTGGTTACGGGCTTGTGACCAATCTGTCTAAGCTTTGAATATCTGGATTAGAATAATAGAGAAATCAGTTATCAAAAAAATAAATATATTTCATCAATCAGCCGAGCAGGTTAACTATTACCTAAATAATAATGATGTAATATCCTGATAATATCTATTGTGTGATACAAAGTTTATGAAATCACGTTCTCATATCAATTCAATGAAACTAAAACAAACCGATGATTGTCACGTTTTAAAATATTATAAATTAAAATTTTCTCATCAAATCATTTCAGATCTAATCTCGTTGCGATAGAGTTAAGATTAGAACCTGCAAAAAATATATTTTTGTTATTAGCAACTTCTTGTATAAAAGCACGGAATACATAGACAATTTTATAGTTTTAAAAATAACACTAGGGATGGGGCTATTCAGCCAAGTCGTCATTTTGTCGGTTATTTTCGGAGCAGTTTTTGGTGAACAGAAAACTAAATTAGTGAAAACAAAACAAGGGAAAGTTGAAGGATGTTTGGCGGCCAGTGGACACTATTTTGAGTTTTTGGGATTGCGTTATGCAGAACCTGTTAAATTCCGGGTAAGTTTTGCATTAGGTATATACATATATATATATTGTTAATATCAGGATACCAAACATTAAAATATTAATCATTATCCATTTTCTAAACATTTTAGGCTATCAAGAATGCATAAAAATATTGTATTATACTTAAATCACATTTGAGGATTTTTATCTACGGATTCCAGACTGAATTTTATTAGACACTGAAATTGTCATTTAATTCATTTACTTACATAGTAATTTATCGGCATTCTTATAGTTTTACGTTAAAAGTAATCATTACTTCATCTTTCAGGCGCCAAAAGAACCTCAATCTTACCCGGGTGTATACAAAGCTGATAACCGCGCGATCCTCTGCCCTCAATTCCCCACTAACGATCCATTAGCTGCACCAAGTGACAACGAAGACTGCTTAACTCTTAACATTTATACACCAAAAGATGCCAACACCACGTTACCTGTCATGGTTTTTATCCATGGAGGTGGATTTGGAGTAGGTTCTAGCTCTCCAGTTTTCTATGGCCCTCAATACCTTGTCAGCCATAATGTAGTCGTTGTCACAGTTAACTACAGACTTAACGCCTTTGGTTTTCTAAACCTTGGCATCAAAGATGCTCCCGGGAACGCTGGGTTGAAAGATATTCGAGCTGCTTTGAGATGGATCAAAAATAATATAGAAAACTTCAATGGTGACCCTGATAATGTAACAGTTTTTGGGCAAGGAAGCGGTGGCGTAGCAGCTATATATTTGACCCTCTCAGAGTCTACTAAAGGATTATTCCATAGGATAATTTCAGAGAGTGGATCGTTGTTTACACCGCAGTCGTTTGACGCAGACGGCTTGGCTACTGCCAGTCAAGTTGCTAAATCATTGGGCAAGATAAGCACAGACCCTGAAGAACTTTTCAAGTTATATGATGAGACGCCAGTAGACAAAGTAGAGGAAGCAATCGGCAAGCAAATGCACGCCAAATCAGTCTTTGTACCGACAGTCGAAGAGATTTTCGAAGATGAAGAGCCGTTTTTAATCGACACCCCATATAATATTCTAGTTTCAGGCTCATTTCATACATCTTTCAACCCTGTTCCTATTATCGTCGGCTTGAACACAGTAGAAGGTCTGAGTTGTATTTTAGACTACAATACTATTACGAGTCAAATGGATAGGATTAAAAACGAAGATATCTCCGCTTTAGATCAAAGAAGCTTCAACGTGCCTAAGGACGAAAGAGAAGACTTTAGGACTCTGCTAAAAGAGACTTATTTTACCAACATTTCATTGGATGAAGCCGTGGTAGGGGGAATTATTAATCTTAACTCAGATTTCTCGTACGTTGGCCCTTTAACATTATTTTCTGAGATCTACGCGAATCAATCAGGTCTTCCAGTCTATCAGTACATTTTCAACTACATAGGCAATAGGAATCTAGGCAGGTTGTTGACGAATACTAGTCTTCCTGCGACAGCGAATCAAGATGAGCTATTTTATTTGTTCGAGTTGGAGAGACTACCACTGCCAATGGATGAAGATGACGCGAGAATCATCACTTTTATGACTATGATGTGGACTAACTTCGCCAAGTTTGGGTAAGTGACATTTTTATACTTCCAGGACCCCGCGATTATACCTGCCAACTTTCCTGGAATATTGATAACTAAAATCGAGATATTAGCACTAGATAGACCCTCATCAGTATAAATAATATAATATTTCTGTGTAATCGGTTTAGCAGTTTTGGCTTGAAGGTCACGTGCACTGATATGTCAACATGGCCAAAAGTTCACATGGCTAAATATAATATTTATATTTGTATAGACTAAGCGGTCGATTCGCTTGAAATACAATATGAATATGGTAAGAAAAATGTATGCTCGTGGGTGGTGATTTCTGCCCATATTGTTCAGAATATTGCCAAATATAAAGAAATAGGCTACCTATGTAAAACCTAATATGAGATGTAGGTAACCTGACACGAAGAGTAGGTACACCTCATGTTAGGTCTATAGGTAACCTATTTTCTATATTTAGTCATGTCACAGAACAGATAATAATGCTATGTATAGAATGGACAATGTCATCCGCCCACCAATTGGGCCTTCCTCACCCCGCCAACGAGATTAGCTTTCCACGAGCCCCGCTTCTATGGGAAATCACCTTGCAAGCACTCTTGCACGTGTACAAAACTCCATGTGTGCAGTGTCTGTGTAGTAGGTAGTTATAGCGCGGCTTTTATATGGGATTAAGTCGAGTGTTCGGGGTATAGTCATGTGAAAATTTGGTCATATTTACATATTAGTGCACGCGAATGGCACACATCCAATATTATTATGTTTATTGTAATTCGAGAACCTGACTGCCTCCGTGGCGGGTTCGATCCCCAGGTCAGGCAAAGTGTTAAATATTGGATTTTTCCATTAGGAATTATCTCAATAACTGCCTGGAGTCTGGAACTGTGCCCGGTAGATGGCAATAGGCTCGCCCCCTATTACATGGGACCAATAACATACTGGCGAAATGTGGGTGTATCTACTATGGGACTGAGTCCTGGGTACACCTCTGCCTACCCCTTCGGGAAAAAGGCGTGAATGTATGTTATGTTTATGTTATGAGAACCTGACAGCCCCTTCGGCCAGCAGTTTTACCATCCTCTTGATTTATTATATAGTAAACTAGCTGCGCCCCGCGGTTTCACGCGCGTAATCTTCGTTCCCGTGGGAATATCGGGAAAAAGGACCTTATGCGTTATTTCAGGGTCTAAACTATCTGCATACCTAATTTCAGCCCAATCAGTTCAGTAGTTTTGACGTCAAAGTAACAAACATCCATCCATACATCCATACTTACAAACTTTCACAATTTATAATATTACTAGCTGTGCCCCGCAGTTCCTCCCGCGTAGTCTTTGTTCCCGTGGGAATATCGGGATAAAAAGTTTCAGCCCGATTGGTTCAGTAGTTGTTTAGGAAAGAGTAACAAACATCCATCCATCCATTCACATTTATAATAGTAGTAGGATAATAATAGGATCTCAACTTTTTGTTTTTTTTTTCTAGTACTCCTACTCCTGAGTCAGATAATGGAGAGTGGCTCCCTCATCCACATAATTTAGCCATATCATTGGAACCGCAATATGTCGCATCCCTAACTCCAGACCGAGCTTACTTTTGGCGCGCTCTCTACTTCAAATATGGCGCCGATATTTTAGGCGGGGAAAGTGACAGATGATCTACAGCTATCACTATTATAAAAATATTTTAATTTATTACCATTTTTTTTATACATAATAATTTTTAAGTTTTTAAATAAATTGATAAATAATTAATTTGATTTTTTTTAACAAGGGCCTTAAATTATACATTAAAAATGTAATGTGTAAAAAAAATGCGAATGGTTTAAACTTTTTTGTACATTGGTGTGGAATTACCAGATAAAATAAGACAAGATAATATTTGATTAAGTACATATTTTTATTAAAAATCTACAAAGTTATTGAACTTATCTTTGTGCGTGCCTTTTACACAAGTTTATTATGATAAATATCTTAATTGGAAACATCAGGTAGACAGATAATAATTGCATAATAAATTATCTAAACGATTAGCGTTCGCTAACATAGATAACAGTCTTAAATATTACATAAAATTAGGTGTTATAAGTTTAGATAATAGTTATATAAATAAATGTAATAGATAAACCTAAACAATATTGGACATCTTCCACATACGGTATTTAGGTTCCAGAACACTGATATACATACTCATATAAGCTTTTTACACCCAGACACAGATCAAACAGATATGTTCATACGCACAATTATTTGACTTGCCTGGAGATCAATCAAATCCTGGACCAGCGGATCAGAAGACAAACTCACAACAAGAGGTCACTATCACTGAGCCAACTAGCCAAATATTCGCGATCTAAAAAAAATTGCCAAAACTGGGGCCACATCTTGCTTCGTCATAATGCGTTTATCAAATCACACAGGCGTCCTTGTTCACATCCATAATATAATATAATATAGGCTAAAAAATAAAGCGAGTAGTGATATGATTGTAAGTTCATTGAATAAAAATATTGTTAACTTACATAAAAATTATTTTCATAAGGCACTATTTTCATTGTCTTCAATATAAACAGATAGTCTAATAATATTTTTATCTTCTAACTATGGTACAAGTTATAAGTAAAAAATCAGCGACCAAACGCGCACAGGATAATTTCTGTGGGATAATTATCTTATCAGATATATTATGTACTTTATATAATTTTATTTTAATATTATTAGTACTTACAAAAAAAATTTTAACAATATATTTACGAAAATTTAAAGAAAAACATATGCTTCACTTCTCAACCAATGAACCAACGATTCCAAAAGTAGGAATTGCCGCCAAAAGCCGAAACGCAAACATGGCGTCGAACCATAGACAATTTTTTTATTAGGCAACGACACTAAAGTACATTTGCCAGTGTTTCAACTCGAGCTATCCGAATCGGAGCTTGTTTCTTTCTTCCGTTTATTTTTTTTCTTGTCCTTATGTTTGTCGCGGCGCGGGCTATCGCGACGGACGCGATGATGTCAAATACCCGAATCGTCAGTCGTTTGATGAATGTTGTTTAGAGATTCCTCTGATGACTCCGATTTTTGTTTCTTTTTGCCACTGAAAAATTGATGGATCGTTAGATCGTTAGACAGTGATGCCAGATGGTGGGATTTCCTACAACTTCGGGGGATTTTTCGGGTTTGAGGGGAATTTTAGGGGTGAGATTCTTTGGGTGGACTTTCGGGGGGAAAATAGCGTTCATAAAATACAAATTGCGGAACCGAATGGCAATGGAAACTGCCGAAGCTGTTCTCAGAATACGGTATTCATTACCAAACGGTAGCAGTATATTTTTTTTTCTACATCGGAAATGTTAAACGTTTGATTCTGAAAACATCTAAATTATGTTAAATAAAAGTAAATATCAATATAACTGTGTACTTATATAATATAATATACATACTAATATTAATAATACTTGGTTATACTAAATTATGGGAGACTTTATTTAAAAGTCATAAGAATATTTTTGTTTTGTTATTTAAACAAAAAAAACTGGGGATTATTTTTTTGTCAAAAAGCTAATTTTCGGGGCGATATCGGTAAAAGTTGGGGGAACTTCAAAAAGTTATCTGGTAATACTGGATCGTCTGATCAAACTTCCTTAACGATATATATACGACGCCAATAAAGCTCCACAGAGTACTTTATAAAAAGCTCTCAATTGGCATGATTTTTTCGACCTCTTCAGCTTTCACCATCATATTGCAGCAAATTATACAAAACCCATTGATATAAAGAAAAGGGTGGATAGGGTAAGTTCCCAGCGCTTACTGAACAACTGGCACGTGCAATTTGCTCAGTATGAAGTTTGCACAGTGACATATTATAATGAACGGCCTTACTTTACTGACGTACGTGGATCTAATGTGACCTAATTTGAGCTTGCCATTTTTGAGAAGCCAGTACCTCATCTCCCCTTTTCCTTATATATCAATGACAAAACCTTAAATTTATACACCTAAAGTTTCCTCTTGAATTACTCCATCTATTAAGTATTATAGTAAGTTAAGTATTATGGTGGTAAGTAAATTATGGCAAAGATAATCATACCCTTTCTTCTTCTCGTTCTCTGTTGTAATTTGATCTTTGAACAATTTCGATAACTCCAATTCTTTAATCTCGTCGGAGTTGGTCAGAATTATCGCTCTGAAAAAAAAAGTAAAATTTAAGATTGATTGAAAGGTTTTGACTGCCTCGGTGGCGTAAAGGGCGCATACTCGACTGCCAATTAAGAGGTCCCGGGTTCGATCCCCAGGTCAGGCAGTGTTAAGTATAAAATTTTTCCATTAGGAATTATCTCAATAACTGCCTGGAGTCTGGAACTGTGCCCGGTGGATGGCAATAGGCTCGCCCCCTATTACATGGGACCAATAACATACTGGCAAAATGTGGGTGTATCTACTGTGGGACTGAGTCCTGGGTACACCTCTGCCTACCCCTTCGGGAAAAAGGCGTGTGTATGAAAGGTTTTGAAGAAAAAAAAGAGGTCACGCGGGCGCGGGTCGAGTCGGATGGATAATAAAAAGCGCTCACCCTCGCACGCTATCAATGTGTTGTCTTCTATACTAATAATGAATATTGAATGTTAAATTAGTGTTCTAATATGTAATTCCTTTCCTTTCTTATAAAAATGTTAAGCTTAAATTAAGAGTAAGTATTTCGCCATAAAATGTTATGTTAGTATTCCTTTATTTGTCATATTATATCTATTAATTTTCCACAAAAATACGAGACATCTTGACCCGTCGAGCACACGACCCGAGCTCGCATTAATGTGTGAATACATCTATAATCTATCATTCGATAGTCTTATATAATAGGTAGATATATTAATAATAATATTATTTATTTTCTCTTTCGCCTAAGAACAGAATGCAACTGCAGTCTCTTTCATTCTCCACTGAAAAATGTTGCCAATTTAGCCAAATTATCCCTGCGTTCACCAAGCCGCCTGCCAAGCGTGGTTATTACGGCTGAATCCCTCCACATGAATAGTTTATGGCGTTCTATGGGGGAGGCCTATGTTCAGCAGTGGACGTCTCCCGGCTGATGATGATGATGAGCCCTGTAAAATGTCATAACAGAAAATGGCATCAAAACGCTGATGTGTGCTTCCACCCTAAAGAAAACGCCATAATTCCTTTCAAAGAAAAAGTGATTTCATCGTCCAAAATAGCCCTTTAGAAAAACAAATGGTGTCCAATCCGATACAGTGTAAGAGTCAACAAACCTATCCCATATTATAGCTATAGTGGCCAGATTACGCCGTTTGCCGCGCCCTCTAGGGAGGGGACATTGTCGATAATAATTTGCTATTAGATATCGATGTTTTGTATAATAAATTCTTTATAATATTTTCTTTTTTTTTTAAATTAAAGTTCTGGGTTACGCAATTGTTGATAGGTGTGGCGATATTATTTTCTTTTTATTCAAAAGTTTAAGTATATTAAGTATATGCCTACATTACCCATAATGGTTATAGTTATACCTATATTGGTTGATAGTTGACATTGAAATAAAAATATTTTATTTCGAAGAAAAGATTTGAAGAATTTATTAAATTATTATATCTGCGTCTCGCTGATTTCAGCCCAATTGGTTCAGTAGTTTTAGTGTGAAGAGGGCACAACATACACACACAAACACATACAGACAAACCGTGTAGGATTAGCAATTAGCCCCGCCCGGCCCTCGCGTAGTGAATATTCGGTTGGAAATATCACTATAAAAATTATGAAGGTCAAGGGTCATAAGTTACAAAAAAGTTTCGACTTCCCACACAAAATGGATCAGGTGATCGGCACATTTGTATTTGAATATTTTTTAGGAATTTCGCAACTCGCAAAAGGTTTTGTTTGATAGGTAGATGTCACCTTAATTATTACTCCACCTTTTTGTAACAAGTTGTATTTTTTTTATGATAGTGAGTGACAAGACGAGCACATCAGGTGCCTGATGGTAAGCATCATGATTGCCCATATCAGACACAGTGCCATCCAGTGTTTTAAAATTCAAAATTGTGCGGTGCATGGCTTGATGATGAATCATGCCCAGTGATTTTGATAGTACCATTGCCCTTCATACTGGAACACAATAATGTTTGCACATTACTGCTTGGCGGATGAATAACTACTTCCCCAGGCGGGCCCCTGCAAAAAAAGGCCTACCACTACAACTAAAATCCGTATATAATCCGAAATAAAAAACTATCGACATGTCTCATCCCTAATCAGGTAAGTCGTAGCCCCGTGTCAAGGTGACCATCGACCCTTTTGTATCTATATTATTTATATTATAATTACTGTGCCCCGTGGTTTCACCCGCTCAGGAATAATAACATAGAATTATCGGTTTGAAAATCCCTATGAATTGTAAAAGTCGCAGTAGAACATTGGTTCTACTGCACAACAACACAAGAGATTTGAAGGGCTTAATTGTAAGCCCTTCAAATCTCTTGTGTTCTTCTTTGAAAGGTAGCTTTTCAAACACACGGTAAGTACATTAATTACATACTTATTATATTATATAACGACTTAACTCACGTTTAAAGTCGAAATCGCTCGACCTAGGTTTCGGACAACGCCGGTGTCCTGCATCAGTCCGTCGCGAGTTGCGATCCCGCACACGCGGGAGCTCCTGATGCAGGACACCGGAGTTGTCCGAAACCTAGGTCGAGCGATTTCGATTTTAAATGTGAGTTAAGTCGTTATATTATATAATAAATATGAGTACCACTCACGGTAGTTTTCAAAATCGTACATTAATTACTTATTAATAAAATTGGTTGTCTGTAAAGTCGGTTTACTGACGATAGTTGAACGTGACAACGTCTTAAGAAAATACTGATGGAATGGTAGCATTTTTCAAAAGAAAATTTTAATTTCATTTGTTTCACTTTTCACTGCACTTGATACTCGATCAAAACATGTAAATGTACTATAGTATAGCAGCTGTCCACGCAGACGCATCGCTCACTCAAGTAGGAGAGAGACGGATGTCGCTCGTTCCGCGCTCTCGCTTGCACTTCAAGCCTTACAGCGAGCGCCTCAGAGCGAGGTAACGCCGCATGAGTCATGTTTTTTCGTGCGTGCAGCCGGCTCTATCGAATTATAAGACGTTGTCACGTCAAAATTACTCAGGACTTATCTCAACATTTATTATTAACAAGCTGTGCCCCGCGATTTCACCCGGGTATAAAAAGAACTTTATGTGTTATTCCATGGTCTAAACTATCTACATACCAAATTTCAGCTCAATCGGTTCAGTAGTTTTAGCGTGGAAAGGGAACAAACATACACACAAAATACTCGTAACTTGCTGGAGTCGAGTTAGAGCACGCTAACTTTTTTTATCTGTTACATAAGTAACTTTTTTACATTGTACTGAGGCTTGAGATATAAAATAATATTATCAGGAAGTCAAAGGTGAAGCAACGTCATCGCGGCATAAATTGGATCGGTGACCGCTTACCTAATCCTGCCGGAGTCAGCCTTATCATGTCTTCGTTCGCTGATAACAGATATGGAAGTCTCTCCTATTTCATGTCTTCTCTTACGTTTCTCTCGCTTTGATTTTTCCTTATGTTTTCTGAAAAATAACAAATTTATATTCCTTTAGGCAGAGGCTTACTTGTAAGCACTGGAAGTTGCTCATAAGATACTTACACCCGTATTCAAGATCGATACTATGTGGTCTCACAGTGCGCCCGATCGCATAGGGCCGTTAAATTCAATTCTAAAACAATACTTGAGTGAGACGCTATGGGTTCAAACGGAGCGGCCCTTACGTATTGTAGGTAGAAATCTATTTTATCGATCACTAGTGGAGCTTCAGTACAAAATAAATGTTCCTGTATACTCTGTGGTAAATTTTTCTTGGCGGCAAATATTTTGAGATTTTGTTTTGGTACATTTTTTGCGGTGTTTTAATTTATTAATTTTATTTATCAGAAAATGTTATTTTATTTCACCGGGTAAGCTAGTTCGTAATCACTGACGTTTTTATTAATAAATATCATCCGCTATCAGTTAAAGATAAGCATAAACTTAGCAACAGAAACGAACCAATCACAGATCTGTAATCGACACTGCGTTCGCATAGCAATGTGTCGGTTGAGTATTGTTTGTGAATGAGATGGCCTGCCATGGCGACCGCTGTGAGAAATCCCGTACTTTGCAGTGTAGCTTGCTATCTTAGGTAAGTTTTATTCTTGAATACGGGTGTTAGTCTGAAAGGACCAAATTTACCGTAAAGAACCGTAAAGAAAAATCGACTAGGTACGTTTTAAAGGACCGGTGATAAAATTTTGTCAATAAATTCGATGTCATACAAAATAGATATTACAGGGATAAAAGTAAAAAAATAGTAGATTGTTACACGCGGGGCTGAAGAGACCCATTGTATAGTTCGGTAGTTTTACTGACGAGCATTAGCGAGGGAGTCAATAGACACCGAGTTATACTTACCTAATAATGGGTTTTAGCGCCGTGTGTTACTAAGTATCTACTTTTCACTACGATTGTGTCGTAAAAACATTTTGGCTAATATCCTATACACGCGACACCAAAAAAATATAGGTTATCTCTTTGATAACAGACAAATATTAAAAAGAAATTTACTTCATGAAAAATGAGAAGTTATATTAGTCCCGCTGTAGTAACTGCCTATTGATATATAGAAAAGGGGAGATGAGGTACTGGCTTCTAGAAAATGGCAAGCTCAAATTAGGTCCCATTGGGTCCACGTACGTCAGTAAAGTAAGGTCGTACGATCGAATAATATTGTTGTCTCGGTCGCACTTTTGTCTTAGGTAGGTCTTTCCATCTTTGTTGTTCATTATATTATGTCACTGTGCAAACTTCATACTGAGCAAATTGCACGTGCAATTTGTTGAGTAAGCGCTGAGAGAACGTACCTTATCTCCCCTTTTCTATATATCAATGTAACTGCTACTTATTGAAGTTATCTAAACTTGAACGGTGGTTATATCGTCCTAGTATCTAAAGTCCAAAGAAGGATTTTGGCGGGAAGCCGAAGAGTACAGTTTGGCTCCCGTATCTTTCAATCAATCAATTATCGGTGCATTTTCGAGTGTTTAACGTGTAATAATGGTGGAATATTACGTGTTGAGTGTTTTCGAAGATACACAAGTCTCTTGGCAAGTGATGCGAGAGTTGAAATGTTTTTCGTGTTCCCACCAAAATTCCGGCAGCTTCTTGTAAAGACCACCACTTTACTAGAGCTGTGACTTGAATAGGCTTGCCCTGACTTTGAATTGACTAATTGACTATATTAACTTAATAATTTATATAACTTGACACTGGCAAAACATTCGTGTGGGTCCATAAAAGAAGAAAAAAATAGTCCAAAGAAGCATACTCACGAATGCTTCTTATCTTTCTCCTTCTCCTTGTCCTTTCGTTCGGACTTGTTCTTGTGCTTGTGCTTCCTGTAGACGGATCCTCCGCCTTCATCCACGGTTTCCAAGTGGAGGACGTACAGCCGGTAGATTTGTAGGAGAATCACCTGTAAATTGTCATGCGCTTGTACTTACCACTTAGTAACTTGAGAAACAAAGAAAAGATAACAAAGGATAGGCAGAACCTCGTCACTTCATATAATCGGCCGCGTTCAATAGCTTAATAGCTCTTATCACTAGGCTGTTGACGCGATTTTACGTTTTGGAAGTTCAAACCCACCCGAAATATCCAGTAACAAAATTCGCCGCATTCATTGGTATATTATAATATATAAGCATAAAATGTCATCGCGCTCGCAGCAAGCTGCTCGTGCCTTCATTATTATACCTAACCATATAATTTTTTGTCGCGCTCGCAGGGAGCTGCTCGCGCCTTCATTGTTCGCCGCGTTTATTCCTATATATATATATATATATAGTACTACCTCGGTGGCGTAACGGGCGCATGCTCGACTGCCAATCAAGAGGTCCCGGGTTCGATCCCCAGGTCAGGCAAAGTGTTAAATATTGGATTTTTCCATTAGGAATTATCTCAATAACTGCCTGGAGTCTGGAACTGTGCCCGGTAGATGGCAATAGGCTCGCCCCCTATTACATGGGACCAATAACATACTGGCGAAATGTGGGTGTATCTACTATGGGACTGAGTCCTGGATACACCTCTGCCTACCCCTTCGGGAAAAAGGCGTGAATGTATGTTATGTTATGTTATGTTTTATATATATAGTTCATATTATAATATAACTTAGGTGTTCAAAAGATTTTGCTTACATTTTTACTAATTTGGTTTTTACTAGATTAGACAACTTAACCAGGAATAAAAAACCTAGGCTGAGTTTTTAGAACTCGACTCCCCCCGAAATTAATTCTTGGCTACGAACCTGGACCTTTTGCACAGTTACTCTTCTCTTTTGCAAAGGCTCTACAACAAAAACCAAAGGCAAGAAACTTACGAGAGTATTCTTGCACGTGAAGAATATATTCATGTAGTTGATGATCTTGTAGTGCCCAATGATGAGCAGTCTGAACGCGAGGAACGGAGCGTCTTGTAGAGCTATGTTCATCATTATTGCGCAGACTTCTATCGAACAGCAACAAGCGCGGTTGTTCCTGGAGATGCGTTGCTAAATTAGGGTGTGAGAAAATGAAGAGTTTTCTTCTTCAGCACGGCATGAGTGAATTAAATATCGGAGGTAAAACGATTAGGTACTGTTCAATGCGCCGGAATCCATGGCAAGTTCTCCGTGGCGTAGCTATAATCGTTTGGTCATAGGCATTACATATTTCTCCTTGAACTACTGGTAGTGCTTAACGGTGCGGCGTTCGACTTCCATACAAAATGAAATTGATTACACGGATATGAAGAAATAGGACATAATTTTTCATTCAATTGGTTGGCTCTGGATCTGGCCTTTATTTGCGGTAAAACATATTATTTGGTTAAAGAAAATCTTTGTTCATATTTAT
Organism: Hemistola chrysoprasaria; assembly: GCA_947063395.1. Classification (NCBI taxonomy): domain Eukaryota; kingdom Metazoa; phylum Arthropoda; class Insecta; order Lepidoptera; family Geometridae; genus Hemistola; species Hemistola chrysoprasaria. Next base: position 5,307,119 of record OX346738.1, on the reverse strand, counting down.
GAGAATTCCTAGAACAAGAATATTTAGTTTTTAGTTCCGATTTTTAGTGTCAAAAACAACATGCACAGTGCACCGCCCTCCCGACCGCAAAATTGCATGCAAAGAGGAAATGCTATTACGTATTATTGTTGTTAGTGACACCATTCATATATCGACACGTGTTTCGCGTCTACACGACGCAACATCAGGAAATAGACTCTGACTCCGCTGTAAGGGCGACAAATGTTAGTACGACGCCGCTCCTCGAGATGTTACCTCGCTGAACGCTGAACCCAGAGACACTAAAAATCGGAAGTAAAAACTAAATATTCTTGTTCTAGGAGTTTACAATGGAGTTCCGAAAAGTAACGCCAAATTCAATCAATTATTTATGAGAATTGTTAAAAAAATTGTTCATCAGGTTATTTTTCTTATTTACTACGGTTTTCTTTAACAAAATATGTTTCACCGCAAATAGAGGACAGATCAAGAGCCAACCACAAACAATAGAGTGGTTTGTTCTCTCTTTTTTTATATTTGTATAATTTCATGTTGTATGGTCATCCAACCACTTTAAGATAATTTCCCCAAGGGTGGTACGCAGGTGTGCCATAGGGCTGTCATGGTTTTAAAGCACCTCATTTCTTACCAAATGATAATAATAATAAATCTTTCGCGAAAGGAACAGCAGAAATCATTGAAGTGAATTTTAATTTTAAGTCAAGCAAAATTAAGGAAAATGGCGGTCGACTTCTACGGGCATCTTTCCCCATTCTTCACCAAAAGAAATTGACAAATTCATCAACTTAAAGCTCAGATCCTTACAAAGAACATTGATAGAAGTGTAATATAAAACTTATAAACAGAAAGATTGAAGCAGTGAAAGCATAAAATAAGAGAAATTCTTCTTGTCTCGTCGTTGTATGGCCAATCGTGGGCTCAGAGTCTCGTAATTCAGATATCATTGCATTTGTCTCTTACAAGGTCGAAACGAAATATCGTCTATGATGACAACCGGGACCAACGCGACAAATTTTAATGTCTTTCCTCAATCACGTTAGAGACCCACAATTAAGTTTTATTTACCCTACAAATCACAAAGCAAAGTGTCAGCAAAAATATACAGCAACCAAAACCAGCGGTGCGAATGCGAGCGTGCACAAATACGTACATGTCAGACCTATTGGCGGTGCCGCGCGACTTCCGAGACTTGGTCGCCGTCAGGACCACTGTGAACTGCATGAGGGACCACGACCAGATCGCCAGGGTCAGAAGCACCAGGACCTTCTCTGATGCCACTTTCTCGTCTTTGAACGAGTCGAAGAATTCGATGATGTCGGCTGCTGTGCCTACATGGAAATTATTATGCGATAATAATACGGGAGAGCTCCCACTAACGGTCTTATGGTCCCAAACACACTGATAATATAACAACATAAAACACAGACACAAAACAAAAGACCTTCTCATGCGCACATAATAGTATGTTTGACCTGCCCGGGATCAAACTCGGGACATTTATAAATAATGATTTGATAAAAATTGAATTCAAATATAATTAGGAACCAAGATAACTAGTATCCTCTCCCTGCACGGTTGTCTGGAAGAGATCGCTTTTAGCGATAAGACCGCCAATTGTTACACTAGACATATTCCTATTGTTACATTTTAGTTTTAAGTTTTTTAATATGTGGTGTAATAATAAAGAATTTATCGATCTATCTCTCTATCTTATTTTGAATAACATCATTGTATGTTAAAAACATGGTTTGATTAAGGAGTATTAAGTTTGGAGGTATTAAGTTTGTACGGGGAATCCGTCAATCGCCGGCCTCTTAAGTTTAGAGGTCGGTGTCCTTAAGGCAGCAGCCAGCAGCCCTTAGACTCAGCATCAAGAACTTCTATCAAGATTATCTTAAGTCTGAGAGGAGAAAAGAACTTACCAATATAAACCAGAAGCAACTGACTGAGCTGATCTCTGGTCAGATCTCCTTTAGGCAGCAGCCAGCGGCCCACGATCAGGGTCAGCATTAGGAACTGCTCTATCAAGGTTACCCACAAGACTGCGGGCATCCTGTTGGCTCCAGGTAAAGGGATCTCTGTCTGCGAAGTTTATGAACTAGTAAAACCTTAAATTAAAATCTTATCTTTGTTTCGAGGTTAAGTCAAAAATGCTTTGAGAAAGAAGACCACGGTCTTGTACTCTATGGTCTAACATCTAGTCTTTTTTATGATAGTGAGTGAAAAGGCGGGCAAATCAGGTGCCTGTTGGTAAGCATCATGATTGCCCATATCACACAGTGCCACCCAGAGTTTTAAAATTCTGCGCTACACTGCACTGCGCCGTCGAGCCGCCGTGGAGTTACCGGCTTTAGAATAGTGCTCCACCCTCTCTACCCGTAGTTGCCATAAGAGCCGGCTAAGGGTTAACAGATCCAGAGGACGGGCAGCAGTGTCCTCTGCAAAAAAACTATCGAACTGCGCTCGACAACCCGCCTGCCAAGCATGTCGATTAATGGCAAAACCCCCCTTTATGAGAGAGGCCTATGTACTACCATCTGAGCTAACGAGCCTGTCAAAGGGTAAATTCAAAACCTATATAAAATCTGCTTTACTAAAGAAGGCTTATTATAAAGTCAATCAGTACATAGAGGACAAAGATACCTGGAAACTTCTGCATAGCCGCCTCGCGGCACCTTCAAAGAAAACGAATGTAAGCAAACCAAATATTGTGAAACTATCTGTTGAAAAAATTAAGCCCTACAAGTTTCTTGTGCGTTCTTCTTGTAGAGGTGTCTTTCCGAACGCACGGTAGACTCAGTACTGTTTATCTTCATTGACGTGCAAAAGTATCAGATTACGACCTATTTGAATAAATCTGTTTGAGTTTGAGTTTGTCAATTAATGGTAAAGTTGCTTTTGTATAGGTATCTCACTTCGATATAGGTGAGGTTCGCCACTTTCGTCTGCAGTCGAAGGTCCACCTTGTGAAGTTCGAGCAACCATATCGCAGGGACCACCAGACCCAAGTAGATGAACACCGATGGACAGAACCTGGCAACAAAAATAACAATACAATATGATAATATGATTGTATTCCGGTCTGAAAAGCAATGTTACCAGCGAAATTACTGGGCATGACGAGTTTCAACAACTAATATATCAGGGTGACAGGCGCAGTGCAGTGCCGCGCAGAATCTTGAATTTTAAAACACTGGGTGGCACTGTGTCGGATATGGGCAGTCATGATGCTTATCATCAGGCACCTGATTTGCTAGTCTTGTCACTCATTATCATAAAAAAAATGCTTTGGCGCAAATGGTACAGTGCCCACCACGCGGATTGGTGCGGAAGGTGCAGGTTCAAATCCCGCTAGTAGGTGAAATTTATCTTCCTTTATTTATATTTAAGTTAATATACCGCTTTTAGGGCCGGTTTTTTGATGGTTAGTTACTAATTTTGTCGAATTTTAACAATTTGTCAAAAAATGTAATCATTGGTCGACTTAACCAGTGATCAAAAACCCAGCCTAAACTTAGCCACCAGCTGGTAATTATCTTCCAAACAAACAATTCTTACAAAACCAAAATATTGTAAAACTGGGGTGACAGTTGAACAAAAATCAAAATTTAGGTAATATTTTCTTTAATTAGGTATCATATCGAATAATTTATTATACAACTACCCTCATTATATCAAAATAATCAAATGCCCTCTTAAAACTTAATTTACGGAAATTTGCAATAAAAAAAGAAAAGCTGTCACGTATCAAGCAAAAATATTGCCAAAATATAAATTTAAAATTATTTCCTAGATATATCTAATCTATATAACATTAAACTTCAAACTATTTTATCATAATTATATAACTGACAAAATTATAAAAATCATCATATTATAAAAAACTGCTAACTCGCACACATATTATGTACCACAAGCGCCCTAACAGGGTATATGTAGTTGATACTAACACCTAGATATTAAGACATAACATGTACCTACATTATGTTGATCTAAATAAATAAATAAAGCTATATTTTATAAGGTGCCCCGCGGTTTCGCCCGCGTTGTCGTCGTTTCCGTGAGAATATTGCGATAAAAAGTATGTGTTATTCCTGGGTCTAAGCTATCTACATACCAAATTTCAGCTCAATCGGTTCAGTAGTTTTAGAGTGAAAACGGAACAAACATACACACAAAAACAGTGCTAGCGCTTTTTTTTTCACCATCTAGATGGCGCTGGAGTCGAGTTAGAACACGCTAGCCAGACATGGCCTTCTAGGAATTTGACACAATGCTATGAAAAATTTACAAAATCGATGTTTGATCGATACAGGGGAATACATCCCCTGTTTCCTCCAAATATTACGTATTATTAACCAGTTTTATAAATTAATTAATATCCTGATATTTTTATAGTGAAGTAACCTATATCCCTGTCATTTTAATTTTTCATAGATACCCTTGGTTTCATCATAGTTAACCTCTAAAAAATTGTAGTTTTACTCTCGTGATTGGACGTTCACAACAAAAAAATGTGGAGTTTATAAACAAAAATAAAATGATAGAGACATACTTTACTTCAACTTTAAAATATTAGGATATAAATATATCAAATAAGTTTACTGTATTCGGAGGAAACAGGGTAATTCAAAACAAAGATTTAGTAAATTTTCCATAGGATTGTGTCAAACTGCTAAGAGGTCCTGTATGACCTCCTGTATCCTGTTGAAAATGTACCTAACTTTCTTACATTGTACAGAGATTTAAGATGTATAACATTGATGCCCGAGAAAAGCCAAGTTGCCAGTATATTATCAAGTTTTCCTTCGTTATTAAGAGTCCATTGAGTAAACTCTGTAGACCTGAGACCTTCACATCAGGCAATAATTGTGCCGCTCGAGCGAGCGTTCACAAAACCATCTAAATATCAGGGTCAATGTCAGAAGGGTTGGCATTATCGCCTACTTATGGCCAATCGATTGATTTACTCTTTATTTGACTGCTTTGGTCGATCTCCAGGTCATGCAAAAACTGTAATTGGATTTTCCTATCAGGGTTTTTGCCTTACTCCCAACGGGCCCCACTAAAACGAGCACCAGTGTGTGACGTTAGGACCTTAGGACAAATTTTCCATTTTTATGTTGGGACAGAATAAAAATTAAATCTCAACAGCCCCCACTAAACTATCAACAATGGCGGCGGTTAGGACAAGTATTAATTTTGTCAACTTCCGCCATCACTAGTGGAAATTACAGTCAGAAAATGATCGAGCCTCCGACATGAGCTAACGACTGCCCTCTACATATCTTACAGGGAACTATACGGACCTACAGTTTAACGTGACATCCGAAACACGGCAGCGCCCAGGCGAAAAGTCCACATGGTGAGATTCGATCCAGAGACTCCGGATTTAAAGCCGAGCATATTTCCGCTGGGCCACTGACGCTACAGTAAAATGGGTCAATATGGGTGGTCCACATAACACATATGAATTGATTCGAGCAGTGTAATTGGGGTAGCCCGTTCTGAAAATTATTAATTTAATCATTTACAATATTTGGTTACATTCGTTTGTTTGTGTTGGTGCCGCGTGGTGGCTATGCAGAAGTTTCCAAGCATCTTTGTCCTCTATGTACTGATTGTTTATAAGGCCGTGGGCTCAAGTCCGTAAAATAATTACAATATTACAGCCCGTCATCAGCTGGTGAGGTCATGACGAAGCCATTTAGGGTGCGATTCTCCGGAACTACCATTAGCGCCTGATGCTAATGTTCCGCAAACACCCGGTTATCTAATTCATGTTTATATTCAAGATAAGACTAGCTGTTACCCGCGACTTCGTCCGCGTAGAATATTAACTTTTTATACGAAACCCGCATTATTTCTCTTATAAACATCGCATTACAACATCTCATAACATCAGCTATCTGCCAGTGAAAATTTTGTAGTGGTAGGCCTCTTCTGAAGGGGCCCTGGGCAATAACCACACCTTTCCAATTTCATCTGCCAAGCAAACATGCCAAGCAAACATGCAAACATTATACTGTGTTCCGGTCTGAAAGGCAATGTTACCAGCTAGGGCCATGGGTTTATGGGCTAATTTCTGCAACTTATATCTCAGGGTGACAGGCGCAGAGCAGCGCCGCGCAGAATCTTGAATTTTAAAACACTGGGTGGCACTGTGTCTGATATGGGCAGTCATGATGCTTACTGATTTGCTCGTTTTGTCACTCACTAACATAAAAAAAAGTCCTATTAAAATCAGTCCAGCCATTGCGGAGATTAGCTTTAAACTCTTACAGAACAAAATTTTGTTTAATTGTGTCAGATCTTACGTTCGGAATGAAAATATTCATTATTTTGCTATTCCAAACCTCAAAAAAATCCACTGCCGGATCGGATTCGGAATATTACACAAAACCTTAGCTAGTCAGGTTAAGACCCTACGTTCGGAACGATATTTTCGTTGTTTCCATTTCGTTTTTGAATTTTCCTAACCTGCCAGCACTTTATCCACGTAACTCTTTTCTATATAACTTTGCCCAAAAAATAACACATTTTGCCCAATACCACAGAACAGATAATAATGTATAGAATGGACACTGTCATCCGCCCACCAATCGGGCCTTCCTCACCCCGCGAGCGATATTGAGCTCTCCACGAGCCCCGCTTCTATGGGAAATCACCTCACGCACACTCTTGCACGTGTACAAAACTCCATGTGTGCAGTGTCTGTGTAGTAGGTAGTTATAGCGCGGTTATTGTATCGGATTGAGTCGGGTTTTCGGGTGTGACAGTACTCACCATTTCCACTCCTGGTTTTCCTTAATCGTCAGTGTGAAGACTCCTTCAACGATGAGCAGCAAGATCGGCGAAGCTAAGTACCAGTACTCAATGTTCCCTTTGAACAGAGTCACTTGCCAGATAGCTATGATGCCGTGACAGGCGAACACTAAGCGGGTAATCACTGCCTTGATTGTGGCTAACACTTTGCCCACATTAGCCATTTTGGGCAAAGATATTTTAGGTTGTAGTCATTTGTTTTGCACTTTTGTATGTACCTAGGTAATTTATTTTTGCACTTTTAACAGGAAAGAGGACCTCCTAGCAGTTTGACACAATCTTATGGAAAATTTACTCAATCGATGTTTTGTATTCCCTTCTTTCCTCCGAATACAGTAAACCTGTTTGATATATTTATATCCTGATATTTCAAAGTTGAATTAAAGTATGTCCCTATCATTGTATTTTTGTCCAATCACGCGAGTAAAACTGGGATTTTTGGAAGTACACTATGAAGAAACCAAGGGTTTACAAGAAAAATTAAAATGACAGAGACATAGGTTAATTCACTATAAAAATATCAGGATATAAATTTATAGAATGGGTTTATTATATTCGGAGGAAACAGAGGAATACAAAACATCGATTTGATAAATTTTCCATAGGATTGTGTCAAATTCCTAGAAGGCCGCGGTACGCTCATAAACCCTAGTAGACACAATCGTCAGATCATACTTCGCAATTCTTTATTTTGCAAGTTTTTTGGTAACGATTGGACCAATTATAAATAAGTTCTGTTATTTTATTTTTAAGTTAAATCTGTATAAATTTTGGATTAAATGGTCTCAATAAAGAGTATTGTATAGTATTACATTTAAGATTAATATTAATTAAGATAAGGAGAAGTGAAGTTTTGTTTTTAAAATTGTTTTTTGTTTTCGGGCTTCTATTTTTGCAGTTAAAGGTAGATAATTATATTAAACGGGCGTCAATAGGCGCAGCATTTGAAATAACGCCCAACGAAAGCTTTTATTAAAAGCTACATAAACACTATTATTATATGTAAAATTCTTTCAAGACTTTAAATTATTATTGTTCAATAAAGAGACCATTCCTCAGAACATTGTTTTTATACAATATTCCTATAAATACCGATATTATATCAAATTTTAATTAGATGGAATACATCTTCATGTAAAACGTTGCAAAGTAATAGGTATACCAACCATAGACAACAATGCAAAAGAATGACTGTTCCGAATAATAAATCACGCCGCAGCTCCTCTAATGAATTGACCCTTCCCTTTATTACTTTCGACCACGTCGTTTTCAATTGGTATGATGACGTCACACCTTTTATCATCCTGAAACGGTGAAACTAAAAAAAACATAACATACATTCACGCCTTCTTCCCGAAGGGGTAGGCAGAGGTGTACCCAGGACTCAGTCCCATAGTAGATACACCCACATTTCGCCAGTATGTAATTGGTCCCATGTAATAGGGGGTGAGCCTATTGCCATCTACCGGGCACAGTTGAAACGGTGAAACTAAACTGCTTTAAAAGTACGTCGATAGTTTCTTGAATGGTACAATTATAAGCTTACCAAAAATTATGATGCAATGACATCCTATTATTCTCATCGTCAGCTAGAAGACGTCCGCAGCTGAACATAGGCCTCCTCCATAGAACGCCATTGAACTATCCAAATGCCTTCCAAGCGTGGTGATTCAAGGCTAATTCAGCACGCTTGCTGTGCGGCTTGGTGATCGCAGCAGTTGGAATACTTGGTGCCGGAGAGCGCTGCTGCCAACTCTCCGAATTAGTCCCTCTACCACTCTCACCAGATAAGAAAGGGCCCTATTATATAGCCGGGAAGCATACGGCAATAACGGAGCAGCCACGGAAGTAACTATACCTAACGACTTATAAATGGCAGTGCCTTTATGGAGAAAAAACTGAACAATAGAGCTACCAACTTAGCTACTATCTACCCTAACTAAATACACTATACTATAGAACACTTTGAAAATCCACAGGCCGACATTTTTTTTTATGATAGTGACAAGACGAGCAAATCAGGTGCCTGATGGTAAGCATCATGATTGCCCATATCAGACACAGTGCAGTGTTTTAAAATCAAAATTCTGCGCGGCACTGCACTGCGCCTGTCACCCTGAGATATGAGTTGTTGAATCTCATTATGCCCAGTCATTTCGCTGGTAACATTGCCCTTCATACCGGAACACAGTAATGTTTGTACATTACTCCTTGGCGGATGAATAACTGGCAAAGGTGTGGTACTTCCCCAGGCGGCCCCCTGCAAGAGAGGCCTACCACTACAGACATGTCAGAGCACATGGATTTTCTATAGGATGACATGTCGGCATGTGGATTTTCTTATAAATTAGGATATTGTTTCCCACGTTTTGCTTTGAAAAATCCGTCATTGCTGCGTACCAGAGCGAGGCTAAAAAACTGTTCAACCTCAGCGGTTATAAATTTAATTCAATTTTATAGTCTGTTACCAACGAGGTCATATATTTTTTTTTAAGGCTACCTATATTATCCAAAATGTTTTGTTGAAATTAATAATTTTATTTTCTTACAATCATGGTGAAGTAGCGTGACACGCGGCGCTAAAACCCATTATAATTCGGTTTCTATTGACTCTCGCTAATTACAATAAGTCTCTTTTACAAAAAAATCCTTATTTAAATTTAAAGCAGCCATTATTAAAACTTTTAATATACCTACCTAATGCGTAATTTATTTCCTATACGTTTTGCTAAGCATAGGTACCTACATGAAGTTTAAATTATATTTCGTAAGTTTATCAACAACCGTGAGTTAGTTTAAAAAACGTTTACCAAATTAAATTTACTTTTAGGAAAACATAGAAAAAGTCACTGCGTTTAATTTTAAAACTGTTTCTCAAACTTTACCTAGGTGCTTATATTATATATAATGATTTTAAAATGTTTTTATAAAATGAACATTATATTATGATGTTTGTGTATTTTAGTGTTTACTCCGAGTTTTCTAAGAAAGCCCGGAGCACCCGACCGCGAAACTGCACTGATATAACGACTTCGAGGGTAAAGAGTTGGCACTACGGGAGTTTTCACTGTTATGAATACATTGCTGTGTTTGTATAGGTTGGCGAAACGAAAGAACAAACAAACAACTTAAGTTTTCACACTCACACCACTGCATTAAGATTCCCTGTGCAGGCGGCATGGACACACGTTTTTTTTTATTATAGTGAGTGACAAGACGAGCAAAGCAGGTGACTGATGGTGAGCATCATAACATACATTCACGCCTTTTTCCCGAAGGGGTAGGCAGAGGTGTACCCAGGACTCAGTCCCATAGTAATAGATACACCCACATTTCGCCAGTATGTTATTGGTCCCATGTAATAGGGAGCGAGCCTATTGCCATCTACCGGGCACAGTTCCAGACTCCAGGCAGTTATTGAGATAATGGATAATGGAAAAATCCAATATTTAACACTGCCTGACCTGGGGATCGAACCCGGGACCTCTTGATTGGCAGTCGAGCATGCGCCCTCTACGCCACCGAGGCAGTGAGCATCATGATTGCCCATATTATCAGACACAGTGCCACCCAGTGTTTTAAAATTCAAAATTCTGCGCGGCACTGCACTGCACTGTTTTTTTATGTTTTGTAGTGGTAGGCCTCATTTGCAGGGGCCCGCCTGGGGAAGTACCACACCTTTGCCAGTTATTCATCCGCCAAGCAGTAATGTGCAAACATTACTATGTTCCGGTCTGAAGGGCAAAGTTAATGCATGACGAGTTTTAACAACTAATATCTGAGGGTGACAGGCGCAGTGCAGTGCCACGCAGAATTTTTAATTTTAAAGCACTGGGTGGTACTGTCTCTGATATGGGCAATCATGATGCTTACCATCAGGCACCTGATTTGCTCGTCTTGTCACTTACTATCATAAAAAAAACCTCACTACTGAAATCTTGCATTTACCTATATGCGTATGCGCAATTAGTACACACACACACACTCACAATATCTCCCTCTCTCTTCCACACACATAATGCGTTTGTAAAATCTGGGTTGAAGTGAAAAGTCATTGAAAACAGTTCAAATTTAGGTAGATAGTTAAACAGAAGCCAAGAAGAAATAACACATAGAGTAGATAGGTACTTTTGACCAGGGACATCCGCGGGGGGAAGCCAGTGTTATAAGAATACATTCCAAAACCCGCAATGTACAGCTAACTCTGGAATTCTCTCTATTTATTCCCATTGCGCGCGCACCCATGGAAATTGGGCCAATCATAGGTACATAGGGAATAGAGACTTTGGGCTGAGCTTCGGGTCAACGTGATGAGGCATTCCTGATTATAATACTTCCTAGTACAAGTAGATATATAATAACCTATGTAAGAAGAGAACTGGAGAAAATCCCGACGAAAATCTGAATTTCATACTTCATTTTGTAGTCTTGACAACTGTACCGTCGGGTCATTCGTCATCTTATGACGATAGAGATGGTCAAAAAATTCTCATTCAAGGCCTATTGAAAACTGACGGTACGGGTGATTCCCGCAGGTCCCCACTCCTTCGTCTCCACTGGGGACAACTGGGATTTATTTAAAAAGTTGTCCTACTTGTCACCACTCATTACACTCATGTGGGACAACTTGGCCCTGAATGAGAATTTTTTTACCATCTCTATCGTCATAAGCGATCGGATTTTTATCTGCGACACATGTCACGGACGCATGTAGAGATATAATTCTTGTAAAATTTTGTCACCGACAAGAGCCGTCGATATTGGTCTGCTTAGATATTTATTCATTTAGAAGTAGATGTCTCCACTATGGGAATAGATACAACTCAGCCTAACCCTACGGAGAAACGTTGTGACGTTTATTTATTTATTTATTTATAATTCAGCACAAAGCTATAGGACTAACTTAATGCTAGTGTAGCATTTTCTACCAGTTATCCTAAAACTAGAGAAAACGTTACAGAAATTGTGTGGAGTGCAAGACATGAAATGTTACAATAACTAATAGTACTTAAATAATTAACAGAAAAATAAAAACCTTATAACACTATATATACATACATAGACAAAATTAAAATACAATATAATATTACCAAGGACATAATATATTATGTTACCTTGAAAGACAAAACAAATTCCTTCGAAGCGCAATATCAGTAGCATTAATTTCATGGCAAGTTAAGACTAACGAGATATCTGAGTATACAAATTAATCAATTTACATTATTCTTTATACACTTGGTATCTAGTTTTCAGAAGAACTAGGTCCTTATCGACTATGAATTGTCAATACTTTTATTTTTTGCGTAAGTCCAAAAAGTTTAGTCTATTAAAATACGGGCCTCGCTGTTCGTTCTAAACGTGAATCTAGAAAAAATGCCGGACGGATTCTTATAAAACAATAAGTGAAGCAGTATAGCAGACTCCCTATATAGCAGGCTTTTTGTAGTGGTAGACCTTTTGCAGGGGGCCGCCTGGGGAAGTACCACACCTTTGCCAGTTATTCATCCGCCAAGCAGTAATGTGGAAACATTACTGTGTTCCGGTCTGAAGGGCAATGATACCAGCGAAATTACTGGGCATGACGAGATACTACAACTTATCTCAAGATTGCAGGTGAAGTGCAGTGCCACGCAGAGTTTTGAATTTTAAAACACTGGGTTGCGCTGTGTCTGATATGGGCAATCATGATGCTTACCATCAGGCACCTGATTGGTTCGTCTTGATACTCACTATCATAAAAAAAACCCCCGTCACTCCATACAATCGGCAATAGCCTACTACAACTACACAGAGAAGTAGAACACATAATACATAACATCACACACATCATCAGCCGAAAGACGTCCACAGCTGACCGGCGGCCTCCCCCATAGAACGCATTAAACTAGATTTTTTTTAATGATAGTGAGTGACAAGACGAGCAAATCAGCTGCCTGATATGGCGTCTGATGCTTACCATCAGGTAAGCATCATGATTGCCCATATCAGACGCAGTGCCATCCAGTGTTTCAAAATTCTAAATTCTGCGCGACACTGCACTGCGCTTGTCACCTTGAGATATTAGTTGTTGAATCTCGTCATGCCCATTAATTTCGCAGATAACATTGCCCTTCAGACCGGAACACAGTAATGTTTGCACATTACTGCTTGGCGGATGAATAACTGGCAAAGGTGTGGTACTTCCTCAGGCGGCCCCCTGCAATAGAGGCCTACCACTACAACTTCCCCAGGCGGCCCCCTGCAATAGAGGCCTACCCCTACTAGATACCTATGTATACATGTACATGTGTGTCGCAAGAACTACTGCCCGCGCTCTTGCAATATGTGGTTCTATAGGGGGAGGCTTCCACCAGAGGAGGGGGGGCGGCTATATAGAACATACACTATAGATATGTATACATGTAGCATAGATGGTGACGCATGTTTTGTCGCTTGGTGCTCGCAGCAGTTGGAACACTTTGGGCCGGACAGACTGCTGCCCGCACTCCTGCTATATGTGGCTCTATAGGGGGGAGCCTCCCACCAGGGGAGGGGGGGAGTGACTACATAGCCGGGAACCACAAGTGTGTACACACTGCCTGGTTACAGGCGCAGGAGGGGAGTGTCGCTACTGTGTTCCGGTCTGAAGGGCAATGTTACCAGCGAAATTACTTTCGCTGGTAACATTGCCACACACAGATTCAACAACTAATATCTCAGGGTGACAGGCGCAGTGCAGTGTTTAACAACACTGTGTGGCACTGTTTCTGATAGGGGCAATTATGATGCTTACCATCAGGCACCTGATTTGCTCGTCTTGTCACTTACAATAAAAAAAATATCTTAATCCTTCTGCCTGCCAAACCCTGTTATTTTATTTCGGAAACAAGGCGCCATGGTGTCATGTTATAATTTATTTATTTTCAGTTTTAATTCTAAACATCATATCTCTCGCCTGCCCAAAACACTCAAGAAAGCACATCGAGGACTCGGAAATCATCCGCATAAGCAAAGGCCCAGTAGACACCCTGAAAACCCCACACAAATCCAGGAGGAAGCATAGAGGAGTTGGTCCTTTCGAGTCTGAAGAAACGCCGGTGTTGAGGATGGCGGACGATGACCTTAATTATGATCTTGAGGAAGAAGAGCTTAGATTTAATTGGAAGTAACTTAATAAAGTTATATTTTACATTATCTTACTTTACTTAAGGTGACGAGGTGACCTTGGGAATTTATCAAGGCAGGCGGGCACGGGCATGCCTGACGCTGTAATATTATTATGTGGCTATACTCGCGACGATTAGTTCCTGATCATATTGGCGAGCAAAGAGATTTTTACGCGACACTTGTATGAAAAACCCAAGGTCAAACCATGTCCTTGGGTTTTTCATAGAAGTGTCGCGTTCGTTTTTTATAAAATTTGATGTAGTTGTGCTAATAGCCAGCACCGTTTTCTTGATCTTTCATTTGTTGCTATCAGTAGCAGAATAACAAAGTTATAAACATATGCTCGCAAATATAATCAGGCACCAATCATTGGTTGCGAGTATAGCCACAGAATAATAAATAGTAAGAGTATAGCGCCGGGCAATGTTACATGACCGTGCCCTCCGCTTTGATATATTTCCAAGGTCACCTGGTATACCCGTCACCTTAAGCCTATACATTGATACTTGATAGGTACTTGACGGCTGACTGGGCTCTCCGAGGGTAAATTCAAAACCTGTATAAAATCGAATTTGTTAGGTAAGGCTTATTACAGTATTAACCATTACATAGAGGACAAAGATGCCTGGAAACTTCTGCATAGCCACCAACCGGCACCTTACAAGCCAACAAATGTATCATATTGCTATGGATATTAATTAATAAATTGATTATTAATTAGGTACATCATCAGCTGCTGAACTTAGGACTCCCTCATAGAATGCCATGAACTGTTCATCTGGGGAGGTTTTCACGTAATCAGCACGCTTGTGAGGCTTGGTGCTCGAAGCAGTTGTAATTCTTGGTGCCGGAGAGCGCTGCTGCCCACTGTTGCTATATGTGGCTAGGCTGGTGGGGGGAGCCTGCCACCAGGGGAGGGGGCGTGGCATCAACTTCTTACTTAATCCTACGAATATTATAAATGCGAAAGTTTCTGAGGATGGATGGATGGATAAGATAAGATAACGTTTATTGATATATAACATGCAATTTTATCATACAAAACAATGGTCCCCAAATTAGGTGAACCTGTATCTTGGGGGCCTTCTTCCCATATGAAAATGGATGGATGTTTGTTGCTCTTTCACGCCAAAACTACTGAACTGATTGAGTCGAAATTCGGTATGTAGATAGTTTAGACCCTGGATCACATTGGGTACTTCTTATCCCGATATCCCTACGGGTACCTTTCATGAAGAAGTTGATGTTATCTTAAGGAAAGGCTGGGTCAAAAGTACCAACAACCGACGAGCATGCATGAAGAATGTGATGAAAGTGGAAGAAGGGAAAGTTGTATGTCAGGATCGTAGCAAATGGAAAGAAATAGTCTCTGCCTACCCCAACGGGAACAAGGCGTGACTGTATGTATGTATGTATTCATACGGGAACGAACAGCTAGTAATTAAAAAACACCAATATCATAAGTACAGAAAAGTTTATTGATTTATATTATGGTTATACCATTTTACTATCCTTACAAATAAATCAAGACAAAAAGTTCATACACTCTAATACACAGGGAATTCCTTATCCACATATTGAGACCACGCGTGGAGACCTCCGCTAAGATCCTTGACTTTACTATGATGCTCATTTTCCAAAATACCCAGTACCTTTAGAACTGCCACTTGAGAATCGTTACCTCGACGACAAATGAACGTAACTGAAATGAATACAAGTTTTTATTTTAAAGCCATGCCTTACGTGGGGGCAGGCGCAGACGGTGTGTGATGGCGGTTACCGCCTTCACAGTTAGTATTGCAATAATGTATATGTATAGTAGGTATATAGAAAGCATTTTTATTTCCTGCTGGTTGGTTTATTTATTTCTGCCCCATCCCTTGACAAATGCTGGGTACGCCCATGATTTATGGCTACCATGGAGGCATGTGTTCTGCAGTGGACGTCGTAAAAAAAATAGGTGTAAACTAACCATTTTCATTCCTCCTAACATCATCAACGAGTTCATCCAACATCCCGCCCGAGAGCTTTTCAATAGGATAGTTAGTGCTGCCCTCTATTTTGCACATATTGAACTCTGGTTCACTTCGCACATCGACTAATAGATGGCGACAGTTTTGAAGGCTTTTGTATAAGTCTGTTGGTGAAACTCGGTGTTGTGGTGGCAGTATTTGAAGGTCTAAATCCTGAAAAAAATTGCCTTAAAGAATCATATCGACTGGGAGCTAAATTGGCGTGTGCGGCGTAATAGTTATTTGATAATTAAGTCTCTAGTAATTATAATTTAAAAACACATATTTTGTCAAAATTATTTTATGGATATTTATCATATTTTAGTCCAAAGTACTTCTATTTTGGATTGAAATATAATTAGGAACGTAGATAACTAGTGTCTCATTTCGAATAACGTCATTAAATGTTGGAAATACTTCAGGAACACCAGGCTCCGAGACGCCAAGCGCCGGGACGCCAAGTTAGGTTAGGAAGATTAGAAAACTATAGCAATAGAGACAGACATACAAACAAAGGGTTACTTTTTTCCTTTACGGGGAATTTTCATTTACTCTCCGCTATAAAACTGATATTTCCGTCCCAAACGTAACCCTCCTGACCCGCCCTGTATTACGAACTGGCAGCGAATTTTAATGGGTTTAACATAAATAGTCAGAGTAATTGAAGAGGAAGTTTGAAATATATATAACTAGCTGGGCCCCACGGTTTCACCCGCGAAGTCTTCGTTCTTGGGATAAAAACTCTGTTGTTCTAAGGTCTAAAATCCAGGGTCCAAAATCAAATTACCATACATTATAATACGCCCTACGCCCCATGGTCTAAACGATCTACATACCGAATTTCAGCCCAATCCGTTCAGTAGTTTTTTGCGTGAAAGACTAACAAACACAAGCATCCATCTATCCGCACAAACTTTCGCATTTATAATATTCAATGACGTTGAATCGCTTTCTTCTACAGATACACAATCCCTGAACAAGCTTCACAAAAAGGTGTCCATCACTGACAATTACGCGCTTTGACATCTACTGAATTTCTATTATTTGAATTTAAACTCTATTTACATGATTGTTTTAAAGCCTAATTTGGATTGAGCGATTTTTCACCCTATGAAGTTCAATGTTAAATTTGACACTAAGCGACGCGGGCGAACATAGGAGCATTGGAGTAGACTTATATGCACTAAAATATTTAGTGATTTAATATATATTTTTTTTTAATAAATTAATCACACTTATACTTTTTAACTTTTATAAATATATATTACAAGAATTAAAATTTAAAAGGGTCAAAATTTTTTTTAAATTAAAATGTATTTATGTTTGTGAAGATAATTAAGTTACATGATAGAATCTGGGTTTAATAGTGAGTACAGGTTCGTGGGCCTGATTCCAGCACGTAGAAAGGGCCTTTGACGATAGTATTCTAAATTGTTACGTGATATGATTACTTTTATAACTCGTAATAATTAGTCGAAAGTCACAAAAATATTAAAATGTTATCATAAATGTAAAATGAACGAGGACTATGCATTAAAAACAAAAAGTATAACATCATAATGCACAGTACGTAATTGAGATAAAATAAACAAATATATAATTCACTGTTTAAAATGTTTTCATTTCACTAGGTAATTAATGGCAAACCTTAATTTATGTAAAAAAAAAAATATTTAATTCGGATAGTATTATGCAAAAATATTTAAAATATAATCGACTTCATAGTTTTTCATTCGAACAAAGCGCTGTTGTCCATTTTATTGAGTTAAAAAAATTAAAATAAAAAAGAAACACGCAATTTGGATACATAAATTCCTAAAATTATTGTAAATACATGCCTAAATTATGAAAAGCTATCGCTTTCACGCACGTATCTGTTGTTATTCAGTTAGCTTTTTACCTAACGCTGGCATCACGCGGTCGGCCTGCGGTTGCCATGCAACTAACCACATAGTCTGGTAAAATATTGATTTAGTACCAGACTCGCGGCTTGGAACAGATTTTTGCACGACTGGTTCTCTTTGGTATCCTTACTCTGAGATAAAATTACAAGGATAAGGAAGCGAGGGCAGGACTTCTTTAAAATTGAAATAAAAAGCTGCTAACTTTCAACACATTTTATTTCAAACATAATAACACCCTACATCGCTAACATTATAGCTAGGCAATGTATTATGTCCTAAATCTAGATCACAAATGTCACTCTGATTTTTGGGCTTAAAAATCCTCACATTCTTCAAACCAATCACTTTAGAAAAAGTTTTCCTTGAAGCTGGACTTATATTTCTCAATTTCATATCTTTCACATACATAGTGTATAACTGAAATAAGTTTTTAATGTTGGCAATATTTATGTATTCGTGTTTGGCGCCGTTGTTGTGGCAATACTGACATTTGGTGGGTGTTTTTGGTAAGTTGTCTATGTATGTGTCCACGGTTAGAGATTTGATTGATGTTTTTGGTGCGCGAGGTTTTTCTGATGTGACAAGCCAGCATCTGAAAAAATTAGAGATTATTCAGTACTAGTTGTGTCCCCCGGTTTCACCCACGGGAACTATGTCTAAACTCAAACTAAAACTCAAAGAACATTTATTAAAATAAGTCTTAAAAATACATTTTGAAACGTTAATAAAGTAATGAATCCACTGTGCGTTCGGTGCGATACATCTAAAAGAAAAACGCACAAGAAACTTAAAGTTTTCAGTTAGTTAACAGATAATTTAACAATATTTGGTTAGGTTACATTCGTTTGTTAGTGTCGGTGCCGCGTGGTGGCTATGCAGTAGTTTCCAGGCATCTTGTGTTCTATGTACTGATTGACTTTATAATAAAGTCAATTTTATATAGGTTTTGAATTTACCCTCTGAGGGCCCAGTTATCTCTTTTGGGATACCCTTTTAGAAAGTCTATTGCCATCTACCGGGCACAGTTCCAGACTGTCATTGAGAAAGTTCCTATTGGAAAAATCCAATATAAAGTCAATCAGTACATAGAGGACAAAGATGCCTGGAAACTTCTGCATAGCTATCACGCGGCACCTTCAAAGAAAACGAATGTAACCAAACCAAATATTGTGAAACTATCTGTTGAAAAAATTAAGCCCTACAAGTTTCTTGTGCGTTCTTCTTATAGAGGTATCTTTCCGAACGCACGGTAGACTCAGTACTGTTTATCTTCATTGACGTGCAAAAGTGTCAGATTATGACCTATTTGAATAAAACTGTTTGAGTTTGAGTTTGAAATATCACTTTTTCCCAGTCCTGGAAATCGAAACCGGAACTCCAGACGCAACGAGAATTTTTTTGCCTAATTACAAATAGCTTTATTTCTTGACAGGATTGTAGGTATAATACGTTTTTCTTCAATGATTGTATAGCTTCATACATTATCAAATACCTTACCGTTTCCGGTGTACAAATATTTAATGTAAAAAAAGTGCATAATTATTGGAATTATTCGTATTTTGACGAAACATTAAACAACAACAAAAGATAACTTAAATAAACTGTAGTTGTCCGTATAGTTCCGTATAAGATATGTAGGGGGCAGTCGTTAGCTCATGTCGGAGCCGCGGAGGAATCTTGGCGACTTGACTCCACATAACACATATGAATTGACTCGAGCAGGGTAATTGGGTTAACCCGTTCTGTTAATAAATTAATTTTTTTTTAATACTCTCATTCTTGAAAAAAAAATGAAAATGTCAATGTTAGACTGGCTATAGCTTAGGCCCTAAGCCATAGACATTATAACAATTTGACATTTGACAATTCCCCTAAGCCTTAGGGGATTGTCAAATGTCAAAATGCTATCAATGTCAAAGTATTTTCAAGAAGTTGCCAGTAATAAAATTAAATTATTAGATATATATCAAACATTGTTTTGGATTGAATGTCAAGAATTTTACTCAAATTATTTTGTCGTCAAGTAATTCTTTGTCAGAATAAAAAAATTAGAATTTTACCTGACCATAGCTTCTTTGACACCAAGTGTGTTTAAAAACATAACTCTGCAGACTGGTAACCTTTTTTTGTCATACAATAAATGGTATAACTTGGAATCACCCTTGCGAGATACCTAAAAACATGAGTAAATCTTAAAAAAAACCTTCTTTTTAAACTGTTAAAAATCACGAGCATAAAAGGCAATATCGTCTAGATTTCGTATACGGCCTCTTAAGGTTAAACGTCACCCATAAGAAATGACATTACACAGATAGGAAGAAATAGGGAATAATTATCCACTCTATTGTTTGTGGTCGGCTCTGGATCTGGCCATTATTTGTGCGAAAACATTTTTTTTTTTAATATCAATCCAGAGGAGGCAGCAGCCTCCTCTGCAAAAAGTCATCGAACTGCGCTCGACAACCCGCCTGCTGATGAAACAAACATGTTCATGCACACAAATTTTTGACCTGGCCGGGGATCGAACCCGGGGTCTGCAGCACAGAAAGCAGAGTTACTACCATCTGAGACAACGAGGCTGTCAAATCAATCTATTATATACACCAAGCAGTAATGTGCAAACATTACTGTGTTCCGGTCTGAACGGCAATGTTACCAGCGAAAGTACTGGGCATGACGAGTTTCAACAACTAATATCACAGGGTGACAGGCGCAGTGCAGTGCCGCGCAGAATTTAGAATTATAAAACACTGGGTGGCACTGTGTCTAATATGGGCAATCATGATGCTTATCATCAGGCACCTGATTTGCTCGTCTTGTTACTCACTATCATAAAAAAAATCTAGTATTATTGACTTACCTCTCCCTTATGCTTCAATCTTCTTCTTTTAACTGGAACAGAATCAACCAAAGATCTAACATAATCCCTCTTCCCTTTCCAATCTAGAACGTTCCAGAAGTAAGAGAACAGTTCTTCTCGAATATTCTCTTCGAAACTTCGACATTTTCTCGACGTGCTCTTAGAACATAGTTCGGATGAGCAAACTGGGCCCATTTTCCGTTCGGACTTGGGCACATCTTGTACCCATTTCGTTGTACCGTTCGCATCGGTCGTTCTAAACCCGTAGTAACTCTGTCCGGACATGCGTTTCTCTTTCTCTCGCTTGCGGAGTTCCGATTTGAGGCGTATTTCTTGTTTTTTCTAAAAATAACATAACATTATCGCTTACCAAATGTAATACGACTTTGCTAAATGATAAATAGGTACAAAATATAAACTGGTGGTCTTATCGCACTTAGAATAATCCTACAGACTCAAAAAAAAATGTTAATTTAGTTCAAATCAGACTTGTGAGAGTTCGTTTCTTTTTTCTAAAAAATGTAAGTAAATATTATCACGGTAAGCCACCGGTGGTCTTATCGCACTAAGCAAACTCTTACAGACTTAAAAATGTTAATTTAGTTTAAATTTGACTTACACGACTTGTTTTTAAAAAATAAAAATTTAAGTACATTATATCACGGTAAATAAAAGGCGGTCTCATCGCACTAAATAAATTCTTACAGACTTATAACGTGTTGATTTAGTTGAAATTTGACTTTTGTTTAAAATTTGATTTGTTTTTTCTAATACAACATAAACAACAGGCGGTCTTATCGCACTAAGCAAACTCTCACAGACTTAAAAAATGTTAATTTAGTTAAAAGTAGACTTATAAGTTGTTTATTTCTAAAAACATTTAAATTATTAGATTTGTAAATGTGACTAAAATATACATTAAATATATCAATACCGCGAATGTTATATCAAGAAATAAATACATAAATAGATACCATTATATTTAAAAAATCTTTTTAAGTAATTTTAAATGCAAACTTACCTTAAAACATTCGCAGTTTTGAATTACCAAACACACACTAAATTAAAAAAAATGTTAAGCATACATATCTTGGTATGTATGCTTAGTATAGGGTTCCGTACCTAGATACCTGAACAAAACGCTACCGTGTTCTAAGAACATACAGCGTCATCTAGTTGGAAACTAGTGCAGACATGTATTTTTTATGTTAGTGAGTGACAAGACGAGCAAATCATGGTGCCTGATGGTAAGCATCATGATTGCCCATATCAGACACAGTGCCACCGAGTGTTTTAAAATTAAAAATTGTGCGCGGCACTGCACTGCGCCTGTCACCCTGAGATATTAGATGAAGTAAAGTATGTCCCTATCATTTTATTTTTGTTTAGATACTCTAAATTTTTTTGTAGTGAACGTCCAATCGCGCGAGTAAAACTGCGATATTTGGAAGTTCACTATGAAAAAACCAAGGGTTTATAAGAATAATTAAAATGACAGGGACATAGGTTACTTCACTATAAAAATATCAGGATATATATTTATAGAATGGGTTTATTATATTCGGAGGGAACAGGGGAATACAAAACATCAATTTGGTAAACTTTTCAAAGGATTGTGTCAAATTCCTAGAAGGCCGCGTACACTCTCTTAGCTATAAAAATAATGGTTTGCACTATAACTGTGTCGAGGACCACAAGTGTCACAAGACAAACATAAACCTAACCTTCAGATGTCGGCTTGCTCTGAACTTAAAACATGGCAGAATCTGATTCGGACGCTTCGCCGGCCGCTGCCGCAGCACGCTTGCTTCGATTAATTTTAAAGCTGAGCACATTTATAATGGAAGCCATTATTTTATAGCTAAACCATTATTTTTAAAGCTTAATAATAACATAACATACATTCACGCCTTTTTCCCGAAGGGGTAGGCAGAGGTGTACCCAGGACTCAGTCCCATAGTAGATACACCCACATTTCGCCAGTATGTTATTGGTCCCATGTAATAGGGGGCGAGCCTATTGCCATCTACCGGGCACAGTTCCAGACTCCAGGCAGTTATTGAGATAATTCCTAATGGAAAAATCCAATATTTAACACTTTGCCTGACCTGGGGATCGAACCCGGGACCTCTTGGTTGGCAGTCGAGCATGTGCCCTCTACGCCACCGAGGCAGTCCGAAGCTTAATAATAATAATAATAAATATGTGACAACTTCTACACACGGTCATCTGGTCCCAAACTAGGCTAGAAGCCAGTACTATGGTAACCAGATGACTGATATACATACTTATATAAGCTTATAACACACAGGGACAGATCGAACAGACATGTTCATGCACACAAAAGAAAACAGAGTTACTACCATCTGAGCCAACGAAGCTGTCAATAATATTTGTACAGTGTATAACATTAAATTTCTTTTGTGCATTTTTAATGTAAATTACCTTTTCTTTGGCCTGCGCTTGACAAAACATCTCGTAGTCCATCAGTTGTGTTATCGAAGGAGATTCCGAACAAGACGGGCATTGAGACGATCGGGAGCGGAGTTTCACTGAAAACATTTCAAACCAGTGTAAAACAGCGGCATATGAAATATGGCAGTTTTATACCAAAACTTTGACGCCCTTTTTGGACCCCTTATAATGTGAATTTTTTAAAATCCTTTCTTAGCACACGTTCAAACGAAAAGAACCTACATTCCAAGTTTCAAGTCTCTAGGATCAGTGGTTTCGGCTCTGCGTTGCATGTCAGTCAGTGAGTCATTTAGGATTTTATCATATATAGTGATTCAACAAAAGTTAGTTTGGATATCTTATAATTTAACAGAAGAGATCGAAAAAAACCTTTATTTTCCTCTTTTTTTTACCTACTACATCAAATAAATAAAAAAATTACATAATACATTGACAATCTAAAGATAAACAAATGCAACATTATTTATTTGGAAATTCACATTTAGTGTTTTTTTATCTTCAATAATATAAAATGCGCGAGCGAGATGGAAGGATTGGCTGCTACAGCCGCCTTAAACAATATTAAAACGTTAGTACAGACAGCACATCGAATCAAACTGTATTATAATAATCTCCTTCTTAACCTTTAGCACACACCGGACACTCGACTCAATCCCATGACGATATAACTATCTACTACACAGACACTGCACACATGGAGTTATGTACACGCGCAAGAGTGTGCGTGAGGTGATTTCCCATAGAAGCGGGACTCGTGGAGAGCTCAATCTCGCTCGCGGGGTGAAAGAAAGAAAGAAAGAAAATACATTTATTGAGACACACACAATTCCTAGACTCCACATACTATATTTAAGACAGAGTATATATAAAGTTTATGACATAAAGTTGAACACGTAAAGAAAGAAACAAAGTGTGTCCCAACACGGCCCCAACTCAGCATGGTGCTGGCTGTGAACAGCCAGCGCTGGTCTTCTGTTGGAGCCGCATGGTTACGTGACGGACATACTATACAACAGATAAATATAAATATATATAGCAATCAAACTGGTAACACAAAAACAGATAATCAGACTGATAGCATTTAAAAACATAATAAAATATTAACCAAATTATACTACAATAGACATACAAATTAATTTGAGCTTTTCTAAAAAATAATACCTGAATTTTTGAATTTGAATTGAATTTGAATTTAAAACAGACGGGTGAGGAAGGCTCGATTGGTGGACGGATGACAGTGTCCATTCTATACGTAGTATTATTATCTGTTCTGTGCCTTTAAGTAAATAATACTAACCTGTCCTGAAAGTCATATCCTCTCCGTCGAAAATAAGCATTCTTTCAACTAGTAACTGTTCCCGGGTTTGTCCGACTATGTACTTAATAGCTTCTAATGCTTGTAGGGCACCTAAAAGTACACAAGAATATATTAATATAAATGTAATATATGTAGTGACAGAGATAGAGAAAGGAATTCTCAGATGGTTTGGACATGTGGAGAGGATGGACGAAAAGAGATTGAGGTTAAAACTTTGAGAAACCAATGTCAATGATAGAAGAGATATAATTCCTTCATAAGTGTAGTGGTAGGCCTCTTTTGCAGGGGGCCGCCTGGGGAAGTACCACACCTTTGCCAGTTATTCATCCGTCAAGCAGTACTGTGCAAACATTACTGTGTTCCGGTCTGAAGGACAATGTTACCAGCGAAATTACTGGGCATGATGAGATTCAACAACTCATATCTCAGGGTGACAGGCGCAGTGCAGTGCCGCGCGGAATTTTGAATTATAAAACACTGAGGGGCACTGTGTCTGATATGGGCAATCATGATGCTTACCATCAGGCACCTGATTTGCTCGTCTTGTCACTCACTGTCATAAAAAAAAAGTGTTTTATTTTAAGAAACAACTAATTATTAAGTGGCGTTTATCCAGATTCACTGCAAAAGGTATAAGTTTTAAAACTGCAAATAGGTATTTATCAGAATTATGCAATTAAAAAAAAAACATACATTAACATAACATACATTCACGCCTTTTTCCCGAAAGGGTAGGCAGAGGTGTACCCAGGACTCAGTCCCATAGTAGATTTCGCCCACATTTCGCCAGTATGTTATTGGTCCCATGTAATAGGGGGCGAGCCTATTGCCATCTACCGGGCACAGTTCCAGACTCCAGGCAGTTATTGAGATAATTCCTAATGGAAAAATCCAATATTTAACACTTTGCCTGACCTGGGGATCGAACCCGGGACCTCTTGATTGACAGTCGGGCATGCGCCCTCTACGCCACCGAGGCAGTTTTCAAGGAGACTTTAAATATCTATTTGCAGCTATAAAATGTATCACTACCACGTATATACGGTGTATGTACCCACCTATGGCCCCCGGCACGGGCCCCGCGACCCCGTTACTGGAACAAGACCCCACGGCCGCCGGAGGAGGCGGGGCGGGGAACACACATCTATAACAGGGACCTATGTACCTCATATCCTGGAATTTAAATAATAGTGTTTCGTATGTGACGTTAAGCTGTAGTTGTCCGTATAGTTCCGTATAAGATATGTAGGGGGCAGTCGTTAGCTCATGTCGGAGCCGCGGAGGAATCTTGTCGACCTGAAACTGTGACAATATGGGTTGTCCACATAACACATATGAATTGACGCGAGCAGTGTCACTGGGGTATCCCGTTCTGTTAGAGTATAACATTCAAATTATAATTATTATAACATGAATCATAGAATTACTGGATTACCAGTAATCCAGTAATTCATATGTGTTATGTGAACAACCCATATTGTCACAGTTTCAGGTCGACAAGATTCCTCCGCGGCTCCGACATGAGCTAACGACTGCCCCCTACATATCTTATACGGAACTATACGGACAACTACAGTTTAACGTGCACTACGAAACACGGTATAATATTATAATACATAAACATTGTTTTTGTATAATTATTAGTTTTTTTTTAGAATGTTGTAAAAAAAACCTTTACTAAAAAAAACGTTTTAAGATTGTACATGAATAAAGAGACTAATAAGTAAAAGTATAATTTAACTTAATCTATTTGGTTTAGTAGTAGTACGATATAATATTCATCATCATCTTCATCTCAGCCTTTATTAATCCACTACTGAATATAGGCCTCCCCCATAAAGGACGGTTGTTGCCAATACTCGACACGCTTGTGCGGTTGTCGAGCGCAGTTCGATGGTTTGTAGCAGAGGACGCTGCTGCCTCCTCTGGATCTGTCAACCCTTAGCCGGCCGCCACGGCAACCACGGGTAGAGAGGGTGGACCACTATTCTAAAGCAGGTAACTCCACGACGAACGACGATATAATATTATTCTTAATTAGTGCTCTTATTCGTAATTTTATTGGCTGGAGGCTACGCGGACGCAGACTTTCAAGTCATACGTGCTCCGGTTTCCGGCGAAATACAAGGAGACGTTCCTGGACCCACAATTTTGGCCCGAAGGCATCATTTTCCGTCGCTTCAGGGAGGCGAAACCGAACAATAATATCCCTAAGCCATAATTAAATTAAGTGTTTTATATTTTTTATGTATGTTAGTCTGTAAGGTATTTATTAATATGGGCCTCTGGTGCGTATAATTTATTATACGCACTATTGCCTGAAATAAATGAATTATTATTATTATTATTATTATTATAACAAATATTTAAATGTGTGTTATAAGCTTATATAAGTATGTATATCAGTCATCTGGTTACCATTAGTACAGGCTTCTAGCCTACGTAGTTTGGGACCAGATTATCGCGTGTGAAAGTTGTCACATATAAAAAAAATGTCTATTCAAGGTATTTAATCGTTAAAATTCTCCTTCATGGTGTAGTAAGCTTTGGGTAAGGAAAAAATATCTTACTTACATTTTCATTTTCGTTAAGGTTAGCTCTGTAACCATAGATTGTTAACTGTCCCTCCATTTTTAATGCACTGCCAGATATAAGGGGTATCTGTGAAAAAAAATCGCTGTATGTCTTCAAAACTGAAGAATTCATTAAAGTGTATACACACCTTTGCCGGTTATTCATCCGCCAAGCAGTAATGTGCAACATTACTGTGTTCCGGTCTGAAGGGCAATGTTACCAGCGAAGTTACTGGCCATGACGTTTCAATAACTAATATCTCAGGGTGACAGGCGCAGTGCAGTGCCGCGCACAATTTTGATTTTAAGACACTGTGTGGCACTGTGTCTGATATGGGCAATCATGATGCTTACCATCAGGCACCTGATTTGCTCGTCTTGTTACTCACTATAAAAAAAATATATTGTACATTCTTATCTTCCTGCTCCGTCTCCATCTATCTGTACCATATTCATTGAGTCGATCCCAATGAGCACAAACACGATATATTAGACTACTGGTCCATCTGAACCTGATGCTGCATCAGGGCAACGTTACCAAGACGATGCTATATTGTTGAAGTGACAGGACACTAAATTTAGAATCGATCAGACCAATGGAAGTTGCTCATATTCCCTTCAACCGCTAAGGAGCTGATAATTTTCAAACGGCTGAACCAATTTTCATGCGACATAGCTAAGAACTCTGTCCCTCTCTCTCTAAGTCAAAGTCAAAGTCAAAAAGATTTATTCAAATAGGTCACAATCTGACACTTTTGTACGTCTCTCTCTCTCTCTCTCTCTTCAATGGCAAAAGTTAACTTATCAAAAATCATAGATACATAATAACTTTATTGGTACACCACAAACAATAAACATTAAAATTAAACAAAAATCAGTATAACAAACAGTGCAACAATATTTTGTATATTTTTATTTATTTATTTATTTATTTTACACATTTAACAAGCAACAATGGCTCAATTGTGTTAGTAGACTTAAATCTAAATTCTAAATATAAATGTTAGGAGGTACAAAAAACAACACAACTACACAAAGAAAAACAATAATTTGCTCGAGTACTCACTGAAATAACCAAGTTATTCAATGAGTACCCAAACAAAGGCTCGGTTTAATGGAGAGTCATATTTCCCAGCAATGACTTTCAGGATACTGTTGGGGCTGCCCCGCAATCTGCTCAATAGTGACGCAGTTCTTTTGCGTCTGATGTATATGTATGAAGGGCAATGTTACCAGCGAAATTACCGGGCATGACGAGTTTCAACAACTAATATCTCACGGTGACAGGCGCAGTGCAGTACCGCGATGAATTTTGTATTTTAAAACACTGGGTGGCACAGTGTCTGATATGGGCAATCATGATGCTTAGTGCTTACCATCAGGCACCTGATTTGCTTGTCTTGTTACTATCATAAAATAAATAATATTTGTATGCCGTTGACAGCAGAAATTGAGCAATTAATCGCTTTCTACACTTCTACTGCTGTTCGTAATAAGCACGCGGGTTACCCCAATGACACTGCTCGAGTCAATACATACTTGTTAAGACGCCAGTAGCACCACGTTGCTAGACGTCTACTGTACGTTGTATGGCACCACTTTTATATTTATACCTAATTATCTAACCATAGCAAGTACACTTGTGTCGCTCAACATATTTATCGTGTGGGGACTGAGGACATTGTCTGAACAATTCAATATTATATCATGTTGAGACGTCAGGCAGCACGTTGCATGACGTCAACTGTTCGTTGTATGGTACCGCTTTAATATTTATACTTAATTATCTTACCTTAGCAAGAACACTTGTGTCGCTCAACATATATCGTGTGGGGACATTGTCTGAACAATCCAATATGATATCATGTTGAGACGCCAGTTGCAGCACGTTGCTTGACGTCAACTGTACGTTGTATGGCACTATTTTTATATTTATACCTATTTATCTTACCTTAGCAAGAACACTTGTGTCGCTCAACATATATCGTGTGGGGACATTGTCTGAACAATCCAATATGATATCATGTTGAGACGCCAGTTGCAACACGTTGCTCGACGTCAACTGTACGTTGTATGGCACCACTTTTATATTGGAGTTTAAACTGAAATAAATCGTTACATAAAGGTGAATTAATTGTCGTAGAGTTACCGGCTTTAGAATAGTTCTCCACCCTCCCTCCCCGTGGTGGCAGCGGGTTAACAGATTCCGAGCAGGCAGCAGCGTCCTCTGCGTCAAAACATCGAACTGCGCTCGCCAAACCGTCTGCCAAGCTAACGAGTATTACCCTAAAGGGCGGCCCGTGTTCAGCAGTGGACTTCCTATGGCTGAGCTGATGATGAAGTAATTATAATTTGGAAAAAACAAAGAGCTATCTTTAGACTATAAAAAATGTAACCTAACATCACGCCGTTTTCAGGAAAGGACCCAGACCCATAGAAGGTACACCCACACCTCGCCAGTTATGTGTTTAGTCCCATCAAATGAGGGTCAAGCCTTTTTTATTATGATAGTAAGTGACAAGACGAGCAAATCAGGTGCCTGATGGTAAGCATCATGATTGCCCATATCAGACACAGTGCCACCTGTATTAATATGCTAAATTCTGCGCGGCACTGCACTGCGCCTATCACCCTGAGATATTAGTTGTTGAAACTCGTTAAGCCCAGTAATTTCGCTGGTAACATTGCCCTTCAGACCGGAACACAGTAATGTTTGCACATTACTGCTTGGCGGATGATAACTGGCAAAGGTGTGGTACTTCCCCAGGTGGGCCCCTGCTAAAGAAGCCAACCACTACAAAAATGATGACAATTTACCTTCTAAGTTTGTTAGCAGCGGACTCGGCTTTGCTTGTAAACCGATCTCTCTCAGAATGCAAGAATTGTCTATGGATGTTTGTAATATCTACGGTGTCATAATCTACTATTGTAATTTCACCTGAAATTAATATAAAACTTCCTTTCCTTAAATCCTACTAACATTAATAAATAATAATAATAATATGCGACAACTTCCACACACGGTCGCCTGGTCCCAAACTAGGCTAGAAGCCTGTACTATGGTAGCCAGATGACTGATATACATACTTATATAAGCCTATAACACACAGGGACAGATCAAACAGACATGTTCATGCACACAAATGTTTGACCTGGTCGGGAATCGAAACCGGGGCCTGCGGCACAGAAATCAGAGTTACTACCATTTGGGCCAACGAGGCTGTCAAAAGTACATTTTATGTTATTCCAGGGTATAAACTTCAGCCGAATTTCAGCCCAATCGGTTCAGTAGTTTTGGCGTGAAACAGTAACAAACATCCCTCCATCCATCCTTACAAACTTTCGATTCTTTCATGATATTAGTAAGATAATAAGAACATTGCAACATATAAATCGGGTAAGTCCCCTGAAGTATGGTAACTCCCGATCAATATAGCACACATACGAAGGGGATTCCTCCACATACTTACTAAAAAGTCATCATTGCAATATGATAGATGGATATCCATCTAATTGCTACAAACATTGTAAACATAATTGCTTGCATTCATTAAATAGATAACTACACGTTAAACGAAGTATTTAAGGTACGTTTCTACTAAACGAACACCGGACATTAAATATAGTTGGCGAACGTTTGGGAAATAGTCTGAGCAGTATCTTAATTATTATTATTATTATTATTATTATTGATAAGGCGCTGTCCAAAGCAAATTCGCCCTCTCGCTCACACATACCCATATTTTTGAAGATATAAAAAATACTAAATGTAATTACGTAAAATAAAGACAACTAGGTTCTAGAAAATAACAATACAAAGATTCAGTAAAAAATCTAATTTAATCCAAACGAGTTTGCATGTATAAAAACCTGCACAAAGAAAAAAAAAATTAAAAATAAAAAGGCACCGATCTTTGGGACCAGATGACCGTGAAGTTGTCCCATATTATTATTATTTTAAATAAAATTATGTATACTATACATACCAACCCCGGCTCCAGCTAGGTATACAGCCGCAGGGCACCCTAGGCCTCCGGCACCAACTATCAAGACCTTCGCTGCACATAACCTCTCTTGGCCTTTCACTCCTATTTCGGGAAGCAAGATCTGGCGACTGTATCTACAAGGGTTGAAATAAAGAAGATTGTTGTTTGTCAAGGGGCTAAAAAACATTGATATAAAGAAAAGGGGAGATGAGTAAGTAAGCCAGCTCGCTAATACAAACATGACGGCACGCATTCACACCCATATACCTAGAAAAAAGGTGTAAATTTGTGCGTGCACACACAAACAGGGGTCAGCATAAGTGGTTAGATCGAGCTTTTAGTACAAAAATCCGTCCATTCTAGGTACACCTCCCCAAACAAGTGTGCGACCTGGCTTACTATGGTGCTTCACGTCTTGTTTTAGAAGACTCCGTCTGCCTCTTTTAGGGTTCCGTGCCTCAAAAGGAAAATAAGGAAGGAAAATGTGATCACTTTGTTGTCCACTTTTTAACGGGAACGCGTGGAGGTATCAAGTTGAAATTGATATCAACTACACAGATCTGCGGTCCCTTGTGACTGTAAAAAAATCATATTTCTAAGTTAACACAATCAAAAGTTATGGCCATTTTACTGCAGATTTCCATACTTTGCGCGAGGAACTAATAGATGGCGCTGTATGTTCTTGGTATCTAGGTATGGAACCCTACACTATGCATACACATATGTGTGCCTTAACACTTTATTATTTAGATCCATTCATATGGGTACAGTGAACAATCAGCTTTAGAGTTAAATTACCTTTCTATAGCCCACTTTGGTAATTTGTCACCAATATGAGTCTTTATTTGGTCTCCGTCACCATTGTGAGTTTGTTGTACAACATTGTCCGTTTGGTGACTCTGAAAATTAAAAGACATTATAGACCTAGCGAAATTACTGGGCATGATGAGATTCAACAACTCATATCTCAGGATGATAGGCGCAGTGCAGTGCCGCGCAGAATTTTGAATTTTAAAATACTGGGTGGCACTGTGTCTGATATGGGCAATCATGATGCTTACCATCAGGCATCTGATGAGCTCGTCTTGTCACTCACTATCATAAAAAAAAAAAAAACCTATTTTTCAGTAATGACTTAAACATATCATGTTAGCTGTGCTCCGCGGTTTCACCTGCTTAGACATCGTTCCCGTGGAAAAATCGGGAAAGAAGTACCCTGTATATTCTTCCAGGGTCTAAGCTACCTGCATACCAAATTTCAACTCGATCGGTTCAGTAGTTTTAGCGTGAGAGACCAATACCGCGCTAGATGGCGCTGGTGGTGAGTTAAAACTCGCTAGCGTTTTTTTCACCTGTTAAAAATGTAACTTTTTTTACATTCTACTGAGATTTGAGAATTATAATATTAGTGTAGCGTCTATTGCACAGCGGATATATGGCCGGCTTTAAATCCCTGGATCGAATCTCACCATGTGGAATCTTTGCCTAAACGTACCAAAATTATTTTTAATCTTTTTTTATTCGATATAATTACAAAGTGATACCAAATTTTAAAAAAATCTTTTTTTTTTTCTAGTACCCAAAACACGCCGATACTACCCAAACGAGCTCGTAACTTGTAGTGACGTCACAATGTTATAAAGTTCCACACGTAACTTATAACATAATGACGTCACAATCATGGCACCCACTCGTAGCGCGTTTGTGATCAAGTGACTCTTAATGGAATTTTATCAATTTAGAATGGCTTATAATTAAATAAAAAACATATTTTTTAAATGATTTTTGAATCGGATGATAGGTACATCATTTTCATTAAACTTTCAAAATAAATTAAAAATACGTCAATTATTTGATATTTGTTTTCAAATACTCAATTGTCCACATAAGATTGATAAACTTATGAACTCATTGTATAAAAGGTTATCAGTTATAGAGAACAATGAGTTCTGTAAAGGAATGCCCTCATTAGCCTACACTACTATCCTTATACCTACTAATATTATAAACGCGAAGGTTTGTGAGGACGGATGGATGGATGTTTGTTACTCTTTCACGCCAAACTACTGAACCAAAAGGCTGTAATTTGGTATATAGATCATTTAGACCCTGGAATAACACATAGGCCCAGCATTATAATAACTATACAGTATGTCATCTCCTTTGAGAGACGTCAAAATACCTAAGCGGATGTCTGCTCGTTTTGTAGTGGTAGGCCTCTTTTGCAGGGAGCCGCCTGGGGAAGTACCCTTTGCAGTGATTCATCCGCCAAGCAGTAATGTGCAAACATTACTGGGTTCCGGTCTCCGGTACCGGGGCGCAATAGAAGCCGGCCGACCTAGCTTAGGCAGCACGGATAGGGAGGGGACTCTACTCTCTGTCATACTGCACCTCATCATTACTCCGTCTAGACGCGACGTTGAACTACTAGTAGGGATAGTTATACACATGACATAGGATACTTTTTATCCTGATATTCACACTCTACAACTCCACATGTCCAGTGTCTGTGTAGTAGGTAGTTATATCGTGACTTTTGTATGGAATTGAGTCGACTATTCGGGGTGTGACGAAAGTAGAAGTTGGTTAGGTTTACGTTTGTGTTGTGTACATTTTTCGCATTTAAAAAACAGTTGACTTAACATTATTATACAATTATCTCAATAACTGCCTGGAGTCTGGAACTGTGCCCGATAGATAGCAATAGGCTCGCCCCCTATTACATACTGGCAAAATGTGGGTGTATCTACTATGGGACTGAGTCCTGGGTACAGCTCTGCCTACCCCTTCGGGAAAAAGGCGTGAATGTATTTTTTTTTATGAACTTTACCGCTTTGCTGTATTCGTATGAACGGATTTCTTATCAAAATACTAAATTGGATGGTTTAATAATTACTTATTAACCAGTGTGAGTACTACATACCGCAATCCATTCGTTCTTGTATCGAAAGAGTTCGCCCTCTTTTTCTTGCAGTGTTCTTCGTAAATCGGCGATTTCTTTCTCTAATCTATTTATATGATCCATATTGACTAATTTATGTGCAATTCGGTGCAATCCAAGTTATGTTTCGCAAAAAATAAAAAATATTTGAATACTGAAAATGTGTTTGCAAATAAAGATCAGCTGTAGTACTGTCAGCTTTAATAGACAAATGACAAATGATAACTGCAACTCTGCAACTGACAGTTTTGGCTTTTGACTGTCTGTCTGTCTGTTACGCTTTCCCGCATAAGCCTCTTAACCGATTTTGATGAAATTTGGTATAGAGATAGTTTGAATCCCGGGAAAGGACATAGGATAGTTTTTATCCCGATATTCCCACGGGAACGAAGATTACGCGGGTGAAACCGCGGGGCACAGCTAGTAAACTATAAAAATGAGTGAGAAAAAACATAGTATATTGCACTTAGCGAAACAGAGATGGAGCATGCCAAGATCATGAATTAGATCGCTATCGACTTCGGGCTTATCTAGTGATGGAACAAAATTATAATCGATAATGTATGTACTCGTATCATTTATTTTATAGTTCTTAGTTTCTTAGCAACTTTATCGATCTACCTATACATAAATTAATATTGTTTTTAATTGGAGTGTATGTTTGTAATATTGAAGTAACAAGTTTTTAGTAAACTTATATAGTATGAAAGTAAATAGGTACGATAAAAATAACATAACTGAAATTTAAGTATTTTGTCTGTTGCCGCTAAACTCCGAAACGGCTGAACCGATTTTAATGGGACTTTTAATATCAGATATCTGATTTTGCATATTTTTATGGTTGCTACCTTAAAAAAACCCTTTTTTTTAGTAGCAAAATGTTTAGGATGCCATGTAAAAAACAATAAACCGCAATTTATTTAGTTAGCCTCATCTCACATCTCTTTAATGCCTGGCCTGAATTTGATGGGACTTCCACTGACTGATAGCTGATGTTCAAAATTCTATTCAGTTACTTCAGTAGTACAGGTGTTCCTGTTTTTTAAACAAAACATTTACGTTAATTCTTATTAAAGTATACATAATGTTTAAAAATAGACATTTTGCTTAATTTCTTTTTCAGCGCACCCTAATAACACTTTCCACTAATGTCTTGAATGCTAAAGGATAATAATATAGAAATGATAGAGACTACCTTAAATTTAATTATATATTTTTATAAAGTAAATCTTAATATTATGATGTCATACCTAGCTTTAGATTAAAATAGGTAGGTAAGGTAGGTAAATATTTTTCTTTTATATAAAATAGACCTAAAACAATTGACACCCCTTAGAAAAATAATAGTTGCACAAAACTTCAGGATATGTTCAATCAATATCCTAAACATTCCATTAGCAAATAACAGATACAAGACAGTATTCTTTTATGATCAAGGGTACTGTTATTATAGTAATAATGTCATATTAATATATGTCTTAACCAGATCGAATAAAATCATCAAATAGGCGACTAGCAGCAAGATTCAGATAACGTTGCTTATTACAGTTTTCCATCAAAACCTCAGGTGCTATGAGAACTCTTGGCTCATCGTTATCACACTTGCTACTACTTTCTTGTTCTGCTAAACCCTTCAGACCTTTCCTTAGTACTCTTAAGCTTTCAACGGAAGGATAATCCATTTCTTTGTTATTAGGAATTGTGTTAGAAATAGTAGCGGGTAGAGATTTAGGATCAATACATCTATTTGTATTATTGTTTAGTTTAGAATTAGAGGGAAAGGGGAGGGGATTAATAATAGGTTTCATGCTTTTACTTGGTCCGGCTAAATTATTATATTCTGCAGCACCATTTTTATCACATTCTTTTCGTTCGAAATTGTACAAATTATGTACCGTAGCTTTCTTTCTTTCGGCAAGTCGTTCCATTATTTTCGGAAGTAACAGTGACTTTTGATACAAAGTTGGTCCAGGAGTCAAATTAACTTTCTCATTTTCTGTTATTAACTCGCTGCGATACTTTTTGTCGTCGTTATTAACAGTTTCCAAATATCTAATGTCGTGTTTGGTCACTAGTTCATCTATGTTAGCATTGTTTAGTTTGATTTTATCGTTAATCGTGGTAGTGAGATATTTCTGATTGGAATCATTAACGATTTTAGTATCTTTTGGCAATGGTATACCAAAAGCATTTTCAAAAGGTGGCAATGCCGCATAATGTATTATATTATCATTCTTTGCAATTATTTCATTCATAATACTACAGTAATTATTACTGTCTGATTCCTTTTTGGTAGTTCCGTGTGACTTTTTTTCATGTTCTTTTGTAACTTTCAGCTGCTTCATAGGATTCCTTGACATTAATTCGTCAATAAAATTTTCGTCTACTTTGAAATTGTCTTCGTCTTTAGCAACTAATTTAGGAACTATAATTGTTGGGTTACCAATAATAATAATATTATCTCCTCCCGATAATTTAGCACCTGCATTCTGTGGATTGCTATTATGTAGTTTTAGATTGGACTCGTATTCATCGAAAAACTTTGCAAATTCGATTTCTTGGTTAGGAGTCAAGGTCGAAGTATTTTCTGTTCTATTGCCAGTGGTCGCGAGAAATTCTTCGAGCATTTTTAATTGATAATCATTAATGTGTTTACTTTTATCTATTTCTACAGGACGTTGAGTTAAAGAACAATCATCTTTAAAATTTATCAAATCAAATTCTTCATTATTGACCAAAATCTTTTTCTGTTGTGCGTTGTTATCGGATTTTATTTCACTTGATGAGTCAATTTTCAGCGGTCGTGGTTTTATATTATTAGTTAGTAAAATGTTATCAAGTGGTTCATTTAAACGATGCTGGATATCTCGATTATTTGGATTCATAGTCTGGAATCAAATAAAAATTTAAGTTATTAACATTTTAAAAGTTTTAATATCCACAATTTTTTTTTTTTTTTTTTTTTGTGTTCTTTTTTACTACAAGCTGTCTCCTTCATGGGACATTCAGAAGTATGTTGGTTGGTGCTATCGCTGGCTCGCTCAGTATGTGACCTGTGTCACATCCTCATTGTTTATCCAGTAGTTATATTTACTGTGATTGGATTAGGTCTTGAGGTATTTTTCGCTTTAATCGTCGCGCTTTGATGTTATTCTCCATTAGTGACCGAGCCAAAGTATCCACAATTTGCAGATAACTTTTTTAAAACTATTATCGATATCGAATCGGGACAGGAATTACACTTACTGCACTATTGCAAAATTGTAAACTGTAAACCCCGGAATCAACTATATTATAGGTACCTACTATCCTAGCGATATCTTAAATTAAGAATTAAGAGCACGTTAGCACTCACCTATAACTATTTACTTACGTTTTCATTTACACTTTCTAATTATTTAATTAACAATAAATCATTGCTGATTGAAAGTAAACAAACAAAAAAGTTTTATGAAGGATAATATCACAGAACAGAGAGGAAATTATATTACTATTTACTGACTTTATATAGATAGACCACTAATTGTGTAAGAAAAATAGTTTTGTTAACACATTATTTTTACACTCAGGAAGGTATTTTATGTAGTTTTGATACTTTGTTCATATAACCAGCTACCAGTGAAATTACTGTGTATGACGAGTTTTTAACAACTAATATCTCAGGGTGTCGCTCTGTTATCACTTTCACAATAAGGATGTAACTATACAGTAAAAAAATCGATAATTAGTAATCAATATTTTTTTGTTTCTATGATATCTATTAAAGAAAAATAAGATAATAATAGATTTTCCAAAATATTACGATTTTTTTGTAAATTTCATGCATTACAAAAATCAAAAACAAAAGAAATCAACTTTATCATAATACCTAACAAATACCCATACGAACTTTGCACAAGCAATGTTTAAAAATACATAAAAAAAGTTATAAACAGTCAATTATCACCACATATTCCTGGGCAAAGAATTTAGAAACACTTCTCCTTGGTTTCATGAATATCTAAGAACATTTCCCATCACAAACTCTTTGCACACACCTATAGTTTTTTGTCAAATATAGCTTGATAAATGACAGCTGAACTGAAATCTATTTTTGCTCATATTTCCTTATATGGTACTATATTATTTGGTATCATGATTTCAGGTAATTTATAATCCAAATGATTAATCATTATTCTTAGAACCCCTTCTTAGAACATAATATACTTCGTCCTGCTCACTGTGCTACCGAGGCAGTAGAAAAAAATCGAAAATAGATTATATCATATGAAAAATCGATTGATATTATCGATCGAAAAATCAAGTTATTTTTTAATAATCGATTATTTTTTGACAACCCTATTTCACAAGCTCATAGATAATACATAATATATAAACCACAAGCTACATATGAATTGACGGCTGTTGCCGAAAAAAGTAAAAAAAAATTGTTTGCTCCACAGAACAGAGCTGTGGAACAGAGAGGTTTGCTCATTCATAGAATTAGCGATTTTCGGTTTTCGTGTTAGCAATATATAATAATCAGTAAAAAGTTATTTCATAGCTATTGGGTAATAATTTCAGCACCATGCACTCTCTATTCAGGTGTTTCATAGTAGGGATGCCCGATCTTTTGCTTTGAATCGATCTTTTGAATCGTAATGGATCGTAACCCCGTGAATCGATCCACGATCTGTATCGTATTGCATTGAATCGATCTTATTCGATCTTTGAAGATCGTATCGTATTTTAAAAAAGTAAGGAGAAATGAAAAGACACTTCCACATGCAAGTTGTATTTATTAGGAAATATTAAAAAACATTACGAAAAAGCTATTCCGTCAAATCTATGCACTATGCATGCAATGATGTAAAGGTTTGACGGTTTACAGATTCCAACCCTCCGCATTTAAGCTTTTCAAAAACAATAATTTAGATAAACGCACTGGATCTAACCTATTACGACTATCCGTCAAAGTGTTGCCAGCCAGTGAAAACAGTCGTTCTGAAGGAACAGATGTTGCTACTATAGTCAAATACTTCAAAGCTAAACAGCTTAAGTCCGGCCAGATAGTAGATCTAGTGGTCCAATATGTTATTGGGTCTCCTTGTCTAGCAAGTAATGGTTCTCTAAGATACTGTTTCAAAATGTCATCCAGCAGTCCTTCCTTTGGAATGTTTAGATTCGTTTCTGTCACCAACTGACTATGAAATTTCCAAATGTTATCGTCATCATCGGGTGAAACCACATTTTGCGCATTTGGTGATGTATCCTTATTATAATCCGTTGTTTTTAGTAAATCGGTGATGTCATTAAGTGATTTTGCACAAGATTGAGCATCCGTAAAGTATATTTTTTTAAATCGCGGGTCCAAAATTGTTGAAATCGCCAAAAGATGTACTTTTTCAATGTTCTTAAAACGTTTGTTACATTCGCTCAGAATTTTCGCTTTGAATTCTGATCCTAAGTCAGAAACCTCAGAAATGCTCCCTGAATTGGCAGATTCGATCGATTTACTCATGCAGAAAATAATTGGTATGATTATACTACTCGTTACATAATCTTGACCCGATATTTCTTTTGTTACGTTTTCTATAGGAGTCAAAATGTTAATAATTTCCTTTATTATGGCTATTTCATTGCCACCAAGCATAGCAGGGGCCTTTGGGTTTTGGAGTAGAATAGCACTGACGAAGTCACAAAGTTCAATAAATCGCTGTAAGATATACAACTTAGAATTCCATCTTGTTATAACGTCTTGTACCAACTTTTTTGGTAATACATTATTAGATTTTTGAAGTTTGGTCAATTCATCCTGTGCAGAAACGTTGTGTTTAAAAAATGTTACAATGGTTTTGACCTTATTTACTAATGCATCAAATCCTCTGGTTTCTTCTACAGCTTTTTGCACAACTAGATTAAGAGTGTGTGCAAAACAAGGCAAGTGCTTATTTTTGCCCAGTAATTCATAGATAGCTTTGACAATATTTGCACCATTATCTGTGACTATAGCTAAAATGTTTTGTACATTAATGTTCCATTCATTGCAGAGCGATTCAATCACTTGTTTGAGATATTCAGCAGTGTGTCGCTCGTTCAATTCTTTAACGGCTATAACAATTGATTTCAAACAGTTCTTGTGCAAAAAATGACAAGTCAAACCTAAGTAGCTCCTTGTGTTCATTGTGTCCGTCCAGACATCGGTAGTCAAACAAAAGCTATTAACTTGCATCAACTGTGCTTTTATGACATTAGAAATATTCTCATATTTTTCATCAATAAGTCTTGTAATTGTGTTTCTGCTTGGTATCGAGTAAGTTGGACACACCGTTTTCATCAAATGTTGAAATCCTTTTTTTTCTGTGGTATTGAGAGGTAAATCATCAACCGTAATAAAATACAGCAATGCATTAGTCAATTTTAGTTCCTTGGACCCACCTTTTTGATATGCTTGAATATTACTAATGACATTATCAATACGAAGTTGACGTTTTCTTGTTGATTTTGGCGTTGACGTATTGATTGTAGTAATATTTAATGATTCTTCACATTCACTTGAGTTTGAGTTAGCATCACTATTAGTACTCATTCGGCTGGTCGAAGGGGTGGGATCATTGGACTAAAAAAGAAAATAATGTACACATTAATCAAAATTGTAAAAGAAATAAAATGTTGAGGTAGGTCGCAATTGGAGTAGGTAAATTTACCACGTAATCGTACGTGGCCATGCAACTCTCTCCGTGTGAGGAACACTTAGTTTACCTACTAATCGAATCCTGGTGTCAGTTTTCTTATGCCAAAATACCAATACTATGCTAACCAGTTAAATAGCACCCTTATAAAAAATCACTTTATAAATAGATAATTACTTACGATTTCGGTCACTTTTGTAGTAGAACTTTCTCCGCTTTTGCTTAAATCATAATTTTTATGGCGTCGCTTTAGATGATTTTTTAAATTTGTGGTATTTCCTTTAGTTTTCACTATTTGGTCACATAATTTACACTGTCCACCCGAGTCACATCTGATAAAAAACGTCCAAACATTCGATTTTACGGGCGGGGCCATATTTATCAATATTAAAATAATAACAAGAAAAAACACTGCGCATTCGATGAATTCAATCGTACTACTATCTACAAAGAACAATCTACAAATTCTGTGATGTTCTTGCGGGTATAACATAAACAAAATTTCAATACTACCTTCATATCGTTTCATATTTCATACTCACGGCGCGGCGGCGTATACATAAAGTACGTAACTCGACACTAATTTCAACAAATAGATGTTGTCTTGCTTTGTTGTTCCTACTAAAATGTGTGATCGTTATCATCAACAAAATAAATGCAGTTAAGTTTGCATTACTTTGGTCTGTTAATGATGCGATTTTTTCTTACGATCTTCCAAGCATACGATTCGATCTGAGCAAAGATCGCATCTTGTTGAATCGATTCAAAAAATCGGGAGATCGTATTGCCGTGAATCGATCTTCAAAAAGATCGATTCAGATCGGGCATCCCTATTTCATAGCTCTGCTTAGCTCCATAATTTGTGAATGCGGTAACCTGTGAACTTATTGTTTATCGTGTCATTCACCAGTTCCAAGAAAACTTCATGTTACGGCTATGTTCTGATTTCCTGTAATTGTAAGATTCCACGGTGTAAACAAGGCTATCTAGTGACATGATCGCTGTGTGAAACAATGTCGAATTTGGCCAAGGTTGGTTATGTGTTTGAGTTATCAAACATAACCTATATTTTGCTGTATCTACAATCGACTAACGAACTTCAATGGTAAGACTTCAAAACAAATATCTTCTTCTATATAGTCGCTCTTGACATAGTAGTCGTGAAAACGAATACTGAATACATACATAAATTTACTAGTTTTGCCCTTGGTTTCGCCTGCTGAAAAGTACCCTATGTGTTTATTTATTCGAAGTGACTATTTGTACGGGTACTGGACGAATAAATTATATTTATTCGTACATTTATTGGATGATTAGCTTAATAATAAATAGAAAATAAAATCACATTAAAATTTAGATTGGAATATACAAATTAGAGATAGAGCCTCTATTTCTGATTTATTTAAATAATGTATGACAACGTAAGTAATAAATACTTTTATTGGATTAAAGTTTTTTGTAATTTATTACTAAGATATATAGTCAAAATGAATGCTCATTTTAAAGGCGGCCATGTAATATAATACACAGCAAACCGACTTCTGTAGGTTAAGTTTAAGGTTTTTTTTAATATTTTTTTTTCGCACTCTATTTGCTAAAATAAAATTATTCGTCCGACTTCTGTAGTAGTAGTAGTAGTAGTATAACGCAGGCAGTTCTCCGCAACTCGACGACAATGCGCCTATTTTGCGTGTGGGTGGGGTGTGATTCTTCACTCGAGCCACCCTAGCTCTCCGAAGAATTTCAGCAGCCCTTTCAGGTTGCTGACAATCTCGGTGAGCGACCTCGGAGTTCCGAGGTACTGTGCCCGGTATGCTGCTACTCCTGTACACTCGAGAAGGACATGAGCAGCTGTCTCCTCCGCTTCCATGCACGCTCGGCATAGAGGGCTGTCTGTAACACCTAAAACATATAGATGTTTGTTAAAAAGTCCGTGACCTGTAATGG
Organism: Hemistola chrysoprasaria; assembly: GCA_947063395.1. Lineage (NCBI taxonomy): Eukaryota > Metazoa > Arthropoda > Insecta > Lepidoptera > Geometridae > Hemistola > Hemistola chrysoprasaria. The sequence goes on along the minus strand of OX346738.1, from coordinate 5,264,461 downwards.
CGCCTGTGACCGTTCGAAGATGGGGCTTACTCAGGTGTAAGAGCGCCTTTGTGAGCCGACAGTTTATTTCTGGAAGCGCCAGTTTCGTCTGTCTGCACTCATTGTGATTTCCCCAGTAAGTGGAATGTTTGCTACGGGTTTGTTGTATTAGGAGACTGCGGATTTGAGTGAAAGGTATCGGGACTATTGGTTCCGGTCCTACCGCCTCCATATCCGAGCCTCTCCGGGCCAGCTCGTCCGCTGCATCATTGCCTCGAGAGCCGCTGTGTCCCTTGATCCATTGAAGGGTAATACTATTGTTTAAACTTACCTCCGAGAGTTTCTGATGGCAGTTGTATATTAAACCTGTACTCATGCTGTGGCTAGTTAAGGCTTGTAATACCGCCATGCTGTCGGATAGTATTCTTATAGATTGATTTGTTACTTTCCTGTCAGCAATGGCGTGTGTTGCTAGAATAATCCCCATACATTCCGCTTGAAATACGGTGTTGTGGATTCCTAGGGGTACCGAGATTCTGATGTTTAAGTCTTCTGAGAAGACACCCGTACCTGTACCGACTTCTGTATGAATAATAATAAATTGTTCGTACGGTAACCATATTAATAGACTCAGCCTTATTTATTTATTAATTAGGACTCCCAACGGGGGATACACAATTCAATATAAAACTTACGGGTTAGGGTGTAACAAAAGGCGGTGCAGGTCTTAATAATTTTGATGGCTCCCATAACAAAACATAAAATAAAATTCTGACGACTACGTTTTTATGGCCAGTTCATGTAGAGGACCTCTTCATGAGCAACATTTGTATTGACCATTTATGCTAGGAAATGACTTCCTAACAAGTTTTAAGCAAAATGTGAAAATGAAAGATTTTAAAGGCAAAACAGAATAATTTCAATGACTTCCCATATTCTGATGGTGCGGGTATATCAGGTGAATTTTTTATGGCCGGTATGTGTAGAGGATCTCTTCAGGAGCAATGTTATGGACCATTTTTCTAGGAAATCATTTCCTACCATCTTATTAACTAATAGGCTGAAGATAAATTGAGCGGAATTGTTTCTGGCGCTGCGCCGGCCGCTGCCGCGGCAATTTAATATTTTTATTAAGTTGATAACCTGTAAGAATACTTACTGCTATGGTGGCATGTCGCGTGGTGGCTATGCAGAAGTTTCCAGGCATCTTTATAATCTATGTATTGATTGACTTTATGATAAGCCTTCTTTAGTAAAGGTTTTGAATTTACCATCTGAACCAGAGATACTAGTAATAATACATTGTTGATCAGATGTTGGAGCCATGTGTGAATCGTTTCACGGCAGCCGAGGGTGGCGCCCGGCTTGCCAATACAGCCGCCGTACAGAACACCCTCGTGGCCGAGTGCACCAGCTTCGTATCCACACGGTTGCTGCACGAACAGGCGTATTGTGTGCGAGGGTGAGTCATATATCATTACATTCTGCCGTTATTAAAAAAATATTTGTAAAATTTATATATATATATATATTACAATAATAATATGGGACAACTTCCACATACGGTCATCTGGTCTCGTACTAGGCTAGAAGCCTGTACTATGATAACCAGATGACTGATATACATACTTATAATATAAGCTTATAACACCCAGACGGATCAAACAGACATGTTCATGCACAAAAATGTTTGACCTGGCTTGGGATTGTACTCGGAGCCTGCGGCACATAAAGCAGAGTTACTACCATTTGAGCCAACGAGGCTGTCAATATACAACTACTTACAAATATGGCAGCCACGGGTAGAGAGGGTGGAGCACTATTCTAAAGCCGGTAACTCCAACTAAGGCAACTCCGGCTAAGGGTTAACAGATCCAGAGGAGGCAGCAGCGTCCTCTGCAAAAAACCATCAAACTGCGCTCGACAACACGCACAACAAGCATGTCGAGTATTGGCAAAACCTCCCTTTTTAGGGGAGGCCTATGTTCAGCAGTGGATTACCAACGGCTGAGATGAAGATGATGATAACTTACAAATATAACCAAGAAGGCCAACTCTATGCTGTATATAATTGTGTAATTGGGTAACCTGTTCTGTTATAATATTATCACCAAAGATCTGTTTATAGATCATTGTTGAATCTTCAATATCTTCCAGGTCCTTATCATCAGGATGCCAGCGTTCAGTGCGTGTGTGCCGCGCCGTCAACGTGAAGCCGGATGCGTATGAACTCAGGATACTGACAGATCTGCAGGTGGCCGAGGCAATTGAATATGATGACGTTGATGATTGGAGCGAGGAATTGGAGGCTAAAGAGGTATTTATATATATATATATTGGCTTTGGCGTCTTTGAAAGAGGATTAAAACAAGTCTGTATAGAGAGAGCATTAAGATCACTCTCCACAGACAATAATAATAATATGGGACAACTTCCACACACGGTCATCTGGTCCCAAACTAGGCTAGAAGCCTGTATTATGGTAACCAGAGGACTGATATACATACTTATATGTGTGCAACAATGACGGTTTTTTGAACAAGGGGAGCGAAAAAACCCTTTCCATTCCTGTTCATCTCCGTAAAGGCAGCTTGTGACATCATGTAGCATCCGTGGTTCAGCGGGAATATGCTCGGCTTTAAATCCGGAGTCCCTGGATCGAATCTCACCATGTGGACTTTTCACCTGGACGCTACCGTGTTGCTCGTTAAACAGTAGGTCCATATAGTTCCCTATAAGATATGTAGGGGGCAGTCGTTAGCTCATGTCGAAACTGACAATATGGGTTGTCCACATAACACATATGAATTGACTCGAGCAGTGCAATTTGGGTAACCCGCATTCAAATTATTATTATAATAATAGAAATTTTAATTTTTCCAGGTTTTAGTATGTACGTCTAGAGTGCTCAGACGAATTTTAGAGGAAGAAATACTCACTATGACCCAAATCAATGTACTGATCATAGATAGCTGCCATCTGATTTATAAAGATCAAGATTTGCAATATGTAAGTGAATTTATTATTATTTTTTTAATATTTTTAATATGGGACAACTTCCACACACGGTCATCTGGTCCCAAACTAGGCTAGAAGCCTGTACTATGGTATCCAGATGACTGATATACATATTTATATAAGCTTATAACTTATAACACACAGACACAGATCAAACAGACATGTTCATGCTGCACACAAAAATATTAGACATTTATAAAGATCAAGATTTGCAATATGTAAGTGAATTTATTATTATTTTTTTAATATTTTTAATAAGGACAACTTCCACACACGGTCATCTGGTCCCAAACTAGGCTAGAAGCCTGTACTATGGTATCCAGATGACTGATATACATATTTATATAAGCTTATAACTTATAACACACAGACACAGATCAAACAGACATGTTCATGCTGCACACAAAAATATTAGACCTGGCCGGGGATCGAACCCGGGACCTGCATTATTCATACATACAATGGCTTTAAGATTTTTTGGCCACGTTTGGTCCCCGACTCTTCTATTCCACTTCGCTTGGTTGTGCATCCTCATAAGAGAGATCATTCAAAGATTATAATGTTGTCCCTTACGACGTCAAGCCAGCTTAGCATTGGCCTACCGCGAGGTCTTCCTCTTGTGACAATAACATCTAGGTACCTGTTCCCTACATACTCACCAGGTCTACGCAAGACATGACCATTTCAAGCGACTCTCCAAGGCCTTATCTAAAAATACAGAATAGATAGAAACTCTACGTATAGAATACTCATCCGCCCACCAATCGGGCCTTCCTCACCTCGCGAGCGAGATTGACCTATCCACGAGCCACGCTTCGCTATAAAATCACATCACGCACATTCTTGCACGTGTACAAAACTCCATGTGTGCAGTGTCTGTATAGTAGGTAGTTATAGCGCGCCTCTTGTATATGAATTGAGTCGAGTGTCCGGTGTGTGCTGATACGTCAATGTGTAAAATCATATATATTGTTACCAGTGTAAATGCAGCGGCTTTACCCCCTTACAATTTCGTTTCTGTAAGTTTTTCTATTTGGTCCTTAGAATGTGAATTTTCTGAAGTCCTTTCTTAGCACACTTTCCGATAACAAAACAAACCTATATTTCAAGTTTCTCTAGGGGCTTAGTGGTTTGGGCTCAACGTTACATTTCAGTCAGTGAGTCATTTAGTATTTTATAATATGTAGGGATTAACTTTTACGATTTCCAGATAATGAAAGTGTACAAGCAACATGCAGAAGAGAAGAGACCTAGAATCCTAGCACTAACATATCCATTATTCAGCTTGCCACCAAAAGACATGAACACCAATGACAAACCAAAGGAAAACATGCAAATATGTGAGAAAAACACAATAAATAATAGCCCAGACGAAGAGAAAGCAATAGATAAACCCTTAGATTATAGAAAACCAGCAGTTGATACAGAAGTATTGGGAGAATATGAGAATCTGGATGATTTTGATATGTACGAGAAGTTGGAGTGGAGGATTGATCAGTTGGAGAAGGAGTTGTGCTGTAAAATGGATCTTGCTGAGGATATTGACGGATGTAAAAGGTAAAACATACAACTTATCTCTAAGTTCGTAAAATACGTGTTCGGATCGTGAAAGTAATTTACTTAATAGAATAGAGGACCTCTTAGCAGTTTGACACAATCCTATGGAAAATTTACCAAATCGATGTTTTGTATTCCCCTGTTTCCTCCGAATACAGTGAACCTATTTGATATATTTAATATTTATATCCTGATATTTTAGAGATGAAGTAAAGTATTTCCCTATCATTTTATTTTTGTTTATAAACTCTGTAGTTTTTTGTAGTGAACGTCAAACTTCCAATCACTCGAGGAAACTTGGGATTTTTAGAAGTTCACTAAAGAAAAAAACAAGGGTTTATAAGAGAAATTAAAATGACATTGACATTGGTTACTTCACCATAAAAATATGAGGATATAAATTTATAGAATGGGTTTATTATATTTGGAGCAAACAGGGGAATCACAAAACATCGATTTGGGAAACTTTTCATAGGATTGTGTCAAATTCCTAGAAGGCCCCGTACGCTCATTACTATGTTTTGAATGCAGAAAGAAAAACAGCCATTTTGAAGAATTTCCAAAATCTAAATCGACAAAAAAATTCCATATGAACATCGAATCTGCTTACAAAATTTCACGAGAATCGGTTGAAAAATGCGATCTGTAGAGGAGACTACTACAAAAAAATTGTTATTTTTATTCAAAAATTTTATTTTACAGGATATCAGGAGCAGTGACAAAACCAAAAGAGCTGATTATAGAATACGGTGATAATTCTTTAGAACAAATGCCTGAAGATTACATAGACTTGGTCAATTATATGAAGGCGTGTGTCAGTGAAGTAGTGGAGTTTTTGGAAGATCATAGGTAAGATTACACCGATATAGCGTCTGTGGTCCAGCGGGAATAAATCTTTAAATCCAGAGTCCCTGGATCGAATCTCACCATGTGGAGTTTTCGCCTGCGCGCTACCGTGTTTCGTATGTGACGTTAAACTGTAGTTGTCCATGATGTAAGCGTGCCTTTTCCAATAAATAATACTCGAACACTTCAGCATATTTTACATGATTTATTCCAAGCCCACCATCTTCAATCTCGCTCTACAATCATCTGTCGCTGGCATCCCCCTCCCTGTGTTTCCATCGCGCCCTCGCACATGCCATACCTAGATCTCCGTGAAACCACACGTTGCCATTAATACTTTCCATAAAAACACCAAAACGTTCACAGAATCCGTAGCATGCGCGTCACAAAATAACATCAACCCTACAATATAGTTCCGTATAAGATATGTAGGGGGCAGTCGTTAGCTCATGTCGGAGCCGCGGAGGAATCTTGTCGACCTGGAACTGTGACAATATGGGTTGTCCACATAACACATATGAATTGACTCGAGCAGGGTCATTGGGGTAAGCCGTTCTGTTAGAGTATACATTCAAATTATTATCAATTATAGGGAACCATACAGAAATATACAACATACAATCGCGCCTTTTTCCCGAAGGGGTAAGATAGAGGTGTACCCAGGACTCAGTCCCATAGTAGAAACATCCACATTGTGCCAGTATGGTATTGATTCATGTAATAGGGGGCGAGCCTATTATTGCCTCTACCGGGCGAACCAAAATATACAACATTTATTTATTTATTACTATCGACTGCCGATCATGAGGTTCTAGGTTCGTTCCCCAGGTCAGGCAAAGTGTCATTGAATTTTTCCATTAGGAATTATCTCTGACAGCTTGGAATCTGGAACTGAGCCTGGTTAATGGCAACAGGATCGCCACCATGGGGCCAATAACATACTGGCGAAATGTGGGTGTATCTACTATAGGTCTTAGTCCTGTGTACACCTCTGCCTACCCCTTCAGGAAAAAAGGAGTGATGTTATGTAAAAAAAATTGCCTTGTATTATTAATATAGATGTTTTTTCCAGACATGACCCAACAGAAATATATGGAGAGGAACTATACGAAGAATTTAAGAACATTCCCGATCCAACACTAGAACCTAAACAGATATTTAAAGAGTTTTTATATGTTTTAGACGAATTAGGTAAGTTTTGTACATTGAATGTTGTTACACACATCTAAATCTTCAAGGACAAAATTGTAAACAGCAAGTTGTCAAAAAAGCTAATAAAATTCTTTGACAGTAGCATTATTTCACGTTTTGTAGTGGTAGGCCTCTTTTGCAGGGGCCCGCCCGGGGAAGTACCACACCTTTGCTAGGTATCTGATTTCGTCTTGTCACTCAAAACGTGATTTCTTTGTTTGCTGACAGTTGTGTTCTAAATTGATTCTGTCAATCTTTGGCTTTGAATACTAAGCTAGCCTGGTTGGCTTAGACGGTAGTAACCCTGCTTTCTGAGCCGCAGGTCCCGGATTCGATCCCCGGCCAGTTCAAACATTTGTGTGCATGAACATGTCTGTTTGATCTGTCCCTGTGTGTTATAAGCTTATATAAGTATGTATATCAGTCATCTGGCTACCATAGTACAGGCTTCTAGCCTAGTTTGGGACTAGATGACCGTGTGTGGAAGTTGTCCCATATATATATATAAAAAAACTGCACAGACAAATAATTTCTTCAAGGAAATTCAATATTTAAGTCGTTTACAATAAAGCTTATATTCCAGGACCGTACGCTGCGGACAAAGCTGCTTTCAGTCTTCTAATTAAACTAGAAAAATCAAAAATAAGAGTCCCATACGAGAGACACTTTCTCCTACTGCGACTATGTACGACCACTCTTGTCAAAATCAGATGTTACACTGAAGCCGTATTAGAGAAATACTCGACCGATTGGGATAAGATTCGGCTGTTCTCTACGCCGAAATTGATGAGATTCGTAGAGATATTGGAACAGTTCACACCGGCCGAACAGAAAGCCGAAATTGAGGGAAATAATACTCAAAACGCAAGTAAAACGAATGAAATGTTGAAAGATATAGACAATTGTGATTTTTCAACACTCGGTAATAGAATAGAAGATAAACTGAATGCTTTTGAAGCGAATCTGAAAGATCTTGATGCCGATGCCAGTAATGCCAAAGATGAAAATAATGTAAGTGTTTTTTTAAATATTATCTTATGATACAAGTTGCTAAGTTGAACATTACTCACGTGCCACGAGCCGAAGGCGAGCGTGAACAAGATAGTCGAGATTGGGCATGTTCACAGCACACTTCGTATGAATGAAAAAGATCGTAAAACATGTAACGAGAAAACAAACATAATATTTACTTTATAGTACCGGCATTGTTATTAACTTTGTGTTACGTGTTATTGAAACTCCCTCTCTTTCAAAGTTTCGTGAGTGTAGTTATAATTATACGAAAATGGCGTGGCTTTTTTTTTTTGCGCGCAAGTGAAAATATTTGCCAATAAGCGACATTAGTCAATTTAATAATATGATTATATTTGTCTAAGTATTACAGTTAAATAAAATTTGATTGTGATTAAAGTCAGATGATGGAGCAGGAATAAGAGAGCCCAGCAAATCTAATAGGTACTGTTTCACAGTTCTTATTTTGTCACGTCACGCCTTGTTCCCGGTGGGGTAGGCAGAGACTATTTCCCTCCACTTGCTACGATCCTGACATACAACTTTCGCTTCGTGATGTAATAGTTACGTTCAGATGTAAAATTAAAATTAAATAATAAAATTTGGGAGTGTTCATCCTCATCTAGACAGCGTTCGTTATCGGAGCTGTGATCGCTCCCACCCCAGTACTCCGTATGCTCGCGACAGTACGCAGGACACTAGAGACCAGGGTTGTTACGGATGCCAAAATTTAGACATCCGCGGATGCAGATGCGGATGCGGATTATTAGAAGTTCACATCCGCGGATGCGGATTTGATGCGCATGCGGATGCGGGTTTTGGAATTTTAAAAGGATAATTACTTAAATTTTAAGTGCATAAATAACTGAAAATAAATTTAATTTTAATTTTTTATTTATTTAATCATATTTTAGAACAATAAATTGGTTGTCTGTAAAGTCGGTTTACTGACGATAGTTGAACGTGACAACGCGCTCACTCAAGTAGGAGAGAGACGGATGTCGAACGCTGCCGAACGCAAAGGCCGATTGTGCTTCTTTGTCGCTCGTTCCGCGCTCTCGCTTGCACTTCAAGCCTTACATGGAACGCCTCAGAGCGAGGTAACGCCGCATGAGTCATGTTTTTTCGTGCGTGCAGCCGGCTCTATCGAATTATAAGACGTTGTCACGTCAAAAAAAACAAACTTTACATGTAGTAACTTGTTTGTTGATGTGAATCTGCATCCGTAAAAACTCCGCATTGATTGATGCGAATGTGAATGCGGATGCGAATATTCGTAACACCCCTGCTAGAGACCGTGGGCGAGGTCAGTCGGGGCGAAGACACCGAGCGACCGATGGAGCGCCTCTCCCGTCGCACCTCACTCCTGTTACCAAACAGATCTAAAAATCGATTTCTGCGCATTCAAGGTCACCGCTATCAAACCGTGACGCGACCTATAATAAGTGTTATGTTTCCAGGGTGTGGAGCAGGGTCGCGGGCGGCGCTGGTCCCGCGGGCGGCCCCGGGCCCGGGCCCGGCCGCGGGCCCCGCCGCACTGGCCGTGGGCCCTGTGCGGGATAGTCTACATGAAGCACTCGCTCATGGCCAAGATCGTGTTTATGATGTGTGCGGTATGTGTTGTGTTCTAGCTGTGCCCCGTGGTTTTACCCGCGTAGTCTTCGTTCCCATAGGAATCACTATATATTGTAAGTGGTAGGCCTGTTGTAGAACGAAGCTATAATAAGCCTTCTTTAGAAAGAAGATTCTACATAGGTTTTGAATTTACCCTCTGAGAGCCCAGTTATCTCTTTGGGGATTTTATTATAGAAACGTCCACTATTTCCTAAGAATGTCTTTTTATTTGTTTTAGATAATCTAAAGCTAGGTACAGCTATTTTGTATTTATTCCTTGTATAAAAATTATGCAGGTCACTATTTAATTTAAGTTTTAATTTTTACGCATATACATGATGTTCGCAGTTCGCAAAGCCTATGTTCAGACTCGTCAAGAGAAAACGCACTTTTTTTTTATGATAGTGACAAGACGAGTAAATCAGGTGCATGATGGTAAGCATCATGATTGCCCATATCAGACACAGTGCCACACAGTGTTTTAAAATTAAAAATTCTGCACGGCACTGCACTGCGCCTGTCACCCTGAGATATGAGTTGTTGAATCTCATCACACCCAGTAATTAGGCTAGTAACATTGCCCTTCATACCGGAACACAGTAATGTCTACACATTACTGCTTGGCGGATGAATAACTGGCAAATGTGTGGTACTTGCCCAGGCGGCCACCTGCTAAAGAAGGCTAGCACTACGGACTGTGTATATAATTAAATGCATTTTGTCAGGATCTAGCGCGATGTAGGCCGAGTCTCTCGTTCCTGAGGAGTCAGTACTGCGCGGTAGAACCGGTCTCGGAACAGAAGGAATGTCAACGACAAGGGAAGAGACACGAAGAGGTCTTGAAGAAGTAAGTATGTTGTACCACAGAATACTATATTATACTATAGATATATATAATACTAGCGACCCGCCCCGGCTTCGCACGGGTAGCAGAAGTAGGTATAGTGAACGTTTAACAGGAGTAAATTCGTGATACATTGTATTTAATTATAGATATAACCCTAATGGTTTACGCAGCGCACGCAAATTAATGACTATTTCTGTTACAATGACCAAACTATTTTGAAGATAAGTACTACAAACCCCTAGTACATTACTTTAATCTACCATCAATAGTTTTCACACCGCATGAAAAATAATCACTGCTTCGATTATTGTGACTAAACCAAAAAAGATGGATATAATCTATGTATACTGTTTTGTAGACATTGATGATTACTACAAACCCCTAGTACATTATATTATTCTACCATCAATGGATTTCACAGCGCACGCAAATTTATGAATATGGTAATTATATTATGTGACACCTTGGTTCACAATATTGCAGTTTTCTTAAAGATCCCTAATTTTTTTCAAAATCTGATATAGCCTATGTCACACTAAATTAAGCTATCCATAAGTGAAAGAATTTTTAAAATCGGTCCAGTAGTTTCGGAGCCTATTTGTTACAAACAAAAAAACAAAAATAAAAAAAAACAAAGTTTCTCTCTTTATAATATTAGTATAGATTAATAATATGTGACAACTTCCACACACGGTCATCTGGTCCCAAACTAGGCTAGAAGCCTGTACTATGGTGACCAGATGACTGATATACATACTTATATACGCTTATAACACCCAGACACAGATCAAACAGACACAAATGTTTGATCCGACCGGGGATCGAACCCGGGGCCTGCGGCACAGACAGCATAGTTACTACCGTCTGTGCCAACGAGGCTGTCATAAAATTAAAGTTTATACATAAAATATAATATATCTTACAAGCACCATGTCTCGTGCCGTCAGCGAATGCGACGTTACAATGTATTACAATTAGTCACAGATAATTCGTGCAACAATGCAAAGATGTTATCTTTGCATTGTTGCGAACACGCCGTTTTTCTGACTGTGTTCATCTTTGACATACCAGATCTTTGGTTCTGTCTGTCTAGACCATAGAAAATTTACCGTCCAGACGGACGCCCCGGATAATTGTAGCGGAGTGTCCCAGGACTGGTTATAGGGAGGTAGAAATGAAATGAAATTGACTGGGTTTTAGATAGTTGTAAGCCCTTGTTCGAAAATTGACACGTTTTCCTTCTTCCGTGCATCTATATTAGAGATCTATATTAGAGATGTATGTGTTTTAGTTAAGGCGCGGTGCTAAGCTAATTCGCCCTCTCGCTCACACGTACCCACTTTTTGAAGATATAAAAAATACTACATGTAATTACGTAAAATAAAGACAACTAGGTTCTAGAATATAACAATACAAAGATTCAGTAAAAAATCCAATTTAATCCAAACGAGTTTTCATGTATAAAAACCTGCACAAAGAAAAAAAATCTTGGAAAAATAAAAAGGCACTGAAATCTTGACATTAGACTCAATCCCATACAAAAACCGCGCTATAACTACCTACTATACAGACACTGCACACATGGAGTTTTGTACACGTGCAAGAGTGTGCGTGAGGTGATTTCCCATAGAAGCGGGGCTCGTGGAGAGCTCAATCTCGCTCGCGGGGTGAGGAAGACCCGATTGGTGGGCGGATGACAGTGTCCATTCTATACGTAGTATTATTATCTGTTCTGTGGTATTGTATAAATAAAAAAATATACATATTTTGTTTATAGGTTCAGAATGCACGAGTGCAATCTTTTGTTGACTACATCTGCTCTAGAAGAGGGCATTGACCTGCCCAGGTGTAACTTGGTACTTCGATGGGATGTACCAGCCTCGTAAGTATAATCATCAACATCATCATCATCTCAGCCGTAGGGAGTCCACTGCTGGACATAGGCCTCGGATCAAATGATACAATGAGTGTTAAAGACACCCATTGTACGAGGGAGTCAATAGAAAACGAGTTATAATAGGTATAATAGGCGCCGTGTGTCATACAAAATTTTATGTTTTAAACACTGGGTGGCACTGTGTCTGATATGGGTAATCATGATGCTTACCATCAGGCACCTGATTTGCTTGTCTTGTCATTCACTATTATAAAAATTTCTATTCTCCGTGTATATTTCCAGTTATCGTTCATACGGACTATGTAGAAGTCGAGGTAGAGCTGCTAGAGCTGCGGCCGCCATATTGTGTTCCGTGCCGACCACTAGCACTACACTACACAACATGGCGGTCTACACTGAACTAGATCAGGTCTGTATCACTACACCTTTACAGCTGGCTGTACGCGTGGTTCCTAACGCGTACTGTTCGTTCCCGTGGGAATATCAGGCTAATAAGTACGCTATGTGTTATTCCAGGGTCTAAACTATCTACATACCGAATTTCAGCGCAATGGGTTCAGTGGTTTTGGCGTGAAAGAGTAACAGACATCCATCCATCCATCCTCACGAACTTTCGCATTTATAATGTTAGTAGGATTGGTTATCACAAACTACTCGATTAGAAAATTTGCAAAGGCAAAGTAGCGCAAAGAGCTATGGAGAGGGCTATGCTCGGGATTTCCCTGCGAGATCGAATCAGAAATGAGGAGATCCGTAGACGAACGAAAGTTACCGACATAGCGCAGAGGATTATCAAGTTGAAGCAATGGGCGGCATATAGCACGTAGAACTGATGACCGATTGGGCTGAAGGGTTTTCTAATGTGTAGGACGTCCACCCACAAGGTGGACACACGATCTGAGACAGCAGGAACACGCTGGATGCACGCTTACAACCAGACTAGATGGAAATGTTTATTGGTGAAAACTGCGTTAAAATCCGATGCAAACTTAAAGATCTAAGCGTACAGATGGCGGAGAGCGACCGTTTTTGTGATGTTCTGATTGGAAGTGAAGATGAGGCCTAATATGGCACACGCTTTCCTAGAAGTCTTTTAATTATTCACTCTTCTCTTGAAGACCACAAGATCGTATTCATTAGTCAGTTCAGTTTTATACTATAAGGATATATTTTTACAGAAAGATAATGATATATTTTTACAGATAACTAATTCATTTTACAGATAATAACAAGAAAATGCGGGTGCGGGATACAAGACGAACCGTCACAAGAGGAAGAAGCCTATGCGGACAGATTCACGTCTCTCATCAAACCATACACACCGAATGAAACCAAAATATCATCATGCAACTGTCATTTAACTAAAAAACACCAAGAAAATAATATAATTAGTGAAAATATAGCAAAAAGTGACAATGGAAATGAACATAAATCTAGTATAATTGAAACAAATGAACAGAATCCAAGTATTCTCGAAATAAGTGAACATAAATTGAGTGAACTTGATATAAGTGAACATAAAATGAGTAATCATGATAAAAATGAACATAAAACAAATAAAATTGATACAAATAAACATAAACCAAGTGAACTTGACAGAGATAAACTTAAAACCAGTGAGTTTGGTTGTAATGAAAATAATGTCGAGACAAATGAACATAAATTGAGTAAACGTGATATAACTGAACATAAACTAAGTGAAAATGAAACAGAAACTCACGAGAACGATTCCAAACTAAATTTTAGCATAAATATTCCAAATGAAGACTTAAAATCGACTGAATTAGATAGTTTAAGTGAAAATGTGAATAATATTCGTTTACCGAGTGATAATAATGACAGTTGTGATATTTATAATAGTAAATGTGTTTGTAATTTAGTTGAAAGTAAGGATAATGAAGTGGCTAGTGTGGATTTGAGTACGGCTATTGCTCTTATTAATAGGTAAGTGATTTCAAACGGTTTTATTGTTTAATAATAATAATAATAATACTGTTAACTGCCTCGGTTTTGTAGTGGTAGGCTTCTTTAGCATGGGCCCGCCTGGGGAAGTACCACACCTTTGCCAGTTATTCATCAGCCAAGCAATAATGTGCAATACTGTGTTCTGGTCAGAAGGGCAATGTTACGAGCGAAATTACTGGGCATGATGAGATTCAACAACTAATATCTCAGGGTGACAGGCGCAGTGCAGTGCCGCGCAGAATTTTGAATTTAAAACACTGGGTGGCACTGTGTCTGATATGGGCAATCATGATGCTTACCATCAGGCACCTGATTTGCTCGTCTTATTTCTCGTCTTATGCATTTGTTGTACAGGTATTGTGCCAAGTTGCCTTCAGACACGTTCACCCGTCTCGCCCCACAATGGTGGACGGAGAAGGTTCGCCTTCACTCTACAGATGTTTATATATGTACCTTGAAACTACCTCTCAACTGTCCGTTGAAGTATAATATTGTTGTAAGTATCATTTATATAATATAGATAGATAGATAAACACGTTATTGTACAACAAAACATGGACATAACAAATAACAATACAGTAATAACAATTAAAAGAATCTTAGGCTAGTAAAAGTGTATATATATATAGGGTACACCTCTGCCTACCCCTTCGGAAAAAAGGCGTGAATTTATGTTTCTGTTGTATTTTTAATTTTTTTATTGATTGACATTTCTTATGATTATTTGATGAATTTTAAAATTGATGTTCTAGTAATTTATAATAATTTATATTTATATTTAATTCCTGATTAATTGGAGTAATTTAGCCGTCAGATTAATTATTTAAATAAATAAATGATGATTAAAAGTTGAACAATTTCAGGGTCATCCCATGCCGACGAGAGTTTTAGCAAGGAGAATGGTAGCGTTGCAAGCATGTAGGATATTGCACAAATCTGGGGAACTAGATGATCAGCTAATGCCTATAGGTAAGGTCAAGCTTCGATTATACCGGCTCCTTCGTCGTTTCATCCCATGACAGGTTCATCGACTCGTTCCGATGGGACGAATCAATGAAACTTAAAATTACCACGTGTAACAAAATAGTGTATATCAACTCTGGGACACTCCGCTGAAGCTACAAGTATCCGGGGCGTCCGTCTGGACGGTACAATTACCCGGGGTAGACAGAGAGAACAGATTGGAGAGATACGCGATAGAAAGAGAGCCAGCTTGTATGTTAACATAACGATAAGCGCTGTGCGACCTGAATTGGACTTTATTGCGTCGGAGCTAGAGTCGCTTTTGAATGATTTTGAAGAGTGTCCCTTCTGTCCGTTTAGTATACTGTGGTAATACTTAACAGGGTGTATCTACCTTCAACCTAAACAAATTTCAAAAGAAAGAATCGCTAAATTCGCACATAACAACTCTTTCTTCTGTGCGACAACTGCTGTGATATCAAGAAATAAATTGTGTTCTTCGTTATGTCCTATAAAAAACGGTTCAGTTATTTGAAGATAATCAGCCCTTTAGCGGCTAAAGGAATATGAGTAACTTTCAGTAGTAGGCTTGTCCTTGCTCGGTCACTCAAAACAGTAAGTACAGTTGAATAACTGTACTCTGTTTGTTCAGTTGAATAACTGTACTCTGTACAGTTGAATAGGTAACTGTACTCTTTTTGTACAGTTGAATAACTGTACTCTTTTTGTACAGTTGAATAACTGTACTCTGTACAGTTGAATAACTGTACTGTGTAAAAAGGTAAATAAAATCAATAATAGAAAAGAAAAATGATAACATAATATTGTAAAATATTATTGCAAATTGTTAGGAACGTATTTGTTAGTATATTTTGTAAAAGAATATAAGATTAAGAAAAGCTATATAATATTAAGGAAAAATAAATGACATCAACCCTCCTTATTATCCATAATCCATAAGTAAAATAGTATAGGCCGGAATACCACCGGCGAAGTACAATAGAGAATATGCATGAAAGGAATGTAGGAAGTATTTAAAGTACGAGAGGAATAAAAGCGAGAACTGTTTGAAGACAAGACTGATAACGTCAGTGAAACCAGCCTTAAAAAAAAATATATAAAATTACTCTACTCGGAAGGTAGGTAGGCCCTTATTACGAACAGCAGTAGAAGTGTGGAAAGCGTTTAATTGCTTTGTGTCTGCTGTCAAACGGCATACAAATATTAGCGTAGGACAGAAAAATTTACTGCTGTTGTTACGCGATTGCATGTTCGTAATACCACCCAGATAGCAGGTACCAAATTTCTCAGATAATAAATAAACCCAATTAATTGACATTTCTTATCACTTGTTTAAATGTTATTTTGTTCTGTTAGGTAAGGAGAACTTCAAAGCGGCCGAGTTGGAGACATCCAATGCATACAATATAATTAACAATGACAAGGACAGCGATGATTCGGCGCGCCCTGGAACAACCAAACGGCGCCAGTATTATTATAAACGGGTATGATTATTATAAGAGTCTTTTCCCATTAGGAATTATCTCAATGACAGCCTGGAGTCTAGAACTGTGCCTGGTAGGTGTAGGCTCGCCCCTTATTACATAGATCATAGGACTAATACTAATAATAATATGGGACAACTTCCACACACGGTCATCTGGTCCCAAACTAGGCTAGAAGCCTGTACTATGGTAACCAGACCAGCTTATAACACACAGGGACAGATCAAACAGACATGTTCATGCACACAAATGTTTTATCTGGCCGGGGATAGAACCCGGGGCCTGCGGCACAGAGAGTAGAGTTACTACCATCTGAGCCACCGAAGCTGTCAAATAATTTAAAGTCAAACTCAAATATTTATTGGTCACAACATGACAATGATTGTTTAATAGGCAAGTCATAAATACATTAATTGTAATAACATTATCATTACGTTTCTTCATATTATCTATTACGTAGAGAGGTAACAAACTTGGTAAGATAACATTAACATTTGATGTCACAGACAGCATCAGCATTCACGGATTGTCAACCTGTAATAGACACTAGCGACACGGAAACGGACCCGTCAGGAAGCACTGACAGTCTACCTAAAGAGAAAACTAATAAACACAGTGGTAAGTTGAAGCAACTTAGAGCGTACATGGTCTTCTGGGAATTTGACACA
Source organism: Hemistola chrysoprasaria (assembly GCA_947063395.1). Taxonomy (NCBI): domain Eukaryota; kingdom Metazoa; phylum Arthropoda; class Insecta; order Lepidoptera; family Geometridae; genus Hemistola; species Hemistola chrysoprasaria. The sequence goes on along the minus strand of OX346738.1, from coordinate 5,247,400 downwards.
ATCCTATAAAAAATTTACCAAATCGATGTTTTGTATTCCCCTGTTTCCTCCGAATATAATAAACCCATTATATAAATTTATATCCTGATATTTTTATAGTGAAGTAACCTATATCTCTGTCATTTTGATTATTTTTATAAACTCTTGCTCTTTTCATAGTGAACTTCTAAAATTCGCAGTTTTCATTACAAAAAAATTTAGAGTTTATAAGCAAAAATATAACGATATGACAAAAATGTATTAATATTATGAACTGTATTCAAGTGTATAATATTATTAAAATTTATTCTGTAAGAATTAGTTCTAATAAAAATAACGATAACAAATTCAGTTGAAATATAAAAATAAGGAAAATTAATTCATAAGACCCGCTACACGTTCCAAATTAAAAAAACATTTTATAATTGTATAACTTCATGTAGGAACACGTTGCTATGCTCAAATGGGCATCATGTTGAACCATAATCTTACTTGGAACTTGAAACTTGATAGGAACATACTTTACTTCATCTTTAAAATATCAGGATATAAATATATCGAATAGGTTTACAGTATTCGGAGGAAACAGGGGAATACAAAACATCTATTTGGTAAATTTTCCATAGGATTGTGTCAAACTTACGTGAATTATTTGTAATATTTATTTTTTATTCATTTAATTTAGGAAAAGAAAACAACTACATTATAAACATTAATGGCAAAGCAATTCTTAAAACAAACTCAGGTAATAACGTAGCCCACTACACTTTTCACAGATTACATAATATAGTTAATTGTAAATTGCCGCTACGAGCGTTTTATAGATATATAAGATTTTAAAAATAAATATGGGTTTAACATATTATTAGTGAATAGGTAAGAGTTATGTCAATTATATATTATTAACTAGAGTTTGGGTGGTGCGCGAGCTGCGAGCAGCTCGCGAGATGTGCTTTCCTTTGCTTTTGGTGGGTGAATACCAAAAAAAATAAGTTTTTTTCGAATCAAAACCTCAAAATATCACCGTATACAAAAAACATCCAAATCGGAGCGACTTTGTAAAAGGCCGCCATCTTGACTCCGCCATCTTGGATTATTTCCAATTTCAATTTGTAGTCATCACCGACCTCGTACATTTTTGTTCAAGAACCACCTTCCCATCTCTTTTACTTTAGGAGTTATAAGGAAGTGCATTTTGGCATCCGCCATATTGGATTTCAAAATATTACGTAAAATCGTCCCAGGGTTTTAAACATTTTCGTCTAAGGAACCATACCTCCAAGTCTTTTAGTTTCCGAGATCCGTAGACCAGTTCCAATTACAGAAGGTGCGCTGTTCGCTTCGCAGCAAGCTGCTCGCGTGGTACACTCGCGGTACGCTCGCAGCTTTGCTGCTCGCGTACCAGCTCGTACTACCCCCAGTACGACTACAGAGGGTGCGCTGTGCGCTTCGCAGCAAGCTGCTCGCGTGGTACACTCGCGGTACGCTCGCAGCTTTGCTGCTCGCGTACCAGCTCGTGCCACTCCCAGTACGACTACAGAGGGTGCGCTGTGCGCTTCGCAGCAAGCTGCTCGCGTGGGTACACTCGCGGTACGCTCGCAGCTTTGCTGCTCGCGTACCAGCTCGTGCTACCCCCAGTACGGCTACAGAGGGTGCGCTGTGCGCTTCGCAGCAAGCTGCTCGCGTGGGTACACTCGCGGTACGCTCGCAGCTTTGCTGCTCGCGTACCAGCTCGTACTACCCCCAGTACGACTACAGAGGGTGCGCTGTGCGCTTCGCAGCAAGCTGCTCGCGTGGTACACTCGCGGTACGCTCGCAGCTTTGCTGCTCGCGTACCAGCTCGTGCCACCCCCAGTACGACTACAGAGGGTGCGCTGTGCGCTTCGCAGCAAGCTGCTCGCGTGGGTACACTCGCGGTACGCTCGCAGCTTTGCTGCTCGCGTACCAGCTCGTGCCACTCCCAGTCCGACTACAGAGGGTGCGCCGTGCGCTTCGCAGCAAGCTGCTCGCGTGGTGGCACTCGCGGTACGCTCGCAGCTGCGCTGCTCGCGTACCAGCTCGTGGCCGCCATCGTGGATCCAAAAAACTATTCCAAATTTGAAATCAGAACCCCCGAAAACCCCCGAATCCAAAATTTCATCCAAATCGAAGCAACCCAGTACTCGGCCGCCATCTTGGATTGGAAAAAAAAAAAAAAAAACCGGTCCCCCTCCCCATCATATTTCCAAAGAAACCGGTCACCCATCCCTTTTGCGGCGAGAGTGTCGAGCCTCGAATCGAAATTTTGTATGGCCGCCATTTTTTTTTTGTATGGGCGCCATCTTTTTTTTCGCGCCATCCATCCCAGACCAGGGTCCCGAGTAGTGTTTGTTTTACGGCGTAACGGAAAATGTGCACCGTTTCGGCGGGCCGTCGAGCAGTTCCATCGGAACAGCCCCCCACCCCGTTCGCTGTATTTTATGGAGGGTACTCGTAAAGTCTATTATACGATGGCATTGAAAAATCACACCCCCCCCCAAACCCCCGACCTCCAACCTCGATCATATGTGAGTCAGTGAATCAGTCAGTGGACATCGAGCTATATATATATAGGAATATTACTTACATTACGGAAAACAGCTATTTTAAAGTAATTACTGCTACAATTAAAAATGTCGATATCTATAAATAATGTATTCTAATCTAATGTAATATATATATATATATTGAAGGCAAACGTAACATGCTATACGCCATCCAATCATCCCTGTGGTGCGCCCTGCCCGAACGTTACAACACTCGCGGCAGAAGGCTGCACGCGCCACAGCACGCGGCGCAAGCGTTGGCTATACTCATGGCCAGAAGGGAGCCCACCGAGTGAGTCATATTGTGTCACTAGCTGTGCCCCGCGGTCTCACCCGCGTAGACATCGTTCCCGTGGGAATAATGGGATAATACCCTACCCTACCCTATGTGTTATTCCAGGGACTAAGGTATCTAAATTTTTGACGTGACAACGTGTTATAATTCGATAGAGCCGGCTGCACGCACGAACAAACATGACTCATGCGGCGTTACCTCGCTCTGAGGCGTTCCATGTAAGGCTTGAAGTGCAAGCGAGAGCGCGGAACGAGCGACATCCGTCTCTCTCCTACTTGAGTGAGCGATGCGTCTGCGTGGACAGCTGCTATACTATAGTACATTTACATGTTTTGATCGAGTATCAAGTGCAGTGAAAAGTGAAACAAATGAAATTAAAATTTTCTTTTGAAAAATGCTACCATTCCATCAGTATTTTCTTAAGACGTTGTCACGTTCAACTATCGACAGTAAACCGACTTTACAGACAACCAATTTTTTGTGATAGTGAGTGACAAGACGAGCAAATCAGGTGCCTGATGGTAAGCATCATGATTGCCCATATCAGACACAGTGCCACCCAGTGTTTTAATATTCAAAATTGTGCGCAGCACTGCACTGCGCCTGTCACGCTGAGATATTAGTTGTTGAACCACGTCACTGTGTTTGATATGGGCAATCATGATGCTTACCATCAGGCTCCTGATTTGCTTGTCTTGTCACTCACTATCATAAAAAAAAGTCGGACAATAAAGTGATTCTAGAAGGTTTCTTTTTATGGAACTCTAAAAAAGACTATTATGCTTCTTATTCTACTGATGATGGATGGATGTTTGTTACTCTTTCACGTCAAAACTACTGAACCGATTGCGCTGAAATTCGATATATAGATTTCGATATATACTTTATGAACGTGAAGCAGGTCACTTTACTAGTCCTCTTTTTTATCAACTGAATTTGGCTTACTTAAATATAGGTAGTTTAGACCGTGGAATAACACATAGGGTACTTTTTATCCCATTATTCCCACGGGAACGAAGGGAACGCGGGGTGCATATTGTAACGATTGGTTGCAGTTTACAAATCCCGTCGTTCCCGGTGTACACGCGGTCGGGCGAGGTGCGTGTGTGCGTGCAGCACGTACCCGACGCTGACGTCACCGTCACACGGGCGAGGGCCCGGCTGGTGCGGAGGTATGTATGTATCTTATTATACAGGGTTACCTTATAATATCACCAACCCCGAAGGACCAAGCAGCCAACATCATATATTTTTTTTATGATAATGATTGCCGTGGGGTTACCGGCTTTAGAATAGTACCTCACCCTCTCTCCCCGTGGTTGCCGTAGTAGCCGGCTAAGGGCTATAGGATCCAGAGGACGGGCAGCAGCGTCCTCTGCGTAAATCCATCAAACTGCGCTCGCCAACCCGCCTGCCAAGCGTGGCGAGTATTGGCAACAACCCCCCTTATGGGGGAGGCTTATGTTCAGCAGTGGACTTCTAACGGTTGGATGATGATGATGAATGAATGACAAGACGAGCAAATCAGATGCCTGATGGTAAGCATCATGATTGCCCATATCAGACACAGTGCCACCCAGTGTTTTAAAATTCAAAATTCCGCGCGGCACTGCATTGCGCCTGTCACCCTGAGATATTAGTTGTTTCATGCCCAGTAATTTCGCTGGTGACATTGCCCTTCAGACCGGAACACAGTAATGTTTGCTCATTACTGCTTGGCGGATGAATAACTGGCAAAGGTGTGGTACTTCCCCAGGCGGGCCCTTGCTAAAGAGGCCTACCACTACAAAATATAACAACATTTGTTCTACGAGACAGGGACATAGCTTACTTCACTATAAAAATATCAGGATATGAATTTTATATAATGTGTTGATAATATTCAGAGGGAACACGAGAATACAAAACGTCAATTTGGTAAATTTTTTCAGGATGATTTTGTTTTTTAGGATTGTGTCAAATTTTTAAAAGGCCGTGTACGCTCTTAAGGAGACGGCGATCGGAGAGTTCCCCACACAAACGTGTTAAATCAGATAGAGCATATTTAATCAGAGCATATTTCCAACATTTATTGACATTATTCGGAATGTAGGTAGCTACTTACCCTAACTAAATACACTATACCATAGAACACTTCTACAATCCACAGGCCGACATGTCAGCCTATAGACAATACAAGTGCTATAAACCACTGTCAGATGGCAGCGTACCCAAGATGCTGGCGGCATTGCCATGTTGAATAGCAATGCTTATACGTTGAGCCAGATAAACGACAGCATATTGATCACGCGTCGCCTCGACCAAGCGCTCAGATAGATTTTTGAAAATGCAGTGAGCTCATTGAAATCAAACTCAAACTCAAACAGATTTATTCAAATAGGTCATAATCTGACACTTTTGCACGTCAATAAAGATAAACAGTACTGAGTCTACCGTACGTTCGGAAAGATACCTCTACAAGAAGAAAGCACAAGAAACTTGTAGGGCTTAATTTTTTCAACAGATAGTTTCACAATATTCGGTTTGGTTACATTCGTTTAAATTGAAGGTGCCGCGGGGCGGCTATGCAGAAGTTTCCAGGCATCTTTGTCCTCTATGTACTGGTTGACTTTATAATAAGCCTTCTTTAGTAAAGTAGATTTTATATAGGTTTTGAATTTACCCTCTGAGAGCCCAGTTATCTCTTTCACATTGTCTACTGTTCAAAGGACATTGAGTACTCGTTTGTCCCCCAGGTTCATGCGGTTCGTGTTCACGGAGGTGCTGCGCGTGCGCCGCCGCGGGATGGAGCTGCGGAGCGACCGCTCCAACAACAACAACAACAACAACAACAACTACTACATCGTGCCCACAACCAGATGTTAATATTTATCTACTCTGATAGCTGTTACACTTTTTAAAAATAATCTTCTTTAATAAGTACGCAGGGAAGCTTATGGCGTACTCCCGGGGAGAGTTTTCTTTTGACGTGACAACGTGTTATAATTCGATAGAGCCGGCTGCACGCACGAACAAACATGACTCATGCGGCGTTACCTCGCTCTGAGGCGTTCCATGTAAGGCTTGAAGTGCAAGCGAGAGCGCGGAACGAGCGACATCCGTCTCTCTCCTACTTGAGTGAGCGATGCGTCTGCGTGGACAGCTGCTATACTATAGTACATTTACATGTTTTGATCGAGTATCAAGTGCAGTGAAAAGTGAAACAAATGAAATTAAAATTTTCTTTTGAAAAATGCTACCATTCCATCAGTATTTTCTTAAGACGTTGTCACGTTCAACTATCGACAGTAAACCGACTTTACAGACAACCAATTTTTTTTATGATAGTGAGTGACAAGACGAGCAAATCAGGTGCCTGATGGTAAGCATCATGATTGCCCATATCAGATACAGTGCCACACAGTGTATTAAAATTCAAAATTCTGCACTGCGCCTGTCACCCTGAGAAATTAGTTGTTGAATCTCATCACGCCTAGTAATTTCACTGGTAACATTGCCCTTCATACCGGAACACAGTAACGTTTGCACATTACTGCTTGCATTACTACTTTGTTTGCATTTAATGACATGAATTAAATTACAGCGATTAAAGAGGACGGATCAACGAAAATCGACATCGATTGGCCTTTCCTAGAGTTGATCTACCACCATACGGAGGACAAGAAGCTCTCCGATGTGGACAGACCTATCCCCTGGTACCAGGACGAGGAGGACAGAGATACAGGGTGTGACACAACCGAGGAGGAGGCGAAAAGTGACGTCTGTTTAGAGAACCCCCTGTTGAAGAAAGGGGAGAAGTTTGTCTTCGACGTGGACAAATATAGGGAGGCTGTGGTCACGCCTTGGTACAGGAATCAAGACCAACCACAGGTGATTATTTATTTATTTTATATTTAAACATGACTCTGGATTCGCAATTACAGTTTCCCAATTCACGAGCACAGAGCCCCAGATTTATCTTAAATTTATATATTGTCATATGTTTATATTTATATATTGTCAGAGTCTATTTCCTGATGATGTGTCGTGTAGACGCGAAACACGTGTCGATATATGAATGGTGTCACTAACAACAATAATACCTAATAGCATTTCCTCTTTGCATGCAATTTTGCGGGCGGGAGGGCGGTGCACTGTGCATGTTGTTTTTGACACTAAAAAATCGGAACTAAAAACTAAATATTCTTGTTCTAGGAGTTTTTTTTAATATATATTTGTTTTTTTATATATTGTTTAATTATTAATTATATTATATATTATTAAACTACTCAGATTACACTAACATTATATGAAATTTATTCGCGCACATTTTATATTATATTATTATTATATCATTTTATATTATACTAGCGGCCCGCCCCGGCTTCGCACGGGTAGCAGAAGTAGGTATAGTGGACGTTTAACAGGAGTAAATTCGTGATACATTGTATTTTAATAGATATAACCCTAATGGTTTACGCAGCGCACGCAAATTAATGACTATTTCTGTTACAATGACCAAACCTTAAAACATGTATAAATTTATCGTGGGCTATTTTGAAGATATTGATGAGTACTACAAACCCCTAGTACATTACTTTATTCTACCACCAATACTTTTCACAGCGCATGCATATATTGACTTTCGATTATTATGACTAAACCAAAATAGATGGATATAATGTTAGTTCACTATTTTGTAGATATTGGTAAATACTACAAACCCCTAGTACATTACTTTACTCTACCACCAATACTTTTCACACCGCATGAAAAATAATCACTGTTTCGATTATTGTGACTAAACCAAAAAGGATGGATATAATCTATGTATACTGTTTTGTAGGTATTGATAAGTACTACAAACCCCTAGAACATTACTTTACTCTACCACCAATAGTTTTCACACCGCATGAAAAATAATCACTGTTTCGATTATTGTGACTAAACCAAAAAGGATGGATATAATCTATGTATACTGTTTTGTAGGTATTGATAAGTACTACAAACCCCTAGAACATTACTTTACTCTACCACCAATAGTTTTCACACCGCATGAAAAATAATCACTGTTTCGATTATTGTGACTAAACCAAAAAGGATGGATATAATCTATGTATACTGTTTTGTAGGTATTGATAAGTACTACCAAACCCCTAGTACATTACTTTACTCCACCACCAATAGTTTTCACACCGCATGAAAAATAATCACTGTTTCGATTATGACTAAACCAAAAAGGATGGATATAATCTATGTATACTGTTTTGTAGGTATTGATAAGTACTACAAACCCCTAGAACATTACTTTACTCCACCACCAATAGTTTTCACACCGCATGAAAAATAATCACTGTTTCGATTATGACTAAACCAAAAAGGATGGATATAATCTATGTATACTGTTTTGTAGGTATTGATAAGTACTACAAACCCCTAGAACATTACTTTACTCTACCACCAATAGTTTTCACACCGCATGAAAAATAATCACTGTTTCGATTATTGTGACTAAACCAAAAAAGATGGATATAATCTATGTATACTGTTTTGTAGGTATTGATAATTACTACAAACCCCTAGTACATTACTATATTCTACCACCAATACTTTTCACAGCGCATGCATATAATGTCTGTTTCGATTATTGTGACTAAACCAAAATAGATGGATAAAATTTCCGTGGACTATTTTGTAGATATTTATAAGTACTACAAACCCCTAGTACATTATATTATTCTACCATCAATGGATTTCACAGCGCACCCAAATTTATGAATATGGTAATTATATGATGTGACACCTTGGTTCACAATATTGCAGTTTTCTTACGGATCCCTATTTTTTTTCAAAATCTCATATAGCCTATGGCACTCACACTGAATTAAGCTATCCATAAGTGAAAGAATTTTTAAAATCGGTCCAGTAGTTTCGGAGCCTATTCGTTACAAACAAAAAAACAAAAAAACAAAGTTTCTCTCTTTATAATATTAAGTATAGATTAATATTGATAGCGCTGCTCATTAACAGTTTAAAAATCAATATTTCTCTTATTACGTCACACGTTAAGGGGGAGGGAGGGGGTCGACGAAGTGTGACATTGTGTGACAAGGGGCGTGAAGGGGTCCCTAATTTTGTGACATCACATTTTTCCTCTCACATTTTTTATCTAAGTATTACAACACTAAATTTAAACTACATACTTACTAAAGAATAACATGAAAATAGTTGCAACTCTGTCTGCATGATTATAAGGTTTAATTTGTTAAACCTTAACTGTGGCGTGTTAGAAGATGTAGTGATAAAGATGGAGAAAGGATTGCTTAGATGGTTCGGACATGTGGAGAGGATGGACGAGAGGAGATTGACACAGGAGATTTATAAGGCGAGTGTGAATGGTCAAGTCGGTAGGGGTCGACCGCGGGCGTACCTTTCATGAACAAGTTGATGTTATCTTAAGGAAAGGTCAGGTCAAAAGTACCAACAACCGACGAGCATGCATGAAGAATGTGATGAAAGTGGAATAAGCGAAAGTTGTATGTCAGGATCGTAGCAAGTGGAAAGAAATAGTATCTGCCTACCCCAACGGGAACAAGGCGTGACTGTTTGTGTGTATGTATGACCACCATTTGAAGTATATTTTTAATGTCGTCAAGTAGCCTAGTGCCCGTCTCGTATTCGTGAAGTCCTCGTCTAGCGGCTTTCGCAATATTGTTTTTTTGATGTCGCTGCCATGTTCCAGTTCTTCCTGGTGGCGGAGATATGTTGGAACCTGAGTCCGGAGTCAGCGTTCCCGTCGGAGGCCCACTCCAGCTTCCTCAGCTACTACCGACACAAGTACAACGTCTCCCTCACTCAACACGACCAGCCGCTGCTGGACGTCGACCACACCAGCGCCAGGCTCAACCTGCTCACTCCTAGGTACGTATCAATGAATGAATGAATAAATGAATGAATGAATGAACGAATGAATGAATGAATGAAAACTATTTACACAATATAACAGAATATAACAAAGAAGAAAACCTTAAAACTAGAAAGAAGTAACAACTGCCGGCCTTATCGCTCAGAGCGATCTCAGAGCTGTAAGTATTCACTTATGATAGTGAATCAGGTGCCTGATGGTAAGCATCATGATTGTCCATATCAGACACAGTGCCACCCAGTGTTTTTAAATTCTAAATTGTGCGCAGAACTGCACTGCGCCTGTCACCCTGAGATATTAGTTTTTGAATCTCGTCATGCGCAGTAATTTCGCTGGTAACATTTTTCTTCAGAGAAGAACACAGTTATGTTGGCATATTATTGCTTGGAGGATGAATAACTGGCAAAGTTGTGGTACTTCTCCAGGCGGATCCCTGCAAAAGAACATAAATAACATACATTCACGCCTTTTTCCCCAAGGGGTAGGCAGAGGTGTACCCAGGACTAAGTCCCATAGTAGATACACCCACATTTCGCCAGTATGTTATTGGTTCCATGTAATAGGGGGCAAGCCTATTGCCATCTACCGGGCACAGTTCCAGACTCCAGGCAGTTATTGAGATAATTCCTAATGGAAAAATCCAATATTTAACACTGCCTGACCTGGGAATTGAACCCGGGACCTCTTGATTGGCAGTCGAGCATGCGCCCTCTACGCCACCGAGGCAGTCTGCAAAAGAAGCCTATATATAATTAAACAAACATATGATGAACATGGGGCTAGGCCAGGAAGCCGTGTGCAGATTCTGCCATGAAGAAGAGGAAACGGCTCTGCACGTCCTCTGCGAATGAGGACCACTCATGTTCAATAGAAGTATCCATCTGGGACGACAAATAATTCGCCCAGATGAGATACAACACAACATTCCTAGAAAAATCTGGTAATATCTAGATTCAGCGGACTTAAGCAGTGAATTATAAACCATACAGGCTGCCACAATAGACATGACATGACGAGTTTTAACAGCTAATATATCAGGGCGACAGGCGCAGTGCAATGCCGCGCACAATTTAGAATGTTCAAAACACTGGGTGTTGATGGGCAATCATGATGCTTACCATCAGGCACCTGATTTGCTCGTCTTGTCACTCACTATCATAACAATATAGGGTAACCGGTAGTATTGTTAGCACCCCCCCAATCATTGGCACTTTCAACTTTGAATCGTAATATTATAACACAACACGACTGCAGCCATTTTTAATATTTTTTCCTAAATAGTATTTTAAATTTAGCGTCTGCCAAAACCAAATTGTAAGTGACATTGACAATTAAATTGGCGGGATTTATTTTTTTCATAAATTTGCGCGCCATTGCTGCTGATGATATGAAAAAAGTTTGATAAGTAGAAAAGAAAACTGCGTTAAAATAATTAAATTTATGCAAGTTTTGTTTAATGTTTGTAATTTTTACGTAAGAGAAGGTGCATAATTTGGGATATTTGTGTAAGATTTGCAATTCAATGATTACTTTGCCAGTTTTTGATATGCCAATAATTGCACTATGAACTCTATGACGGTGTAGTCATTGGCACCTATGCCAATCATTGTACTTTTTAAATGTTTTTTAAAATGCGACTTATTTTGTGTTGAAATTCATTTACATTGTAATGGAATTTATATCGCATGGATTTAACATATATTATCGATCAAATCCAATCATTGGCAGTGCCAATGATTATACCGTGGCATGTGCCAATGATTGTACCTTGGCATAATATTGGCCATTTTTGTGTATTTCTTTCGTTGGAATAGGATTTACTGATAACCAATGTAAAGTATTTTAGGTAAAAAAGACCGCAAATGCATACGTAAATAATAAATTAATAATTATCAGGGTAGCATGCCTACCTATTTCTGATTAATGTAGGGTTCAATACCGAGCTGAAATAATAAGTTATGATAATTTAGCTAAGGATCGAAGAACCCACATCCTACTTTATATTTAATCGCCGTACCTATGTTTGCGTACATATCAAAATTTTATTTTTGCTTAGCTCAAAGGCAGACACGGCAGCCATTGCAGACAACCTAGGTATTAGATATTAATTGACACTTCATACCCTTTACCATACCCCATACCCATACCCCTTTTTCCTTTGAGGTATGGAACCTTATACGTAATAAAATGAAACGGGGCCAGGATCTAATGTGATTTTTAAAAGGGTCAACACGGTCGAAGCTAAGCGAAGCCTTGCGGTCAAATTTTAATTATACCGTTCGAAAACTGTTACCCCATACAATGAAAGAGGTCGTGGTCAGTTTATCAACTGCAAGCTTACCGTAAAAAAAGCTTTTGTTTTGGATACGGATTAGTAAATTATTACGTCTGGGTAGTGTTTCCTTATTACACTTCTACCTCTAGCCATTATTCACCTATCTACCTAGTTAAAAAAATATTTTTTGACTAGATGATTGTATTGAAATCTGCAATGAAGTGTTTATTTTTATTTCGTGAATTAACTCGGTGTTTTTCTAATCAATGCTATTCATTTAATACCCGTATTTCGGGGACTTTGAAATACGTAAATAATCCGCCATTTTGTGGCGGCCGCCATCTTGAATATATAATGATACCAAATATATTCAATTGTATTCTAATTACAACTAAAAATGTGTACTTAATATCAGATAAATCAGTCAACAGTAAAAATAGGTAAAATTGAATTATTAAGAAACAAACAAAAAAGCCACAACAAACAGATCAAGTTTAATAAAACCGTTTAAAATTTTGATTATGATGTTTTAGTTACTATTGAAATCGGTCACGTAAGTTGTTTTTTCGAAATTCCCGGTAGTTTCGGAGAACGCCCTAAATACCCATTTAAATAAAATCATCCTGTATACCATAATAATTGACAAATTCTTAAATCTGCAGACATAAATCCAATCAGAGACGAGGAAATAATCAGAATAAAGCAAAAAAAAATTTTTATTAGTGCCAATGATTGTACATTTTTTGAGTGCCAATGATTGTACTTGAGTGCCAATGATTGTACTTTTTGACCACTGCTGCTAAAAATGTCGATTTTGAATACATATTAATAATATTCGAACTGGAATTTTTTATTTAATTTATCACCAATAATCAACAAATCAAATGACATGAGTATATTTAAAACTATTATCGCATTATTGAAAATATTCAATATTGAATGACATCTGTCACCATTAGGTGCCAATGATTGTATAGGTTACCCTATATAGATTGGCATCATTTCAATCCTAATCCTAATCCTATATCCTAATCCTAATCCTATCCTAATCCTAATCCTAATACTATTATAAAGGCGAAAGTTTGTAAGTATGGATGTATGTATGGATGTTTGTTACTCTTTCACGCCAAAACTACTGAACCGATTGGGCTGAAATTTGGTACGTAAGTAGCTTAGACCCTGGAATAACACATAGGGTACTTTTTATCCCGATATTCCCACGGGAACGAAGACTACGCGGGTGAAACCGCGGGTCACAGCTAGTCTTCTATATTTCAGATATGTGAACCGCAAAGGCGTGGCGTTGCCAGTATCGTCGGAGAGGACTCGGAGAGCCAAGCGAGACAGACTCGACCAGAAGCAGATCCTAGTGCCGGAGCTGTGCAGAGTTCATCCGTTCGCTGCGCCGCTGTGGTTCGCTACTGTGGCTCTGCCGTGCGTGCTATATAGGTGAGTATTCATATTATTTCATTATTCTGATATAATGAGGGTAGTTATATAATAAATTACTCGATGTGATACCCAATTGAAGAAAATGTTACCTAATAATTGTTTTTGTTCAGCTGTCACGCCAGTTTTACAATATTTTGGTTTTGTAATAATTAATAATAAATTTAATTTAAATTTTTGTAAGACTGCCTAGGGCGCATGCTCGACTGCCAATCGTCCCGGGTTTGATCCCCAGGTCAGGCAGTGTTAAATATTGGATTTTTCCATTAGGAATTGTCTCAATAACTGCCTGGAGTCGGGAACTGTGCTCGGTAGATGGCAATAGGCTCGCCCCCTATTACATGGGACCAATGACACTGGCGAAATGTGGGTGTATCTACTATGGGACTGAGTCCTGGGTACACCTAATGTATGTTTATGTTCTAGAATACTTTAAAAATATCTTGGAATTAATAGGGAAAAACTCTTCTTAAATAAATTTGGGACAACTTTCACACACGGTCATCTGGTTCCAAACTAGGCTAGAAGCCTGTACTATGGTAACCAGATGACTGATATACATACTTATATAAGCTTATAACACACAGGGACAGATCAAACAGACATGTTCATGCACACAAATTTTTGACCTGGTCGGGTTCGAACCCGGGGCCCGCGGCACAGAAAGCAGTAACTACCATCTGAGCCAACGAGGCTGTGTGTGAGGAAGTTGTTGGTTTCAGGGCCGCGTCGTCCTGATATTATATTTTTTATTCTCTCCCGCAGGCCCTGGGTTCAATCTCCGGCCAGGTCAAACATTTGTGTGCATGAACATGTCTGTTTGATCTGTCCCTGTGTGTTATAAGCTTATATCAATCCTCTGGTTACTATAATACAGGCTTTTAGCCTAGTTTGGGACCAGATGACCGTGTGTGGAAGTTGTCCCATATTATTGTTAATATTATACTTAAAATTTATTCTTAAAATATTTATAATCTTTGTTTTATTCTATCATAAGAATGTTGAAAAATCATCCAAAGTTCCAACAATATATGTTTTGTATCACAGAATAAACGCCCTGCTCATAGCAGATGAGATCCGCCGCGCCGTGGCTATAGAGGTAGGGCTAGGGATACCGAGAGTAGACGAGAAGACCATGCCCGGCTTCCACTGGCCGCCTTTGGACTTCGGATGGAGTCTTTCTGAGGTGAGTTGCTTTTGATTATTGTCTGTTTTTGTGTTCTTGTATGGAATAGGATATCTTCTGTATATATTAAAATTTCGTGTCACAGTGTTGGTTATTATACTCCTCCGAAACGGCTGAACAGATTTTGATGAAATTTTATATTCACACTTGGTAGGTCTGAGAATAGGTTGTTATCAATTTTTCATCCCCCTAAGTGATAAGGGTGGCCCACCCCAAAAAATGTTTTTTTATTTTGAGGACAGAATTTTTTTTTTGTTGTGGCATTAAATAATACATACAATCCTAAATTTTCTACCTTCTTCCATCATCCCCTATTTTTTTTATAATAGTGAGTGACAAGACGAGCAAATCAGGTGCCTGATGGTAAGCATCATGATTGTCCATATCAGACACAGTGCCACCCAGTGTTTTAACATTCAAAATTCTGCGCGGCACTGCACTGCGCCTGTCACCCTGAGATATTAGTTGTTGAAACTCATCATGCCCAGTAATTTCGCTGGTAACATTGCCCTTCATACCGGAACACGGTATTACATGGGACCAATAACATACTGGCGAAATGTACCTACTGTGGGAGACCTGGGGTGTACCCAGGTCTCCCACAGTCTGGCTTCTCCTTCGAGAATAAGGCGTGATTGTATGTTATGTTACCCTCTAACATTTTTAGGTGTTAAACGCCGACGCGGAGAAGAGTAAAAAGGAGAGAGAAGAAGACAAGGAGAAAGAGAGAGAGGTCGATAAAGAAACAAGGTGAGATATTAACATCTGCATTTTCGGAATATTTTAACAGGCAATTTATTAAACTATATCCAAATTAATTTGTAATAAACTATGTGCGCTCTGCGGTTTAACTCGCACAGTTACCGTTCCCGTGGGAATGTCGGGATAGTGAGTATCCTTTGTGTTATTCTATGGTCTAAACTATCTACATACCGAATTTCAGCCCAATCGATTCAGTAGTTTTAGCGCGAAAGAGTAACAAACTTACACACACAAAAACAGCGCTAGATGGCGTTGGAGTTGAGTTAGAACACGCTAGCGTTTTGTTTACATGTTACAAACGTAATCTTTTTTAATATTATTATATATTGATATATAATATTTTAAAATCCTAAATGACTCACTGACTGACATGCAACGCAGAGCACAAACCACTGATCCTAGAGACTTGGAACTTGGAATGTAGGTTGTTTTCGTTGTCTGGACGTGTGCTAAGAAAGGATTTTTGAAAAGTTACATTCTAAGGGGTCTAAAAAGTGACGTACTTTTTAGACCCCTTAGAATGTAACAGTTGTATTACAGAATGTAAAAGATTTGGTATAAAACTCCCATGTCGAGAAAAGACGCTTTGTTTACACTAGTTGTACATATAAACCTACCTCTTGAATCACTCTCTATTGATTAAAACCGCATTAAAATCCATAGCGTAGTATAAAGATGTAAGTGTAATGGTCACCATAGTTGCCTTCAAAGCAGTTGATCCGGCTCGAAGGACCGAAAATATTATGTGCGAGTTCCCACAGATTTGTTGATTGATAAAATGATAGAAAATGATATAATGAAAAACACTGATTTATTGCAAGACCACAATGATGATATACGTGATAGATTGATTAGAAAGGAGCGAGAGAGTACGCGCGGTGTTGTGGCCGTGTCTGATCGCGAACTGTAGGACTATTGGCGTTCTCGGTGACTATCTCTTTATTGACTATTATCTTGATTTGACATTATCTACAAATGTCAAAGTCCGCTTACTAACCAAAGACATTATGATAAACTTACTAAGTAGACTGTGCACTGTGTCGGTGCCGAGTGAGAACCACTCGCAGTGTCTATCCTTTTCCTTTTCTCTCCTCCAAATTTGACAGTACACAGTCTTGTTAGAAGGGTAAAACGTCTTTGTAACTAACTCAAACCACAGAACATAAAGACTCAAGCCTGATAGCGACTGGTGATTATGAAGAACGCCAATAGCCCCCCTGATCTGTTAATTGTGTCATGTATTAGAAATGCTGAATTTACTAAAATGCTTGCTGTGCGGTACACCGTACACGTACAGATGGGGGGAAGCTACTGTGTTTTATACTATTTAAGAATAAGGACTACTTTCGTATGTTTCTAGAGAAATTGAAGAGAAACAGAAGGATCAGGAAGAAAAATTGGATGGAACTGAAGAAGAAAAGCCCGTAGAGAAGACTGTCAACGATATTTTACAAGAGAAAGAGTTTGCTGAGAGTGTGAGTAATAATTATAATAGGAGACTTTAAATTAAGAGCTCAAAGGGGCCTCTGCGAATTGGATTTGTTTTTTTTCTTTTTTTTTATGATAGTGAGTGACAAGACGAGCAAATCAGGTGCCTGATGGTAAGCATCATGATTGCCCATATCAGACACAGTGCCACACAGTGTTTTAAAGTTCAAAATTCTGCGCGGCACTGCGCTGCGCCTGTCACCCTGAGATATTAGTTGTTGAATCTCGTCATGCCCAGTAATGCATGCAAATGCAACATTGCCCTTCATACCGGAACACAGTAATGTTTGCACATTACTGCTTGGCGGATGAATAACTGGCAAAGGTGTGGTACTTCCCCAGGCGGGCCCCTGCTATAGAGGCCTACCACTACAAAATAGATTTAAAAATACATTGTTAAGGCATACGTATGTATGCATAGTGTAGGGTTCCATACCTAGATACCAAGAACATACAGCGCCATCTATTAGTACCTTGCGTAAAGTATGGAAATATGCAGTAAAATGGTAATAACTTTCGATTGTGTTAACTTAGAAGTATGATGGGGAGGTCTATGTTCTATGTTCAGCAGTGGACGTCCTACGGCTGAGATGATGATGATATAATGATGTGACAGCCTCGTTGGCTCAGACGGTAGTAACTCTGCTTTCTGTGCCGCAGGCCCCGGGTTCTATCCCCGGCCAGATCAAACATTCGTGTTCATGAACATGTCTGTTTGATCTGTCCCTGTGTGTTATAAGCTTATATAAGTATGTAAAAAATCTTTAAATTAATTAAGTATGTACTTATCGTCCAATATTATTATGTAATTACTAATTATTAATTGATTTTTGATTTTTGGACTTTTTCTGTTTTAGTTTAAATTTTAAACTTTTCATTCAACAATATCAAAGTAAATAATTAAGAATATGATAAAATTGTCAATTAGAATTTACCGAATTATTTTATACAAACGGGAGGCCTTGGTGGCTGTATCACAGTTTAATTACTAGTGCGGTCACCAACAGAGTCCTACCTCCATTACATTTGTTTACCTACGGATTAATATAAAAGAACATACTATATTATCATAATATAGTATAAAAATTCTCATCTTATTTTACAAACAATATTAAGAGTAATAATAATAATAATAATAATAATGCCGGAGTCTCTAGCAATAGCCCGGTTACCATCCATCTAGAAATCACACCTATAGACATATCAAATAGTTTCCATCCATTCACAATAGACCTTGTACCTAGCGGGGGCTGTCTTTGAGCTCATCTTAAAAAAAAACTGTAGATGGTTTCAGAGATGGACCCCGATAGGTGCTATACATTACCTTTAGATTAAAAGCTCAAAGGGGCCTCTGCACGTTGGACTTAAAAAAAAAAATGGTCTCCGTGCACGCCTATCAAAAGACCGGATATATCCCGTGTTTTCGAGCGACATAATAATAATATTGCATATGATTTAGTCTAGTTTTAAGCCTATTTAAAACTTGTACTTATAAATTTTTGCATGTTAGCTTTATATTACTATGTATATTTGTAAATATTTGCACGACAATTTGGTCGAGTACAGTGGTCTATATACAATAAGCAAGAACATTCTATACCTGTATTCATGCAAATAATGTAATCATTTCATTATCAGTCATCTGGTTACCATAGTACAGGCTTCTAGCCTAGTTTGGGACCAGATGACCGTGTGTGGAAGTTGTCCCATATTATTATTATTAATATGTATTGCAGGGTTTTGAAATAGGCACGTGGAGTAACGACATGGCGTCATCGATACCAGATTCTCAGTTCGAGGAGTTCATGGAGCCCCTGCCTCCGAACCTCACCTTCTGCACTTCAATATCTGGTTAGTACGTAGGAGTCAGGAGAGTACGCTCCGTTCCACACATTTTTTGTAGTGGTAGGCCTCTTTTGCAGGGGCCCGCCTGGGGAAGTACCACACCTTTGCCAGATATTCATCCGCCAAGCAGTAATGTGGAAATGTTAATCTGAAGGGCAATGTTACCAGCGAAATTACTGGGCTAACGAGTTTCATCAACTAATATCTCAGGGTGACAGACGCAGTGCAGTGCCGCGCAGAATTTTGAATTTTAAAACATTGGGTGTCACTGTGTCTGATATGGGCAATCATGATGCTTACCATCAGGCACCTGATTTGCTCGTCTTGTCACACTATCATAAAAAAAACATTAGAAAATTATAAATAAGTGTTTTTTAGGTTAAGTTAATGTTTTTTTTAAATAGCAAAAATAACTATACGGTTTTTTTTAACCAAATATGTTATCGCACAAATAAAGGCCAGATCCAGAGCCAAACACAAACAATTGAGTAGAAAATGGTTCCCTATTTCTTCATATCTCTTTTTTTTTTTTTCATTTTATATAGGTCAGGCAGTGTTAAATATTGGATTTTTCCATTAGGAATTATCTCAATAACTGCCTGGAGTCTGGAACTGTGCCCGGTAGATGGCAATAGCTCGCCCCCTATTACATGGGACCAATAACATACTGGCGAAATGTGGGTGTATCTACTATGGGACTGAGTCTTGGGTACACCTCTGCCTACCCCTTCGGGAAAAAGGTGTGAATGTATGTTATGTTATGTTGTTTTCAGGCGGAGTGAATTGGTGCGATACAATACCCAAGACGAAAGAATATGCTTCGAATAGGGTTTATTCTGTGGCCGATAGCGACTGCTCGTACATTTCCAGGTAATTAAAAGGGAAGGGATAGGTGTTAGTGCTTCTACTGGAATGTCTTTTGGTAGAAATAATTAATAATAATATGGGACTACTTCCACACACGGTCATCTGGTCCCAAACTAGGCTAGAAGCCTGTACTATGGTAACCAGGAGACTGATATACATACTTATATAAGCTTATAACACACAGGGACAGATCAAACAGACATGTTCATGCACACAATTGTTTGACCTGGCCAGGGATCAAACCCGGGCACAGAAAGCAGAGTTACTACCGTCTGAGATACCAACGAGGCTGTAAATTGAATTGAGTATTTGATTTTTTATTGCATAAATGGAAGGATCATATTATATAAGTTTCGTACCAAAACTATTTTTAGTTTTTTTTTTATTCGCTATAATTTCAAAGTTATATCAAATTAAAAAAACATTTTTAATCCAGTACCGAAAACACGCCGATAGTACCCGAACGAGCTCGTGACTTGTAGTGACGTCACAATGTTATAAAGCACCATACATAACTATAACATAATGACGTCACAATCATGGCGACCACTCGTAGCGCGTTCGTGAACAAGTCTCTTATTGGAGTTTTATCAATTTAGAATTGCTTATAATTAATTAAAAAATATATTATTAAAGTGATTTTTGAATCGGACGATATATAATTTTCATTTAACTTTCAGAATAAATTTAATAACGATGACATTTTTTTTTCAAATACTCTAACATATATAACATAACTAAAAGAGATTTCTCAGAGGATTAATTCAAAACCTATATAAAATCTACTTTACTACAGAAGGCTTATTATAAAGTCAATCAGTACATAGAGGACAAAGATACCTGGAAACTACTGCATAGCCACCTCGACAAACAAACGAATGTAACCAAACCAAATATTGTAAAACTATCAGTTAAGCCCTACAAGTTTCTCGTGCGTTCTTCTTGTAGATATATCTTTCCGAATGTGCGGTACATTTATTTACTTTTAGGACATTTGAAAATGATTATTTTCTGCCGTTCTCGCCTTAATATAATATGTTGTTTGCAGTGATTTCGACACGGACGACTCTGACTTCGATCAGGAAGGAAGCGACGAGGATACTGACGTCAGCGGGTTCTGTAGCAGCCGGACTAGCAATAGTAAGTAGTGGTGGTAATTAATGCGATTTCACATTAATTTCATAAGCATGCGAATTAATACGTCTTAGCCTGCTAATTTCTATTGCTATGCTATTTGCTAAGACGATAATTCGCATTTCGCATTTGACACCGCGCTGCTATTAATTTTAAGGAATTAAATAATCATACACGTTCATTAAATATACGACCCTAACTACAAGCAATTAAAGATAATAATTGCTTAACCGTGCCTACAAAATTGCTAATAATTTCATTTAAGCGATAAAATTTAAGCTGTGAAATTTAAGATTTGATTTAAGCTGTGTTCCGGTATGAAGGGCAATGTTACTAGCGAAATTACTGGGCATGATGAGATTCAACAACTCATATCTCAGGGTGACAGGCGCAGTGCAGTGCCGCGCAGTATTTTGAATATTAAAACACTGGGTGGTACTGTGTCTGATATGGGCAATCATGATGCTTACCATCAGGCATCTGATTTGCTCGTCTTGTTACTCACTATCATAAAAAAAAAATAAAAAAAAAATCGCTTCATTCGCATTCACAGAATTTCGCGACTTCATATAATTTGCTAAATGCTAATTAATTAATCCATCATTAATAGTAAGTTATACTGTTACCATATACCAGTTTGCAAAATGGCATGTCAAGAATATGACATGAGATGTCACGTCAATGTCATACGAAGTATCTGTCACTGTTAATTGACAGCGACAGACGGATTTTACAACATTGTCTAAATCTCGGAGCAATTATCATACCTGGAGAGCCAGCATTGAATTGAACGTTTTCTAAGTAGTCGCACTCTTTTATCAAGTGTACTTAGTAGGGCAATAGAAAGAGACGACACGCTGCAATCGACTTGGCGTTCAAATCCCCATGTAGCCGTTTTTTCGTTTTAAAATTAAGCCAAATACACGTGATGGTCACCAGACTGGTGAACACTCGGGAGCAATTAGTTGGAATAAAACTGCTTCATTGGACCGAGGTATCCCGCCTCCTGGTATATGGAAAAGCAATAGAAAGAAGTTTTGGCGGGAGAGCGAATAGTACAGTTTGGCTCCCGTATCTTTATCAATTATCGGTGCATTTTCGAGTGTTTAACGTGTAATAATGGTGGAATATTACGTGTTGAATGTTTTCGAAGATACACAAGTCTCTTGGCAAGTGATGCGAGAGTTGAAATGTGATTTTTCGTGTTCTCACCAAAATTCCGGCAGCTTCTTGTAAAGACCACCACTTTACTAGAGCTGTGACTTGACTGGGCTTGCCCTGACTCAGAATTGACTAATTGACCATATTAACTTGAAAAATTAGATAACTTGATACTGGCTATACATTCGTGTGGGTCCATAAAAGAAGAACAAAGAAAAATCACTAGAAAGCAGTTTAGTAATTCCTCGCTAAAGCTCGTCAGTAAAACTACCGAACTATACAATGCTATACAACTATTTATTTTATGTAGGTATGGTTAATCTTATGATATTATGTCAAAACTGATTGTTTATGATCATGGAGGAACGATGACCCCTGAAATACAAGTCTTACGCACTTATTTCAGGGGCCAGAGATGCCCTTATACAATAAATAATTATGCTTATAAATTAGTTCATAAGCATCATGATTGCCCATATCAAACACAGTGCCACCCAGTGTTTTAAAATTCAAAATTGTGCGCGGCACTGCACTGCGCCTGTCACCCTGAGATATGAGTTGTTAAATCTCATCATGCCCAGTAATTTCGCTGGTAACAATGCCCTTCATACCGGAACACAATAATGTTTGCACATTACTGCTCGGCGGATGAATAACTACTTCCCCAGGTGGGCCCCTGCTAAAGAGGCCTACCACTACAAAATTACTACTGTTTGTTTAATATTGTACTGTACACCTCTTTTTGATTAAATAAATCTTTATTATTATTATTATAATGAGTATCGTCTGTGTACAGACGCAGTGGGAGTCCGTATAGAATATAAGACCGCCCACGAGGCGGAGGCGGTGGACGTCGAACGGAAACGTAAGACTCGGCCCGCGCCGGCGCGGGACGGGGCGGGGGACGAGGAGGACCTGAGGGAACTGTTGGACTTGTTCAACTGTGGACTGCCTGAACCAACGGTGAGAATACTTATTTAATTTCTTTTCTTAGGAAAACCAACAGCTAGGTAGAGATACATAATAATAATAATAATTGTGCCGCATTATCTGCAAATTTCTACAGGAAGATGCTTCCTGT
The DNA here is from genome assembly GCA_947063395.1 of Hemistola chrysoprasaria. Lineage (NCBI taxonomy): Eukaryota > Metazoa > Arthropoda > Insecta > Lepidoptera > Geometridae > Hemistola > Hemistola chrysoprasaria. The sequence continues at coordinate 5,224,410 of OX346738.1, read as the reverse complement.
AATTCAACTCAACTTACCCCAAATGATCCTCACTTGGCTTAGGCCTGTGAGTTTTCTTTTTATTTATGATAATGAGTGACAAGACGAGCAAATCAGGTGCCTGATGGTAAGCATCATGATTGCCCATATCAGACACAGTGCCACCCAGTGTTTTAAAATTCAAAATTCTGCGCGGCACTGTACTGCGCCTGTCACCCTGAGTTATTAGTTGTTGAAACTCGTCATGCCCAGTAATTTCGCTGGAAACATTGCCCTTCAGACCGGAACACAGTAATGTTTGTACATTACTGTTTGGCGGATGAATAACTGGCAAAGGTGTGGTACTTCCCCAGGCGGGCCCCTGCTATAGAGGCCTACCACTACACTAACTATAATGGTAATCAGATGACTGATATACATACTTATATAAGCTTATAACACACAGGGACAGATCAAACAGACATGTTCATGGACACAAATGTTTGATCTGGCCGAAGATCGAACCCGGGGCCTACGGCACAGAAAGCACAGTTACTACCATGTGAGCCAACGAGGCTGTCAAACATATTAACATATTAAATTAAAGTAAATAAAACGCTATAGTTACCAAACTATTATTACATTCTAGTCGAAGTAAATATTGCCACAGATGCGTTTACATAACATACATTCACGCCTTTTTCCCGAAGGGGTAGGCAGAGGTGTACCCAGGACTCAGTCCCATAGTAGATACACCCACATGCCAGTATGTTATTGGTCCCATGTAATAGGGGGCGAGCCTATTGCCATCTACCGGGCACAGTTCCAGACTCCAGGCAGTTGTTGAGATAATTCCTAATGGAAAAATCCAATATTTAACACTGCCTGACCTGAGGATCGAATCCGGGACCTCTTGATTGGCAGTCAAGAATGCGCCCTCTACGCCACCGAGGCGGAGCTAAATCCCATTATAACTCTGTTTCTATTGACTCTCTCGCTACAGCTCGACAGTAAAACTACCGAGCTATACAATGGGTCTCTTTAGACCCGCGTGTAACAATCTACTATTTTTTGTCAATTCTGTTTCAGTATATAGAAAAATTCAGGCATTCAGTTGAAAATCACAAGAAAATTATAATAGAAAATAAACATTTAGTTACAAAGGAATCACCTATTATAGAACTCTTGCCAGAGGCGCCGGATACCAAAGACAATACGATCAAAAACATATCAACCATAGACAACATTATACACGAAATATTCCCGGAAAAACAAAAAATCGAAATTGTTGATGGTCAAATAACCTTACAGAGTATTGAAAAGAACAAAAGAGTATTATTGACTGAACTGAAAAATGCTTTACCGAGCGAAGACATTAAAAAGTTGAACTGTTTCTCTATGGTCGACGTGGATATCGACTCCCCTGGCTACGTGAACGAGAAGGTCATGAATGTGGGGTTTGATTCTCGGGACAAGTATGTGGAGAAAGTGTTGAACCGTGAGAAGAGGGAATTTAAACCTTATTACGATGAGAATAGAGGTCAAAGTGGGAAGGAATATGACTTTGATTATCAGCCTGATTTGGAGGGACATCCGGGGCCAAGTCCCAGTGTCATTTTACAGGTAAATAAATCTTAAACTGTCATAATATTAAAAAGATAATGTTTCGGAAACTATCATTGAAAAGGGTATCTGAAAATGTCATTAAAAAGTCAAAGTCAAAAAGATTTATTCAAATAAGTCACAATCTGACACATTTGTATGTCAATGACAAAGGTAATGTTTTTGAAATTGTCATTAAAAAGAGTCTGACCAATATGTATGCTTTCGGCCGCTTGCCAAGCGTGGCGAGTGTTTTTTTTATGATAGTGAGTGACAAGACGAGCAAATCAGGTGCCTGATGGTAAGCATCATGATTACCCATATCAGACACAGTGCCACCCAATGTTTTGAAATTCAAAATTCTGCGCGGCACTGCACTGCGCCTGTCACCCTGAGATATGAGTTGTTGAATCTCATCATGCCCAGTAATTTCGCTGGTAACAATGCCCTTCAAACCGGAACACAGTAATGTTTGCACATTACTGCTTGGCGGATGAATAACTGGCAAAGGTGTGGTACTTCCCCGGGCGGGCCCCTGCAAAAGAGGCCTACCACTACAAAAAAACAACACAAGGTTAAGTAACATATAAAAAGACATTCTTAGGAAATAGTGTACGTTTCTATAATAAAATCCCAAAAGAGATAACTGGGCTCTCAGAGGGTAAATTTAAAACCTATATAAAATCTACTTTACTAAAGAAGGCTTATTATAAAGTCAACCAGTACATAGAGGACAAAGATGCCTGGAAACTTCTGCATAGCCGCCTCGCGGCACCTTTAATGAAAACAAATGTAACCAAACCAAATATTGTGAAACTATCTGTTGAAAAAAATATAGCCCTACAAGTTTCTTGTGCGTTCTTCTTGTAGAGGTATCTTTCCGAACGCACGGTAGACTCATTACTGTTTATCTTCATTGACGTGCAAAAGTGTCAGATTATGAACTATTTGAATAAATCTGTTTGAGTTTGATATAACAAGTTGTAAAATAATTTACTTTTTCCAGGCGTTAACAATGTCGAATGCAAACGATGGAATCAACTTGGAAAGATTGGAAACAATAGGTGATTCATTCTTGAAATTCGCCATAACGGCGTTTTTGTACTGCGCCCATCCAACCGTGCATGAAGGGAAACTGAGCCATATGAGAAGTAAACAGGTATATATAGCTATTTTATTAATTTAAAGGCATTTGATTTAAATACAAAATTATATAACACAAATGAAAAAGAAGAGAATAATTTCAAAAATCACTCAATTGTTTGTGGCAAAACATATTTATATATCTACATACATATTTATATGTTTATATATTAACTACACATTTTACACATTTACATATTTATATAATATAACAAAACATATTTTGTTGTTGTTTGTATTTACGTAGTTGACGCAAGCTCGACTGATTATTATGAGGTCTCGGGTTCGATCCCCAGGTCAGGCAGTGTTATTGGATTTTATCATTATGAATTATCTCTATTACAACCTGGAGTTTGGTACCGGGCCCGGTATAAAGCAATAAGCTCGCCACCTATTGTATGGGGCCAATAACAAACTGGCGAAATATGGGTGTACCTACAATGCGATTGAGTCCTCTACCCCTTCGGGAGAAAGGCGTGATTGTATGTTAATTAAAAAGAAAAAGATATGTTCGAGTTCATTAGGTTATTTATTTTTGCCATCTGCCTATCTAATAAATAAAGTAATCTATTCATTATCCTTTTGAGCGGCTATCTGCTATAATGGCTGAGTCGCAAAAATTCGCGCTGGCTTTAATTTCACAAAAAACTTGAATTTCCTTCAATATTTGACTGGGAAACTATTATATATTTTAAATCCTTATGAAATAATCTCTATTCTTACATAAATAATATAATGTGGTTACATAGGAGAAAAATTGAACAATAACGTTTTTAAAATAAGTTGAGTATGCGTTTATTGAATACCGTGTAAAAAATTCTAATAATTAGAAATTAAATATGAATATGAAGACTTAATGAAAAAGATAGCAGTTACGTGATGATCATGGCATGATGATGAAGCAGAAAAACGAAATAAAGAAAGAAGCGAATTTTTTTACAATAATCATCATCATCATCAGTCGGAAGGAAGGAGCTGCTGAACATAGGACTCCTCTATAGTACGCCATTATTTTCATATGGGGGGGATTTTGTCGTAATCAGCACGCTTGTTGTGCGGCTTGGTAATCGCAGTAGTTGGAATACTTGGTGCCGGAGAGCGCTGCTGTCCATGACATGAATATGTGTCTCTGCCGGGTCTCACGGCTCCCACGGGATGAGAAAGGGGTGGCCTTATTATGTAGCCGAGAACCACTCGGCCAACTTTTACAATACTGAATTGTAATAATTCAACCTCTGTTAAATAATAGCTAATACCTGAGTTTGAATGAACGTTGTGTGTTGCAGGTATCGAACCTGAACCTGTACCGGCTCGGGCGAGCCAAGCGGCTCGGGTCCCGCATGATCGCGAGCAAGTTCGAGCCCCACGACAACTGGCTCCCTCCCTGCCATACCGCGCCGCCCGGCCCGCCCGGCCCGCCCGGCCCGCCCGGCCCGCCCACCAACCAACATTATAAGGTATCTATATACGACATCCGACCTCTCAGAGGGTAAATTCAACACCTATATAAACAGCAGTTCCCCGACTTAACCACCGAAAATATTGTTGTCATACAAGTCCGAACGAAAGCCTGGACGATCACACTGGTGTCCTATTACTTTCAACCTGACCTACCTATCGGTCCATATATTGAGCACATGCGAAGAATTGTCGACAGAGCCGGACCTACCAGAATCATTATAGGTGGAGATTCCAACGCCAAAAATATTTGGTGGGGGAGCCCTGTAGTGGACCACAGAGGCGAGGAATTCTCCGGTTTCCTCGAGGAGACGGGCTTACATGTGCTTAATACTGGAGAGATACCCACTTTTGACACCATCCGGGGGGGCAGGAGATTCTCGAGTTTCGTGGACGTGACGGCGTGTTCGGAGGACCTTCTGGACTTGGTGGACGAATGGAGGGTAGAAGAGGGATTGACTTGCTCCGACCACAATGGTATCGTTTTTAACATCAATCTTCAAAACAGTAAAGGCATAAAAGTTATAAGGACAACTAGGCTCTATAACACAAAGAAAGCAAATTGGTCTCAGTTTCGTGAGAAACTGAGCCAATCTAAGCTGAACAATAACATTACCAAAAGCAACATAACAAACATAAGCAATAGCCAGAACTTAGAAGCAATAATAATAAACTACACAAAAGCTATTACTGAAGCATGTAATAAAGCAATACCAAAAAAGAAAAAGATAGATGTTCTTAAATTGCCGTGGTGGTCGGAGGAGCTCGCGAAGCTGAAGAGGGAAGTCGCCACCAGAAAGAGGAGAATCCGCTGTGCCGCGCCACACCGCATGCCTGAAGTCGTTAAGAAATACCTGGAACACAAGGAAAAGTATGCATTAGAAACGGAAAGAGCGATAGTGGATAGTTGGAAGGGGTTCTGTGAGAAGCAGGATAAGGAGGGACTATGGGAGGGTATTTATAGAGTGATAGGTAGAACATCACGCAGGGAGGAAGATTTACCTTTAGAGAGGGATGGAAAGATTCTGGACGCAAAGGACTCTGCTAAATTTCTTGCTGAGACCTTCTACCCCGGGGACTCTGTTGAAGGAGAAAATGAAGAGAATCGCCAAATAAGAATCCGTGCGGGGGAGGTGAATGCTGGGACACAAGATGAACATTGTGACCCTCCATTCACCATGACCGAGCTGAGAATTGCGAAAGATTCATTAAACCCCAAAAAGGCCCCCGGCGCAGAGGGCTTCACTGCTGACATCTGCTCAAGAGCAATAGAGGAGGATCCAGAATCATTCTTGGAGCTGCTGAATAAATGCCTGACCCTCCATCTGTTTCCGCAAGTGTGGAAAGAAGCCACTGTGGTTATCCTGCGGAAACCAGGCAAGGAGAAATATAACATCCCAAAATCATACCGCCCGATTGGTCTCTTGCCGGTGCTTGGAAAAATTCTCGAAAAGATGCTGGTGGCCCGCCTGAAATTCCACTTGTTGCCAAGCATGAGTACCCGGCAATATGGCTTTATGCCCCAGAAGAGCACCGAGGACTCCCTCTATACCCTTATGTCACATATAAACACGAGCCTAAATCAGAAGAAGATAGTAACGTTGGTGTCATTGGATATAGAGGGGGCCTTTGACAACGCATGGTGGCCTGCCATCAGGGTCAGATTGGCGGAGGAAAAGTGTCCGGTAAATCTCAGGCGGATTTTTGACAGCTATCTCACCGACAGACGAGTCACGGTAAGATACTGTGGTGAGGAGACCAGTGTGGCTCCAAGCAAGGGATGCATTCAGGGATCCATAGCTGGTCCCATACTGTGGAACCTTCTCTTAGACCCACTTTTAAAGGACCTCGAGAGCAGTGGAGAATATTGTCAGGCGTTCGCGGACGATGTTGTGCTCATCTTTAGTGGACACACGGCCCTTGAAATTGAAACGCGTGCCAATGCCACTCTCGAGCGTGCCTGGGCGTGGGGAGTCAAAAATAAGTTAAAGTTTGCCCCGAATAAAACTAACGCCATGATTATTACCAGAAAACTGAAATTTGACTCCCCGCGTCTGGTCATGGGTGGGGTTGACATTGGCATGTCCGACGAAATTAAGCTGCTGGGACTCACGATGGATAAGAAACTGACCTTCAACGCCCACGTTACAAACATTTGCAAGAAGGCCATCGGGATCTCGAAGCAGTTAACCAGGGCCGCTAAGGTGAGCTGGGGCTTACACCCGGAAGTTGTGCGTTCGATTTATGTTGCCGCTGTGGAACCCATAATTCTGTACGCAGCTGGTGCATGGGGTCATGCTGCCTCCAAAATTGGAGTACAAAAACATCTAAACGCTGTACAACGCGGGTTCGCCATAAAAGTCTGTAGAGCCTACCGAACCGTGTCTTTGAACTCGGCATTGGTGCTGGCTGGGATACTCCCCCTTGACCTCCGAATCCAAGAGGCAGCTTCGTTATATGAGGCCAGGCGAGGGGTGCCCCAACCAGGACTAGGAGATCGGGAAATAGAAAGAATGTCTGCGGCCACGCTTGCTCACCACCCAGCGGAACAAATTCGCCACGAGTTCCAGCATTTGGTAGATCGGGAACAAGTAGACGCCAACAGCGAGTACGCAGTGCGCATTTTCACCGATGGCAGCAAGATTGGTGGCCGGGTTGGCGCGGCGCTATCCTTGTGGAATAGTGCCGCAGAAATCAAGGCAGTCAAATTTTGTCTGCCATCCTATTGCACAGTATACCAGGCGGAGCTCTTGGCGATATACGAGGCGAGCGAGGAGTGCGCGAGGCGCAACGAACTCTCCTACGCTATATATAGTGACTCTAGATCTGCCCTCCAAACCATCACCAACCTGGCCTGCATGCACCCACTGGCTTTAAAAACCAGGGAAAATTTCAAGACCGTTTCCCAACAAAGCAAACGCATGGACTTGTTCTGGATTAAAGCACATGCGGGGCTGGCAGAAAATGAGAGGGCAGATGAGTTGGCTAAACAAGCAGCTCAAAAGCTCAAAAAGAAGCCTAACTACGACCTTTGTCCGATTTCATTCGTCAAGCGAAGCATCCGCATGCGATCGCTTGACGAATGGAACCGGAGATATACAAGTGGCACAACAGCGGGGACCACCAAAATATTCTTCCCGAACGCAATAGCCGCCTACAGAATTGTGCGGAGGTTCAAGATGACGGGAGTGATCACGCAGGTTTTGACGGGGCATGGTGGTTTCTCTGAGTACCTACATCGGTTTAAGCTCAAGGAGAAACCATCGTGCATCTGCGACCCTAACGTCAGCGAGACGGTCCCCCACATCTTATTTGCATGCCCGGTGTTCTGTGGGCAACGTTTTGCAATTGAGCAGGAATTAGCCACTGAAATTACAGAAGAAAATGTCAATAATATAATGAGGGGGGAAATGAGGGAAAAATTTTTAGATTACTGTACTGGTATTGCCAAGATTGTCATAAAAAGAAATAGATAAAGTAAACAATGAGACCAAATATAATTGTATATTTATGATTCTCATTGATATAAAATAAGAATTGTAATATAAAATCATACTTAAGAATTTTAAATGTATAGTATACATGTAAGATTGAAAATGTGAAAATTAAATTTTGTTTTTTGTTTTATAATAAACTAGAATAAGATATATATAAGTATAAGAAAAGAACTGTAACTTAATTTAAGATAAAAATAAACTATAGACATCGAGTAGCAGAAAAGTTAACCCCCTAAGCATGTAAGAAGATGGATATTAGAAAGAAAAGTATGCAGAATGAAAGAAGAAGAAAGAAAGAAGTCGTTGAGACTCCGATTATGTTGGAGATAGGTTAGCTCGCGGGCCGGGCAGATAGCGCCCGGACAGAAAAAAAAAAAAAAAAAAAAAAAAACACCTATATAAAATCTACTAAAGAAGGCTTATTTAAAGTCAATCAGTACATAGTAGGCTAATAAAATTAGATTTTGAAATAGAGATTATTCTGAGCCGTTTGAAATAAATACTGATATGTTCAGAAAAATATACTGATGCAAATGCAAAAGTTGACAACTTTTGCTTTCCTGTAAAATACCCCTTAACAATTGAAATTAATTAAATACAAGAATATATTCTGATGTTACATACATAAACCTCACCGTTTTAATATAATAATAATATGAGACAACTTCCACACACGGTCATCTGGTCCCAAACTAGGCTAGAAGCCTGTACTATGGTAACCAGAGGACTGATATACATACTTATATAAGCTTATAACACCCAGACACAGATCAAACAGACATGTTCATGCACACAAATGTTTGACCTGGCCGGGGATCGAACCCGAGGCCTGCAGCACAGAAAGCAGAGTTACTACCGTCTGAGCCAACGAGGCTGTCTATATAATGTTGAGTTGAAAACACATATTACATTTGTAGACAAGAAAATTCTCTCCCACTTTCACTACGATTATTATATGCAAATTGTTTTCGCATCATAAAAATTTCTGAGTTAAAAATTCAAACGCGTTATTATTGTTCAATTTCCGTCATTAGATGACCATATTGAATGTTGATTGAAGTACTCCTTAGTACTTTGACAATCCAAAATATATAAATAAAATATTTTCTTGTTTTTAATTAATATCGATTGTTAAGGGGTATTTTACAGGAAAGCAAAAGTTGACCCAATGATCAGTATGTTTTTCTGAACATATCAGTATCTATTTCGAACGGTTCAGAATTACTTCTATTTCAGATCGATTTTTCCCGCAATCTGATGCCACTATAGAGGACAAATATTCCTGGAAACTACTGCATAGCACCACGCGGCACCGACACTAACAAACGAATGTAACCAAACCAAATATTGTTAAACAATCAGTTGAAAACATTAAGCCCTACAAGTTTCTTGTGCGTTCTTCTTGTATATGTATCTTTCCGAACGAAGGGTAGACTCATTACTGAATCCTCATTGACTTGCAGAAGTGACATTTTGTGACTTAATTATGATATAAATTTTAATTTTTTACCCGTTCTGTTAGATAAAAGAAATTATTATTATTTAAAACCGACACAAACATCTATCGTGTAATGGGGCATAGAAAATATATTTTTTTACTTGTTTTGCTCGAAAAGTCCGTCATTGTTTCGTATCAGAGCGGGGCAAAAAATAACATTTCAATATCTGGGGGATAAAGTAAATTTCTTTTTAACTTTTGTCTGTTACCATCGAGATAACATTTTTTTTGTTTAGGATTATGGCCAATGTTTGGATTAAATTAATAATTTTACTATCTCAGAATCGTATTGAGTTCGTAGAGTGTAACACGCGGCGCTAAAACTCATTATAACTCCTATTGACTTTCTCGCTACAGCTCGGCAGTAAAACTATACAATGGGTCTCTAGACCCTTGTGAAATCTTTGTTTTTTATGATAGTGACAAGACGAGCAAATCAGGCGCCTGATAGTAAGCATCATGATTGCCCATATCAGACACAGTGCCACCCATTGTTTTAATATTCAGAATTGTGCGCGGCACTGCACTGCGCCTGTCACCCTGAGGATATTAGTTGTTGAAACTCATCACGCCCAGTAATTTCGCTGGTAACATTATTCTTGCGTCCGGAACACAGTAAAGTTTGCACATTACTGCTTGGCGGATGAATAACTGGCAAACTATTGTGTACAGATAGACACAGAAGGGCGGAAGGGCCATGACGCGGCAACAGGTTGCTACATCCCATACAACCTCATCACACAACATAGCATACCAGGTGAATATAATCATATTAAATATAAAAAAAAATGTTTATTAGATACGGAGGAGCCCTGGGCGACATATGGAGCTGAATTGGCCGCGACGAGATCTCTCCCTCAGCTGTGCTGTTTATTGACAGAAAACGTATCAACAGGGAAGCAAAAATATAAAATATGATGCATTAGTGCTCCTATAATGTATTTTTATAGGCAAATTGTTTCAAGGCACGGGTAGAGCGTAAACATTAGATGGTTCAATAATGCCCCATAGCAGTAAAAACTCATATTTTTCTGACAATAGGGTATGTTTTCCACCAGAATTTTGTTTCTTAACGCCGGGAGCTCTGTGCGTTTAATGTCGCGGAGTTCAAACTGGCTACCGGGCGTTTTGGGCTTAAGAATAGAATAGAATAGAATAATACTTTATTGCATACCAAATTAAATAACAAGGTTAGAAGTAACGACACAAAAAATATATATAACGGTAAACAAGCGGCGGTCTTATCGCATAAAGCAATCTCTTACAGACAACCTGGGGATGGAAAAGGAGAGTTAAAAACATTAAATGACGGAGGTGTGCAATAAGTAGATAATATACAAATAGAAACAAATATTATGTTACATAAAACAGATACATAATGAGTATGATAATATTAAAGTATATAACAATAAATAAATGACTCATCCTGGATTACCCAGGATGTTAAACTATTTAAATCTTTATTGTTTGACATTATTAATATTAGTAAATTATACCCCAATAATGAATTAATGAATCAAATTATTACTGACATGAAAAATAAATATGACATTTTAATAAATAATACTAAATCTAATTTTTACAAGAGATTAATTGAAGCCAGTACCAATCCGTCTAAGGCAATGTGGAATATTGTGAATAAACAAAGAGGCAAATTGTGCAATACTGTGAGCTTAGATATCACTGACGTAGTTTTAAACTCAGACGGGACAAAGTTTCAAACAAAGAAAGAAGTAGTTGACGTTATGAATGCTAGGTTCCTAGGCGCGGCTGCGACCTGCGGTGCACCTCGCGCTGATATCACCTGCGCTCTGGCTGTTCTGAACATGGCACGTGTTCCAGCTGATCGATCGTTAAGGCTGCGTCCTTTTAGTCCCGATGAAGTATATCGCCTCATCACATCACGCATCCCCCCGAAACCTTCGAGAGATGTGTATGGCCTTAGTATGAAACTAATAAGAATAGCAGCGGCCCCCCTTGCGCCCATATTAGCCGAATTATTTAATAGATGTATTAGTGAGGGAACTTATCCTACCTCGTTGAAAGTCAGTAAGGTGGTTCCTATTTTTAAGGGTAAGGGGAAGAGATGCGATATGGACGGTTATAGACCTGTTTCCATTATCCCCGCACTAGCGAAAATTTTCGAGAGCGGACTCAGTACACGTCTTACTGATCATTTGGCCTCAATGAATAGCCTATCGGATAGGCAATACGTATACAGGAAAGGACGATCAACGACTTCCCTCACTAGAGAACTCGTTCGCCGTATTATGTCCGCACGTGAGAGCAAGCAACATGTTGCCGTCCTATGTTGTGACCTGTCGAAGGCTTTCGACGTGGCAGATCATGCGCTACTGGCTGGAAAACTGCGACACTATGGCATAGAAGGAAAGTCATATACATTATTTAATGACTTACTGCAAAACAGGTCTCAGATCGTAGTTGGCGACTCAGGGAATGAAAGGTCAGATCCGCTTCAGTCGGTGATGGGTGTAGCGCAAGGATCATCCGTCTCAAACCTCTTGTTTACGCTGCTCTTGAATGACCTACCAGCTTCAGTAAACGCTGCTGAAGTACTAATGTATGCTGACGATGTCGCAGCTATTGTAACTGGCACATCCACCAACGACATCGAGTCAAAACTGAACACTACCGCGTCTCAGCTTGCAAGATGGTTTGATGCGAATGGACTTGCACTTAACCTAAAAAAAACTCATTTCCTGCTCTTCGACCTGTCCGGTAAAAACCCTGAGGCCCTCTCTGTGATGGTATCGGGCAGACTGTTGAAACAGGTAAATACGACGTCATTTCTTGGGTTTGAAATCGATGCCTGTATGAAGTGGGACAGTCATATCGAGAAGCTGTGTAGTAGGATCGGAAATTCCTGTTTTGCACTTAGCAGAGTTGCGCGAGTGGTATCCACGGAGGTCGCACGAACGTGCTACTACGCCACAGTCCACTCCTTACTCAATTACGGAGCGGAGCTGTGGGGACGTTCGGCCGAGTGGGAACGCGTCTTTCGCCTACAGAAACGCGCCGTCCGAACTATTGCGCGGGTCAAATGGGATACTCCCACTAGACCTTATTTTAAAAGCCTAGGCATCCTCACGCTACCATCAATATTGATCCTCCAAATAGCAATGTACGTAAGGACCAACATGGACTCGTTTAGGACTAATGGTAGCCTCCACAAATACCAAACGCGTAATGCGGGTAAACTAGCTGCTATAAGTAGGACGCTCAAAAGATCTTCCAAGTTAACCCATATCATGGGCCCGACCGTATATAATAAGCTGCCAGACCACATCACTGCGGCTCTCACACTAAACGGCTTCAAGTCTCGCCTACAACGCTGGCTTGTTGAGCATTCCTTTTATACTTACCAGGAATTTATTAATTTTAAATGACTTACATAATTTATTTATTGTATTTTTTACTTTGTACTTTTTTTTTTTGTTTTTCTTTTAAAGAGAATAATGTTTCAATCATAATTAATTATTATGAAAATATTTTTAGCTTAGTAAGATGACATGTAAACTGATTTTATGAAATATATGAATATGAATATGAATAAATAATACATACATATAATAGTAATACATAATATAATACAACCTACTATAATAATTATAATTTAATACCTATAATTTTACGTGTATTTTACGCTTAAGTATACGTGTATAACATACGTACCAAATGGCTTTGCTATACTCCAAAATGTCATACTGTTTCCTAAAAGAAAACGGACTAATTTGTAGTTGTAGATATTATGTGCCTGATCGGCCATCTTATGCGACAAGTTTCGTAGTAGATGGTAAGCATAATGATTGCCCATATCAGACACAGTGTCACCCAGTGTTTTAAAATTCTGCACAGTACTGCACTGCGCCTGTCACCCTGAGATATTAGTTGTTGAAACTCGTCATGCCCATTAATTTGTCAGGAAAGTTCACCAGTTCAATATTAAACTAGATGTTTAATAATAATGTTCTCAGATAAATCAATAGCTGACTGCGTGGAGGCCTTAATAGGTGCATATCTGTTGGAATGCGGCCCTAGAGGAGCGCTACTGTTCATGTCGTGGCTGGGGATCAGCGTGTTGCCGCAACACAAGGTGGAGTTGGAGCAACATGTTGCTGGCACGTGCCGCGAGGGGACTCAGGTGAGTGGAGGGGTGAATAGGTGCATATCTACTGCATCTACTCCGCCCACCTAAATGAATGAATGAATGAAAAAATGAATGAATGAAAACTCTTTATTGCTACCACAATATAACAGAAAATAACAAAGAAGAAAAACTTAAAACTAGAAAGAAGTAACAACTTGTGGCCTTATCGCTCAGAGCGATCTCTTCCAGGCAACCATGCAGGGAAAGGAAATACCTAAACTACTTTCATAGCAAAGAAAATCAATGAATGAGGAGAAATCAATGAACAAAAATGTCAACTTCCCATATAAATAACCCGATCACCTGATCGATTTTGTGTCGAACCACAGAATACTTAAGTACTAAAGATACAGAAGGGACACTCTTCAAAATTATTTAAATAAATAGCGACTCTAGCTCCGACGCAATAAAGTGCATTGCAGGTCGCGCAGCGCCTAACTAATTATCGTTATATTAACATACAAGCTGCCTCTCTTTCTATCTCGTATCTCTCTATCTGTTCTCTCTGTCTAGCACATAGATATTGTACCGTCCAGACGGACGCCCCGGATACTTGTAGCTTCATTCCTTTATTGCGGAGTGTCCTAGGACTGGTTGAACTTCGCTATCCTTTTTTTAAGTTGCTCAGTTTGACTGACACTATAATTTATTAGAAACATCCCTTATCTTAAGTATTTAACAACCTTTTTTTGTTATAAATTATATTATTCAGTGTTTTTTTTTTTTTTTTGGCAGCTATAGAAAGATATATATATAGTCCTCCTCATCGATTTCGATGACGGCGACCCAGCCATCACGGATTATCCGTATTTTTGTGAGCCCTAATATGGCTCGCCATACCCAGCTTGGTCTTAAATACTCTGCAACATGTGTGACAGTAGAGTTGACCCGCGGAGTTGTAGGTATATGTATAGGAGGGTTTAGGTCTCTCTTTACGTAGTTGGCGCTTAACGTCTAGCGTCTGAAGGCGATTTTCTTCAAACGTCTTGACCTTTTCATAGATGGTAGAACGCCAAGATGACCTACGGGCAGCGAGCTCCTCCCAACATTCCGGGTCAATAGCACAAGCGTTAAGGTGCCTTTTGAACACATCCTTATAGCGCAGATGCTGACCGCCGTGTTTCCGCTTACCTTTAGCCATCTCCGAATAGAATACAGCTTTAGGTAATCGGCGATCATCCATGCGGAGGACATGTCCGCACCACCTAAGTTGCCTTTGCATTAGGAGAGATTCCATTCCGCACATTCCGGCGCGACGCAGGACCTCCGAGTTGGGGACGCGATCCTGCCACTTTATTCTTAAAATAGATCTTAGACATCTAAGGTGGTAAGTGTCAAGCTTTCTTATGTCTGCTTTGTAAAGGCACCATGTCTCTGCGCCGTACAAAAGGACCGGGATGATTAGAGCCTTGTAGACACTAATCTTCGTCTCCAGCTTGAGATCATGGGACTTCCAGACACGACCAGTGAGTCGCCCGAAATTAGCAGCGGCGTTAGCTATACGTGATGGTATCTCTGAAGCTAAGGTATTATCGCAGCGAATAATGCTTGCTTGCCAAGATACTTGAAATGCAACACCTCTTCTAGCGGTTTCCCATCTAGATTAAGTGTAGCCGGATCAGCTTGGCTACCTCTTAGAGGTTGTTTGAGGACTTGGGTCTTGGAAGCACTTATAACCAGGCCAAATCGTTGACAGGATTGGTGAAGTGCATCAACATAGCTTTGAAGTTGCGCCATGCTATCGGACATGAGGCATACGTCGTCAGCGTAGAGTACCTCTAGTATATCGAGCTTTTCAACTTTGGTCTTTGCTCTGAATCTGGTGATATTGAACACGCCCTTTTCTGACCTGACATTAAGTTGAATTTGGTCGCTACAACACTGCAGAGCATCTCTCATTACAACAGAAAAATATATTGCGAAAAGTGTGGGTGCCATGACACAGCCTTGTTTTACTCCACTGGTGATCGTAATCTCCTCAGAAAGTTCTTTTCATGCCGAACCTGCGCTTTCATTCCAACATGAAATTGGCGAATCAGGTTAACGAATTTCTTTGGATATCCCGATTTTCGGAGAACGAGCCAGAGGGCCTCACGGGGGACTCTATCAAACGCCTTCTCTAAATCAACGAAGCACATGTAGAGGGGCTGTTGATGTTCAAGGCTTTTCTCCTGGAGTTGCCTTACAACAGAGATAGCATCAATTGTTCCTCTACTAGGTCGAAAGCCACATTGGCTCTCCGGTAGGTACTGCTCTGCTAGCTCGCTGAGGCGGGTGTTGATAATGTGCGCGAGAATTTTACCGGCGCTGGAGAGGAGCGAAATGCCTCGATAAGAACTGCAATCGGAGACATCTCCCTTCCCTTTGTACAGTTTACAAATTACCGCATCCCTCCAGCCCCGTGGAATCTCTTCATTTTCCCACACTTTAAGGACAAAATAAAAGAGCCTTTTTTCAGTGTGTTGTCCACTGTACTTGTATACTTCAGCTGGAAGTTGGTCCATTCCTGGGGTTTTACAGTTCTTAAGACGCTTCACTGCTTTCATGAACTCTTCAAAGGTGGGTGGATCGTCAAAGTTTTCACAAACTGGACGCTCTTCGAGCAAATCTATATAGGAAAGGTCAGCACGGAGCGCGTCAGGGTTCAAAACATCACCGAAGTGCTCTGCCCATCGCTTCAATAGCGCATTCTTGTCAGTAACTCGCTGCTGCCTATCCTTCGAATACATGGGAGCTGTTTTCCTTACTCGAGGCCCAAAAATTGCTTGTATGCCTTCGAAGAACCTGCCAGTTAAGTGAGTATTAGCGTAGTGCTGTAGTTCAGCAGCTTTTTCTTTCCACCATTTGTTCTTCAATTCGCGAACTTTGGTTCTTAGATTTAATTGTGCTTCTTTATTGCCGCGCGTATCCGTTGATCTTAAATTCAGTTCATTTCTGTGCCTTTCAACAAGCAGTTTTATGTCGTTGTCAGAAGCATCAAACCAGTCTTGATTTCGTTTCTGTGGTGTGCCGATGGTGTTCAGGGCACAAATATGAAGATGTTTTGCGATATATTGCCACTCGTCGTCAATTGTGCAAAGTATCTGGGGCACAGAGAGAAAACTCGGAGTCAAGCTTTTTACCTAGTTCTGGTGATGTTATCAATTTTGAAACGGATAGTTTTGATGGAATTTTGTGTGGTGCCCGCCGTGGAGGTTTAAGCTCTAGGCGCATCTTTGATCTGATAAGACGATGGTCAGTCCAGCCTAGCGCCCCACGCATAGCTCTCGTTATAAGTACGTCATGAAGGTCTTTACGGCGGACTATTACATAGTCTAGAAGATGCCAGTGCTTGGATCTGGGGTGCATCCACGAGGTCTTATGTTTATCGGCAAGGCGGAAAAATGTGTTGGTAATGCCAAGGTCTAATTCGGCACACAATGACAAAAGACGTAGCCCGTTATCATTACACTTTCCAACGCCATGTTTGCCAAGGACACCATTCCAGAGATCATAATCGGTCCCTACGCGGGCATTAAAGTCCCCAAGTAAAATGATCTTATCATGTTTAGGGACAGCTTCGAGGACTTGTCGAAGTTGTTGGTAAAATCCTTCTTTATCCTCATCCGGTGAAGGTAAGGTAGGCGCATAGGCGCTAAATAGGTGGATGAATTTGTTGTCTGTGATAGGTAGACGTAGAGTCATGAGGCGGTCATTGACACCCTTGGGTAGGTCACTCAGATCTCTCGCTAAACCATTGCGTATAGCAAAGCCTACGCCATTTCCCGCCCTCTCACCGGCAGGACGTCCGCTCCAGTAATAGGTGTAGCCACCGAGTTCCTCACAAAGCTCTCCGCAATCACTAAGATGGGTCTCACAAATTGCAGCTATATCGATCTTATAACGAGCTAACTCTCTCGCTATGAGAGCAGTTTTCCTCTCGGGGCACAAGTTCCGGTCATTATCTAACAGAGTGCGTACGTTCCAGGTGGCAATGCAAAGTCGTTTGGTTTTTTGAAATTGTTTATTCTTGTAATTCTTTCGACCGCGTTTGTCGATGTCCAGGCGCCCGCGGTTTGGCCCCTAGATGTTTTGTGAGACGGACTATTTTTAGGCCACCTTTTCTAGGCCCCTCCTCTGTGCAGAAGAAAGCAGAGCGATCCTAAATAGGGCTGCTTTGTCACCATTCGTGCTGCCGAACCCAGAGCCCCGCCTCGGTCGACTCCAGGAGCGACCTCTCTCGCTTGGCCGCCTACGTGCAGGGTGTCAACTAAGGCTTCGGCACATCGATACCTAAACCTCACCGCCTTCACCCCATCGCCGCAGGACTTTTATACTCAAATCCATAAATTATAGCTAGGGTCATCTGCGCGTGAACTTATTTATAGTGGATGAGCGGTTGCGCTGGTGCAAATCCACTTCACTCGTCCTTTCTCCTGTGATCCAATGGTCCAGTAAACCGGAACGATTGGCAGCAGTCGGGATGCAGCGGAAAGACCGCAAGTCACTGTATGGACTCTGACAAGCGCCCTTAAGGTTTTCCACATTACCTCGCTACATGGACATTCAGAAAGTATCATGTCAATGTAGACTTTTTATTTTCAGGAGTCACTGATCTAATTCGAAGATGTTCACGAGATTAGTCCCCTTCCTTAGGTTTAGCCCACTGACGTGGTTTACCGGGGTGTGGCCGCTGTGACTACAGCTTCTTGGAGCCACTAAGGAAGAGATTGTGGAGGTTAATAGGCACCGAACACTCCACTACACCCCAGAAAGATATATAAGATTCGTGCGAAAACTATTTTTATTCGCTATAATTACAAAGCTATATCAAATTAAAAAATCATTTTTAATCCAGTACCGAAAACACGCCGATAGTACCCGAACGAGCTCGTGACCTGTAGTGACGTCACAATGTCATAAAATACCATACATAACTATAACATAATGACGTCACAATCATGGCGACCACTCGTAGCGCGTTCGTGAACAAGTGACTCCTATTGAAATTCTATCAATTTTAATTGCTTATAATTAATTAAAAGATATATTTTTAAAGTGATTTTTGAATCGGACGATACATAATTTCCATTAAACTTTCAGAATAAATTAAAAAATTCGCCATTTTTTCTTTCAATACTCAATTATCAACAGAAACCAGCTCAATCATCACCAAAACGCCGGCGGACGTCATCATCATCATCATCCGGTGACGAAGGGTCTGAGGCGTCACAATCAGATGAAGATATCTGGGACGAATCGAGAGAGTTCGTGGGACCAGTTGGCGCGAGACATCCGTATAGGGATCAAGACGGAAAATGGGTTCAAGTGAGACTTTGTTACAGTAATTTGAATGTATACTCTCACAGAACGTGTTACCCCAATTACCCTGCTCGAGTCAATTCATATGTGTTATGTGGACAACCCATATTGTCAGAGTATTTTTTCTTCTTTCATGGACCCACACGAATGTATTGCCAGTGTCAAGTTTTGTATTGCTAGCCTGCTTACACGGACATTCATGATGTTGCGGATGAAAATAAAAGACCAGGGGCTAACTTGTGAAAATTCCGTGTTCCGTATTCAAGATGCATTACAATAATAAAATGACAGTGACATATCACCAAATTACGTCTTCGTTCAAAACCAAGTTTTTCTTATAACTATCGTGACGCCGCGCGTCCTATATATTTGCGTTACAAATTATGTTGCAAAGCTAAACATTCCTAAGTCTAAATTTAATTTGACAAATTAAATATATTTTAAGCCTAAAATCCATATACATAGGTTTAATTTAGTGCCAAAAAACAAACATCCGCAATTTTATTAAAAGGTTTGACAAAAGATTGACATTGGCTTGATGCCTGACGCATGATTAACGATTTTGAACGAATTCTTAACTTAAACAATATCTAAAAAGTTTATAAACGAAAGCGTCGTCTACACATGGACTCGCACGTTATATAAATTTTCAAGTTAATATGGTCAATTAGTCAATTCAGAGTCAGGGCGAGCCCAGTCAAGTCACAGCTCTAGTAAAGTGGTGGTCTTTACAAGAAGCTGCCGGAATTTTGGCGGGAACACGAAAAATCACATTTCAACTCTGGCATCACTCGCCGAGAGACTTGTGTATCTTCGAAAACACTCAACACGTAATATTCCACCATTATTACTCGTACACGTTAAACATTCCACATTTATGCATTCCAAATTTCATTTCTATCAGTTCTGTAGTTGTGACGTAATAAGAACAAACAAATACACACAAAACCAGCGTTAGATGGCGCTGGGGTTGAGTTAGACCACGCTAGCGTTTTAGTTAGCGTTGACAGCCTCGTTGGCTCAGATGGTAGTAACTCTGCTTTCTGTGATACAGGCCCTGGGACTAACATTTGTGTGCGTGAACATGTCTGTTTGATCTGTCCCTGGGTGTTATAAGCTTATATAAGTATGTATATCAGTCATCGGGTTACCATAGTACAGGCTTCTAGCCTAGTTTGGGACCAGGCAACCGTGTGTGGAAGTTGTCCTATATTATTATTATTATTAACCATATTGTATTTGGTTTCAGATTGTCTATGGAGAATTGAAAGCCCCCCCGTCGCCTCTACTCCGGTACATAGAAGATCCTGAGGGAGAATTGGAACAAATGCTATCAGGTCAGTTCATCTAGGAGGTCTAGTGTAGTGGTAGGCCTCTCTTTAGCAGGGGCCCGCCAGGGGAAGTACCACACCTTTACCAGATATTCATCCGCCAAGCAGTAATGTGCAAACATTACTGTGTTCCGGTATGAAGGGCTATGTTACCAGCGAAATTACTGGCCTTGACGAGTTTCAACAACTGATATCTCAGGGTGACAGGCGCAGTGCAGTGCCGCGCAGAATTATGAATTTTAAAACACTGGGTGGCACTGTATCTGTTATGGGCAATCATGATGCTTACCATCAGGCACCTGATTTGCTCGTCTTGTCACGCACTATCATAAAAAAATACTCCCTCACTAAAGATCGTCAGTAAAACTACCGAGCTATACAATAGAGCTCTTTAGCTCCGCGTGTAACAATCTAGTATATTTCTTTTTATAATATTTTTATATATATATATATATTTATTATTGTTCTATTTTTGTACTTACTTATTATTATTTTATTTATGTTTTTGGATTTTTGTATAATTACTGTTATTTTTTTCTTTACTAATTAGTGTGATTGGCGATTGCAGCCGTTCGTATTAAGTTAAATAAATAAATAAATAAATTCTTTCGTCCCCAGGATACGATGCCCTAGAAAGGACCCTTCAATACAGATTCCGTGACAGATCGTTGTTGCTGCAAGCGTTGACTCACGCGTCCCATCAACGGAACAGATTGACTGATTGTTATCAACGGCTCGAGTTCCTCGGAGACGCTATATTAGGTGAGAATCTTTTAGGGGCGTCCGAATTTCGATACGAAATGATAGTACACAAATTATGAAAGAGGAGATATAAGATAGATTTATAAGGCTAGTGTGAATGGTCAAGTCGGTAGCGGTCGATCGCGGGCGTACTGTTCATGAACAAGTTGATGTTATCTTAAGAAAAGGTCAGGTCAAAAGTACCAACAACCGACGAGCATGCATGAAGAATGTGATGAAAGTGGAAGAAGCGAAAGTTGTATGTCAGGATCGTAGCAAGTGGAAAGAAATAGTCTCTGCCTACCCCAACGGGAACAAGGCGTGACTGTATGTATTTATTAAGAAGAAGAGAAATTTTTAACATCCAATTGTATTGATTTTGAACGTTTTATGACTAAAACCGTAATGTTTTAGTCAAATTTATAAATTTATGAAGATAAAAGAACCGTTTTCGTTTAAAGAAAACCGTACGGTTTTTAATTATAATTGAATATATTTTGGCGCAAATAATGGCCAGATTAAGGCTGGGTTTTTTGATCACTGGTTAAGTCGATCAATGGTTAAATTTTTTGACAAGCCATTTGGAGTATAATGCAGTTATTTGGTCTCCTCATGAGGCCAAATACAAATTAATGTTAGAAAGAATTCAAAACAAATTCTTAAGATTCATGTATCTGAAGCAATATGGTGTGTATCCGGGCTACCCATTACTATATCCGACTTTGTTTTTGTTAGGTATGGTAGGTTACTATAAATTAGAGATTAGAAGGGAAGTAGCTATCGCTATCTACGTACTGAAGGTAATCCGGGGAAAGATACATAATCCCAGAGTAATGGAGTCTGTGTGCATCTGTGTCCCGGATGAGTATGTGCCCTCCGCGCCCTCAACATTATATCAGAGAGGGTTGACATTTTCTCTGCTTCTCTGAGTGAGTTCACACGGATCTCGTATGCCATATT
The DNA here is from genome assembly GCA_947063395.1 of Hemistola chrysoprasaria. Classification (NCBI taxonomy): domain Eukaryota; kingdom Metazoa; phylum Arthropoda; class Insecta; order Lepidoptera; family Geometridae; genus Hemistola; species Hemistola chrysoprasaria. The sequence goes on along the minus strand of OX346738.1, from coordinate 5,202,753 downwards.
ATGTCATATGTATAGATAGTTAGGCACCCAGTAATATTGTGTTTGTAGTAATAGTATAGATATAAGGTAGAACTAGTTTTAATTAATAATAATATAAGTGTTCGATAGTTTATCGCATTAGGTATAAGTCCTGTAAAGGTAAACTAGTTCAGAAATAAATATATAAATAAATAAGTAGTTAAAATTCGACAAAATTCGTATTTTCATCCCTGGTCTACTATTTTTTGCCACATGATTTAACCATTGGTTAGAAATTTAACTATAGTCTGTCAAATGGTTAAGTAAAGTTAAGTTAACCATAACTAACGAAAAAGAAACCGGTCCTAAGAGTCGACCGCAAACAGTTGAGTAGAAAATTATTCAAACTCAAACTCAAAAACTCAAACAGATTCATTCAAATAGGTCATAATCTGACACTTTTGTACGTCAATGAAGATACAGTACTGAGTCTACCGTGCGTTCGGAAAGATACCTCTACAAGAAGAACGCACAAGAAACTTGTAGGGCTTAATTTTTTCAACAGATAGTTTCACAATATTTGGTTCCCTATTCCTTCATATCTATGTACATATTCTCATTTTGTATGCGTGATTAGATTAGATTAGATTAGAATACTCTTTATTTCGACCATTTTACATAATATTACACAGTACAATACAATAACTTAAAATTTAAGCTATAACTAAAAAGTGATTGGTCGACAATGGGCGGCCTTATCGCTTTAAGCGATCTCTTCCAGGCAACCAGTCTGGACGGAAAGGTGTAATAGGAAGAGTAGGGATGGGATCGGGTACAAAATTATTACACATAACTTATATACACTATACATAATTGGAATTATAATATTTACTACATAATATTAATATACTACATACATCTATAACATAATATGACATAAATATATACTATGTGTGTAACATTAAAGGAGAATGCTTGCAGATTACCTAATAACTCGTCACTTGTATGAAGACGCTCGGCGCCATTGTCCCGGCGCCCTCACCGACCTGAGGTCAGCTCTCGTCAACAACACTATATTCGCCACGCTCGCTGTCAGGCATGGCTTCCACAAGTAAGCATCTTTATTATGATAGTGAGTGACAAGACGAGCAAATCAGGTGCCTGATGGTAAGCATCATGATTGCCCATATCAGACACAGCGCCACCCAATGTTTTAATGTTCAAAATTGTGCGCGGCACTGCACTGCGCCTGTCACCCTGAGATATGAGTTGTTGAATCTCATCATGCCCAGTAATTTCGCTGGTAACAATGCCCTTCAAACCGGAACACAGTAATGTTTGCACATTACTGCTTGGCGGATGAATAACTGGCAAAGGTGTGGTACTTCCCCAGGCGGGCCCCTGCTAAAGAGGCCTACCACTACAATAAAGAGACCAACATACATTACCATTACCATACCATAGAATACAGACCGCAACGTACAGAAGGTAGGGATTTATTTTAAATGTGTATTGGTAAGAAGTCCCGGGTTCGATCCCTAGGTCAGATAGTGTTAAATATTGGATTTTTCCATTAGGAAAATATCTCAATAACTGCCTGGAGTCTGGAACTGTGCCCGGTAGATGGCAATAGGCTCGCTGCCTATTACATGGGACCAATAACATACTGGCGAAATGTGGGTGTATCTACTGTGGGACTGAGTCCTGGGTACACCTCTGCCTACCCCTTCGGGAAAAAGGCGTGAATGTATGTTTATGTATATATGTGTGTATTGGCATGCCGATGAACATCCGATCCATCGTTGAAACGTTAGCTCTCGGAGCAATTATCAAGCCCGAAGAAATAACGAAAAGTTGAACCATAAAAGCACCGGCTTGACCCTTCTTACTCACGCGAAACGCAATGTACTGAAAAGAGACGGACATATCTCACCTCGACTTTCTAGAAATGCAGTGAAGCCGTTTTATTTCAATAAATTGCTCCGAGTGTTCACCATTGTGGTGACAGTCAAAGTCGAAAAATATTTATTGAAACCTCGTTTGCATTAAATTGGTTTTTTTACTTGTAATAATAATTGCAGGTACTTCCGTCACACGTCGCCCGGTCTCAACGAAGTTCTCACGAAATATGTAAAAATACAGGAGGAAAATGGACATTCGATCAGCGAAGAGGTAAATATTGTTCTTTAACGAGGTGTATTCTAGAAAAAGTAGATCTCAAAAGAAGATAAGCTGGCGTTGATATTAATTTCTTTTTTTCCACACACGGAATTCCAATTTATTTGATTGAAAGGGAATTAGGGGAGAAAAAGGGGAATTTCGCTGTAGCGTTATTTCTCCACGGATTTCAGTCAAATTTGAGAGGCACACTAAAACTTCATTGTACACATATTCTATAAGATGTCTCGAAAAAAATCTAAGACGTTAATGGAAGGGAGAAAAGGGGCATGATATTCGTGGTTCATACGACGTTTTCGTCGCTAGCCCTTAGTGTATTTTTTGCAGTTGTCTATTTCGCACGCATGATGTAGCGACGCCACGTGATAAAAGTTGATTCACTCTTACTAACTCCTACGAATTGAGTTTTTTTTTTGTATAAATGGAAAGATCATATAAAAGTTTCGTAGCAAAACTATTTTTAGTTTTTTTTTTATTCGCAAAATTACAAAGTTATATCAAATTAAAAAATCATTTTTAATCCAGTACCGAAAACACGCCGATAGTACCCGAACGAGCTCGTGACCTGTAGTGACGTCACAATGTTATGAAGTACCATACATTACTATAATATAATGACGTCACAATCATGGCGACCACTCGTGACTTATTGGAATTTTTTCAATTTTGAATTGCTTATAATTAATAATAAACATATTTTAAAGTCATTTTCGAATCGGATGATACATAATATACTTTTAACTTTCAGAATAAATTAAAAAATACGACTTGTTTTCAAATACTCAATTATAATAGCTAATTGAAAAGTTAAAAAATCACTATTTTGAAATTTTTTCGACAATAAATATGCAATGGCTTTGCTAAGTAAGCAGTAATGTGCAAACCTTACTGTATTCCGGTCTGAAGGGCAATGTTACCAGCGAAATTACTGGGCGTGACGTTTCAACAACTAATATCTCAGGGTGACAGGCGCAGTGCAGTGCCGTGCACAATTTTGAATTTTAAAACACTTGGTTGGCACTGTGTCTGATATGGGCAATCATGATGCTTACCATCAGGCACCTGATTTGCTCGTCTTGTAATTCATAATCATAAAAAAAAAAAAAAAAAAAAATTAAATAAAAATATGTAGTTAATGTTTGTTTTTCCAGCATTATTTGATCCAAGAAGATGAATTGGAGCAAGCTGAAGATGTGGAGGTGCCCAAAGCTCTGGGAGATCTCTTCGAGTCCGTAGCTGGAGCTATATTCTTGGATTCTGGTGAGATAATAACACTGATATTGTTTAACTAGCGGTTTCACCCGAGCATTGTCAGCCATGTCATTAGAGGTATGAAGCTACAAGTAGCCGGAGCGTCCGTCTAGACGGTACAATTACTATGTGCTAGACCATGTGTAAATTCCAGATTTGCACAAAAACGGTATGACGTTGTGGTACCTAAACTCTACAACAAATTAAATAAAAAACATAAGGCAACTAAAATTACAAACAATCAAGTTAAACATGCAATACTCACCTGGCTACAAGAATTCGATTTTTTTTTTTTTTTTTTATGATAATGAATGACAAGACGAGCAAATCAGGTGCCTGATGGTAAGCATCATGATTGCCCATAACAGATACAGTGCCACCCAGTGTTTTAAAATTCAAAATTCTGCGCGGCACTGCACTGCGCCTGTCACCCAGAGATATTAGTTGTTGAATCTCATCGTGCCCAGTAATTTCGCTGGTAACATTGCCCTTCATACCGGAACACAGTAATGTTTGCACATTACTGCTTGGCGGATGAATAACTGGCAAAGGTATGGTACTTCCCCAGGCGGGGCCCCTGCTAAAGAGGCCTACCACTACAAATGAAGGAATAGAGAATATGTTGAGTGATTTGTACTTTTAGATAAATCAACACTCTCACACACTACCTTGACAGACATGCACCCCCCCCCGAACACCCCCCCTCCCTCTCACACCATCACACCCCCCCTCGCACACAAACATACCAACAGTTTAAAATTTTTCATGGCACATCCACCCAATTTTAAATTGAAGTCCATTTTTTTTTATTTAGATTTATATATTAAATTTATTATAATCTTATATCATATTGTAGTGACATAATATACAATACTCTTTATTGAGACCAAAATTTATACAGATTTGACTAAAAAAACTAATAACAGAAGTTAATTCTAATTGGTCGACAATGGGCGGCCTTATCGCTTTAAGCGATCTCTTCCGGGCAACCAGCCTTTGGATGGATAGGGGAATGATAGGATGAGTAGGGTAGTAGGGTAGGTAGTAATATAGTTTATAAGCTCAAAAATGTGAGAAGCCACTGGCTCCTGAAACACAGTTTATACTACACAGTTCGGGAGCCTATGGATTCAAAATAAACCTGTAGCATATATATTATGTCAATAAAGATATATTGATAGACAGAGAGGATTCTCTTCATGCCCAGTAATTTCGCTGATCCTATATGGGTTCCTTTTTTCCTTTTGAGCTACGGAACTCTAAAAATGGTCTTGATTATTCCTATTATAAGACCGTGTTTTCGAGCGAAAGAGTGTAACAATTGGCGGTCTTATTGTGCACAGGCATGTCGCTGGGTGCAGTATGGAAGTCCTACGTCAGGTTGATGGGTGCTGAATTAGAAGCGTTCAGTGCGGCGGCTCCTAAATCCCCCGTCAGGGAACTGCTCGAGGCCGAACCTGATACTGCTAAATTTGGGTGAGGAATTTACTTGCTCTTTAACCCTTGGTCAAAACATAACACACATTACGCCTTTTTCCCCGAAGGGATACGCTGAGGTGTACCCGGGACTCAGTCCCATATTAGATACACCCACATTTCGCCAGTATGTTATTGGTCCCATGTAATAGGGGGCGAGCCTATAGCCTACCGGGCACAGAGACTCCAGACAGTTATTGATGAATGTCTCATGGAAACATTCAATATTTAACATTTTGCCCGACTTGGTGAATCGAACCCGGGTCTTCATGATCGGTAGTCAACCTTCGAAACCTATTTAAATATAATATATATATTATGTATTTATAAACTAGCTGTGCCTCGAGGCTTCACCCGCGTTGTCATCGTCCCCGTGGGAATAAAAACTATTTCTATTTCCTTTCCCGGGACTCAAAACTATGTCTATACCAAATTTCATCTAAATCGGTTCAGCGGCTTAAGCGTGAAGAGGTAACAAACAGACTTTCGCATAATAATATTAGTATGAACTTGTATGGAGTATGGATTAATTAGGAAGCATATTTTTTTTAGTCCATACTATCCCACAGCTCGGCAAAGGCCTCCCCCAAGTCCTCCCATATTTACATTCATAACTAGCTGTTTCACCCGCGTTCTCATCGTTCCCGTGGGAATATCGGTAATAAAAGTACCGCATGTGTTATTCCAGGGTCTAACCTACCTACATACCAAATTTCAGCTCTATCAGTTCAGTAGTTTTAGCGTGAAAGTGTAACTAATATCCATCCATCCATCCAAACATTCGCATTTATAATATTAGTAGAGTTGTAATATGAGTAGACAAATAAAGAATTCCAGCTTGATTGAAATTGATTTAATTTCTTGGAGGAAAACACCGCAAGCGTACACATAGGGTGACAGCGGAGTGAGATGTGACAGTCATTTGACGTAAACAAGTACTGACAGTACACAAATGACATTGACTTAACTACATGACGTATTAACCTTATAATAATTAATAGGCGTCACACTAAGTTTATTTTCCAACAGATATCTTATAGACTAACATCATCATCATCATCTCAGCCGTTGGTAATCCACTACTGAACATAGGCCTCCTTCATAAAGGGGGGTTGTTGCCAATACTCGACACGCTTGGCAGGCGGGATGTCGTCTAACATACATAAAATAATATTTTATATTTTTTATATATTTGACCGCCTCGTTGGCTCAGATGGTAGTAACTCTGCTTTCTGTGCCGGGTTCGATCCCCGACCAGGTCAAACATTTGTGTGCATGAGCATGTCTGTTTGATCTGTCCCTGTGTATTATAAGCTCATATAAGTATGTATATCAGTCATCTGGTTACATACCAGGCTTCTAGCCTAGTTTGGGACCAGATGACCGTGTGTGGAAGTTGTCCCATATTATTGTTATTATATCCATTTTTTTTTTTCAGTAAACCGGAGCGTCTGGCGGACGGTCGAAGGGTCAGAGTGTGCGTGGAAGTGTTCGGTCGAGGAACTTTCAAGGGAATAGGGAGGAACTATCGCATCGCCAAGGGAACCGCGGCTCGATGTGCCCTTAGACATCTTAAAGTACATCGCCGGTAGAATATAGAAGACCTAGCGACTTAGAAAGAAAAATGTCACCCACGGAACTTCAACCAGCACCTTCCGCGATCCGCGTGGCGGCCCTACCAATTCAGCTACCGTGAAGATACTAGTCCTCTGCTACATACTGGCAAAAGTTTTAATTTGTGAATAAATGATATGATATATGATATGACAATACCCCCGGTGTTGTAAGTGTCCACAGACGGCAGTAACCGCTATAAATCAGGTGCCCGTTTGCGTCTGTCCCCACCGAAGACATAAAAAAAGAAACGGATTATCAATAGATAAAAAATGAGGCGTTTTTAAAAAAAAATTGTTCGCAAAGGATGGAAAGATGGCGTTGTTATATATAGAAAAGGAATCAAATTGTTGAGCTGGTTAGTCTGTAGTACAAAGAGGAGTTGTTGGTTTTATAATTTTGATTTTAATTAATAGGCATTATAATAACACTTTCAAATCTACATAAATTATATTTTTAGTATCGCCATTAATTATTATGAATTAAGCAAATGTTCTACTAACATTAGAACGTGCGTCGCCATTAAAAAAATACTTAGTACTTAACCTCACTTTATTTCAATCAAATTATAAATTAATCGGCGATAGTAAGAGGGCTAGTGAGAGTTTTGGCGGGAGACTGAAGAGTACAGTTTGGCTCCCGTATCTTTATCAATTATCGCTGCATTTTCGAGTCTTTAACGTGTAATAATGGTGGAATATTACGTGTTGAGTGTTTTCGAAGATACACAAGTCTCTTGGCAAGTGATGCGAGAGTTGAAATGTGATTTTTCGTGTTCCCCTCAAAATTCCGGCAGCTTCTTGTAAAGACCACCACTTTACTAGAGCTGTGACTTGACTGGGCTTGCCCTGACTCTGAATTGACTAATTGACCATATTAACTTGGGAATTTATGTAACTTGACACTGGCAATGCATTCGTGTGGGTCCATAAAAGAAAAAAAAAAAAAAGAGGGCTACTGTTTGGGAATATTTTCCCGAACATAGAACTGCATTCTACGACAAATCTTTCACGGTTAAGGCCATTCGTCTCTGGAATGCCTTACCTGTCGCAATTAAGCGCGCTCCCACACTGGATGTTTTTAAGTCCCGTGTATTCACCCACTACCTGTCCATTTAGCTGTCTTTTTTTATTACCTACTATTATTTTATTTTATTATTTATTTATTTTTACCTATATTATTATCAATATTAAGTATTGTATTACTGTAAGTACATAAAATATATACTTTATTTATATATTTACAAGATATTTGTGTATGTATATATTTGAATGATTATGTATGTAGTAGTTTATTATATTAAAATGTTGTGTATATGTATAGTAAAAAGTTTTTTTTTTTTATGTATGTATGTTTGTATGTATGTAGTTATTTCGACATTATTTCAGTCACACCACCGACCAAATGTGAACTACTTTACTCTCCTCTCCTTGCTCGGTTGTCTGGAAGAGATCGCTTTTAGCGATAAGACCGCCAATTGTTACACTAGACATATTCCTATTGTTCCATTTTAGTTTTAAGTTTTTTAAGATGTGGTGTAATAATAAAGAATTTATCTTTATCTTTATCTTTAATATTATTGCGAATAACATTCTCTACCCGGCAATATAGGATAGACAGTCGTAAGGTTTTCTGAGCTTCCTTGGATTACCTCAGTTTCCTTTCGACATTTAATTTGTTGTAACGAATAAGAATTTTTAAATCTTATAATAAGCCTCGTACACCTCTTTTTACTATATTCTCATAATTCCACTCCATATTCCATCACCACTACTTTGCCGCCTTTTCTCTGCTTATCTGCCTATTCCATAGATTACATATATCACATCTCAGTACTTCTAATATCAAACCAGTATCCTTGTCACTGTCAATATTCTTGTTGACAGCTACAAAGCCACAGACTAAATACACAAATCCTTACATTTGCCAAAAATACTTATAATTGTTTATAGAATTTTATATTTCATACGCCATCTATTATTGCTTCGAGATCTGTTTTTTTTATAGAAAACTGAATGTATGAAATTAATTATGTATATAATCTACCTCCTAATTATTATTATTATGACGGCTTGTATTTGCTACTTTTATATTTTAAGTAAACGAATGTAACTTTATTTGTGAATAATAAAGATTTTTTTCAACAAAATACTTGTATTCTTTTTTTTTAACCCCACTCGATCATCTGGTCCCAAACAAGGCTAGAAGCCTGATTATGGTAACCAGATTAAGACTGATATACATACTTATATAAGAGCGTTTTCACAAAAAAGTGTACCTCCCACTTTTCGGTTGTCCCTTGTGTTTGAAGTATTACTAACAAGTAATATTATGATCTGGTGAATATTTTAATGACTGTAAGCATTAAACATATTTTAAACTAGTAAATGAAGTGCCACAAATATGAAAACATTGAGAGCAATTAAAATAATGACTAATTTTAATCAGCAAGAAGTCAGTTTTCGACGTGTCCCCCACTCGAACTTCTCGATGTTAAAAGCTATTCTGAAAACTTTTTCTACGCGATATAATGAGTTTTTGGTACGGTTTGAACGTACTCTGACTCGTCTATCGTGTCCGGTACTTTTTAATTTAAACCTAAAATACACAGAAACACAATTGAATTTCCAACAAACATGTAAAAAGTGATACCGACCGGACATGACAGGTTTGTCACGGCTAATAGTGCTATTTAAAATAATAACTAAGGATTTTTAATTTCTGTACTGGCAACATTAACCTTACAGTCCTCTGTTCGAAATAAAAAAAATACTAGTTGTGACCACGAAACCGAGTAAGCAATACTTTTTCTTGCTGTGCCACGAACGTCAAGATTTCTTGTGTCAGATTTGAGACACAATAACTGCTGATTCCGCTAAGTTTACAACATTTCACGATATTTAAAAGATTAACAATTTTATAATGTAGTTGTAATGTAGTTTTAATAACAAATTTAGTGTAAATATTTTCGTTAGAATACAGTTCAGAATATAATAAGGGAAGACAGCGTCACGTCAGTTTTGCGACATTTTATCCCGTGACCTACCAGGCTGACTAGCAAAGTCGCAAAACCGACACCATAAAGCAAGGTTTACACTAGGATTTACAGTTCTTTTTATTTACTTTTTTGTATTACGTCTGTCGGTCTGTTTGAATAGTGGGTTATTTTTTAAAACATGTATATTATTAATAATTACATATTATTATTATATCATGTATATTATTAATATGTACATTTATAATAAATTTATCTCAAAAATTTATTCATGTAAGCCCAGCCTAAAAAATGGACTGTCGGTTTTGCGATTGTCCTGTGTTTTGCGACGAGGGAATTCTTAGTATTTGTAATTTTTTAATATGAAAGGGTACACATTATATAATTTCAATATTTAAAATAGTAATATGTTTCGAAAGCAATAATGTAGTTTCCCAGTGAAACTACATAACCATTACATAATATAGAAAAAGTAACGGTTACTAACATCAGTTGTGACAAAACCGAACTTAAAATTAGCATATAATTCACATGTTATTAGTTTTTTCACTATTATGCCCTGGTTTTAAAAAATATATATTATTAACTTCAAAATAAATTTAAAATAATTTCTGTGTTTCTTCAAATTTGTAAGATAGTTAGCTTTTAAGATAGTCGCAAAACTGACATTTTTTTCCACCGAGCCAGTTTAATTTTGTGATTTCTCGTAAAATAGCTTACTATTGAAGGAAATAAATATAGTTTCATAAATTTCAATACATCTAACTTATATTCTAATCAAAAAACCATCGAAAACATCACATTCAAAATCTGACAATAAATTTGGACATGGTACACTTTATTTTAAAAACGCTCATAAGATTATAACACACAGGGACAGATCAAACAGACATGTTCATGCACATTAATGTTTGACCTGGCCGGGGATCGAACCTGGGGCCTGCGGCACAGAGAGCAGCGTTACTACCATCTGAGTCAACGAGGCTGTATTCTTTTGTAGTTAAGTAATATCCAAAGCTGAGAAAAAGGGTTCTTACTCAGAACAAGTAAGGGATATTTTGCATTATAGCACCCGACGAGACGGTACTATTAGACTAGCTAGAATAAGAGGCCTTATTTTTTTCTTATCGGTCGCCACCGAGGTGGCCTTTGGCACTAATTAAGTGTATTTTACCACCCCGGTGGTGAATGGCATATATTATAGGATAAACCAATAATTAAATAACTATAAAACGTCAACAACTGAATTTTAATACGTAAAGCCATCAGATTTATATTTTCCCCGAACGCATTAATTTTAAGTAAAGGAACCTATGAATAATAATATTCGTAGAAAGGAACGCATTCGCTAATAATTAGAATTAATGTTAGGGTCAATCCAATACAATATTTTAGAGGTAGCATTTTTTTATGATAGTGAGTAACAAGACGAGCAAATCAGGTGCCTGATGGTAGGCATCATGATTGCCCATATCAGACACAGTGCCACTCAGTGTTTTAAAATTCAAAATTCTGCGCGGCACTGCGCTTGCCACCCTGAGATAGTAGTTGTTATATATAAAACTCGTCATTGCCATTAATTTCGCTGGTAACATTGCCCTTCAGTCCGGAACACAATAATGTTTGCACATTACTGCTTCGCGGATGAATAACTGGCAAACGTACTTCCCCAGGCGGTCCCCTGCAAAAGAGACCTACCACTACAAAAAATTATTTCTTTTGGAAGTGGTTCAGTTTGACGGGTTTGTTTTTCACATTGATTAGGTTTTTGGATACCACAATGTCATTTTAAAATGACAATGTTCTGTACATTGTCATTTTAAAAACTCGCTAAATAATTAGTTCATTGGGATATATCAAATTATACGGTATTTTATTTATTTATTGATCGCCAACACAATATACATTTTTAAATTCAAATAAAAATTAAGCTATTACTTATACATGATTAATGTTATTGCAATTACAGGCGAAGACAGCATTTAATATACTTATATTAGGCGAGTGACGACTTAGGGCCATTTTTTGATCGCGGGTTAAGTCAACTAGTTGTTAAATTTCTTGACAATTTGTTAAATTTCGAAAAAATTCGTTTTTTGATCCCTAGTTAGCTTGACAGATAGTCAAATAAGGGCCGGTTTTTTGATCGCGGGTTAAGTCAACTAGTTGTTAAATTTCTTGACAATTTGTTAAATTTCGAAAAAATTCGTTTTTTGATCCCTGGTTAGCTTGACAGATAGTCAAATAAGTAACCATTAGTCGGAATATTTAACCACTGCTCCGTCGACTGGTTGGCGCCAAAAACAGATGGTTATTAGTCTTATCGTATCTACCTACTGCTGCTTCTGATTTTATTCGAGTGTTTTGGAAAGTATTTAATACTAAAGATATGGATTTACATAATTTATCAACATACTGGAAATCGAAATAGCTCCTCAGACGAAGGAATTATGTTCAGATGTTATACCTTATCAAGAAGACCGGCCACGTAATTTACAGCTCCGCTAAAGTATTCGGACGATGAAAATTTTCGTAAGCGGTATCGTCTATTCTATATTGTGCGTCTATCAAAAGAAATCGTGTTGTGAAACCTACTAATATTATAAATGCGAAAGTTGGTGAATATGGACACCTAAAACTACTGAAGCGATTGGGCTGAAATTCAGTAGGTATGTAGATAGTTTAGACCCTAGAAAAACACATATAATATGTTACTTATTATCCCAATATTCCGACGGGAACGAAGACTATGCGGGTGAAACCGCGGGCAGCATGATATAGGTAACAAACCAGAACTATGACTCCACATAAGTAATCGTCAAGAACTAATTGATACCTACATATTATATATATACTGTTGGTTTCAAATGTACCTACCTAACTAATAATAACACATTTACTTATATTTCAAGCTATATACTATATAACACTAGCTGTGCCCCGCCGCGGTTTCACCCGCGTATTCTTAGTTCCCTTGGGAATATCGGACTAAAAAGTATACTTGTGTTATTACAGGGTTTAAACTATCTTAATAGGTACAGAATTTCAGCCCAATCGGTTCAGTATTTTGGCGTAAAATAGTATCAAACATCCATCCAACATCTATCCTCACAAACTTTCGTATTTAATAGTGTAGTAGGGATTTATAGTAGGAAGTAGGATAGGATAATAATAATGTAGTGAGTGATTAAAATATTACAAATTTATTTTAGTTTTATTGGCTGTTTATTTCTAATATATTATAATGCTTTTTCTATAACTAATTTATGATACACCTTCCTGACTTTCTTAAATTTCAATTCACGCTTCTTCGATTCTATATCAAGCTCCTTTAATTCCATTTCAAGCATGTAGTGGCCTTTTTGAGTATATCATTAATTCTTCTTCTTTTCGAGTCAATATAGCTAGTTTTCTCCTTATAAAATTTTGGTCCAGTATTTTGCCAGGTCTACGGTGTTTTGGTTTGCTTCAAGAAGGTCCGTCATTGTAGCTAACATCATTTAAGAACTTTCTTCTATGCTAAAATTATTAGAAGTATTACGCTCCCTGAAACACAATAAGTAGGTGTATTTACATGAAATGAATTTATATAATAGATTTATTAGCAGGCACACATGACCCATTAAACAGTTTAATATGACACACTCACACAATGTATGTCACTTTGTGAAGTATTATCTAAATTAAAATTACATATACATAACATACATACATTCACGCCTTTTTACCGAAGGGGTAGGCAGAGGTGAACCCGGGACTCAGTCCCATTGTAGATACACCCACATTTCGCCAGTATGTTATTGATCCCATGTAATAGGGGGCAAGCCTATTGCCATCTACTGGGCACAGTTCCAGACTCCAGTATTTAACACTGCCTGACCTGGGGATCGAACCCGGGACCTCTTGATTGGCAGTCGAGCATGCGCCCTCTACGCCACCGAGGCAGTCAACTAAAATTAAATTATATAAAAAACTACTTTGTGCAGGTGTTTTATACCCAGTCATAAATTAAATTGTTCGTGTTGGTCTTTATCCTATTCCTCTCCATGTGAACCGATATCCAGTGTTTAAACATGGGACTCTGGAGATATCAGCAACTGCCTTAACAATTGCGTTACCTGAGGCATTGACACAATTCCAGAACAACGCTACTCGAGATCTTAATATTGCGAAGAAGTCGGGTATTCACATGGTGAGAGAAATATTGTTGATGCACTGCAAAATCTGGGATAACACATAAGAGCCCGGTATGCGTCATTATACTGGACTCTTATGGTGTAAAAGGACTTTCTGGTATAATTAACCCATAGTTGGCAGGTGTACATGCTGAGACAGAACGTCCTTGACGTCCCCACTGATAGAGATCGTCGTTCTCTCTCCGTGCCGAGGTCGTTCTTCAGGTTATCAGTCAGAATTCAGGACAACAGAGTGTTGAATAAGAGATTAATTAATATATTCATTGTATCATGTTCAGAATTAAAATATAATACCTAGGTACTTACATAAGTTTGTTTGATTCCATTATTCACAATAATTTACTTTTGCTGAACTGCCGAACCGTTACATACGACATACAATAGAAAATAATCTTCAATTCAATTCTTAATTTATGGCTTATTATTGTGAAAGTCGTGTTTTTTTAATAGAATATGTCGTAATTATAAATTGTAAAACACAGAACAGAACTTGTAAAATACCGCGAAATCGCAGGAACCTAACAATGGTTAAGTCCTTAACCAATGGTCAACTCGTGTTTTCGTTTTTTGATACCTTTTTTAACCTTGGCTAGAATTAACCATTGTTAACTATGTTGCCATTGCAATGAACAACTGATTTACCCATTTTGGAGTCGGGAGATTTTATTTTATATGGCAACTCTTGTAATTTTGATAGATTTAAACGTCAACGATGTCAATAAAGTCAAAACCACAGAAAACCTTTCCGTGTTTTGTGTAGGTTCCTGCGATTTCGCGGTATTTTACATGTTCTGTTCTGTGTTTTACGATTTATAATTACGACATATTCTATTAAAAAAACACGACTCACAATAATAAGCCATCAAGCCATAAATTAAGAATTGAATTGAAGATTATTTTCTATTGTATGTCGTATGTATACGGTTCGGCAGTTCAGCAAAAGTCTAAAATTATTGTGAATAATGGAATCAAACAAACTTATGTAAGTACCTAGGTATTATATTTTAATTCTGAACATGATACAATGAATATATTAATTAATATCTTATTCAACACTCTGTTGTCCTGAATTCTGACTGACGACCTCGGCATGGAGAGAGAACGACGATCTCTATCAGTGGGGACGTCAAGGACGTTCTGTCTCAACATGTACACCTGCCAACTATAGGTTAATTATACCAGAAAGTCCTTTGACACCATAAGACTCTAGTATAATGACGCATACCGGGCTCTTATGTGTTATCCCAGATTTTGCAGTGCATCGACAATGTTTCTCTCACATGTGAATACCTGTCTTCTTCGCAATATTAAGATCTCGAGTAGTGTTGTTCTGAAATTGTGTCAATGCCTCAGGTAACGCAATTGTTAAGGCAGTTGCTGATATCTCCAGAGTCCCATGTTTAAACACTGGATATCGGTTCACATGGAGAGGAATAGGATAAAGACCAACACGAACAATGTAATTTATGACTGGGTATAAAACAGCTTCACAAAGTAGTTTTTTATATAATTTAATTTTAGTTGACTGCCTCGGTGGCGTAGAGGGCGCATGCTCGACTGCCAATCAAGAGGTCCCGGGTTCGATCCCCAGGTCAGGCAGTGTTAAATATTGGATTTTTCCATTAGGAATTATCTCAATAATTGCCTGGAGTCTGGAACTGTGCCCAGCAGATGGCAATAGGCTTGCCCCCTATTACATGGGACCGATAACATACTGGCGAAATGTGGGTGTATCTACTATGGGACTGAGTCCTGGGTACACCTCTGCCTACCCCTTCGGGAAAAAGGTGTGAATGTATGTATGTTATGTATGTGTAATTTTAATTTAGATAATACTTCACAAAGTGACATACATTGTGTGAGTGTGTCATATCAAACTGTTTAATGGGTCATGTGTGCCTGCTAATAAATCTATTTTATAAATTCATTTCATGTAAATACACCTACTTATTGTGTTTCAGGGAACGTAATACTTCTAATAATATTAGCATCGAAGAAAGTTCTTAATAAATGATGTTAGCTACAATGACGGACCTTCTTGAAGCAAACCAAGACACTGTAGACCTGGCAAAATACTGGACCAAAATTTTATAAGTAGAAAACTAGCCATATTGACTCGAAAAGAAGAAGAATTAATGATGTACTCAAAAAGGCCTCCACATGCTTGAAATGGAATTAAAGGAGCTTGATATAGAATCGAAGAAGCGTGAATTGAAATTTAAGAAAGTCAGGAAGGTGTATCATAAATTAGTTATAGAAAAAGCATTATATTTAGAAATAAACAGCCAATAAAACTAAAATAAATTTGTCATATTTTAATTTATCACTACATTATTATTATCCTATCCTACTTCCTACTATAAATCCCTACTACACTATTAAATACGAAAGTTTGTCAGGATAGATGTTGGATGGATGTTTGATACTATTTCACGCCAAAATACTGAACCGATTGGGCTGAAATTCAGTAGGTATGTAGATAGTTTAGACCCTAGAAAAACACATATATGTTACTTATTATCCCAATATTCCGACGGGAACGAAGACTATGCGGGTGAAACCGCGGCGGGGCACAGCTAGTGTTATATAGTATATAGCTTGAAATATAGGTAAAAGTGTTATTATTAGTTAGGTAGGTACATTTGAAACCAACAGTATATATATTATAATATGTAGGTATCAATTAGTTCTTGACGATTACTTATGTGGAGTCATAGTTCTGGTTTGTTACCTATATCATGCTGTACCCCGCGGTTTCACCCGCATAGTCTTCGTTCCCGTCGGAATATTGGGATAATAAGTAACATATATGTGTTTTTCTAGGGTCTAAACTATCTACATACCTACTGAATTTCAGCCCAATCGCTTCAGTAGTTTTAGGTGTCTATATTCACCAACTTTCGCATTTATAATATTAGTAGGTTTCACAACACGATTTCTTTTGATAGACGCACAATATAGAATAGACGATACCGCTTACGAAAATTTTCATCGTCCGAATACGTTAGCGGAGCTGTCAATTACGTGGCCGGTCTTCTTGATAAGGTATAACGTCTGAACATAATTCCTTCGTCTGAGGAGCTATTTCGATTTCCAGTATGTTGATAAATTATGTAAATCCATATCTTTAGTATTAAATACTTTCCAAAACACTCGAATAAAATCAGAAGCAGCAGTAGGTAGATACGATAAGAATAAATAACCATCTGTTTTTGGCGCCAACCAGTCGACGGAGCAGTGGTTAAATATTCCGACTAATGGTTACTTATTTGACTATCTGTCAAGCTAACTAGGGATCAAAAAACGAATTTTTTCGAAATTTAACAAATTGTCAAGAAATTTAACAATTAGTCGACTTAACCAGCGATCAAAAAACCGGCCCTAAGGCTGGGTTTTTTGATCACTGGTTAAGTCGACCAATAGTTAAATTTTTTGACACATAGTTAAAATTCGACAAAATTCGTTTTTTCATCCCTGGTTAACTATTATTTTCCACACGATTTAACAATTGGTTAGAAATTTAACTATGGTTAGTTTGACAAATGGTTAACTTAACCGTAACTGACGATCAAAAAACGGGCCCTAAGTAAATATTAAGCAAAAATTAAAATTATATAAAATTCTATAAATTACGAATCACAAAGACACAAACGTCATTAAATTGTATTCATTTGTATTAATGTTGGGTTATGTACACAGCTTGCTTTTTTTTTATTAGGTATATACTCGTACGTTTGCGTCTCCCAGAAACAGACGGCTCCATAGTTTATTATTGTCGCATGCGATTGTTAACAGTTATTAATTGTTAAATTATATTGTAAAATGAGGTGGGTCGTCGCTGTTCTTTTGATGGTAAGTTACATTTATTACTACTGGGATTACTACTGGGATTCTGTTGTGGGGCTCAGCCGCAGATATAGAAACTATCTATATACTACAAAAACGTGCGATTCGTGCCATCTATGAGATGCGTCCACGCGAATCCCTGAGGGAATTATTTAAAGATATAAACATACTGACCCTACCATCCTTATACATTTATGAGAACATCATGTATGTGCGTAAAAATTTACATAAATTCAAATTAAATAGTGACCTTCATAATTTTAATACTAGAAATAAATACAAAATAGCTGCACCTAGCTTTAGATTATCTAAAACAAATAAAAAGACATTCTTAGGAAATAGTGTACGTTTCTATAATAAAATCCCAAAAGAGATAACTGGGCTCTCAGAGGGTAAATTCAAAACCTATATAAAATCTACTTTACTAAAGAAGGCTTATTATAAAGTCAACCAGTACATAGAGGACAAAGATGCCTGGAAACTTCTGCATAGCCGCCTCGCGGCACCTTTAAAGAAAACGAATGTAACCAAACCAAATATTGTAAAACTATCTGTTGAAAAAATTAAGCCCTACAAGTTTCTTGTGCGTTCTTCTTGTAGAGGTATCTTTCCGAACGCACGGTAGACTCAGTACTGTTTATCTTTATTGAGGTGCAAAAGTGTCCGATTATGACCTATTTGAATAAATCTGTTTGAGTTTGAGTTTGAGTTTGACTATAAAATACATAATACATACTTATTAATAATTATTATTCCTACTAATTAATATTAATTATAATACATAACATTCATTCACGCCTTTTTCCCGAAAGGATAGGCAGAGGTGTACCCAGGACTCAGTCCCATAGTAGATACACCCACATTTCGCCAGTATGTTATTGGTCCCATGTACCATAGGGTGCGAGCCTATTGCCATCTACCGGGCACAGTTCCAGACTCCAGGCAGTTATTGAGATAATTTCTAATGGAAAAATCCAATATTTAACACTGCCTGACCTGGAGATCGAATCCGGGACCTCTAGATTGGCAGTCGAGCATGCGCCCTCTACGCCACCGAGGCAGTCAATAATAATAAATTCATTTATTTCTGGCAATAGTGCGTATAAAATTGGTTATACGCACCAGAGGCCCATATTAATAAATATCTTACAGACTAACATACATTAATATATAAAACAGTTAATTAATATGGCTTAGGGATATTAGGTATGGTTCGGTTTCGCCTCCCTGAAGCGACTGAAAAAGATGCCTTCAGGCCAAAATTGCCCAAAATTATTAATACTAATATTATATTGTATTGGTTGCCGTGCGATATGCCGTGGGGTTACCGGCTTTAGAATAGTACCTCACCCTCTCTCCCCGTGGTTGCCGTAAGAGCCGGCTAAGGGCTATAGGATCCAGAGGACGGGCAGCAGCATCCTCTGCGTAAAACCATCGAACTGCGCTCGCCAACCCGCCTGCCAAGCGTGGCGAGTATTGGCAACAACCCCCCTTATGGGGGAGGCTTATGTTCAACAGTGGACTTTCAACGGCTGTATGATGATTGTATTGGTAGGCCTCTTTTGCAGGGGCCGCCTGGGGGTGACCCCGTTTGCGTCATCGTTCCCGTGGGAATATTGAGATAAAAGTACCCTATGTGTTATTTCAGGGTCGAAACTATCTACATGCCAAATTGCAACCTAATCGGTTCAGTAGTTTTGGCATGAAAGAGTAACAAACATCCATCCATCCTCACAAACATTAGCATTTTTTTAATGATAGTGAGTGACAAGACGAGCAAATCAGGTGGCTGATGGTAAGCATCATGATTGCCCATATCAGACACAGTGCCACTCAGTGTTTTAAGATACAAAACTCTGCGCGGCACTGCACTGCGCTTGTCACCTTGACTTGAGATATTAGTTGTTGAATCTCGTGATGTCCAGTAATTTCGCTGATAACATTGCCCTTCAGACCGGAACACAGTAATGTTTACACATTACTGCTTGGCGGATGAATAACTGGCAAAGGTGTGGTAGGTACTTCCCCAGAAGGCCCCCGCAAAAGAGGCCTACCGCTACAAAATATTATATAAATGATTCAGAGAATTTCATATCAAAGAATTCTCAAATTGACAGCTTCGTTGGCACAGATGGTTGTAACTCTGCTTTCTGTGCCGCAGGCCCAGGGTTCGATCGCCGGCCAGGTCAAACTTTTGTGTGCATGAACATGTCTGTTTGATCTGTCCCTGTGTGTTATAAGCTTATATAAGTATGTATATCAGTCATCTGGTTACCATAGTACAGGCATATAGCCCTGGTATGAGCCAGGAGACCGTATGCGGCAGTTGTGCCAGATTCAATAAATAAGAAATTAATGAAATACACATTAATTTTACAATGAATAAAATTTACATTAAATTATAGATTCTGTCTTAAACCAGCTAATTACACATTGACTTTGCCAATATTTACTCGTACAATAAAATATTTTAATTTGTTTTCCGTGAAATACATTAATACATCGAGCGAGGTCTTTTTAGA
Source organism: Hemistola chrysoprasaria (assembly GCA_947063395.1). Classification (NCBI taxonomy): domain Eukaryota; kingdom Metazoa; phylum Arthropoda; class Insecta; order Lepidoptera; family Geometridae; genus Hemistola; species Hemistola chrysoprasaria. The sequence goes on along the minus strand of OX346738.1, from coordinate 5,182,717 downwards.
GTTCGTTACCTTTAAAGGAAAAAAGGGATCCCTATAGGATAGGTATATAAGTATATACATACATCTTCCTAATATTACTAGCTGTTCCCTACGGTTTTAGCCACGTAGACATCGTTCCCGTGGGAATATCGGGACACAAAGTAGGCAGGGTCTAAGCTACCTGCATACCAAATTTGTTTGTATGGATACGTGGATGTTTGTTACTCTTTCACGCTAAAACTACTGAACAGACTGAGCTGAAATTCGGTACGCAGGTAGCTTAGACCCTGGAAGAACACATAGGGTACTTTTTTCCCGATTTTTCCAAGGGAACGATGACTACGAGGGTGAAACAGCTAATTTTGTAGTGGTAGGCCTCTTTTGCAGGGGGCCGCCTGGGGAAGTACCACACCTTTGCCAGTTATTCATCCGCCAAGCAGTAATGTGCAAACATTACTGTGTTCCGGTATGAAGGGCAATGTTACCAGCGAAATTACTGGGCATGATGAGATTCAACAACTCATATCTCAGGGTGACAGGCGCAGTGCAGTGCCGCGCAGAATTTTGAATTTTAAAACACTGGGTGGCACTGTGTCTAATATGGGTAATCATGATGCTTACCATCAGGCACCTGATTAGCTCGTCTTGTTACTCACTATCATAAAAAAGAAATACTTTATAATAATATATTGCCATTACATTATAATAATGTCATGGTCAGTGATCAGTTTTATTTTCTTTTTAGATGTTAACCATTTCAATAGCTATAAACATTTTTCAGGGGCTTGCTGTTGTAAGTTGCAGACCCAGTAAGTACCTTTCATTGACATAATACGTCTTAGGCATAGAAATCATAAGAAAATGGTGATAGAAATGTCGTCGAGGCCGGCCAATGGGATGGCGTCATTGCTACTTGGGGGAGGCCTTTGCCCAGTCGAAAAATATAGCCTTAGAAGGGGTAGGCAGAGGTGTACCCAGGACTCAGTCCCATAGTAGATACATCCACATTTCGCAAGTATGTTATTGGTCCCATGTAATAGGGGGCGAGCCTATTGCCATCTACCGGACACAATTCCAGACTCCAGGCAGTTATTGAGATAATTCCTAATGGAAAAATCCAATATTTAACACTGGATATATAACACCTATATTTAACACCTGGGGGTCGAACCCGGGACCTCTTGATTGGCTGTCGAGCATGCGCCCTCTACGCCACCGAGGCAGTCTCTACAACATACGCATTTTATATTTAAACGCAAAATCAAACAGCGCCAAACAAAGAAACTTACACCGTGATTAGCTCTTACTCACACAAACGTGAGCTACAGGTGAGTAGTGAGTCACCTGTTACAGCGACAAGTTCACGCGGATAAGGCTGTTCTATTACCTTGTTATTCAGATTTCTATGGTTATAGAGGACCAAAACTCAAGCACTACCTCCACATGAAATGAAATTATTTATTTGCGTAAAACATGGTAAATAGAGCTTGTTAAAACTTCAATATATATAATGTACAGCATGTTTTGCCAGTTTCTCTAGCATACAAAATATAAAAAATACAATAATAATTATGTCAAGATATAAAAATTGAGATTGGATTTAATATCATTATTGAATTATAAGAGGAATTGTATTTATATATAAGAATTGGAGTTAAAAATTAAGTCGAATGTCAAAGTCAGTGATAATTAATAATTAAAAATAAAAAATCTATGTCGTCTTTATTCAAAATTGATTCAAATCCAATGTCAACAGCATTATTACACATGCACCCTATAAAAGCACTGAAGACTGGGCAAACTGCATGTTTATTTATTCATAATTTAGATACACAGAATGCTTATATACACCAAACCAAACTCAGACTATTTTAGGAACGGCTAAGAAATAACCTTAAATTAGTTAAATACTTATGCTATCATGAATTGCTATCGTGTCGGCGTATTGCTGGCATGACGCGTCCTAGATGCCGGTGGACCCACCAGCAACCCCATATAATCTATGTGTTGGCAGATATAAGTGTGGGAGATCTCGACATTCCCTTGCAAACGCCGGATGGGTCCGATCTCAACGTGTCCGTCGACGGTGACGGTTTGAACATCGAGAAGGAAACGAAAACTGAAACTGAATCGTCTGAATATAAGGAAGAAAAATATAATGAGAAAGACAAGACCAATGGTAATTATGCAACACCATTTCGTTATACAATCATCATTTGCCAGTTATTCATCCGCCAAGCAATAATGTGCTAACATTACTGTGTTCCGGTTTGAAGGACAATGTTACCAGCGAAATTACAGGGCATGACGAGATTCAACAACTAATATCTCAGGGTGACAGGCGCAGTGCAGTGGCGCGTAGAATTTTGTATTTTAAAACACTGGGTGGAACTGTGTCTGATATGGGCAATCATGATGCTTACCATCAAGCACCTGATTTACTCGTCTCGTAACTATCTATCATAAAAAATCTCAGCTATCTTTTATTATTTCAGTGAAAGACGGCCTCTCGTCGAGCACCGTCGAGCATTCCTCCGAAGTCAACAAGACCCACGCGAGTCACGAAACACACAAACACGTGAAAAAACAGGGTCTGTCCATAGGTGGAGGTGGCGCGAGTTTGTACGACAAGACTATTAACACCGATGACAAAGTTGAAGAAAATAATGAGAGTGGGAAAGAACAGTACAAGGAGACAGGTGGGTCATTTTTAAGTAGATCTGAAACCACACTCCGGACACACGACCCAATTCCATACAAAAATTGCGATATAACTACCTGATACATAGTAACTGCACACATGGAGTTTTGTAAACGCGCAAGAGTGAGCGTGAGGTGATTTTCCAGCGAAGTGGGGCTCGTGAAGAGCTCAATCTCGCTCGCGGGATGAGGAAGGCCCGATTGGTGGGCGGATGATAGTGTCCATTATATACGTAGTATTATTATCTGTTCTGCGTGCTGAAACTCAAACTGGAACATCTTTATTAAAAGGCGTTCGGCCCTTAGATCATCATCATCATCTCAGCCGTTGGTAATCCACTACTGAACATAGGCCTCCCCCATAAAGGAGGGTTTTGCCAATACTCGACACGTTGTTGTGCGGGTTGTCAAACGCAGTTCGATGGTTTGTAGCAGAGGACGCTGCTGCCTCCTCTGGATCCGACCCTTAGCCGACTCTTACGGAAACCACGGGTAGAGAGGGTGGAGCACTATTCTAAAGCCGGTTACTCCACGGTAATCCTGTGATCATACAAACAAGGTTTTTGTATGATGTAAAAACGCAGAGGTGTACCCAGGACTCAGTCCCATAGTAGATACACCCACATTTCGCCAGTATGTTATTGGTCCCATGTAATAGAGGGCGAGCCTATTGCCATCTACCAAGCACAGTTCCAGACTCCAGGCAGTTTTTGAGATCATTGCTAAAGGCAAAATCCAATATTGAACAACTTTGCCTGACCTGGGAATCGAACCGGTGTCAGTGTATTGATATATGTGGAATAATCAGTGTGACTCTATATATGTGATTTCAGAGAACGACAAGACGTCCAACCACACCCTGGAGTCAGAGTCTCAGTACAACAACTCAGAACAAAGCCACAACCACCACACAGACTATGAGAACAAGGAGTTGACGCTCGGCGGCAGAGGAGCCATCTTCCAAGACGTTAAAGGAAGTTCTGATAAGAAAGAGGAGAAGAGGGAGGAAGCTGGCTTTCATGTTGATAAGGAAAAAGGTATGAATATCTCTCCGCTAAAACTCGTACGAAAACACGAGCTATATACCCGCCCCCTTATTACGAACAGCAGTAGAAGTGTGGAAAGCGTTTAATTGCTTAGTGTCAGCTGTCAAACGGCATACAAAAAGAGACGTTTGACAGTAAAGTGAGGTAAGCGTTTAATTGCTATCTGCTGTCAAAAGGCATACAAAACTGACGTTTACAGCAAAGTGAGGATAGCGTTTAATTGCTTAATTTCTGCTGTCAAACGGCATAAAAAAAATGACGTTGGACAGCAAATTTTACTGCTTTTCCTACGGGATTGCAAGTTCGTAATAAGCACCCTGCTTTCCACACTTCTACTGCTGTTCGTAATAAGCACGACGGCCTTTTAATAGGCGTATACAGAGTCCATTTTCTTTAGGTCAAGCCACGAGGCTGCCTTGACTTTTTTTTTTGTTGCCCGGGGAAAAATGCGTGACGCATACCACCCGCACCCGGGGGAGCGCAGGATGGTTATGTGGGACTCCCCGCCGGCACAGCACCATATGGTCGATATGTTGCTGTGCCGGCGGGTATACCCATGCGCCGCCATGTGTCGGGGCTGCGGGCACGCCGAAGCACTCATCCGTCGGAGCTGCCTTGACCTGCGTTAACTTAGATGTACAAGGCAATAATGATAATATCTCTTAATGTCACAAAACATGCTCGACTGCCAATCAAGAGGTCCCGGGTTCGATCCCCAGGTCAGGCAGTGTTAAATATTAGATTTTTCCATTAGGAATTATCTCAATAACTGCCTGGGGTCTGGAACTGTGCCCGGTAGATGGCAATAGGCTCGCCCCCTATTACATGGGACCAATAACATACTGGCGAAATGTGGGTGTATCTACTATGGGACTGAGTCCTGGGTACACCTCTGCCTACCCCTTCGGGATAAAGGCGTGAATGTATGTTATGTTACCACGGCGGTATCTAGTCGGAGAGCGTGCGGAGACCTGTCAATAAACTAAGTTCGCGTTTATAAATTTTACAGATTCTTTCAAAGACGGTCACAAGTCTAGTCAGTCCTCGTTTGTAGATAAAGGCAGCTACCACAGCTCACAGAGTAAAGTCTCAGAACAAACCCAGGAAACGAAAGAGAAGAAGGTTGACAATGACGTCAACAAAGGTAAGAAAAAGTTAGGTAAAAGTAAATTGCTAGGACTTTTGTAAGGGTAAGTTGCTTTCACACTTACTCTCCGCTGCGTACGGTTCGCTCGACGCACGTTTACTGCGTAAAGTCTTCCACCGCGCATTTCTAATGGTGACATGTGGAAGTCAAAATTTATTATCATTATTTATTTCAATTAAAAAGGTTTTTTTTTATGATAGTGAGTGACAAGACGAGCAAATCAGGTGCCTGATGGTAAGCATCACGATTGCCAATATTAGACACAGTGCCACCCAGTGTTTTAAAATTAAAAATTCTGCGCGGTACTGCACTGCGCCTGTCACCCTGAGATATCAGTTGTTGAATCTAGTCATGCCCAGTAATTTTGCTGGTAACATTGCCCTAGACCGGAACACAGTAATGTTTGCACATTACTGCTTGGCGGATGAATAACTGGCAAAGGTGTGGTACTTCCCCAGGCGGGCCCCTGCTAAAGAGGTCGACACCATTTACATTAATTAACGTAGAATGTACAACATAAAATGTATAAAAGGTATATTATAGTCACACAAAGATAATAATAAAACAAAAGAACACAATAAATACAATAAAACAAAACTATATAAATTAACAAAATAATCACCGAACACTTATTCAAGATTCATCCTTCACACAATTCACAAAACCTAGTTGTAGTGGTAGGCCTCTTTAGCAGGGGCCCGCCTGGGGAAGTACCACACCTTTGCCAGTTATTCATCCGCCAAGCAATAATGTCCAAACATTACTGTGTTCCGGTCTGAAGGGCAATGTTGCCAGCGAAATTACTGGGCATGATGATATACAACTCATTTCTCAGGGTGACAAGCGCAGTTCAGTGACGCACAGAATTTTAAATTTTAAAACACTGCGGTGTCACTGTGTCTGATATGGACAATCATGATGCTTACCATCAGGCACTTGATTTGCTTGTCTTGTCACTTACTATCATAAAAAAAACCTGAGACATTACCTTATTTTAAGCGGAGACAACCGAGCAAATTGTTCACAGCGGGGAGACCATATTTCACCACAACACGATAGATACGTGTGAAAGCACTTTCATTTCAAACTTAACGGGTTTGGCAACACGGTATAGGGTAATTAACACTTTGCAGTATTTTCATTCCTTCATTATTACAAGCTTTTATTTAATTCACCAGACTCAGAGTGGGGAAGAGACTGCCGTTTGCAATACAGCTTAGTAAGCTAAATCAAAAGGTAGTGTAATTTACAATTGTGTAACCTTTTTTTATGCAATAAATAGTTTTGTATTGTTTTATGAGAGAAACGGGACATAACATGACATCCAGTAAATCCAATCTGTATAAGTATAAGTAAATCTGTGTATAAGTAAATCTGCGGATATCTTGAGTGTTGTGGGTCGTGTACAGAGTTTACTTCATCTTTAAAATATCAGGATATTATCGAATTGGTTGAATAAACTCGAAGGAAACATGGGAATACAAAACATCGATTTGATAATTTATTCACAGGATTGCGTCAAATTCCTAAGAGGGTGGCGTATCCGGTGAACGGAAAGAACATAATAGTATTCCTTCGAACAAATGTCATGGATTATACGGGCCCACGACATTTGTTTTCTTTAAACAGTTTAATTGGCTAAGATCTCATTGTTACTGTGTTGCTAAGCAACGCATAGTAACCGTGGTAACAATGAAATCTTGCGATCATCAATCACTGGTTTTTATCTGACATTCGCCATATTGCCGTCTTGACGTCTACGAGCAAACTAGTTGACAACAATTGGCATGCGCAGCATTATCGGTATATTGGGTCGCTAGGAATACTTCCATGTTTTTTCCGTTCGCCGGGCGTATCCCGGGGTGGTATTACGAACATGCAATCGCGTAACAACAGCAGTGAATTTTGCTGTCAAACGTCATTTTTTGTATACCGTTTGACAGCAGAAATTAAGCAATTAAACGCTTTCCACACTTCTACTGCTGTTCGTAATAAGGGGCGGATAAACGAATTTCTTATTAATGTCTTCCTTTTTTTAGATTTTGGACTGGATTCTCCCTCATGCCATCATTTACATCACCGTTTTCATCATAAATACTAAACACATAAAGTGAGCTGTTTGAGGGAAATCATTGAAGCGCAAACTGACATGTAGCATTCGTTTGTAATGTAACACTATCTATCTCTTTGTCTCACAGCGAGCCAGATAGAGATGGAATATGTTACATTACAAAAAAATGCTATTAATCAGTCTTCAGGTGAAGACATCTTTACATTTCAAAAGACGATTCCGTATTATCATGGATTATCATCAAATCACGCAAAATGCTTACCCGCTTTATTAACCGACTACCAGTTTCTGAAATAGAGGATTTGATAGGTTCATAGTAAGTTTTTAAAATTCACTTGAAAAATCTGTAAAAATTAAGTAAACAAGTGACTAATGGTATTCTGGCTGCTCCAACTTCTGCGGAGGCCAAACAATTATATAGGATTGTAAAATTGGGTTTTAAGCATAGGCTTTAGTTTTGGTTCATGCTCCTATGAGCGTGGCATAATCATTTGATTGAAACCCTCTATAAAAATAAAGATTAAAAAAAAAGTGACTGGGAATCACTGGCCGGACAAGTCAAGGACATAGTTTGTTGCCATGTTTATCGTTAAATAACTATAATAAAAAAGCACAGAAAACTTTAATTAAAATTTGTACTAAGACTCCGCATGCACAAAATAACAAGTATACAGAAGCCAAGCTACATAGAACGCGCGCTCGAGCAACGCACACATAGACACCGCTCACGGACACGACATCTCGGAACGGTTCGGAACAGTGCGAGCGCGATTCAGACACGCGTTTTGTGATGTTTTTTGTTAAGATCAACAATCAATCAAACAACAAGACATGAGTGCCACTACCACGATAGTTTTTTTCGCATAACCCTTTTTTTTATTTTTTTTTTATTTTTGACCCAGCAAAATCTGCATACAGATACCCGGCCATGCTGTGTGTGTCAGGATGGAAAGTCCCTGAAGGGGATTTTCCCGACTTACTAACTGAGTGACCTTGGGGGATATCCTGCGGAACCCTAGCGCGAGCGCCGAGCGTAGGTATGAAAAGTGAGGTACATACATGAACTTGCCTTCTGTATACTTGTTGTTTTGTGCTGTCACTCTTATATCACTAATAATTTTAATATCACTAATACTGTTAATGATAACACTTAAAAGTAATACTGCATTTACTCATTAAATTAAACACCTTTCAAGAGAAAGAGTTACGAAAACAAAAAATTACTTTTAATACAAAATTAATCGGAACAGTATGGGTCAAAATTAAGTAAATTTTTTTTTTTTAATTTCGTAATACTTTCTTTATTTGAGTCTCTGTCTTATTGTATGACAAGTCAAATATATTATAATATAATATATTAAAAAATATAATAAAAAAATACATAATTTGAACGAGAATCGAGTTCTAAACAACCTGTACCAACAATAAAGCCAATGATCTATCAGTTACTATTCAAATGCCTATAAAGTATATCATTTCTATATATAATAATCCAGGTAGGTACATATTGTATAATTTGATTATTTATGTAAATAAATTCATTATATGATTTTAATGTGTGTTGTAATTTTGCTACTCAGAATTAGACTACCTTTCCCAACATCGGAGAATATATCGGACCCCGTAGCGAAAGCTACGCGTCCGTAGCTCCCTCTACGGCGTAGCGTTGTCTACGCATTCTCCACGATACCAATAATTAATAATTATATTATAACAAATTCAAAAATTAAAATAATTTTTTTTTATATTTTATCTTGCTTATATTATAAATCTCTGCCTGGACTGCTTCGGCCCACTATGGGCGCCAGCTCGACTGCCGAAAAGCAGGTCCTGGAATCAATCCCCAGGTCAGGCAAATTGTTAAATATTGGATTTTGCCATAAGGAATTATCTCAATAACTGCCTGGAGTCTGGAACTGTGCCCGGTAGATGGCAATAGGCTCGCCCCCTATTACATGGGACCAATAACATACTGGCGAAATATGGGTGTGCCTAACATGAGACTGAGTCCTGGGCACACCTTTATCTACCCCTTCGGGAAAAAGGCGTGATTATATGTAAAATTATAAATCTCAAATTCAGTACAATGTAAAAAAGTTTTGTTTGTAATAGATAAACAAAACGTTAGTGAGTTCTAACTCGACTCTAACGCCATCTAGATGGTAAAAAACAAACAGCGCTGGTGCTGGTATTGTGTATGTTTGTTTCTCTTTCACGCATAACTTACTGAACCGATTGGGCTGAAATTCAGCATGTAGATAGTTTAGACCATGGAATAACTCTTAGGGCTTTTATCCAGATATTTATAACACGTTTATTTAACATAACATAACATACATTCACGCCTTTTTCCCGAAGGGGTAGGCAGAGGTGTACCCAGGACTCAGTCCCATAGTAGATACACCCACATTTCGCCAGTATGTTATTGGTCCCATGTAATAGGGGGCGAGCCTATTGCCATCTACCGGGCACAGTTCCAGACTCCAGGCAGTTATTGAGATAATTTCTAATGGAAAAATCCAATATTTAACACTGCCTGACCTGGGGATCGAACCCGGGACCTCTTGATTGGCAGTCGAGCAGATATTTATAACACGTTTTTATTGTTATAAAAAAAATCATTTAAATTTTCATTTGAAGTGTAAATTAATATTGTGCACAAAACTCGCATAATTGTAAGTAATTAAACAAACTTATAATAAGAGAAGCATCGTTTTGTACATAGCACTGAATATAACCACAGTACATTAAATTATATTGGTAGGCCTCTTTTGCAGGAGGCCGCCTGGGGAAGTACCACACCTTTGCCAGTTATTCATCCGCCAAGCAGTAATGTCCAAACATTACTGTGTTCCGATATGAAGGGCAATGTTACCAGCGAAATTACTGGGCATGATGAGATTCAACAACTCATATCTCAGGGTGATAGGCGCAGTGCAGTGCCGCGCAGAATTTTGAATTTTAAAATACTGGGTGGCACTGTGTCTGATATGGGCAATCATGATGCTTACCATCAGGCATCTGATGAGCTCGTCTTGTCACTCACTATCATTATTATTATTATTATTACGAGCCATTATTGTCCCCCTGCTGGGCAAAGGCCTCCCTTTCATCGCGCCATTCATGTCGGTCGAGAGCTCTGTTGGACCAATCTGTACAGTGACTGTGGGAATCTAGTTCGTCCCGCCATCTCTTCCTGGGCCTGCCGCGACGACGTCTCCCATTGTTTGGTGACCATGTCGTTGTTAATTTGGTCCAGCGGTCGTCAGACATGCGGCAGATGTGATGACTCAATATCATAAAAAAAAAAATATATATATATAAACACCTCCCTGGGCACTTAGTTGATCCAGCCACGAATCCGTGCATTATAGACTCCACCTTTAGGCGCGAATAACTCGACTCCGTTTGTACCTATTGCGACCGGAGTGGCAACGTCGCCCTCTGCCGCGCGATGTTGCTCTTTATATTCGTTGAAAACGGTATATACTCCATCCTTTTAGTGCCCGAATTTTGAACGGAACTGAATCCGCAACGGCCAAATTTTTTATACCCAAGAGAACTTTCTGGCTCCGGAATATACTTTCTTCTTAGAACACATTATTGGCTCCATTGATATAAAATGGAATTATATTCTTAGCATTGGGTAATAACTTGATCCATTTACATATATAAACCGTATATACTCCATCCTTTTAGTGCCCGAATTTTGAACAGAACTGAATCCGTAACGGCCAAATTTTTTAAACCCCAGAGAACTTGCTGGCTCCGAATTATACTTTATACCTAGAACACCTTATTGGCTCCATCGATATAAAATGGGATTATATTCTTAGCATTGGGTAATAACTTCATCCAATTACGTATTTAAAAAACGGTATATACTCCATCCTCATTGTGACTGAATTTTGAACGGAACTGCGTCCGTAGCGGCCAACCTTTTTTTATACCCAAGAGATCGTTCTGGCACCGAATTATAATTTGTTTCAAGAACACCTAAGTGGGTCCATCGATATAAAATGGGATTATAAAAATCCATAAAATCGTAAGACTGCCTCGGTGGCGTAGAGGGCGCATGCTCGACTGCCAATCAAGAGGCCCGGGGTTCGATCCCCAGGTCAGGCAGTGTTAAATATTGGATTTTCCATTAGGAATTATCTCAATAACTGCCTGGAGTCTGGAACTGTGCCTGGTAGATGGCAATAGGCTCGCCCCCTATTACATGGAACCAATAACATACTGGCGAAATGTGGGTGTATCTACTATGGGACTGAGTCCTTGGTACACCTCTGCCTACCCCTTCGGGAAAAAGGCGTGAATGTATGTTTTATGTTTATAAAATCTATTTTATGGATTTATATTATAAAGATGCATACTTAACAGATCTGAGACCCCAAATTGAGTGTTGCAACATTCGTATAATTGCAATTCATGAAACTCTCATTGTGAATCTAATCATCCAGGAATAGGTAGAGGTGTACCCAGGACTCAGTCCCATAGTAAGTACACCCACATTTTGCCAGTATGTTATTGGTCCCAGGTGAGGTGAGCTATCTACCAGGCACAGTTCCAGACTCCAGGCTGTCACTAAGATAATTCCTAATGGAAAAATCCAAATAACACTTTGCCTGGACTGTGGTTCGAACCCGGGGCCCGGGACTTCATGATTGGCAGTCAAGCTTGCGCCCACTACACCATTGAGACAGTCGATTTTATGATAATATTATCTTCATAAAATATAGGGAAAATAATTTCAATGCACACTTGCATCACTGATCTGTTTTTGTGTTTGGTTCTGGTTTTGTGTTCCTATAAGTAAAATTACGGTACTTATCAAAATAATGAATGTAACTTGTGAATAATAGAACCTTTGTGGTTCTTTTGTTGGTTAGAACTACTTTTGCAATGTTTCATTTCACACATAATGACATACCTAATAATGTCAAAAACTAGTGGGAAACATAATGTGACCATTTGTGACGTATGACTTATTCGACACGACGCTCTGGTTTTATTACTACCTACTATTGTCTGTGTTTGATTTTATTAGACTAATAATTGGTACTTAGTGGTTCCGTTTTATATATCATTTTTAGGACAAACTCGTACTTATTTGATCCATTTTAATTTATATTCTTAACACTCCCAACATTGTTTGATCCACTTCTTACAACAATCTGAAGTAGGAATGGTTCGCAAAGGGAGGACTGCCTCCCGAATCCCGCGCTCTCCCCTATAGCTGCCCGAGCGCCGCCGTGCGTTTCGTGATTTATTCCGCATCGATTACTAGTGATATTGAATTACAGTTTTCTCTTTATTTTTGTATGATTTTGGTCAAAACAGTTTTTTTATGTAGTAAAGTTTTTAAATATATTTTTTTGAGCTCAATACTTCACTCTTACACTCGATGTTCTTTTTTTAATTGTTTATTTGTCAGTGATCATTATTTCATTGTAAGTTTTAGAGATTATAATTTAATATCCATTAAATTTTACTTTATTGCAATATTAAATAAATATGAGAAGTTGTGTAAAATGTCAATAGAAAAAAAAAACTGTTTTACTTTGGTATTGATTTTGGTCATATTGCATACAAGTTTATCTTATGTTTGTAAACTATGTTTGTAAAGTAAGTTTTAAAAGACGGCAAAGTAAACGAGCCCATACTCGACTATATTAGCACTTATCATAAGGTAGTTCCAAAGCCTACAAAACTAGCCTAAACTTGACTATTATTGCAGTTTTCATAAGGCAGTTCCAATGGTTATATTTCGGCTCCATCATCGGACCCTCGTCAACATGTGGAATGGGAAGTCCCTAAAACAACAAAGCAAACGAGCCTAAACTTGACTATTATTACAGTTTTCGTAAGACAGTTCCAATGGTTATCTTTTGACTCCATCATCAGACCCTCGTCATCATGTGGAATGAAAAGTCCTCATAACAAAAAAGCAAACCTTTTTAGTTTTTTTGCTATGGGGACTTCGCATAGCAAAAAAGTAAACGAGTCCAAACTCGACTGTCTTGGCACGTTTCGTAAGGCAGTTTCAATGGTTTATCAGACCCCTCGTCATCACGTGGAATGAAAAGTCCCCATAACAATAAAAAAAAATAAAATAAAATAAAATAAAATCTTTATTGACCTTTCAAAAGAGACACATTACAATGATGTTTCATGCCATGCAAATGTAAATTAAATCTAACATATAAGGAAATTGAACTTATTTTAGGTTTTAGTTGATTAATAATAATAGCGAAGATATAAGTATAAATGTTAAATTTATGATTGTACGAGAAAAAAACTCAAAAAAAGGATCTGTAGGTGAACAAAATGTAATGATGGAAGGACTATTGGTGACCGCGCTAGTAATTAAACTGTGATACAGTCACCAAGGCCCCCCGTTTGGATAACAGGATCAATTGTTGTTACAATAGACAATCATTTTTATGATTCTATATTATAATAGTTACATAAAATTTTTTTAATGACCTTGATTCTTACTCATAATAATATAAGAATAGGTAAAATAACTAAAAGATATTTCAGATAATTATAATATAACAAATTCGGATAAAGCAAGTCAGACCTCAAATTTTAAATCTGAAAGGGTAATAGTGTGTGTATGTGTGTTGGGGTGTGTGTGGGGGTGTGGGTGTGGGGGTGTGAGTGTGAGTGAGTGCAAGTATCTGTGTGGTAGTTTGAAGATAGGAATGTTACAGGTTACAATATCAGTGGTTTTAAAAGTTCCTCGGTCTCCTTGTAGCCCAGTCTCTTTAGCCACTCTCTTACACTATTTTTAACCTTGATAGAAGGTTGGAAAATTATGCCCAATACCCTGTTTGCTTTGTTATAGAGGCGTGAACCAAGGACATTAAAGTGCCTACCAGCAAGAGCAGTGCGATGGGGTACATAGGGACAAATATGTCCAATTACTCGTCTACAGCTCCTTTGAGATGGAATAGTGTTAGCGTCAAATTTTGTCTTCCGGTGTTTACGCAAAATTGTGTGCAAAATGAAGAGTTGTCTAACAGTAAGCACTTCAACGTCTTGGTAAAGTCTTAGTGTCGGATATCTTATGGGCTTTTTTAGCATTACCTTCAAAATTGCTCTCTGCGCTCGTTCCAGAGGCAAAAAATTTGTAGTACAGGCTCCTCCCCACACAACATCACAGTAGGATAAAATGGACTGAGTTAAAGAGTAATATACAATTTTGAGTGTGTCTATGTCTGCTGTAGCTCTAATATTTTTAAATATATATATAAGTCGCCTGGCTCGTGTAATTAAGGCATCGATTTGAACTTTCCAAGTGAGACGACTGTCAATGTAGACTCCCAGGTATTTTATATAATCAGCTTGGTCGAGGCAAGAGCACTGGCAATCTGCATTATTATCACAGGTATGTGCAATAATCTTCAAGGAGTCTTTCTCTGATTGGGTTAATGAATTGGTAGAAAAAGCAACAAAATTAGTTTTTTCAACATTCAAGGTAAGGAGATTATTTTTCAGCCACTGAGCGACGATTTTAAGAGCCTTTTCCCCATTATCCTTTGCTTCAGCCCAATTCTTACCGTCAATAATAAGAGCTGTGTCATCAGCATATGCAAATATTTCACAATGATCTATATTCAAATGTGTGAGGAGATCATTGATATAGATCGTGAATAGACTTGGGCCCAATATGCTGCCTTGGGGCACGCCGAAACTAAGAAGCCTGTCGTCACTGACATGGTCATCTATTTTCACACAATAAAGCAAACAAGTCCAAACTGGACTATCTTGGCACATTTCCTAAGGCAGTTCCAATGGTTATCTTTCGGCTCCATCATCAGACCCTCGTCATCATGTGGAATGTAAAGTTCCTAAAACATCAAAGTAAACGAGCCTAAACTTGACTATTATTGCAGTTTTCGTATGGCAACCATTGGAAATGGTTATTTTTCGGCTTCATCATCAGACCCTTGTCATCATGTAGAATAAAAAGTCCCCATAAAAAAAAGCAAACGAGTCCAAACTCGACTTTTTTGGCACATTTCATAAGTTAGTTCCAATAGTTATCTTTTGGCTCCATCATCAGACCCTCGTCATCATGTGGAATGAAATGTCCCCATAACAGAAAAGCAAATGAGTCCAAACTCGACTGTCTTGGCACATTTAGTAAGGCAGTTCCAATGGTTCATCAGACCCTCGTCTATATGTGGAATAAAAAGTCCCCATAACAATAAAGCAAACGAGTCCAAACCCGACTGTCTTGGCACATTTCGTAGGCAGTTTCAATGGTTATCTTTCGGATACATCATCAGACCCTCGTCATCATGTGGAATGGAAAGTCCCTAAAACAACCAAGTAAACGAGCCTAAACTCGATTATTATTGCAGTTTTCGTAAGGCAGTTCCAATGGAAATCTTTCGGCTTCATCATCAGACCCTCGTCATCATGTGGAATGAAAAGTCTCTAAAACAATAAAGTAAACGAGCCTTAACTCGACTATTATTGCAGTTTTCGTAAGGCAGTTCCAATGGCAAGTTTTCGGCTTCGGCAGACCCTCGTCGTCAAGTGGAATGAGAAGTCCCCATAACAATAAAGCAAACGAGTCCAAACTCGACTGTTTTGGCACATTTTGTAAGGCAGTTCCAATGGTTCATCAGACCCTCGTCTATATGTGGAATAAAAAGTCCCCATAACAATAAAGCAAACGAGTCCAAACCCGACTGTCTTGGCACATTTCGTAGGCAGTTTCAATGGTTATCTTTCGGATACATCATCAGACCCTCGTCATCATGTGGAATGGAAAGTCTCTAAAACAATAAAGTAAACGAGCCTTAACTCGACTATTATTGCAGTTTTCGTAAGGCAGTTCCAATGGCAAGTTTTCGGCTTCATCATCAGACCCTCGTCGTCAAGTGGAATGAGAAGTCCCCATAACAATAAAGCAAACGAGTCCAAACTCGACTGTTTTGGCACATTTTGTAAGGCAGTTCCTATGGTTCTGTTTCGGCTTCATCATCAGACCTTCGTCATCATGTGGAATGAAAAGGCCCTAAAACAACAAAGTAAACGAGCCTAAACTCGACTATCATTGCAGTTTTCGTAAGGCAGTTCCAATGGCAATCTTTCAGCTTCATCATCAGACCCTCGTTATAATGTGGAATGAAAAGTACTTATTAAAACCTAACATATTAGCCCAAATTCAACTATCTTATCAGTTGTCATCGCGGAGTTCCAGTCGCTACATCATGGCTCCATCATCAGATCAGGTCAACAGTACCATAATATTGCATTGTCACCGGATTTATATAAGTATGCAAAATTTGAGCTAAATCGGTTGAGTGCTTCAAAATTCAGTTGCAAGATTTGTACCGGACATACATATAGGTACATACATACATTGCGAAATAGAAATATCTCTCAAAGTGAAACATTCACAATTCTCTTAAAATTAAGTTTTACATTGATGAGAAGAGCTATACTATTGTACTTATTATGTTTCTGTCGAAGGCAACCAATGACAGAAGCTTGTGAAAACGGTGCGCCTCCATTGGCCCATTTGAATTGGATCAACAACTGCTTGAATGCCAAAAAGGTGGATTCGTATAAAAACAGCGTAATTATTATTATTACTCTGTAGATTCAGATGGAGCCACATGTGTGACACGTGTGGCTCCAGCTGGATCCACAAAGTCATACACAACTGGCAAAGGATCAAGTAATACTGCCCCGGATCAACTTATGAAAACGGATCAAATAATAACTACTTCTACGACCCGCATGATCAACTAAGTGCCCGTGGGGATATCTATATATATATATATATATATATATATATATATATATATATATATATATATATTTTTATATATATATATATATATTAAGTAAATCCTAATCCTAATATATACTATTATAAAGGCGAAAGTTTGTAAGTATGGATGTATGTATGGATGTTTGTTACTCTTTCACGCCAAAACTACTGAACCGATTGGGCTGAAATTTGGTACGTAAGTAGCTTAGACCCTGGAATAACACATAGGGTACTTTTTATCCCGATATTCCCACGGGAACGAAGACTACGCGGGTGAAACCGCGGGTCACAGCTAGTATAATATAATTAAATTATATTAAGCTTATTTTAAGGATAAATAAGGTCTTTTAATGGTCAAAACTAATAAGTATTCTCAATTTTTATCATGTTTAATTTCTTAGATAAAGAACACCAAAGTACGTTTGAAATGTGATAGGGCTCTTAAACGAAAAATAAAAGTGACAACCCTAGGCGTCAACGCAAGATTAGGCTATTAAAGCCCGTCATACACGCAGCTATAATATATATTATTATACCGTCCTATAATATATATTATAGCAAGCTACCACACACGGAGACGATGCTATAATATATTTTAGCCTTCATTTCATTGATACAGTAGTATATATTAATATGCAATAATATATATTACGGTATATGTTGGTGACGTCATAGAAATATATATTATAGCTGCGTGTGCGGTCAGTCGAATATTTGTATTGAAAATATATCGTAATATGCCTTGCTATGATTTATATTAATATATAATTTAGCTACGTGTGTGACGGGCTTAACATGGCCTACCGGCCTCAGATGAACTACTGGTCTTAGTGTTCTGTGATATATATCCATAGATAAAAGGAAGGTAAGATTACCAGTAGGTTGATCACTTTGTAGATTCCGCGCTAGTTTCTATGCAAAGTTAGGTATATATATTAGTTCAGATTAATTCCACAGGACTTGAGTCGCGCCGATGTTATTCATTAGATACATATTTTTTTTAGGTTTCCCGGACAGCCTATCGCAAATTGAAAGGCTGAACAAGATCAGCACGGATAATATAATAAATACCATACCTAATATTAAGGAGGAGTTCTTGAAAGCTGTTGCTGCAAGGATACATAATTCTAAGATTGTCAATGAAGGTGGAAGACCGAAGATTGTTCAACCTTATGCACGACAAGAACATCGTTCTCTAGGTTGGTAATATAAATTATAAGTCTTCTGGAATAAGAATCTTTAGTTTTTAGTTCCGATTTTTAGTGTCAAACAACATGCACAGTGCACCGCCCACCCGCCCGCAATATTGCATGCAAAGAGGAAATGCTATTAGGTATTATTGTTGTTAGTGACACCATTCATATATCGACACGTGTTTCCCGTCTACACGACGCATCATCAGGAAATAGACACTGACTCCGCTGTAAGGGCGACAAATGTTAGTACGACGCCGCTCCTCGAGATATTACCTCGCTGAACACTGGAACAAGAGAAAGATTCTTGTTCCAGAAGTCTACAATGGAGTTCCGGATAGTAACGCTAAATTCAATCAATAACACGTTGTATATTTCCTCAATGACAGCCTGGAATGGCTTACTGTATACTCTCCTCTCCCTGCAAGGTAGAGATCGATCTGAGCGATAAGGACGCCAGTTGTTAATCTTTCTAGTTTTAAGTTTACAACTCAACTCAACTCAAAAAGATTTATGCAAATAGGTTAGAATCTGTCACTTTTCCATGTCAATGAAGATAAACAGTAGTCTACCGTGCGTTCGAAAAGATACCTCTACAAGAAGAACGCACAAGAAACTTGTAGGGCTTAATGTTTTCAACTGATAGTTTAACAATATTTGGTTTGGTTACATTACATTTTCTTTCTTGTTACTGTCTGTATTATTGTGGTACCGATAAAGAGTTATCATCCATTCATTCTTATAGCCTGAAGCCTAGATCTGTGCCCGTGACTGGCAAAGTGCTTGCCCCTTAATACATGAGAAATAAACGCACCAAGTATGCAAAAAAGAGTGTCACCTATGAAGGAGCACAGCTATTCATTAATATACCCTCACACATAAAACATGTTAACTCATTCAGTACTTTCAAATCTCGGCTATTTAAACACGTGATTGAAAAATATTACGATTAAAAGTCTCCATACATACCTATTCAAACGGCCGAGGGTATGAACTGCTGAATGAGCGTTCAAGTATGATACTTGTTACCTTTTTTATATTGTACCTATTACCTATATTATATTATACTATACCTTTATAAGTCTGGTGACGGTTACTTAAATTATTTTACAAAATGTTTAGTTTCTCATGTAAGTGACTGTTTTGTCTTTATGAGAATAAATGATTTAAACCTTAAAACGTAAATATCAAAATTTCGGTGTACTTATAATAATTATGCGCACACAACTGCCTGCGTAATGTGTAATGTATTCTTTTTATCCCATTGATATAAAGAAAAGGGGAGATGAGGTACTGGCTTCTCGAAAATGGCAAGCTCAAATTAGATCCCATTAGATCCACGTACGTCAGTAAAGTAAGGTCGTACGAGCGAATAATATTGTTGTCTCGATCGCACTTCGGTCTTAGGTATGTCTTTCTATCTTTGTTTTTCATTATATGTCACTGTGCAACTGCACATTGAGCTCATTGCACGTGCCAGTTTTTGAGTAAGCGCTGGGAGAACGTACCCTAACTTTTCTTTAAATGAATGTATCCCTATTTTTGTTTTCAGCGGAGAAAATCGGCTACTCGCCAGTGAGTTCTCACTATATCAATGCGCAGATGATCGCAAGCGCTTACGAAAACATACCGCTTTTTGAAATTATGCCTAAAAATAACAAACGGAAGAACACTCGAGAAAAAAATATTATCAAACAGGAAAAAAAGAGAAAATCTATCGAATTAAATAAGAACAAAGGTGAGTAGGTTCGCCGTGGAGTTACCGGCTTTAGAATGGTGCTCCACCCTCTCTACCCGTGGTTGCCGTAAGAGCCGGCTAAAGGTTAACAGGTCCAGAGGACGGGCAGCAGCGTGCTCTGCAAACAACCATCGAACTGCGCTCGACAACCCGCCTGACAAGCGTGTCGAGTATTGGCAAAACCCTCCTTTATGGGGGAGGCCTATGTTCAGTAGTGGATTACTAACGGCTGAGAATCATCTCATGATGATGATGATGAAAGGTGAGTAGTACGCTTCAAATCAAACCCAGAGGTGTAATTATCATTTTAGCTGTAGGAAGTCCTCTGTTGGACATATGACATAGGCCTCCTCATGGGCACCATGCTCTTTTTTTTATAATAGATAGTTTAAACTCTGGAATAACACATAATGTACTTTTTTCCGATATTCCCACGGGAACGACGACTACACGGATGAAACCGCGGGACACAGCTAGTTAATAATAAATACCAAGCTTTTTAATCTGTAGTGTATGTGATGTCATGTAAAAAATTCCCAAATTTTGTATGAAACGGTACACATTCATTATTGACTCTTGATATAAAACATGTCTCTTCTTTCAGATGATCTGGCTGAAAACTCATTATCAAACGCTGTAAATGATACAGTAGTAGCAATCAACAATTCTACAACAAACAGTGAAAAAGGTATAGCAGTTATAAACACAGACGCTATAAATGGTGCAACAAAAGAAAACAAAGAGAAAACCGGTAAACTTAACAAAGCGTCTCTTAACAATGAAAAAGTAAATGCAGTAAAAAACACAGACACTGCAGTTAATGGCACAAAAGAAAACAAGGACAAAACTGGTCAGAAAGCTCCAAAGCTGTTGTACAAAGAAATTAAAATAGCAGATGGATATAGTTCTTTTACTGCCGTTAATAATAAAAAGCTAGCAGACGCTCATAGTACTGGAGCCACAGCTTTGAATAAAGACTTAATAAATGTTGTCAACAAATCCAATGTACCGTTGAATTCGACAATCATAGACAATAATCCAAAAAAATATGATAATAACGCAACAAACATTAATTATGTAATCAGTGAAGGTGATAATAAAGAAAATAACGGTACTATAGCTTTGAGTGATTCAAGTTTACAAACAGTTAAAGATAATAAAACAAGTTCTGTAGATACAACCATTCTTAGCAATACTACTACACCAGAAGAATTAGTCAATTCTACAAAAACTAATGTAAGTAACACAACGAACGAAGATATTAATAAAGAAGAAACTACAGGTAGTTCAATAATTTTAGATAATGCCAATGCTACGGCACTACCAGCAAACACATCTGAAGTTAATATAGATGAAGAAATAAGTCCTAAAACAGGAACCGCAGTAGAAAATTCTACAACATCTGACAATAGTACGCTTTTAGGAGAAAATTCAACTATCAGTGATGATACCACACCTACAGAAGCAAATTTAACAACAATAGTTAATAATACCACATATATAGTAGAGAACTCCACAGAAGGGGTCAATTCAACGTCTACAGGTGTCAAGTCTACACCCATAGGAGAAATGTCAACTGTCGGTGATAATTCCACAGCTGTAGGAGAAACTTTAATAAAATCAAGTGAAAATTCCCCGCCTACAGGAGAAATATCAAAAATTGTTGACAATTCTACACTTTTAGGAGAAAATTCAACCATAATAGGTGACAATACCATACCGACAAAAGAAAATTCCACAAGAGGTGAAAATACCACGCCTTTGGGAGGAAATTTGGATACAACAGTTAAAAATACTACCTTTGTAGGAGAAAATTCAACCATAATAGGTGACAATACCATGCCGACAAAAGAAAATTCCACAAGAGGTGAAAATACCACGCCTTTGGGAGGAAATTTGGATACAACAGTTAAAAATACTACCTTTGTAGGAGAAAATTCAACCATAATAGGTGACAATACCATGCCGACAAAAGAAAATTCCACAAGAGGAGAAAATACCACGCCTTTAGGAGAAAATTCTAATACAACAGTTAAAAATACTACCTTTGTAGGAGAAAATTCAACAATAGGTGTTAATATAACGTCTACAAAAGAAAATTTAGCAAATATTGGTGAAACTACGCCGATAGGTGAAAATTCAACAACTGTAGGCAACGATACCACGCCTTCAGTAGAAAATTTAACAGCAATCGGTGGAAATACCACGCATTTAAGCGAAAATGCAACAATAATAGGTGACAATACCACGTCTCTAGGAGAAATATCAACAACTGTAGCTGAAAATATCACAACTACAGGAGAAAATTCAACAATAGGTGAAAACACAACGCCTACAGAAGAAACTTTGACAACAATAGATGAGAAGTCCACATCTTTAGAAATAAATTCAACAACAAAAAGTGACCAATCCGAAACTACAGAACAAAGTTCAACAACAATCGGGGACGAGTCAGAAGTGACATTTACAGAAGAAAGTTTAATAGCAACAACTGAAAATACCACGCTTTTAGGAGAAAATACAACAATACGTGACGATACATCGTCTACAAACATTAGTGACATATCTACACCAACAGAAGAATATATAACGATACGCGACATTCCGCCTACAGAAGAAAATTTGACAACAGCTCGGGAAAATTCTGTAACTTTAGATGAAAGTTCAACACCTACAAGTGAAATAAAGACATCTTCCGTCACACCGACTCCAGAATTACCTTCTAAAACCAAAGATGAGGTAGTTAGTACAGTAGGGCCAGATAAAGGGAGTTCTGACCGTGGATCTATCAAGCATGAATCTTAATGTGGCAGTACCGCCTGGAACGAAAGTTCAAGTAATTCGAGGATTGGACTCGCAAGTTCAGATAATTATGGTGAAAAATTAGTAATAAGTTAATAAAAGTATACCTAATTTTAATAATAGTCGAGTAATTTGAAAGGCAATTTAGTTTTAAGTTGGCAAAGTAATTTTTTCATAAATAAATAATAATTTTTTTCGAAAATAATTAATGATGTATATTTATTTCCAAATAGAGTGCAGTACAATATGAGAAACAACAGATAATAATCAGGAAGGGTCTTCAAAAGTATGTATATAAATATCGACTTTGGCTGCGCCGCAATAATGTCCGATTCAGCTCGCACAACGCTAGTAATCTACATATAGAATATAGAATATTCACATTAAAGATGCCACGAATAGTGAATTGGCCGAATACCGAATACCGAATATTCGGCAACGCTGTCGGCTGAAGCGCCGAATATTCGGCACGAAATACATACTTGTCGGGGGCGCGTTAGCTGGATTAAGACAAATCGCTAAAGTTTATCTTTCTTCTCCTGGAAGTACCGTGTATAGTGAGAGGTTATTTTCTGAGGCTGGTAACATTTACGATGAAAAACGTAATTGTTTGCTACCAAAAAATGCTGAAAAGCTTGTTTTTTCCTTCACAACTTACCACTGATCAATTATAATTAATTACTAGTGTTGTAATTTGGAAATAAATACATAATTTTGAGTAATATAACGTGTCTTTTTTAAATGATTTAGTATTCGGCCGAATACCGAATAGCAAAACAAGTGGCCGAATAGGCCGAATACCGAATAGTTGCCGAATATTCGTGACATCTCTAATTCACATGCAAATTGCTGCTCTTTCTTCGTGTATCTTTCTATCTTTTATCTCTTTTTAGCCAATTGTTTTTGCCAAATATAGGTATGTCAATAATAATTTTGTAACAGCTCCAAATAATGACTATCTATCATCAAATATAAGTAGGTACCGTTTGACGTTTTATATTGTCAAGTCGAAATAACTTAGCGTCAAACAATTTTTAATCACAAAAGGAAACGAACTTGTAATTCAAGGAAGCTGGGCCTAGAAAACCTTGTACTGTCTTTCTTATATTAAGAAATATAAGATGGACAGTTTCCTTGTTTTTTTCATTGTGAACATCCAAAAATCGCTACAAAACAATGTCGTTTTTAAACAAAAATAAAATGATAAGGACATACTTTACTTCAACTTTATAATATCAGGATATAAATTATATATCAAATAGGTTTACTGTATTCGGAGGAAACAGGGGAATACAAAACATCGATTTACAATTTTCCATAAGATTGTGTCAAACTGCTAAGAGGTCCTGTATCCTGTTAAGTTCTTAGGATTAAGAATAATTTAAAACACTTATTATTTGGTCAATAAATCACATCACATCCTCCCATTTTTTTTGTCACCACAAAGTTGCCCCATTATTTTCGCACCCCAACAAGTTAATGATATTATTATCTCTATTATATTATCAGCAGAACATCAAATTGCAATCGCCATTACGATAAATAGATTTGGGAGACAATATTTTGACAGTTTCCCGCCATTATTATGATTGAGATTTGATTGAAATTCCATGTTTATTCCAGAGTTCATTTATTAAACTATCTTAAATCTATGGTTTAGTCAGTAAATATGTTGCCAGGTAATAAGGAAGTTTCCTATTTTTCATTTTAATTTTATTTTTATAATACTAAAGCTGCAATAAATCTTAGTGTTTTTTTTTTTCAATTATCTTCACAAATGACGAAGTTCTGAAGCTTTTCCCTCCCATACTAAAATTGTATGACGCGCGGCCGGCCGGGCGGCCGCTGACGTCACAAGTCTCGCTCCTCTCGGGACTCGGGGACGACGCGGCGACTGGGCGACTGTTTGCCGTAGTCCGCAACTCGCATTTGTTCGCTCAAAACAACAACAGGCATTATTATGGAAACAAAAATACATTATAAATAGGTACTGCATCGTACCTAAATGTATAAACACAACTGTAACTACACCCAATAAAAAATTTTTTACGGTAACCTTCAGAGCCTTAGTTTTTTTTGTAATCGGTGTAACCAAATCAGCAGTATTAATAAATTTTAAATTATTTCAAACAGTAGAAAGTTTTGCTTTTGCCCAATAACATTTCACTGAAGTGCAAAAAAGTTCTGATCATCGGTTCAGCCACATAACTAGAGCTATAGCGTGCTTACAACCTCCCTGGCTGGTAGCACAATCTTCGCAACAAGTACTTATAATGTGTTCATTTTCTTCATCACACACAAATGTACAACGATATGGCTTCCTCTTAACTTTATGCTCTGGAGTTATTCCAACTTTTACTGTGGATAGTTGACCACTTTTGCACCTGCACATAACCAATGGCGTCGTCACCGTAGCTTTCTCGAGCAGATCTGCAAATAATTTTACTAACTTTAGTAGATCCTCGTTCCATTGGTCGATTAGTAACTAACCTTAACCAGTATCCTTGGTATCTATATCTCCTCCTTAGTCGTTCACTCTTGGCAGAGTGGTCGTGGTTGATGACTCTGCATTTTCATTGGCTAAAGCAACCCTCGCGATGAGCCTCCACTTGTTGCGGTTCTCAGCGTCTCGGGAACTCTGGATTATGAATATTTGTGTCGCAGCTTTTATAAGGTCTGTCCAACGCGTAGGTGATCGACCGCGTGACCGCTTGCCCTCCACATGTCCCTGGACGAGTCGTTCCATGGAGTTTCGAACCACGTGTCCGAAATATTTGAGAATTCGTGTTTGCACAGTCGACGATATAATCTCTGTTTGATTTTTAGTTCCTCCAGGATCGAGACGTTGGACCTAAACGCTGTCCAAGGAATCCGCAGCTGTCGCCGCCAGCACCACATCTCGAGTGCATCGATTTTGCGCCGGTCTTTGAGGGGAATCGTTCACGTTTCTGCGCCATAAAGAAATATGGGGAAGACCAAGCTTCTCATTAGGCGGACTTTCGTGGCTTTTGTGATATTACGGTTGCACCAGACTCTTTTCAGCTTGGCAACGGCAGATCGTGTGATAGCACATCTCCTTCGAATCTCGTCTTCACAGCCTCTAGTGTTTGTGAGAGTGGAACCGAGGTACACATAAGACTGGACAATCTCGCAGCTGCCAATCATAGATATGTTAGGATGATTTAGTTCAGCTCTGTCCACTATCATCATCTTGGTCTGGTCTCTATTGATTTTATTTTTTATTCAATCTCTATACGATGGGTCACCGAGTTGCCGTTAATCAACAGCCCGTCGAGTTCGGCTGCAAGCGATAGAGCCCACGTTGGATTTTAGACCGATTCATTGTTTTGTTTGTTTGTAGAATGGAACAAGGCGGTAAATAACAAACAGATATCTTTTTGAAGTTGGTTAAAGAAACTATAACTATAGGTTACAGGTACGACTACCTCAAAATATTACAGCTGGATTGCACTGACTCATTAAGTACTAAGTACCTAACCTACCTACCAAAATACAAATAAAAATAATAATAAATGAGATTTTAAATACCAACGGCAGATAAAATATTAAGTAGGTAGGTATGTAGGAATATACTTACTTTGAGGTCTTGACGCCTCTTATTTCTGCACTTGTATACAGCGGATTGTTAGTCAAAAAGTCTAATACTTACCATAGCCATGTCGACTTTTGGCAAATTATTAGACTGTCCGCACAAATCCACTCTCCATCGTCAAAACTTCACGGTAATAGCTTAGAATTACTTCTTATATATCAGTATAATACCTCTTTAAATTGCAATACTATCTACACAAACCACGTCCAAGATAGTACTGCGATCGAGTAGGAAGCACGCAAGATCACGCATCTGTCTGCTGACAACCGGTTCTAGTGCGTCCCGTCTAGTTTAAGATAACTCTCCCTACATAGTTTAAGATAACTGGTAGAAAATACTAGCCTAGCGTTATGCTGAATTATAAATAAATAAATAATTCACGAACACATTTGACGCGTGACACGTAATGTATTCTATAAAGTAGTAGTAGGCTATTCATCAAATACGAGCGCTTGTATAGAGTGACTGGGGCGTGACGCATCCTCCGGGACTTGTGACGTCATGACTGTGAATGCTCCGCGCGGATTTGGTTTTCATTTGGGCGATATTAAAAAATTCATAGCTTCGATATTTTTTAAGATATTCAAGTAATTTTTTTACTATTCTTAATTTAATTTTATTATCTTTATATTGACATATTTTTTTTTGTTTTTATTTGATTGGAAACTTCCTTATTGTGCTTCTCCCTTGGCAATGTAAAATATTAATATAAAACATTCTGCGACTTTATCTTTTAAAGGTGGAAGTTTGTATGGATAAAACCTCTATTACTTATCTATTATTTAATATAACTTATTATTACTATTATTACACTTATTATTACTATTATTATCTATTACCTCGATTACTACACATTATGCTCGCATACCTAGATACCGCGAGTCTAGTCTGCCTAGTCTAGGGAGACTAGGCATACTTACCAAGTTATGCCTTAGGTATGAATTATTTGTAGCCCTTTTCTTTATATCTAGTACCCTAGCCTACACATTTAGAAAGCAGGTAACAGAATAATACTTTAATCTAAACCAAAAATACGAATCAATGTCTCACAAAGAAATAAATACATTTCATGGTTAATAACCAGCAGCCTTATAGCATTAAGCAATTTGAGATCAAACTAAGACACATTAAGTTAAACAAAATATCTATATATTGTTAATAAATGACAGCCGACCCATTCCTAATTTGAATGGCATTCGACACGCGTGGTGTCGGTTAACTTTTTACCATAGACATCTGATTCTTTTTTTTTCTGTGATAATTGACGCGGCATGGGTGAGCGTTTAGCACACCCTTGGGATTTAGGCACGTGCGTCTAAAGCTACGTGTCCACTAAAATGAAAAAGGTAGTGTTATATTATAAGTTTGACGTGCTTGTATATTTGTGCCTGTCTGTGGCATCGTAGCTCCTAAACTAATGGACCTATTTGGATGCGTTTTTTTGTTTAAAAGCTGACGTGACGTGTCTTAGGGTTTCGGGGCATGTCGTCAGACTTTTAATATGCGCTATATCAATAA
The DNA here is from genome assembly GCA_947063395.1 of Hemistola chrysoprasaria. NCBI lineage: Eukaryota > Metazoa > Arthropoda > Insecta > Lepidoptera > Geometridae > Hemistola > Hemistola chrysoprasaria. The sequence goes on along the minus strand of OX346738.1, from coordinate 5,155,111 downwards.
TGTCCTGCGGCTTTTTTATGAAAAAGCCGCTTGAATTTTTATGAAAAAGTGTTTTTCTGTTTTTCTAAAAATCCCAGTTTCACTCACGACTCACGCGATTGGACGTTCACTACAAAACAAATTAGAAGTTATAATTAACGAAAATAAAATGATGGATACATAGTTTACTTCATCATTAAAATATCAGATTATTTAAATATTATATCAAATAGGTTTAGATACTATATTCGGAGGAAACAGGGGAATGCAAAACATCGATTTGGTAAATTTACCTTAGGATTGTGTCAAACTGCTAAAAGTTCCCCTTTCCTGTTAAGTTACACTTGTCGGAGGGCTAAACTACGAGGCGCAAAAGGAAAGTAATAAAACAAAATCAATAATGCTTCGCTTGTTTATTTAAACAACCTTATTTTCGCCGTGCTTGTGTTAATAATTCATTAGTAGTTGCTAGTTAGCCCCTTTAATTGAACACTTTACAAAAGAATGAATTGTAAAGGTAAAGATATACGTGAGCATTACTCGTAACAAAATTCGAGCGTAAAAATATCGAGCATTTCAAACTCGATATTTTGTTTTGTTACAACCAGATTTTAAAAACCAACGAGCGTTTTGGTATATCATATCATTACAGCGAGTATTCAGAAACGTAGCATTACACGACGTAAAATGCTTTTGAAAACGAAGCTTGTGCCTGTATTGTACCATTAGTAAGAACGTTTCGTTACTTGCTTAAAGTTTGCTTGCTTAAAATATGCTCAGGTGCATCTTCACCTTATGAGGCGAAAAAATTAAAGTTCCCATACAAAACTGACTCCAGCTTCACATTTGCAATGAGGCGTATTCTTAAAAAAATGCTGTTCTCGAAGCCAATATCCTAAATCTATGCTCGAAGCACTAATAGATGGCGTAGGATGTCAAAATAAATGTCCAAAATTTCTGTACCACAGACAATACAGCTTTACAATTTCAATCGCTTTAGTGTTGACGTTTTTGCTTCTAGAATAACAACTCCATGTGTCCTTCTTTCAACCTTCCTTTGAGAACTATTTTTATTTTTAAGAAAACACCTCATATCTAGTTATTATGGCAGACTTATTTATACGCTATTGAATCTAACAATGTAATGATTATACCCGTATTATTTTTATGTAACATGTTATCGATAAATTATGTTTATGAATAGAAAAATTATTACACCGTAACATCTGTTCAAATCTTGCGCGAGCAACAGAGGAATTCGCAAAAACAATCTTACTTCAACATTTAAATAATAATAAGATAATTTTATTAACTGCGCACAGAAGGCGAGTCGCTCAACGAGATATATGGAACGTTCCATGTTGCATCAGGCTCAGAGACCGCATCCGCAATATCGAGACACGTCGTAGGACGAAAGTCTGCGACGTGGGTAAGCAGGTAGAGCGGCACAAATGGTATTGGGCAGGACACTATGCTAGGCGCAGTGACAGCATGTGGAGTAAGTCCCTAAGGGAATAGACACCTTGAGAAGAAAGGCGCGGCGTCAACAGACCCCATGCCAGCCCCATGGGTCAGCGACATCATTAAGATCGCAGGAAAAACCTGGATGGGATCCACACTGATACAGAGAAAATTGGCACAAGAAGGAGGCCTAGGCTCAGCAGTGGGATGATAATATGGACTGATGATGAATGTTATATATCAAGATTTCTTTATAAATCTATCCTGAATCAGGGACACTGATAACACCTATAGGTGAGAAGCTTAAAGAAGCCGGGGCTTGCGTCAAGACGGTACAACTACAATGGGATAGACAGAGAGAAAAGCTAGAGAGATACGCGATAGAAAGACAGAGAGAACTGTAGGTTATTAGCGTTACGCAAGCTGACTTGCCCTCTATTGCGTCTTAGCCAGAGTCGCTATTTATAAACCTCTCATTCTACTAGGTACCATATAATGCAGTTAACAGGTAAACGCTAAAAAGCGCCACGAAAGTAGCAAAAGCATTTGATTCTGGTGAGCAAAATACCCAGGGTACGTTATTCTCTCTGTAAACAAACGGCAATAATAAGGCTTTAATAAGAAATGTTAGGAATTAGGGACGTTTGTGATGGACGTTCAAATCGACTTTATGGGGATCATGGTGATTATAGCTATTTTCAGGGACACCGTTAGAACCTCCTGCCCCATGATGAACTGGCACAGTATGCCCCAAGTTCCAATGTTGGCTAGGATCTGGGACACCATGGTGATATTCATGGCCAAATTGCTGCCCTTGTCCAGGAATTATGGCAAACGCGCTATCGGGAGCTGGTCTTTCTAACCGAAAGTTTTCACCATTGCTGGGATGAGGTTGATGGCCAATGTTATGGTTTCCTTGTTTCAGAGGTAATCCACTGCCTCGCCATTGTTGACTCGGTCTTGGTTGGATTTCATTTAAGGTGCCTTTGGAGCCTAGCCATTCCTGTCCTAAGCCAAGATTTGCACCATCGATGGGATGCGGTTGATAGAGTCGATGGCCAATGTTATGTTTACCTTGTAAATCAGTGCCTTGCCATTGTGGACTCGGTTCTGGCAGTCTTAACCCAGCATTTGCATCGTTAACAGGAGGAAGTAGACCAATGTTCTGTTTTAGTGATTGTGGAAACAACTCACTGTTTGACAATTGCTGACTTGGTCCTGATCTGGAGGAAATAATTTCAGGTAATCCAGGGATTTCGGCAAATGCATTATTAGATCCTAGCCGTTGCAGTCCTAAACCAGATACCCCTTTGAAGAGAGGATGTTGGCCAGAGTGAGGGCTAACATAGCCTGACCATGGTTGACCCGATATTGAACCGCTGGATATTATATTAGGTGATCCAACAGAGCTCACGCCATCGTTGGGTCGGAAATGGCTTACCGGGATAACATTCCTGACTATATCTTTATATATCCCGTTACCATTATTTTCATTAAAGTTCAATTTCTTAATTTTGAGATCATAATTTTTCAATTTATGAAATTGTTCTTTAAGTTTATTATACTCATCCTGTGTGAGTATGTAATAATTCTCCTCAACATCTGTGTCCGGTTTGGAGGAAATCATGTACATATGTTTATGTTCAAGGTCTGCCTTAGGTTCATTGTCAACTTCTTCGTCAGATTGATCCTCAGTTTGCTCAGGTTGGTTTACGCTACTGGAGGCCGAGGCTTTGGCTATTACTTTTGCCAACAAAGATTTTAGCGACTCGTCGTCGTTTTCATCATCATCATTTTCGGTAGAGCTGTTAAATTCCTTGCTGGGTTTGTCATCAGGTATCTTATCATTTTGTGGACCGACTTGACTTGATTTTGAGTTAACGGTAGAAGTAGCAATCGCTGAACTACTAGAAATTAATGCTGGATTATTCTCTTTAGGACCTGATACATTTCCAGGGCCGAAGATAACGGTAGCCTCGGCGTTTGCTGATGATTTAGCTATGACTTCTGGATTTGTTTCTGAACCACCTGTGCTTCTTGGTTCTGATGAGGCCACAACCTTTGCACTCGCTTCGGCTAAACTGCCTTCTTCACCTACTTCATTATTGCTGACAACTGCCTCGGCGCTTGCTGCGCTCTCAGCTATGGCAACTGGAAGATACTTGCCATAATCAGTATTTGGATGATGTGGTTGGCCATGGTGATGATTTGGACTGCTTTCTGTTACTAATGAACTAGCCTGAGCAAATGCTTTTGCGTCGGCCGAACTTCCACCGACGCTTCCACTACTTGGGTTAGAATGAGCCACTGCCATTGCACTCGCTTCGGAAAAACTGCCTTCTTCACCTACTTCACTATTGCTGACAACTGCCTCGGCGCTTGCTGCGCTCTCAGCTATGGCAACTGAAGGGTGCTTGCCATGATCAGTGTGTGGTTGATGAGGTGTGTTATAGTAGTGATTTTGACTGCTTTCTGTTACTAATGAACTAGCCTCAGCAAATGCTTTTGCTTCGGCCGAACTTCCACCGAAACTTCCACTATTTGGGTTAGAATGAGGATGATGGGGAGGAATGTGTGTTGTATGATGAGGATGAGAATAAGCGTGTCCGTTGTGTTGATCTGGACCGTTGACAACTACTGTCTTAGCACTTGCTGCGCTCTCAGCTTTGACAACTGAAGGCTGTTTGTCATGATCAGTGTGTGAATGATGTGGTTTGTCATGGTGGTGTGGACTGCCTTCTGTTACTAATGAACTAGCCTGAGCAAATGCTTTTGCGTCGGCCGAACTTCCACCGACACTTCCACTATTTGGGTTAGAATGAGATTGAGGATAAAGATGAATGGGTGATGTATGATGAGGATGAGGGTGTCCGTTGTGTTGATCTGGGCTGTTGACAACTACTGTTTTAGCACTTGCTGCGCTCTCAGCTATGGCAACTGAAGACTGCTTGCCATGATCAGTGTTTGGATGATGATGTGTGTCAGTGTTGTGATTTGTGTTGCTTGAATGAGAATGATGTTGAAGAGGAATGGGTGATGTATGGGGTTTGTGAGTTGTTGGATGATTGTGTTGTCCGTTGTGTTCGGAGCTGCTGTTGGCGACAGCTCCAGCGCTTGCTGAACTTTGAGAACTTGTTATATGCTGCACAGGTTCCTCGCCATTGTTTCCACCATGCGTACTTAGGAAATCAAATGCCTGAGCTAAAGCTTCTGGAAATCCTTGAGAAATGTCCTTATTGGGAGAGTTTGAGTCCTGATGATGCTGTTGATGATAATGAGATTCATGAGGTTTTACTGAATTATGTGAAGGACTTGATCCCGAACTACTAGATGCTTCGGCGGTTGCGATTGCTGTGGCAGAACTACTAGAGCTAGGGCTTCCTTCTTTTGGGGTCAGATTAGAATGGTGATGAGGATGGTTATGATGTTTTGGAATATCATGACCATTTTGTTCTGTACCACTGGTAGTGATAAATTTAGCGCTTGCTGAGCTTTGGACTTCAGAAGTTAATACTGATCCAGAAGCACCAGAACCGTTTTCATTTGAATAATGAGGTTCATATTTTCTAGGATTACTGATAGGGATCCTATGGGCGTTAGCATTTCTTTCCTCGGAGCTTTCACCAGGTTGGTTTCTACGTTGTGGTACGCTGTGGGCGTGATCTTGATATTTGCCTTCTGACCCTGAGCTACTAGAGGCATCAGCAAAAGCAATCGCTTGAGCAGTACTGTCAGAGTTTTGGTATCCATCATGAGGTGTTTGACTTGAGGCCTTGGCCATGGAAACCACACTGGAAGGGCTACCACGATGATGATTGCGGTAATTTCTCAAAGGTCTCTGCTTTCCTGGTTCTGAACTGATGACCTCGGCGCTTGCTGTGCTTCCAGCTTTAGGTTTCTGATGTTTATGACCTATTATAACACCCCCATTTGCACCATTGGTTATAGGCTTCCCATGATGGTGTTCATGCTTACGTATTTTTTCCCAAGCGGAACTTATAGCGCTGGCCAACGATGACCATGGCTTTTCGTGGTTGAAACTCCATCCTTGAACAAAATTTACATAATGTGAAAAAATAATAGTAATGGGCTAGCCAAATAGCTCGCTGAACCGATAACCGTTGGAGAACAAAGGTTCTTGAGGACCACGGACCGAAAGACGAAGCCTCACCCTCACGTGCTCGACCGACGACCTGGGGGGCTATTGGCGTTCTTGGTGACTATCACTTTAGTGACTATTAACTTGATTTGACATTAACTACAAATGTCAAAGTCCGGTTACTAACCAAAGACATTAAGATAAACTTACTAAGTAGACTGTGCACTGTGTCGGTCCCGAGTGAGAACCACTCGTAGTGTCTTTCCTTTTCCTTTTCTCTCCTCCAAATTTGACAGTAAAGTCTTGTTAGCAAGGTAAAACGTCTTTGTAACTAACTCAAACCACAGAACATAAAGACATAAGCCTGATAGCGACTGGTGATTATGAAGAACGCCAATAGCCTTGCTGGTCAGGATCACAGGCTCACGGTGGATGCGGACGGCAAGCAATCGTCATGAGTGGCATTCTATAGGAGAGGCCTATGTTCAGCAGTGGACGTTTTTCGGATGATGATAAAAAATTTAACAAACTCGTTATGGCTAATTATTTTGGAGCGCTCTTTGGATGAACGTTTATACTCTAATATAATGGTTTTCCCTGACACACTGCTGACTGCTGGAATTAAAAGATTGTCCTGTAATCCGCAGTTTAATTGTCAGAGTTTCAAGTCAGTACGATTCCTGCAAAGCTCTCATCATCATCGGCATCCACTCCAGGAAATAGGCTTCCCCTATAGGTTTCCATCTAGTCTGATTTTAAGCTTGCGTCTAGAGAGTTCCAGCAGTCTTTATTAGACCGTCTGTGCACCGTGTGGGGCGTGGACGTACTACACTGCGCTTGCCTGTCATTGGTCTCCAATCGAGAACCGTACAGATCCATCGGTCAACAGTTCTATGTGCTATGTGCCTGCACATTGCCACTTCATAATCCGCTGGTCGGTTACTTTCGTTCGTCTACGAATATCGACGTTTCTGATTCGATGAATTATGTTTTTGAATACATACCAGCATCTCCAAACAGCGCCGAAACATTTTCTACCAGCTCTTCTGCAATGGAAAGATCTACTTCAATATCTCGGCTCTCTTAATACTAAAGGTACTTATAGTAATTACTTTGAATGTGTGGTTCCCGGTTATATAATAGGGCCACCCCTTTCTCATCTAGTGGGAGCCGTGTGATCCGGCAGAGGGATATATACGGCGAATGGGCACCAAGTATTCCAACTACTGCGATCCCCAAGCTGCACAAACGTGGTGATTACGGCAAACTCTCCTGTTATGAATAGTTTGGCGTTCTATGGAGGAGGCCTATATATGTTTAGCAGTGGACGTCTTCCGGCTGATGATGAAGACTTTAGGGGGTGCTTCTACCTTGCAAACTGATAAACTTCAAACGGCTAAACCAATTTTCATTAGATTTTTGAAACAAAAAACCGCATGAAAATCGTTCCAGACAGACACGTCAAACTTATAACACCCTTTCCATTTTCGGTCGGGAGTTAAAAAGGTACTTACCAAAGCCTATGAAGACTTTGTTATCGAAGACTTGAAGTTTTTCAGCTGAAAAATACATAGGTTCATATAATATTATCCTATCCTTATCCTTCCTTCTAATACGACTAATGTTATAAATGCCAAAGTTTGTGAGGATGGTTGGATGTTTGTTACTCTTTCACGCCAAAACTACTGAATCGAGTGGCCTGAAATTCGGTATTTTTTTTTATTATAATGAGTAACAAGACGAGCAAATCAGGTGCAATGTAAGCATCATGATTTCCCATATCAGACACAGTGCCACCCAGTGTTTTAAAATTCAAAATTATGCGCGGCACTGCACTGCGCCTGTCACCCTGAGATATTAGTTGTTGAACCTCGTGATGCTCAGTAATTTCGCTGGTAACATTGACCTTCAGACCGAAACACAGTAATGTTTGCACATTACTGCTTGGCGGATGAATAACTGGCAAAGGTGTGGTACTTCCCCAGGCGGGCCCCTGCAAAAGAGGCCTACCACTACAAAAAATAAATGTGATAGTTTAGACCCTGAAATAACACATAGGGTACTTTCTATCCAGATATTCCCACGGGAACGAAACTACGCGTGTGAAACCGCGGGGCACAGGTATTTTTTAATAATATTACTAGCGAACCGCCCCGGCTTCGCACGGGTGCAATGCTGATACAGAATGTCTTTATATACAACGTCCACAGCTTTTTGCCAAAAGCATTTTAAATCTGTAATATCTTCGGTAATATTCATTTAAATTACATGCTGTAAAGGGCCATTCTGATCTATATTAAATTAACAGTGTATTTAAGGTACTTAATTGGATAAGGATTAATGCTGTATTGCTTAAAATCACTTCGTAAATAAGTCATTTTCCCGTAAAATGTAAAGGTTAAAAAATGGTTATTGTGGGTTATCCTTAAGAGATAGACATATACCATGGCGGACTTTTTTGTTGACCTTTTTAAAGTGTACAATACTGTAGTACATTATTTTGATTTATCTCGTGGAGGTCAGCCAACGTTTGCAATGTAAGCGCAAAAAATGTGTTTATTTACGACATTACATTATACACCTCTAATATTATCAGTGTTTCTTTAAAATGTTATGCATGTATTATACATATAAACCTTCCTCTTGAATCACTCTATCTATTAACGTAAACCGCTTCAAAATTCGTTTCGTAGTTTTAAAGATTTAAGCATACATAGGGACGGACAGACAGCGACAGTGACAGTGACTTTGTTTTGATGACTTTGTAGTGATGATGTACCTGCGTCAAAGATAACGTATATATACTTAGTTATTTATAGTATCTACATAGTACTTTATGTGCGCTTCGACAAACAAAGGGGTTTGTTTAATTTAACATAGCTGTGTAAATATTATAGACACAATAACACAATATTGGCAGTCCCATAGTAGAATAATGATCAACAGTCTATAATGTCTATAATATTATAGTATAATATAACCTACGTACCTATAACTTGATATAATCCATCGAGGATATCCCACAACAGCAAGTCGATTCTCTCAAAGTTTCCGCTCTCTTGAAACTTTGTAAATCTTTCGATTATAGTGCTCACACTTAGATCCAAAATGACTTGGAGCTGTGCTGATAATTCTTCTACGTCGAAGCTGTCACTATCGATTCCTGTTAGAGAATAAAATGTCTTAAATGAAATGATTTTGCATCTACCAATCAAACTTGCAAAATCCGCTATTAAACGCATATGAATGTACTAAATACGTAATAGATTTCGCGCTTCGAACACTCACTTTGCTCGACTAAAGTACACTTCAATCCGTGCACCTTGCTTGGAAAACAAATCGAGTGTTTTTCGTTTGATTTGACTACAAACTATTGTTAACGTATTTGACCTTATTAATTAAACGCAACTTTAATGAACTAATAGAATTTGAGCAAATATTTTTTAAGAACGTTCTTGTCTATCTTAGAATAAGACGTCAATGCTAGCATGTTTTTAACATAACATAACATACATTCACGCCTTTTTCCCGAAGGGGTAGGCAGAGGTGTGTACCCAGGACTCAGTCCCATAGTAGATACCACCCACATTTCGCCGGTATGTTATTTGGTCCCATGTAATAGGGGGCGAGCCTTTATGCCATCTACCGGGCACAGTTCCAGACTCCAGGCAGTTATTGAGATAATTCCTTATGGAAAAATTCAATATTTAACACTTTGCCTGACCTGGGAATCGAACCCGGGACCTCTTGATTGGCAGTCGAGCATGCGCCCACTACGCCACCGAGGCACATCATGTGTGTGGTCGAGCATGTTTTTATGTGTGATATTTGTTCCGTTTAAGCACTCGCCGTGCTCGCTTTAAACCAAGATGGCGGCTAAAGTCGGGGTCGAAATTTTTAAGTGCGTACGTGGTCTCCATGGAGTTTGACACAATCCTATGAAAAAATCACCAAATCGATGTTTTGTATTCCCTTGTTTCCTCCGTATTTAATAAACCTATTTGATATATTTATATCATGATGTCTTAGAGATGAAGTAAACTATGTCCCTGTCATTTTAGTGTCTCTTATAAACTCTAGGTTTTCTCGTAGTGAACTTTTACAAACCCCAGTTTTACACGCGTGACGTTCACTACAAAAAAAAAAGTTTTTATAAGAAAATAAAATAATAGGGACATAGTTTACTTCATCTTCAAAATATCAATATATAAATGTTTTATATAGGTTTATTATATTCAGAGGAAACAGGGGAATACAAAGCATCGGTTTAGTAAATTTTCCATAGGATTGTGTGAAAATGCTAAGAGGTCGCCTTTATCTGATAAGGGATTTGTGGCTGAATTCACTGACGTCACTGACTCAGTCTAAAGGCTGATACATAATAATTGTCGAGTAAGATTGAATGCAATTTTAATCCCTCTGTAGTTAAAAATAAATTGAATTCGTGCAAGGTTTGCATCATCTGAAATAGGCCTGATCGCTAGTCGCCGGTCGTGTGTAGTGTGGCCACCGACCGCATCTGAAGTCGCGCTCGCCATTCGCTTCCTCTTAAGAATGCGACGTAGGCTCTTAGTCCTTTGACCTTTGACTTACAAAACTTCACACTGAGCAAAATTGCAGGTCTCCCTTTTATTTATATCAATGACGAAGAGTCAATTTTTTTGCAATCATTATTTTTTGCGTGTAGGTTTGTTTGTCTAGGTTTTCCGTTTCATGCTCATCTAAATCTTATATGATCATTTCCTTTATAATAATAATATAATTAATTTATGCATTTTCGAAGTGTTCTATGGTATAGTGTATAATATAGTTAGGGTAGATAGTAAGTAGGTAGCTCTATTGTTTAGTCTTTTTTCAATAAAGGCGCTCTGCCATATGTGAAAAAAAAAAATTATACATAGATCCAACGTTGCATAATATTAAAAAAGTGACATTAAATTAAGACTTAAATACAATTTTAATTGATTTACTTTATGTAGTTTCTACTCGAAGCTACCTGCATTTCTAAATCTTAGGTCGTACGCTTTAGCGTACTTAAATCTCGAGATGCACGCGCCGTGGAATTGATTTAGAAAAATAACAGAGCATGCGACGCGCGACGTTTAGCGGTTTTTGTAAATTTTGAAAAAGATGCCACGCGGCGCGTGACTTTGTGCGTCATGATCTCGCTCAACTAGGGTTGCCAACTATTTTTGCAAGACATACAGTAATATTGAGGTCGGAATAGGAAAATTAACAGTATTTTAGAAAAATTCACAGGTTTTAGAAAAATTCACAGTATTTTAGAAAAATTAATAATATAATTTATAATATTATGTTTTTAATGTAATAACATTTGTAAATACATATTTCTTGGTGCTTGGTGCGGCCACTTTGCGTTCATTACAGAAGAAAACACCTTGGCGCTATAAATGATGTTACGCTGAAAACAGTTTTTTTATTTTTTTGTTCGATAGTAAAAAGTAAAATGTAGTGAAAAACAGTATAATACTGTTCTTAACAGTATAGTTGGCAACCCTAAGCTCAGCGTAGCTCAAGCCCTTATTATATTTCGGTGAGGAGGTAGTACGCTACATCACGGAGAAGAGCCAAGGACGAGTCCCAGGACAGGAACTCTCCCAGATCTCACTGTCGAGGTTGGAGTCAACGAGGACGCAGAACTTCAAGTCCTACGTACTCCGGCTTCCGGTGAAATATAAGGAGATATTCCTGGCACCCGAATTTTGGCCTGCAGGAATCGTGTTCCGGCGCTTTAGGGAGGCGTGACAGAAAATTATCCCTACCTAGGTGTTTTAGTTTATGTTTTTATGTATGTTAGTCTGTAAGGTATTTATTAAGGGCCTCTGGTGCGTATAATTTATTGTTATACGTACTATTGCCTGAAATAAATGAATTATTATTATTATTATTATTATATTTATCATAATGTTCATCATCTAGAACCTCCCTTATAAACATAGTCCTTCTCCTTGAAACACTGCGCTTTCTAGCCGTTTGCTTTCACCGCTTTCCGCGAGATCTGACGATCTGACGTCGCTGGCACTGGCGGGTGATGAAATGTAAACACTAACTGAGGTTGGGATTCATGTCTTGTAGTGGTAGGCCTCTTTTGCAGGGGCCCGCCTTAGGAAGTACCACACCTTTGAAAGTTATTCATCCGCCAAGCAGTAATGTGCAAACATTACTGTGTTCCGGTCTGAAGGGTAATGTTACCTGCGAAATTACTGGGCATGACGAGGTTCAACAACTTATATTTCAGGGTGACAGGCGCAGTGCAGTACCGCACAGAATTTTTAATTTTTTTAGAACTCTGGGTGGCACTGTGTCTGATACGAGCAATCATGATCACCATCAGGCACTTATTTGCACAGATTTGCTCGTCCTGTTACTCAATATTATAAAAAAAAACAATGCAAAGCAAAAGAAACTATACAATCCATGCTTCTAAATTATCTAACGATACAGTCGAACATCCATTTAAGCAGATAATTATGAAGCATAACGACGCTGGAAATTTGAAATGTCGTAAGGGACAAACCTACGCTATACAGGTGAGCAAAAAAACAAAATTTGTTCTTTTAAAACGTCACAACTTTGTCATTTTTTTTCCTATTATGATGCTTTCTAGACAGAATGTTTTAAAATTAATTGATTTATATCTAAATATAAGTTTTACCTCGTTAAACTCAATAGTTTAAAAGATGATGTCCCTTACACTTTGACATTTAGGAAGAGGTGTCCCTTACACATGGATATTTTTGAAGAGGTGTCCATTACGACGTTAAAAATTTTTTTATAACCTTACCTAATGAAAATCATTTTGTCGTAACTACCTGAACCGCCTTGTTCATGCTAGCATTTTATGTTGTAAAGTTAAGAAATGTATAGGAAAATGTAGTGATTGTAAACAATAATGACATCATTTTTTAGAAATAGTTTCGTTAATGAAGCCTAATACCGTAACCTAATTAGATTATGGATGTGGATCAAGAAAAACAAATATTAATAGGTTAGTTGTACTTTTACTGACAAAATAATAACAATGAACACAATCAACAAATGAATTGTGTATGCGTGTTACACCGTATGAAACAGACAGTTACTTAGATTTACGACGTTGCTAAAAGCTACATAAACAAAACTTGACCAATACGACTCAAAAAATTTACTACAATTTCACTTACGACAAAACAATTTGACTTCATACTTCTTTATTTGAAGAGATATCAAAATTTTAAATATACAGATCGATAGAGGACAAAATTTCCAGTTGAATGGTATAAACATGTCCCTTACGACATTTCAAATTTCCAGCGTCGAATAAGCTTTTGTATAGTTGGTTTTGTAGTGCATTGTGTTGACATGAATTCCAAAATCTGTTACTATACATTTCATTACACGTGACTGTCGCTTCGGTTTCAATCAGTGGTCACCACTCGAGAATCTTTCGCCTAGGTACCCATTGCTACTTCAATTTATGCTAATAAATTAATAATGATGCCATATCGGCAAAGTTAATGGCGGATTTCAGGAAATTATTAGTATTTTTATACGTCTGAAATGAAAACAGATGGACCAAGGCTGTGACGGTTTGGTTTACGAGAAAAGGACAACGACCTCGAGGCAAACCATCGGTTCCCATGACATCGTCAAATTTGTCGGAAGTCGCTGGATAAGAGTCGCACAGGACCGGCGAGAGTGGCGTAACAAAGAAAAGGCTAAAATCCAGTAGTGGGTGGATACGGGCTGAGTATGAGATAGATAAATAGATTTTTATGCAAGTAGGCCATCAAATCAAAGAAGTACCGTTTGACAGGTCTTATCTGGCCCTTATTGAGATATTTATATTTAAAGTTAAATAATTAATTGTACATAACATAACATACATTCACGCCTTTTTCCCGAAGGGGTAGGCAGAGGTGTACCCAGGACTCAGTCCCATAGTAGATACACCCACATTTCGCCAGTATGTTATTGGTCCCATGTAATAGTGGGCGAGCCTATTGCCATCTACTGAGCACAGTTCCAGACTCCAGGCAGTTATTGAGATAATTCCTAATGGAAAAATCCAATATTTAACACTGCCTGACCTGGGGATCGAACCCGGGACCTCTTGATTGGCAGTCGAGCATACGCCCTCTACGCCACCGAGGCATTTCATTGATACTGTAGTTAATATTAATATGCAATAATATATATTACGGTATATGTTGGTGACGTCATAGAAATATATATTATAGCTGCGTGTGCGGTCAGTCGAATATTTGTATAGAAAATATATCGTAATATGCCTTGCTATGAATTATATTAATCTTATATCTTTAAATGAGCAATTCTTGTATATAATTGGAATCTCGGAATCGGCTCCAACGATTTTCATAAAATTTAGTATATAGGGGGTTTCGGGGGCGATAAATCGATCTAGCTAGGAATCATTTTTAGAAAATGTAATTTTATTTAAAAAAAAATAATAATAATCCAGGTACTATATATTAAAGCTACGTGTGTGACGGGCTTTATTATTGAGATATTTGTATTCAAAGTTAAATTAATAATTGTACATATTGGGACAAAATTCATAATTCCATTGTTTTACGGCGAAGGTTATTAAAACTGTGTGAGTTACGCATAAGCAAAGTTATTTCGGCTTGAAAAGATGAAACGTCAACTGTACTTCATAGATTTGATTGGTCGTAATAATTATAGTTATTGTAACTTATATTCTTATATACCTACATATTTTCTCGTACTTGCCTGCAATAGTGGCAGATATTCTGGTCTTACTTTTTAGACCAAAATGATAATCACACCCCAATTCCAGTACCATGATGCAATGATTGTCATCCCAAGCCGATTTTCTAAGCCTTTGAAGATATGTCCATGAATGATAGAGAAAATGTCCTCGAAAAGAAAGACCCTGGTGAGATAGAGTAGATAAATGTCCCCAAAAAGAAAAGAGAAAAGAGAGAGATAGAATACATTAAAATTAGCAGTTCCTAAAGGGCGGATGATGCTTGTGGAATAAAACAAAGTTTTAGTCACACTGCTAAGCTTTATTAAAACTTTACATAATACATTGGTATATGACAGAATGTACGATACTGAAATTGGTCTGTGCTTGAAGATAATGGTTCTGCCACATGGAGCTAAAAGAACGTTATATTTTTTTTTATAAAATTTGTAGTTCTGTTTTTGACAACCATTTTCATGAAGCACAGACTCTATGACCACAATCGGTGACAATGTTAATAAATTAGGTAGATGACGTAAGACTATTTCACACTTACGGGTACGCGATGTCAAAATCTATAGATAAACCGCTTAATTGAGTCCTCGCCTGCGGGGTACAGGGGCGCGGAGGTAGGACGTGAAAGGAGACCGGGAGAGGTGCGGGCGGCAGGCGCCCTTCCGCCCCCCCGCGCCCCTGTATCCCGCAGACAAGGACTCAATTAAGCGGTCTACCTATAATCTTTTAGCGAAAGTCCTAAATAGAAGTGTCTATTTTAGACAAAATTATGTTTGTCTAAATTGACAAATGTCAGACTTGATTTAAGGAATTGACTTTAAGTATTCCGCGTTCGATTTGCCACGATTTCCTTTGCATTTCCAGCGTAAGAGCAGAGACTAACGTAATGTACACTTTCTCTCTCTGTCTTCAAGGAAGAGCAAGAAAGAGATAGAAAATGTTGCATTTCAAACCAACGTAACAAGGTCTGCGCCTTTAAAGTGTCTACACTCAAATTGACACTGTAAATCCTGACCTAACAGAGGTTTTAGAAAAGTGTGACAAACCGCACACGGCGGACGAGATCGTGAATTTATACACCTCGTCAACATACGCGTGAAAGCACTTAGTGTTTGTAAAACCGGGAAAATTTAACATACGCCGTCTACGATCAAGTGTGCGAGGTCGCTATTTTCTATGCGTTAGTACTTTGTGGCAGATACTTATTATGGCAGAATTTCAGTTATATATTAGCCGCATGCATGATGATCGTAAACAGATTATTAATTTAAAGCGATGGAGCCACTGGTGCGAGGGGTGGAATTGTCAGATTGGGAATACCTATTTTTTGAAAAAAATCAGTGATAACTTTTCCAGTGATTGGGTTTTGTTGAATGCTGCCCAATTTTTCCTTGATAATCAACGCCCATTGGTTGAATATTTCCTTCGCTTGATCGTTTCCTCCATGCTGGATCTGGCCCTGCAGTCCTGTTATGAAAACAAATTTTCCATATAAAATGTGACAATTAAAAAACATAACATTTAACCCCCTAATTCTTGCTGCACATCACCAGACCCTAATCTGTAATTATACATTTTGGAGGTAGCAAAGTTTATTAAAAATTTTAACGTATTCGAAAAGCATATTAATACCAACAAACGTGCCGTGACCTATTTGCAAGTTGAAATGCTCGTGCCTTCTCTCAAACTTATTAGGAAAAATTGTGTATATTTAATGAATTATCTTTGATCATTATTAATAATTATCTCATGATTTGGTATTAATGTATATAATAATGATAATGAATTTGTGGCTTACACCACGAGGCAGGCCTAAGTGAATAAATAAGAACAATAATAATTATTTATCGCCAAAATGATTAAGTACATAAACATAATTTCATTAAACAGACAATAGGGTATTTTACTATAGGTAAGGAAAAATCTAAAAATATATTTATAGGATAGTATTAGGAAAAAGAAATCAATAAATATAGACTTCAGTTTATAAAACTTTAAGATGAGTTTTATAATCGATTTTAAGATATTTTACTTTTTTATCTGTTTTGCATTGATTCGAAATTGTGTCCGCCATTTAATGACGTCATAATGTCATGTAAACATAGAAGCGCTAAAATAACCTCTTGGCACTAGCAAAGTTTTGAGTGTGCATTGTGCGTTCTGCGTACGGCGCAAGTTTTGTTTACATGACATTATGACGAAACAACATGGCGTCTAGCAATCACTTCCGTTTTTATCCATTTACGCACAATAATAATCAGTAAAACATTTAAATGCATTTTATGATGTTTATCGGCGTAATAAAATTTTAATAAATTTTCTAGCAGTTTATCACGCCCTCTAGATCATAACTGTAAACTAAAAAAAAATACAGTAAAATACCCTGACAAGAGGCAATGTTACCAGCGAAATTACTGGGCGTGACGAGTTTCAACAACTAATATCTCAGGGTGACAGGCGCAGTGCAGTGCCGCGCAGAATTTTGAATTTTAACACACTGGGTGGCACTGTGTCTGATATGGGCAATCATGATGCTTACCATCAGGCACCTGATTTGCCCGGTCACTCACTGTCATAAAAAAAATACATACTGGCGAAAAACACATACTTACTTACTTACTTTTTATCCCGACCTGTTCATTGAGCTTGCTTAAGTAAAAAATGATAGATATTGTAAAATGGTCTTACTTGTCAAAAGATCGGGTAAGTTGGCTACGTCCAGTTGCTTTAGAGAGTCGCATATGCTGTCAACGCTTAACGCTTTGCCTCCCAAACCTTGCGATAAATTATTGGACTGAAGCCAAGCAAATATTTGCTGAGGCAATATTGATAAATAATTATTGTCCAGTTGATTTGGGATTCCTTTTATGAGTTCATTTAAACTGACTGGGAAATTTTGACCTGTAAATAAAAAAAAAATTAAAATCTCTCATCATACTTAAACATACAAATCACGCCTTTTTCCCGAAGGGGTAGGCAGGACTCAGTCCCATAGTAGACACACCGACATTTCGCTAGTATGTTATTCGTACTAGTGATGGATTAGCATGCGAATGCTTAATTAGCATTTAGCAAATTAAATGATAATCCGAAATTCTGTAAATGCGAATTTAGCGAATTCATCGCTTCATAAGATCGTGCAGCGGCAGCGTGCGCCGTGTGCTCTCCCTCGGCCGTCGGCCGTCGTTACCACGGGAGACGCCGAGACGGGAATACTGAATACTATATCTGTTTCACGTGACACTGATTGACCTCGTTGCGTTCGAGAGTCGCGAGTGAAATTATTAGCAATTTGGTAGGCGCGGTTATGCAATTATTATCTTTATTTGGTTGTATTTAGGGTCATATATTGAATGAACGTGTATGATTATTTAATTCGTTAAAATTAATAGCAGGGCGGTATTAAGTGCGAATTATCGTCTTAGCAAATAGCATAGCAATAACAATTAGCATGCTGACTAATTCATTCGCATGTTTATGAAATGAATATGAAATCGCATTAATTACCATCACTAATTGGTACCATGTAATAGGGGGCGAGCCTATATTGCTATCTACCGGGCACAGTTGCAGACTCCAGGATCTTTCATCAAATTCTTGCTAATGAACATACAACCATGAACATGTTAGAAAGGCGGATGGAGGCTTATGAAACAAAAAATGAAGCATCATAGTGAGCCAGCTCGCTTATACAAACATGACGGCACGCAACATTCACACCATAGATGTTTCTATGTTGTGAATGTTGCGTGCCGTCATTTGTACCTAGAGGTATTTTTCCGAACGCACGGTAGACTCTTTTCATCTTCATTGACGTGC
This sequence comes from Hemistola chrysoprasaria, assembly GCA_947063395.1. Classification (NCBI taxonomy): domain Eukaryota; kingdom Metazoa; phylum Arthropoda; class Insecta; order Lepidoptera; family Geometridae; genus Hemistola; species Hemistola chrysoprasaria. The sequence continues at coordinate 5,137,007 of OX346738.1, read as the reverse complement.
AAAAGTGTCAGATTATGACCTATTTGAATAAATCTGTTTGAGTTTGAGTTTGACGCAAAATGGGTAAAAACAAAGAATATAGCAAAATCGGTGTTTTTATTACGGCAAGGAAAAAATGTGACTTTTATAAGTGACTTTTTCGCCACAAATTACATGACCTAATCTTTATATATGTGTGTCAACGGCCGACTTGATTCTATTCATTTTACAGAACGCGTCCAATACTCAGTTCCATCTAGACTCCCGAGATACCCTATCACTAATCTTCTTTTTACCCCAACCTGTAAAACAAACTGTAGGGTTATCATATAATGCGTGTATGGGGGCATACACGTTGTCAGGTTGGCCGAGTGTAGGGTTGATGTTATTTTGTGACGCGCATGCTACGGATTCTGTGAACGTTTTGGTGGTTTTATGGAAATTATTAATGGCAACATGTGGTTTCACGAAGATCTATGGCATGTCCGAGGGCGCGATGGCAACACAGGGAGGTGGATGCCAGCGCGACAGATGATTGTACAGTGTGTATTGAAGATGGTGGGCTTGGAATAAATCATTTAAAATATGCTGAAATGTTCGAGTATTATTTATTGGAAAAGGCACGGCTACAAAACCTAGGACTTAATTCACCAGTTATAAGAATTTACAGAGAATATAATTCAATTATGAAGTACTCCCCTGATAACGATTTATTTGGTGACTTTTTAAAACAATTTAAAAATAGTATAATCGCAGTTTACATCTTATCATAATTTGTAATATGTCTTATATCTTCTTTTTTAAGTTTCTCCCAATTTGTACAAGTTATTTTCTGTTTTTAATAATTATTATTAGAATTCTTTTTTGTTTTATAAGACGTCAATCATACGCGCGAATGTTGTGGCGACCTATAATTGGATAAGCATCTTGAATTTGTTTAATTATGTAACTATTTTTGTATATGTGATAGTTGCTTATTTGTTGGTTGCCCTTAATAAATAAAATAAAATATAAAATAACAATGTCAATTTTGGCAGAGAAAGAAATATATTTAAAAAAAGAAAACATAATGACTGAAAAGGCTGTCGCCAACAGGATGTACTAGCGAGTTGACTTACTATGGTACTTCACTCCTAGGGCCGGTTTTTTGATCGTTAGTTACCGTTAAGTTAACCATTTGTTAAACTAACTATATTTAATTTCTAACCAATGGTTAAATCGTGTGGAAAAAAATAGTTAACCAGGAATGAAAAAACGAATTTTGTCAAAAAATTTAACCATTGTTCGACTTAACTAGTGATCAAAAAACCCAGCCTTAAGTAAAGATATAATGCTCGAAATTTGAAGAAATTCTGTATAAAATATGAAACTCACGGGCCTAAGCCAAGTGAGGATAATTAATTAGTTTCCCCGTCAAAAAATCAAGGAAATTAAAAAAAAAAGCGCTAATTGTTGCCGCCGTGATAGCCAAATAGATGTTTATTCAGACATTATATAGCATATGCCGCCCTAAAGGATATAATATTAGCTATAAGACTTACTGTTAAAGATGCTGGCGAAAGGATTTGCTACGGCTTCACTTCCTAGTTTGTCTGAAACGAGAAAAGTAAATCTAGAGTTAATCAATTGTTTGGATTTATTGGATTTTTTAGTGAATCTTTATAGTGTTATTTTCTAGAACCTAGTTGTCTTTATTTTACGTAATTATCTTCAAAAATGTGGGTACGTGTGAGCGAGAGGGCGAATTTGCTTAAGGCGCGCGTTAATCCCCAAGCAGATCAAACATTTACGACGACGGAGTCTGGAAATAATAATAATTGTCATAGTGTGAACAGACGATCATACTTGGTACGGCCGAACCACAGTGCTACCTAATCTGTGACCCCGAACTTGTCCAGGGGCCTAATTCTCGTTCTAAAATTTAGGAGCAATAGTGTTTTTATTTTTAAAAAAAACGTGTTTTATAATATACTATACGTCATTAACATTTGAGCTGTCATTGATCTCTTATTAATAAGCCTAATTCACTAAGACTGTGGTGATCAATGTCGTTGATTGATTGATGAATTGATAGTTGACTTTAACCGAATGCTTGATATTGTTTGTGAGAATTAGTTTTCCCTGTACTCTGGCGCAGCACTCCCTAAAAAATAAACTTTTTATACTGATATCTAATGATGTAAAACCAGCAAGCGAGCTAAAACCAGCGAGTTAGTCGTGCGTATACGTACATGAAGTTCCGACGTCCGAAAACAATCCCAACAAGTTCGGATTTTAAAATACGTAAATAAATTAAATAAATAATATCTTGAAACTTAAAAAAAAAAAATTAAAAAAAAAATCTTTTTAATTCAGACATGATCCATATTATTGTTAGTAGTTTGAAACTTACAATCTATGTTAGTTAGGTATAATAATTAAAATTAAAATTAGACAAACTTATGCAATGGATACAGGCCGCTTACAACCGGACTGAATGGAAATCCAAGGGGGAGGCCTATGTTCAGCAGTGGACGTCCTATGGCTGATATGATGATGATGATGATGATGATGAAACTTATGCAGTAAAATGGATGTAGAAATATTCATTGACTTGGTTTTCAAAGAAAACTTCACAAATGCGATGTCACTAGAACACTACCTATTTGACGAAGAAAAACGTATTCAGTGTGCGCACTCAATTGATTAGCCCACTTGCAAACACGTTAAGTAATGTTTGCGGCCTCTAAGTCACTTTGACGTTATTATCGTATCGGCCTTTCAGTCGCGTCGGAATGGTCGTGAAATTAAGGGACCGTTACGGAATTGAGCCCCTGATTGGTACTGTTCGCCGTCCAGACGATCAAACTTGGTATGGCCGTACCATTGTGCTACCTAATCTGTGACCCAAACTTGGTTCGCCACCATACCATGTTCGATCGTCTGGACGGCGAACCGTACCAATCAGGGGCTCAATTCCGTAACGGTCCCTTAATTTTTAAATAAAGTTTATTTTTCAGGGACCGAAGAAATACAGCAAGGATACAATGTAGAGTATGTTTAGAAGACTTCAAACAACTATAAATATATTGTCTTTATTATAAATGTGTATAATGATTGGGTGGATGACAGTGAAAGCGCAAATTTATTTTAAAAAAAATTAGATTATGGAATTTTTATTTTTATTTTAAATATATAGTTACGTAATATGAAGTATATTATAAAACACGACGAAATTATTTTTTTTAAAAAACACCATTGCTCTCTTATATTTTAGAAAGAGAATTAGGGCCCTGGACGGGTGGTCACAGATTAGGTAGCACTGTGGTTCGGCCGTACCAAGTATGATTGTCTGTTCACACCATCAATTGGGTTAAGGCGCCTGTAGCAGCCAAATCTTCCATCTCGCTCGCTCGCTCGTTTGTTAGTAAGTACATAGGCATTGAATTTCCAAAAATCAAAAAATATGTGTTTCTCAATTCTCAATTAATAATATATTCAAAAAAACTTAGTTTAGATATCTTTTAATTTATCAGAAGAAATCGAAAAAAACCTTTTTTTATTATCTCCTTTCTTTTTTCGATCGACTTCATCAAATAAATAAGAAAAAAAAAGCTAAATATACTATATAAATTCACAATCTAAAGATAAACAAATGCAACATTATTTTTTTTGGAAATTCACATTTTTTATTTTTTATCTTCTAAAAATAAAAAGGCACTGAAAACTTGTTTGGATTAAATTGGATTTTTTACTGAAACTTTGTATTGTTATTTTCTAGTTCCTAGTTGTCTTTATTTTACGTAATTACATGTAGTATTTTTTATATCTTCAAAGATGTGGGTACTTGTGAGCGAGAGGGCGCATAAGCTTTGCACCGCGCCTTAAAAATAATAGATTCGCTAATAACATACAAGAGTACACATAAAATATTCTACATTAGAAATTTGGATGAAGAGCTTAGGCACAAGACGTTCTCAATGATCGCCGACGCCGCGCGTATCACAAATGCACGCTTGCAGCGCCGTAGACTCCCGATAAACAATATAGGTTCGATCGCGTTCGATTTGAGTTTGAATCGCGTGTACGTGCTGAATCAGCGCGTCGTCGGTGATGATATAATACGCCGTGTGCAAAGGCTCTTAGACTTACTACTAAAGCTGCCGGCGCCAGCATCAGCTTGAGCTGTTGAGATACCTCCCAATCCTTCTGCAAAGTAAATTATGTAATATCATCATCATCATCATCTCAGCCGTAGGACGTCCACTGCTGGACATAGGCCGGACCATCATGGGGGACTGGCTAGGCATGCATAATGCTTGCTGGTCCAGTGATAAGTGATGGGTTTTGTTCTTTTAAGTTAGGCATTTTATTAGTTAATTTTTTCAATTAGAATAAGTACTAACATAGGTTAAGCTGTGATTGTATACTAACATTATGGACTATCCGAAATAAAAACTTTTTTAATTTTGTATTTGAAAATACGCCGTGTGCAAAGGCTCTTAGACTTACTACTTAAGCTGCCGGCGCCAGCATCAGCTTGAGCTGTTGATACACTTCCCAATCCTTCTGCAAAGCAAATAAAGTATATCATCATCTCAGCCATAGGACGTCCACTGCTGAACATAGGCCTCCCCCATAGATTTCGATCCAGTCCGGTTGTGAGCGGCCCGCATTCGTTTGTTCACCTAGTGGGTGGACGTCCTACGCTGCGCTTGCCGCTTACCTTATTATATAGATATTTTATGTATATTATGACTAGCCGGTTGGCTCAGCCGGTAGTGTCCCTTCTGAGCCGCAGGTCCCGGTTCGATCCTCGGGCAAGTCAAACATTTGTGCGTATGAACATGTCTGTTTAATCCGTGTCTGTGTCTTATAAGTGTATATATGTATGTATATCAGTCTTCTGGTTACCATAATACAGACTTTGCCTAGTTTGGGACCAGATGACCATGTGTGGAAGTTTGCCCATATTTTATTATTTCTTTCCTTCCGGTTGTCAGGGAGAAATCTCTTTAAGCGATAAAACCGCCACTTGTAATAGCCTAAGTTTAATTGAAATATTATTCATTTGTTTATGTACAATAAAGGGTTTATCTATATACTTATCTATACATTATTATATTATATATTCTGAAAAACAGCTTTGCGCAGGAGTTCCTCGTGCAGCACAAAACTGAACTAAAAACCTTTAAAATATGATATCTAAATATTTGCAAAACGTAAAAATCATAGATAAACAAAGTACCTAATGAACAGCACCAATGAGGTTAACCTATTTAGGAACTGTTAAATAAATAGATAAAGAATACATGACATAATATTACATCTAAGCCACATATTGGTATTTTTGTAAAACTATCAGTAACCCCTTAGAAACAAAAATAAGGAAGTATTATAATATAATCAGGAATTTAGTAAAATACTACATCTGGTTTTTGTGTTTTTATTTGGAAGCTGGTCATTAAGATTGTCTTTTAAGCTCTTTTAAGTGACCCTTTTTGGCACAAATAGTTCATCGGCAAGTGGCACTTCAATGGACGGAAAAAATTTGACAAAAAATGGGTGAGATTTTAAATGGCGAAAACCAGATGACTAAAAGAGGAACAATAGATTCCGAACCTACAATGAACGTGTTTTTGCTCGAAGTTAATTTTTTAAAAGTAACAATATAATAGCTATAGCAATAAGTAATAATAAAAAAATGAGGAGAGGTGATTTCTACAGGTATACGAGTACATACGGTGGAGAGTGGTGAGGAGCCCTTTACATGCGAGTCCCACTACGCATTTAACAAGTTTATTTTATTATCTCCTTTCTTTTTTCGATCGACTTCATCAAATAAATAAGAATAAAAAAAGTTAAATATACTTTATACATTCATAATCTAAAGATAAACAAATGAAACATTATTTTTTTTGGAAATTCACATTTTTAATTTTTTATCTTCTAAAAATAAAAAGGGACTGAAAACTTGTTTGGATTAAATTGGATTTTTTTACTGAATCTCTGTGTTGATATTTTCTAGTTCCTAGTTGTTTTTATTTTACATAATTACATGTAGTATGTTTTATATCTTCAATTATGTGGGTACGTGTGAGCGAGAGAGCGAATCAGCTTAGCACCGCGCCTTAAAAAATAATAGATTCGCTAATAACATACAGGAGTACACAGAACATAATATGATTCAAGTTTTAGCTTGGTTTTATGTTTTATGTTTATAAAATTTTCTACATTAGAAAATGAAGAGCACAAGACGTTTTCAATCATCGCCGACGCCGCGCGTATCACAAATGCACGCTTGCAGCGCCGTAGACTCCCCATAAACAATATAGGTAGGTTAGATCGCGTTCGATTTGAGTTTGAATCGCGTGTACGTGCTGGCTAGTAGAGCAGACGTTTTATTGTTACGATGAGTTTTTAAATTAAATACTGTATTAACTGAAATTACATTTATGTAATTATTATTATTATTGACATAACGGTTGTGTAATTAATAAGTTATATAAATATTGTCACATAAATTGGTTTTATACGAAATAAATGAAAAATGAATAATGAATCAGCGCGTCGTCAGTGATGATAAAATACGCCGTGTGCAAAGGCACCAACACTTACTACTTAAGCTGCCGGCGCCAGCATCAGCTTGAGCTGTTGAGACACTTCCCAATCCTTCTGCAAAGTAAATTATGTAATATCATCATCATCATCTCGGCCATAGGACGTCCACTGCTGGACATAGGCCTCCCCCACAGATTTCCATCCAGTCCGGTTGGAAGCGGCCCACATCCACCATGTTCCTGCCGTCCTTGTCAGATCGTCTGTCCACCTTTTAGGTGGACGTCCTACGCTGCGCTTGCCGTTTGCCTTATTATATATTATAGGTATATTATGACTGGCCGGTTGGCTCAGCCGGTAGTGTCCCTGCCTTCAGTGCCGCAGGTCCCTAGTTCGATCCCCGGCCAGGTCAAACATTTGTGTGCATGAACATGTCTGTTTGATCTGTCCCTGTGTGTTATAAGCTTATATAAGTAGGTATATCAGTCATCTGGTTACCATAGTACAGGCTTTGTCTAGTTTGTGACCAGATGACTGTGTGTGGAAGTTAGACCATATATTATTATTTTGTTCCTTCCGGTTGTCTGGAAGTAATCTCTTTAAGCGATAAGACCGCCACTTGTAATAGCCTAAGTTTAATTGAAATATTATTCATTTGTAAAGGTACAATAAAGTGTTTATCTATATAATTATCTACATATTATTATATTCTGAAAAGCAGCTTTGCGCAGGAGTTCCTCGTGCAGCACAAAGCTGACCATATCCATATTTCCAAAAAGTGTGAAATTTTTTAGGGTACCTCAAAAGGATAAAGGAGCCCTTATAAGATCACTTTGTTGTCCGTCTGTCTGTCAAGACGTGGAGGTATCGAGTTGAAATTGATATCAACTACTCAGATCTGTGGTCCCTTGTGACTGTAAAAAAATCATACTTCTAAGTTAACGCAATCAAAATTAATGGCCATTTTACTTCATATTTTTTTGCTCGAGGAACTAATAGATGGCGCTGTATGTTCTTGGTATTTAGGTATGGAACCCTACAAAAAGCAGTTTCATTTGCTAGTTATTTAACATATATCAATGATATTTCGTTTACGTGTTCAATAATAAATACCTAAGACGATTACAGTGTTATTTTATTGCGAAAGGATATTATTTTGTAGCAAAAAATACATTTATTAACAAAATCCAGTGAAATAGCGCGCGGGCCGGTCAGCACTGGCCATCAGTCACGCAGCCACGATCCCACTTCGCCTTAACTCGCGTGGCGACCTCAAATATTTGCCGCGCTAGCTATTATATTTGAATAAGAATAATTCAGTAAAACGTGGAGCCACACTCAGCGATCTATTCCTCTCGATCAATCCTTGGCAGTTAGAAAATAGCCAGCTCATTCTGCGTATTGCCGCGCGAGCCCATTTACAAGCGTCCACAAAAATATAATAACAAAGTAAATCAACGGTTAGAACTAGTGACGTTATATTTCAACTTATTATTAGAAATGTGTATTCTACTATATTGTTGTAAATGTTAGAAATGTGTATTCTACTATATTGTTGTAAATGTTAGAAATGTGTATTCTACTATATTGTTGTAAATGTTAGAAATGTGTATACTACTATATTGTTGTAAATGTTAGAAATGTGTATTCTACTATATTGTTGTAAATGTTAGAAATGTGTATACTACTATATTGTTGTAAATGTTAGAAATGTGTATTCTACTATATTGTTGTAAATGTTAGAAATGTGTATTCTACTATATTGTTGTAAATGTTAGAAATGTGTATTCTACTATATTGTTGTAAATGTTAGAAATGTGTATTCTACTATATTGTTGTAAATGTTAGAAATGTGTATTCTACTATATTGTTGTAAATGTTAGAAATGTGTATACTACTATATTGTTGTAAATGTTAGAAATGTGTATTCTACTATATTGTTGTAAATGTTAGAAATGTGTATACTTACTATTATATTTTTCTAAATGTTAGAAATGTGTATTCTACTATATTGTTGTAAATGTTAGAAATGTGTATACTACTATATTGTTGTAAATGTTAGAAATGTGTATACTACTATATTGTTGTAAATGTTAGAAATGTGTATTCTACTATATTGTTGTAAATGTTAGAAATGTGTATTCTACTATATTGTTGTAAATGTTAGAAATGTGTATACTACTATATTGTTGTAAATGTTAGAAATGTGTATTCTACTATATTGTTGTAAATGTTAGAAATGTGTATTCTACTATATTGTTGTAAATGTTAGAAATGTGTATACTACTATATTGTTGTAAATGTTAGAAATGTGTATACTTACTATTATATTTTTCTAAATGTTAGAAATGTGTATTCTACTATATTGTTGTAAATGTAAGAAATGTGTATTCTACTATATTGTTGTAAATGTTAGAAATGTGTATTCTACTATATTGTTGTAAATGTTAGAAATGTGTATTCTACTATATTGTTGTAAATGTTAGAAATGTGTATACTACTATATTGTTGTAAATGTTAGAAATGTGTATACTTACTATTATATTTTTCTAAATGTTAGAAATGTGTATTCTACTATATTGTTGTAAATGTTAGAAATGTGTATTCTACTTTATAGTTGTAAATGTAACGCATGTTGTATGTACGCTTTAGTATAATATGCCAGTTAGGTCTAGTGGGCTGATAGCTTAGACCTATAACTTACTATTAATGGCGCCGGAGGCAGCATTCGCATAAGCTAAGGATCCACCTCCAGGTCCTTCTGAAACGAGAGAAAAAATTAAATTACATTAAAAACAGTATAATATATTTTATACCTACTTATGTTCTCATACTGTACTGTACTGTTCAAACTAGTGTAAACATTATAAACAGGATACAGGACCTCTTAGCAGTTTGACACAATCCTAGAAAATTAACTAAATCGTAGTTTTGTATTCCCCTGTTTCCTCCGAATACAGTAAACCTATTTGATATATTTATATCCTGATATTTTAAAGTTGAAATAATGTATGTCCCTATCATTTTATTTTTGTTTATAAACTCTAAATTTTTTTGTAGTGAACGTCCAATGACGCGAGTAAAACTGGGATTTTTGGAAGTTCACTATGAAAAAACCAAGGGTTTGTAAGAGAAATTAAAATGACAGGGACATGGGTTACGTTACTATGAAAATATCAGTATATAAATTAAAAGAATGGTTTAATTATATTCGGATGAAACAGCGGAATAAAAAACATCGATTTGGTGAATTTTTCATAGGATTGTGTCAAATCCCTATAAGGCTGCGTACGCTCTTAATATGTAAGCGAGCTTTCAGACGAGCGATGCCGACGTGTTTATACTGTTCTTTTTCATACAAATTAGCGCCCGACCACAGCGGTGTGCATGTTGTTTTTGACACTAAAAATCGGAACTAAATACTAAATATTCTTGTTCCAGGAGTTTGGAATCTCTATTATTGGAATATCATTTCTAATTATTTCCGGGGCTTAAATCTTTAAAACTACGCTACGGATTTTAAAGCGTTTTTAATTAATAGAGTGATTCAAGAGGAAGGTTTATATGTATAATACATGCATAATATTTTTGAGAAACACGGATAAATTTAGAGGTTTCTAATGTGATGTCGTAAATAAACACTTTTTTTGCGCTTACATTGCTAATTTTGGCTGAACCCCACGAGATAAATCAAAATAATGTTCCACAGTATTGTACACCTTAAAAAGGTAACCAAAAAAGTCCGCGATGGTATATGTCTATCTCATAAGGAAACCCAAAATAACCATTTTTTATTCTTCACATTTTACGGGAAAAAATGGCTTATTTACGAAGTGATTTTAAGCAATACAGCATTAATCCTTATCCAATTAAGTAGCTTAAATACATTGTCCATTTAATATAGATCAATATGACCTTTTACAGCATGTAATTTAAATGAATAGTTTAGAAGATATTATAAATTTAAAATGCAGACACATAGCGGTTGCGGCGGTACCGGCCGAGTGGCCGGTGGTGCGTGCCTATTAATAGCGCGTCCAAGGCTTACTTAATAAAAATGTGCTTTTCAGCACGACAACTTAATCCGTACTTATAAGTACGTTACGATAAATTAAAAAATATATTATATTCGAAATTTTATGATAGTATTAAATTACTAAAGTGAATTCTTTTTTAAGGCAAAACGTGCTTTTCAGCGCGACAATTGTTTTCAACTTTGCAGAGAGCACAATACTCACTGGATGTATCGGAGAAGATGTATTGAATCCCCGAATTCCTCTGATACCATCGAATTTACCGTTCTAATTTAAACGCCTACAATTTCGGTAAATACCTATAACTTTTACAATAACCATTAATAAATATCAGGGTCAAACTTTCTACGTTGCAGGCTTAGATTTGAGCGTTGAGTGTTTTTCACATGGCCAATTATATGTCGCTCTTTCTAGAGTAATCTCTAAAGAAAACTTGTTTGTAATATCTTATAATGACAAAAAAGCTGTGAACGTTATCTATACTAATATTATAACGAGAGAAACTTTGTTATTTTGTTTGTAACGAATAAGCTCCAAACTACTAAACCCATTTTTAAAATTCTTTCACTTATTAAAAGCGTAATTCAGTGTGAAGTAAGAAAACTACAATATTGTAAACTAAGGTGTCACAAAATTACCATATTAATTAATTTGCGTGCGCTGTGGAATCCTATTGATGGTAGAATAAAGTAATGTACTAGGGGTTTGTAGTAGGTACATTATCTACAAAATAGTCCACGGACATTTTATCCATCTATTTTGGTTTAGTCACAATAATTTAAACAGACATTATAAGCATGGCCTGTGAAAAGTATTGGTGGTAGAATAAAGTAATGTTCTAGGGATTTGTAGAACTTATCAATACCTGCACAACAGTCTACATATATTATATCCATCTTTTTTGGTTTAGTCACAATAATGGAAGCAGTGATTATTTTTCATGCGGTGTGAAAACTATTGGTGGTAGATTAAAGTAATGTACTAAGGGTTTGTAGTACTTATCAATGTCTACAAAATAGTCCAAGGATTGTATCCATCTATTTTAGTTTAGTCACAATAATCGAAGCATTCATAAACATCCATAAACTATTGGTGGTAGAATAAACTAAAGTACCAGGAGTTTGTAGTATTTACTAATATCTACAAAATAGAGAATGGACATTATATCCATCTCTTTTGGTTTAGTCACAATTATCGAAACAGTTATTATATGCATGCGCTGTGAAAGATATGGGTGGTAGAATAAAGTAATGTACTAGGGGTTTGTAGTACTTATATCGTCAAAATAGCCCGCGGAAAATTTATACATACACTGTATCACGAATTTACTCCTGTTAAACGTTCACTATACCTACTTCTGCTACCGTGCGGAGCCGGGGCGGGCCGCTAGTTTTAATATAATTTAGTTTTATGTATGTTAGTATGTAAGGCCTCTGGTACTTATAACTTATAATTACTACTTATTGCCTGAAATAAACAAGTTCTTATAATATTAATATTTTAATTAAAGACCTTGACCAGCGCTTGCGACAGCCTCTGCCTGAGCTACCGAATCGCCTTCAAAACCTCCTGAAATGAAAGGTAAATTTATATTTTCTGCACATTGATCTAAAGAAAAGGGGAGATAGGGTACGTTCTCCCAGCGCTTACTCAACAACTGACACGTGCAATTTGCTCAGTGTCAAGTTTGGAGAGTGACATATTATAATAAACGACAAAGATAGAAAGACGTACCCAAGACGGAAGTGCGACCGAGACAACAATATTATTCGCTCGTACGACCTTACTTTACTGACGAACGTGGATCTACCTTAATCACCTAAAAATCAAAGAAAATTTATATAAATTAGCATTGATTTTAAAAAAAAGGCGAGTTATGACACTGGCTTCGCGAAAATGGAGAACTCAAATTAGGTCCCATTAGATCCACGTATGTTAGTAAAGTTAATTGTCTCGTTCGCACTTCGGTCACAGTTATTCATCCGCCAAGCAGTAATGTGCAAACATTAATGTGTACCGGTCGGAAGGGCAATGTTACCAGCGAAATTACTGGGCTTGACGAGTTTCAACAGCTAATATCTTAGGGTGACAGGCGCGTACAGTGCCGCGCACAATTTTGAATTTTAAAACACTGGGTGGCACTGTGTCTGATATGGGCAATCATGATGCTTACCGTCAGGTACCTGATTTGCTCGTCTTGTCACTCACTATCATAAAAATATTGATCAAAATAAACCCGTGAGCCGTGAGGACTTATTATTAGCTCTCTATTGTATTTTTCTAATTTTGCCATATGGTAACCTTGACTTGTACCACAGAACAGATAATAATACTACGTAAAGAATGGACACTGTCATCCACCTACCAATCTGCCTTCCTCGCCCCGCTAGTGAGATTGAGCACTCACCGAGCCCTGCTTTTATGGGAAATCACCTCACGCAAACTCTTGCACGTATACAAAACTCCATGTGTGCAGTGTCTGTGTAGTAGGTAGTTATATCGCGACTTTTGTATGGGAATTGAGTCGAGTGTCCACTCGACAGAAACACAGACAGACAGACGTCGAGTGACACTGCACACATAGTGTTTTGTACACGTGCAGAGTGTGCGTGAGGTGATTTCCCATAGAAGCGGGGCTCGTCGAGAGCTCAATCTCGATCGCGGGGTGAGGAAGGCCCAATTGGTGGGCGGATGAAGGTGTCCATTCTATACGTAGTATTATCTGTTTTTTTTTTATGTTAGTGACAAGACGAGCAAATCAGGTACCTGACGGTAAGCATCATGATTGCCCATATCAGACACAGTGCCACCCAGTGTTTTAAAATTCAAAATTGTGCGCGGCACTGTACTGCGCCTGTCACCCTAAGATATTAGCTGTTGAAACTCGTCAAGCCCAGTAAAGCCCAGTAATTTCGCTGGTAACATTGCCCTTCCGACCGGTACACATTAATGTTTGCACATTACTGCTTGGCGGATGAATAACTGGCAAAGGTTTGGTACTTCCCCAGGCAACCCCCTGCAAAAGAGGCCTACCACTACAAAATATTAAGTATTTTCAAATATAACTGCAAATTATAAGGTGCTCTTGAATACGGTTGTTACTCGAAGTATGAAAAAAAATATGAAGGTAAGTATGATATAATAAAAATTAAGTACTTACCGAAATCAATATTTGGAAATGCGTTGCACACGGCCAACTGTAGAAAGAACAATAAATCCGTTTTAGCTTAGTTATTATTTCAAAATTTATAAAACATGAAAATATAATTAAAATCAATAATAAATCTCATTCATGAACAAAAATTAAAAATGACAAATTTCCATACAACATGAAATTACACAATATGAAGAAGAGAAAACAATTTTCAACTCAATTGTTTGTGTCGGCTCTAGATCTGTCCTCCTAGCATGGCACGGGGATAACGAGTATTCCCCGTTTTTTCTCTCTTTCGCGCCCGAACAATTCATATCTGCTGTCTCTTTCTAACCTCCTGGGACTTCGTTTTCCCTGCTTACTGTGCCACCGGGGCAGGAGTTTATTTGCGGTAAAACATATTTCGTTTAAAAACAAATACAATTAGCAAATATTTAATGTATTATGTAACAAAAGTATGGTTTATGACTGAAATAAAATGAATATTATTATTATTATGTCGCTCGAAAACACGGGATATACCCGGTCTTTTGAAAGGCGTGCACGGAGACCATTTTTTTTTTTTAAGTCCAACGTGCAGAGGCCCCTTTGAGCTTTTAATCTAAAGGTAATGTATAGCACCTATCGGGGTCCATATCTGAAACCATCTACGGTTTTTTTTTAAGATGACCTCAAAGACAGCCCCCGCTAGGTACAAGGTCTATTGTGAATGGATGGAAACTACTTGATTTGTCTATAGGTGTGATTTCTAGATGGATGGTAACCGGTCTATTGCTAGAGACTCCGGCACCTGCCACTTCCGTCTCATGGTGAAATATGACGGCAGGCGATGACTCGCCGCTCACTAAACGGACCCCCCATAAAGGCCGCCCACCACATGGGAATAAGGGCGACGAGAGGGGCAACGTTGGTGTGAGCGGCTAAGGGTAGGAGAGGTGTCCCTGGACTTTATTATTATTATTATTATTATTTGTATGCATAGTGTAAGGTTTTATGTACTAGATACCTGAACAAAACGCTACCGTTTCATTCGCTAGGAACATGCATCGCCATCTAGTTGCAAACTACAGCAAACAATTAAAGGTTTATAGTCCCGTGCGCAAAATGGAAATATGCAGTAAAATGGCCATAACTCTTGATTGCGTTAATAGAAGTATGATTTTTTTAGTCAAGGGACCGCAGATCTGCGTAGTAGATATCAATTTCAACTCGATACCTCCACGCGTTTCCATGAAAAAGTGTCTTGACAGACAAACAGACGGACAACAGTGATACTATATGGGTTCTTTTTTATTTTTGAGGTACGAAAACCAAATTTTATTACGAAAAAAATTTTAAAATAAACTACAAAATTATTTTTAACAATTCACTAAGAAGAAACATCGTGCATTTAAAGAAGGTTGAAGGCCAATGGGCAGTCGACGACAATGACGAAACGTCTAAATGAGAAGTCTGATCAATAGATTTTATTATATTTTAATAAACTGATTTTAAATAAAACGAGTGACATCTCTTCGGTTGATATTTTGTGATAATTCCAATTTAAACAAAACGTATAAAAAGGAAGAGATGTGATGTATGTACATTAATTAATAAATAAGTCACAGCTCGCTGGTGACGTCACTACCGGCTCGGCAATATATATATGGCGCATTGCCGTTTTAAGTTTTATTTAAATCTATAATATCTAGCTAAGATATATCCTATAAGACCCGCACTGTTTTATAAGATCAAAAATTAACTTTTTAAATTTTGTCAACCTAGCAACACCGTCAAACATTTTAATTTTTGGGAATATTTTAATTTATTCTGATTTATAAATAACCACGACTCTTCTCATTTTGTTGACTCTGCTTTTTTCACATCACCACAAAACTAGATTCTAAATGATTTCAATAATTAGTACTTACAAAGCCCGCTATAATGAACACTGCCAATTTCATCTTGTTCACTTCTGTTCCATCTGTTGGCAAATGGTGAGCCAACACACAGTTCTTACAATTTATACGAACACTACACAAAGACATATTCCTTTCGACAACTGTTTAAATAATCTTAATTATAGTTTAATTCCGTCATTGATAGTTTCATGTTCTTTTCATATCAAGGATAAAGTAGGTATATCTAAGACTTACGTAGTTTTGAATCAATAATGGGCACTATAAATACATACCAGATTATTTACGTTAATTTTCAATGTAGTTAATGTTAATTTATTTTTATAACATACTTAGGTATAACACCTAGTACTATTAATTGTATATATTTCCTTTGAACTTTATAAATCGATTGTTGACTATGAATGGCAAATCGTTGATATATACTAATAACAGAAAAGGACCAAAGATTGATCCCTGTGGAACTCCCATCTTGATAGGAGAACTAGCAGAGGTTACCATTAGGTAATATACTGCTGCCCTACTAGATAAATATGATTTCATCAGGTTCGTGGCATTTTTCAACTCCATAGACTTCTGTTTTGCGCAGTAACGTTCAGTGTTCTGTCAAATAACACAGTCGAATGCTTTGGAGAGATCACAAAACTCTCCAATGGCATCCTGTGAACGCTCCCAAGCCTCTAAGGCAAAAGTCATGAGTTGACAGCTCGCATCGGTTGTTTATCCACATTTGGTAAAACTATACTGGTTGGAATTCAATATTCTAACATTGACCTTCAAGGTCAAATATATGAAAGATGATTCAAGCAGCGTTGACGCAGACCACGGGATTATATTGCTGAAGAGTAAAGTATCCTCTCCGTACGCTGCATCGACCGGGCGTACCGCACACATTACAGATTCCCAAAAAGCTCCTTACTCGAAATTTTTAATACATTTTTCATCGGCTGCTTTTCTTACTGGTCTATTCTAAAATTTATCAGTGTTATTTTAGTGTGGCCTCATTTGACTAAAGAAAAATAATAAAGGTAATGGGTAATGGTCAGCCGATCTCGCGGGAGCAATTCAAGGGGGCAGTTGACGTAAGAGCCGATAAAACAAAAAACAAATCTAATATTTTCAGTAACTACGCAAGTGCTTACTTAGATTTTAAATCTAACAGTTTAATATTAATAAAACAATAATTTTGTAGCCATATAGTGTTTAACTGCGACGACACAGCCCTACAGCTGTACAAAGAAATGAATCATGTTAAAGACAGGTACACTCGGATTTGTGATTGGAGACATAGCTTCTTTGTATTCTAACATACAATCACATTTCGCTAATATGTTATTGGTCCCATAGGTTATGGTCCCATGTAATAGGGGGCTAGCTTTTTGCAATCTAATGGGCACAGATCCAGACTATACGCTGTCATTGAGTTAATTCCTAATGGAAAATCCAAATAACACTGTTGGACCCGGAGACTGGGGATCGAACCCCGGGACCTCATGATTTCTTTGCGTTATTATGTAAACGTGTGCTATAACTACCTACCTGTTAACCTCACCTACCGCAAAAACTGACAGAAAAAAATGAGTAAAAAAAAGTAAAGTGGAAGTGTTATGTATGTGCAACAGTACAAGGCACATCTTAAGAGGGCATATAGGGCATATGCAAAAATTAAGAAAAAGGTGTATTTTTGAACTGATACTTAAATAAGAAGAAACGTAATACAGTATAGTAGTAATAACATAATAATATAATATGGTACAATGTTACCAGCGAAATTACTGGGCATGACGAGTTTCAACAACTTATATCTCAGGGTGACAGGCGCAGTACAGTGCCTCGCAGAATTTTGAATTTTAAAACACTGGGTGGCACTGTGTCTGATACGAGCAATCATGGTGCTTACCATCAGGCGCCTTATTTGCTTCAATCATAAAAAAAATATAGTTTAAGAAAACACTGTAGGTAGGGAAAATCTTTGTATCTCTTGTGTAGTAACCGAATAAAATTTTGAAAACTAATATGGTTTCTTTAGAAAAAAATATTCAAATCACCGCTAAAAAATTATGTTATTTTATTCAAAATTTCAGAATTATCAACGATAACACCCTATTATTTTTTATGAATTAAACAGTCAGACTAATCTAATGTAATCGACGACTATTCTTATTTATTGTTTATATTGTGAGTAAATAAATAAATTCCTGCTAAAAATAAAGATCGGAGCTCATAGCGCTCAACTTATCTTCAACTGTAATATGCAATATTTGACTTTAAACAAAGTAGTTTAGATAAAAATTAAATTGCAGTGTCCTATGCCAGCAAATTTGGGCATAAGCGCCCAAATTTGCTAGCATTATGCGCACCTTGAATTCAATAAGCATTATCTGCAGTAGATATAACTTGAGCAAATCTATTAATTATCTAATAATTTTCTCAGATTCTTACACCAGGCACTATAAAATCTAACGCACTGCTTATTATTAAAAACGGTATTTTTCCCACACTTTGCCTCCAATTCCGAAATCGACTGTACCTATACATTTTACCAATTGTCACTGCATCTAGGCAGTTATTTGAACTTAAAATTAAACAAATAATATAATATTAATAAATTCCACTAACCTAACCTATGTTTATTTACGAATAACTAAAGAAATTAATATTATAATTAGATAAGTATTTGGTTAAATGAAAACCTTACAGTTTCTTCGTAATTATGAAAATTGTTAAAAGTAGTTTTTAGATTATGTTAATGTTTGTTTCACCATAAACACCTGCATGTATTTAATATTTATAGAATATAATAACTTATAAATATGTTATAATAATGACTGGAATGACTGGAGTGACCTTGATGGACAAAATAAGGAATAGTGTGATAAGGGAACGCTGTGGCGTGTTAGAAGATGTACTTAGTGACAAAGATAGAGAAAGGAATGCTGAGATGGTTTGGACATGTGGAGAGGATTGATGAAAGGAGATTAACAAAATATATTTATAAGGCTAGTGTGTATGGTGTGAATGGTCTATATTTATTTATTAAGCAGTCTCTGTAACACCACCGACCAAATGTTTATTACGGTTCTCTCCTCTCCCTGCACGGTTGTCTGGAAGAGATCGCTCATAGCGATAAGACCGCCTATTGTTACACTAGTTATTATTAATTGTTATTAGATTTAAGAACTTCTTGTTGTGGTGTACCAATAAAGTGTTTATCTATCTATCTAATGGTCAAGTAGTAGCGGTCGACCGCGGGCGTACTTTTCATGAACAATTTGACGAGGCCAAGTCAAAAGTACCTACAACCGACGAGCATCTATGAAAAATGTCATGAAAGTGAACGAAGCGAAAGTTGTATGTCAGGATCGTAGCAAGTGGAGGGAAATAGTCTCTGCCTACCCCACCAGGAACAAGGCGAGACTGTATGTATTATCTATGTATGTATAATAATGGCTTCGTAAACTAATAGCTTACTAAATTTAATTTCAACAAAACATTAGTTGTCATAAATGTTATCTAGAAGAACTGCCTCCTGGGCCACAGCTCAAGCTTCTCAAGAAGGTAGGGTACCAATTATAATATGTATGCAAAACTTTTGTAGACTAAATAAATGGTTTTCGATTTGATTAGATTTAAAAAAAAACCATACGGCTTTCATTAACCAAATAGTATGTTTTCATTCAAATGGGGGCCGGATCCAGAGCCAACTAACAATTAAGTGGAAAATATTTCCTTTTTCTTCATATTTATTTGTGCTTTTTTACTTTTTTTTTATGCCTTAGGTGGCTAACAAGCAGACGGTGTGCTTGATGGCTCGCGGGTGCCGCTGCCTATGGATTGGCAACATCAGGGGTATTGCCAGTATGTTGCCGACCCGACCAACACTCTATTCACTCTCCGTTTGAAGAGCCCCATGTTGTAGCTCAACGGGAAGACGCAGCATGATTATTGACTTTGTATAGACGAACAATCTCCTTATGACTTGTCAGTGGGTAGAATGCAAAATGCATCACCTATTTTTAAAAGCTTTTATTTAACTTGCAATGTATGTAAGTATGTTTGTTCGGATGAAATCTTTGAACTCAATTTTGAAGTAGATATCTTCAACCGATTGAGCTGAAATTTTGTATACACGTTTAGTTTGGATGACAATGCACGATATGGTAAGTGACATCATTCTAAATCCAATATGGCGGACCATCCAAGATGGCGGAATAGTTATTTTTAATGCATTTCTACAATATGGATATGAAATGAAAGGGCTTGTTGAGAGTAGCTCTAAAAATAATTTGGCGTCATTCTAAATCCAATATGGCGGACATCCACGATGGTGGAGTAGTTAAAAGCTTTTTTAAAAATGTTTTTTTGCTTTTAATTTATTATTTTGATTTTGATTTTGTTTGTTTGTACATGGGTTTATGTTGCCTGAATAAAAACTATTTTATTTATTATTATTTATAGATAACACACACGCCCCTATAGGCGTTAAGAGGGATAGAAAAATGTCGTCGATAGCTAGTACCTTCACGGCAGCTCAATCGGTAGAGTGCCTTCTGCGCGGATAGGTGCGGAAGGTGTAGTTGGAATTATTGGTATTTCATATAGTAATTCTTTCTTATTTCACAAAAATTTTCGCGAATTTCTCAATTATTATGAATTAGGTAAGATAGCATAAGTAGGTAGGTATATATTATATATTTTGTAGTGGAAGGCCTCTTTTGTAGGGGGCGGCCTGGGGAAGTACCACACCTTTGCCAGTTATTCATCCGCCAAGCAGTAATGTGCAAACATTACTGTGTTCCGGTATGAAGGGCAATGTTACCAGCGAAATTACTGGGCATGACGAGTTTCAACAATAATATCTCAGTGTGACAGGCGCGGTGCAGTGTCGCGCAGAATTTTGACTTTTGAAACACTGGGTGGTACTGTGTCTGATATGGGCAATCATGATGTTTACCATCAGGCACCTGATTTGCTCGTCTTGTCACTATAATAAAAAAAAATATTATGTGAGACTTTATATAAAATATCGTAAGGCGCACGATGGGGCCCAGTGCGGCCCGCTGTAAAAGTGTACGATATATTTCATAATATAAAGTGTACGAAAGTGATGTATTGATGTACTGTCATCCTACCACCAATCGGGCCTTCCTCACCCTGCGAGCGAGATTGAGCTCTCGACGAACGCCCGTGAGCTCAGAACGCACCTCATACGCACACTCTTGCACGTGTACAAAACTCCATGTGTGCAGTGTATGTGTAGTAGGTATAGTTAGACCGCGGCTCTTGTATGGGAATTAAGTCGCGTGTCCTTTAGTGTTTACAAATTAGGAGTTGAAATGTTTTAATAACATAACACTTAATTGATTTGAATTAAGTGAGGTGAAGTTGACGTCCTCCCACAAGGTGGATATAAGACGATCTGATAAATACGGCAGGCCGCTTACAACCGCACTGGATGTAAATCTAAGGGGGAGGCCTATGTTCAGCAGTGGACGTCCTATGGCCGAGATGATGATGATGAAGTGAGGTTATAAAGTACTACTAAAGTGTATTTTTAAAGGCGACGCGCGTTCCTATGTTAGTAGAACATTGCTTAATTATATAAAAAATCTCGCCGTGGGGCGCCGACATTAGAATAGTACCTCACCCTCTCTACCTGGGTTGCCGTAGGAACCGGCTGATAGGTAAAAATCCAAAGGACGAATAGCTACGTCTTCAGTGTAAAAACTACCAAACTGCTCTCGCCAACCCGCCTGCCAAGCGTGGCGAGTATTGGCAAAACCCCCCCGAAGATAAGCACCAAACAGACCAGGCCCCCAGTAGGTACCCGGCATCCGTTATTCCTGACTCTAATTATACACGCTGGAGGTGGGCCGCTTACAACCGGTCGACTGGAAGGAAATCTATGGGGTTGGCCTATAGCTGAGATGATGATATAAAAAGAATCTTATTATTAGGCCTATCCTTACAATAGTTGACGTGACCCAAAAACCAACAACACATTTTCTCTTGTTGTTTACACTGAAAAATTTAGAAAGAACAATCTTGTTGTTGTTGTTCGTTTAATCTCACCTTAACATAACCACCAAACAGTAAAATTCAGTAGTTCTTATGAGAAGAGGTAATAAACTCATAAATACACTGAAACACAAACACTGGGAAGTGGATCTCATTTGCGTAACAAAGCAAGAAAGGGATAGCTATAGTTTTTAGAGGCGTCACCTATAGGCGGAGCTATGCCCTTTTGGAAATAGGGATTATTTAAAACCACTTTATTTGATTACATTTTTGTAGGTTATTATTAAATAAACTTACTCTGATACTCATAATAATTAGTTAATTATGTGGAATGGAGTAACCGGCTTTAGAATAGTGCTCCACCCTCTCTACCCGTGGTTGCCGTAAGAGCCGACTAAGGGTTAACAGATCCAGAGGACGGGCAGTAGCGTCCTCTGCAACAAACCATCGAACTGCGCTCGACAACACGCACAAGCGTGTCGAGTATTGGCAACAACCGTCCTTTATGGGGGAGGCCTATGTTCAGTAGTGAATTACCAACGGCTGAGATGATAATTATCACAGAATAAATAATACTATTAAGTATTATTATCTGTTGTGGTAATGGGATGTTAACGCGGAATGACAATTTAAAGCACAGACCCCTTGACTATGCAGTAGCTGGTAAAAATATTGAATTGATTATCGACTCCATTAAAATTATATCTTAGTCCATCAAATCTAAGAAGTACCGTTTGACAGATCTTATTTTACCTATTTAGAGTTCTGTACCTCAAAAGGAAAAAAAAACCTTATAGAAACACTTTGTTGTCTGTCTGTATGTCTATCTATCTATCCGTTTGTCAAGACACTTTTTAATGAGAACGCGTGGAGGTATCGAGTTTAAATTGATATCAACTACTCAGATCTGCGGTCCCTTGTGGCTGTAAAAAAATCATAAAAGCTATGGCCATTTTACTGCAATCCATACTTTACACAAGAAACTTATAGATGGCGCTGTATGTTCTTGGTAAGGAACCCTACACTATGCATACATACGTATATATATAATTTATAGCCTACACCTTAGTGTATTGCCAGTTTGAAATTTTAGAGTTTATCTGATCAGTTAGTCATATTGCAATTCAAACTATTCAGGTCAGTCACGACGAGCTTTACAGCCCTTCAGTCAAGTCATAAACCTTTACAAAAGCGAGTGAAAACTTTACTTATACCTACTGTGCGGAAGGTTGACATTTAAACAATTTACAGCATCACTTTTTTGGCGTTTTGGCGCTAATTTTGCAAACGTTTCTATTATAGTAATTAATGGAACAGTTAAGTAACAGTTTGCCCGACTTGGGGATCGAACCCAGGATCTCGTGCAGAGGCAGTTCACAGTCACAAATATCTACATGTTATGACTGTTATATAAGTCTCGCTTTCCGGCTTACCCGTAGCAGGATAAAAATCTATAAATAGGTTGGTAACCAGCCCACTGCATTTAAACTCCTCCCCTGCCACGCCTCCATTCCAGAAAAGTAAAGGGATCGATGTCAAAAAGAACTCAGTTATTGGCGGGAATTCGGGCCATTCGTGTCATCTGTCAAAATTAATTTTTTCGTGACATTTTCTTTTGCGTGATTTTTTAATGTTCTTCGAAAACAACATTTAGGAATATCTTTGAACGTGTGAAACGTGCATATAATTATAAAAAAAGTGTGCAAATAAGTGTTCATTTAGCGAGTTTTGTAATACTTACCATTCATTTCTTGTGATACAAATACGAAGTAATTTAATTATAAATGTTTGGATCATTATTTTTGTGGTACCTATTAAAAGTAATAAGTTTTTATAGTGATGTTGCGCGTGTAAATATTTTGTCGATGATTTATTAAAACAGGTTAGTACCTACTTATTTTGAATTTTATTTAAGTTGTTACATTTTTTTTATAATAAATTGTTTTCTGCAAAGGAGTGGTTGGCTTTTGGACCATACGTCGGTCTTACATTATAAATACTTAGTGATTTTATTTGGTAAGCCTATTACAATAAGATTTTAAAATGTGCATAATTAATGAAATAATACTTTTTGGTATCGTCATTAATTATAATGAAATAAGCAAATGTTCCAATACTAAAATTTGTATGGGCGCGTCACGTAGCCATTAAAAAAATACTCAGTAAGTAGGTAAGTAAGTATACCTACCTAACATCACATTATTCAAATCAAATTATAAATTAATCAGCAATAATAAGATGGCTACTATGTTTGTGAATATTATTGCGAATAACATTCTCTACCCGGCAATAAGTATAGGCAGACAGTGTAAGGTTTTCTGAGCCCAGCTTCCTTGGATTCCCGGCCTAATTCCTTTAATATTAACCCCCGACTAGAAAGAAAAGTTTGGCGTGTCTCTCTGTCTGTGGCATCGTACTTAGTTACAGCTCTCAAAAAAATAAATTTATATTATCCCCTAGAGGTTGAAAAGTTATATTAGCCCCGCTCTGGCACGCATCAATGACGAACTTTTTATATAATACATGTAACATAACATACAATCACGTCTTTTCCCCTAAGGAGTAGGCAGAGGTGTACCCAGGACTCAGTCCCATAGTAGATACACCCACATTCCGCCAGTATGTTATTGGTCCCATGTAATAGGAGGCGAGCCTATAGGCATTTACCGGACACAGTACCAGACTCCAGTTACTGAAAAAGTTACTGAAGCGAAGAGTGAATAATTATCTTTTAAGAAAGCGTGCTCCATTTTAGGCCTTATCTTCACTTCTCATTTCTCATCAGGTGAGATTGGGGTCAAACGCTGACCTGTTTAAATTAAAAAAAAAACAGATAATTCCTAATGGAAAAATCGAATATTTAACACTGCCTGACCTGGGAATCGAACCCGGGACCTAATTTTATATTATTTTGGATTTTTTAGACTTGTTTGGAATCAACGTTTGTAAAGATACATATCATAAATCTGAAATAATCACGTCAAAACTCGAATCACAAAATCTGTTCACTCTGTCAACGATCATAACGAATACGGCAAAAAATGTAACTAATGTCCAACCATACTGAGTAAATGTTACAATACACGACTAGCACATAGATGGTGGCGCCCTCACATACATTAAAATATTGTAGATATTGAAACCGTTGCCACGACAGCCACGTGTGAAGCACATTGTATGATAGAGTATAATGCCATGTTTTTGTTTAGTTTATCGACAATATGTGCGGCTTTGACCACACTATTGTGACATAATATTACGAAATATTACGAACTAAATTCAAGTTTAAGAGCGTACACGGCCTTCTAGGAATTTGCCACAATCCTATGAAAAAATTACCAAATCGATGTTTTGTATTCGCGTGTTTCCTCCAAATATTAACCCATTCTATAAATTTATATTCTGATATTTTTATAGTGAAGTAACCCATGTCTCTATATTTTTTTTTTATAAACCCTTGGTTTTTTTCATAGAGAACTTCCAAAAATCGCAGTTTTACTCGCGTGATTGGACGTTCACTACAAAAAAATGTAGAGTTTATAAACAAAAATAAAATGATAGGGACATACTTATTACTTCAATTTTAAAATATCAGGATATAAATATATCAAATAGGTTTACTGTATTCAGAGGAAACAGGGGAAAACAAAACATCGATTTAGTCAATTTTCCATAGGATTGTGTCAAACTGCTCAGAGGTCCTGAATCCTGTTAAGACGGGAAAATAATGTTGGTTTTAAATCTTTACCAAATATAATGCTGTTTTGCAGAACTTCATTACTATAAGATACTTACACTATCAGATGTCTTTTTTTTTTTATTAATTTAAAATTCCACCTCCTCTTTCGATTCCAGCCCGGCTTGCATCGCACGGAGTAACTTATTTTCCCCGTTTTTTGTCTCTTTCGCTCCCGAACATTACATATTTGCTGTCTCGTTCTAACTTCCTGGTACTTCGTTTTCCCTGGTCACTATGCTACCGGGGCTAGTGTGAAATCATTTTTTGATAAATTTTATAATGCAGATCATAATCAATCACATGGGGCCTTGCAGCATTTTTTGAATTTCGCGGTTGTTTCGGAGATGTCCCTGAAGTCCTTTTCAAAATATTCACCCTTTATAAACTAAACTGCAGTGGTAGGCCTCTTTTGCAGGGGGCCGCCTGGGGAAGTACCACACCTTTGCCAGTTATTCATCCTTCAAGCAGTAATGGGCAAACATTACTGTATTCCGTTCTGAAGGGCAATGTTACCAGGGAAATTACTGGGCGTGACGAGTTTCAACAACTTCTACATCAGGGTGACGCAGTAAACGCAGTGCAATGCCACGCAGAATTTTGAATTTTAACTCGTAGCACTGTGTCTGATATGGGCAATCATGATGCTTACCATCAGGCACCTGATTTGCTCGTCTTGTTACTCACTATCTTAAAAAAAAAAGAAATCTAAAAATAACCAAATTTCAAGATGTTTCTTCAATGTAGTCAGGTACAGGTGAAGCAAAAAAACACAGACGCAGAAAAAACGTAACATAATCTTTCCTGATTATCCGTAACGGTTTCTGGTTTCTTAAACAGTAGTTCCTTATCTGGCCCAAGTCAAGTGGCATACTTGAACTAAGGTACATTGTAGGTGAACGATACAGAAGGGCCTATGAGCTTAACCTAGCGACGAAAAATTTGACGCAATCCTATGGAAAAATTACCAAATCGATGTTTTGTATTCCCCTGTTTCCTCCGAATATAATTAACCCATTCTATAAATTTATATCCAGATCTTTTTATAGTAAAGTAACCTATGTCCCTGTCATTTTAATTTTTCTTATAAACCCTTGGTTTTTTCATAGTGAACTTCCAAAAATCGCAGTTTTACTCGCGTGATTGGTCGGACACTACGTACATAAAAAATTTAAGAGTTTATAAACAAAAATAAAACGATAGGGACATACTTTACTTCAACTTTAAAATATCAGGATATAAATATATCAAATAAGTTTACTGTTTTCGGGGGAAACAGGGGAATACAAAACATCGCTTTAGTAATTTTTCCATGGGATTGTGTCAAACTGCTAAGAGGTCCTGTATCCTGTTAAGAGCTACGAGAAATTTCACGCAATCCTATGAAAAATTTACCAAATCGATGTTTTGTATTCCTCTGTTTCCTCCGAATATAATCAACCCATTCTATAAATTCATATCCTGATATTTTTATAGTGAAGTAAACTATGTCCCTGTCATTTTAATTTTTCTTATAAACTCTTGGTTTTGTCATAAACTCAAACTCAAACTTCTAAAACTGGGTTGTACCTATGTATAGATTGGATTGCTTCTTTTGAAAGTTTGACGGGTAGACCCCCATAACTATTAAGCCCGTCACACACGTAGCTATAATATATACTAATATATAAATCATAGCAAGGCATATTACGATATATTTTCTATACAAATATTCGACTGACCGCACACGCAGCTATAATATATATTTCTATGACGTCACCAACATATACTATAATATATATTGTTGCATATTAATATATTAATAATCAATTATATGATAATACGGTATCAATGATATGAAGGCTTAAATAATATTTTAGCCTTCATTTCAAGCTACCACACACGGAGACGATGCTATAATATATATTATATATACTAATATATATACTAACTTATGTATAATTATATTATACTAACAATTATAATATATATATTATAGCATTGTCTCCGTGTGTGGAAGCTTGCTATAATATATATTATAGGACGGTATAATAATTATAGATACGTGTTTGGCGGGCTTTACTTTCCCCTTTCTGATCCCGTGGGAGCCGAGAGAACCTATAGATCCATCCATCGGTGGTCTGGAAGAAGTCGCTTATCAGCGATAAGACCGCCGCTTGTACATTTAAGTATAGTTTCCCTGTATCCTTTGTGTTGGTTCTTTGAGTGTGGTGTACAATAAAGTATTATCTATCTATCTATATATCTAGAGAGGCACATATTCGGAGAGTTGGCAACAGCGCTCTCCGGCACCAAGTATTCCAACTACTGTGATCACCAAGCCGCACAAGTGTGCTGATTACGGCAAAATCCCCCATATGAATTTATGGCGTTCTATGGGGGAGGCCTATGTTCAGCAGTGGACGTCTTCTGGCTGATGATATGTAATGGAAGTATTACTACTTCTTAATATAACACTATGTATAATCTAGAATCTAGGGCCTATAGGTCATATGAATGATAGAATGAGCATTTGTTTCAGAACACAGATGTCTAGCTACGGGAGTATGTCACCATCGGATGAAGGTTTCGACAGATATGAACCGCCCTTCTATTGCCAACCGGCGCATCAAGGTGATTAAACTCAAACTCAACTCAAACTCAAAAATATTTATTTAAATATGTCGTAATGTGACACTTTTGCACGTCAATGAAGATAAACAGTACTGAGTCTACCGTGCGTTCGGAAAGATACCTCTACAAGGAGAACGCTTAAGAAACTTTGTAGGGCTTCATTTTTTCAACAGATAGTTTCGCAATATTTGGTTTTTTCGTTTTCTTTGAAGGTGCCGCGAGGCGGCTATGCAGAAGATTCCAGGTATCTTTGTCCTCTATGTACTGGTTGACTTTATAATAAGCCTTCTTTAGTAAAGCCACACATAGAAAAAAAAATGACAGAATAATAAAAAGCCACTGAAAACTCGGTTGGATTAAATTGGTTTTTTACTAAATCTTTGTGTTGTTATTTTCTAGTTCCTAGTTGTCATTATTTTACGTAATTACATGTAGTATTTTTTATATCTTCAAAAATGTGTTACAATTCAACTGTTAAGTTTTGTTAACAGGCAGTCCGATGGACGGTGCAGTCTACTGGCCTTCGACCAATGGAGAGAACCACGAGTTCGACGCTCAGGATATGTACCACGACAACACTCATTACATTGGCAGGAGTTATGGTACGTCATTGTCTTCTTAAGTCAGTGAAGGTTGAAAGTCTCTGGACTTAGGTCTCTCTGACATAATATTGTCTTTGTACATCTTTAAAATATTCAAGCAGCGTTAAGAGGGGTTTAGGCCGACATCATTTCCCATCCAAACTTTGAGGAACCAATGACGATGGTAGAAGACATATAATTTCTTCATTAGTGTTTTATTTTAAGCAACAGTTAATTATAAAGTGGCATTTATCCAGATAAACTACAAAAAATTCGTTTTAAGAGTGCAAATGGGTATTTAATGTTTTTGCTTAATTTGCAGTTCTATAAAGCGTATCTTTTGTAGTATAACTGGATAAATGCCACTTTATACTTACTAATAATGAAATTATATCTCTTCTCTCGTCGTCATTGGTTATTCAAAGTTTGTATTGGAAATAATGTCGGTCCAACCACATCCCACCGCCCCTCACCGCACTCGCATAGAAAGATACATCTACAAAAAGAACGCACAAGAAACTTGTAGGATCTATGTTATCAACTGATAGTTTCACAATATTTGGTTTGGTTACATTCGTTTGTTTGGAAGATGCCGCGTGGTGGCTATGTAGCAGTTTCCAGGCATCTTTGTCCTGTATGGTACCAGTTGAATTCATATAAAGACTAAACAATAGAGCTACCTACTTACTATCTACACTATGCCATAGAACACTTCGAAAATCCACAGGCCGACATGTCAGCCTATAGAAAATACAAATGCTATAAACTAGTGTCAGATGGCAGCGTACCCAAGATACTAGCGGCATTGCCACGTTGAATAGCAATGCTTATACGTTGAGCCAGATAAACGCCAACATTTTGACCACGCGTCGCCTCGACCAAGCGCTCAAAACAAAAGCCTTTCTTTAATAAAGTAGATTTTATATAGGTTTTGTATTTCAACAGAGAATAATAAAGAAACTTCCATGGGAACGAATTCGCAATAATCCAGTCCTCTTTAAAAAAAACACTTAAATAATAGCCATCTTTTCACAGGGTACGAAGAAATGCAGATAACAGGCAACGAGCCCTACGACTCGTACCATCATGGAGTGCATCAGTATGCCCAAAACAACGGAGGTAAGACTTGGCGTGAAAACGAGATATAACCCAGGCATTCCTGCTCCATCATAAGACTGATCACCATCTACATAACATTACACCATGTCTTTTTTCCAAAAGGGTAGGCAGAGGTGTACCCAGGACGCAGTCCCATAGTAGTACTTGTAGTGGTAGGCCTCTTTAGCAGGGGGCCGCCTGGGGAAGTACCACAACTTTGCCAGTTATTCATCCGCCAAGCAGTAATGTGCAAACATTACTGTGTGTGTGTGTTGTGTGTATATAATAGTATATATTATTTAAATATTATTGACTGCCTCGGTGGCGTAGTGGGCGCATGCTCGACTGCCAATCAAGAGGTCCCGGGTTCGATCCCCAGGTCAGGCATAGTGTTAAATATTGGATTTTTCCATTAGGAATTATCTCAATAGCTGCCTGGAGTCTGGAACTGTGCCCGGTATATGGCAATAGGCTCGCCCCCTATTACATGGGACCAATAACATACTGGCGAAATGTGGGTGTATCTACTATGGGACTGAGTCCTGGGTACACCTCTGCCTACCCCTTCGGGAAAAAGGCGTGAATGTATGTTTATTATTGACTTGATCCTTGAGCCTTTACTTGGCAAAGGCCTCCTCCAAACTCTTCCATTTCTCTCTATCTTGTGCCGCTGTCGTCCATAATTTTCTTGCTACTTTCATTATTTCATCTTCCACACAAATAGTATATAATCTCAGATCATTCAAACAAGGTATATACAATAACGTTGAATCGCTTCCTTACTCTAAGGGTATATAATAATTATAGCATGCACTAACGGTCACTACAAACCTCTTTTCATCAAACTCCATGGTGAGACGCACAAGAAACTGGCAGGGTTTCATTACCAGACGATGAAAGTTCTTCATGTTCCCAGGTCTAGAATGCGACATGCAATCCCTCCCTCTCCGGTACGAGCGTCCCGGGGCCCCCTCCTTCGTCCGCGTGGTCAAACGTCGTACCACTGCCAACAAGAAGGAACGCCGTCGAACCCAGAGCATCAACACCGCCTTCTCCGACCTCAGGGAATGTATACCTAACGTACCGCCCGATACCAAGCTTAGTAAGGTGAGGTTTAATTTAATATAATAATAATATATAATATGGGACAACTTCCACACACGGTCATCTGGTCCCAAACTAGGCTAGAAGCCTGTACCATAGTACAGGCTTCTAGCCTAGTCATCTGGTCATCTCAGTCATCTGGTTACCATAGTAACCAGATGACTGATATACATACTTATATAAGCTTATAACACCCAGACAAAGATCAAACAGACATGTTCATGCACACAAATGTTTGACCTGGCCGGGGATCGAACCCGGGCCCTGCGGCACAGAAAGCAGAGTTACCACCAACTGAGCCAACGAGGCTGTCAATTTATATGTGAATTTATATGAGGTTTAGTTTTAGTTTATAGAGGAACGAATGTACAAACGAATGTAACCAAACCAAATATTGTTGAACAATCAGTTGAAAAAATTAAGCCCTACAAGTTTCTTGTGCGTTCTTATTGTACGTATTATTATTGTACGTATTATTATTGTACGTATCTTTCCGAACGCACGGTAGATTCATTACTGTTTATCTTCATTGACGTACAAAATTGTCAGATTGTAACCTATTTGAATGAATCTTTTTGACTTTGACTTTACCAGATTACTATAAAATGTACTTAAGGATGTGTCTATAATCGTCATCATCAGCCGGAAGACGTCCACTGCTGAACATAGGCCTCCCCCATAGAACGCCATAAACTATTCATATGGGGGGATTTTGCCGTAATCAGCACGCTTGTTGTTAGCTTGGTGATCGCAGCAGTTGTAATACTTGGTGCCGGAGAGCGCTGCTGCCCACTCTCCGAATATGTGTCTCTGTGGGTCTCACGGGATGAGAAAGGGGTGGCCCAGCTATATAGCCGGGAACCACACGACCATAACTGTCTATAATACTCTGATTCAAAAATGCAGTGAGAAAAACGGTCATTGACCCCTATTATGTTAGAGCGAGAGGCGTGTCAAGCTCTCATTCTACCATATTATGAGCCGATTTTATGCTCGCAATAAAACGCAAGGTTCGCCAAATGGTTTTGGATGTTTTTCGCGAATCACATTTTTTTTATTTTGTTAGAATTCAGTTTGACGTGTTGAGCTCTTAGCAATTTGACACAATCCTATGGAAAATTTACTAAATCGATGTTTTATATTCCCCTGTTTCCTCCAAATACAGTAAACCTATTTGTTATATTTATATCTTGATATTTTGAAGATGAAGTAGAGTATGTCCCTATCATTTTATTTTTGTTTATAAACTCTTAATTGTTTTGTAGTGAACGTCTAATCACGCGAGTGAAACTGGGGCTTTTAAAAGTTCACTACCTACGTCAAAACCGAGAGTTTATAAGAGACGCTAAAATGACAGGGACATAGGTTACTTCACTATAAAAATATCAGGATATAAATTTATAGAATGGGTTAATTATATTCGGAGGAAACAGAGGAATACAAAACATCGAATTATTAGAGTTTTCATAGGATTCTTTCAAATTTTTCGCTAGCTAGGATACTCTCCTAGAATCTATTCAGAAGCTTTTGAGTTAGTCCCAATACTAAACACATGGTCCGAAAATGTATATCTTTGTGTTTATTTATTGAGGTCACGGAAGCTGAAGAAAATTTCCAAATATACCAATTACCAATAATCTTAACAGGATACAGGACCTCTTAGCAGTTTGACACAAAGCTATAGAAAATTTACGAAATCGATGTTTTATATTCCCGTGTTTCCTCCGAGAATAATTGATTTTGTCCATAAATTTATATCTTGAAAATTAGAAGATGAATTAGGCTATGACCCTGATATTGTTTTTTTATGTTCCCTAACTCTTCATTTATTTCTAGTGAACGTCTAATTATGCGAATAAAACTGGGACAGATTTTCATGTTTTTAAAGGGTCATACTTCATTTAACAATGAGTTTGTAGAAAAATGAAAATGACAGGGACATGCTCACTGAAGACCTAGATTTTATAAAAAAAGAACCATTCCTCTGACGCAGTTATCTAGGGAGGAAACACGGGAATACGTTTGTATGGAAAAATCACCCCTCATGTAACCTCTTAATATAATTGATTGAATTTGGCGTTACTTTTCGGAACTCCATTGTAGACTTCAGGAACAAGAATCTTTAGTTTTTAGTTCCGAATTTTAGTGTCAAAAACAACATGCACAGTGCACCGCCCTCCCGCCCGCAATATTGCATGCAAAGAGGAAATGCTATTAGGTATTATTTTTGTTAGTGACACCATTCATATATCGACACGTGTTTTGCGTGTACACTAATCTTAACTTTAGTCATTATAATGCCTGCCTTACGTAGTGTACCCATTTGATTGTTAAATAATAAATGCTATCTCTGTCACGCCAGATGGTGCGAAAGAGAACAGAGAACATCAACACGGCATTCTCAACGCTAAGGCAGTGCATTCCTCATGTCCTGCCCGACACTAAGATGACTAAGGTTAGGATTTTTATATTAACTAGTTAAGCCCCATAGTTTTACCCGCGTAGACAGAGAGCTAGGGATCCTCACATTGTCTGCCACTGTAATTTTCCAGGTGGCCGTGTACGTGAGAACCAACCTGGAACTATATATTGTAGCCGTGCCTTTTCCATTAAATAATACTCGAACACTTCAGCATATTTTACATGATTTATTCCAAGCCCACCATCTTCAATCTCGCTCTACAATCATCTGTCGCTGGCATCCCCCTCCCTGTGTTGCCATCGCGCCCTCGCACATGCCATAGATCTTCCTTAAACCACACGTTGCCATTAATACTTTACATAAAACCACCAAAACGTTCACAGAATCCGTAGCATGCGCGTCACAAAATAACATCAACCCTACAATAGGAAAAACAGTGACAGCCACTCGTATAATACGCGTAATGCAAGCGTCTACAAGCTTTCATAGTAATCCATACAACACTAACGACCGTGCCTACACGCGGCGAATTAACCGTAGATTTTCACGGCGGTAAACCGTGCGTGTACAAGAGGCCTAACGCCTCCAGACATCGTTCCCGTGAGAATATCGGGATAAAGCCTTTGCAAAAGCAAAGGAAATGCCTTTGTGTTATTCGAGGGTCTAAGCCAGGGTCTTTGTAGTGGTAGGCCTCTTTAGCAGGGGGCCGCCTGGGGAAGTACCACACCTTTGCCAGTTATTCATCCGCCAAGCAGTGATGTGCAAACATTACTGTGTCCCGGTCTGAAGGGCAATGTTACCAGATAAATTACTGCGAATGACGAATTTCAACAACTAATATCTCGGGGTGACAGGCACAGTGCAATGCCGCGCAGGATTTTGAATTTTGGGGCACTGGGTGGCACTGTGTCTGATATGGGAAATCATGATGCTTACCATCAGGTACCTGATTTGCTCGTATTGTTACTCATTATCATAAAAAAATAACTTCTGCAGAGCTACCAC
Source organism: Hemistola chrysoprasaria (assembly GCA_947063395.1). NCBI lineage: Eukaryota > Metazoa > Arthropoda > Insecta > Lepidoptera > Geometridae > Hemistola > Hemistola chrysoprasaria. The sequence goes on along the minus strand of OX346738.1, from coordinate 5,102,828 downwards.
GCGGCAACTTACAAGCAAACAAATGTAACCAAACCAAATATTATCAAACTCGCAATTGGAAACATTACCTGAACCCTACAAGTTTCTTGTGGGTTAAACCTAGATCATATCACCCAGGTGAATTCACCTGGGTGATCAATTGATCACCCAGGAATCATGGAGGCCCATTGCTAATCCATAATCATCATCATCTCAGCCGCTGGTAATCCACTACTGAACATAGGCCTCCCCCATAAAGGACGGTTGTTGCCAATACTTGACACGCTTGTGCGTGTTGTCGAGCGCAGTTCGATGGTTTGTTGCAGAGGACGCTGCTGCCTCCTCTGGATCTGTTAACCCTTAGCCGGCTCTTACGGCAACCACGGGTAGAGAGGGTGGAGCACTATTCTATATCCGGTAACTCCACGACGAATAATATGATATATAGGTAATTCATAATATTGTCCATATACCATAATATTGTTCATTAGGTATTCATATATTGTTCATGACTGCCTCCATGGCGTAGTGGGCGCATGCTCGACTGCCAATCAAAAGGTCCCGGGTTTGTTTCCCAGGTCAGGCAAAGTGTTAAATATTGGATTTTTCCATAAGGAATTATCTCAATAACTGCCTGGAGTCTGGAACTGTGCCCGGTAGATGGCAATAGGCTCGCCCCCTATTACATGGGACTTATAACATATTGGCGAAATGTGGGTGTATCTACTATGGGACTGAGTGCTGTGTACACCTCTGCCTACCCCTTAGGGAAAAAGGCGTGAATGTATGTTATGTTATGTATTGTTCATATATTGTCACCAGATCAAAACACTCCGCCTGGCCACGTCTTACATATCGTATTTATTAAAAGTGCTGGAAACGGATGGAGAACCGGCCGGGGGCTTCAGAGCTGACTTGCATCACGCCCCAAGCAGGCGGAGAAATGCTGATAGCTCGCAGGTTAGTTGACATAAAACCTTTTTAACTAGTTTCTTTTTTTTATGAGAGTGAGTGACAAGACGAGTAAATCAGGTGCCTGATGGTAAGCATCATGATTGCCCATATCAGACACAGTGCCACCTAGTGTTTTAAAATTCAAAATTCTGCGCGGCATTGCACTGCGCCTGTCACCCTGAGATATGAGTTATTGAATCTCATCCTGCCCAGTAATTCCGCTGGTAACATTGCCCTTCATACCGGAACACAGAAATGTTTGCACATTACTGCTTGGCGGATGAATAACTGGCAAAGGTGTGGAACTTCCCCAGGCAGCCCCCTGCAAAAGAGGCCTACCACTACTAAACATGCACAGCTTCATGCACATTACAAGTACACGTTAAATTCTATTTCTATTCAAACTCCTAATATGGTAACAAACAATCTATGTTAGTAGTAGTAAGGTACTAAGTATTATTTATTCTGTGCGCATACGATGCACTTGACGTTTCCATTGAATTCTAGTTAGAAAATAGTGCACGGGAAGTGCCAACGCTACTTCTAACTTCTAACTTTAGCAGCCCTGAGACACTCCGCAATAAAGGTATGCAGCTACAATTGGCGGGGGCGTCCGTCTAGACGGTACACTTACTACGGGCTAGACAGAGAGAACAGATAGAGATACGCGATAGAAAGAGAGGCAGCTTGAATGTTAATATAACTATAATTAGGCGCTGTGCGACCTGATTGAGTATTTGATTTGAGAATTTTATTTATTTTTTGGCATAAATGAAAATATGATAAGTTTCGTGACAAAACAATTTTTAGTTTTTTTTTAATCGCTATAATTACTAAGTTATATCAAATTAAAAAATAATTTTTAATCCAGTACCGAAAACACGCCGATAGTATTCGAACGAACTCGTGACCTGTAGTGACGTCACAATGTTATAAAGTAAAGTACCATACATAACTTCATAATTATAAAAACGGCGATCAATCGTGACGCGTTCGAAATCAAGTGACTTTTATTGGAATTTTATCAATTTGAATTGCTTATAATTAATTGAAATATCTCACATATTTTTTAGTTAATGAGAATATTACACACAATCTACAATAGAATGGTGGCGATGCAAGAGGGAGATAGCGAATACAATCTTTCAATTAGAGATTCAACAACTCATATCTCAGGGTGACAGGCGCAGTGCAGTGTCGCGCAGAATTTTGAATTTTAAAATACTGGGTGGCACTGTGTCTGATATGGGCAATCATGATGCTTACCATCAGGCACCTGATTTGCTCGTCTTGTCACTCACTATCATAAAAAAAAAGGTACCTTCCGTTTCATGACAATACTTATCAAATATATACGTTTTGTTAAATTACCATTTCCAACACAAATACCTAGAGATTAATGCACAAATTGTTCATATGTCCCAGCAAAAGTTGTGTACTGTTGGTAACTCCCGTTTTGTATAATCTAAGGAGCTCAATCCAAGTGCGGCGCCAATGAGTGCGGGTTATCTACGCACATGTAGCAGAGATACCGCTGAGATTCATTCCCTTGTGAAACGCAATGCACTTGAATGTTTTAAACTTATGCCTTGAGTCACTGTTTCGATATGTTGTAACCTATTGAAAAGCATATGTAAATTAAGAGGGCGTTGAATGCAAAAATTGAGCAAAAGGTGTAATTTTAAACGCATACCTACTTTAATAAGAACAAACGTATATAATATCAGTGACTGCCTCGGTGGTGTAGAGGGCGCATGCTCGACTGCCAATCAAGAGGTCCCAGGTTCGATCCCCAGGTCAGGCAGTGTAACATATTGGATTTTTCCATCAGGAATTATCTCAATAACTGCCTGGAGTCTGGAACTGTGCCCGGCAATAGGCCGAGCAATAGGCTCGCCCCCTGTTACATGGGACCAATAACATACTGACGAAATGTGGGTGTATCTACTATGGGACTGAGTCCTGAGTACACCTCTGCCTACCCCTTCGGTAAAAAGGCGTGAATGTATGTTATATATATATGTATATACCAGTTTAAAAACACTATATAGTAGTAGTATTTTGTAGTGGTAGGCCTCTTTAGCAGGAGGCCGCCTGGGGAAGTACCACACCTTTGCCAGTTATTCATCCGCCAAGCAGTAATGTGCAAACATTACTGTGTTCCAGTCTGAAGGGCAATGTTACCAGCGAAATTACTGGGCATGACGAGATTCAACAAAAAATATCTCAGGGTGACAGGCACAATGCAGTGCCACGCAGAAATTTGAATTATAAAACACTGGGTGGCACTGTGTCTGATATGGGCAATCATGATGCTTACCATTAGGCACCTGATTTGCTCGTCTTGTCACTCACTATCATAAAAAAAAAAAGTTATATTATCGACTTGACCATTCGCACACTCGCCTTATAAATCTCATTTGACAATCTTCTATCATCCATCCTCTCCACATGCCACACCTGAGCATTCCTTTCTCTATCATTATCACTAAATCTTCTAACACGCCATAGCGTTCCCTTACCAGATGGCTAACTATAAATATATCTACCTACAATGATAGTAGAGATGATCTCTATTTATATAATAAACATTATCAAAAACATTCGTAACATAAACCGGCGTTTATTTCCAGTTAATATATTAAATTGGAGTTTTATCTACCAGATACGGGCCATGTGGCTTTCTAATTATATCAGTGACGAGATAGGAGAGGGAAGCGAACCGCCCACAAGGGTGTGTTTCCACCTGAGCGTGAATGCAGATTAATAATTTGATACCACCTACAGCCTCGTTGGCTCAGATGGTAGTAACTCTGTGCCGCTTTCTGTGCCGCAGGCCTCGGGTTCGATCCCCGGCCAGTTTTTTATGATAATGAGTGACAAGTCGAGCAAATCAGGTGCCTGATGGTATAAGCATCATGATTGCCCATATCAGACACAGTGTTTTAAAATTCAAAATTCTGCTCAGCACTGCACTACGCCTGTCACCCTGAGATATTAGTTGTTGAACCTCGTCATGTCCAGTAATTTCGCTGGTAACATTGCCCTTCAGACCGGAATGTTTATGTTTGCATATTACTGCTTGGCGGATGAATAACTGGCAAACGTATGCTTTTCTATACAGAATTCTGAATCGTCTTCCTGTACCTGTATTCAGTATGGATGGATGTTTATCCCATTATAATTATAATAAAACAGCACGTGTACGTCTGTTTATCATTAACTTTACAGCTTCCTTTGTTTGTGTTTACCGTTTACCTCGCGCGCTCGTTTTTTGGATAAAAATAGGATTTTTCGAAGTTACATAGAGTATGGGGTGTAACCTAGATTTTTACAGAAAAAAAACAGTGCCGGAAGTACTCTAATGGAAAATGACCTCCGTAACCCATCGTTTTCTCCAAAGTCGGTGCATATATTTTTTTTTTATGATAGTGTTTTTTATGATAGACACAAGACGAGCAAATCAGGTGCCTGATGGTAAGCATCATGATTGCAAATATCAGACACAGTGGCACCGAGTGTTTTTCAATTCAAAATTCTGCACGGCACTGCACTGCGACTGTCACCCTGAGATGTTAGTTGTTGAAACTCGTCGCCAAGCAGTAATATTTGCACATTAATGCTTTGGTAGGTGAGGAACGGTGACACCAGTGGCGTAACTATAAGGTGGCAGGGCTGGCAAATGCCACGGGCCCCTGGGCTGACTGGGCCCCCAGGCTGACGAGGCCCCCGGCCCGAAAGACTCGTAATAACGTAACATTTTTAACAAAATATAGTAAAAATTATAAAGTTTATAATGTAAGTACTTAAAATCAATTACAATAAGCCTCCAATAAGGACCTATATAAATTAGATTCTTCTTATTTATAAAATAATTTAACTGCTCGCGCCTTCATTGTTATAACTATAAAACTTTTCGTTGCACTCGCGTCCTCATTGTTATATGTAGTTTTGACTATAAAAAATTTCGCCGCGCTCGCAGCAATCTGCTCGCCCCTTTATTGCTATTTCTAGAGATCAAGAAAAGCATGGAGCATGGAAACATTAAATTACAATTATTTTACTGGGGCCCAATCATATGATTTTGCCACGGGCCTCGCATGGTATGGTTACGCCACTGGGTGACATCTATAAGATAGGTAATAGGTACATGGTAGGTGGAACCTATCATATAAGAGTTGTCTTGTTCGCATTTGACCAGTTTATTTGTGTAACACAAAGACTAAAGATGCATTTTTTTTTAATTCGTAACAGATACCTCACCAATTGACCGTTTTTGTGCGTTTCCTGATCCCTCGTCGACCGTTATCTTAATTCCTGCCACGTGGCGGTTGAAATATTGTTCCTTTTTGAACGTTTAGGGGATACAAAGCAATTATTTAATTATCACATTTTATGTGAAGCCCAGTAACAAAATGATGAGGGTGAAAGTCATGTGGCCAAAAGCACAGAACAGATAATAATACTACGTATAGAATGGACACTGTCATCCGCCTACCAATCGGGCCTTCCTCACCCCTTCTGTAGTGGTAGGCCTCTTTTGCAGGAGGCCGCCTGGGGAAGTACCACACCTTTGCCAGTTATTCATCCGCCAAGCAGTAATGTCCAAACATTACTGTGTTCCGGTATGAAGGGCAATGTTACCAGCGAAATTACTGGGCTTGATGAGATTCAACAACTCATATCTCAGGGTGATAGGCGCAGTGCAGTGCCGCGCAGAATTTTGAATTTTAATACACTGGGTGGCACTGTCTGATATGGGCAATCATGATGCTTACCATCAGGCATCTGATGAGCTCGACCTGTCACTCACTATCATAAAAAAAAAAAAACCCCGCGAGCGAGATTGAGCTCTCCACGAGCCCCGCGTCTCTGAGAAATCACCTCACGCACACTCTTGCACGTGTACAAAACTCCATGTGTGCAGTGTCTGTGTAGTAAGTAGTTATATCGTGACTTTTGTACGGGAATTGAGTCGAGTGTCCGGGGTTTTTTTTTATGATAGTGAGTGACAAGACGAGCAAGCACTGCACTGCGCCTGTCACCCTGAGATATGAGTTGTTGAATCTCGTGATGCCCAGTAATTTCGCTGGTAACATTGCCCTTCTGACCGGAACACAGTAATGTTTGCACATTACTGCTTGGCGGATGAATAACTGGCAAAGGTGTGGCTTATTAAAGTTTTTTATTTTTTCCAGCAAAATGCAGCCGAGAAAAGAGGCAAAGGTCGAACTGGGTGGCCACAGCACGTATGGGCGCTAGAACTGAAGACAGAGCAGAATTTACAAACTTAGATTAATTAATCTTTTAAGTAGGCATTTAATTAAAATTTAAATTCTTATATTCAAATAGAAATTGTCGTTGGGTGCCGGATATATATAATAGCAACGATATTTATGTACTACGTACCAGATTTCGCATTCCGAACACTCACTTTGCTCGACTAAAGTGCACTTCAATCCTTGCACCTTGCTTTAGTGTAGCTTCGACATCCATGCAGTGTGAACGCGTACGGAGCTGTGCTAATATTACGGGAAAACAAATCGAGTATTTATTTTTCGTTTGATTTGATTACGAACTATTGTTAACGTATTTGACCTTGAGCCGCGGTGCTAAGCTAATTCGCCCTCTCGCTCACACTTACCCACATTTTTGAAGATATAAAAAATACCACATGTTATTACGTAAAATAAAGACAACTAGGTTCTAGAAAATAACAATACAAAGTTCAAATTCAAATTCAGTAAAAATCTAATTTAATCCAAACGGGTTTTCATGTATAAAAACTTGCACAAACAAAAAAATCTCAGAAAAATAAAAAGACACTGAAAACTTGTTTGGATTAAATTGGATTTATTACTGAATTTTTTGTTATTTTCTAGTTCTTAGTTGTTTTTATTTTACGTAATATGTAGTATATTTTATGTCTTCAAAAATATGGGTACGTGTGAGCGAGAGGGCGAATTAGCTTAGCACCGCGCCTAAATAAATAAACACTATAATGAACTAAGTAACAGAATTTAAGCAAATATTTTTAAGAACGTTCTTGTCTATCGTAGAATATACGTCAATGTATAATTAGTGTTTATTTATTTATAATTCAGCACAACGCTAAAACTAACTCAATGCTAGTGTAGCATTTTCTACCAGTTATCCTAAAACTAGAGAAAATGTTACAGAAATACTTCACCCTTTCTACCAGTGGTTCCTTATAGAATCTAGAATCTAAGTCGGTAATTTTGGGCTAAATCAATTCTCTGGATGAACCACGCATGGCACGCTATTTTTGGCGTCCAATGAGTTTTTATATGAACTGAAGTAGATGCGTTTTACCTTGCTTACCGTGGCGAACTCAAGCCAAGCTTATTGGCTTGAGTCATTAGCACAGAGTACAGAGTATACTATTGGTCATTAGCTGCCACGCTTGCTATTATAATAAATATAAGTATGTATAATAATGCCTCGGCGCCTCGGTGGCGTAGAGGGCGCAAGCTCGACTGCCAATAAAGAGGTCCCGGGTTCAATCCCCAGGTCAGGCAAAGTGTTAAATATTGGATTTTTCCATTAGGAATTATCTCAATAACTGCCTGGAGTCTGGAACTGTGTAGATGGTAGATGGCAATAGGCTCGCCCCCTATTACATGGGACCAATAACATACTGGCGAAATGTGGGTGTATCTCTTATGGGACTGAGTCCTGGGTACACCTCTGCCTACATCTTCGGGAAAAAAGGCGTGAATGTATGTTTTATATATATGTATAATCATGATTTTTAGGCATAATGTTCGCCGTTTTAGGACTGTTTTTAATGAGTATAATCCGTAGTACTCTGTGGTATAACGTCTATTTGTATAAAAGCTCATAGATGCCGTCATTTTTTATCAATTGAATTAAATTAGTGCAACGCGTAATTCTTAATCAGAGATATTATGAGGGTCTGTAAGCTTTAGTTACCTAATATTAAAGTTATCAGGTGGAACTCGTCACAGTTTTATTTCGGTATTATCTATGATTTGATGATATCTATCTCCTCTCCCTCGCATGCTCACAGCACTCAATGCTCTCCTGGACAAAAATACTGAGTGTGATGTGTTCGCTGACAGATGGACCTCACTTCTGTCCATGTGTCTCACATACTGTGAGCTACATTTTTAATATTTTTAGTATTTTTGTAAGTATATTTATTATTTTATTTTTTATTTTATTTTTTATGTTAAAACTTTGATTCTATTTTTTATTTATTAGTGTAATTTTTTTTTTTTTTTTTTATTGTTATGCTTAGTTTTAATGTTCCTAGCATAATATTATTATTTTTAGAATTTATTATCATAGATGTCAATTATTGTAATTGGTTCCGGCCGTTATAATTGAAAATAAATAAATAAAATAAATAAATGATTGTTATCATGCCACATAATGATGTAAAATGATGTTCATCATATTGAGAATAGAGATTGTTAGTGGTATAGCATAATAAATAATTAGTATAAAGTTTTTTGTAGTGGTAGGCCTCTTTTGCAGGAGGCCGCCTGGGGAAGTACCACACCTTTGCCAGTTATTCATCCGCCAAGCAGTAATGTCCAAACATTACTGTGTTCCGGTATGAAGGGCAATGTTACCAGCGAAATTACTGGGCATGATGAGATTCAACAACTCATATCTCAGGGTGATAGGCGCAGTGCAGTGCCGCGCAGAATTTTGAATTTTAAAATACTGGGTGGCACTGTGTCTAATATGGGCAATCATGATGCTTACCATCAGGCATCTGATGAGCTCGTCTTGTCACTCACTATCATAAAAATAAAAAAAATTAAAACGCAATAAATACTCTTACTACTGTACTTAATTCTTTTTAGTATTAAATTATACCAAATATTATGCCAAAGAAATAAATTACACGAAAGATTTAATTGTTTATCGTTTTTTTTTTTAACCCACAATAGTTTAAGGACTACCTCAGTGGCGTAGTAGTCGCAATCGCTACTGATCACGAGGTTTCGGATTCGATCCCCGGGTCATGCAAAAACGGTTATTGGATATTTTCCATTAACAATTTTTCTACAACAGCTTGGAGTCTGGAACTGTGCCCGGTAGATGGTAATACGCCCCCTATTACACGGGGGCGTATCTCCATTAAATAAATGGTAAAGACATATCTTGGTAAGGTATGCTTAGTATAGGGTTCCGTACCTACATATCTGAACATAAAACATAAACATACACGCCTTTTTCCCGAAGGGGTAGGCAGAGGTGTACCCAGGATTTAGTCCCATAGTAGATACACCCACATTTCGCCAGTATGTTATTGGTCCCATGTAATAGGGGGCGAGCCTATATTGCCATCCACTGGGCACAGTTCCAGACTCCAGGCAGTTATTAAGATAATTCCTAATGGAAAAATCCAATATTTAACACTACCTGACCTGGGGATCGAACCCGGGACCTCTTGATTGGCAGTCGAGGATGCGCCCTCTACGCCACGAGGCATTCATTTTTCTTTTTTAGCTACGAAACCCTAAAAAACATAACTGGCGCAGTCTGGTTGTACCTACTATGGGAGTGGGTCTTGGGTACACCTCTACCCCTTCGGAAAAAGGCGTGATGATAAGTTTAAAAGCTCAATGTCCATTCCTGGCCACAAATGAGCAGTATGCTGGCGAAAAGACAATTATACCAAAAAGTCTGTCTTTTCAACAAACTATTTTTCATTTAATATTTTTGTAGCCAACCAAAGGATAAAAAAGTGATAAAATAAAAAGTATTTTCAGTAATATCCGCTTTTGACTGCGATAATATGAGCCACCATGACAGTTTTTATTTCTCAGTAGCACAGGAGTTTGATGAAAAAAGGTTGGTCATAATTCTTAATAAAAAATTACAAACGAATAAAAACTTTTTGGTAAAATTGAAGTATGTTGGAATGGCGGAACATTTTCGATTCGTAAATAATCAGTTTTGCCGGGAGACCGAAGAATACAGTTTGGCTCCCGTATCTATATCAATTATTGGTGCATTTTCGAGTGTTTAACGTGTAATAATGGTGGAATATTACGTGTTGAGTGTGTTCTGTGTGTTGAGTGTTTTGGCAAGTGGTGCGAGAGCTGAAATGTGATTTTTCGTGTTCCCGCGTAAATTCCGGCAGCTTCTTGTAAAGACCACCACTTTACTAGAGCTGTGACTTATCTGGGCTTGCCCTGACTCTGAATTGACTAATTGACCATATTAACTTGAAAATTTATATAACTTGACACTGGCAATACATTCGTGTGGGTCCATATAAGAAGAAAAAAAAAACTTTAATAATATATTAAATTTCATTTTATGATTTTTTACTACTTTTATGCTATATTACCGGTTAAAAATTGTAATTTAATTTAATTATTAATATGATATACGTTACAAGTCTGTTTATTCGTGGCCAAAGGCTCATAGAAAGAGGACAGAAGCCTTAGATACCAGATAAGACCAGATAAGTCCAGATAAGTAAGTGTACCATCTTAGGCCTCATCTTCGCCTTCCATCAAGCGAGATTGAGGTTGACCTCAATTTTTTTTTTTTTTTTTTTTTTTTTTTTTTTTTATGATATTGAGTAACATGACGAGCAAATCAGGTGCCTGATGGTAAGCATCATGATTGCCCATATCAGACACAGTGCCCCCCAGTGTTTTAAAATTTAAAATTCTGCGTGGCACTGCACTGCGCCTGTCACCCTGAGATATGAGTTGGTGAATCTCATCATGCCCAGTAATTTCGCTGGTAACATTGCCCTTCATACCGGAACACAGTAATGTTTGCACATTACTGCTTGGCGGATGAATAACTGGCAAAGGTGTGGTACTTCCCCAGGCGGCCCCCTGCAAAAGAGGCCTACCACTACAATATAATATAATATAATATAATATAATATAATATACTTACGTTTGAACGTACAGTCATAAAATTCCCACTTCCTCTGCTGTTTCCTCCATCTTGATACAGGTTATACAGTACACCTATCTAATTCTATTTAGCCGCTTCCGATGACGAGCGCCAGACGCCGGCCATGTGGTTTAACGTGTGCCTGGCCAGAGTAGGGCGACTATGGTTGTGAAAACACGTTAGATCCTTAGAAGAAATATCTACCCTCATCTGTTTGAAAATGACACTAAGATAGATAACATATTAATCAATAAAACTCACATGGTCATGTGAAATTTTGTGTTAATGGTGATACAATTTTTATTTTTATAATCTTTAATCTAACAAGTTTAAAGATTATAAAAATCTAAATTGAAATCTAATTTTTTTTTTTATTGAAATTTAAATTGGTAAATTACCGTACCGTACTTAAAAAGTATCTTTATATCGAAACATTTTGAAACGACTCAGAGCTGATTTTGATAAGGTATAAAAATGCATCAAAATTTGAATCTGAGACTGCCTCGGTGGCGTAGAGGGCGCATGCTCGACTGCCAATCAAGAGGTCCTGGGTTCGATTCCCAGGTCAGGCAGTGTTAAATATTGGATTTTTCCATTAGGAATTATCTCAATAACTGCCTGGAGTCTGGAACTGTGCCCGGTAGATGGCAATAGGCTCGCCCCCTATTACATGGGACCAATAACATACTGGCGAAATGTGGGTGTATCTACTATGGGACTGAGTCCTGGGTACATCTCTGCCTACCCCTTCGGGAAAAAGGCGTGAATGTATGAAAATTTGAATCTGAAAAATTAAATTTGACAACCTCGTTGACTCAGATGGTAGTAACTCTGCTTTCTGTGCCACAGGCCCCGGGTTCGATCCCCGGCCAGGTCAAACATTTGTGTGCATGAACATGTCTCGTTTGATCTGTGTATAAGCTTATATAAGTATGTAATATCAGTCATCTGGTTACCATAGTACAGGCTTCTAGCCTAGTTTGGGACCAGATGACCGTGTGTGGAAATTTTCGTGTATTATTATTATCATCATTACATTTTTGAGAAAATATTTGTCTAGCCTGAATTCGAAAAAGTTAAATAGGACTACCTCGGTAACGAAGTGGGCGTCTCGTCTTTCGATTTAAAAAACAATTATAACAAATGTAACTATTGGCGGTCTTATCGCTTATAGCGATCTCTACCAGACAACCGTGCATGGAGAGGAGAGTACAGTAAATCACATTTGGTGGTGTGACAGACATAGGTAAAAGTATTAATAATCACTATATATTATTACAAAATCCTAAATTACTGAATGACATGCAACGGAGAACCCAAACCACTAATCCTAGAGACTTGAAACTTGGAATGTAGGTTCTTTTCGTTCGGATTTTGTCTGCACGTGTGCCTTAGCACACGTGCAGACAAAATCCTTTCTTAAAAGGATTTTTGAAAATTCACATTCTAAGGGGTCCAAAAAGGGCATCAAAGTTTTTATATAAAACTACTATATTTCATAATTGAGAGCGGACCGCTGTTTTCACACCATTAGAAATATAAATTATTATGTATATTTGAAATTAATATTAATATGTGAATAAAACGTGGCTTTTTCATTAAATAAAGTAATTTACATACATACATACAGTCACGCCTTGTTCCCGGTGGGGTAGGCAGAGACTATTTCCCTCCACTTGCTACGATCCGGACATACAACTTTCGCTTCGTTCACTTTCATGACATTTTTCATACATGCTCGTCGGTTGTAGGTACTTTTAACTTGGCTTTTCCTAAGAACAACATCAATTTGTTCATGAAAAGTACGCCTAGGTCGACCGCTACCGACTTAATAAATATTTAATATAAAGTATTTAATGAAGAAAATCCTCGCTAATGTACAATACGATGGTCACCCTACACAAAAATTCCAAGAGAAGTTAATTTGTTTTATAGCTGCAAATAAATATATTATTGTGTTTACCTTTGATGTTGAAACAGCCTCGGTGGCGTAGTGGGCGCAAGCTCTGCAGATCATGAGGTCCCGGGTTCGATCCCCAGGTCAGGCAAAATTGTTACAATATTGGATTTTTCTATTAGAAATTATATCTCAATGGCTGTCTGGAGTAACTGGGCCCTGTAGATGGCAATAGGCTCACCCCATATTACATGGGACCAATAACATACTGGCGAAATGTGGGTATGTGCCTACTATGGGACTGAGTCCTGGGTACACCTATGCCTAACCCTTCGGGAAAAAGGCGTGAATGTATGTTTTTATGTTTTTTAGATTATCTAAAACAAATAAAAAGACAATCTTAGGAAATAGTGTACGTTTCTATAATAAAATCCCAGAAGAGATAACTGGGCTCTCAGAGGGTAAATTCAAAACCTATATAAAATCTACTTTACTAAAGAAGGCTTATTCAAATTCAAACTCAAACTCAAACTCAAACAGATTTATTCAAATAGGTCATAATCTGACACTTTTGCACGTCAATAAAGATAAACAGTACTGAGTCTACCGTGCGTTCGGAAAGATACCTCTACTATTATAAAGTCAACCAGTACATAGAGGATAAAGATGCCTGGAAACTTCTGCATAGCCGCCTCGCGGCACCTTCAAAGAAAACGAATGTAACCAAACCAAATATTGTGAAATCATCTGTTAAAAAATTAAGCCCTACAAGTTTCTTGTGCGTTCTTCTTGTAGAGGTATCTTTCCGAACGCACGGTAGCACTGTTTATCTTTATTGACGTGCAAATGTGTTAGATTATGACATATTTGAATACATGTTTTTGAGTTTGAGTTTTGAGTTTTATGGCAATATTCCCTCGGGAACGAGATTACGCGGGTGAAAACGCGAGGCACAGCTAGTTATTTGTAAATAAAGTTAATTAAATAAATACATAATTAGTATGTATTATCTATGAATGCATGGTTATATGAATATGCAAATTTCAATAATATGCAACATTAAACAAATATGCAATGTATTGATCAAAATATTTAAACAGTTGCACTTAATTGTTTGAAATGGTATAAAAAATGAGGGTAGCATAGATTTTTCAGTGTGGAGTCAACGGACGTCATGAGATTGGCTGTGTTTCTCGTTATAACGGTAAGTTTTAACAATTTAATAATAATATAATAATTGGATACCTTTATGAACAGTCAGAAAGTGTCTAAAAAGGCACCTGGTTGTCCATAGAGGGGTACTAATCCCTTCACTTTTGTATGGTAGTGAATGTTGGGTCTGGCAGAAGAAGCATGAAAGTAAGATTAATGCTGTGGAGATGAGAAGCCTGAGAAGCATGACTGGAGTGACCTTGATGGACAAAATGAGGAATAGTGCGATAAGGGAACGCTGTGGCGTGTTAGAACATGTGACAGAGATAGAAAAAGGAATGCTTAAGTGCTTAGGTGGATCAAACATGTGGAGAGAATGGATGAAAGGAGATTGACAAAGGAGATTTATAAGGCGAGTGTGAATGGTCAAGTCGTAAGGGGTCGACCTAGACATGCTTTTCATGAACAAGTTAATGTTATCTTAAGGAAAGTTCAGAGCATGATAGAAGCCATGCTCAGCAGCGAGAGATTGTGGCAGGCGGCGGTCTACTTCTGCGAGGATGTAATATCGCAGAAGGAGGCGGCGGAGCAGGTCAGAGAGGACGACGCGGAATCTGACCAGCTTAGTCGCAGGCGAGCGGGGGCAAGAAGGAGGCGTTTTGCCCGCCTTCTTCACCCTCCGGGCTTCATAGCTCCACAAGACTGAGGGATGGCCAAGTGAGCGTGGTTATCCTTTTCAAGAGCCGGGGCCTAGGGGCCAACCGCCGAGGCGGGATAGTGAATGCTAGCGCGAACCTATCCCACAGATCACTTTAATAGTACTACGTACTCATATGGCGAGGGATTGCTCACCGTGTCTTTCTGCTTATCTGCCTATTCCCGCAAATATGACATCTCAGTAATTCTTATATCCAGTAACCTTGTCACTGTCAATATTCTTGTTAACAGCGACAAAGCCACAGACTAAATCCACAAATCCTTACATTTGCCAAAAATATCTTTTATAATACGCGAAACAGTTCTACATTCACGTTTCGCGGCTGACTCGCAGTTTCAGTAAAAGTATATTACAAGTCATAAGATAAGTACTTGTCGAATATCTTGTTTGTTACAGGCTTTGGTGGCTGTCCAGGCACTGCCTAAACGTAAGTACCTACTTTTAAATAAAATGATCTACCATCCTTTACCGCATATTTTAATGCTCGCGCTCTGAACGAAAAAAAATATTGTAGTATTCCTTCGAACAAATGTCATGGAATATACTGTGGATTATACGGGCCCACGACATTTGTTTTCTTTAAACAGCTAGCTTGTTCTCAATCACCAATACGAAGTAATTATTGGCTCCTGTTAACGCTCGTCGCTAATTGGCTAAGATCTCATTGTTACTGTGTTGCTAAGCAACGCAAGCATGGTAACAACTCGGAATAATAACTAAAGGGTAACAATTAAATCTTGCGACAATTTGACGGCATTTTTTAACACATCAATCACTGGATTTTATCTGACATTCTCCATATTGCCATCTTGAATTGAAATCCCAACCGGTCACACAGAAACTCGTTGGGATCCTTTTTTAAAAAAAGTTGCAACGGGTAACAGTGTGACACGATGGGACAAAAAAATGTTGCCACGAGTAACACTGTTACTCGATGGGAATTATTTTTAAAAAGAGGTTGCAACGGGTAACAGTGTTACTCGAAGGGAAAAAAAGTCCCAACGTGTCACAGTGTGACTCGTTTAGTGTGACTCGATGGGAACCCACCGTCTTTAAGTCTACGGGCAAACTAGTTCACAGCATAATCGATATATTGGGTCATTTTCAAGCGCTAGGAATACTTCCATCTTGTTTCCCCTCACCGACTCGCGTAGGTAAAACGGGAAATAGGCATTGATATAAAGAAAAGGGGAGATGAGGTACTGGCTTCTCGAAAATGGCAAGCTCAAATTAGGTCCCATTACGTCCACATACGTCAGTAAAGTAAGGTCGTACGAGTGAATAATATTGTTGTCTCGGTCGCATTTCGGTCTTAGGTACTTAGGTCTTTCTATTTTTGTTGTTCATTATATGTCACTGTGCAAACTGCACGTGCCATTTGTTGAGTAACCGCTGGGAGAATGTACCCTATCTCCCCTTTTCTTTATATCAATGGAATAGGCCATTTTGTAAAATTCCATTAAAGACTGACACCGGTCAGGTACAACTCAAAGCTTGCAGTAAATTTAGGTATGATAATAATTGTCGACATCTCTATGACTGCCTCGGTGGCGTGGAGGGCGCATGCTCGACTGCCAATCAAGAGGTCCCGGGTTTGATCCCCAGGTCAGGCAGTGTTAAATATCGGATTTTTCCATTAGGAATTATCTCAATAACTGCCTGGAGTCTGGAACTGTGCCCGGTAGATGGCAATAGGCTCGCCCCCTATTACATGGGACCAATAATATACTGGCGAAAAGTGGGTGTATCTACTATGGAACTGAGTCCTGAGTACACCTCTACCTACCCCTTCGGGAAAAAGGCGTGAATGTATGTTATATTATGTTATCTCTATAATATATAACATTCAAAGTCCTGGCTAACACAGTTACTCACCCAGCCCTAGCCACTGGACCTGAAGTGCTGAAATTTAGCACATAGGTTTCCATTATGATGTAGACAAGGAATAAGAAAGGAATTCCCAAAATTTCACGGGAACGAAGTCGCGGAAATTACGCTAGTAATTAATAATCACAATAGCAGAAAAGCCCAGAGATTGCCATACGCCTATTATAAGTATGCCAAACTTTGGGTTTGGTTTGGGTGTGGGTGTGTGTTACCAGTGATGACTTACGGATCTGATACGTGATGATGATGATGATGATTGTCTACGCCACGACCCAGAGGGGAGAGCGGTGAGTGGGGGGCGCCGTGCGCCCGCGCTCCGCGGCACTCGAAAGGCGGTCGCCAGTAGGACTAACCATTACGAGGAGAGCGCACGCATGCGCGCCGTCCATATAGAAACTATTATTACGCAAATTGTTAATTCTTCATTATATGATCTTAAAGTGTTGGAGTTATTATATATTTACCATCCATCTACACATCAGCGCCCACATGATGATGAAACTTTGGGTGGATAGTGGAAACGGGCTAATAATGACGATGAATTATTATAAACATTATTATTTTGATTGCAGCATGCTGTACAAAAAAGTCAGTGGGACACTCCTATCCTGCTAAGATAGGATGTAGTCACTCGCAACGTCCTTCATACGGGCACAGTGTCCCTGTGAGATCAGGTGGTGGCTGTTCGTGCAGAGGTCGACGAGGAAATGGAGGTCATAGAGGCTATAGAGGTCGCAGAGGCTACGGAGATAGAGACGTCAGTTACTCCAAAAGCTACGCCTACGCCGACAGCAACGCCTCACAAAATGGCGATGGCCAAAGCCAGGCTAACGCAAAATCTTCGGCCATTTCTGTATCCCATGGTCCTGGCAGTTCCAGCAGCAACACAAATTCAGTAACTTCAAGTTCAAGTGGTGTGCTCAGAAATGATGGTAGATCAGGAATCTCGTCGCGTAACAGAGGTAGAGAAAGATATAGCACTAAAGCCCACGTGATACCATTATCGCACAGTAACAGAAAACGTTCAAGCAGTTACGCAATAGGCAGGGCTTCTTCAAATAAAGGACGCCGACAGTATGGAAGAGGATCTAAGCGAGGTTATACTGTCAGAAATAAGCATGGTGGCGTTATTTCTGGCAGCGATGGTGACGATTCTGATGAAAGCGATTATGACGACTCTGGTATTGAATCGTTAGAGGAAACTTATGCCTATGCATCTGGTAATAGCGGAGTCAATAGTAATGATAATGGTAACAGAGGATATGCATCTGGTAATAGCGGAGTCAGTAGTAATGATAATGGTAACAGAGGATATGCATCCGGTGTTGCATATGGATCAGTAAATTATAATGAAGGAGGCGGAATTGCTGATGCTGATGCTAGTTCTAACAGCGCAAGTAGCTCAAGCAGTGGCCAAGATAGAAGCATCAACAATGCATCCAGTGGCTCATCTGCATCAGGAAGTTACAACGTAAAAGAAGAAAGTGTCCCATCAGCTTATGACGATCAAAAAATCCCGGTTGAAGCTGAATCTTCAGGAACTTCCGTGACCAATGATGGTCCTCGCAGTTCCAGTAACAACGGTGGTGGCACTTATGACAGCGATGAGATTGGTGACGATTCTGATGAAAACAATGATAATGACTCTGGCATTGAAACGTCAGTGGAAACTTATGCCTCTGATGAAAGCGGATTCAATAGTTACAATAATGGTAACAGCGGGGATGGATACGAAGGTGAAAGTGCTAATGCTGGAACCATAACAAACAGTGAAACTACAAGCGGTGGCCGAGATGGAAGCAGGGCTGCTTCATCGGGTGCTGCCTATGCATCAGGAAATGGCGGAAGTGCTATAGCTGGAAGCGCAACTAACAGTGAAACTACAAGCGGTGGCCGAGATGAAAACAGAGCTACTTCATCGGGTGCTGCCCATGCATCAGGAAGTGGCCGAAATGCAAATGCTGGAACCGTAACTAACAGTGAAACAACAAGCGGTGGCCGAGATGGAGGCAGGGCTACTTCATCGGGTGCTGCCAATGCATCAGGAAATGGCGGAAGTGCTAATGCTGGAAGCGTAACTAACAGTGAAACAACAAGCGGTGGCCGAGATGGAGGCAGGGCTACTTCATCGGGTGCTGCCCATGCATCAGGAAATGGCGGAAGTGCTAATGCTGGAAGCGTAACTAACAGTGATACAACAAGCGGTGGCCGAGATGGAGGCAGGGCTATTTCATCGGGTGCTGCCCATGCATCAGGAAATCGCGGTAGAGCTCAAGCTGGAAGCGTAACTAACAGTGAAATTACAAGCGGTGGCCGAGATGGAGGCAGGGCTACTTCATCGGGTGCTGCCCATGCATCAGGAAATCGCGGTAGAGCTCAAGCTGGAAGCGTAACTAACAGTGAAATTACAAGCGGTGGCCGAGATGGAGGCAGGGCTACTTCATCGGGTGCTGCCCATGCATCAGGAAATCGCGGTAGAGCTCAAGCTGGAAGCGTAACTAACAGTGAAATTACAAGCGGTGGCCGAGATGGAGGCAGGGCTACTTCATCGGGTGCTGCCCATGCATCAGGAAATCGCGGTAGAGCTCAAGCTGGAAGCGTAACTAACAGTGAAATTACAAGCGGTGGCCGCGATGGAGGCAGGGCTACTTCATCGGGTGCTGCCCATGCATCAGGAAATCGCGGTAGAGCTCAAGCTGGAAGCGTAACTAACAGTGAAATTACAAGCGGTGGCCGAGATGGAGGCAGGGCTACTTCATCGGGTGCTGCCCATGCATCAGGAAATGGCGGTAGAGCTCAAGCTGGAAGCGTAACTAACAGTGAAACAACAAGCGGTGGCCGAGATGGAGGCAGGGCTACTTCATCGGGTGCTGCCCATGCATCAGGAAATGGCGGTAGAGCTCAAGCTGGAAGCGTAACTAACAGTGAAACAACAAGCGGTGGCCGAGATGGAGGCAGGGCTACTTCATCGGGTGCTGCCCATGCATCAGGAAATCGCGGTAGAGCTCAAGCAGGAAGCGTAACTAACAGTGAAATTACAAGCGGTGGCCGAGATGGAGGCAGGGCTACTTCATCGGGTGCTGCTCATGCATCAGGAAATGGCGGAAGTGCTAATGCTGGAACCGTAACTAACAGTGAAACTACAAGTGGTGGCCGAGATGGAAGCAGGGCAACTTCATCGGGTGCTGCCAATGCATCAGGAAATGGCGGAAGTGCTAATGCTGGAAGCGTAACTAACAGTGAAACAACAAGCGGTGGCCGAGATGGAGGCAGGGCTACTTCATCGGGTGCTGCCCATGCATCAGGAAATCGCGGTAGAGCTCAAGCTGGAAGCGTAACTAACAGTGAAATTACAAGCGGTGGCCGAGATGGAGGCAGGGCTACTTCATCGGGTGCTGCCCATGCATCAGGAAATCGCGGTAGAGCTCAAGCAGGAAGCGTAACTAACAGTGAAATTACAAGCGGTGGCCGAGATGGAGGCAGGGCTACTTCATCGGGTGCTGCCCATGCATCAGGAAATGGCGGAAGTGCTAATGCTGGAACCGTAACTAACAGTGAAACTACAAGTGGTGGCCGAGATGGAAGCAGGGCTACTTCATCGGGTGCTGCCAATGCATCAGGAAATGGCGGAAGTGCTAATGCTGGAAGCGTAACTAACAGTGAAACAACAAGCGGTGGCCGAGATGGAGGCAGGGCTACTTCATCGGGTGCTGCCCATGCATCAGGAAATCGCGGTAGAGCTCAAGCTGGAAGCGTAACTAACAGTGAAATTACAAGCGGTGGCCGAGATGGAGGCAGGGCTACTTCATCGGGTGCTGCCCATGCATTAGGAAATGGCGGTAGAGCTCAAGCTGGAAGCGTAACTAACAGTGAAATTACAAGCGGTGGCCGAGATGGAGGCAGGGCTACTTCATCGGGTGCTGCCCATACATCAGGAAATCGCGGTAGAGCTCAAGCTGGAAGCGTAACTAACAGTGAAATTACAAGCGGTGGCCGAGATGGAGGCAGGGCTACTTCATCGGGTGCTGCCCATGCATCAGGAAATCGCGGTAGAGCTCAAACTGGAAGCGTAACTAACAGTGAAATTATAAGCGGTGGCCGAGATGGAGGCAGGGCTACTTCATCGGGTGCTGCCAATGCATCAGGAAATGGCGGAAGTGCTAATGCTGGAAGCGTAACTAACAGTGAAACAACAAGCGGTGGCCGAGATGGAGGCAGGGCTACTTCATCGGGTGCTGCCCATGCATCAGGAAATGGCGGAAGTGCTAATGCTGGAACCGTAACTAACAGTGAAACTACAAGTGGTGGCCGATATGGAAGCAGGGCTACTTCATCGGGTGCTGCCAATGCATCAGGAAATGGCGGAAGGGCTAATGCTGGAAGCGTAACTAACAGTGAAACAACAAGCGGTGGCCGAGATGGAGGCAGGGCTACTTCATCGGGTGCTGCCCATGCATCAGGAAATGGCGGAAGTGCTTATGCTGGAACCGTAACTAACAGTGAAACTACAAGTGGTGGCCGATATGGAAGCAGGGCTACTTCATCGGGTGCTGCCAATGCATCAGGAAATGGCGGAAGGGCTAATGCTGGAAGCGTAACTAACAGTGAAACAACAAGCGGTGGCCGAGATGGAGGCAGGGCTACTTCATCGGGTGCTGCCCATGCATCAGGAAATGGCGGAAGTGCTAATGCTGGAAGCGTAACTAACAGTGAAATTACAAGCGGTGGCCGAGATGGAGGCAGGGCTACTTCATCGGGTGCTGCCCATGCATCAGGAAATGGCGGAAGTGCTAATGCTGGAACCGTAACTAACAGTGAAACTACAAGTGGTGGCCGAGATGGAAGCAGGGCTACTTCATCGGGTGCTGCCCATGCATCAGGAAATGGCGGAAGTGCTAATGCTGGAACCGTAACTAACAGTGAAACTACAAGTGGTGGCCGAGATGGAAGCAGGGCTACTTCATCGGGTGCTGCCCATGCATCAGGAAATGGCGGAAGTGCTAATGCTGGAACCGTAACTAACAGTGAAACTACAAGTGGTGGCCGAGATGGAAGCAGGGCTACTTCATCGGGTGCTGCCCATGCATCAGGAAATGGCGGAAGTGCTAATGCTGGAACCGTAACTAACAGTGAAACTACAAGTGGTGGCCGATATGGAAGCAGGGCTACTTCATCGGGTGCTGCCAATGCATCAGGAAATGGCGGAAGTGCTAATGCTGGAAGCGTAACTAACAGTGAAACAACAAGCGGTGGCCGAGATGGAGGCAGGGCTACTTCATCGGGTGCTGCCCATGCATCAGGAAATCGCGGTAGAGCTCAAGCTGGAAGCGTAACTAACAGTGAAATTACAAGCGGTGGCCGAGATGGAGGCAGGGCTACTTCATCGGGTGCTGCCCATGCATCAGGAAATGGCGGTAGAGCTCAAGCTGGAAGCGTAACTAACAGTGAAATTACAAGCGGTGGCCGAGATGGAGGCAGGGCTACTTCATCGGGTGCTGCCCATGCATCAGGAAATGGCGGTAGAGCTCAAGCTGGAAGCGTAACTAACAGTGAAATTACAAGCGGTGGCCGAGATGGAGGCAGGGCTACTTCATCGGGTGCTGCCCATGCATCAGGAAATGGCGGAAGTGCTAATGCTGGAACCGTAACTAACAGTGAAACTACAAGTGGTGGCCGAGATGGAAGCAGGGCTACTTCATCGGGTGCTGTCCATGCATCAGGAAATGGCGGAAGTGCTAATGCTGGAAGCGTAACTAACAGTGAAACAACAAGCGGTGGCCGAGATGGAGGCAGGGCTACTTCATCGGGTGCTGCCAATGCATCAGGAAATGGCGGAAGTGCTAATGCTGGAAGCGTAACTAACAGTGAAACAACAAGCGGTGGCCGAGATGGAGGCAGGGCTACTTCATCGGGTGCTGCCCATGCATCAGGAAATGGCGGAAGTGCTAATGCTGGAACCGTAACTAACAGTGAAACTACAAGTGGTGGCCGATATGGAAGCAGGGCTACTTCATCGGGTGCTGCCAATGCATCAGGAAATGGCGGAAGGGCTAATGCTGGAAGCGTAACTAACAGTGAAACAACAAGCGGTGGCCGAGATGGAGGCAGGGCTACTTCATCGGGTGCTGCCCATGCATCAGGAAATCGCGGTAGAGCTCAAGCTGGAAGCGTAACTAACAGTGAAATTACAAGCGGTGGCCGAGATGGAGGCAGGGCTACTTCATCGGGTGCTGCCCATGCATCAGGAAATGGCGGAAGTGCTAATGCTGGAAGCGTAACTAACAGTGAAACAACAAGCGGTGGCCGAGATGGAGGCAGGGCTACTTCATCGGGTGCTGCCCATGCATCAGGAAATGGCGGAAGTGCTAATGCTGGAAGCGTAACTAACAGTGAAACAACAAGCGGTGGCCGAGATGGAAGCAGGGCTACTTCATCGGGTGCTGCCCATGCATCAGGAAATCGCGGTAGAGCTCAAGCTGGAAGCGTAACTAACAGTGAAATTACAAGCGGTGGCCGAGATGGAGGCAGGGCTACTTCATTGGGTGCTGCCCATGCATCAGGAAATGGCGGTAGAGCTCAAGCTGGAAGCGCAACTAACAGTGAAATTACAAGCGGTGGCCGAGATGGAGGCAGGGCTACTTCATCGGGTGCTGCCCATGCATCAGGAAATGGCGGAAGTGCCAATGCTGGAACCGTAACTAACAGTGAAACTACAAGTGGTGGCCGAGATGGAATCAGGGCTACTTCATCGGGTGCTGCCAATGCATCAGGAAATGGCGGAAGTGCTAATGCTGGAAGCGTAACTAACAGTGAAACAACAAGCGGTGGCCGAGATGGAGGCAGGGCTACTTCATCGGGTGCTGCCCATGCATCAGGAAATCGCGGTAGAGCTCAAGCTGGAAGCGTAACTAACAGTGAAATTACAAGCGGTGGCCGAGATGGAGGCAGGGCTACTTCATCGGGTGCTGCTCATGCATCAGGAAATGGCGGAAGTGCTAATGCTGGAACCGTAACTAACAGTGAAACTACAAGTGGTGGCCGAGATGGAAGCAGGGCAACTTCATCGGGTGCTGCCAATGCATCAGGAAATGGCGGAAGTGCTAATGCTGGAAGCGTAACTAACAGTGAAACAACAAGCGGTGGCCGAGATGGAGGCAGGGCTACTTCATCGGGTGCTGCCCATGCATCAGGAAATCGCGGTAGAGCTCAAGCTGGAAGCGTAACTAACAGTGAAATTACAAGCGGTGGCCGAGATGGAGGCAGGGCTACTTCATCGGGTGCTGCCCATGCATCAGGAAATGGCGGAAGTGCTAATGCTGGAACCGTAACTAACAGTGAAACTACAAGTGGTGGCCGAGATGGAAGCAGGGCTACTTCATCGGGTGCTGCCGATGCATCAGGAAATGGCGGAAGTGCTAATGCTGGAAGCGTAACTAACAGTGAAACAACAAGCGGTGGCCGAGATGGAGGCAGGGCTACTTCATCGGGTGCTGCCCATGCATCAGGAAATCGCGGTAGAGCTCAAGCTGGAAGCGTAACTAACAGTGAAATTACAAGCGGTGGCCGAGATGGAGGCAGGGCTACTTCATCGGGTGCTGCCCATGCATCAGGAAATCGCGGTAGAGCTCAAGCTGGAAGCGTAACTAACAGTGAAATTACAAGCGGTGGCCGAGATGGAGGCAGGGCTACTTCATCGGGTGCTGCCCATGCATCAGGAAATGGCGGAAGTGCTAATTCTGGAACCGTAACTAACAGTGAAACTACAAGTCGTGGCCGAGATGGAAGCAGGGCTACTTCATCGGGTGCTGCCAATGCATCAGGAAATGGCGGAAGTGCTAATGCTGGAAGCGTAACTAACAGTGAAACAACAAGCGGTGGCCGAGATGGAGGCAGGGCTACTTCATCGGGTGCTGCCCATGCATCAGGAAATGGCGGAAATGCTAATGCTAGAACCGTATCTAACAGTGATACTACAAGCGGTGGCCGAGATGGAAACATCGGCTCAGGAATCGGTTCGTACAGTGCACCAGCTGATTTGGGCGATTCAGGATACAGTGATACAACTACAGCTGGTGGTTCTACTGAGTATACAAGCAGTAGAAATATAAAGTCTTCTAGCAAAAAGGCACAATCCAAGAGTCAAAACAGTAGCAGATCAACCCTGTCTAACAATTATAATGGTCGAAAGGCTTCTTCTACCAATGTTTCTACCAAAGAATCCCATGCGTCGCGCAAAGAGCAAACCAGTGAGCGCTTCGACTATCAAGGTTCTTATGGAGGGTCTAACGATCAAAATGGATATAATTCCTACAATGAAGACACAGAGTACAACCAGTCACAATCAGAAAGCTACCAACAATCAAGTTATGAAAGCTCAAGCACTGATTTCAAATCGTACTCTGCTGATGTTGCTGCAGAATAATCCTTTCATATCAGCGTCAACTAGGTTTCGGCTAGAGCCAGACAAGGCTGAAGCTTTAAATAAATAATCATGAATATCCTACATCTCTGATCGTTACAGTTATTGGTACCAGCTCTTGTTCGGAAAGTCTATAACAGACGCAGTTCCATCCAATTTTACCAAGCCTAGTTGATAAAACTTTCACAAACATAAAATTATCTACTCAATTGATTCGACGAAATAGAATAGAAAACTCGTTCACTTTAAACCTTGCCGAGAAGTTGCTCGAACCAAGTTGTTGTTGTTGAAGTTGTTGGCGTTGACTGCCTCGGTGGCGTAGAGGGCGCTTGCTGGACTGCCAATCAAGTGGTCCCGGGTTTGATCCCCAGGTCAGGCAAAGTGTTAAATATTGGATGTTTCCAGTAGGAATTATCTTAATAACTGCCTGGAGTCTGGAACTGTGCCCGGTAGATGGCAATAGGCTCGCCCCCTATTAAATGGGACCGATAACATACTGGCGAAATGTGGGTGTATCTACTATGGGACTGAGTCCTGGGTACACCTCTGCCTACCCTTTCGTGGAAAAGGTGTGAATGTATGTGTTGAGAAGTTGCTCACTGAGTCCTAGCAAATTTTTTATCCTATATCATCATCTATTCGGTAAATTCTTTATTTGGAAAAAAATCTACGAACTACAGCGTTACTCGTTGGGTTACATGTTTGGAAGCTGAAGATATCCCCCGTCTTTTCTCTCATTTGCACCCAAACAATGCTAGCTGTCTCGTTCTAACCCTGGGACTTTGTTCCCTTGGTCACTGTGCTAGCTAGACTGCTTGAGAGAGCAGCCCCAGCTTCCGTTATACCGGTCTGTGGTCTAAAGAACCACACTTTTCTGTGGGTTATCAGTACTAACTCTACACAGCAAGCTCGCTGGCACATCACAGCAGCTTTTATGTCAGCGACGTGGACCGTATGCTCGGTCGCATATCTCTGACATGATTCACGTGAAATGTCAATGAAAAGTGTCGTTAACTGTTGGCGGCTGAGGTGTCCGCAGCGCCTGAACAACTTAGCCCTTCGAACTACGGTATGTCACCCACATTAGCCTAGCGACGCTGTTAACTAAAGAGATGAAATGGTGGGATTTTGTGTAATTTATGAAGTGCCCAGAACAACTTGCTTATTTCACTTACATTCATTCATTTTTCATTCATTCATTTATTCATTAACAATCAAGGATCGTATTTGAAATCACATACAAGGCACATTTTTAATGTAATTGGGGATGATCCTGTTGCCATTTGCCATCTTCCTCCAATTTTTATCTATAATCCAAGTTTTAAAATCTAGGCGGTCATTAAGAAATTTCAAAATGGAATATCCAAGGTGATCGAACCTCGGGCCTTGTGATCGAAAGTAGCGCTTGCGGACCACTAAACCACTGAGGCAGTCCACTATTCCAAGTTCACTATATACACGCGTACATTTTAATTTAACTTGGTCTAGTTTATTATGAAAGCGATTTCCATTTCATCCGATCAATCGAGTAGAAGACCATTTTCTTCCGCACGCGAAATGAGGAATCTCCTGCCTGATATATTATTATAATGCAATGCCCAACAGGTAATATACGCTACGGTATTAGTTAGTTCATACGTATAGGTACCTATTTCAATTCAAAGATTGGATTCAGATTGCGCTATTTTTGTGAATAATAAGTAAGGACATAGGTCCTCATTTTGATAGCTACCTAATATGGCGAAGAGTAAGATTTAATTTTATTGCTTTTCTGTATATAGACAGATAGACATATAGACATCTCAATTTTTCTATAACAGTGTGTACCTATGTTCACAGAATAATACATTGTCCCCGAACACTCGACTCAATTCCCATACAAAAGTCGCGATATAACTACCTATTACACAGACACTGCACACATGGAGTTTAGTACACGTGGAAGAGTGTGCGTGAGGTGCGTTCTGGAGCTGACGTGGACTCGCCGAGAGCTCAATCTCGGGTGCGAGGTGGGGAAGGCCCGATTGGTGGGCAGATGACAGTGTCCATTCTATACGTAGTATTATTATCTGTTCTGTGGTTGTACACTGTGCTATTTTCCCGTTCTTTTCTGCCGCATACGTGCAAACTGTGGAATGATCTCCTGCTGCGGTCTTCCCGTTGAGCTACAACATGGGGCTCTTCAAAAGGAGAGTGAATTAAGTTTTGTAAAGTCTGCGATATACTGGCAATGCCTCTGGTGTTCTAGTGTCTGCTTGTTGGCCACCCATGGCATAAAAAAAATTCTATTAGAAAAATCCATGGACGCTTTTCGCCTGACCTGGGAAGCAAACCCAGAACCATATACACAGCAGTGCCGCTTGCGCCCATTATACCAACAAGGCAGGCGTATAATCAGTACATGAAAATAACAGACACAGATAGAGGGTGGAAACGAACACGCACAAGCGAAAAACGAGCGCGATTCCACTGTAATGACTGCACGAATACTCGCTTCGTAACGTGTTTCGTTACGCCTTGTAATACCAGTCAGTACCCTATATACGCGAAACTTTAATTATAATTTGTCTAATTTAACATGATCAATGACAGCTAAACAAAAATCAAGTCATAATTACCTAAATTAGGTGCATAGGATATATTATAAAATTCAATTGATATGAAAATATTACCAGAATTTCTTTTAAGCCCTTTTCCTCCAATGTAACGACTTCTTAATGCCGCCAAAACTGTAACGAATAACGAACCGCCATATTGGTTACCTATCTTCATAAAAACACCTAAAATAAATACTATATCGTATAAACATTATTAACTAATACTGCTGTAAATTACTGTTGTTATTAGTTTTGACTTACAAAATTGTTGTTTCGGTGTTAGAATAAAAATATTGTTTTTGATAATACCAAATTATGTTCTGAGAAATAAAAATTACGAACATTATTTTGTTTTGTTTTTTCATACCCTATTAATACACTATATTACAATATCCCGTATCTCTCATGTCGGATCGGCTATTTTCTTTTTTAAAAAAAAAATTAAAATTAAAATTCATTTATTTCAGGCCATTTCACCCATACATCAAATAAATCATAATAAGTCCTCAATAAAATGTCAATAAAATACAGTTTTTATCAAATTATTACATCAAATTATTACAATTAATACACAAAAATACATCACCATTATATTACACAAAAATTTAATTAAATAGAATGTCATAGGTCAAATCTCATAGGTCAATACAATAATAACAATTACAATTAATAGCGTCTCACTGGCACGGGCACAGATATGTGCCTATCGCAGCAATGCTGCATAAATGGGCAGTCCATCCTTCCCGCAATCATTGCTAGGACTGTGTTGGAGCTGGCCCGAACTCTCCGCACAAGAGAAGCGGCTCGCTTGCGCATGCACGCGTGAAAGCAATCCGTGCGCGCCTCAGCAAATATTCCCGAGGCGCTGCAAAAACGGGACAGCCCCATCACAGCCCTGAACGCATTATTATATTGAATGCGGATGGCGCTGTAGTTCCGTTTGGTATAATGCGCCCACAGGCTGCACGTGTAGAGCGATGTACAATACGCTCTGAAGAGCGTAGTTTTAACCTCTATTGAGCAACGAGCAAACCTGCGAGCGATCATATTCGCTCTGACCGACAGCGCCCTCCGCTCCCGTTCCATATCAGCATGGTCCTTGAGGTCGACAGTCAGAATATGTCCTAAATATTTAAACTCCTTAACTCTCTCAATTGCAACGCCATAAAGCCGGACAGGTGGTATATTTTCCGGACATTTCGCGCCGTCACCCTCAAAGACCATACATTGACTCTTCTTTATATTATATACTAGTCCGTGGCCACATGCATAGTCCTCGCAAACCTGCATTAGTTTTCTCAAACCACATACCGACGCACTCAGCAACACCATGTCGTCTGCATAGCTCAAATTATTAACACAAACTCCGTCAATATGGCAGCCGACATGCTGACTGCTGAGAGCTACAAGCAGCCCGTTAATATACAAATTAAACAGGGTAGGGGATGTTAAGCCCCCCTGCCTAACCCCGCATTCCAAACGATATGGATCCGACATTGTCCCCGCCCACTTGACACTGTTAGACTGGTTCATGTACCAATACTGGAAAATGATGACAAGCTCCTGCGGTAAGCCCACACTCCGCAACTTGTCCCACAGCAAGGTATAGCTAACAAGATCGAATGCCTTAGACAAATCGAGGAAACATGCATATACAGGAGTTTTGCGTTTCGTGTAGTATTTGATGGTGTGCTTGAGACACAGTATAGCACTTTCAGTGGACAGCCGTGGACGAAACCCGAACTGATTGTCGTGCAGTTTTACGTGTTTATTTAACTGTACGTCAAGCAAACCATCAAAGACCTTAGCGGTAACTGTGGCAAGAGAAATAGGCCTGTAATTATTTTTATCTGTAAGGTCACCAGTTTTATTCTTTACTACAGGCACTACCACCGTTTTCATAAAGTCCACTGGTAAGTAGGAGTGACTCACACACAACGAATAAAACATAGCTAATACTCTAGCGATGTGTGGCCCGGCGTGCTGCAGGTGCTCAATGCTGAGTCCATCGTGTCCTGGGGACTTACCTCTCGATATAGACCTTATAGCTTTTCGAACATCTTTTGCTAAAAAGGTTGTTCCCACCTCATTACTGTTCAAGTCAGCTCTGAGCACCCCCATCGCCGGCCCTAGAGGTGATTTCACAGCAAAATGATTTTTAAAAAGATTTGCTATCTTTTTTGGGTCGTTCACGCCATCGACGCTCACAGGAAGGCCAGGCCGCACATTTAATTTGTTTGTTTTTTTCCAAAAGCCAAAAGTTTTTTCCCGAAAATCACCTTTAGAATGTGCGACAACCAGCGCGTCCATTCTAATCTGGTCTTGAACACTTCACACTTATCTCACACACACTTATCACTTCTTTCCGGCTTTCCGGTCTCCGGTGAGGATTTATTTCTTCTTAATCCACTCACCTAAAATTTAATAAAGAAGTTGTTATTGAATGAAATAACTAAATTACAGAACTTCACTAAACACCAGAATCCAGAAAATCACTCATAACTTTAATTATTATTCACTTCATTATTATAATAGGTAATTATTTTGTTAACGAAATATCATAGCATTCGACTGAATAGTCGAATCGAAATAGTCGAGGATCTATTTTGCACTGAATTTATTACATATCTTAAGAATTCAACACAAATCCTTTTATTACAAGACAAGTACATTATCAAAGCACAAATCATGACCATTTTTAGTTATACCACTTACACGGTACGAACTGTCGGACCGTAGGTATAATGCTCATTTCTGTTTTTGAATTCCCGCGCTTTGTTTATGGTAATTTTTGTTTCTCAACTTCTCAACATAACTACAAATTATGCGTCACAATCACAGATCACTATATTAGTACTAGTCATTTTTTTTCCCAACAGGTTACACTGTTTCCCGTTGGCACCTTTTATTTTTTAATCCGTCCCATCCAGTCACACTGTGCAACAAGTGTTACTCGATGGGATTTTTTTTCCCAACGTGTCACACTGTGACTCGTTGGGAACCCACCTAAAAGGGGAGCATTTTCCAGTGAATCGTTGTGACCAATGACATTACAATCCACCACCAATGGCAAAAATACATAACACTCAATATTATTTGACGGTGTGCATAGTTATGTGACGGTGAGGCAATAAAAATGGATTAAATACATTATCCGTACTATGATCCGTTGCTACTTTTCAAAAGAAACGAGAGCTCTCACTGCGTGCCAATAATATCCCATCTGTCTCCATGGCTGGAGAATGGAGAACGAAGAACAAGCACGAACTCTTTGTCTGGGGATGCATCCTGTTAATGCGCGGTAAAGTGAACCAAAAAATAAGTGTCCATGGCTCCACTGTGGATTCAAGTGGAGAAGATGGTGTCCATGAATCCACATGTGGAGCCGAGCTGTGGATCCTGGTGGAAGGTATAAACCATTTAAATCCTTTTCCCTAATTTTCCTTTTCCTTTTCCCTAAGCCGCTAGTAAATTTCCATCAATTTACTAGAGGTGTGACTTCACGACTGGGCGAGTTTTTATTTAACTCATCCTGACTTTAACTAGACTTCTACCACTTCTACAAGAAGAACTTGAATATTTAAGATTTAAAACTTATTATTTATTATACTTGACGACACTAGCAATACATTCGTGTGGGTCCATAAAAGAAAATACTGTCATCTCTCAGGTGTCAAATTCTGAGAAATGTCATCAGTCATCAACAAGAACAAGTCAAAGCGTAGAGATGTGCTTTTATTAAGCTCGATCCGATCTTCTGGATCGATATGGATTGTAACGCCTCGATCCGATCCGATATTCAAAAGATCGATCCGAAAAATCGCATAAAAACATTTATTGACAGTAAAATATACATAAAACACATATTATTATTATCAAAAAAAAGACACAATTGAACACATAACCTCAGAAATCTATTAACTATTTAATTATACATTTTACCATTCAATTAATGATTCAAAATTGCCAGTTTTACATCCTGCTCACATCATTTCGTGTCATTTACTATCTGCTGAGTATAAAAATGCAAAAGCCATTAGTAAAACTATGACGAAAAGTTACATTATGTTTATATTTTTTGCAATTTAAATTAACTATAAATTCTAATGATCTACCTTTGTTTAACTTGATTTATGAAAGGGCGGTCCAATTACATTGCAAACCATATTATTTGGATTGCGATTCAATATTAGATAACTTGTATAGATCCGAAGATCGGATCGCGTGCATTCAATACAATCCGAAAATCGATGGGATCGTATGCCTACGATCCGATCTTCAATATCGGATCGGCACATCCCTACCAAAGCGATGATCAGAAATCAGAAGTTTGTATATGTGTTCTGTGATCAGAAGTCAGAACCATATTTGATCTGTGGTCAGAAGCGGCAAACGGAAAACAAAAACAACATTGTTGCATTGATTTTTAATAATCACTCAACGAAAATGAGCGTTGAAACTCCTGTAAGATCATCCTGCATATTCTGCAACATCGTTAACAAATTTGTTAACACAGAGTTACTCTATGAAGACGAAGATATTTGCGTGTTTCGTGACATCAAACCTGCTACCCGTTTTCACGTTTTAACCATTCCAAAAAAACATATAGAAGATGCTAAATGCCTGACTTCAGCCGATAAGGATCTAGGTGAGCCGTTTCTACTTTAATTACATTTGACTTTGATTAAATTCCATGTATTTTCAATTATTAATCTACGATTGATTGTGATAAGTCTTGTACACGGGTCTTGTAGTTACTAGGTGAGTACTTAGCTTCACTATTTTGAAAGTAGGTATATGTAAATTATCAGCATGAGATATTTACATAATTAATTGCTAATTATTACGAATATCAATTCTTACCTTTAAATAAATCCTAGTAGCTCTGTGAGCTGTATACTGTATAGACCTAGCCAATCTATCTTATAAATTAATATTATGTTCACCAAGCACCTTTACGTTAAAGAGCTGAGATATTGAATATAAGGCAATCATAATCACATCAGTTGTATTCTGAAAGTTGATAAAATTCCCTTGTGATACAAGAAATTAATTTTTTATGTGAAAAATTTTCAAAAACTGAATCGCCAAAAAATTTCTATACAAAAAACAAAACTGCAACCTTTAGAGGTAAACAGCCAGACAGTGCCCAAGTTAAAGTAAATAAAATGCTGGCAGTATCAAAAGAGGTCCTCGAGAAGCACAACCTCTCTGCTCATGAAAATATTAAATTATTCCAATGCTTGCAGTAAATAAAATGCTGACAGTATCTAAAGAGGTCCTCGAGAAGCACAACCTCTCTGCTCAAGACGCCAGGTTCGGCTACCACTGGCCGCCGTTCAGAAGTGTAAAACATTTACACTTACACACTATTGCACCAGAGTCAGAAATGGGATTCATAGGGAGGATGGTGTTCAAAAAGGATTCTTATTGGTTTGTCTCGGTAAGTCTCATTTCCTTGGCATTAAAAGCATTGAGGAACGTCTCGGAGTTTTCGCCGATTTTTCTCTCTTTCCCGCCGTAACATTTCATATCTGCTGTCTCGTTCTAACTCCCTGTGACTTCGTTTTCCCTGGTCACTGTGCTACCGGGGCAATGCTCTTTTTGTCTGTTAATTTTTGCGCCTCGGTGTCTCGGTGGCGTAGTGGGCGCAAGCTCGATTGCTGATCAGGAGGTCCCGGGTTCAATTCCCAGGTCAGGCAGTGTTAATAATAATAATATGATATGTGACAACTTCCACACACTGTCATCTGGTTCCCAACTAGGCAGAGTACTATGGTAACCGGAAGAGTGATATACCCTTATAACACCCAGACACAGATCAAACAGATATGTGCATAAATTTTTGACCTGGCCGGGGTCGAACCCAAGACGTGCAACTCAGAAGACAGGGGGACTACCGGCTGAGCCAATCAGTCAGTCATTATATTTGATTTTTCCATTAGGAATTGTCTCAATAACTGTCTGGAGTATGTCAATGTGCCCGGTGGATGGCAATAGGCTCGCCCTCTATTACATGGGACCAATAACATACTGGTGAAATGTAGGTGTACCTACAATGGGAAGTCCTGGGTACACCTCTGCCTACCCCTTCGGGAAAAAGGAGTGATTGTATGTTATGTTATAGCTACTTTATCGAATACATAAACGTTATACTGTAGGTCCGTATAGTTCCCTATAAGATATGTTGGCAGTTGTTAGCTCATGTCGGAGCCGCGGAGGAATCTTGTCGGCCACATAACCCATATAGAATTTACTCTAGCAAATGAATGTGGTTTTTTGATGACAATAATGCAAAAGCTGATGTTCGGCGTGTTTTAAGGGTTCCATGACTCAAAAAGAAAAAGGAACCCTTTTAAGATTACTTTGTTGTCCGTTAGTTTGTCTGTCAAGACACACTTTTTAACGTGAACGCGTGGAGGTATCAAGTTGAAATTGATATCAACTACTCAGATCTGCAGTCCCTTGTGGCTGTACAAAAATTATACTTCTAAGTTAACGCAATCAAAAGTTATGGTCATTTTACCGCATATTTCCATACTTTGCGCAAGGAACTAATA
Source organism: Hemistola chrysoprasaria (assembly GCA_947063395.1). Classification (NCBI taxonomy): domain Eukaryota; kingdom Metazoa; phylum Arthropoda; class Insecta; order Lepidoptera; family Geometridae; genus Hemistola; species Hemistola chrysoprasaria. The sequence goes on along the minus strand of OX346738.1, from coordinate 5,068,747 downwards.
GATGGCGCTGAGTTCTGTAGGTGCATATGTATGCCTTAAAAAATTATTTAATTTTTTTTTCTTTTCAGCCAGAATATGTGGAGTCAAGACTTTGATAGTACTTGAAAAAATGCATAGTTCCTATTATGAAGTTGCTACATTAAATAATTTATAATCAGTTGACGCCTTAGAGCATAGAGGGCAGGAAGTGTCGAAACAGACAGCTACTGTTTAATTAACACTTAGTATACCCATATCCTACTTCCTACTAATATTATAAATGTGAGTTTGTGAGGATGGATGGATGGATGTTTGTTACTCTTTCAAATCAAATTTGGTATGTAGGTTTGGTATGTAGCTTAGACCCTGGAATAACTCATGCAAAACTTTTTTCCCGATATTGAAAACGTGAAGCCGCGGTGCACAGCTAGTTTTATATATATATATATATATATTTTTTTTTTTTTTTTTGTGGTAAGAACCTCATGACAGATAGTCTCAACACGCTAAAATATTAATTATTTTTCTGGATATTTAAGAGACTTTTGGAGTAATAAATAATGTTTAAGCACGTTAAGTCACGTTTTTGCCGTAAAATATGTGTTCTAAACGCGATATTTTAACTAGCAATTTATTACAGCTGCTTTACATAATATGCACGCACATTAGTGCAGGAAATGAAGCGTCAATATAAGAAATGAATGCTGCATACAAGCATACAATACATGAACAAATTGTTCATCCGCATTTAGCAAAGGGTGGCTGTACGGTTGACAACTCCTGTTTTAAATGCTCTAAGGTCTTTTAGTTAGTAACAAGGGTTGCTGATTAAACTAAAATATGTTGGATTTATAATATTAGTTCCGAATGGCCAAAACAGGTGTATTATGATTATTGTGATTTTATTGTTATTATTTAATGAGTATTTTATTTGTACAAATATATTGTTGATTACATGAACTTGCTTTTAATTTAAAATGTTTTTTGAAATAGAGCAGCACTGGCAAATGAACTGATTATGTAGTGTTATGATTTCACACAAAAAAAATTGAGTTAGATATATTTGTCTTCTACTTAATAGATTATGCTAAAGGTTAGCAGCGTTTTTCAGTGGAGAAATATATAAGTATTGATACTATTTCTCCAAGTCACTGGTATGCTAGCCTATTAAAACCGGCCCCCATAATACGGACGCAACAGAAGTGTGGAAAGTAGTGATGATAATTATTGCGATTTCACAATAATATCATAAGCATGCGAATTAATGAGTCATAGCATGCTATTTGCTATGACGATAATTCGCACTTCGTACTTCACACCGCCCTGCTACTAATTTTAACGAATTAAATAATCATACACGTTCATTCAATAAACGACCCTAAGTACAAGCAAATAAAGATAATAATGGCTTAATCGCACCTACCAAATTGCTAATAATTTCACTCGTGACTCTCAAAAGCAACGAGGTCAATCAGGGTCATGTGAAATAGATATAGTTTTCAGTATTCCCGTCTCGGCGTCTCCCGTGGTTACGACTTCCGAGGGAGAGCACACGGCGCACGCTGCAGCTATGATCGTATGAAGCGATGAATTCGCTAAATTCGCAATCACAGAATTGCGCAACTTCATTTAATTTGCTAAATACTATTATCGCAATCGCATGCTATCAATGTATGCGAATGCTAATGGGGAGGAAAACTAACTTTTTATCACGATAGATGGCGTATGATCGACTGTACCTTGCCTTGACATTACAACTGTCAAATCATATAGAATTTTTAAAAAGTTATTGTTGTTTTGAATTTTATAGATCTAAATGCCGCAGTGTTCTGCTATTAATTGTAATAATAAGGGCGTACATTTGTTCCCTAAGGATCCCAAACGCAAAAAGGGAGGGGGTCTGCTGCTGGGAGTCTGCTTTACGGATTCAAAACTTCAAATCAAGTGCTTCTGCACGATTGTCAGTGCATTTCAAAGAAGATTATTTGATAAAAGTGCTTATAATTTGATAGAGAAATAAATTAATTGACTATAAAATTGTTGATAAACATTCTATTTAAAGATTAAATGATGTAATGTAATAAGAGTGATGAATGATTGTAGATTTTAGAAAATTTGTGATGAATTTTGTGAATTGATGTTACAATTGCTGATTTTTATAATTGAGTTATTTAGATAATATATACAGGTAAATCAGTACAGCTAGTATGCCTATTCTCCACTTTCTTAGTCATTCTTGGCGCTTATAACATCCTTATCTATTATTTATTTCAGGTAATGAACCACTTGCAAGGTTTCTCAGAAAGACAGCTGTACCATCGATATTCTCTTTTACTAAGGTAAAACCTGAAACTCCGGCTGCTCTAGAACGACAACATCGTTTTGAGAAAAGAAGTCAGAGGAAATTATATATAAAAATAAAAATAACCTTGAATATTTGATATCGTCACCTTTCTATCAAATCGGCCTTTTTCCCAGCAACTGATGCATTCCTTCCTCGTAGCGTTCGTTCTTAAGTTGAGTCACAGTCATAAGTGAATACATAATTTATATTATCATAGAATATCGCAGAAAATCGCAAACGCTCTACTAACACCCAAATGTAAACAAAGTACAGTCGATTAGAGCGCCATCTGCAAACAGCTTTGCGTGTGGCTCCCCATTAATCCATCACTAGTGGAAAGCGTTTAATTGCATATCTGCTGTCAAAAGGTATACAAAAAATGACGTTTGACAGCAGACATTTAGCAATTTAGACGCATTCCACACTTCTGTTGCGTCCGTTAATCAAAAGCACGTTATTGGTTAATTTCCTTCGTTTGATGTTCCTTTAAACCAATCAATATCCAGCGTTTATTGGTCTCTCTATCCACGGCGACATTGGCAAATTTGTGCCCGCACAAGCCAATAAAAATAAGAACTCGGTTATGAAGTTAAAGTTGAAACATTACTGAGATTACATATGAATCTTCTTGAAATTATATTATTAAAAAGATTATAGTTAATCTTACGTTATTAAAAATGGAAGACACAGAGCTAGATTCGTCCGAGCTAGGCACACAAACATATTGGCAAAAGGCATACGAGAAAGAAATAGCCAATTTCGAAGAGCACGGCGATCCAGGGGACGTTTGGTTTGGCGAAGACAGTGCTTACAGAGTCATTGAATGGATTTGCAAGTGTGGAGTGAATAAAGACACCGCTGTCGTTGATGTAGGTACGCATTATATAACTTAGCACTTAGGCTGCGCAACGCAGTTCCTTCTGAAAATCATTTATTTCAAGTGTCTACAACTACTATGTTTGTATCACTCATTATATATTAAATGTATAAATATCATTGATATAAAGAAGAGGGGAGACATGGTACGTTCACCCAGCGTTTACTCAACAACTGGCACGTGCAATTTGCTCAGTGTAAAGTTTGCACAGTGACATATAATGAACAACAAAGATAGATCATACCTAAGACCGAAGTGCGACCGAGACAATATTATTTGCTGGTACGACCTTACTTTACTGACGTATGTGGACCTAATGGGACCTAATTTGAACTTGCCATTTTGAGAAGCCAGTCATCTCCCCTTTTCTTTTTAACAATGATCTAAATATTTTTATTAATATATCAAAATTAAATCATTATTTTGGTCTCATTTCCCCTTTCGTGATCACCTTTCATGTACAATGTGCAGATCACAACAGCAAAATTGTTGTAATGTTAATGTAATAACTAAATATTTCAGGTTGTGGCAATGGTTATACACTGACCGAGCTAGCCCGGGAAGGCTTCACCAATCTCCTAGGAATAGACTATTGTAATGAAGCTATTACGTTAGCAGAAAAAGTATCAAACAAGGAATTCTCTTACATCAAATATAAGGTGGGATTTAAAGGCCATTTAAGACGAAAGCATAGAAAAGATAATAATACTACGTATAGAATGGACACTGTCAACAGCCCGCCCACAATCAGGCCTTCCACACTCCGCGAGCGAGATTGAGCTCTTGGGCCTGCTTCGCTTAGAAATCACCTCACGCACACTCTTGTACGTGTATAAAACTCCATGTGTGCAGTGTCTGTGTAGTAGGTTATATCGTGACTTTTGTATGGGAATTGTTTCGAGTGTCCAGGGTGTGATGAAAGACAATGCAACGATGGCTTGGTAGTAACTCTGTGTGGTTATTAGGATGTGTGTGGAAGTTGTTGCATATTTTAAGAATAAAATTATACAGACAATGGTTATAGGAATAGTTGGAATAGAAAATAAATTGTATGCCTTAACAATTGGTCACACCCTGGACACTTGGCTCAATCCCATACAAAAGCCGGTTCCGTATCAGAAGGTCTATCAGGGAAATCGGCATATAGTTTGCAGAACGTCGGCATATTAAAAAGTCAATATTGTGACAATGTCTTAGTGGCAAAACAACATACTAGTAAAATATCCATTGTATAAAATCGTCATGAATGTGAGGTACAGTCAACATAAGCCGCGCTCTAAGTACCTACTACACAGACACTGCACACATGGAGTTTTGTAAACATGCAAGAGTGTGCGTGAGATGATTTCCCATAGAAGCGGGGCTTGTGGAGAGCTCAATATCGCTGGCGGGGTGAGGAAGGCCCGATTGGTGGGCGGATGACAGTGTCCATTCTATATGTAGTATTGTTATCTGTTCTGTGTCTTAGTAAGTATGCTTAGTGTAGAGTTCCTTACCTAAATATTGTAAACATGTTAGTAATCACATTATTATTTTTTGTAAAATTTGACGGTTTTACGATTTTTTCCTTTGTAATACAAGATCTGGCTTCTTGCCAAATTTCGTGATGCTAGGCCAATAGAAAGATAAAAAATTGTGGAAAGTATAGAAATGTGCCAAAAAATGGCCGTATCATTTGATTGCGTTGTCATAGAAGTTTGATTTTTTGACAGCAGCAAGGGACCGTGGACTTGAGTTGTTGATATGAGTTCCAACTTGATACCTCAACGTGTTCCCTAGAAAAGGGGTCTTGACATACGGACAACAAAGTGACTACAAATTATTTATTTACAAAATGTTTTTGATATTTCGTTTCAGGTGTTCAACATAACTGTCGATGACGTCACAGTTCTGGGTAAATTCGGCGTAGTTCATGATAAGGGCACATATGACGCTATCAGCCTAAATCCTGAGGATCCTAAGCTTCATAGAGAGAAGTACATTGAACAAGTATCACAAATGCTGGACAAGAATGGTAAGTCAAAGTCAAAAAGATTTATCAAATAGATCACAATCTGACACTTTTGCATGTCAATGAAGATAATCAGTAATGAGTCCACTGTGTGTTCGGAAAGATACCTTTACAAGAAGAATGCACAAGAAACTTGTAGGGCTTAATTTTTCAACTGATTGTTTTACAATATTTGGTTTGGTTACATTCGTTTGTTAGTGTCGGTGCTGCGTGGTGGCTATGCAGTAGTTTCCAGGCATTATTGTCCTCTATGTACTGATTAATTTTATAATAAGCCTTCTTAAGTAGATTTTATATAGGTTTTAAATTTACCCTCTGAGACCTTGATCGCAATTTCTTAGGTTATAGCTATTGTTTAAATTAAATTCTTAATAGTGTGGGATAAGGGCTGGAAGATGATAATACTACTGCATTATCCCGTGAGGTCCCGGGTTCAATCCCTAGATCAGGTTTTTGTAGTGGTAGGCCTCTTTAGCAGGGGGCCGCCTGGGGAAGTACCACACCTTTGCCAGTTATTCATCCGCCAAGCAGTAATGTGCAAACATTACTGTGTTCCGGACTGAAGGGCAATGTTACCAGCGAAATTACTGGGCATGATGAGATTCAACAACTACCTATTATCTCAGGGTGACAGGCGCAGTGCAGTGCCGCGCAGAATTTTGAATTTTAAAACATTGGGTGGCACTGTGTCTGATATGGGCAATCATGATGCTTACCATCAGGCACCTGATTTGCTTGTCTTGTCATTCATTATCATAAAAAAAAGGCAGTGTTATTGGATATTTCCATTAGTGATTTTCACAATGTCAGTCTGGAGCTGACATTGCGAAAATCACTAATGGAAATATCCAATAACACTGCCTTCACGTCTTGAACTGCGCCCGGTAGATGGCAATAAGCGGCAATAGGGGGCGACCCTATTACATTTAAGTTAGAAATAAGTAATTATATAGAGGCGTACCACAAAAATACGTTTAAAAACGGCAAATTGTTTTTATCAGAATTATTAAAGGGTAAACGCCACTTTATAATTAGTTGTTACTTAATATAAAACGCCAATGAAGAGATTATATCCCTTCTATCATCGTCATTGGTTCCTCAAAGTTTAATTATTAATTTCCAGGTATGTACATAATAACGTCATGCAACTGGACTGAAGAGGAACTGATCAAGCATTTCTCATCAAGCTTGTCAGTCAAATGCGTGATACCGACGCCTCAGTTCCGTTTCGGCGGGAAAGTTGGGAGTGTCGTCTCATCTGTGGTGTTTGTGAAATCATAGTTTAAAAAAAATTTAAATTATTTTTATTAAATACTTATTTTCTTGAGTTGCTTTGGTTAAACATGAAGTTTCAATAAAGAGAAAACAACCACTCAATTGTTTGTGGTTGGCCCTTAATCTTCGGTAAAATATATTATGTTGTTGGAGAAAACTATTTTTTTTTTTTTCATATTTATAATAAACATTAGATAAATCTAAAAAGGATATTTTAACCATTTTCTTAATAAATATGATAGAACCATAGGGTTTTCTTTCACCAAACAGTTATGTTTTGTCGCAAATAGACAGGATCCAGAGCCAACCACTACCAACAATTAAGTGAATTTCATGAAAATCGGTCGGGACCTGGGGATCGACCCAGGACCTTAGTTGAGCTTACACTCACTACGCCACCGAGGCAGTCACTATTATTAACAATAAATCAATTGTTTATTGAAGTTTTAACAATTATTGATTGATTAACAGTAATTATTAATCTTTAATTTTTTTACAATAAAAATTTGCCCAAGTGCTCAGAGAAAGCAATTCAACGTCATTGCCCAAATGCATGTTGGCTAAGAGAAATCATCAGATGAAAGAATTGGCCGACAATAATACGAATAACCTTTTTTGTTCAGGATTTGTAAATTGATAATTTGTTAAAAGGAGATCGGCCCCCTTATTACGGACGCAACAGAAGTGTGGAAAGCGTTTAATAAAATAAAACAAATTCATGTGATGATAAATATATTTAACGTTTCTTTACAAGACTATTATTACCCTATTTTACCCCGTAACAATCTTGATAAAAGCGCTTTTTAACTACCCTACATTGGAAAAATATTGGCATCTCTCTGTTCTTTATAAATCGTAGACAGTGCAGCTTTTTATGGCATCACAATGCTCAATATTATAAAAGAAAAAGTACAGTCCCGTATTTACTCCTTGACCACTACTGATTATCACTGGGAATATTTTAAAAAAATTCCCACTTGTCACCACTGCCCTGCTAGCACAGTGACCAGGGAAAACGAAGTCCCAGGGAGTTAGAACGAGACAGCAGATATGCAATGTCCGGGAGCGAAAGAGAAGAAAAAGGGATTATATCCGTGTCTTGCTCGGATAATAATAATAATTTGAGTTTATACTCTAACAGAACGGATTACCACAATTAAAATATTCTTTGAAAAGATCTCTTTCGCCATATTTGGGAAATTTTAATTTTGTATAGAAGAGCAACCGCCTTAAAATGACATCAGTTCAAAAATCCTTTATAATATTGAGAACTTGCCTAAGAAATATTTTTTATAAAAAAATTGACAATTAGGTACTTACAAACTAAACTAAATCCTAAAAGAAAACTAGATCCTTATTAGCTAAGTATACTATACACCAAAAACAGGAAATACTAATAATAATTTGTGCATTTTAACAATTCAGTGATCTAATCCATACTAAACACAGGTACAAAATTCTTTGAAAAAAAATCGTTTTAATTAAACATTTTTTTAATGCATATAAATGCTAGTTAACGTACAAATGCTAAATGGTTAGGTAACAGCTTTTTCACGCGTATTCAAGAACAATACTTAGGTACTGTGCTAAGTAAAGAATTTCTCAGCATGTTTGTCGGCAGGCAATTGACTCCAATTGGATTTACCGGCCCTATGCGTTCGGGCCATCATAGTATTGTTCTTGAATACGGGTGTAATTTGTGTCTTAAGTATTGTGGGACATTTTGCATCGATAACTTGTAACAATCTTCACTTTGCGGTTTTTAACCGGAAATTTTATCACAAGCCACTGAAGGAAAATATAACCATAAAAGCCATACGCTAAACATAAAGAATAGAAAATGCCTGATCCTTCTAAAGTGATCATCTCACATCTCTAATTTTAACAAAATAGCGAGTACCTAATATATTATTTATCTCTGTTTTACAAATTTACAATCCTTGCAATATCGCTTTTCTTATCGGTCTGTATATCCGCTACCTCCTAAACCACTCAACGGATTTTGACCAATGAATGGAATGATATAGGAATAAGGTTTATATGTATAAATCGTTAAGATTTTGTATACATTTTCAGTAATATGACGATGAACGAAAAAAGTCATGTCGACTGGGAGCTTTAATGGTATGCGCTAACTAGATATTTGAGAACGCAACTCGAGAACTTGTCATAAATAAAAGGCAAAAGTGAACATTTTGTCTCAAGGAAAACCTAGAACGTAATTATAATCTATTTCATTAGGTGGGTACCTATTACCTATACCATACCTATGCTGTTTAGAATTACTTATAGCCTCATTAGGCCTCATGGCGTTATTAAGGACTGGTTGAAGTTAATTATAATGCAGTTATTTTTTTGGTTATAACAATGAATGTGGTGAAATTAATTTGCATTTTTAACACAAGCTCCTAGCCACACCTTGCCTTCGGCCATGCCGTCAACAATTCTATGAGAACGGTGTTGTTACGTTTTCGTGGGCAAATTACACCGTTTCGTATCCTTCACCTGGTCGAATACGTTCATCTAACGCTCTTATAACTGGTAGTGGGCAAGCATCTCAAGTCTTATAAAAACCTAAATTACGAAGGCCTTATAAGGCTATTGCACCTATCGTTATGTTTAAATAAGGCGTGCCTTTATCAAAGTGCACGTGTTTGGTTTTCAAGATAACATAATAGCTCACTAATGATTAGGCATTATCACATATTGTCGTTTATCTATGTATTTTATTATTGGGTTGCGTAAAAATCACTTTTTGTTTTATTTTAGGCCTTTAATCATTTAGCTTTCAAGCAGTTTAGATAGTAATTTGAATGGCAGTGTGCTGTGTCGCTTAAGCCCCAATTTGCTTGCATTCTGCGCACCCATAATTCGATTTTCATCAATTGACAAAATAATTCAAGCGAAAGGTTTATATTATGTATAATGGTACCCCAAGCGAAACAAGGGCGAGTCGCTAGATCAACAAAAAGCAGGATCTTTTACACCCAACAACAATTAATATTTATATTCCCAAAGGTTCCCACTTGGGAGGATCTTTTACACCCAACAACAATTAATATTTATATTCCCAATGGTTCCCACTTGGGGACCTTTTGTCCTATCAATGTGGGAGTCAATGGGAATAAACCTAACTATGGCAATACAAAATGTGATGTAGAAATTAACTGAATCCTCTAAGGCGTGAATTAAACGACAGGTTTTGCTGTCAGTTGTACCTCAGTCACGATTGATGGTTAACCTAAGGTCTTTTGTGATGATTCACGTCATCAAAGATGGAAATTATCCTAATATTATAAATTTGAAAATTTGTGAGGATGGGTGGATGGATGTTTGTTACTCTTTCACGGCAAAACTACTGAACCGATTGGGTTGAAATTCGGTATGTAGATAGTTTACACCCTGGAATAGCACATAGGATACTTTTTATACCGACATTCCCACGGGAACGAAAGCTACGCAGGTAAAACCGCGGGGCAGAGCATACCTTATAAAATAAGTAATAGCTTGATAAGTATGTGACAGCTGAACAAAGATCAATTTTTTGGTCATTTGGCGTGAAAGAGTAACAAACATCCATCCATCCATCCTCAAAAACTTTCGAATTTATATTAGTAGGGCACTACTTATGTTACTATTTATAAACTAAATTTATGGAATGGTTTAACCAATTATTACACAAAACATGGAAAGAAAATATTCACCCACGGTTGGGATTCGAACCACGCACCCTCCGCACCATCGCGGTGGGCACTCTACCAGTTGAGCTACCGTGGACGTACTAGACGTCGGCGAAATTTCTCTATCCCTTTCACAAAACGCCTATAAGGGCTTATGTTAATTATTATCTTGACTGCCTCGGTGGCGTAGAGGGCGAATGCTCGACTGCCAATCAAGAGGTCCCGGGTTCAATCCCCAGGTCAGGCAGTGTTAAATATTGGACTTTTCCATTAGGAATTATCTCAATAACTGCCTGGAGTCTGGAACTGTGCCCGATAGATGGCAATAGGCTCGCCCCCTATTACATGGGACCAATAACATACTGGCGAAATGTGGGTGTATCTACTGTGGGACTGAGTCCTGGGTACACCTCTGCCTACCCCTTCGGGAAAAAGGCGTGAATGTATGTATGTATGTTAATTATTATACTTTCGGTAATCTATGCACAATATAGCTTTGCTTATAATGAAAAAATTATCATATTTTTATAGATTTTTGAATTGAGGAATTTCTCACCGTGTTCCGTCGCAGCAGGCAAGTGTTTGCAATTGGATTTACCGACCCTGTGCATTCGGGAAATCATAGTATCATTCTTGATTATGTGTGTAAGTGTAGGCAGAATGGCACAGATAATAGTAACCTTATTCAAATATAACATAACATACAATCACGCCTTTTTCCCAAGGAGGTAGATATACCCACATTTCGCCAGTATATTATTGGTCCCATGTAATAGGGGCAAGCCTATTGCCATCTACCGGGCACAGTTCCAGACTCCAGACAGATTGAGATAATTCCTAATGGAAAACTCCAATATTAAGCACTGCCTGACCTGGGGATCGAACCCGGGAGTCATGATCGGCAGTCCAGCTTGCGCCCACTACGCCACCGAGACAGTCAAATGAAATAAACAAAGAAAAATCTAATTTTGTTTAGGTGATTCATAGCGAATATCTTTACTATTTCCACAGACAATAATAATATGATGAATCAGAGTAGATATGAACATTCCCATCATATACATATCGCCAGGTGTGAACACTCCTTAAATCCATCTGCCCACTAGAATGTAATGTAATAGAATTGTTTGCAGCAAAATTTTCTAGTTCTCTGTCAACTATTTTCTACATTATATGAGAACAGTTATTCATTTTCAACTAATACAATTTTAATTCATTTTCCCTGACAATTCACCTTGTTCTAGTATAGGTTTATAATGCCTCACCTTTCTTTTTAATAAATTAATAAAGCTTTAATTAAGAATATGGCCATTAAAAGTTATGTACGGAATACATTGTCATATATATCTGTTATTTTTACTACAAAACCGATAGCTACAATATAATTTTTTTTATATATAATGTGGAATGTGAAATGAATAGTGGGCAAAGTACAACATTTAATATCTGTCTCCGTATTTAATATGATCGTATTATGTTCTAGTCTTGTGGGCAAACAGCTTTTGACTCGCATCATTAATCTTATTTAATAAAATGCAACTTCTCAACCTTGCACTCTAGCTCACAGTACACAAAATACATAATTATGTTCGTAAATAGCATAAAAACAAGGTAACAGGAGACTACAAGGTCCATATCCAACGTGGTTTCAAGAACCACAAGGTTTATGGGCTACATTCGTTCACAATAACTTCCGTTCTCACTCGTATTCTTATATATCAAGTAGCCTAAAAGAACAGCTACACCAGTCATAAGCAATGTGAGAAATTGAAAGATTTTCAACTTCTGAACTTGGCTGTGCAAGATTTCATAGTTATTCTGCAGATTGTTCAGTGTATTGGCTAAGTTGTCCGGCTTTTCTGCAATTTTCTCCAAAATGTTGCCATTTTTGGCAACTTCCTTGTCCGGGAAATGGCATTTGAGACGGTATTCGTCGACTTTGCTTCCTGTTGAGTTGTGCCAGACATCGGCTAGTTCCTTCGGGGTTAGATCAGTTTTGGGTATCTGTACTGACATGACTAAGAATCTGTCTTTCGTGACTGTCCGTATGTGGAATCCAGGTTGTACCATGATTGAGACTGTCTGCATAGCTCCAGCAGCTAACGTACCAGAGCTAGGTCTTACTCGAAACTTTTCCGGAGAAGTTGTACGTATTTTAAAGGATATAGCCGATTCATCCATGTTCGTTAAGATGAATTGTCCAGACAAATCTTCATTTTCAGCTTTAAATACTATTGTATCATTAGGGACTATACGTAACATCTCTCCTGGTGAATGCTGGTTGTCCCCTTGCTCAGCAAACGTTACTTTCTTGGACACATGGTCCGATTGACTCCTATTTTCAGGAATAAACTCAAAAACATAATCATCCTTCCCTCCCCAACATTTCAAAGCCTGCTCCAGTGGCACTAAATCTTTTAATGTGTCTTTATTTGCAAACTTCATTCGTTCAATCGCTTTCGCTGGTAACAAACCCTTGACAACTTTAAATGCTGTATTTAAAATCCATGGCATGTTAAAAATTACTATGTAATTTAAGAAATTAGGGTAATAGAGCTTAAACAGAGTGATGAGATACTTAATAAGCTCCATATCCATGTTGCTAAGACCGGCACCATCCATGTCAAAGAACATTGTAATTTTACGCCCGTTTTCTTCTCGCTCTACTCTATCGAACCAATAAATCATGATTTTTTTCAGTTCCTCATAATCTTTCTGGCCTTTGACGTGCATTTTTGACTTGAGAATGAGTAGCAAACAGCCGTCTACATCACGGCCGCGAGGAAAGAACATACCTTGTTTCACGTATTCCAAACGAATGGCCGATTCGTTTATGTCACTGGCTCCGACTTCTTTTCTCCACTTTAATATGTCCCATAGCATATCCGCAGCCTGTTTGACGTCATTTTCCGAGTGCACCAACACCCGTTTCAAATATTTCTCATCCTTAGCACGCTCAAGGTCCAAAGGGTGAAATAATTCGGTAGGATTCGACGTCGCCTCTTTCAAGCGAGCTTCGAACAGTGATTGCACGTCCGCTGGCGATGCCATTACGCTAACACCGCTAACACTCTGCACAATACAATAGCCACTCAGACTTTATTTCATGGGTATCACTGAGCACGGGGTCACTAGCGTGAAATTATTATGATTTTATTCCATTGAAAACCAGGAAACTTCGAGGAAAAATCTCTACACTCTACGGCTGTGCTCTACGGATAATAATAAGGACAACGGCAGCACAGAATTGCACAGAATACAAAGGAACGGCAGGTACATAAATTGACAGCGTCCAGCGTTAGTCGTCACTGTCAACTGTCATTCCGTACATCGATAACTAGACCTTGTCAAATCATCAATTTGAAATTTATTCACTCACCACTTTAAATTAAAACTTATTTATAATCTAACACAGCTTATAAAATAACTTAAATAAAAATATCATCCTCCTAATCTAAAACACAGATCACTTTAACTAAAACTAAATTTCACCTCCTGCAGGTAAGGTGCCCAAAAACAGACCAATAATACCTTTCTGTATGGCCAAACATATAGGTACATTGGCCAAGGTACCTGTGGTTTCAAATAGGCGCCTCGATAGAAAGCCCATGGTAACCTTTCCTGTCCACTTCAACTCCACAATGGCAGTGTGGCAATAGAAAAACTAATATTAACCAAAAATTTACCTAAATACTAAATTGGCCGAAGGCAATGCGTTTAAGCAATAGCCAGACTCATGTGTGTAGCAAGGAGACGAGCCCTGTCTACAACGTTACAATTTCTTGTTAGATTTAAAAGTATTTTATTTTATATGGGCTCGTCCCATTGCTTCTGCACACATGGATTTTGAGGTAAATCCTCACTCGGACATTCAGCACTCTCAACACAATACCCTAAAGATTCAGCACGTCAAACGTATCTGGCCCTGTCCATATCCAGCACCGGAATATCTTCTAATAATTAATTGATAATTTTGACAACGAGCAGGGCTGTACTATGGGCAGAAGACACGAATGCTGGTAAAGCTGGGTAAAGCGATGCTAGAAATTTTGTGGATGACCTCCGAGGCGAATTGTAAAAGAGACCTGACACGAGGATGTGCCTGAAAGTGAACAGTACATTTTTAATTAAATTATCAATAGTAAAGAGTAAAGAAAAATGTTAGTCTGAAAAGGGGAGAAGCGTAGAATGTACGTGAGTTTTGGGAATAACAAACAAAAGCGTAAAATGTGAAAAGCAACATGAGCATACATTCTGTTAAGTCAAATGGAATTTTTCTCTTTCAAACGTTGCTCGTGAATGAATTCAGGGAAAGAAGTTTCTAAGACTGGAGCTTCTAGGAGGCATAAAGAATCTGTTTGAAGAATTTATAAGTTAGGTGCTCGAGAGTAAGGATACCAAAGAGAACCAGTCGTGCAAAAATCTGTTCCAAGCCGCGAGTCTGGTACCGCCACAATATAATCTGGTACTATGTGGTTAGTTGCATGGCAACCGTAGGCCGACCGCGTGATGCCAGTGTTAGGTAAAAAGCTAACCGAAATAACAACAGATACGTGCGTGAAAGCGATAGCTTTTCATAATTTAGGCACGTATTTACAATAATTTTAGGAATTTATGTATCCAAATTGCGTGTTTCTATTTTATTTTCATCTGACAACAGCGCTTTGTTCGAATGGAAAACTATGAAGTCGATTATATTTTAAATATTTTTGCATAATATTATCCGAACATAAATATATATTTTTTTTACATAAATTAAGGTTTGGCATTAATTACCTAGTGGATTGAAAACATTTTAAACATTGAATTAAATATTTGTTTATTTTATCTCAATAACGCACTGTGCATTATAATATTATACTTTTTGTTTCTAATTGGTTTACATTGCATAGTTCTCGTTAATTTTACAATTTATGTTAACATTTTAATATTTTTGTGACTTTCGACTATTTATTAAGAGTATAAAAGTAATCATATCACGTAACAATTTAGAATAATATCGTCTAAGACCCTTTCTACGTGCTAGAATCAGGCCCACGAACCTTTTTTTTTTTTTTTTTTTTTTGGTGCCCGGGGAAAAATGCGTGACGCATACCACCCGCACCCGGGGGAGCGCAGGGTGGTTATGTGGGACTCCCCGCCGGCACAGCACCGTACATCGGTACGGTGCTGTGCCGGCGGGTATACCCACTAAAAACCCCGGGGTGTTCCTTCGCGCCGCCATGTGTCGGGGCTGCGGGCACGCCGAAGCACTCATCCGCGGCCCCGACGGCGTTTGGTCCTCCATGGAGGACCCCGCCACGGTGGGGTGATAGTAATCCTTCACCCCAACCCTCCCAAGGGGCGCGCGGAAACACGCGCGCGCCTCCTCGCGGGCCCTTTACGTGGGCAACGGATACCCCCGCATCCGTTGCCCGGGCCCCACATCTTGGGCTTGGAAGGGTGTTCCGTGCCCTCTCGAATGCCTACCGAACGTGCGAGAGAACACGGAAGACCCATTCCCGCCCACCACCACCGCAGGGCTCAAGTGAACCCCGCCTGCGCCATCCACTGTGCCCTATGCTGACTTCATAGGGACACGTGGAGGCGCAACCCACACCGCGGCAAGCCGTCGGCTTTCCGCCCCAATTCGGTCGCAGAGGATAGGGAGAGCGGCGCATCGTTATACCGACACTCCTCTTCCCCTGCGACCCCACCGCCTTCGCCATCTAACGGTGGCGACCCCGTTTGGGCCGCGGAAGGCAGGAAGAGCGGCGCACCGCAATACCGGCACTTCTCTCCCGCCGCGGCCCCACCATTCGGCCGCGATGCGTCCCACACCGCATCGCGGTCCGCCTCAGTTGCGGTGCGTCCCACACCGAACCGCAACCTACTCGGCTACTCACACTCAGCCTGGAGAACTAAGTGGAGCAGCCGACCACCTCGGGCTCCTCTTCGCTTCACCATGGGCCCCTACCACGGTTACTGACCCCCACCGCCGCGAGAAGGCGGGAACCCATCGGGGGGAGGCCCACGAACCTGTACTAACTATTAAACCGAGATTCTATCATGTAACTTAATTAATCTTTACAAACATAAATACATTTTAATTTTAAAAGTTATTGACCCTTTTAAATTTTATTTCTTGTAATATATTATATATTTATAAAAGTTAAAAAGTATAAGTACGTGATTAATTTATTTAAAAAATTTAAATATATAAATCACTAAATATTTTAGTGCATATAAGTCTACTCCAATGCTCCTATGTTTGCCCGCGTCGCTTGTAGTGTCAAATGTAACATTGAACTTCATGGGGTGAAAAATCGTTCAATCCAAATTAGGCTATAAAACAATCAGGTAAATAGAGTTTAAATTTAAATAATAGAAATTCAGTAGATGTCAAAGCGCGTAATTGTCCACGGCTGAGACAGCTTGTTTCCTAATGTCCCGTTTGTCGCTACTGTGCACGAATAATAAAAAAAACAACACGTCATCTTGACTGCACTGTCATGAGTCATGTCATGTCTGCAAGAATTCTGTGATTTTCTCGTTGAGTTGTAGAATCCTGATCAGAATTTTTCCTAATTGTTTGAATACTTGAGTCTAGCCAGATTTTTTACGCCTCTTTTGCCATGGCGACGCTAAAGTGCTGTGTTAGTGGTTGCGGTGCAACAAGCGCTACTCACCGCTTATTTTAACATTCCAAAGGACGATAAATTTAGAAGCTTGTGGTTGCAGTTCTTAGTGCCAACTAATCCCCTTCTTGTCGGACTTTCCAAGGAGCAGCTGATAAGAAAGTATGTGTCACAGACACTTCGAAATACGCCAGTTAGATAAACAAGGACGAAGGACACGCTATTCATACCCCCTGCTTGTTTACAGCTAAAGAAATAGAATAGCATGCCCCTAAGTTCAGAAGGTATAGGTTGACCACTAATTGAGTAAAAATGAGATTTGAAACTCATAATTTTTATACCTTGGCAAACCAAAAAGTGTTGTTTTTATAAAATTATAACATTAATAACTTACGTAACTTTATTTTTCAGTTTTTAAAAAAATATTGGGAGACCTATAGTGATAGTGATGGTAATTAATGTGTAGCGTACATGGATATATGTACCTACTTTACCTACCTCCGCATTACCTCACTGTGTCCACATTACCGGGACGCAGCTACTCATACCGCTACCGATTACCAAGCACCATCACCTCTTCACCATTACCATAACAAGTTACCAGGATGTACCGGGGAAAGCAATAAATAAGAAGCACACACATTTATTTACATCGTTTGCACATCTCGTCATTCATCAAGAAACACGTGAAGCAAGCCGCCTTGAAAAAGGCGTATTACATTTGAACGCACTTGTTGAATTCGTAAGAAACAGCAGACACAACCATGATTTCACACGCCGCACATCTTCGTCTTCAATCTTCATTATTCAAGCACTGCACGACGACGCCGCCGACACACGCACACGCCGCGGCCGCGATGAGCGAAATGAAAGCCGCGAGTGTGTGCAAGATATTTATATCAGCGCCGACGCCACGTACACACACGCGCACTGCGCATGCGCGAAACATCACGTGATCAGCGATTATAGCGCGCATGCGCGGGTCTATCAATTTGTATATATATTGCGTATTTTGTTATAATAAATCATATTCCGGTCTTGGCCCCCGCGCCGCTCGGACGTCCCTACCTGCGCCCGGTGGCCGACCGAGCCACCTGCGCTGCCCACGTGCGCGCTTTCTCGGAACCGGCCACCTGCGCTGCCCACGTGCGCCGCCTTATCGCCTTTTCAAGGAAAAAAAAACCGCTTTTTTCAAAGCGATCGCTTTCTTTTATAAAGCACCCTTTGTTTCTTTAAGGACAAAACCCACCTTCAGTGGTCAGTCGGTGGATACCTAACGGTGCCAACGAAGCCGATTGGGCGTGGACCCGGAGCGCCCGCGGTTTCTCCTTCAGAGAAAACGCGAAAATCCGGCAGGGCTTGGGTCCACTCTCGGGAGGAACATTTCCTCTCGACAACCCCAAGTACGTAGGCACACACCCGGCTACCAGTTTTTGCTAAGACTGCCGAGTAGCCGGAACTAGCTCCCAACTTTGGCTAAGGTTGACGAGTTAGACACTCACTAGGATACACCTAGGCACACACCTCCCTGTCTATACCCGGCAAGGAGATCAACCCTATTTAACCTCGCTGGGGACCTCCTCCCCCAGCGCCCGTAGGCCCTTAAGTTTATTACTCTGAAGCCATGGACTTGCGTTCATGGCTTCAAAAACATCACGGGACGATATTAGCGGAGTACAACTCCGCTAATATCGTACCCCTCATGTCCTCCCGTATTGCTGCGCCTTCAAGCAAAGCAAAGTCGGCCGCCGATCGGCTAACTCCGCGGTTTTCCCCCGCTAGCCCCGAACACGTCCCTTCCCGTAACCGCGTTCTTTCCCGCGACTGCTTCCGCAACCGCTCTCCTCCCCGCGGCCGCTCCCCCTCTCGCGATCGCTCACTCTCCCGTGACCGCTCCCCCACCCGCGACCGCTCGCCCTCTCGCGACCACTCGCTTTCGCGAAACCGCTCGCCCGATTCCGAACACTCCTGCACCACTGCAGTGCGCCCTGTCCCCATTATCCACTTTGCGGACTCTCCGCTCTCCCCTGACTCGGAAATGGACTGTGATCCATTTCCATCCCAAATCCCCCCATCTCTTGAGGACTTCATTGAAGTCACCAAGAAAGGCAAAAAGCGCGCAGCCGCCACCGCCTCTCCCCCTCCTCCGGCGAAAGCCATATGCCCGGCCTCAGGCACTTTGCCATCCTCTTCTTTGTCCGCTCCGGACTCTAAGTCTCCCGCACCGCCTCAATCCCGACCGGCCAAGCTACCTCCTCCCTTCCTTGTCCACGACAAGGTAAGGTGGGAAGAAGTCAGGCACATTTTCACCGACCAAAAGGTCGAAATCGTTTCGGCTAGGTCCACTCAACTGGGCATCAAAGTCCAGGTGAGAACGTCCGATGCCCACCGCCAAATCACCCATATTCTCCGAGAACAGCACATAGGCTACCACACCTATGCGCTGGAAGAGGAAAAACACCTCCGTGTAGTTATCCGGGGCGTTCCAAAAGAGCTCGCCAGTGACTTAATCACTGACGATCTTAAAGAACAGGGCTATCCCATCAAAGAAGTCCACCGCCTCTATAGCGGAAGGGATAAAACCCCTTTTGACCTTGTCTTGGTGGTCCTCGACAAGTCCCCAGAGGGGAAGGCCATCTTCAACCTGAAGATGGTCTGCAACCTCTCGGGGCTCTCTGTTGAGACTCCCCACCGAAACGGTACCCCCGCCCAGTGCCACAGATGTCAATACTACGGGCACTCCGCCCGTTTCTGCTTCGCCCGCCCTAGGTGCGTTAAGTGCCTAGGCGATCATAGCACGACCGAGTGCTCCCGCACTCGGGATAGCCCTGACCCTCCTTCCTGCGTTCTATGTGGGAACCAGGGACACACTGCGAACTATCGCGGCTGTCCCAAGGCCCCTAGAACCAGAGGGCCACAGAGACAAACTCCGTCTCGCCGCCCTATTCCTCCCCTCATTCCGCGCAATCAAGGGATCAGCCCTAAGCTGACCTCAGCGCCCTCGAACCCGGCACCACAATTCGTGCCCGCACCCCTACCCAAAACCAACGCTTGGTTTAGTAAGGAGCGCTCAGCCCCCATGCCAACCAAGTCTTCACCCCCTGCAACGGCTCCCGCTCGAGCAGAAATTCGCCTTCCCAAGCCCCTCTTGGCCTCCCCACAGGCCCCTCCCCGAGGTAATCCGGATATTTCCTCGCTTATGTCGCTCATTATGAGTGTCGATATCGACGCTGTTTGCGAACTCAGCCGCAAACTGTCGATGGCCCCAAACGACCCCGTCCACATAGTTCAGGTCATGGCTGAACACAGGGACTTGATCCGCACAATCAAGTCCACCTTCGCCCCCCTCTCTTAAGTACTTCCATTATGGATAGTACACCTAAGAGAGTTAAACCCCACTCCCTTTCGTTGGCATTTTACAACGCCAACGGGTTAGGCTCCGGATCGGATAAGGACCAACGGGCTCTTATCCGAGAATTCCTCGCGTCCCACCAAGTAGACATCCTTCTCGTGAGCGAGACCTTTCTAAAACCAAGCAAGAGGGATCCTAAGATCGCAAACTACTTGCTGGTTCGTAATGATAGAACTGACGCTGTAAAAGGCGGCACTCTTATCTATTACAAAAGGTCTCTTCACTGTATTCCTATAACCACTCCTCTTCTTACCGATCTCGAAGCGTCTTGTTGCCGTATCGCAATGTCCGGCCATCAGCCCATTACTATTGCCTCTTGCTACCTCTCCGGTAACAAGAAAGTTCACAGGAGTGATTTTGAGTCCCTCCTCTCCCTTGGAGGCGCCGTCATTTTGGCCGGCGACTTCAATTGCAAACAAACCCTCTGGGGCTGCAATAGATCAAACGTGAACGGTCACGATTTGTACTCTCTTTCGGAGGACCTCAACTTTGAGGTCATTGCTCCCAGCTCCCCAACCCGCTACCCTCCAAACCCCGCCCATAACCCCGAAGTGCTCGATATAGCGCTCCTAAAGAACGTAACACTCCAGTTGCGCTCTTTGGAAGTACTACACGAGCTCGACTCTGACCACCGACCCGTCTTGATGAGACTAGGCCCTGACCCTTCCGACAGACTGACTCGGACCAAAACGGTAGTGAATTGGAAGCATTTAGGAGAAACCCTAAAGGCCATCCATTCACCCGCTCTGGACCGAATCCCTGACGACATAGTTACCCCCGACGATGTCTCCCGCTCGATCGATGCTCTCACTAGTCACCTCCACACCGCCATCGGTGACTCCTCCAAGCAGGTACCAGCCGAGGATGACCGACGCTGGGCCCTGCCTGAGGATGCGAGGGAACTACTGAGAGCAAAGAACGCAGCCATTAGAGCATACGACTACAGTCCCACTGAAGTGAACAGAGTCAATCTACGGTACTACGAACGAGCGGTTCGTACCCGTATGAGTGAACTCCGCAATCAGAGGTGGGAAGATCTACTTTCGGGGCTCGAGCCCACTCACCAGTCTTACTGGCGGTTGGCGCGAGCCCTGAAAAATGACACTGTAGTCGCAATGCCTCCCTTGACTCGACTCAATCTCCCTCCCGCGTTCGATGACGATGAAAAGGCCGAATGTCTGGCCGATAGCCTCGAGGCGCAATGCAGCCCCAGTCTCGATCAAGTTGACCCTGTTCACCTCGCTGCGGTGAACAGCGCAGTCGAACTTAAATCCTCCCTACCCCCCTCCGACCCCATTGAGCCTATAAAGGCTTGCGAGGTTGAGTCGATAATCAAGGATCTCCACGCCAGGAAAGCTCCTGGTGCGGATGGCATCACTAATAAAGTGATCAAGTACTTTTCAACCCCCTTAGTCTACCTCTTAGTTAGCATCTTCAATGCTGCTATGAGCCATTGTATTTTCCCCGACGCTTGGAAGACTGCCGACGTCATCGGCATTCACAAGCCAGGCAAAAAGGCATCAGAGCCTTCTAGCTACCGCCCTATTAGTCTCCTCGGCTCGCTGGGGAAGATCTATGAACGCCTCCTCGTGAAGCGTCTCTGGTCAGTCACTAGGTCCCTTAACCTCCTTCCTAACGAGCAGTTTGGCTTTCGAGCCAAACACTCATGTGTTCAACAAGTACACCGCATCACGGAGTACATCTTAGAAGGTTTTAACATGAAACCGACCCACTTCCGCCCTCACCCTCAAGGGACTATAGCGGTCTTTTTGGACGTGGCGAAAGCATTCGATAAGGTGTGGCACAACGGCCTGATATACAAGTTATATCAGTTCGGTGTGCCGGACCGTCTTGTACTCATCATACAAGATTTTCTCAGGGCTCGAAACTTTCGCTATCGCGTCGAGGGAGACCGCTCTTCTCCCCACCCCATTGGAGCTGGAGTCCCTCAGGGCTCTGCGCTCTCTCCTCTTCTCTACTCGCTATATACCAGCGACATCCCTCGATCTCCACTTGTAGAGATAGCTCTCTTCGCTGACGATACCGCTCTCTATACCAGAGGGTGGAACAGCGCCCACTTGATCGGCCGACTTCAAAAAGCCCTTCGCTCTTATGGCGATTGGTTTAAGAAGTGGGCCATCACGGTTAACCCGGATAAAAGTACAGCAATATACTTTCATCCCACTAAACCTAACCCGAAGAAGCTATCTCTTAAGCTTCACAACCAGCCTGTCCCCTGGGCCTCCCATGCAAAGTATCTTGGCGTGACCCTTGATCGTCGACTCACCTTCGCGAAACACGTCCAGATCGTCCGAAACCGAGCGGCTTACTTCTTAGGCCGTCTCACCCCCCTCCTATGCCAGCGCAGTAAGATGTCCCTTAGAAATAAGGTGACTCTTTACAAAACTTGCATACGCCCCGTCATGACTTACGCCTCAGTTGCGTTCGCTCACACGTCCCCCGTCATCTTGAACCAGCTTCAAGTCATCCAAAACCGTTTCATTCGCAAGGCGGTCGGCGCTAGCTGGTACCAGCGAAACGCCGACTTGCACTGCGACCTGGAACTTCCCTCCATCCTTCAATTCATGAAGGATTGCTCCCGCCGCTACTTTGACGCGGCTCCCCACCACCCCAACCCCCTCGTAGTCCAAGCCTCGAACTACTCGATAGTTCAAGCTGGAACTCCTCCCCTCCGTAGACGCCCTCGCAACGTCCTGGACGACCCGGACGACTCTATCGCTGCCGTCACATCGGCGGCGCTAGGTTCGCCCAATCCTACGAATACACGCAACAGACGCTCCGTTTTCGGTACTGGTGCCGGATACCAGATCCACCAACTCACACAATCACAACACCGACCTCGCCGGCGAGGTCGAAGATCTCTCAGATCCTTCAGATCGGTTAGTTTCTCTCCAAATAATCAAACAGATCAAACCATTGATAGGGCCCTAGGACACTCCCCTTCTGGGGTGCCAGGGCAAGTCTGACCCCACGTATTCTGGCGACGGCCCAAGCCGAGGTTCGTACCGTCTAGGTGCCCTTGTGCTAGTCGCCCTTAAACTTTGGGTCGAGCGCCTCCTGCGCTCACCACTGCCCGGTAAAGCTGTAGAGGCCATCTGAGGCCAACAGCATAGGTCATTTAAAAAAAAAAAAAAAAAAAAAAAAAAAAAAAAAATATAATAAATCATTCGTATTTCAACCTTCTGACTCGACTTATTATTTACATTTCTATAATCAGTTAGGAACACTTAGGCTACGATCTACGACCTAAATACTCCTAAAGTGGTGACCCACGACGAAGAACGAATCCTGCGGCGACTTCACCAACACTCAGCACAATGAATACGGAAATCGCACCAGTCGTCCCAACTACAACAGCCGCAGCAGCATCCACCTCCGCCACATCGACAGCCACCGTCACCGCCCGCGAAGTTTCCGCCATCGCTCTCGCCATGCGTATCCCGCCATTCTGGAGAGACAAGCCTCGCCTATGGTTCATCGCATTTGAAGCCGCCACAGCCGAAGGACACCGCACCCAGGCTCAATTAGCTCAAATGGTCATCGCGCAGCTTGACAAGTCCGACGTAGAACAGATCAGCGATCTCCTCTACAATCCGCCACAAGACGACAAGCTCTACGACACACTGAAAAAGAGGCTAATCACTGTCTACGAAGAGTCCGACAACCAACAGTTCCAGAAGCTACTCTCAGAAATGGAGCTCGGCGACCAAAAGCCGTCACAGCTACTCCGCAAAATGAGAAGCCTGGCGAGAGACAAGGTTCCTGACAACACTCTCCGACTTATGTGGACCAATCACTTGCCAGCACACGTTCGCTCCGTCCTCGCTGTGAGCGAGACCTTTAAGACGCAGACAGCCCTTGACGAACTCGCACTTCTCGCCGACAAGATGATGGAAATGCACAGCCCTCAAATCGCCGCTGTCACTAACATCATCCCATCACCACCGCCACAACAAAAAACCGACACACAGTTCCTGATAGAAGAAATCCGCAACCTCACCTTAGAAGTTGCCGCCATCAAAACTCAACAGCAAATTACGAATAATAATCTCAACAACTACCGCCGTGGAAGATCTCCTAGTCGCGACGGCTACAATAGCAACAGATCCAGAAGTAACACCCCATCACCATTCTGCTACTACCACCGACGCTTTGGCGCACAAGCGCGCCGTTGCACTACTCCATGTACCTACAAACAAGAAAAGTCGGAAAACTAGCACATACGTTGGCAGAGGCGGAACCCAGCGTAGAAGAAAACTCATACCGCCTATTCGTCGTCGATAAAAACTCACAATATCGATTTCTTATCGACACTGGCGCCAACATCTCCGTACTACCGCGGAAAAAGGGCGCAACACCGAAGCCACTCGATTTTCAACTCTACGCCGCTAACAATACCGTCATACCTACCTATGGCGAGAAAACGATCACATTGGACCTCAACCTTCGTCGACCATTCAAGTGGACTTTCATCGTCGCTGAAGTCGGCAAGCCGATCATTGGGGCCGATTTTCTCAGACATCACCATTTAATCGTCGATTTACCTAACCGAAGATTAATCGATGGTAAAACAAGCCTTACGTCGATCTCATCCGTACACATCAGCAACACACCTACAATCAAGACTATAGATGACAACCAGAAATATCACGCCATACTAGCTGAATTTCCCGGAATCACTCGTCTTTCATCAACATCAACTCCGTCAATAGAACCGAACGTCGAACATTACATAGAAACCAGCGGCCAACCTGTACATTGCCGCGCACGTCCTATCGCACCTCACCGTTACGACGCCGTTAAAAAGGAATTCGAGAACATGATCGAGCAGGGCATATGCCGACCAAGCAAAAGTCCCTGGGCATCTCCACTCCACATCGTACCGAAAAAGGACGGCAGTCTACGCGTGTGCGGGGACTATAGACGACTTAACGCCTGCACAAAACCTGATCGCTATCCTATACCGCGAGTCAAGGACTTCACATTCCAACTCACCGACAAGACTATATTCAGCGTCATAGATCTCAACCGAGCCTACTCACAACTTCGAACGAGAGAAGAAGACATAGAGAAGACAGCAATCATCACACCGATGGGACTATTCGAATTCCCGCAAATGGTACCCGGACTTAAGAACGCCGGCCAGACATTCCAACGCTTCATACATGAAGTACTACGCGGACTCGATTTCGTTTTCCCATTCGTCGATGACGTCATGATAGCATCTCCGAACGAAACTATTCACCAAGAACATCTTCGCACCGTACTCCGACGACTGGAAGAAAACGGCATCACCATCAATCCCGCCAAATGCGTACTTGGACAGCCTGAAGTCAAGTTCCTAGGCTACACAGTGTCTAAGGATGGCATAAAACCGCCTACCGAAAAAGTCACTGCAATAACTGACTATTCCAAGCCCCGCACAATAGAAGAATTAAGGCGCTTTCTCGGAATGATTAATTTCTACCGAGATCACATTCCCGAGGCCGCTACAATACAAGCACCGCTTAACGCCTACCTACACTGCGTGAAGAAGCGAGACAAGACTATAATAGACTGGACCGACGAAGCGACGCGTGCATTCGATGCGTGCAAAAATGCAATCGTAAACGCAACTTTGCTCGCACACCCATCCCACACCGCACCTATCGCTATCTTCACCGACGCCTCAGACAAGTCCGCCGGATCTGTACTTCAACAACACGTCGACGGAAAATGGCAACCACTTGGCTATTTCTCAAAGAAATTCAGCGACGCACAAAGACAGTACAGTACATTCGACAGAGAGCTACTGTCCATCTACATGTCAGTCAAGCACTTCAGAAAGACATTCGAGGGAAGAAATCTAATAATATTCACCGACCACAAGCCGCTTACATACCTACTGCAGAAGCCGCCGTCACCGTCCGAGACTCCACGCCGCGCACGACAACTTATCTTCATAAGCGAATTTACCACCGACATACGACACGTCAGCGGCAAAGATAACGTAGTTGCCGACGCACTCAGTCGCATCGAAAGTATCACCTGCCCTTCGACACTCGATTATAAGAAGATCGCCGACGCGCAAGAGCGAGACAGCACGATAACACATCTCCTGCAACAAAGTAATTTGGCGCTAAAACCAATTACTTTACCCGGATCACCGCTTCCCATTTACTGCGAGACTTCTACTACTTCTATCAGACCGTACCTACCAGAGGAATTTCGACGCATCGCATTCGACGCCGTGCACAATATAAGTCATCCCGGCATTCGCACTACACGAAAACAGATGACTCAAAAATTCTTCTGGCCTTCAATAAACACAGATGTCGCCACTTGGGCGAAACAATGTATCAACTGCCAACAATGTAAAACAACTCGACATACATGGAGCGAAACTTCAAAGTTCCCGCCAACGGACCGTTTCCAACACATACATGTCGACATCGTCGGACCTCTACCTACATCGCCGCAAGGTCACCGGTACCTAGTTACAATCATCGACCGTGTGACTAGATGGCCCGAAGCAGTGCCCACCGAAGACATATCAGCAGAAACAGTCGCCAAAATCGTGTACGAGCACTGGATCACTCGTTTTGGTTGCCCTACACACCTAACGAGCGACCAAGGACGCCAGTTCGAGAGCCAGCTGTTCGAAAAGCTACTTAACGCTATGGGGATTAAGCGCAACCGTACCACGCCTTACCACCCCCAAGCGAACGGTATGGTCGAACGCTGGCACCGCACTCTTAAAACCGCGCTCAAGACTCGACTCTGCGGAGGCTCGACCTGGATCGACGAACTACCTACCGTGCTCATGGGTCTACGCGCCGCCGCCCGCAGCGACACAGGCGTGAGCGCCGCCGAACTCACTTACGGCTATAACATCCGCCTACCCAGTGACTTCTTCACAGAAAGGTCAACGACCGACGTAGACGGCGATTATGTGAGCCGACTTAGAAGCGCAATCGCCGCCGTCAAGCCCAAACAGCCGAATACGTCGCATAGCAACAAGCGACCAATATTCGTGCACAAGGACCTACTTACGTGCGAATACGTCTTCATACGCACAGACGCTGTGAAAAAGCCACTACAACCAGCATATGAAGGTCCCTTCAAAGTCATCAAGCGCACCGATAAAACTTTCACACTGCAAGTTACTAACAACAGATCGCCCACTATATCAATCGATCGCTTGAAGCCTGCTTACACAGTCAACCCCGACGCGCCCGCAAGTACTAGTGCAGTCACTCCAATCAACAATACAAGAATCGAACCTGCACTTAAGCCTGCGCTAACAACACGAACGGGTCGCGCCATCAAGCTACCGGTACGCTTCGCTTGAGGGGGAGTCATGTAGCGTACATGGATATATGTACCTACTTTACCTACCTCCGCATTACCTCACTGTGTCCACATTACCGGGACGCAGCTACTCATACCGCTACCGATTACCAAGCACCATCACCTCTTCACCATTACCATAACAAGTTACCAGGATGTACCGGGGAAAGCAATAAATAAGAAGCACACACATTTATTTACATCGTTTGCACATCTCGTCATTCATCAAGAAACACGTGAAGCAAGCCGCCTTGAAAAAGGCGTATTACATTTGAACGCACTTGTTGAATTCGTAAGAAACAGCAGATACAACCATGATTTCACACGCCGCACATCTTCGTCTTCAATCTTCATTATTCAAGCACTGCACGACGACGCCGCCGACACACGCACACGCCGCGGCCGCGATGAGCGAAATGAAAGCCGCGTTTTGTTTTTTAATGACCTATGCTGTTGGCCTCAGATGGCCTCTACAGCTTTACCGGGCAGTGGTGAGCGCAGGAGGCGCTCGACCCAAAGTTTAAGGGCGACTAGCACAAGGGCACCTAGACGGTACGAACCTCGGCTTGGGCCGTCGCCAGAATACGTGGGGTCAGACTTGCCCTGGCACCCCAGAAGGGGAGTGTCCTAGGGCCCTATCAATGGTTTGATCTGCTTGATTATTTGGAGAGAAACTAACCGATCTGAAGGATCTGAGAGATCTTCGACCTCGCCGGCGAGGTCGGTGTTGTGATTGTGTGAGTTGGTGGATCTGGTATCCGACACCAGTACCGAAAACGGAGCGTCTGTTGCGTATATTGGTAGGATTGGGCGAACCTAGCGCCGCCGATGTGACGGCGGCGATAGAGTCGTCCGGGTCGTCCAGGACGTTACGAGGGCGTCTACGGAGGGGAGGAGTTCCAGCTTGAACTATCGAGTAGTTCGAGGCTTGGACTACGAGGGGGTTGGGGTGGTGGGGAGCCGCGTCAAAGTAGCGGCGGGAGCAATCCTTCATGAATTGAAGGATGGAGGGAAGTTCCAGGTCGCAGTGCAAGTCGGCGTTTCGCTGGTACCAGCTAGCGCCGACCGCCTTGCGAATGAAACGGTTTTGGATGACTTGAAGCTGGTTCAAGATGACGGGGGACGTGTGAGCGAACGCAACTGAGGCGTAAGTCATGACGGGGCGTATGCAAGTTTTGTAAAGTGTCACCTTATTTCTAAGGGACATCTTACTGCGCTGGCATAGGAGGGGGGTGAGACGGCCTAAGAAGTAAGCCGCTCGGTTTCGGACGATCTGGACGTGTTTCGCGAAGGTGAGTCGACGATCAAGGGTCACGCCAAGATACTTTGCATGGGAGGCCCAGGGGACAGGCTGGTTGTGAAGCTTAAGAGATAGCTTCTTCGGGTTAGGTTTAGTGGGATGAAAGTACATTGCTGTACTTTTATCCGGGTTAACCGTGATGGCCCACTTCTTAAACCAATCGCCATAAGAGCGAAGGGCTTTTTGAAGTCGGCCGATCAAGTGGGCGCTGTTCCACCCTCTGGTATAGAGAGCGGTATCGTCAGCGAAGAGAGCTATCTCTACGAGTGGAGATCGAGGGATGTCGCTGGTATATAGCGAGTAGAGAAGAGGAGAGAGCGCAGAGCCCTGAGGGACTCCAGCTCCAATGGGGTGGGGAGAAGAGCGGTCTCCCTCGACACGATAGCGAAAGTTTCGAGCCCTGAGAAAATCTTGTATGATGAGTACAAGACGGTCCGGCACACCGAACTGATATAACTTGTATATCAGGCCGTTGTGCCACACCTTATCGAATGCTTTCGCCACGTCCAAAAAGACCGCTATAGTCCCTTGAGGGTGAGGGCGGAAGTGGGTCGGTTTCATGTTAAAACCTTCTAAGATGTACTCCGTGATGCGGTGTACTTGTTGAACACATGAGTGTTTGGCTCGAAAGCCAAACTGCTCGTTAGGAAGGAGGTTAAGGGACCTAGTGACTGACCAGAGACGCTTCACGAGGAGGCGTTCATAGATCTTCCCCAGCGAGCCGAGGAGACTAATAGGGCGGTAGCTAGAAGGCTCTGATGCCTTTTTGCCTGGCTTGTGAATGCCGATGACGTCGGCAGTCTTCCAAGCGTCGGGGAAAATACAATGGCTCATAGCAGCATTGAAGATGCTGACTAAGAGGTAGACTAAGGGGGTCGAAAAGTGCTTGATCACTTTATTAGTGATGCCATCCGCACCAGGAGCTTTCCTGGCGTGGAGATCCTTGATTATCGACTCAACCTCGCAAGCCTTTATAGGCTCAATGGGGTCGGAGGGGGGTAGGGAGGATTTAAGTTCGACTGCGCTGTTCACCGCAGCGAGGTGAACAGGGTCAACTTGATCGAGACTGGGGCTGCATTGCGCCTCGAGGCTATCGGCCAGACATTCGGCCTTTTCATCGTCATCGAACGCGGGAGGGAGATTGAGTCGGGTAAAGGGAGGCATTGCGACTACAGTGTCATTTTTCAGGGCTCGCGCCAACCGCCAGTAAGCCTGGTGAGTGGGCTCGAGCCCCGAAAGTAGATCTTCCCACCTCTGATTGCGGAGTTCACTCATACGGGTACGAACTGCTCGTTCGTAGTACCGCAGATTGACTCTGTTCACTTCAGTGGGACTGTAGTCGTATGCTCTAATGGCTGCGTTCTTTGCTCTCAGTAGTCCCCTCGCATCCTCAGGCAGGGCCCAGCGTCGGTCATCCTCGGCTGGTACCTGCTTGGAGGAGTCACCGATGGCGGTGTGGAGGTGACTAGTGAGAGCATCGATCGAGCGGGAGACATCGTCGGGGGTAACTATGTCGTCGGGGATTCGGTCCAGAGCGGGTGAATGGATGGCCTTTAGGGTTTCTCCTAAATGCTTCCAATTCACTACCGTTTTGGTTCGAGTCAGTCTGTCGGAAGGGTCGGGGCCTAGTCTCATCAAGACGGGTCGGTGGTCAGAGTCGAGCTCGTGTAGTACTTCCAAAGAGCGCAACTGGAGTGTTACGTTCTTTAGGAGCGCTATATCGAGCACTTCGGGGTTATGGGCGGGGTTTGGAGGGTAGCGGGTTGGGGAGCTGGGAGCAATGACCTCAAAGTTGAGGTCCTCCGAAAGAGAGTACAAATCGTGACCGTTCACGTTTGATCTATTGCAGCCCCAGAGGGTTTGTTTGCAATTGAAGTCGCCGGCCAAAATGACGGCGCCTCCAAGGGAGAGGAGGGACTCAAAATCACTCCTGTGAACTTTCTTGTTACCGGAGAGGTAGCAAGAGGCAATAGTAATGGGCTGATGGCCGGACATCGCGATACGGCAACAAGACGCTTCGAGATCGGTAAGAAGAGGAGTGGTTATAGGAATACAGTGAAGAGACCTTTTGTAATAGATAAGAGTGCCGCCTTTTACAGCGTCAGTTCTATCATTACGAACCAGCAAGTAGTTTGCGATCTTAGGATCCCTCTTGCTTGGTTTTAGAAAGGTCTCACTCACAAGAAGGATGTCTACTTGGTGGGACGCGAGGAATTCTCGGATAAGAGCCCGTTGGTCCTTATCCGATCCGGAGCCTAACCCGTTGGCGTTGTAAAATGCCAACGAAAGGGAGTGGGGTTTAACTCTCTTAGGTGTACTATCCATAATGGAAGTACTTAAGAGAGGGGGGCGAAGGTGGACTTGATCGTGCGGATCAAGTCCCTGTGTTCAGCCATGACCTGAACAATGTGGACGGGGTCGTTTGGGGCCATCGACAGTTTGCGGCTGAGTTCGCAAACAGCGTCGATATCAACACTCATAATGAGCGACATAAGCGAGGAAATATCCGGATTACCTCGGGTAGGGGCCTGTGGGGAGGCCAAGAGGGGCTTGGGGGGGCGAATTTCTGCTCGGGCGGGAGCCGTTGCAGGGGGTGAAGACTTGGTTGGCAGGGGGGCTGAGCGCTCCTTACTGAACCAAGCGTTGGTTTTGGGTAGGGGTGCGGGCACGAATTGTGGTGCCGGGTTCGAGGGCGCTGAGGTCAGCTTAGGGCTGATCCTTTGATTGCGCGGAATGAGGGGAGGAATAGGGCGGCGAGACGGAGTTTGTCTCTGTGGCCCTCTGGTTCTAGGGGCCTTGGGACAGCCGCGATAGTTCGCAGTGTGTCCCTGGTTTCCACATAGAACGCAGGAAGGAGGGTCAGGGCTATCCCGAGTGCGGGAGCACTCGGTCGTGCTATGATCGCCTAGGCACTTAACGCACCTAGGGCGGGCAAAGCAGAAACGGGCGGAGTGCCCGTAGTATTGACATCTGTGGCACTGGGCGGGGGTACCGTTTCGGTGGGGAGTCTCAACAGAGAGCCCCGAGAGGTTGCAGACCATCTTCAGGTTGAAGATGGCCTTCCCCTCTGGGGTCTTGTCGAGGACCACCAAGACAAGGTCAAAAGGGGTTTTATCCCTTCCGCTATAGAGGCGGTGGACTTCTTGGATGGGATAGCCCTGTTCTTTAAGATCGTCAGTGATTAAGTTACTGGCGAGCTCTTTCGGAACACCCCGGATAACTACACGGAGGTGTTTTTCCTCTTCCAGCGCATAGGTGTGGTAGCCTATGTGCTGTTCTCGGAGAATATGGGTGATTTGGCGGTGGGCATCGGACGTTCTCACCTGGACTTTGATGCCCAGTTGAGTGGACCTAGCCGAAACGATTTCGACCTTTTGGTCGGTGAAAATGTGCCTGACTTCTTCCCACCTTACCTTATCGTGGACAAGGAAGGGAGGAGGGAGCTTGGCCGGTCGGGATTGAGGCGGTGCGGGAGACTTAGAGTCCGGAGTGGACGAAGAAGAGGATGGCAGAGTGCCTGAGGCCGGGCATATGGCTTTTGCCGGAGGAGGGGGAGAGGCGGTGGCGGCTGCGCGCTTTTTGCCCTTCTTGGTGACTTCAATGAAGCCCTCAAGAGACGGAGGGATTTGGGATGGAAATGGATCACAATCCATTTCCGAGTCAGGGGAGAGCGGAGAGTCCGCAAAGTGGATAATAGGGACAGGGCGCGCCGCAGTGGCGCGGGAGTGATCGGAAGAGGGCGAGTGGTTACGCGAAAGTGAGCGGTCGCGAGAGGGCGAGCGATCGCGGGTGGGGGAGCGGTCACGGGAGGGGGAGCGATCGCGAGAGGGGGAGCGGCCGCGGGCGGAAAACCGCGGAGTTAGCCGATCGGCGGCCGACTTTGCTTTGCTTGAAGGCGCAGCAATACGGGAGGACATGAGGGGTACGATATTAGCGGAGTTGTACTCCGCTAATATTGTCCCGTGATGTTTTTGAAGCCATGAACGTAAGTCCATGGCTTCAGAGTAATAAACTTAAGGGCCTACGGGCGCTGGGGGAGGAGGTCCCCAGCGAGGTTAAATAGGGTTGATCTCCTTGCCGGGTATAGACAGGGAGGTGTGTGCCTAGGTGTATCCTAGTGAGTGTCTAACTCGTCAACCTTAGCCAAAGTTGGGAGCTAGTTCCGGCTACTCGGCAGTCTTAGCAAAAACTGGTAGCCGGGTGTGTGCCTACGTACTTGGGGTTGTCGAGAGGAAATGTTCCTCCCGAGAGTGGACCCAAGCCCTGCCGGATTTTCGCGTTTTCTCTGAAGGAGAAACCGCGGGCGCTCCGGGTCCACGCCCAATCGGCTTCGTTGGCACCGTTAGGTATCCACCGATTGACCACTGAAGGTGGGTTTTGTTCTAAAAAGAAACAAAGGGTTGCTTTATAAAAGAAAGCGTTCGCTTTGAAAAAAGCGGTTTTTTCCTTGAATGGCGATAAGGCGCAGTGCACGTGGGCAGCGCAGGTGGCCGCTTCCGAGAAAGCGCACGTGGGTAGCGCAGGTGGCCGATTCCTGGAAGTCGCTCGCGGCTCGGTAGGCCAGCGGGCGCAGGTAGGGACGTCCGAGCGGCGCGGGGGCCAAGACCGGAATGATGTGTATGATGAAAGCCGCGAGTGTGTGCAAGATATTTATATCAGCGCCGACGCCACGTACACACACGCGCACTGCGCATGCGCGAAACATCACGTGATCAGCGATTATAGCGCGCATGCGCGGGTCTATCAATTTGTATATATATTGCGTATTTTGTTATAATAAATCATTCGTATTTCAACCTTCTGACTCGACTTATTATTTACATTTCTATAATCAGTTAGGAACACTTAGGCTACGATCTACGACCTAAATACTCCTAAAAATGCATGCTTATTATTGCTATTTGCTATGATATTTGCTAATATGGGTTTATTATTAAAAAATAACATGCATCAGTTATATATGCTGGGGCCTAAGGATGCAGGACGCAGGAGAAGCCAAAAACTATACTAGCCAAAAGCCAAAAATTATTGTGACTAAACCAAAATAGATGAATACAATGTTCGTTCACTATTTTGTAGATATTGATAATTGATAAGTTCTACAAACTATTATTTTTTTTGTTTATTATTATATTTATTATTATTTTAATCTACCATCGATAGTTTTCACACCGCATGAAAAATAATGACTCCTTCAATTTTTAAGCATGCTTATTATTGCTATTTGCTAATATGGGTTTATTATTAAAAAATAACATGCATCAGTTATATATGCTGGGGCCTGAGGATGCAGGACGCAGGAAAAGCCAAAAACTATACTAGCCAAAAGCCAAAAATTATTGTGACTAAACCAAAATAGATGAATACAATGTTCGTTCACTATTTTGTAGATATTGATAATTGATAAGTTCTACAAACTATTATTTTTTTGTTTATTATTATTTTAATCTACCATCGATAGTTTTCACACCGCATGAAAAATAATGACTCCTTCAAAATAGATGTATATAATGTTCGTTCACTATATTGTACATATTCGTAAGTACTAAAAACCCCTAGTACATTATTTTACCCTACCATCAATGGATTTCATCCAGCGCACGCAAATTAATGAATATATTTGGTAATAATGTGACACCTTGGTTCACCATATTGCAGTTACCTTACGGATTCCTATTTTTTTCAAAATCTCATATAGCCTATATCACTCACACCGAATTGAGCTGTTTATAAGTGAAAGTTTTTTTTAAATCGTCCAGAAGTTTCGGAGCCTACTCGTTACAAACAAAAAAAAAAGTTTATAATATTATACATAATATTATTATAATTTATTTATCTACTATGGGACTGAGTCCTGGGTACACCTCTGCCTACCCCTTCAGGAAAAAAAGGCGTGAATGTATGTTATGTTTATAATATTATTTATTATAGTAAGATTTATTTGGATTATAAGTGATTAAACTCTTTTAAATAGTAAAAAAGCTAATTTTATTTCAGTCATAGGGAAATACAGATGGTCAGCAAGTCATGACGGCTACAACTTTTAGGACCTCTAATTCAGAATCTTCATATCCATACTATTGATAGCTAAATATAGTTGGTTACTGTTTAACTGTAGCCGGAACTCCATACTTATCCGGTCGATCTATGTATGTTTGTTTTATTTTTTACTTTAAAATTAAGTTTTCAAGTAATACAGGACCAAAAGAGTGACGTCACTAATTATGTATCGATAAAAGGGACATCACTAATTTAGTCGATACCTAGTGTAATATTTTCACATCACTAGTTGTCACATTGCAATGAATCATAAAATGTCAATGCCATTCATAAAATGTGCAAAACTCCACCGAAGGAGATTATGAACTCTATGGAGTTAGAAAAAAAAAAAGAAGTAGATGTGCGACAACAGCGACAAACGCACATATTGCAAAACTTTCCGGCGCCGTTCCACTGTCGCATCTGTACGTAGTACTAATTATAGTGATCTGTGTAATTGTCAGTGATGGACACCTTTTTGTGAAGCTTGTTCAGGGATTGTGTGTCTGTAGAAGGAAGCGATTCAACGTCATTGGTTAGGTGCCATACAATAAAATTTTGAATTATTTAAGTTTTGTTTATATCTGGAACAGTGTCCAAAAAAAACATTTTGTGAAGTTTAGATCTAAACCGATTAAATGAAAATTGTGTAGGTATATCTAGTTTCTAAATCCTCCCATCCCATCATCCAGTAAATTGAATTAAATGGTCAATGTGGAAATAATTCAATGGTCATACGTAAATGATAAATAACGGCTAAACAATATAAATTTTTGGTCATATTTTATATTTTGTACTTTTAACATATGTCTTAAGTACGGAAATATGGCCGATGGCCAATAACGATTTTTGTTCAGCTGTCATTAGTCAATACATATTTGACAAAGTTTTAACAGTTTTGATGGTCAAAGGCAGAGTTGTCATAAAAATAGACTTGTGCACTCATTGCTTTCGCAAATTTTATGCGTCGCTACTTTGATATTTGCCGTAGTAGCTTTGAAATTAACAAAAAAATCATATTAAACTTATATTCATCTCTTTTACACTCGTTCGTTAGTATTGTGCTGATTGCGGTGCATTGGTGTTTGGTTATACACAGCAATATTCTTTGCACTGACAAGCTCGGTAGTCTACTACACAAGAAAATTTCCCAATCGTTCAAAATTAATGTTTGTGATAATAATATTATATTTGGATACGTAGTATTAAATGGGCTATAAATTTGTATAGCCCTTTGCACTAATGAAACACCAGCCCCGGTAGCACAGTGACCAGGGAAAACGAAATCCCTGGGGGTTAGAACGAGATAGCAGATATGAATTGGTGAGGCGCGAAAGAGAGAAATATCGGGGAAAACTAGTTATCCCCGTGTCATGCTAGGCGGGCAGTGGTCAGGATTGGAAGTCACCTAAAGGGTAGACACAATCCATATAATAAAGTACTCTGTGACACAATCGTAAAATGATGAATGGATGTTGGTTACTCTTTCACGCCAAAACTACTGAACCGATTGGGCTAAAACTAGGTTTATAGATAGTTTAGACGCTGGAATAACATAAAATAGGTTTTTATCCCGATATTCCCACGGGAACGAAGACTATGCGAGTGAAACCGCGGGGCACAGCTAGTCTAGTACATATTTAACCCTAGAAAGATAACCTACGCCTCAGAGGCGCCTGCACGAATGAAATATTGATGTCTCTTTTTATCCTTAGCCCGTATACACCTGTCCTTCTTAACCAACTCAGTCGACGGTCAACCTCGTCGAATGACGACTGTCTTTGTTCGGTAAGTGCCATTGTTTTGGTGTTATGACGAGTTCATGCGCTCCCGAGGCGTATGTTTATCTTTTGTGTAACTTTTAAGTGTTCGTTGGTCATTATTATTTATTGCTATAAAACGGAAGTATACAGAGTTCTGTTTTGTTTTTAGGTATTATTAGTTACGCAATCATCATGACAAGCAATAGAGCGCCAGTAGACGACGAAATATGTTCTTTATTGGGCCTAGATCAAGAAAATAACAGTGATGAACCTCCGGAAAGTGACAGCGAGATAGAAGATCACGTGAGCGAAGACCAAGACGCAGAGTGACTTTGATGATGACTTTAATGATATTGGTCCCTGAGGTAGAGAGGAACGATAGTTCAGATGAAGACGAACCAGCTCAGCCATCTTTGGAACCCTCTGAAGTTTGTGAACATGATCATCGATTATTTTTCCAGCTGGAAGAGTGGTTAGAGGTAAGAACAGGCAGAACAGGTCTACCGCTAAAGGTCAAAGTCACGGAACAACCTCTGCCGTAAATATTATTCGTACATGTAGAGGTTCAAACAGAAGGCTGTTGATTTTTGTTACTTTTTATAGAGGTCTACTCATTTGGTTTTAATAAGTATTAATAAACAAGTATAAAATACAATGCTATTTTATTTATATATGTGTACCTATACCTTTTATATAATAAAATAAATTAACACAAAATAATAATAAATATATAAAATATAAGCACTTGGAAACCGTGCGCCTCTGAAGCGTATGGTTATCTTTAAAGTTAGTCTTAATATTATGATAGATAGATAGATAGATAGATAATACTTTATTGTACACCACACTTAAAGAACCGATACAAAGGATACAGAGAAACTATACTTAAATGTACAAGCGGCGGTCTTATCGCTAATAAGCGATTTCTTCCAGACAACCGATGGATGGAGAGGATTCATTTGCAGCAAAAAGACTATGGTTATCTATCTAGGGTTAATAAATAAATCAATGACTTGCGCGGTGTTGTTTCCTCGTCAACGTTATATGTCAAGTTGACGCTGGACATTGGCTTGCATTTGCCAAAGATACAACCGTAGGCTTACTATCTAAGGTCTTTGGCATTTGCTAGTTTAATTAGATGTTACCAACTTATAAAAATAAATTCTTCTTTAGTAGTCTAATATTCAACTGTATCATCATAATGCTAGTTGGCCATCAATATCGTCCAGTTTGTTATAAAATATTCTCACAATTTTTGTTTATGATAATATAATTTATAGGTTGTATCTACTATATCTACTACACCAAAGTTCTAAAAACTAGGCCTCAATATATAGTCTGGGTTATATTATGTTGTCTGTCATGGAATTTGGTCGTGATCTACTCAGCCATGTGTACTAGAATCGTATTTACCACTTTTTTGTTATATAAAGTAGTTTTTTGAATTATAATATCGTAAAATTAATTGGGCCCGTCCTTTGATTTTATTGTAGTAGGTAAAATATAAAGTTAGTGGCAACATTAATACTCAGCTGTCAATAATTTCTACAAATTCTACCACTACAAGTAGGTCGAACAAATACCTACATTTTTGCTACCTACTTTGCAAGTCCCGTACGCAGCGCCGTGCTACTATTTTATTCAATTTACCTGTTTATTCGTTCAATTATCATCATGTGACTGAGCGCACGGCCTATTATTGAATTCAAGAATACAATACTACCAGCATATTACAAAAACATGCTCTAGAGAAATACCAAATATAGAAAATAAATGTGTTTACCGAACAATCAATACATAAATCGAATCTGCAAAATTGCCGAAAATGTTTTGAAGACGAATACTGTTACAAAATAACTGTTTCGGTAATAAACAACAGAATCATCGCTGTGTGAAGTGATTTGTTGCAGTAAATAATAATAAACTCAGGTGTATATACTGCGCGTGTTTTTACATAATAAACTAGTGGGACACTGGATCAAGAAAATTATGATACTTTGGTAAGTAATATTCTATAAGTAATTTTTCTAATATGTAAGGATATTAAATTAGTTATTTTTCATAGATATACGCATTAACATCTAAGTATAACTTCTTCCAAATGATGAGTGTTATCTACATAGAATAATTTCGAAAATGTAGGTGTTTAATATGTAGGTGTGTATCTACGCTTTTCCAAACGATATTTGATTGCGTATTTTTCCAAACCAGTTTATAATGAGAAAAACTTGAATAAAAAATATTAAGTAGTTATGCCACATTTTTACAGTACCTAATATAAGTAATCTTTATACATTTATAGTTGATATTAAAAAAATATTTCGTAATAGTCTAGGAGCTGACTGCAAAATATTGCAGTTATTTTTTTTACCAGATACCTAAATGTTCTTTCGAAATTGTTTATTTTCTTGTTATGTACTTTTTTTATAATTTATCAGTATAATAAATAAGAACAGTAGGTATATTATGTGAATTTATTTGGATGCATGCCTGAGTGATTTTTTTATCATCAAAACAGGTGGCAACCAGTGGGAATGCACTGGTCTCCACCTTAGTCACCATTGGTGACAACTGGATTTATCTTATAATTTGTTTGAATTGTTACCACTGCTGACATGTGGGAATTGCCTTTTGAATCCAGCAGCAGGTTTCCACCTCCAGTACCGCCAACGATTCTGTGTAACTACTATGGAGGGCACAAATTCAATTTTTTCACTAAATATTGTTTTGTCACCTGTGAAAATTGAGTACCGTAAATGTAAGTGTGAGTTGTTGTAGTGGTAGGCTTCTTTTGCAGGAGGCCGCCTGGGGAAGTACCACACCTTTGCCAGTTATTCATCCGCCAAGCAGTAATGTCCAAACATTACTGTGTTCCGGTATGAAGGGCAATGTTACCAGCGAAATTACTGGGCATGATGAGATTCAATTACTCATATCTCAGGGTGATAGGCGCAGTGCAGTGCCGCGCAGAATTTTGAATTTTAAAATACTGGGTGGCACTGTGTCTGATATGGGCAATCATGATGCTTACCATCAGGCATCTGATGAGCTCGTCTTGTCACTCACTATCATAAAAAAAAAAAAAAAAAAAAATCACATTTCACCAATGACATCACCAGTTACATGAGGTGACAAGATAAACAAATTACATTAAAAGATCCTAGTTATCAACAGTGATCACTAATGAGGTGGGGACCTAGGTGCGGACATTATATTACACCTCACATGTGTAAAACTTCTATAAGCTATTAGAGAATATCTTGGAATAAAAAAGTTGCACAGGTTTCTTTACAGCTAGTTACAATATTCCTGGTGCAGTAGGAATATGACCCGATATTTCTTTTTCACCTGATCAACGCTTATCTACTGTCTCGTTCTAACTACTACAGATAAATGTCCCTTGGTCACTGTGCTAGAGCCGCAGCTTTGAATCTGAAGCTCTAATTGGCAATAGTTATCTGATGGTGAAGTAATATTTTGCAATCTGGCCTCCCGGACTATAACTGACATTTAACGCTGATCATGTAAGTAGGTACTTGCTTATCAATGATAGAAGAAGATAAAGATATTATCTAATGGTATCTTTATTATACACAGTACAATATTTATATACAGGCTGAACACACACCTGTAACCACACCTACATGTAATCACTCTTCACAGGAACACACAAATCCAACTCACAATACATTCAACATACATAGTAGTGGTAGGCCTCTTTTGCAGGGGGCCGCCTGGGGAAGTACAACACCTTTGCTAGTTATTCATCCGCCAAGCAGTAATGTGCAAACATTACTGTGTTCCGGTATGAAGGGCAATGTTAAAGGGGAATTTTGAATTTTAAAACACTGGGTGGCACTGTGTCTGATATGGGCAATCATGATGCTTACCATCAGGCACCTGATTAGCTCGTCTTGTCACTCACTATAATAATAAAAAAAATACAAAATAACTTATCACACCTCTTGAGCTCAAAAAGCCCGTCATTGTTGCATACCAGAGCAGGGCTAAAATAACTATTCAACCTCTAGTGCCTAGGGGATAAAGTATATTTCTTTTTAATTTTGTATCTGTCACAAATGAGATTATATTTTTTTGGTGTTGCACGTACTTACAATAAGTCCAAAAGTTTTGATGAAATTAAAAACTAATTTTCTCACAATCATACTGTAAAGTAGAGTGTAACACACGGCGCTTATAACTCGGTTCCTATTTCCTATTGTAGTGGTAGGCCTCTTTTGCAGGGGCCCCACTGGGGAAGTACCACACCTTTGCCAGTTATTCATCCGCCAAGCAGTAATGTGCAAACATTACTGTGTTCCGGTCTGAAGGGCAATGTTACCAGCGAAATTACTGGACATGACGAGTTTCAACAACTAATTATCTCAGGGCGACAGACGCAGTGCAGTGCAGCGCGGAATTTAGGATTTTAAAAACACTGGGTGGCACTGTGTCTGATATGGGCAATCATGATGCTTACCATCAGGCACCTGATTTGCTAGTCTTGAAGTTTCGTATGAGTTGTTGAATCTGAAGATGACATGTAATGATGGGACTGGGTTCTGGGTACACCTCTGCCTACCCCTTCAGGAAAAAGGCGTGTGTTGGAAAAGTATAAGGAAAAAAATATTCCTGAAAACATATTCTTGACTAAGTTAAATTATGCACTAACTACTGGCCCGCCCGCCCGGCTTAGCAGGAGTGGACGTTTTAACAAGAGTAAATTCGTGATACATTGTATGTTATTAGATATAACCCTTATGGTTTACGCAACACACGCAAATTAATGACTATTTCTGTTACAGTGACCAAACCCTAACAGATGTAATTTTCCGCAGACTATTTTGTAGATATATAAATACTACAAACCCCTAGTACATTATTTCTACCGTCTACCACCAATAGTTTTCATACCGCATAAAAATAATGACTTCTTCTATTATTGTGACTAAACCAAAATAGACATATTATATAATGTCCGTGGACTATTTTGTAGATATTGATAAACTACAAACCCCTAGTACATTATTTTATTCTACCATCAATAGATTTCACAGCGCATGCAAATTAATGAATATAATATATGGTAATGTGACACCTTGGTTCACAATATTGCAGTTTTCTTACGTATCCCTATTTTTTTTTCAGAATCTCATATAGCCTATGTCACTCACACTGAATTAAGCTTTCCATAAGTGAAAGAATTTTTTAAATCGGTCCAGTAGTTTCGGAGCTTATTCTTTTTTTTTTTTTTTACATTAAATAGGTCTGCGTTCATTCGTTGCAAACAAAGAAACAAATGTTCTCTTATGATAATATTAGTATAGATTAGGTAACTAACCTATCCTAACACGAAACTGAATTGGTTAGAATAAATTTCTGTTTGGCACACAAGCAAATAATTAATTCAATAGTAATTACTTAACAATGCAAATGATGTTAATTTGTAGGTACTGTTAATTATTATATTGATTACCTACATACCTATAGTTCTCCAGTGGATAAAAGGACACAGCGGATCACTTGGAAACGATGCTGCAGACGAACTGGCGAGGAGAGGATCTGGGATGACAGTGACCGGCCCGTACCCACTCCTTCTCATACCCTTCTCACAGTTCCGTACATAGATCCGCCAGAGATCCGTTGAGCTCCATAATCAAAGATGGGTACAAACAACAGACTGCATACAATCAAAATCAGCTTTACCCGCTTTAAACACGCGGCTTACAAAGCGTCTGTTAAGTCTAAACAGAAAGAACCTTAAAATAATGATAGGGACTATAACAGGTCACTGCCCCTTGAACAAACATCTATTCACCATAAACGCCACAGACAGTCCTCTATGCAGAGGCTGTTTCAAGGCGGAAGAAACGGTTGCCCACGTAGTCCTGGAATGCGAGGCAGTAGCCCTTCAACGTGAACAAATCCTCGGAACAGTGAGGTCACTCCGCGAAGTTCCCAGGAAGCTTCTGAGCTTCTGGGCGGAGTTAGGCTGGCTAGATTAGCCAGGACTTCACGCACAACGGACCAGATTAGAGTCTAAGTGCGGAAAAGGAGTCCACTTTACATTTACCTATAGTTATAGCTAACTTAAATAAATTGTTAAGGGGAATCCTCCGTTTGGCATAAAATTGTATGGCATAACGTTTTCGCATAAATTTTATTAGCATAATAATACTTTGGCATAATAATATTGTAGCATAATAGAAAGTAGTCTTGTAGTGTCTTGTAGTGGTGGGCCTATTTTGCAGGAGGCCGCCTGGGGAAGTACCACACCTTTGCCAGTTATTCATCCGCCAAGCAGTAATGTGCAAACATTACTGTGTTCCGGTATGAAGGGCAATGTTACCAGCGAAATTACTGGGCATGATGAGATTCAACAACTCATAACTCAGGGTGACAGGCGCAGTTCAGTGCCGCGCAGAATTTGGAATTTTAAACACTGGGTGGCACTGTGTCTGTTATGGGCAATCGTGATGCTTACCATCAGGCACCTGATTTGCTCGTAGTAAGATCTTTATAGATATATTTATAGATAAGTATAAGATATATATAGATAAAGATCTTTAAACCGAAACTGAAGTAGTAATTGGTCTAACATGTTTAAGCATAATTGATTGTCCCATAAATTTTTAAGGCGGAGCGCCAGAACCGACCTGAAACTAATAATAGAACTTTACGAAACAACGAGAAGACTAAGCCTCCCGACACCCCGGCCAGGTCAAACATTTGTGTGCATGAACATGTCTGTTTGATCTGTCCCTGTGTGTTATGAGCTTATATAAGTATGTATATCAGTCATCCGGTTACCATAGTACAGGCTTCTAGCCTAGTTTGGGACCAGATGACCGTGTGTGGAAGTTGTCCCATATAATTATTATCTATCCTTTTTTTTTTTGTGACCCAGGGAAATCTGCATACAGATACCCGGCCATGCCGGGGGGAAGGGCCGGGTTATGTCAGGATAGGAAGTCCCTGAAGGGGATCTTCCCGACTGACTAAAACCCTGGGGGATATCCTGCGGGACGCCATGTGTCGGGGCTGCGGGTACGCCGAAGCACTCATCCGCAACATTATTATCTATCCTTATCTAACCTCAACCTAACACATTGCCTGACCTAGGATCGAACCCGGGACCTCATGATCGGCAGTCGAGCTGGCGCCCACAACGCCTAAATTTAAGTTAATTAAAACCTAATCTTACTTTGATAACAGTAATTAGTAATTAAGATGTTTAATTAAGGTCTGTTATCATAATGCCTTCGTAAAATATGTGTAATTACGACTATTAGATCTCTATCGCATAGTGTAGGGTTCCATACCTAGATTCCTGAACGAAACGCTTCCTGAACATACAGCGCCATCTATTAGTTCCTTGCGCATTGTATGGAAATATGCAGTAAAATGGCCATAACTTTTGATTGCGTTAACTTAGAAGTATGATTTTTTTACAGCCACAAGGGACCGCAGATCTGAGTAGTTGATATCAATTACAACTTGATACCTCCACGCGTTCCTGTTAAAAAGCGTATTGACAGACGGACAACAAAGCGATACTATACGGGTTCCTTTTTTCCTTTTGAGGCACGGAATCCTAAAAAGTGCTGAAATATACAATTTTATAGCTGTTTTTATCAAATCTTAAGCTATTAAATACATCCCATTTAGTCCAAAACGCAATGAAATAGTCTTAATTGCTTATAACTTCTATGTACCTATATATAGATAGTTATGAGGTCGCCACAGTCTATGCACTAGGGCGGTATGACAGATTGACGCAGTTTGACACAAACTTATTGAAAATTTACTAAATCGATGTTTTGTATTCCCCTGTTTCCTCCGAATACAGTAAACCTATTTGATATATGTATATCCTGATATTTTAAAGATGAAGTAAAGTATGTCCCTATCATTTTATTTTTGTTTATAAACTCTACATTTTTTGTAGTGAACGTTGTCACGCGAGTAAAACTGGGATTTTTGGAAGTTCACTATGAAAAAAGCAAGGGTTTATAAGAAAAATTAAAATGACAGGGACATAAATTACTCTACTAATAGAATATCAGGATATAAATTTATAGAATGGGTTTATTACATTCGGAGGAAACAGGGAATACAAAACATCGA
Source organism: Hemistola chrysoprasaria (assembly GCA_947063395.1). NCBI lineage: Eukaryota > Metazoa > Arthropoda > Insecta > Lepidoptera > Geometridae > Hemistola > Hemistola chrysoprasaria. Next base: position 5,023,973 of record OX346738.1, on the reverse strand, counting down.
TTTGGTAATATTTTTATAGGACTGTGTCAAATTCCTAGAAGGCCGCGTAACGCTTTTAAGACTGAACGATAGTTACATGTTTGGCCGCATTCGTTATGATTCTAGACAACAGTAATGAGAATGCACGCATCATTGGGTAACTCGTCCAGCCTTGTACGTCGCCATGTTGAAATATTACTCATCATAACAAGTTTATTTATATACTCTAACGCAGTGGTTCTTACCTGTGGTTGGAGGACCACTGGCACAGAATAAATAATAGTACTAACCTACTGGTGGTCCACAGAATCACCTGAAGTGGTCCGCGAAAGCATAAAAGGTGAACGCACATAAATCTGAACGCGCCGAACGAAACGAATTTCGGAATCGGACAGGTGGTAGTGGTAGGCCTCTTTTGCAGGGGGCCTGGGGAAGTACCACATCTTTGGTAATTATTCATCCGCCTAGCAGTAATGTGCAAACATTACTGTGTTCCGGTCTGAAGGGCAATGTTTACCAACGAAATTACTGAGCATGACGAGTTTCAACAACTAATATCTCAGGGTGACAGGCGCAGTGCAGTGCCACGCAGAATTTTTACGCAAACGTAATACCAAAATCTTTTACAATTAGACAATGACGTTGAATCGCTTCCTTCTACAGACACACAATCCCTGAACCAGCTTCACAAAAAGGTGTCCATCACTAACAATTACGCGCTTTGACATCTATTGAATTTCTATTATTTGAATTTAAACTCTATTTACATGATTGTTTTAAAACCTAATTTGGATTGAGCGATTTTTCACCCTATGAAGTTCTGTGTTAAATTTGACACTAAGCGACGCGGGCGAACATAGGAGCATTGGAGTAGACTTATATGCAATAAAATATTTAGTGATTTAAATATATATTTTTTTTTAAATAAATTAATCACACTTATACTTTTTAACTTTTATAAATTTAAATTACAAGAATTAAAATTTAAAAGGGTCAAAAATTTTTCAAATTAAAATGTATTTATGTTTGTGAAGATAATTAAGTTACATGATAGAATTTGGGTTTAATAGTGAGTACAGGTTCGTGGTCCTGATTCTAGCACGTAGAAAGGGCCTTTGACGATATTATTCTAAATTGTTACGTGATATGATTACTTTTATACTCTTAATAAATAGTCGAGTCACAAAAATATTAAAATGTTATCATAAATGTAAAATTAACGAGGACTATGCATTAAAAACAAAAAGTATAACATCATAATGCACAGTACGTAATTGAGATACAATAAACAAATATATAATTCAATGTTTAAAATGTTTTCATTTCACTAGGTAATTAATGCCAAGCCTTAATTTATGTAAAAAAAATAATATTTAACTTCGGATAATATTATACAAAAATATTTAAAATATAATCGACTTCATAGTTTTTCATTCGAACAAAGCGCTGTTGTCCATTTTATTGAGTTAAAAAAATTAAAATAAAATAGAAACACGCAATGTGGATACATAAATTCCTAAAATTATTGTAAATACATGCCTAAATTATGAAAAGCTATCGCTTTCACGCACGTATCTGTTGTTATTCGGTTAGCTTTTTACCTAACGCTGGCATCACGCGGTCGGCCTACGGTTGCCATTCAACTGACCACATAGTCTGGTAAAATATTGATTTAGTACCAGACTCGCGGCTTGGAACACATTTTTGCACGACTGGTTCTCTTTGGTATCCTTACTCTGAGCAATTAGAGCATATTTCCAACAACTATCCGAGTGTGCGGAATCTCACCGCCATCGAATCCATGGGAGCAGTGCTTAGGACAGACGGACGAGCAGTGGCTTTCGGCGCATATCGTTTCCGTTAGGGCTAAAAGGTTCAGGACCACTGCTCTAACAACGGTCGGCAACTAGCTTAAAAGGGCCTCTGCACTTTACACTTAAAAAAAATTGTCTCCGGGCACGCCTATCAAAAGACCGGCCCCCTTATTACGAACAGCCTGAGCGAACAGCAGTAGAAGTGTGGAAAGTTTAATTGCTTAATGTCTGCTGTCAAACGGCATACAAACAATGACGTTTGACAGCAAAACTTACTGCTGTTGTAACGCGATTGCATATTCACCACACCACGAACATGCAATCGCGTAACAACAGCAGCTAACTTGCCAAGTCTCAATTTAATGTCAATGAATGCAAATATTTTATAATATAAATAAATAATAAATAAAATAAATATGGGACAACTTCCACACACGGTCACCTGGTCCCAAACTAGGCTAGAAGCCTGTACTATGGTAACCAGATGACTGATATACATACTTAATTACGCTAATAACACCCAGACACAGATCAAACAGACATGTTCATGCACACAAATGTTTGACCTGGCCGGGGATCGAAACCGGGGCCTGCGGCACAGAAAGCAGAGTTACTACCGTCTGCGCCAACGAGGCTGTCGAATTTTGTACCAAACTTGGCATAATATTTATCTTGTGATCTCAATTCTTTTTGTCGATGTTTTGAATGCGTGGCGAGGCTTGCATATTTACATTTACGGTTTTGATGGGATCAATATTTTCTTGATGCATTCGCTGACCCCACTTCGGGTACTTCCCCTAATTAAGAACCCCTGAACTAGATAATCCTACTAATATTATAAATGCAAAAGTTTATGAGGATGGATGGATGTTTGTTACTCTTTCACGCCAAAACTACTGAACCGATTGGGCTGATATTCGGTATGTAGATAGTTTAGACCCTGGAATAACATGGGGTACTTTTTATTCCGATATTCCCACGGGAACGAAAACTACGCGCGTGAAACCGCGGGGCACAGTTAATTATTATAAAATAGAATACAATATCTACAGCCTCGTTGGCTCAGATGGTAGTAACTCAGCTTTCTGTGCCGCAGGACCGGGGGTCGATCCCCGGCCAGGTCAAACATTTGTGTGCATGAACATGTCTGTTTGATCTGTCCCTGTGTGTTATAACCTTATATAAGTATGTATATCAGTCATCTGGTTGCCATAGTACAGGCTTCTAGCTTAGTTTGGGACCAGATGACCGTGTGTGGAAGTTGTCCCATATTATTATTATTATATAATATTTTCACCAGACAAATCATTGAACAATGAACAAATCATAATAATAGCCTTGTTTTTCCGATCTTTACCTTGATTTCAAGTATTTTTACTTGTATTGTACGTAACTATTTACGTATATTTTTACTTCAACACGTTACCGAGAAAAAGGGTCTTGACAGACAGACAGGCAAACAGACAGACGGACAAGTCTCTCTCTGTCTTCTCTCTGTCTAGTCCATAGAAATGGTACCGTCAAGACGGGCGCCCCGGCTATTTGTATAGCTTTATAACAATAATGTGGAGTATCCCAGGCCTGCTATAATACTAGATACACAGACACGTCTATATAACACCTCTTCTTTTTCCGGCCAGGTCATAAAAATAAGATTTGCATGAATACATGAACAGGTGGTGTATCTACGGTTGTCAATTCCCGTTCTAAATCCTCTAAGGGAAATACACGTTAAACTCAATTGTAAAACGAGAAAATTATCCAAATTGATGTAACTTAACACCGGAACTCATAACCACATCCCCATACAATGAGGGGTATATTAAACATGGCCGGAAACTATTAGATGCCTAATCATCTTTAGTAATTTGACAAATTAGCTGTCACGGCTGGACGTGGGCAACTCAGAACATTAGAGCGTACACAATCACATGGCCTTCTAGGAATTTGACACAATCCTATGAAGAATTTACCAAATCGATGTTTTGTATTCCCCTGTTTCCTCCGAATATAATTAACCCATTCTAAAAATCCCAGTTTTACTCGCGTGATTGGACGTTCACTACAAAAAAATATAGAGTTTATAAACAAAAATTAAATAATAGGGACATACTTTACTTCAACTTTAAAATATTAGGATATAAATATATCAAATAGGTTTACTGTATTCGGAGGAAACAGGGGAATACAAAACATCGATTTAGTCAATTTTCCATAGGATTATGTCAAACTGCTAAGAGGTCCTGTACCCTGTTATGAGGGCGCTGAAAGCACTGTTTAGTTTAAAAAAATACTATAACTAGGGGAACATTCTGTAGTAATCGAATAGAATTTTGAAAGTAATCCGCTATCTTTATAAAAAAAAATCCCTAAACCTAATTTGAGCTTGCCATTTTCGAGAAGGCAGTACCTCATCTCCCCTTTTTATATCAGTGGTAAAAGGTTTGGTCAGGGTATAAAACATAACATACATTCACGCCTTTTTCCCGAAGGGGTAGGCAGAGGTGTACCCAGGACTCATCGCCAGTATGTTATTGGTCCCATGTAATAGGGGGCGAGCCTATCGCCATCTGCCGGGCACAGTCAGGGTATGGCTTTAAAATATTGTCGCAACAACATGCTCTTCGTGCTTGAAACGGCCTCATGCTTTTGTATTCCAATCGCGTTTCAAGATGCGTGAAAATGCTTTTATGTTTTATGTAAATTTGGTGATCACGACGTTTACTGTTATACATAACATATACAAAATACAAAATTCTTTATTGACAATAAATATTGGTACACAAATATCAAGATTCACTACCTTTTGCTTTAGTTCGAAAACTGCCTTGCAAAAGGTAGTGTCCTCCCCAATAACTATTAACAATAACATCGTGCTTATTTCTAATTTTAAATAGTAATTTTAACTCTTTTATTCTCACGTATACAGTATGAGCGTAAATGCGAATGCTTAGTTATTACTTATAATTAGCATAATGAGCTTTTGTATAGGTATCTTATACATATAGATAATTACGTATGTTATATAGGTATATAAAATATAAACATTAGTACATGTTCATATAACATGACATTCCATTATATATAATACATAAATAAACTATATAATTATATTAGTACGTTTTTTATTGCAAAAAGCTGCTCTGTTTCATCATAGTCAAGCTGGTGCAGCCAATCCACTATTAAGGCTTTAAGTTTATTGAAATTCATTGATTTAATGCTACGGGTATGCCTTGCATACATAACCTTCATATTTTCACTTTATTGCTGACATTTTGTGAAATTATGATCCTAAGGATAACAGTAACTATAAGATTTGACATTAACACATATCATTAGATTTTAATTAATTAACTAACATAGACTTATACCTAATTAATATTTAATATTATTAAATGATTGTATTGTAATAATGATTTGAAAATTAAGTTGATAATATGTATAATAGCTAATGCGTTCATATTATTACAATCTATACTATTATATAAAGAGAGAAAGTGATTCACTGACTGACTCATCAACCCAGAGCCAAAACTATTGGACCGTTTGTGATGAAATTTGGATAATAGTAATGTACTAGGGGTTTGTAGTACTTACCAATACCTACAAAATAGTCCATATGCGTAGTTTATATGCGGCATGAAAACTATTGGTAGTAGAAATAATGTACTAGGGGTTTGTAGTAGTAGTAGATACTTATATATCTACAAAATATAAGTGCGCGGTAAATTTGTACATCTGTTAAGGTTTGGTCACTGTAACAGAAATAGTCATTGATTTGTGCGCGCTGCGTAAACCATTAGGGTAATATCTATAAAAATACAATGTATCACGTATTTACTCCTGTTAAAACGTTCACTATACCTACTTCTGCTACCCGTGCGAAGCCGGGGCGGACCACTAGTAAATAAATAAATAAATAACAGCTTAAGGTAAACGTCACCCGTACAAAATGAAAATGCATAGATATGAAGAAATAGGGAATAATTTTCCACTCCATTGTTTGTGGTCGGCTCTGGATCTGGCCTTTATTTGCACGAAAACATATTTTGTTAAAGGAAACCGTACCGGTTGTTTGCTATTTCAAAAAATAACATTAACATAACCTAAAAACTACTTTTTACAATTTTCATAAATACGATAGTTGTGTTTTATTGTTCTAGACTAAGACAAATTGGTATTTTACATAACATAACATATATTCACGCCTTTTTCCCGAAGGGGTAGGCAGAGGTGTACCCAGGACTCAGTCCCATATTAGATACACCCACATTTCGCCAGTATGTTATTGGTCCCATGTAATAGGGGGCGAGCCTATTGCCATCTACCGGGCACAGTTCCAGACTCCAGGCAGTTATTGAGATAATTCCTAATGGAAAAATCAAATATTTAAATATTGGTATTTTAAACAGCATTTTAACCGACCGAATTATACCGACCGAAAAAAAGCTAATTACAAAGCTTTTTATAACGCTTTGTAATTAGTTTTTTTTATGTTTATTATATTTACATGTTAAATGTAACTGGTTTCGTCCGTTTTAATTGAAATAAACAAATGTGATTAATTCTTAAAATGAAGATATGTTAAGAATTTATCGTAGGTAACGGCGTGTCGCTTCGCCAGAGGCAATTTGCATATATTATCATTTTCCGACATCTTGCCCGGTTAACTATAAACATAGTCGCTTAAGGTTTAACGTCAACCATACAAAATGATTTTTTTTTATGATAGTGAGTAACAAGACGAGCAAATCAGGTGCCTAATAGTAAGCATCCTGGTTACCCATATCAGACACAGTGCCACCCAGTGTTTTAATATTCAAAATTCTGCGTGGCACTGCACTGCGCCTATCACCCCGAGATATAAGTTGTTGAAACTCGTCATGCCCAGTTATTTCGCTGGTAACATTGCCCTTCAGACCGGAATACAGTAATGTTTGGTGGTTGTTAAACTGGCAAAGGTGTGGTACTTCCCCAGGCGGCCCCCTGCAAAAGAGGCCTACCACTACAAAGAAAATGCACAGATAGAAGAAACAGGGTATAATCATGAACCAAATTCTTTGTGGTTGGCTCTGGATCTGGCCTTTATTTGCGAAAACACATTTTGATAAAGAAAACTGTATGGTTTTTTTGCTATTTAAAAAAAACATTGACACATTGACACTTCTATACAATTTTCATAAATACGAAAAAACTGTAAGCTTTTCTTTAACAAAATATGTTTTCGCGCAAATCAAGGCCAGATCCAGAGCCAACAACAAACAATTGAGTGGAAAACTATTCCCTATTCATTCATATCTGTGTATTTACATTTTGTATGGGTGACGTTTAACCTTTACGTACGCGTGTCATTCAACTTACTACAACACTGAATACATAATTAATTATACATTAAAATTTGACGTGGCTGAAGTTTTAACAAGCTTTAACTTCGTTCTACCAGTTCTACCTAGAGGTCGCTGAAATGGTATATAAATCCTACTAATCCTAATCCTTCCTAATCCTAATCCTAATCCTATATCCTATATATTATATATACTATTATAAAGGCGAAAGTTTGTAAGTATGGATGTATGTATGGATGTTTGTTACTCTTTCACGCCAAAACTACTGAACCGATTGGGCTGAAATTTGGTACGTAAGTAGCTTAGACCCTGGAATAACACATAGGGTACTTTTTATCCCGATATTCCCACGGGAACGAAGACTACGCGGGTGAAACCGCGGGTCACAGCTAGTATTATTATAAATACGAAAGTTTTAGAAGTTGTATGGACGGATGTTTTGTTTCTCTATCACGCCAAAACTACTGAACCGATTGGGCTGAAATTCGGTATGTAGATAGCTTAGACCTTGTAATAACACATAAAATAATGCCAGTGTACCATCAACGGTACTATTCCAACCTAACTTCAAAGTCAAAAAGATTTATTCAAATTGGTCACAAGGCTGACAATTTTGTACGTCAATGAAGATAAACAGTAATGAGTCTACCGCGCGTTCGGAAAGATAACTTTACAAGAAGAACATACGTTTAACAGTATTTGGTACGGTTACACACAGGGATAGATCAAACAGACATGCTCATGCGCACAATTTTTTTTTTTATGATAGTGAGTGACTAGAGGAGCAAAACAGTTGCCTGATTGTAAGCATCATGATTGCCCATATCAGACACAGTGCCACCCAGTGTTTTAAAATTCAATATTCTGCGCGGCACTGCACTGCGCCTGTTACCCTAAGATATGAGTAGTTGAACCTCATCATGTCCAGTAATTTGCTGGAAACATTGCCCTTCAGACCGGAACACAGTAATGTTTGCACCTTACTGCTTGGCGGATGAATCACTGGCAAAGGTGTGGTACTTCCCCAGGCGGCCCCCTGCTAAAGAGGCCTACCACTACAAAACCTTTTCACCTGACCGGCGATGACCCAGGACCTGCGGCTCAGAAAGCAGGAGCACTATCGGTTGAGCCAACCGGCCGGTCAAATGCATGACATACGCTATCAAATTACGCAGATAGCAAACAATGGTTAAATATAACTCGACTGATTGTTGAAAAGGGGAAATTACATACAAGGTTACTAAAGCATCATCAGAAAGGGTCATTGGCCATCACATAGAACACCTCTCGCTATAGAACCAGTTCTGAAATCGCGATAAAAAACCGTTGCTTTATAGAAAACACACATAAACAAAAATAAAATGAAAGGCACATACTTTACTTCATCTTTAAAATATCAGGATATAAATATATCAAATAGGTTACATAACTGTATTCGGAGGAAACGGGGGAATACAACACATCGATTTAGTACATTTTCCATAGGATTGTGTCAAACTGCTAAGGTCCTCTTTCCTGTTAAGCCTTAAACAAAATGTCATCGTAATTATCAGCCGGAAAACGTCAATACTGTTCCTATTATATCCAAACAACCAGTAGTGTCCGGGAAAGTAAAATGTCCCTTCCCTCTACTGGTAGTGCCAAGCAGTTCTGCCATGGGGGATAAACGCTCGAGAACCTATCTTCCCCAACCGTTATCGGTTCCACGAGCGATGTGGCCATTGCCACTTCAACTTGCATAGTATACTCTGCGAGCTATGTCGGTAACTCCCGTGGAGATCTCCTCATTTCTTTGACAGCCTCGTTGGCTCAGATGGAAGTAACTCTGCTTTCTGTGCCGCAAGCCCCGGGTGCGATCCCCGGCCAGGTCAAACATTTGTGTGCATGAACATGTCTGTTTGATCTGTCCCTGTGTGTTATAAGCTTATATAAGTATGTATATCAGTCATCTGGTTACAATAGTACAGGCTTCTAGCCTAGTTTGGGACCAGATGACCGTGTGTGGAAGTTGTCCCATATTATTATTATTTCTGGTTTTATCTCAACAAACAATGAAACAAAATGTATTGAATGCTTAATTTTTTTGCGGTTTCAGCGTTTTTCCACAGTGACCGTTGTTCCAAGCGATATAGAGTACAATGACCTTAATGACCTGTAATACTGTAACCACAACATAACAAGTATACAGAAGTCAAGTTCATGTATGTACTCTATGTACCTCACTTTTCATACCTACGCTCTGCGGTCGCGGCTAGGGTTGTCAACTCTGGCTTATGCGAAAAACGATGTAATACTTTTCATGTTGTGTGGAAACTATAATTTGTATGTTATCTCGCTTGAAACATTTTTTTTTCGTTGCTCGACTAACACCCATGCTCGAGCATGGTATATGCTGAAAACCAGCGCTGCGCAGGATTAACGCGGCACACAGCTGAGCATATTCCATTGTCAGAAATTGTGTGTATTTACATTAGTAGGTACCTGTTCTTTTATATATATAATTATTAGTAAGGCAATATATAAGGAATTATCTCAATAACTGCCTGGAGTCTGGAACTGTGCCCGGTAGATGGCAATAGGCTCGCCCCCTATTACATGGGACCAATAACATACTGGCGAAATGTGGGTGTATCTACTATGGGACTGAGTCCTGGGTACACCTCTGCCTACCCCTTCGGGAAAAAGGCGTGATTGTATGAATAACTAAAATAATTCAATTTCAACAACAAAACATCACAAGACGCGTGTCTGAAGCGGATTGCACTCACGCTGTCACCGAACCCTTCCGAGATATGGTGTCCGTGGGCGATGTCTATGTGTGCGTACCTCGGGCGCGCGTTCCATGTAGATTGACTTCTGTATTCTATACACTTGTTATTTTGTGTTGTAATACTGCATTTTACAAATTAAGTGACTCATGAATGACCAATTTATTGCATTCGCCCACATTCATAATATTATTGGTATGACTTTACCTCCTACAACAAAGTTTTAGCATAATATTTATTAATTGATTGAATTTGGCGTTTTTTTCGGAACTCCATTGCAAACTCCTAGAACAAGAATATTTAGTTTTTAGTTCCGATTTTTTTGTGTCAAAACACACAAATGTCGATATATGAATGGTGTCACTAACAACAATAATACCTAATAGCATTTCCTCTTTGCATGCAATATTGCGGGCGGGAGGGCGGTGCACTGTGCATGTTGTTTTTGACACTAAAAAATCGGAATAATCGGATAAATATTCTTGTTCTAGGAGTTTATAATATTTATTGTAACCCCTGACCAAAAATGACGGTGTGTTATAAGTTTTACGTGTATGTATTCTGTGACATCTAAACCACCGCCGTTTTCAAAATAGTTTTCGTTTGAAAGGTGACCTGATCAAGTGTGTTCTCAGCTATGTCTCATAAAAGTCGGTTCAGCCATCAGCTCTTTTCCAGCGGCACACCCCTGACACTCGACTCAATTCACATACAAAAGCCGCGATATAACTACCTACTACACAGACACTGCACACATGGAGTTTTCACGCACGAGTTCGTGTCAGGTGTGTTCCGAGCTCACGGGGGCTCGTCGAGAGGTCAATCCAACTCGCGGGATCAATTCGAAATATGGTGTCCTGTCACCTCAATAAAATATTGCAACAAAATTGTCGTAAGTCCCTGATGCTGCTGTTTCAGATTCAGATGGGCCAGTTGTCAAATATATCTAATTTTGCCTTCCAAGGCACAACTACTATGCCCAACTAGTTGTGCCGTGAGTACTTTTAATTCCCTCCTACAAATTGGCCCATTCGGAAAAAATATACCCATGGCCCAACAGACGATAACTCGAATCCCTTGTTGTGCCGTTGGTGCTTTTAAGACACAACTGATTGATCCGTTGGGGGAAAAATGCACCTATAGACCAACTGGACGCAAGCTGGACGCAAACGGCAGTACACAGCCAAAGATAAAACTGCGCAATGTGCTATGGGGAGTCAGAGTGGTTTCTGAGTTCCCTATGACTCAACCAGGTGGGCATTGTTGTTGTGCCGTGGGTCCGGGTTGAGTCGTTGGTAACTCAGAAGAAGAAGATAGTATAAGATAGAACGGAATCCAAAGTCACAAGTCACAACTGCACAACCAATTGAGCATAGAAAGAAGAAAGAAAGAAAATTTTATTTATTCACAACACACATACAAAAATATTAACCTGACCTGAAAAATGCTAACATTGCGTGTGCCACGAAACGGTACCAACTCAGCATAAGCAGGTTGAAGAACAACCTGCGCTGGTCTTCCGTTGGTACCTATTCCGGTGACTTATCGGACTTACCTAACACTAATTACACGTCCATAGAATTGTTATATGATATATAGAAGAATAGAATTGTAATATGATGATATATAATTAAAAAAAAAAAAAATAATAAGAACAAGAATACATCATAAAATATATATACATATTTATGGTAATCGTTACTAGTTACTGCCTCGGTGGCGTAGAGGGCGCATGCTCGACTGCCAATCAAGAGGTCCCGGGTTCAATCCCCAGGTCAGGCAGTGTTAAATATTAGATTTTTCCATTAGGAATTATCTCAATAACTGCCTGGAGTCTGGAACTGTGCCCGGTAGATGGCAATAGGCTCGCCCCCTATTACATGGAACTAACAACATACTGGCGAAATGTGGGTGTATCTACTATGGGACTGAGTCCTGGGTACACCTCTGCCTAACCCTTCGGGAAAAAGGCGTGAATGTATGTTTTATGTTTTGTTACTAGTTACTAAGTTGAAAATGTTTAGCATAGCAAGTACTATTATTTATTCTGTGGTTGTGCCTTGGAAGGCGTGCTTTTGGACTCATTGGAATCGTCACAATAACCTTTTCAGAAAGATGATAAGGGTATGGTGGAGGAAAAGACGAGGTTTATTAATAAAATTCCTTAATTTACACGTGTTTTTCCATTTATTTTGCAGATAAGCTGTACAGCGCCATTATCGGCGTCAACACGAATCTAGTCAAACAACAGGAATGATACGCCATCTGCCGCGCCACGCGTGAACCAAAGATGATTTCAACGCCATCTGTCGTTTGAACGCAATGCCACGTATAAAATATGCTTCGTTGGCACGGATCGTGGTTATTCTATGCCTGTTCTGTCTATGGCTGCAGATCATGCTCTCCGCTTCGAGCGGAGGACTGTACAGAGAAGGTAATTTAATATACGGAAAGAAACAATCCGCTCACGAGCGGGTCTTAAATTTTTTTTTTGTTTTTTTTTTTTTATGATAGTAAGTGACAAGACGAGCTAATGAGGTGCCTGATGGTAAGCAACATGATTGCCCATATCAGACACAGTGCCACCCAGTGTTTTAAAATTCAAAATTCTGCGCGGCACTGCACTGCGCCTGTCACCCTGAGATTTGAGTTGTTGAATCTCATCAAGCCCAGTAATTTCGCTGGTAACATTGCCCTTCATACCGGAACACAGTAATGTTTGCACATTACTGCTTGGCGGATGAATAACTGGCAAAGGTGTGGGTACTTCCCCAGGCGGCCCCCTGCAAAAGAGGCCTACCACTACAAATTAGCAAATTCCACGTGGCGGCGCTCTCCCGTGAGCTAGGTGTAAGTCTTCGGCGAAATTTTTCTTTCCCACCTACCGCCTACAGGGGTGTTTGTTTTAATCCTCAATAGGCTGATGCATTATTCACCCTACGCACACTAAAGACCGCTTTAATCAATAAAAAATATAAGAATTGACGCTTTAATGGAGCGGCGCCCCCTGCAAAAGAGGCCTACCACAAAAAGTGTTTATTGCCAATGTCGCAATTCTTTCTTATGCAAGTTGTTTTGGTTGCTGTAGATGCAGCCCCTTAAGAATCACTACATCTTTCTGTCACACATTTAGTTATTTATCGTTCCACATGCCTACTACCTAATAAGCTCCAAGATATATCAACTACATTCCCGTTTAGATTAAAATATACATATATGTCTATAAACTACTTATATTATGATATTATATACCTACAAATACAATTTTACTTCTTCTGTCACACTACCGACCAAATGTGATTTACTGTACTCTCCTCTCCATCGGTTAGAGGGGCCTTGTGGGCGGGGCCGGCGTTGCTGCCCTTATGAGCAGACGCTCGTATGTCCGCTGAAACTAGCTTTACCGGCTAACAGTCGCGCTCATGTGGTGACAACGTACGTAGCTCCGCGAAAATAGTGTATAATGCCGTCCTGCGCTATTATAACTTGTCGAAAAAGAAGCCAGGTGTCTAGTGTAGCCCGAGAAGGGATTTCTTTTTACCGGTTAGTCCTAAAACCTTTAAATTCAAGTGATATTTGTAATTATTACAAAAGTATTATGTAATTGTTAGACAAAAACTGACACTCTTGCGAAAAATATTTGAAATTATATTACAATACATAGGTTCCTGGGCCTTGTACTCGTAGGCGATCGCGCAATGAACTGCGTCCTTTGCGAGAGTCGCGTGCGCCAGGGCGAAGCTTGAATTCCGGAAAATCCCCGCGCATCGATAGTGTTGTACCATGTTGTAAACATTGTCGATATTAAGTGTCGTATTATTATGAGTAATATTTTGAAATTAAAATACCTCTTTGTAGTCGTATTTATTAGGAACAAATTGATGTTCTAAGCAAAGATCAATAAATCAAAAGTACCTACAACCGACGTGCATATAGTATGAAGAATTTCATGAATGTGGAAGAAGCGAAAGCCGTGTGTCAGGATAGTATCAAGTGTGTGTGTGTCTCTTACTGTCTGTCTGTGATACAGCGTCTAAAGAAAAAAGTTGTTCTCCTCTTTGTCACCCGAAATAAATACGTGGCATCTACTTGGTCTGTCACCATGTTAATTGTGATTATCAATTTAGTTGTCGAGTGTGGGTTTTCGTATAAAATTTTGTTTAATTGTACCGTAAAAATATGAAATTAAAATTTTATTTTATTTTCCAAAAAATACGTTGTCTTGTCCAAAAGTAGCTATTCAACGTGGCAATGTTTCCACCATCTTGGGTACGCTGCTAATAGCAGCGTACTAGAGATCTGACGTAGTAATCTGATAGTGGTTTAGAGCACTTGGATTGTCTATAAGCTGACATGTCGGCCTATGAGTTTTCGAAGTGTTCTATGGCATAGTGTATTTAGTTAGGGTAGATAGTAAGTAGCTGTATTTTTTAATATTTTATCAATAAAGGCACTTTGTCCTAGTAAAAGAAAATATTGTTCAATATTAAATAAGTAAGTGTGAATGAGGATATGCGAGAAAAAGGAGTGAGTGCAGAGATGACGGATGATAGACTGGAAATGATCATTTGATAAATAGGTACGCTTGTATTTTTAACTTGTGTCATTTATTTACTTACTATAGGTTTAACCCATGTCTTTCTATGCATGAACGACGTTTTTCGCGGTAACTCACAGACCAAAAAAACATATAATTAATAAAATTATAATATGTCATACATTCACGCCCCTCTCCCGAAGGGGTAGGCAGAGGTGTACCCAGGACTCAGTCCCATAATAGATGCACTCACATTTCGCCAGTATGTTATTGGTTTCATGTAATAGGGGGCGAGCCTATTGTCATCTACCGGGCACAGTTCCAGACTCCAGGCAGTCACCGAGACAATTCCCAATGGAAAAATCCAATATTTAACACTGCCTGACCTGGGGATCGAACCCGGGACCTCTTAAATGTCACAAAATAATAATAATAATATGGGACAACTTCCACGCCCGGTCATCTGGTTCCAAACTAGGCTAGAAGCATGTACTATGGTAACCAGATTCGTATACATACCTACTTATATGAGCTTACTTATACCCCCAGACATAGAAATTATATAGTAACAACATTACATAGTAAGGACATTGTATAGTAGTTAATTAATTAATTAGTTTAATTGGCTATGAAGCCGTATTAGTTAATAACAAATAAATAAATATAGCGAATAGTTAAAGTAATAATATTACAGTAATTTTATCGATATCGAAAATCGACCTTTAGGTGACCGTAACATGTATCCCACCAAAAACATACATGTAAAAAAGGAGAGCCGAGTTCAATACAAAATTTATGCTTGCCTGTGGGCTTCGCCGCAAAAAGATTGGAGGTCTAGTGCCAAGTTCTATGCAAAATCCAAATATGTATTTATAGGAACAAAATAACATTATGAACAAGTATTAAACTTTATTTATTTGCTTTATTGGATACCTATAACAATTGCTGTTAATTAAAACATGTGAGATCTTAAAGTAGTTTAGATTTGACTTGGCCAGTTTTTATCAGAATTTATAACTTTATAAAATGACTGATGTAATGAAAATTTCGTTCCTATAAATACATATTTGGATTTTGCATAGTACTTGGTACTCATTTAGATCTCCAATCTTTTTGCGGCAAAGCCCACAGCCAAGCATAATTATTATTTTTGTGCTGAACTTGGCTCTCCTTTTTTACATTTTTGTTTTTGGTGGGATATCATTACTTTTTGTAAAGAAAACTAGCCAGGTATTGAGATTTAATGTTTTTTCTTGCGTTTCCTTTGCATGGTTTTTGGCTGGGGCGTCGCTACAACATAAGTTTGCTGCTTTCAAATGACGTCAGTATAGCGTTTTCTCACTGTAACTAGAACTGAGTGAGTGAGACAACGCTAAATGCGTGACAGTTAACAGCGGCATTGACAGCAGAAAACTTATAGCGAACGGGTTGTATAAAGTATTTATTTATTCATTGAATCTCATGTATGTACTTCACTTTTATACTGTTACTGGTTTAGGCACGAAGAACGTTTGTGGTTATAGTATGTCAATCATTTAATTAATCGTTGAGAAAGAAGCAGGATGTACATATATGTAATAAAACAATAAATAACTAAATCGGTATTCGTTAGCGGTGCCTCTGTTTATGTGTTGCTCGGGAGCGCTTTTATGAAGATTTACTTCTGTTTTGTGTATAATTATGTGGTGCCGCGCGCCGCCGAAGACACACGTTGACCGGTTGTTTAGCGCGTATTACAAGTTTTTTTGTATGGGGACACCACTTATTTGTTGACTTAACTTTATTTTTACATATCTGTTTGTAATACTACATATTATGGGGATTATTTCAAATATCTGCTTGTAACGTTGTAACGGTTCCAACGTTACGGGGACCCCCCCTATTTTTGAACTTTTTTTAATTTATAATTTTTTTCCTACACTTAAACACAATTACCGAGCTGGATTCCAAATTTCATCCTTCTAGGTCATCTGGAAGTAGGTTAGATTTAGGTACTATATGTCAGTCAGTCAGTCAGTGCTAAAATATACGACTTTTTGACCTTCATATCTTTATAACAGTTTGAGCTAGCTTCATGAAATTTGGGCTACTAGATTTCCTTATGGATATAATTAAACTACGTAGTTTTATGTGTTTACCTTAAAGCGATTTTGAGTTATAGAAATGTCAAAAGTGGCACCAAGTGGTTCGTGTAATATTACACTCGGCGCTGGCTAGCCAGTTCCTTCACTTGCCTTGACACGCTGCCGCGTGTCTAGATGAGCTTTTGCGCGTGTGTGTCAAACGCAGTGTTTCCGCTAGATGATAATCAATAGCAAACTCGCGTTCTGATACAAATGAGGAACTATTTCCAATCTAACCTCTTTCATCCTGATCTGTGCTCTTCTCCCTGCACGGTTGTCTGGAAGAGATCGCTCTTAGCGATAAGACCGCCAATTGTTACATTATTTGTTATAATTGTATATTTAATTTTAAGGTTTCATGTTTGTAGTGTAATAATAAAGAGTTAATCTATCTATCTATCTATCTACATAGATTGAATAATTATGAGTTTAAAAATAAAATTAAAAATTATTTGCTAAATTTAAATTATGTTGAAACAGAAGAATTGCTACTATAGACCTTCCTTTATAACCCACACACACACACCCACCCTCACACACACCCCCACCCTCACACACACCCCCACTCTCACACGTAGTCTCACGCAGCGCATCCCATATCGATACACACAACAAATAATTATAATTACCGTCTAAGACCTAAATAATGTGTAGTATGGTTAAGCTTATATTATGTAAAAACTGATTGTTTATGATCATGGAGGATCGCTGACCCCTGAAATACAAGTCTTATGGACTTAGTTCAGATAAAGAAAAAATGGTTATAAATTAGTTCACAAGCTTGTAACCTGTTTGTTTAATATCGTACTGTACACCTTTTTTGGTTAATAAATATTATTATTATTATTATTACTTATATAGGAAAGACTATGGTTTATATACCTATCAATGCAAGGTTGAGTAGATAACCATGGAAAACATTGTTACGCATATGCAAATCATTTCAAAATAATGTTCATGCAAAACAGGTGATAATTATGTTTTGAACGGCGCATTTTACTAGCGTGCTAGGTCTTTAAATTATTTAATGAGATAGATTACGTTTAGGTAGTAATGATTTTTACGACTAAACACTAAAACTTTGATTAAAGATAAGAGCCGCTGCACATGGCGTATTTTATCAGCCGCGTTTACGTAAAGTTACGCCTTTATCACAAAAGAGTTAGGCTGACGCGTAGCCAGATTTCAGTCCCGTTATACCCACACTTCGTAAGTTCTGTTCTGTTTTTAAGATGTACAAGTAGCCGGGACTTGAGACAAGACGGTACAACAATTTGAATACGCTAGAAAGAGAAAAGCTAGAGAGATACCGCGAAAGAAAGCGAGGCAATTTGTAATTAAATATAGTTAGATAGATAAACGCTTTATTATTACATTTTCTTATTATTACATTTCTGAATTTCACCCCAATCGATTTAGTAGATTTGTCGTGAAAGAGTAACAAACATCTTAAACATTTTAAACTTGAAGTAAAGTATGTCCCTATTTTTTTATTTTTGTTTATAAACTCTAAATTAAAGGAAACAAGAAACAAGAAACCTTTAAAATTTAATTGACAGCCTAGTTGGCTCAGATGGTAGTAGCTCTGCTTTCTGTGCCGCAGGCCCCGGGTTCGATCCCCGGCCAGGTCAAACATTTGTGTGCATGAGCATGTCTGTTTGATCTGTGTCTGGGTGTTATAAGCTTATATAAGTATGCATATCAATCATCTGGATACCAAAGTACAGGCTTCTTAGCCTAGTTTGGGACCGTGACCGTGTGTGAAACTTGTCCCATTATTATAAAAAAAAAATACAATCATAACAAATAATGTAACATTTCGTCAATTGAACAATGTATAAGAGCGATTTCTTTCAGACAACCTTGCCGGGAGAGAAAAGTACAGTTAATCACATTTGGTCGGTGGTGTGACAGAAATAGGCAGATAATATTATTATGGATTAATAATAATATGGGACAACTTCCACACACGGTCATCTGGTCCCAAATTAAGCTAGAAGCCTGTACTATGGTAACCAAATGACTGATATACATACTTAAATACGCTTATAACACCCAGACACAGATCAAACAGTCATGTTCATGCACACAAATGTTTGACCTGGCCGGGGATCAACATTGTATAACTGAAAGTTATAAGCTGAATTGCACTTTATTGCATCACAAACATAGCTGCTGTCCCTTCTTTAGTCTGTATTCTGTGGCGTGTCCTCTACGCGTTGTCGACGCTGATAAAACACGCCGTGTGCAAAGGCTCTTAACATGGCTTTTGACACAAATCTATCATGTATGTGTTAATAAATAAAAAAGTGCATTGAACCGACTGGTTTGCATGTCACGGGTTCAATCCCCGGGCAGGTCAGACATTTGTGTCACAAAATCAAAATTTCAGTCAAAATTTCACCCCAATCGGTTCAGTAGTTTTGTCGTGAAAGAGTAAAAAACATCTTAAACATTTTAAAGTTGAAGTAAAGTATGTCCCTATCATTTTATTTTTGTTTATAAACTCTACATTTTTTGTAGTGAACGTCCGATCACGCGAGTTTCGAAGTTCACTATGAAAAAACCAAGGGTTTATAAGAAAAATTAAAATTACAGGGACACAGGTTACTTCACTATAAAAATATCAGGATATAAATTTATAGAATGGGTTAATTATATTCGGAGGAAACAGGGGAATACAAAACATTTTACTTGTAGTAGTAGGCCTCTTTTGCAGGGGGCCGCCTGGGGAAGTACCACACCTTTGCCAGTTATTCATCCGCCAAGCAGTAATGTGCAAACATTACTGTGTTCCGGTCTGACGGGCAATGTTACCAGCGAAATTACTGGGCATGACGAGATTCAACAACTTATATCTCAGGGTGACAGGCGCAGTGCAGTGCCGCGCAGAATTTTTAATTTTAAAACACTGGGTGGCACTGTGTCTGATATGGGTAATCATGTTGCTTACCATCAGGCACCTGATTTGCTCGTCTTGTTACTCACTATCATAAAAAAAAATCGATTTGGTAATTTTTCCATAGGATTGTGTCAAATTCCTAGAAGGCCGCGTATGTCGATCAGCCGATCTATTTTGTAAGGGAAGTCGAAATTTTTTTGGGTATTCCGCAATTCTTCCCTTTGCAAGGGGTAGATAGTAGTGGAGGGGAAGTAGTAGGGGTAGGGGTATGACTGCCTCGGTGGCGTAGAGGGCGCATGCTCGACTGCCAATCAAGAGGTCCCGGATTCGAACCCCAGGTCAGGCAGTATTAAAGATTTTTCCATTAGGAATTATCTCAATAACTGCCTGGAGTCTGGAAATATGCCCGGTAGATGGCAATAGGCTCGCCCCCTATTACATGGGACCAATAACATACTGGCGAAATGTGGGTGTATCTACTATGGGACCGAGTCCTGGGTACACCTCTGCCTACCCCTTCGGGAAAAAGGCGTGAATGTATGTTTTTAAGGGGTAGATGCACCCCTGTAGTATTACAACACCTTTTTTTTAACGTTGTATATAAATTAAACATTTTCAGATAACCCGGGATTTTCCATTAAACGTACTAACCGCTTAGTCACCATCCAAGGTTTCATTTCTTTTATTTATTTTCTGTGTCGTCTCCCATTTATGTGTAATATGTTTGACCATTTTGAATAAGAGATGGCGCCACCAATTTTAAAAAATGTGTATACGTTCACGTTTAAGAGGTCGGCGACCGATGAATTTGTATGGGGACAAACTAAACACGTGAATAATTTACAATCAGAGCATATATTCAACATAAAATGATGTTATTCGGAACAAGACGCTAGTTATCTAGGTTCCTAATTATACTTTAGTTCAAAATACTTATATTTTGAAGTTGCCTATATTTGAAAAAACCTATAATTTGTAATATAATTTTGTTATTATAATACTTTAGTACAAAATACGTATATTTTGGATTTAAATATGATTAGGAACCTAGATAACTAGTATCTCATTCTGAATAATTTCATTATATTTTGGAAACATGCTCTGATTGTAAATGATTTAAGTTTTTCGTTTTTATGGGGAATTCGTCGGTCGCCGGCCCCTTAATGGTTATCATTATAGGTGTCTGTATAAATTTCGTGGTTTTTGTGGGTATAAGGGAAACGCTTTTTTTATGTTTTAATAAAAATCGTCATATTGTATAAAACAGCGCTCTCCGTGTCGGCCTGCATAAGCGTATCAGCTAACTTCTCCTAAATCAATGGCGGATTTACCAGCAGGCTGAGCCTAGGGCGGCAGATTCTAGGGGACGGCAATTTTTAGGTTTCTGTACCTCGAAAGCCAAAAACTACTCAAATCTGGAGCCCCTGGTTGTAAAATCATACTTCTAAGTTAACGCAATCAAAAGTTATGGCCATTTTACTGCATAATTCCATACTTTGCGCAAGGCACTTATAGATGGCGCCGTATTTTATGTAGGCGGATTGTTTTTTTGGGATTGGAAGCGTTTTGTTCAGGTATCTAGGTATGGAACCCTACACCATGCATACATACCTCGCTGAACGCTGGAACAAGATATAATATTATTATTATTATGTCGCTCGAAAACACGGGATATACCCGGTCTTTTGATAGGCGTGCACGGAGACCATTTTTTTTCCAACGTGCAGAGGCCCCTTTGAGCTTTTAATCTAAAGGTAATGTATAGCACCTATCAGGGTCCATCTCTGAAACCATCTACAGTTTTTTTTAAGGTGACCTCAAAGACAGCCCCCGCTAGGTACAAGGTCTATTGTGAATGGATGGAAACTACTTGATTTGTCTATAGGTGTAATTTCTAGATGGATGGTAACCGGGCTATTGCTAGAGACTCCGACTCTAGACTAATATTATTATTATTATTAGGTTTACACATTTAGGTATGATTTATGATGACAATCTAAGTTAAGAAAAGTGACGTCATTCCAAATCCAATATGGCGAACGGTCCAAGATGGCCGACCAAGTTATTTTTAGATACAGGTATCATATAAAAGGGGTTTGCTCAGAAGAACACAAAAAGCTTGCTTTGAAATTAATAATTGTTTAAGAATGAAATCTTCTTTTATTTTTGCAGATACTAACCTAACAGAGACATCTACTAAAACCAATTCCAAATTATTGACAGGTTTAAATTTTTCTCTTTCATTTATGTGTTTGTCAATAAATAATGTTTTTTATAACTTATATGTTATATTTTATATTTTATACACTAAGGGGTCGATTCGCTTAAAATGCAATATTAAAATGTGAATAGAAATTCCACTCACGAGCGAGATTTGAACCCGCTGTTTCAGCATTTAAGTTTCCAACTGTTTCAGAAACCATTGGATAATTGCAAAGATCCTTAAATATAACCAGAAAATTCAAGAAAACCTTTCTTACATACATTTTTTACATTTATGTAGTGGTAGGCCTCTTTTGCAGGGGCCCGCCTGGGTACCACACCTTTGACAGTTATTCATCCGCCAAGCAGTAATGTGCAAACATTACTGTGTTCCTGTCTGAATAGCAATGTTACCAGCGAAGTTACTGGGCATGATTAGAATCAACAACTCATATCTCAGGGTGACAGGCGCAGTGCAGTGCCGCGCAGAATTTTGTACTTTAAAACACTAGGTGGCACTGTGTCTGATATGGGCAATCATGATGCTTACCATCAGGCACCTGATTTGCTCGTCTTGTTACTATCATAAAAAAAAATACAGTCACGCCTTGTTCCCGTTGGGGTAGGCAGAGACTATTTCTCTCCACTTGCTACGATCCTGACATACAACTTTCGCTTGCCACTCTCATGAAATTCTTCATACATGCACGTCGGTTGCAGGTTTTTCCTAGTTTCCAATATCCTGATTTTTGCAATCGTCCTAGGGTTTCCGCAATGTTTTGATGTTTTTTATTATCGTACGGCATATTATAATATGTAAATATATTTTTTGTGTGGCTTAACAACGCTTATCAAATAATATTCAGATCAAAAGTTTCAATGAATTATTATTATTATTTTAAATAAATAGGTCTGCGTTTGACCCCAATCTTTTTCCCGAAGGGGTGGGCAGAGGTGTACCCAGGACTCAGTCCCATAGTAGATACACCCACATTTCGCCAGTATGTTATTGGTCCCATGTAATAGGGGGCGAGCCTATTGCCATCTACCTAATTCAAAACTAGATGAAAGTTGCAACTTTCCGTTGCTGAGTAAATGAATTGGTTAGGACTTTGGTAATTACTTAACTACCTCTTAAGGCGCGTTCCCATGCAAAACGCAGCGCTAGCTTTTGTGCAATTTTTTGTCAAGACTCTTTATCGAGAAGAAATACCAACAAATAAAAAGTACATTAAATATCTACATAATCTTGATTCCAAAATGGTAGATTTCTCTTTTTTTTTAAGTAGAATAATGTTTAACTAATCTCACAAAGAAATCACAGAAATGCGAAATAATTATTAATAATAAGTATCTGCTCGTAAAGAAACCATTATTTTGATTTGCTACTTGACTTTTAATGTATTTGTTATTAGTAGGTATTTCTTTTGGATAAAGAGTAAATAGATAGTAGCTCCAAAAACGGCTAGCACTGTTTTGCACGGGGACGCGCCTTAAGAACAGATGTCATCACTAACTAGAATCAGTAGAGTCTAATACTAACTAGGCTGTTAAAAGCTCTTGTAGCTCAGCTTTTGTAACTAAATTTAGCAAATTTATGCATCTACCGTGCATTCGGAAACATATCTCTACAAGAAGAACGCACAAGAAACTTATAACGCTTAATTATTCTTAATTCAAGTACAAGTTCAAGAATATTTAATATTATGTTTTTAATGTATAACATACTTATTCTTTTCATGTGAATTTCATTAACAATCCGACGTGTATACTTTGAATTGTAATGTTATGCTTAATATATTATGTAAATAACGTATTTGGTAACAATATACAATTTCCTTATGTTTATTGTACTTATAACACGATAATAAAGGTTCAAACTCACCGCGGCGCATTTTAGCAGCGTGAGTTCATTTGTTTGGCAACGTGGGTCTACGTATCTATTACAGGACACGCTATACACGCTTCCGTGTACCGCGTGTATAGCGTTGACAGCGAAGAACTACATGAGCGCGATATTCAAGCAAGCCATGTGTGTATCAACATGTACCGCGTACACAGTGTGCATGGCGTTGACAGCGTTTAGATACGTGAGCGCGATATTCGAGCAAGCCACGCGTGTACCAACGTGCACCGCGTTTACAGCGTTGACTCACGTGAGCGCCATATTCAAGCAAGCCACGCGTGTACCGACGTGTACCGCGTACGCAGCGTGCACAGAGTTGACAGCGTTGAGCTACGTGAGCGCGATATTCGAGCAAGCCACGCGTGTACCAATGACGTCAATTTATGCGTAGCGTGTCCGTGGGTAGCAGTAGACACGATTACATAATATTTCTTGCAAAGCGAAGCTTGACGCATGTGCGTAGTCTCTCCGTGACTCCGTGCGCCGCGGTGGGTTTGAGCATTAATATGGAATTTGATAATATAAACAGCTGTAAATTATTTGTAAAGCAGCTTGCCCACTATATCGGTTAGGTATAGGGCCTATTTATACAATGTTTTACAAGAAGGTGTAATAATACTTTAAGGGGTTTAACAAATTGATCAACTTTCATAATCCGTATTAAATTTGGATTTTTTTCTTTAGGGATT
The DNA here is from genome assembly GCA_947063395.1 of Hemistola chrysoprasaria. Classification (NCBI taxonomy): domain Eukaryota; kingdom Metazoa; phylum Arthropoda; class Insecta; order Lepidoptera; family Geometridae; genus Hemistola; species Hemistola chrysoprasaria. Next base: position 4,999,708 of record OX346738.1, on the reverse strand, counting down.
ATCTCAACAACTGCCTGGAGTCTGAAACTGTGCTCGGTAGATGGCAATAGGCTCTCCTCCATTACATGGGACCAATAACATGCTGGCGAAATGTAGGACTACTATTGGACTGAGTCCTTGGTACACCTCTGCCTAGAAATTTGGAAAAAAGGCGTGATTGTATGTTATGTTGGTACTCAAATTTGTATGAAATGAAATGTAGAAATGTTTTTTCACGAATTCAACAATTCTAATGTGAATTGTTTAGTATGGGTAGACTAGACACACCTCCTGAAGTACCTACTTATTATTACACCTTTCAATCTTTCAACAAGTTGTATAATTGTATACGTACACCGTTTCTTATCCGTCGCTTGGTTGGATACGTTCTTGTGACATTCCTGTATCGTTCCAGGGTGATGGATTTTGGTCATCTGTTATTATTTGGGACACTTTGTGTACATATTTTGTGTCAAAATGTCGTTATTTATCGTAGGGTTTGAATGTCAAACCTGCTGTCTCACTGGGATTACCCAGTGAGATTATTATTAAATAACGGTTGGTTCCTTAAATTGACGGACAGGTGGCGCTGTTAAAAAATAAATATAAAAGGTAAAGTTGACTGAAATCTTTGTATAACCTGGGGTTCTATTCCATAACTTTCTTAATTCGGATTGGAGATACCATTTTAAAATTCAATTTTAACATTTATTTCATTCGTACATTAATAACTTCAAACCCAATATTTTGGCTTGCTGAGTGGACTACTTAAGACTCTCTAGAGGGAGACTATACGAAGAAATGCTGTAGTATTTATGTCAATGTCATAAATACCACATAATTCAGGATTTTTTAATAAGTATATTTACAGACCCCCTTCGCCCTCTTCGAACCCCTGGTATCTTTCGAACACATATAGAACTAAACCGAGTATTGATAACAGCGCCACCTGTTATCACAAATGAGGAACTAACTGCACATTGCGTGCGTTTTATTCAGTGTGTTTTTTCACCGTTTCCAGAAGAGCTGATGAATGCAAACGAGACTTCCGAGCAAGTATTAGCGTTAGTGCCTCCCGAGCTGCACAAGTATTTGACTGTTCATCCAAAAAACATTTCGGGTAAGTATTTAGACTATCTTACTACTGTTAGTGTTTCGTAAGTGTCGGAGCATAATAACAGCACTGGCTTTTGCTTTAAATTTTGAGTGATTTATGGTGTACTAGCTGTGCCTCGCGGTTTCACCTGCGTAGTCTTCGTTCCCGTGGGAATATCGGGCTAAAAAGTGCCTTATGTGATATTCCAGGGTCTTAACTAGCTACATACCGAATTTCAGCCCAATCGGTTCAGTAGCTTTGGCGTGAAAGAGTAACAAACATCCATCCGTCCATTCATCCATCATCACAAACTTTCGCATTTATAATATAAGTAAGATTTTAATGACTGCCTCGGTGGCGTAGAGGGTGCAAGCTCGACTGCCAATCAAGCGGTCCCGGGTTCGATTCCCAGGTCAGGCAAAGTGTTAAATATTGGATTTTTACATTAGGAATTATCTCAATAAGTGCCTGGAGTCTGGAACTGTGCCCGGTAGATGGCAATAGGCTCGCCCCCTATTACATGGGACCAATAACATACTGGCGAAATGTGGGTGTATCTACTATGGGACTGAGTCCTGGGTACACCTCTGCCTACCCCTTCGGGAAAAAGGCGTGAATGTATGTTATGTTAAGATTTTAATGTTAATGGTGTGAACATTTTTCGTGTACCCTCGTGATATTAAGGACATTTAATTAAGCTTTCAGCTTTACTTATAACACGAAAAATACCTTGTTTTTAACCCCAGGTTGAAAAAGGACGGGTGATGTAAGTTTGTGTGGGTGTCTAGATTCTAGAAGTGACATGGACTCCCTAAAGAAATGGACCGATTTCAATGCGTTTTTTTTTGTTTGAAAGCGGACGAGGTTGAGGTTTTTATAGTCTCGGGAATAACATTTAACATAACATACAATCACGCCGTTTTCCCGTAGGGGTAGGCGTAGTTGTACCCAGGACGTTATTGGTCCCATGTAATAGGGGGCGAGCCTTTTGCCGTCTACCGGGCACAGTTCCAGACTCGAGGCAGTTATTGAGAATTCCCAATGGAAAATCCAATATTTAACACTTTGCCTGACCTGGGAATCGAACGCAGGATATTTAAAACTTATATTTCTAGTACTATTAGATAAATGCCACTTTATAATTAATATTTACTTAAAATAAACAATTGAAGATAATTCCTTCAAATCTCTTCTATAATCGTCATTAGTTCCTCAAAGTTTGCATGGGATTTGATGTTGGCCCAACCACCTTTATTAATAATTTATTTATTTCCAGGCAATGCCACAGAGCGGCCCGGGCCTAAAAACCTTACAGAGATCCGGCGAGCCATACAAAAGTACAACGAAGCACAAACTATTTACAATGAGGACATCTTCGGACCTGTTCAGAATGATACTATCATCATTGCTATACAGGTAACAAACATATTATAACTAGATAAGGAATAAATAAGAAAGAAATTTTAGAAATATGGTGAAGCTTGTGTAGACGTTCATATTCCATTAAATAATACTCGATCACTACAGCATATTTTAAATAATTTATTCCAAGCCCACCATCTTCAATCTCGCTCTACAATCATCTGTCGCGCTGGCATCCCCCTTCCTGTGTTGCCATCGCGCCCTTGCACATACCATCGATCTTCCTTAAACTACACGTTGCCATTAATACTATCAATCCTAAATAACATCAAACCTACACTCGGCCAACCTGACAACGTGTATGTCCCCATACACGCATCATGTGATAACCCTACACTTGCAATTTTTAGGCATAATTTTATTCAAACTTTACTAGTTCACTACTTTCTATAACAGAGACCCCGTGGCTGCAACATTTATAATTTAAAATCCAATACAAAAAAATTACATAATATATCCGTTTTATTAATCAGAGTGACAATTTTTTACAAACGGTAGGAAATTATCCAAAAAACTTAGGTTTCCCCATTTTTCTCCGCGCCAAAATCAATTCTTTCCCTGCCAAGCCTTCTGTGGTTATCTTCTTTGGGTACAGGTGCGAATCCTTAAAAAACATAAGACACATGTTAACTAATAACATGACAAACTCTTCTCATCACTGTAACATATTCATTGAGACGGTTCCAACGAGCACAAACACGATATATTAGACTACTGGTCCATCTGAACCTGATGCTGCATCAGGTCAAGGCTACAGGAAGCTAAGCTAAGCTAAGTAACAGGATAACAAATGAATCGATAAGACCAATGGAGGTTGTTCTAATCTAGAAAAGACATGATATTAATAATTCTCGACGATGTTATAAATCTGTGACGTTAGATTTTTAAGTCTTATAGGATATGTTGTCTCTCTCTCTCACTTATTTATTTATCCTAATCTTATCTTTCTCTTAGCTATCGTGATATAATTTAACCATGGTCATACTTAAAGGCAGCAACGAAGCTCAATTTTAGGTGTGAAAGATTAGTACGATCAAGTCATATAATTATCGTTCGCATCAATGCCGCTGTATGTTGTTGCTATCGATAGGGTCGATAAAAAAGAGACAATGCTTGAATGCTATTCTGTCTTCGTTGCACAGCAAATCTTTCTATCGTCATCCCATTCGCTGCTGTAACCATTAAGGAGGCGGCGACCGGAGAATTCCCGATACAAATGTAATAGTTAAATCATTTGACAGCCTCGTTGGCACAGATGGGAGTAACTCTGCTTTCTGTGCCGCAGGGCCCGGGTTCGATCCCCGGCCAGGTCAAACATTTGTGTGCATGAACATATCTGTATGATCTGTGTCTGGGTGTTATAAGCTTATATAAGTATGTATATCAGTCATCTGGTTACCATAGTACAGGCTTCTAGCCTAGTTTGGGACCAGATGACCGTGTGTGGAAGTTGTCCCATATTATATTATTATTATTATATTATATTATATTTGAAATGTGTCATATTTGCAATATTTAATGACGTTATTTGGAATGAGGCTAGTTATCAAGGTTTTTAATTTCATTTTAGCTGCGTGTATTCATTTTTTTGACAACGTAGGCCTACATTACTACTTCAGGTCACGCTACACATGCATCCATATTCTCTCCATGAGCTCCATATTCGAAAAAGCCACGCGTATACCAACGTGTACCGCGTGCACAGCGTGCGTGGCATTGAAATTGTTGAGCTACGTGAGCGCTTTATTCGAGTAAGCCACGCGTGTTCCAACGTGTACCGCGTGCACAGCGTCCGCGGCATTGAGATCGTTGAGCTACGTGAGCGTTATATTCGAGTAAGCCACGCGTGTACCAACGTGTACCGCCTGCACAGCGTGCGTGGCATTGACATCGTTAAGCTAAGTGAGCGCTATATTCGAGCAAACGACGCATCTATATTAAGTAGGAATACCTCAGATATGAGGAACTTCCTCTTCTTCTGCTTCTTTTTCTTTATTTCTGTCTCCTTCTTGTCATGAGGGAACAGGTGTTCGTAGCCTGGACGACGCTCCATCCAGATGACTTGGTCTTCATCCTTGATCCCTTGCTGGAATCTGAATAGCCTTGGAATCTGGATATTAACAATAATTTGAATGTATACTCCAACAACGGGTTACCCCAATCACACTGCTCGCGTCAATTCATATGTGTTATGTGGACAACCCATATTGTCAGAGTTTCAGGTCGACAAGATTCCTCCGCGGCTCCGACATGAGCTAACGCCTGCCCCCTACATATCTTATAGGGAACTATACGGACAACTACAGTTTAACGTGACATACGAAACACGCTAGCGTCCAGGTGAAAAGTCCACATGGTGAGATTCGATCCAGGGACTCCGGATTTAAAACCACTTAGGTACATTATTCTCAGGCTGGCATTTAGTTCTTCGTGTCAACCATGGACTAAGAGATCCCAGATCGCTCTGCCCTTAACACTACATACATACATAACATCAAGCCTTTTTCCCGGGGGGTGGTGTACTCGGGACACAGTCTCATAGTAGACACACTGACATTTCGCCAGTATGTTATTGGTCCCATATAATAAGGGGCGAGCCTATTGCCATCAACTGGGCACAAATCCAGACTTTAGGCTGACATTAAGACAATTCCTAATGCAACATTACTGTGGTCTGAAGGGCAATGTTACCAGCGAAATTACTGGGCATGATGAGTTTCAACAACTAATATCTCAGGGTGACAGGCGCAGTGCAGTGCCGCGCACAATTTAGAATTTCAAAACACTGGGTGGCATTGTGTCTGATATGGGCAATCATGATGCTTACCATCAGGCACCTGATTTGCTCGTCTTTTCACTCACAATCATAAAAAGAAATGTCTGAGGCATCGAACTAGGGATCTCACGATCGCATCGCATCGTACAATGGCTTGGCATAAAATAAAGATAAAAGAAGTAGGTTACCGTAAACTCTGTACAGATTTCTTTCACCGGCTTATACCGCGGTATATTAACTTGACTCTCCCGCTTCTTCAGTCTTGCAAACATTACCTTTGGAAAATCTGGCCTCTGGTACCTGCAAAGGTAAAACAACTTTAAGAACATACGACAAAAGCTTCTCCACTTAGTATGAGCCTTCGGTCACGTTTATCCTCGTTCCGAAAGGTTGTCTGGAAGAGATCGCTCTAAGCTATAAGACCGCCAATTATATTAATTATATTATTATTATATTTGTAGTGGTAGGCCTCTTTTGCAGAGGGCCGCCTGGGGAAGTACCACACCTTTGCCAGTTATTCATCCGCCAAGCAGTAATGTGCTAACATTACTGTGTTCCGGTATGAAGGGCAATGTTACTAGCGTAATTACTGGGCATGATGAGATTCAACAACTCATATCTCAGGGTGACAGGCGCAGTGCAGTGCCGCGCAGAATTTAGAATATTAAAACACTGGGTGGCACTGTGTCTGATATGGGCAATCATGATGCTTACCATCAGGCACCTGATTTGCTCGTCTTGTTACTCACTATCATAAAAAAAAAAATATTTAAATGACAGCAAATTTATAAAAAACAAATGACATTATATGAATTAATACACACTACAGATTCTTAAAGAGTTCCTTATTCGAAATTTAAAAACATTTTTCATCGGCTGCTTTTCTTACTGGCCAATTCTAAAAATTTTCAGTGATACCCGCGTAGTAAATTCAATGGTGTTATCATAATCATCATCATCTCAGCCGTTGGTAATCCACTAAAGAACGTAGGCCTCTCCCATAAAGGACGGTTGTTGCCAACACTCGACACGAGCAAATCAGTTGCCTGATGGTAAGTATCATGATTGTCATATCAGACACAGTGCCACCCAGTGTTTTAAAATTCAAAATTCTGCGCGGCACTGCACTGCGCCTGTCACCCTGAGATATTAGTTGTTGAATCTCATCATGCCCAGTAATTTCGCTGGTAACATTGCCCTTCAGATCGGAACACAGTAATGTTTACACATTACTGCTTGGCGGATGAATAACTGGCAAAGGTGTGGTACTTCCCCAGGTGGGTAGTACCCTGTAAAAGAGGCACCATTACAAGGGTGGAGTACTATTCTAAAGCCGGTAACTCCACGGCTGGTCTTACCAAACTAAGTCCCAATGGTCCAGATGAATTGGTGCCGGCATCAATATTTTCATCCAACGAAGAATATCACATCTGTAGACAAATTAATGCAAAAGAACCAACAAGGCTCACGTTTAGACAGCCTCATTGGCTCAGACGGTAGTAACTCTGCTTTCTGTGCCGCAGGCCCCGGTTTCGATCCCCGGCCAGGTCAAACATTTGTGTGCATGAACATGTCTGTTTGATCTGTGTCTGGGTGTTATAAGCATATATAAGTTTGTATATCATGACTGCCTCGGTGGCGTAGAGGGCGCATGCTCGACTGCCAATCAAGAGGTCCCGGGTTCGATCCCCAGGTCAGGCAGTGTTAAAAATTGGATTTTTCCATTAGGAATTATCACAATAACTGCCTGGAGTCTGGAACTGTGCCCGGTAGATGGCAATAGGCTCGCCCCCTATTACATGGGACCAATAACATACTGGCGAAATGTGGGTGTATCTGTTATAGGACTGAGTCCTGGGTACACCTCTGCCTACCCCTTCGGGAAAAAGGCGTGAATGTATGTATGTATGTATGTATGTATGTATGTATGTATGTATATCAGTCATCTGGTTACCATAGTACAGGCTTCTAGCCTAGTTTGGGACCACGTGACCGTGTGTGGAAGTTGTCCCATATTATTATTATCATTAATTTTTCCATTAGGAATTATTTCAATAACTGCCTGGAGTCTGGAACTGTGCCCGGTAGATGGCAATAGGCTCGCCCCCTATTACATGGGACCAATAACATACTGGCGAAATGTGGGTGTATCTACTATGGGACTGAGTCCTGGGTACACTACCTACCAGGAAAAGGCGTGATTCTATGTTATGTTATTTAAGTACCTGGTCCAGTTCCTTCTAATTCCCCAACTAGGTCCAGACCTAGATTTAAACCAGGTCATATGTGTGGTGGGCTTACGAGGAGGCGAGCCTATACTCCGCACGAACCTAATGAACTCCAGAGAGTACTCTTGACGTACTCGCGCTGTGATTATCTGTGAAGACCATTTTTTTTAGGTTATGTCACAGAATACCAATAAGGGACAGAAGGAATACAATTCAAAATTATTTTTACATCTCTCATATTCGGTAAGTAGGTCCTTATTACCCCCAAATGGGGCTTGTAAGTGACCAATTAGCGCTCTAGGGTAATAATGTAGCTAGAAAAGCCCTAGGGCGGTAAGTAATTAAAAAAAAACTTCACTCTTTCAAAAAGTTTGCGTACATCTAACCATCATACTGGCAATAGACATCATGCATTCAGGCCAATGACAAAAGAGGTCGCTTCGCTATTCCTTGTCTTCGTATGAGTATAATAGTCATCAATTTTAAATATCGAACTACGAAGCTCAATTTCGTTCTTGAAAAAAAAATTTAAAAAAGAGATGAAAAAAGGCGGGAATAGAAAACTTTTACTTTAAAATGTTTTATTCTTGTAATGCCGGTGTTTTTCTACTTACCTCACAATCGAGATGTAAAGCAGAGTAGTTAGCTCGGGTGTAAGCATCAATTGCACCCTCGAAGTATAGGCGCCCTCGCTGCGCTCGTGCGCCTAAATATCTCGGGCTGCAATTGATGCCTTACAGCCCTTGGCTACTAATCTACTATTATTTCTTATTGTTCAAAAAATCCGTCATTGTTGCGTACCAGAGCGGGGCGGAAATAACTTTTAAGCTCTAGGAGATAAAGTATGTTTTCTTTTAATTTTGGTCTGTTACCAAAGAGATTATATTGTTTTGGTGTCGCACGTATAGAGGATATTTTTTTTTTATGATAGCGAGTGACAAGACGAGCAGATCAGGTGCCTGATGGTAAGCATCATGATTGTCCATATCAGACACAGTGCCACCCAGTGTTATAAATACAAAATTCTACGCGGCACTGCACTGCTGTCACCCTGAGATATGAGTTGTTGAATCTCGTCATGGCCAGTAATTTCGCTGGTAACATTGCCCTTCAGACCGGAACACAGTAATGTTTGCACATTACTGCTTGGCGGATGTATAACTGGCAAAGGTGTGGTACTTCCCCAGGCGGGCCCCTGCTAAAGAGGCCTACCACTACAAAATTATTATATTATTATATGATTATACCTTTATGTGATCGAAGTAGTGTATATTGATCTCTGGTAGCTTAGAGGGATCTTCGAGCATGATCAATCTCACGCCGTCGATATGATTATCCAGTATACATTCCTGAAAAGAACATTGTCAATATATTCGCGAGCTAACAGTTTTAACCGTGACGTCACTTATAAAAAAGAATAAAAAAAGAAAGAAAGAAAGAAAAATTTGTTTATTACCCAACCTTAATAACAAACACGTTATTACATCTGCTAGTACATTATATTTAGACAGTGGTTCTGGTAGTCGTCTTGTGCTCAGCATGTGCTGCGCTCGGCTAACCGTGCACAGCGCTGTTTTTCAGCACGTACCGTCTTATTTAGATTTTTAAATCTTGTGGCATATGCACACCATGCCAAGTGACTTAATATATTTTTACATAATATTATATTGTAGGAACCCGTTTAGGGTCACTTCGTTGTCTGTCAAGATCCTTTTTCTCGGGTACGCGTTGAGGTATCAAGTTGAGACTCATATCGACAACTCAAGTCTACGATCCCTTGCTGCTGTAAAAAATGGAACTTGTAAAACTGTGTAAATTGTAAACTTGTAAATCAAACGGATGTTTTGTATTCCCCTGTTTCCTCCGATTATAATTAACCCATACTATAAATTTATATCCTGATATTTTCATAGTGAAATAAACTGTAATTTTAGTTTCTCTTATAAATCCTTGGAGTTTTCACAGTGAACTTCCATAAATCCCAGTTTTACTCGCGTGATTGGACGTTCAATACAAAAAAAATGTAGAGGTTATAAACAAATAAGAAATGATAGAGACATACTTCACTTCAACTTTAAAATATCAGGATATAAATATATCAAATAGGTTTACTGTATTCGGAGGAAACAGGGGAATTCAAAACATCGATGTAGTAAATTTTCCGTAGAATTGTGTCAAACTGCTAATTTTTGCATTCAGCGCCCTCCCTCCCTCCCACCCTCTTAAGCAGTGAATTATAATCCATACGGACTGCTACAATAGATCAGCAATGGTTGAAGGTCCCTATGGATGATATAAATAATAATACCCTATACTGAGGGAACCCCATGCTCTCTATCCAATCGGCCACATCCTCTACACTCCATTCGAAAGCCTTCGGGTAGCTGAACATGTCTACTACTTCAGCTGCCAATTCGTACAAAGTCTTCGGTGATTGTTGACATTGTTTCAACTTTCTAGAACAATGTAAATTATGAAATCCCACTTCCTCTTTTTCTCTTTCCTGCTCCTTAATCAGACCTTGATCTCACTGTCCAATTTTCCCGTTCTTTTCTGCCACAAACGTGCAAACTGTGGAATGATCTCCTGCTGCGGTCTTCCCGTTGAGCTACAACATGGGGCTCTTCAGTAGTAATAGAATGTTGTTCAGGTCGGCAACATACTGGCAATACCCCTGGTGTTGCAGGTATCCATAGGCGGCGGTAACCGCGAGCCATCAGGCACACCGTCTGCTTGTTTGACACTTATGGCATTAAAAAAACGGTTTTCTTCAACCAAACATATTTTGGCGCAAATCAAAGCCAAATGCCCACAAGGTGGACAGCCGCTTACAACCGGACTGGATGGAAATCTATGGGAGAGACCTATGTTCAGCAGTGGACGTCCTATGATGATAATGATGATGATGAAAGGCCAGATCAAAAACCAACAGCCAACAATTGAGTGGAAAATTATGCTCTCTTGTTTCATATTTAGGAAATTTAATTTTGCATTGAAGAGCCGACCTCTTTACAACCCTTACTTTTATAGTCCAGGGTTATAAAGGATCTTACTTACTTTGGTTTAACGTAAGGCTCCTCTTTCGGGAAACAAGGGCATTCCCGGCAAGTAAGTTTATCAGCTGAGATGTAGGCAATCTCCCGTTCGAGGATTATTTCTGAAGGCTCCCGTCTGGGTATGATTATCTTCTTTGGTCTTCGCCTAGGGGGTTCTTCGGGAGGCTTGATCTGGGAAAATGATCACAATTATTGTTATAACATACCGTCACGTCTATCCCGAAGGGATAGGTGCAGAGGTGTACCCAGGCTCAAAGTCGGTTCACCCACATTTCGCCAGTATGTTATTGGTCCCATGTAATAGGGGGCGAGCCTATTGCCATCTACCGGGCACAGTTCCAGACTCCAGGCTGTCATGGAGACCATTCCTAAATGGAAAAATTCAATCGCTTATCGGTTATCTGAAAGAAATCGCTTATTAGCAATAAGTATTTGGCACGTTAAACTGTAGGTCCCGGCTGTTTCCTATAAGATCTATGGGGCAGTCGTTAGGTCATGTTGGAGGCCTTGTAGGAATCTTGGCGACCTGAAACTCTGGCAATATGGGTTGTCCACATAATATTCCACCATTATTACACGTTAAATACTCGAAAATGCACCGATAATTGATAAAGATACGGGAGCGATGCCAAACTGTATTCTTCGGTGTTCCGCCAAAACTCCCCTCTTACCTACTTACGAGTAAATTTGTGAATGTAGATTATAAACTAAAATGAGGTCATATTGCATCGCATTCGGCTGCTTAAACAGTAACAAGAATCGAAACCTTACGTTTTCTCTCTTCCAAAGGACATCTAAAGGTAAAAATACATGTCTATTAGTAAATAAGTAGGTACCTACAACCATTGATATATAGAAAAGGGAAGATAGGTTACGTTCTCACAGCGCTTACTCAACAAATAGCACGTGCAATTTGCTCAGTGTGAAGTTTGCACAGTGACATATAATGAACAACAAAGATAGAAAGACGTACCTAAGACCGAAGTGCGACCGAGACAACAATATTATTCGATCGTAAGACATTACTTTACTGACGTACGTGGACCTGATGGGACCTAATTTGAGCTTGCCATTTTCGAGAAGCCAGTATCTCATCTCCCCTTTTCTTTATATCAATGATGATAATCTTACTATTTGTACTATTAATTTCTTATAACTACTGAATTTATCGTAAATTATCATTACCACCACCACTTCAACTTCTTCCTCGTCAACCATTTAAATTTAAATATATTTTATAAAATAATATAAAACAAAACGTGTATTTATTTGACAAAATCAATTTGACAGTTCTTTCAACAATCATAACAATTTTACGATCTTAATCAGATGTGAAAGGCGCTAATGTCATTGCACTAGGGTGTCCTAAACAGGACTCAATTAGGGAAATGTATCAGTTTCCATATTTCGACACGTACATTTATATCGTAGACATTGAAGACCATGAAGATTCGTAGCAAAAAGTTTTTACCATAATATATATATTATAGTAATGCTCACATACGACTCAACTATGAAGACGACGCTGCTAGGTTATGCTTTCGCTAACATTAGGCAGTGACACTGCATAACCGATATATATAGATTTTATGGTTGTTTTGGCTGACCAGCTAGCTCAGTTGCCATAATAGTAACTCTGCCTCAGAGCCGCAGGTCCCAGATTCGATCCCCGGCCAGGTCAAACATTTGAGCGTATGAGCATGTCTGTTTGATCTGTGCCTGGGTAAGCGTATAACTATGTACATCATAGATGCTTTGCGTGGCGAACTCAAGTTAAGCTAATTGGCTTGAGTCACGTCAGTCGCACCTTGTCTTGCGCCGATGTTACACGTATAAGGTTTGCTGCTCACGTTGCTGTGAATCTGTGTTTGTCTCTTTCTGACAACCGGGTTTTATATATCTCTGCTACCTTTTACTTTAATGATTGATGGAAACAAATCTGCGTACAGCGTATATTCTACATAAGTAGATACATCATTAGCCGGAAGACGTCCACTGCTGAACAAAGGCCTCCCCCATAGAACGCCTAAGCTGCTAAGTACTAAGTAGGTACATCAGTCTCTATTTGTATGAATAATAATTTAATGTATACTCTAACAGAACAGGTTACCCCAATTACACCTGCTCGAGTCAATTCATATGTGTTATGTGGACAACCCATATTGTCACAGTTTCCGGTCGACAAGATTCCTCCGCGGCTCCGACATGAGCTAACGACTGCCCCCTACATATCTTATAGGGAACTATACGAACTATACGGAAGATATGGAGCAGCTGTTTGATCTGTTACCGGCATCACTTTTTTTATCACCGCACATCCCATCACCGCCACATTCCCACAGATCACGCTTTTCGCGCTCTTATTTACCGCGAACCTGCAAAATGTGGAACAAACTCAAACTCAACAGATTTATTCAAATAGGTCATAATCTGACTCTTTTGCACGTCAATGAATATAAACAGTACTGAGTCTACCGTGCGTTCGGAAAGATACCTTTACAAGAAGAACGCATAAGAAACTTGTAGGACTTAAGTTTTTTCAACAGATAGTTTCACAATATTTGGTTTGGTTACATTCGTTTTCTTTGAAGGTACCGCGAGGCGGCTATGCAGAAGTTTCCAGGCATCTTTGTCCTCTATGTACTGGTTGACTTTATAATAAGCCTTCTATAGATTTTGAATTTACGAATTTTTGAACGACCTTCCTCCATGGGTCTTTCCGCAGTCATACAACATGACCTCCTTCAAAAAGAGTATAAATAAATTCTTTAAGGGTCGGCAACGCACCGACACAGTTCTGGTGTTGCTGGTGTCACTAGGCGACGGTAACTGCTTAACATCAAGCAGGCCGTCCGCTTGTCTGCCACTCATCGCAGTAATTATTTGTTTGTAATATATACGTATATTTTAGTAAGTGCAATTTTTTTTTTTACAGCAATTATTTTGACAGCCTCGTTGGCTCAGATGGTAGTAACTCTGCTTTCTGTGCCGCAGGGCCCGGGTTCGATCCACGGCCAGGTCAAACATTTGTGGGCATGAACATGTCTGTTTGATCTGTGTCTGGGTGTTATAAGCTTATATAAGTATGTATATCAGTCATCTGGTTACAGGCTTCTAGCCTAGTTTGGGACCAGATGACCGTGTGTGGAAGTTCTCCCATATTATATTATATTATTTATATACTCTTATAAGTACACCGCCAACCAGAAATACTCATAAATATTCCTTTCCTTCTGGTTGTCTGGAAGAAATCGCTTTAAGCGATAAAACCGCCACTTGTACTAGCCTAAGATTCTTTTAATTGCTAATACTGTATTGTTATGTCCATGTTTTGGTGTACAATAAAGTGTTTATCTATCTATCTATCTATCACTTTAATGACTAAGATCTTAATTTGACATTAACTACAAATGTCAAAGTCCGCTTACTAACCAAAGACATTATGATAAACTTACTAAGTAGACTGTGCACTGTGTCGGTCCCGAGTGAGAACCACTCGCAGTGTCTATCCTTTTCCTTTTCTCTCCTCCAAATTTGACAGTGAAGTCTTGTTAGAAAGGTAAAACGTCTTTGTAACTAACTCAAGCCACAAAACACAAAGACCACATGGTGAGATTCTGGATTTAAAGCCGGTCATATTCCTGCTGGACCACGGACGAAGCATGAAAGCTCATAGATGCAATGTTTCCAGGTGCATACAAGACTGACATACCTGCGACATCTGATCGTGTCGCTAGCACAAGCCAGGGACATCGAGAGGACGCTGCTGGTCTTCTCTCACGACTACTACGATGAGGAGATCAATTCGTTAGTCAGAAGCATTGACTTTACTAAGGTAATTAACATACATACATTCACGCCTTTTTTCCCGAAGGGGTAGGCAGAGATGTACCCAGGACTGAGTCCCATAGTAGATACACCCACATTTCGCCAGTTTGGTCCCATGTAATAAGGGGCGAGCCTATTGCCATCGACCGGGCACAATTCCAGACTCCAGGCAGTTCAATAACTGCCTGGATTTTTCCAATATTTAGCACTTTGCCTGACCTGGGGATCGAACCCGGGACCTCTTGATTGGCAGTCAAGCATGCGCCCTCTACGCCACTGAGGCAGTCACTAAGGTAATTAAGCAGATGTTATTGTAAAATCCACTTTAAATCAATGTAGGTGCTACTTAATAAGACTATCCTTAGTAGTGGTAGGCCTCTTTTGCAGTGGGCCGCCTGGGGAAGTACCACACCTTTGCCAGTTATTCATCCGCCAAGCAGTAATGTGCAAACATTACTGTGTTCCGGTATGAAGGGCAATGTTACCAGTGAAATTACTGGGCATGATGAGATTCAACAACTCATATCTCAGGGTGACAGGCGCAATGCAGTGCCGCGCAGAATTTGAATTTTAAAACACTGGGTGGCACTGTGTAATGATATGGGCAATCATGATGCTTAATAATACTCATAAGTGTTCCTTTCCTCCCGGTTGTCTGGAAAAAATTACTTTAAGCGATAAGACCGCCCTAAGATTAATTGGAATATTATTCCTTTATGTCTGTGTCCTATATATGATGTACAATGAAATATCCATCCATCTAATAAGTACATAACACTATAACGCCTCTCCGAAGGCGTACCCAGGACTCAGTCCCATAGTGGGTACACATTTCGCCAGTTACGTTTTTGGGTCATGCAATAGGTAGCCTATATCGATCTATCAGGCACAGTTCCAGACTCCAAGCTGTCATTTAGAAAACTCCCTGTGAACAAAGGGGTCAATGGCCGTTTTTATCAGCATTCTGAGCAGATTTAAAGCAATATACTTACTTAAATTTTGACACAGAACAGATAGTAATATTACGTATAGAATGGACACTGTCATCCGCCCATCAATCAGCCTTCCTCACCCCACGAGCGAGATTGAGCTCTCCACGAGCCCAGCTTCTGTGAAAAATCACCTCACGCTCACTTGCACGTGTACAAAACTCCATGTGTGCAGTGTCTGTATAATAGGTTATATATAGTTATAGCGCGGCTTTTGTATGTATGTCCGGGATGCTTTGGTTCCAGGTGATGCAGATCTTCTTCCCATTTTCAATACAAGTACATCCTCACGAATATCCTGGCATGGATCCCAAAGACTGTCCCAGGGATGTTAAATTCGAACAGTAAGTAGTTTTTTTTATGATAGTGAGTGACAAGACGAGCAAATCAGGTGCCTGATGGTAAGCATCATGATTACCCATATCAGATACAGTGCCCCCCAATATTATAAAATTCAAAATTCTACGCGGCACTGCACTGCGCCTGTCACCCTGAGATATTAGTTGTTGAATCTTATCATGCCCAGTAATTTCGCTGGTAACATTGCTAGATGGCGCTAGTAAACGAGAGCTGTTTGGAACAACTTTGCTCGTTGGAACCTCTCGGTTCTGTACCCAATCTGTACCCGTCGAATTACCTCTAATAAACGTCTTCACGTCAACTGATTGTTTTTTCTCCACGCGTAACGTCCACGTCGACACGTCCTACAATTATTCATTATTTCTTTAAGAACCTTACATAGTATAAAAACAAACTCATGTCTATCTGTCTGTACGTACGCTAAGGGCCCTAACTCACCGCTAGATGGCGCTGGATTCGAGTTAGAACACGTTAGCGTTTTGTTTATCTGTTACAAACGTTACTTTACATTGTGCTGAGATTTGAAATTTATATATAGATAGATTGTAGCGATGGGTCGTCGACTCTTTTCTTGTAGACGAAACTAGACCGTCTATTATCCTTCATCGACTAGTCGATCAATCAACTAGTTGAATTCGTAGACTAGTCGACTCCACGACTCTTTTTAACGCGTAGACCCCTAGACGGACAATCTAAAGAATAGTGATGGTAATTATTGCCATTTCACAATAATATCATAAGCATGCGAATTAATGAGTCATAGCATGCTATTTGCTATTGCTATGCTATTTGCTATGACGATAATTCGCACTTCGTACTTCACACCGCCCTGCTACTAATTTTAACGAATTAAATAATCATACACGTTCATTTAATATACGACCCTAAGTACAAGCAAATTAAGATAATAATGACTTAATCGCGCCTACCAAATTGCTAATAATTTCACTCGTGACTCTCGAAAGCAACGATCAGTGTGAATCAATCAGTGTCATGTGAAACAGATATAGTTTTCAGTATTCCCGTCTCGGCGTCTCCCGTGGTTACGAGGGAGAGCACACGGCGCACGCTGCCGCTATGATCGTATGAAGCGATGAATTCGCTAAATTCGCAATCACTGAATTTCGCAACTTCATATAATTTGCTAAATGCTATTAAAGCAATCGCATGCTATCAATGAATGCGAATGCTAATTTATCCATCACTACAAAAGAACGACGCGACAGTCCAACGAACGACACGGTTGTCTCTTTCATTTCTGGAAGTTATACTATAGGCATCCCTTTTTTACATTGAAGTTTATCCGAATGCTAATCATGGCGTATATTCTCTGAGATGTGCATTCGAAAATCAACTTTTTTTTTACGGACATTATAGAATTCTAATTCGCTTGTGACCGTCGATCCGTCTGTGATGTTATTCAATAGATGACAACCGAAACGAACGTTATTATTCGTCTAAGTTTAGACACGTTACTGTTCGTTCTTCTATTCGTCGACATGAACGTCTCGCCGTAGAATTCTACGAACCGTAGCCGTCTACGAATTCAACTCGTCCATCAATGGACGGTGAACCGTCCATGCGTCGGGAATACGTGGACGGTTGATTTAACTGGTTCGTTCATTCAACGCCCACCGCTAATAGATAGATAACATTTTATTGTACACCACACTTAAAAAACCAACACAAATGATACAGAAAAACTATAATTAAATGTACAAGCGGCGGTGTTATCGCTTATAAGCTATTCCTTCCAGACAACCGATGGATGGACCTTCATCTTTTATGTTGCAGAGCAGTAAAATTGAAATGCAACAACGCACTTCACCCGGATTTGCACGGCCATTATAGAGAGGCAAAGTACACACAGACTAAGCACCATTGGTGGTGGAAAGCTAACAGGATATTCAACCAATTGCAGAGTACTAGTACACATACTGGTAAGAATTAACTGGATCTTAAGAGCTACGCGGCCTTCTAGGAGTTTGACACAATCCTATGAAAGACTGCCTCGGTGGCGTAGAGGACGCATGCTCGACTGCCAATCAAGAGGTCCCGGGTTCGATCCCCAGGTCTTTAAATATTGGATTTTTCCATTAGGAATTATCTCAATAACTGCCTGGAGTCTGGAACTGTGCCCGGTAGATGGCAATAGACCCGCCCCCTATTACATGGGACTAATAGCATACTGGCGAAATGTGGGTTTATCTATTATGGGACTGAGTCCTGGGTACACCTCTACCTACCCCTTCGGGAAAAAGGCGTGAATGTATGTTATGTTATGCTATGAAAAATTTACTAAATCGATGTTTTGTATTCCCCTGTTCCCTCCGAATATAATAAACCCATTCTATAAATTTATATCCTGATATTTTTATAGTGAAGTAATCTGTGTTCCTGTCATTTTAATTTTTCTTATAAACTCTTGGTTTTTTCATAGTGAACTTCCAAAAATCCCAGTTATACTCGCGTGATTGGACGTTCACTACATAAAAATGTAGCGTTTATAAACAAAAATAAAATGATAGGGACATACTTTACTTCATCTTTAAAATATCAGGATATAAATATATCAAATAAGTTTACTGTATTCGGAGGAAACAGGGGAATACAAAACATCGATTTGATAAATTTTCCATAGGATTGTGTCGAACTGCTAAGAGGACTGGAAGGACAGTGACAGACATAATATAGGGACATTACAAGAGAGTCAATAATAATATAGTTAATTATTATAAGCTGTTATAAGCTTATATAAGTATGTATATCAGTCATCTGGTTACCATAGTACAGGCTTCTAGCCTAGTTTGGGACCAGTGGGGCTATTGGCGTTCTCGGTGACTATCACTTTAGTGATTATAATCTTGATTTGACATTAACTACAAATGTCAAAGTCCGGTTACTAACCAAAGACATTATGATAAACTTACTAAGTAGACTGTGCACTGTGTCGGTGCCGAGTGAGAACCACTCGCAGTGTCTATCCTTTTCCTTTTCTCTCCTCCAAATTTGACAGTGAAGTCTTGTTAGAAAGGTAAAACGTCTTTGTAACTAACTCAAACCACAGAACACAAAGACTTAAGCTTGATAGCGACTGGTGTTTACTGGTGGTGACTGGTGGTGGTGGTGGTTATGAAGAACGCCAATAGCCCTGCTTATGACCGTGTGTGGAAGTTGTTCCATATTATTATATTTATTTATTATAATAATATATTGATTTATTTTCAAGGTATGGTGGTATTTCTGGAAGAAGACCACTATGTGGCAGAAGACTTCATCCACATGCTCCATCTGTTGAAGAGTACGGCCGATAAGAGCTGTCCACATTGTGAGATACTGTCGTTAGGGACCTATCTCAAGACCTATCAGTACCATATAAATGGGGATAAGGTGAGAATTTATTTATTTATTTAATGAGTACAGCCACATTATACATATACATTTTTACATCATTTTTATTATACATAGGCAAGTTCTTATATGTATAATATAACAATATATAGGCGTACATTGCATTCGCCGTGTGATTGTTTTTTTTTATGATAGTTAGTAACAAGACGAGCAAATCAGGTGCCTGATGGTAAGCATCATGATTGCCCATATCAGACACAGTGCCACCCAGTGTTGTAAAATTCTAAATTCTGCGCGGCACTGCACTGCGCCTGTCACCCTGAGATATGAGTTGTTGAATATCATCATGCCCAGTAAATTCCCTGGTAACTTTTCCCTTTAGGAACACAGTAATGTTTGCACATTACTGCTTGGCGGATGAATAACTGGCAAAGGTGTGGTACTACTTTTAATGGCTGATCTTCGACTCTATCTATACTAATATTATAAAGCGAGAATCTTTGTTTTTTTTTGTTTGTTACGAATAGGCTAAAAAATGATTTAATCAAATAGGGCATACTCTGACAATTGCACGTCAATGAAGATAAACAGTACTGAGTCTACCGTGCGTTCGGAAAGATACCTCTACAAGAAGAACGCACAAGAAACTTGTAGGGCTTAATGTTTTCAACTGATTGTTTAACAATATTTGGTTTGGTTACATTCGTTTGTTAGTGTCGGTGCCGCGTGGTGGCTATGCAGTAGTTTCCAGACATCTTTGTCCTCTATGTACTGATTGACTTTATAATAAGCATTTTTTAGTAAAGTAGATTTTATATAGGTTTTGAGTTTACTCTCTGATAGCCCTGTCAATTTGTGTTCATCTTTTATGCCCGCAAATTTAATGCTTAGTCGAAATTAAGCTTTCAATGTGCGCTTTTAACGTATTGAAACAGTTACAGCTTAGACTGTTTTTCAAGAGCTGTGCTAAGTTTAGTAGTTGAGAAAGTGTTTGATATCTACCAAAGGTAGTCTTTTCAAGGCGTCTGTAGGACTCAAACTTCCCTTTTGCTCGCACATTGCAAGATAGCACTGAATTTCCAAATATCATACGTTGTGTTTATCAATCATACCATATATAATATATTCAAGAAAACTTAGATAAAATATCTTTCAATTTAACAGAAGAGATAAACATGCATTAATCCAAAGATAAACAAATGAGATTGACAAAGGAGATTTATAAGGCGAGTGTGATTGGTCAAGTCGGTAGGGATCGACCGCGGGCGTACTGTTCATGAACAAGTTGATGTTATCTTAAGGAAAGGTCAGGTCACAAGTACCAACAACCGATGAGCATGCATGAAGAATGTGATGAAAGTGGAAGAAGCGAAAGTTGTATGTCAGGATCGTAGCAAGTGGAAAGAAATAGTCTCTGCCTACCCCAACGGGAACAAGGCGTGTCTGTATGTATGTTTTTTTTTATGATAGTGAGTAACAAGACGAGCAAATCAGGTTCCTGATGGTAAGCATCATTATTGCCCATATCAGACACAGTGCCACCCAGTGTTTTAAAGTTCAAAATTCTGCGCGGCACTGCACTGCGCCTGTCACTCTAAGATATGAGTTGTTGAATCTCGTCTCGTCGTATAAACGAATGGAAAGACCAATTTTGGTAATTTACATTTAGTGATTTTTATCATCAATAATGTAAATTGCGCGAGCGAGATTGAAATTTGGCTCCTATAGGCGCCTTAATCCCCAATCGTAAAAGAAGTGTCATAAGTTTTACATGTCTGTGTGTCGTTTCTGTGGCATAGCTCCAAGACGAATGATGATGCGGATGGTTTGTTTGAAAGGTGACGTGATCAAGCGTGGTTCAGTCGTTTGAAAATTATCAGCTCTTTTCTAGCGGCTGAACGGGATATGAGCAACTTCCATTGGTCTGATCGATTCGAATGGAAACGCATTCGGAATCCAAGGAAGCTGGACCCAGAAAACCTTACACTGTCTATCCTATATTGCCGGGTAGAGAATGTTTATTTATAAGGGCAACCAACAAATACCTAAGCAACTATAACATATACAAAAATAGTTACATAATTAAACAAATTCATGATGCTTATCCAATTATAGGTCGCCACAACATTCGCGCGTATGATTGACGTCTTATAAAATAAAAAAGAATTCTAATAATAATTATTAAAAACAGAATATAACTTGTACAAGTTGAGAAAAAGTTAAAATAGAAGATATTATATAAGAGATATTACAAATTATGATTAGATGTAGAGTAAACTGCGATTATACTATTTTTAAATTGTTTTAAAGAGTCACCGAATAAATCGATATCAGGGGAGTACTTCGTAATTAAATTATATTCTCTGCAAATTCTTATAACTGGTGAATTAAGTCCTAGGTTTGTTTTACAGGTTGTATGTTTGTGTATGTTGTATATGTTGTTCGATCCCCAAGTCAGGCAAAGTGACCAATAAATAACAAACGGGCGAAATGTGGGTGTGCCTACTATGGGACTGCTGAGTCCTGGGTGTACTTCTGTCTAACCCTTCGGAAAAAAGGCGTGATTGTATGTATGAATTTTATGTTTCGTTCTTGATAATGATCGATGCTCCACTCTCCGAAATGCTTACAGTTAGTGAGCAAAACATTGAGCGTCGTGCTGATTCGATAAAATTTAAAAACGGCGAATACTTGATGTTCTGCTCGAGGAAATGTTCAAGTTCATCTGGGGAACTAAAGGTGGTCCATTGGTATATTTTATTTATTGTTGTTATATTGGTTTATTTAGGTATATAGGCAACAATATTCCCAAACATAGTAAACCTCTTATTATCGCCGATTGGTTAATAACTTGATTTGAATAAAGTGTGGTTAAGTACTAAGTATTTTAATGGCGCCTCACGTTCCAATTTTAGTAGAACATTTGCTTAATTTGTTATAATTAATGGCGATTACTAAACAATATCATGAATGCACATTTGAAAGTCTTATTATAAGGCTTTTATCAGATGAAAACCAAAATTATAATGGAAGATCGATGTCGCCCTGAAACCGACAACTCCTTTGGAATCCTGTTATTTCGTTCTTTTTCGGTCGGGATTAAAATGTTGATTGGTGAATATCAAACACAGCAGCATAGCTCTGCTTATAAAGCTCTGGTGGAAAGACAGTCTTCCGTAACTCGCACGTGCGAGTCGGTCAGTAGCTCGCTTCCGAGTTACTTGAACATTTTTGGTTTTCACTCGCCTCGCGCCAGTTTGGATGCGTTCGGCAGTAGCTCGCGAGTGCCAGCTAAGGCGAGCCGAGCTATTGGCGTACGAGTAGACAAGCCGAGTTTACTGTCTCGGCAGCAGCTCGCACTGTGTAAACTAGACATTAAAGTAGGGAAAAAGGTTTTTGTATGTTTTTTTTTTGTCTTCACACGAAAGGTACATGTTTTCCAAAAACAATATACAAAATTACAGTGTGACCTAGCTTGTAATGGAACTGACCAGAAACGAACCACAAATTGTACAAAGTACGTTACGCGTTTTTCGTCATATTGACGCAGCCTCCTCCAGCGGAAAGTCGCAGTGCCATTCCACCGACAGCGGGCTTCTGTAATTGGACGAATGAAACATTTCAGCCAATCACAGAAACCTCGTTTACCATGAAATAACACATTATCTCCCGTATAGAAAGCTCGTTGACTGCCTCGGTGGCGTAGAGGGCGCATGCTCGACTGTCAATCAAGAGGTCTCGGGTTCGATCCCCAGGTCAGGCAAAGTGTTAAATATTGGATTTTTCCATTAGGAATTATCTCAATAACTGCCTGGAGTCTGGAACTGTGCCCGGTAGATGGCAATAGCCTCGCCCCCTATTACACAGGGACCAATAACATACTGGCGAAATGTGGGTGTATCTACTATGGGACTGAGTCCTGGGTACACCTCTGCCTACCCCTTCGGGAAAAAGGCGTGAATGTATGTTATGTTAGAAAGCTCGTAACATATACAGGGACTTACAAAAATGTATAGTAATACTCAAGCATGTGCATTTACTTATTAAAATAAAGCAAAAGATAGATTTGTGAAGATATCCCCTTCTCATACTCAACCCCTTCCCTTCTCATATCTATTTTGTTTGGAAAGTCGATATCTTTCGCGTTTTTTTTTTCACAAGTTTAATTTGACAAACCTCCTTTAGTATCACTATACAGTTTTTGTAATGCCTTGTGTTTACAAACCAGAGGAAAAAGCAGTTGACACTGAACTACATACAACAAGTGAAGGCAGCTAACGAAGAGCGAAGAAGGAGACGCCAGGAAACTCAAGCGTGGAACTTCCAAGTGTACCCCAACCTTTATTCCAACACGCAAAAGGTTCATTTTGGCTTGCATCCTGTTTGATTAGTGCATTTGGTAACGGAAAATCACATTTGTTGAGCGTAATCTAATCTCAAACTCATAATAACACCCTTTGTTTCTCCGAGAGATTAGGCAGCGTGGGAGTTTTTTTTTTTATGATAGTGAGTAACAAGACGAGCCTGATGGTAAGCATCATGATTGCCCATATCAGACACAGTGCCACCCAGTGTTTTAAAGTTCAAAATTCTGCGCGGCACTGCACTGCGCCTGTCACCCTGAGATATGAGTTGTTGAAACTGGTCATTGCCAGTAATTTTGCTGGTAGCATGGCCCTTCATACCGGAACACAGTTATGTTTGCACATTACTGCTTGGCGGATGAATAACTGGCAAAGGTGTGGTATTTCACCAGGCGGGCACCTGAAAAAGAGGCTTATCACTACAAAAATCCTCCTCTGGATCCTGGATCTGTTAACCCTTGCCGCCTCTTACAGCAACCACAGGTAGAGAGGGTGGAGCACTATTCTAAAGCCGGTAACTCCACTCCTCCTCACATAACTTACATTTTCTTCTTCATAGTGGTAGAAGATGTAGTGACAAAGATAGAGAAAGGAATGCTGAGGTGGTTCGGACATGTGGAGAGGATGGATGAAAGGAGATTAACAAAAGAGATTTATAAGACTAGTGTGAATGGTCAAGTCGGTAGCGGTCGATCGCGGGCGTACTTTTCACGAACAAGTTGACGTTGTTCTTAGGAAAGGCCAAGTCAAAAGTACCTACAACCGACGAGCATGTATGAAAAATGTCATGAAAGTGAACGATGTGAAAGTTGTATGTCAGGATCGTAGCAAGTGGAGGGAAATAGTCTCTGCCTACCCCACCGGGAACAAGGCGTGACTGTATGTAAGTAAGTATAGTCCTTTTGACCACATGGCCTTTATCCCTCATAATATGCCCATACCAGGCTATTCTTCCTCTCTTTAGTAAAGGTAAAACAGTACTCGAACCATCCTAGCGTCCGTGGTCCAGCGGGAATATGCCCGGCTTTAAATACGGAGACCCTGGCTCGCATCTCGCCATGTGGACTTTCCACCTTTCGTATGTAACGTTAAACTGTAGTTGTCCGTATAGTTCCGTATAAGATATGTAGGGGGCAGTCGTTAGCTCATGTCGGAGCCGCGGAGGAATCTTGTCGACCTGAAACTATGACAATATGGGTTGTCCACATAACACATATGAATTGACTCGAACAGGGTCATTGGGGTAACCAACCCCCTTATAAACGAACAGCAGTAGAAGTGTGGAATGCGTTTAATCGCTTAATGTCTGCTGTCAAACGGCATACAAAATCCACCCCCGGTGGTGGTATTACGAACATGCAATCGCGTAACAACAGTAGAAAAATTTGCTGTCAAACGTCATTTTTTGTATGCCGTTTGACAGCTGACATTAAGGAATCAAACGCTTTCCACACTTCTACTGCTGTTCATAATAAGGGGGCCGATCTGTTAGAGTAAACATTCAAATTATGATTATTATTCATTGTAAAGGGTTCAAATTTACTGATTTATTATTGTCAATAAAATGTGATTTACCGTTTTATAGTAATGAATAAGTACATATATTATTTTAGAATGTAATTAGACAGTATTATGCTTGTATTTTAGCAATT
Organism: Hemistola chrysoprasaria; assembly: GCA_947063395.1. NCBI lineage: Eukaryota > Metazoa > Arthropoda > Insecta > Lepidoptera > Geometridae > Hemistola > Hemistola chrysoprasaria. The sequence continues at coordinate 4,974,607 of OX346738.1, read as the reverse complement.
TTATAGCTACTGGTATGCAGATACGAAAAGTATAAAGTGATAATATTTTTCGTTTTTTTTTCAATGGCAGATATTTTCACTTGGAATGCTTTGTAAATAAATTAGTATGTATTTAGTTTACTTAGACTGAGTTTGAACAACTAAATTTAACTTCAGTAAGTTTAACTGACCGTCATATCTAGTTAGACCAAAGTTATGCGTGGCACCATTTTTTTTTAATATTTATCAACTCAGGGCTTGTGTATTTTTCCACTAGTATGTAATAAAGAGGAAACATTCAACGCGAAAAATATAATCTAAGATCGAATAATAATTCGAAAGGATTAAGGGTCAGGAGAATAAGCATATTATATTATTGTTATTAAATATAATAAATATACATACATTAAGCTGGCAATATAGAGGATGGCAAGGACGGCCGAACTGTATAAAAGCATTCATTTTCCATCACTTTGCCATCAGCTGTCGTCGAGTGAACATCACCCGATATCTTTTCATTATACTTTGGTTGTCGAATCTCTGCCCGAATTACTGTTGAAATTAATTTTAATATCGTTTGTTTTTATTAAATTAGTAATTGTTTATTTTATTAAATTTATTCGAGTTTGCTAAATATATTTAAATTTTTATATAATTCAGTTGCACCATTAAGTAAGTGTTTAAAATGACGTCAATAATATCGTTAATATTAATAATAATAATAATTTCACCATGAGACGGAAGTGGCAGGTGCCGGAGTCTCTAGCAATAGACCGGTTACCATCCATCTAGAAATCACACCTATAGCCAAATCAAGTAGTTTCCATCCATTCACAATAGTCTTTGTACCTAGCGGAGGCTGTCTTTGAGCTCATCTTAAAAAAAAAAACTGTAGATGGTTTCAGAGATAGACCTCGATAGGTGCTATACATTACCTTTAGATTAAAAGCTCAAAGGGGCCTCTGCACGTTGGACTTTAAAAAAAATGGTCTCCGTGCACGCCTTTCAAAAGACCGGGTATATCCCGTGTTTTCGAGCGACATAATAATAATATGGGACAACTTCCACACACGGTCATCTGGTCCCAAATTAGGCTAGAAGTTAGAAGCCTGTACTATGGTAACCAGATGACTTATAACTGATATACATACTTATATAAGCTTATAACACCCAGACCCAGTTCAAACAGACATGTTCATGCACACAAATGTTTGACCTGGCCGGGGATCGAACCCGGGGCCTACGGCACAGAAAGCAGAGTTTCTACCTGCTGAGCCAACGAGGCTGTCAATTAAGTCAAAGTTAAGTTATGTCAATTAATTAAAGCCTTACACTGACCAAATAACCTTAAGCATTCGTTTCCCCTTCACCGCACCCCACCGTTTACGCTCAGATTATCATGGTCTTTCAAAAATAAATAATTCTTGTATAATGTTTATTGTTCCTGCCTATCCATTAGTGGTAGTAGCAAATCAATATAATGGTTACATTACAAGGAGATGCATTTTATTATTAATTATTTCTCATTTCTGTGCTTTCGTTGTGAGCAGATTAGTTAAATATTGTACTACTTAAAAAAAAGAATTTAACATTTGTAGACGTTCATATTCCATTAAATAATACTCGAACACTTCAGTATATTTTAAATGATTAATTCCAAGCCCACCATATTCAATCTCGCTCTACAATCATCTGTCGCTGGCCATCCCCCTCCCTGTGTTGCCATCGCGCCCTCGCACATGCCATAGATCTTCCTTAAACCACACGTTGCCATTAATACTTTCCATAAAACCACCAAAACGTTCACAGAATCCGTAGTATGCGTATACATTCAAGATTATGTAGAAATTAAATTATGTATTTATTGTTAGTTGGTATTCATTTTGGATATAGAGATAGCTCCAAAAACAGCACAAAAAAAATTGGTTGTCTGTAAAGTTGGTTTACTGACGATAGTTGAACGTGACAACGCGCTCACTCAAGTAGGAGAGAGACGGATGTCGAACGCTGCCGAACGCAAAGGCCGATTGTGCTTCTTTGTCGCTCGTTCCGCGCTCTCGCTTGCACTTCAAGCCTTACATGGAACGCCTCAGAGCGAGGTAACGCCGCATAATGAGTCATGTTTTTTCGTGCGTGCAGCCGGCTCTATCGAATTATAAGACGTTGTCACGTCAAAACTTTTTTGAGCAAATAATGGCCAGATTAAGAGCCAATCAACAATTGAGTGGAAAATTATTGCATATTTCTTTATATATTTGACAAATTTCATTTTGTATGGACGAGAAACCCTCTTAAGGGGTTCATCTACCCGCCGACCTTAACAACTTGCAAAAGAAAGGTTTGCGAAATATATTTCGTCGTCTAATACAAAATGGATCAGCTGATCGGAAAATTTATACATTAAATCGAATTTATTTTTTCTGTATTTTGCAATCTTTTCTTTTACAAATTATTCAGTACAATGGGTAGATGCACCCCTTAAGCTAGACCTTTATATAGAAAAATTAAACCTAAATATGATTTCTTTTTAATGCATCTCATACACTTTGAATGGGCATGTTTGGCACAAATATATATATGTATAGATTAGATAAGAGCCTTCATTAAACACTTCATCTACTTTTCATAAACACAAGATTGTTCCAAAAATATGTAGAGAGAACTGAACTATCATCATCTCAGCCATAGGACGTCCACTGCTGAACAAAGGTCTCCCCATAGATTTCCATCCAGTCCGGTTGTAAGTGGTCTGCCTCCAGCGTGTTCCCGCCGTCCTTATTTGGTTGGACGTCCTAGCGCTTGCCGGTCCGTGGTCTACATTCGAGAACTTTACAGCCCCATCGGCCATCAGTTCTACGTGCTATGTGCCTAAGAAACTTCTTAATTTATTGCACTTTTTTTAGAAGCTCTATACAACTTTTGTAACAGCTTGTATTTCTGGAAAATTTCGAATAAAAATATTATGTCATTAGTCATTTCGAATGTTTGTACAGTCGGCTTCAAAATAAAACATTAATTGCCAAGCGGTGTGGGAAAACTTATTATAAAACGTGCATTCAGAGAATGTTTTTTTTTCAAGGGTGGCGCTGTTATAGAACGCAGTACTTACTTGCGTGGATATTTCATGGAAATTTATATTAGTTCTGATTTTCGCCGCAAACATTCTCTTTCTGCACAAAATGTAACATTACTTTAAAAATATACTATTGCCGGCAATGGATACAGAATTATGAATGGTGTAAATGAAAGCCTTGCATGACTTGAAGCATGCTTTGTACTCAGTTGCTATTTATAGTGCGTGACAAGAAAAGTGTACATCAATACTTAAATTATAGATTTTCTAAGAAACTATTGTTTTTTGTTATCATTCCTTGTCAGGCACTGTACATTATATAGTCAGGGCTTTTTAATGCATTATTTATCGGTGAGGTATTATTATGACTACTGAGGTAACAAACAACTTTTGTGTCGCTTAAAGTTGGATAACTTTGTTTATTAAATAATGTCACTGACTATAATATGGGTTGTCCACATAGCCCATATGAATTGACTCGAGCAGTGTAATTGGGCTAACCCTTTCTGTTAAGAGTATAAATTCAAATTAAGTCGCTCGAAAACCCGGTCTTTTGATAGGCGTACACGGAGACCATTTTTAGTCCAACGTGCAAAGGCCCCTTTGAGCTCTTAACCCTTTCGCGAGCAGTACAAAAGCCTATTGCCATTTACCGGTCACAATTCCAGACTACAGTCAGTCATGGGGAAAAATTCCTAATGGTAACATCCAACAACACTGCCTGCTCTGAGAATCGAACCCGGAACCTCATGATCGGAAACCACTACACCACCGAGGCAGTCAAGTAGGGTTTGAAAATAGAACAACGTTATCGAAATTGATAGCGACAGAAAAGTTGTATGTGGTGCCATCTCTATTGTTATTAATGCTATTATGTTCAAAGATCTGTCCCTGAATGTACTTGCATTTATTATTTATTTAGTGCTAGAAAATATTATAAATTCTTGAAATTTATGATTTTTTTGTCATGAAATGCATTGTTATTAAAGTTTTTTGTTTTAATTTGAATGAAATTTTCATAATATTCTTATTAATTAATGTTTACGAATAAAGCATAAATATTAGTGTCCGATTTATGATTTTATTATATTCAATGAAATCTAAGCATATAAAATGTAAAAAATTGCATAATAATTTTTGCATCGAAAAGTATTTCACTGACTGTACTTTTATTTCCTAAAATCAATCTAAAAAAATTACAAATATTGCCAGTACCCTAAAAATTACCAGCACGAAAAAATCTCCCACCAAAATACTTGCCATAACGAAAAAAATTACCCGTTACAGGTGGAAATCACCCCTTGGCATTCCAGCATGCATAATATGGGTTTTGCCTTCAATAGAACAGTATGGAACAATATTATGGAACTGCAAGACCAATTCTGTGCTTACGATGATTACAACTGGGACTACTCACTGTTACATTTATCGCAAAACCGGCCGAAACGCGAGAAATTCAAAGTGATAATGTGCAAGGGGCCTAGGGTGTTTCATATAGGAGAATGGTATGTATTTATATAATTATTTTTTTATCGATTACATAGGTCAGTATTTAAGAGCGTACATGGCCTTCTAGGAATTTGACACAATCTAATCATCTAATCAATCTAATTATTTTTTTCCTAAATCGATGTTTTGTGATTCCCCTGTTTCCTCCGAATATAATAAACCCATTCTATAAATTTATATCCTGATATTATTTTAGTGAAGTAACCTATGTCCCTGTCATTTTAATTTTTCTTATCAACCCTTGTTTCTCTCATAGTGAACTTCCAAAAATTGCAGTTTTACTCGCGTGATTGGAATCTTCAAAATATAAGGATATAAATATATCAAATAGGTTTACTGTATTCGGAGGAAACAGGGGAATACAAAACATCGATTTAGTAAATTTTATAGGATTGTGTCAAACTGCTAAGAGGTCCTGGATCCTGTTAACTCCAATCTCACCCGATTACTGATGGAAAGTGAAGATGAGGCCTAAAATGGAGCACGCTTTCTAGAAGACTCTTCACTCTTCTCATGAATACATGCATGGCATAACGAGTTTCAAGACCTAATATCTCAGGATCACCCTGTGAGAGGCGCAGTGCAGAGCCGCGCAGAATTTCGAATTTCAAAACATTTGGTGGCACTGCGTCTGATATGGGCAATCATGATGCTTACCATCAGGCACCTGATTTGCTCGTCTGTCACTCACTATCATAAAAAAAAAGATATCACAATTAGTACAGAAAACAACAAAATCAAAAATTATAGCCTTATCGCACAGAGCGATCTCTTCCAGGCAACCATGCGGTGACAGGAATTATACTAAGATGCTGAAAGGTCGGTGGTTTCTCACTTCACTCATTTTTCTTTCAGTGGTTTCCACCATAAAAAATCAAATTGCAACGCGTCAACAGTAATAAGCAAGGTGCAGAAACTACTGCAGAACGCCAAACAATACATGTTTCCTTCGCGAGTCACCGCTACTTTTACATCGGGGGGTGCTAAACATAACAAGAAGTTGACTAAAGGGAACGGCGGATGGGGCGATTTAAGGTAACGAAATATTTTAATTGAGCCTTTGACCATATTAAAAGATTAATGCCAAATAGGTATAATAATAATAATAATATAAAATAAATAAAATAATAATATCCATCTAGAAATCACACCTATAGACATATAAAGTAGTTTCCATCCATTCACAATAGTCCTTGTACCTAGCGGAGCCTGTCTTTGAGCTCATCTTAAAAAAAAACTGTAGATGGTTTCAGAGATGGACCCCGATAGGTGCTATACATTACCTTTAGATTAAAAGCTCAAAGAGGCCTCTGCACGTTGGACTTTAAAAAAATGGTCTCCGTGCACGCCTATCAAAGACCGGGTATATCCCGTGTTTTTGAGCGGCATAATAATAATATGGGACCACTTCCACACACGGTCATCTGGTCCCAAACTAGGCTAGAAGCCTGTACTATGGTAACCAGATGACTGATATACATACTTATATAAGATTATAACACACAGGGACAGATCAACACAGACATGTTCATGCCCAGTAACAAGACGAGCAAATCAGGTGCCTGATGGTTAGCATCATGATTTTCCATATATCAGACACAGTGCCACCCAGTGTTTTAAAATTCAAAATTCTGCGCGGCACTGCACTGCGCCTGTCACCCTGAGATATGAGTTGTTGAATGTCATCATACCCAGTAATTTCGTTGGTAACATTGCCCTTCAGACCGGAACACAGTAATGTTTACACATTACTGCTTGGCGGATGAATAACTGGCAAAGGTGTGGTACTTCCCCAGGCGGCCCCTTACAAAAGAGGCCTACCACTACAAACCATACCAATCGGTTCAGTAGTTTTAGCGTGAAACAGTAACATCCATCCATCCATCCGCACAAACTTTCTCATTTATAATATTAATAGGATGTTCTGTGTTCTGTGTACTCGTGTATGTTCTTAGCGAAAACATGTAATTCCTAATAATGTTCTTGTGTTGCGTCCAATGTGTTGTGAAAACATTTCATATCGACTCCACTCAAAATCAAAATCAAAATCATTTAATCCAAAGATTTAAGTTACATAATATAATAACATTTCATAGAGGTATCTTTCCGAACGCACGGTAGACTCAGTACTGTATCTTCATTGACGTACAAAAGAGTCAGATTATGACCTATTTGAATAAATCTGTTTGAGTTTGAGTTTGAGAAAGTCCAGTCTAAATCTGTCTCTTCAGACGTTGGAAATTAATCCATAATTACATTAATCTAATTAAATTGTCATTATATTGGCAGCCTCGTTGGCGCAGACGGTAGTAACTCTGCTTTCTGTGCCACAGGCCCCGGGTTCGATCCCCGGCCAGGTCAAACATTTGTGTGCATGAACATGACTGTTTGATCTATGTCTGTGTGATATAAGTATGTATATCAGTCATTTGGTTACCATAGTACAGGCTTCTAGCCTAGTTTGGGACCAGATGACCATGTGTGGAAGTTATTCCATATTATTATTATTATTAAGTTAATTTTTTGACTGCCTCGGTGGCGTAGTGGGCGCATGCTCGACTGCCAATCAAGAGGTCCCGGGTTCGATCCCCAGGTCAGGCATAGTGTTAAATATTGGATTTTTCCATTGGGAATTATCTCAATAACTGCCTGGAGTCTGGAACTGTGCCCGGTAGATGGCAATAGGCTCGCCCCCTATTACATGGGACCAATAACATACTGGCGAAATGTGGGTGTATCTACTGTGGGACTGAGTCCTGGATACACCTCTGCCTATCCCTTCGGGAAAAAGGCGTGAATGTATGTTAAATTAATTTGTAAGTAAATAAGTGCATGCTCAAATTATATAATCAAAAAACTCATTCAGGCTGTAAAAACATTTCTCGGCAAGACACGATTTAATTCGAAAAATGAAATGAATAATAATAATGAATGATTGATTTGATTAATGAAATCTTCATTTAGAATTTCCCGTGTAAATATGTTTAGTACTAATAAAGCCATAAATTAGATTAAGTATAAAGAAATGCCAGTTTAGCTTCAAATGTTATATTGCAATTTCTATTTGATATCCATTAATTATGACAGCAAAAATATACCTATTGTTAAAATGCTATTTGATAAATGGTAATTTTAAATAATAATAATAATATAAAATGTATGCAATTTGTATGGACATTGTCTGAAATAAAGTTATTTGAATTGAATTGAATTATATTTGAACAAAGTGAGATGAGGGTAGGGACATGATGATTTTTTTATTGATAAACACTTTTTTCAGGGATCAAGAACTCTGCACGAACATGACCAAAGTGGGCCGCGAAGCGAGGACATATTACTATTCATAGATCATAAGACATAATATTCAAAATTGGGTATTTTCGCCGTCCTCATTTCCAAGTAGAACAAATTCATATATCTTGTACCGAGCTGGATTTTGTTATTGTTTTTGGGATGCGCATCATTTGCTATAAAAATTAATTTATATAATTTCGCTTGATATTACTTTTCTTTTATATAATTTTTCTTTGATATAATTTCATTTGTTATACTGCTACATTTGCTATAAATGGTATTGTTTTTAAATGATATAATTCTCATTTGACTTACGTTTGATATGAATATATAAGATTTGGTATAATTTTTTATTTCATATGATTTTTTTTTTGCTTTATTTGAGATTAGTAAACAAATTTATATTTGGTATAATTTTTATTTCATATATAATTTTCATTCGGTGTACTGCTATTTGATATAAACGTAATATTTAGAGACAGAAGTGACTCCGCGGAATTATAGAGTTCAGAACATTGCACTGTTTAGAGAAATTTTAACTTTAGTCAACCAAGTATTATATCAATATTTTGTTATATCAAATGGATGTTATGTCGAATAAATGTTTTATTAATAAAAAATATACTATGATATAAATTTTATGTCAAAAGTTTGCCATAATTACCGTGAAGAAAAATATTATGAAAACATTGATTAATTTGGTTTTCTTAGAAATCTTCAAATAATTAAGTATTTTTTTCGTATTCTTGAAAGTATTCTCAATGTATTATTATTTAATTTTATTGAATTTGTACTTACTTTAATGTTACGTTGTTTTTTTTATCAAGTGTGCTTGTACAAACAATGTTCCGTTTTTTTATTATTGATCAATTTTATAGTACACTTGTATTCTGTTAGATAGTTATTAAGAGCGTACGCGGCCTTCTAGAAACTTGAGACAATCCTATGAAAAATTTACCAAATCGATGTTTTGTATTCCCCTGTTTCCTCCTAATATAATATATATAGTGAAGTAACCTATGTCCCTGTCATTTTAATTTCTCTCATAAACCCTTAGTTTTGTTCATAGTGAACTTCCAAAAATTCCAGTTTTATTCGTGTGATTGGACGTTCACTACAATGAAATGTAGAGTTTGTAAACAAAAATAAAATGATAGGGACATACTTTACTTCAACTTTAAAATATAAGGATATAAATATATCAAATAGGTTTGCTGTATTCGGAGGAAACAGGGGAATACAAAACAACGATTTGGTAAATTTTCCATAGGATTGTGTGAAACTGCTAACAGGTCCGCTTTTCTGTTAACGCTAGTTTATAAAAAGTATTGTTTTCATTAACATGAATATATTACCGTGTTTCGTATGTGACGTTAAACTGTAGTTGTCCGTATAGTTCCGTATAAGATATGTAGGGGGCAGTAGTTAGATCATGTCGGAGCCGCGGAGGAATCTTGTCGACCGGAAACTGTGACAATATGGGTTGTCCACATAACACATAATATGAATTGAGTCGAGCACTGTATTTGGAGTAACCCGTTCAGTTAGAATTCAAATTATTATTATTATTTTATTATGGTTATAAGGTGAAAATGGTGCATTAACGTATAATAAATTAACAATAAATGTAAATACTATATATAATATTTGTTAATAACATCGAATATTGTATTTTTCAGACAAAAAGTATAATAGTATAAGTTCATAAGTATTTAAAAATCTTTTGTTACTACAATTTCTTTAAAAAAAATTGTTTACTTCAGATTCTTTTCTAGTATGTATTAATTTTGGTATTATTAAAAATCATGGAATTATCTCAATAACGGCCTGGAGTCTGGAACTGCGCCCGGTAGATGGCAAAAGGCTCGCTCCCTATTACATGGGACCAATAACATACTGGTGAAATGTGGGTGTATCTACTATGGGACTGAGTCCTGGGTACACCTCTGCCTACCCCTTCGGGAAAAAGGCGTGAATGTATGTATGTATGGAATGAGTTTTAATTTTTAAAGTTAGTTTATGGTGTTCGTCGTTTTACCTATCGTTTCTTGCGAACATATTGTTTTTCATGTTTTTCTAAAATTTTCATTTTGTTCTAAAATTGTACAGAATAATGTCTTCTTCATTTTATTTTTACATTATATTATATTCGCATAATAATTAAATATAATATTTTTATATTTCAAAAGAAAAGGGGAGATAGGTTACGTTCTCCCATCGCTAACTCAACAACTGGCACGTGCAAAATTGGCTGTGTGAAGTTTGCACAGTGACATATAATGAACAACAAAGATAGAAAGACGTACCTTAGACTGAAGTGCGACCGAGACAACAATATTATTCGCTCGTACGACTTTACTGACGTACGTGGACCTAAAGGGACCTAATTTGAGCTTGCCATATTCGAGAAGCCAGTATCTCATCTCCCCTTTTCTTTATATCAATGATTTAACCTATTTTGTTCAATAGCTTCTACGGCGAGTATTGTTACAGGCAATTATTGAAACGTACAACTTTCACCATAATCAAGTTTTTTTTTTCTATCAACACGTGCGTGACTGCCTCGGTGGCGTAGTGGGCGCATGCTCGACTGCCAATCAAGAGGTCCCGGGTTCGATCCCCAGGTCAGGCATAGTGTTAAATATTGGATTTTTCCATTAGGAATTATCTCAATAACTGCCTGGAGTTTGGAACTGTGCCCGGTAGATGGCAATAGGCTCGTCCCCTATTACATGGAACCAATAACATACTGGCGAAATGTGGGTGTATCTACTATGGGACTGAGTCCTGGGTACACCTCTGCCTACCCCTTCGGGAAAAAGGCGTGAACGTATGTATGTACGTGCGTGATGTGTTGTTTTTTTTTTTTTGATAAATTTTGTGGCGCCCCCGTTATTTTCACTTTTCTGTCAAGCTAATTATAACGCTAGCGCCAAAAACTACTAATTTGGTAGTATTTAAGACATTATTTTCGCACAATATTCTAATTCTAATTAAAATAAGATATTTAAGACATTACGTAAACACTAGTCAACGCGGTTGAAATTTTTAACAATTAACTTTGAATAAATAGCACTACTGAATTGCCCTGCGCTTCAAAATAAAACTCTAAAAGATTTATTCAAATAGGTCACAATTTGACAATTTTACAGTCAACAGGATTACTTGTAAAAGTCAAAAACTTTTTTTGCTAATTTATCCATTTTTAGAGTTCCGTACCTCAATAGGAAAAAAGGAACCCTTGTACTTGAACTTTGTTGTCCGTCTGTCTCTCCGTCTGCCAAGACACTTTTTAACAGGAACGCGTGGAGGTATCAAGTTGTAATTGATATCAACTACTCAGATCTGTGGTCCTTGTGACTGTAAAAAAATCATACTTCTAAGTTAACGCTATCAAAAGTTATGGCCATTTTACTGCATATTTCCAATTTCACATACTTTGCGCAGGGAACTAATAGATGGCGCTGTATCTAATTATGGAACCCTACACTATGCATACATACGTATTACGTATGCCTAAACAATTTATTTTTAAAGTTGTTCAGTTTAATGGGTAAATAGATGCATCCCCTTAAATGTTAATACACCCATTTGTAAAAAGTTGTTTAATCACGTAAACAAATGCAGTAAACCTTTTGTCAGCGGTTGTAAGTGAAATAGTTGTTTTGATAATGTATATGGCCTACTGCACACCATATGGCCGGCAGAGGGGAGATCCTTGCGATGACATTTTCATAGTGCTATATTCAAAAGATTTTTAAGTCATTATAATTTTAAAATGAATGATGGCAACATTATTTACTTAGTGATGTTTTAGGGACTAACCACACTTCAGCTCCTTTCAGCTTGTACATAGAAAACGACGATTTTGCATGAGGCGCGTACGCGTTCTTTCAGCACACTGAACAGACGCGGTGGTGTGGTTAGTCCCTTAGGCTTACAATACACGATAGGATATGCTGTCAGTGTTGCCATAGTCAAAGTTGTGGTTGATGGTTACCTATGTGTAATAAAAGCCTTAGTGTGGCCAGAATTATGATAAAAATAAAGGAAAACATTTTAGGTTTGCCATTTTGAAAAATTGTTAAAAACTTCACCAGCTCATTGCTTCTAGACTATACGAGTGAAGCAATGTAAAATACAATAGCTAAAACATTTGTAATGAAATGGAACAGTATAATAAATATTAAACAATTGTTTTTAATGTGATTTTTATTTTTTCCTACCTCCATTGTGGTTATTACCAAAAGTCCCTTAAGGTGGATGGACGACATCATTTCTCACAAAAACTTCGAGGAACCAATGACGATGAAGATCAGCTTATTTAATTATAAAGTGCGTTAATCTACTCTTACTACAAAAAAAAGTATATTAAATGTAATTAATTCCTTAAGAATTCCTTAAATTATCAACTCACCATTTGCCGTTTTAAACGTATTTTTGTATAACTATATAAACGCCATTTAGTAATTAGTTGTTACTTAAAAAACACATAGCACATCATCATCATCTCAGCCGTTGATAATCCATTGCTGAACATAGGCTTCTCCTATAAAGGTTTTGCCAATACTCGACACGCTTGGCAGGCGGGTTGTCGAGCGCAGTTCTATAGTTTTTTGCAGAGGACGCTGCTGCCCGTCCTCTGTATGTTAACCCTTAGCCGGCTCTTACAGCAACCACGCGTTGAGAGGGTCGAGCACTATTCTCTTGTATATGTGTTCTGTGACTATTCTAAAGCAGGTAACTCCACGGCACGCACGTAGCACTTAACCTCACTTTATTCAAATCAATTTATAAAATAAACGACAATAAGATGGCTACTATGTTTGTGAATATTATTGCGAATAACATTCTCTACCCGGCAATATAGGATAGACAGTGCAGCAGTGCAAGGTTTTCTGGGACCAACTTCTTTGGATTATAAGCCAATTTACTTTAATTTATACAAGCAATATATTTTAATATCATAACTTAACTAGATATATGTTATAAATAAATGTAAGGAATAAAATGAAATCCGAATGTAAAACAAGCATTTTATTTAAAGTTGATAGTAAAAATACAAAATGCCTTTACAAAATACAAAATTTTACTTTATGAGGTGGATAAGGGTAAACTTGTCATATTTATGACATCCCCAATTGGCTTTAGGGTTGATTTAGACCGGGGCGGCGACCTCTTTATGTTAAATAATTATAAACTTTATTGACACCTAATTAGGTGTCAATAAAGTTTATAATTTGTTTAAGTTTATTTCTTTTAATTAAAAGACCAGTATTTCTTGAAAACGTATAAAACTTATTAATAGGTATATGGGACACTTCTGAGAACCTGTACTATGGTAACCAGAAGACAGCTAAAACGCGCCATGCACAGCATGCGCAGCAGTGAGTTTCCGCATTAATTGTCACTGCTAGGCGTGGGTAACTCAGCTCTGAGCCGGCTCAAATATACAGATCATGTATGTTTAAGTCACTCAACTATAAACTAAATAGCTCATTGGTGGCTTGCGGCTCATGTACTCATCACTGTCATTACAAAGAAAACAACCTTGTCATGCATTTTGAGTCGAAAATCGAACGCGAGTCGCATCTTTTTGACCCGTAACATTAGTTACAAAAATTATGAGCTGATTTTATGTTCTGCAAGTCAGGTTTACTCTGTATTCGATAGATGGCTCTCATTAGAATCATATTGGATATTTCATCTGAATAGTTCAATATACATGCATTTAGTTTCGAGATGTGTTGAATTGATTTTTGAGCTGATCTGTGAGCCGGTTCACGGCACCGGCTCAAGTGGATGAGCTGTGAGCTGAGCTGTGACTCATAAAGATTTGCTGAGTTACCCATGGCTAGTCACTGCACATTTCTGTATCAACTTGTCACCCAGTATGAACATGGGCCTTTTATTATTTTTTTTCATTTTTTTTTATTTTTTTTTTTTTATTTTTTTCATCCCCAAAACTCGGCTGCCTCGGTGGCGTAGTGGGCGTATGCTCGACTGCCAATCAAGAGGTCTCGGGTTCGATCCCCAGGTCAGGCATAGTGTTAAATATTGGATTTTTCCATTAGGAATTATCTCAATAACTGCCTGGAGTCTGGAACTGTGCCCGGTAAATGGCAATAGACTCGCCCCCTATTACATGGGACCAATAACATACTGGCGAAATGTGGGTGTATCTACTATGGGACTGAGTCCTGGGTACACCTCTGCCTACCCCTTCGGGAAAAAGGCGTGAATGTATGTTATGTTTATCCCCAAAACTCTCGAATCGTAATTCGCTTTATGTTCAGAATACCAAAAAAAATAAATTCTTTTAAAAATTACCTATTTTGTTACCAAATATAATATAGGTTTGTCAAATATAGCTTGTTCAATGACAGCTGGACATAAATAAATTCAAACATTGGATTTGGCCAATTGGATACATGGCCAATTGGCCATGTTTCCGTTAAATTAAGTATAGCTCGACAGAAAAAGAGTAGAAACGGAACTAATTTTAAGTGTATGTGTTGATTAAATTGTTTTTACTGTCGTAAAAGACAGTGGCGCCCTCATTATTTTCTACTCTTTTCTGTCGAGCTGTACTACTACCCTTTGTATTCGATTAATCATTTTTGATGTACCTAATAGATTTTTGGTCAGCTGTCAAATCAAGCTACGAGCTGTGCCGCGCGGTTTCACCCGCTTAGTCTTCGCTCCCGTGGCAATACCGAGATAAAAAGTACCCAATGTGTTATTCCAGTGTCTAAACTATCTACATAGTGAATTTCAGCCCAATCGGTTCAGTAGTTTTGTCGTGAAAGAGTAACAAACATCCATCCATCCATCCTCATAAAAATTCGCATTTATTATATGAGTAGGATAGGATACTTGACAAATCATAGTTACAAACACATTTCATGGGACTTTCAACGTCTTTTGCTGTTCTTTATTCGTCGCTAATATGTCTATGTCCTCTCTTGTCAGATAGGCTGGCCTCCCATTTCTTAGCCACGGTGCAATAAAGTTGCATGGCAGCTTTGGCATCTTCTACGGAACTGTGTTCTCCGTGCTGGATGTCTATGCCTAGAATCTCTTTAGCCAGCCGCTTGAGTGAGGGTGTACTTCCTTTTGTTATCTGTAAAAATAAACATTACAATGTTTTTTATGATAGTCAGTGGACAAGACGAGCAAATCAGGTGCCTGATGGTAAGCATTATGATTGCCCATGCGGGCATAGTGCCACCCAGTGTTTTAAAATACAAAATTGTGCACGGCACTGCACTGTGCCTGTCACCCTGCGATATTAGTTGTTGAAACTCATCATGCCCAGTAATTTCGCATTTATAATATGAAATAAAAGATAGAATATTACACTGCTTCTATTAAAATACAAAATTTCGCTTTTTTATTTATTTGTTTATTGTGACTTGTGAATTGGACATAATTAAAGCACATTAGTTGTACCTATACCAATTTCAATTTTGTAATGTTTGATTATTTTATATTTTAAACAACTGTATATTTTTAGTTTTGGTGGTAGCACCTCAAGGCTTCAATAGTTACATAAATGTAGTGTAACATAACATACATTCACGCCTTTTTCCCGAAGGGGTAGGCAGAGGTGTACCCAGGACTCAGTCCCATAGTAGATACACCCACATTTCGCTAGTATGTTATTGGTCCCATGTAATAGGGGGCGAGTCTATTGCCATCTACCGGGCACAGTTCCAGACTTCAGGCAGTTATTGAGATAATTCCTAATGGAAAAATCCAATATTTAACACTGCCTGACCTGGGGATCGAACCCGGGACCTCTTGATTGGCAGTTGAGCGTGTGCCCTCTACGCCACCACATAGAGGCAGTCGAGGCAAATGTAGTGTAGAAGTAAGGAATGTCCGTGAAGTCACCGGAACAGGTACCAACGGAAGACCAGCGCAGGTTGTTCTACAACCTGCTTATGCTGAGTTGGTACCATTTCATGGCACACATAGTGTTAGTAAGAAAGACTGATGTTTGTGTACTGTGAAACAATAATTTTTCTTTCTCTCTTTTTCTTTCATTTGTCTTCATATGTTTTTAGTTGTTAATCCTTAACTGGAGGTAGTTGACGTGGGTTGACGATAATAGAATATTACCCCACCCTATTTACCAATGACGCACCTGCTATGGCAGGTGAATGCTATGGCAGTTGTGATTTTATATAATTTAATTAGTATTTTACCAGTGACGGTGCACATATCAGTCCATACAAAAATTTGATGTCAAAGTGACACTTCGAAATCAGGCCAAGTGTCTGCAAACATGTTAAAATGTATATTAAATTATCCAATAAGATACCGTTTATGTACCTAATTTAAGAAAATATATGACCAAAAAATAGATTTTGTTACTAATTTGCTCAAAAACTTTGCAACTTTATTGTTAAGGGGGCAAGATTCTTTGTGTTCTGTGGAGGCAAGTGGGACATTTTGAGATGTAGGACCTTTCCTATATCCATTCCCATGGGGACCATAGATAAACTTACTTTTTTGAATGGTTTGTATCTAGATGTATCCCTGATGTTACGCTTAGGATGAGACAAGAATAACACACTCATATCATTCTTCAATGAATGCCCTACTAATATGCGACCTCTTATCATCTCTGCAACCTCTTTTTGAACAGTTACAAACTCTTCCCCATTGAGCAAATCCTCCTTTCTCACACCACTGATACTAGTTCTATAGTCTTTGACCTCTTCCCGCGCTTTTACGAATTTGTCGTAAACACAGTCTCCGAATTTATTAACTATAGAAACACGGGCGAGCATATGGTCGTTACCGTCATATCCCACGCCCACCATTTCACAATCCATTGCTAAAAACTTTGTTAGCTTATTTTTACTGTTATTTTTCGAGTCAGAATTTCTCGTTTTATCTTTTTCAACTTCACACGGCTCATTCTGTACCAAGTTCAATGTTTTGACGTTTTGAACCGCACTCGAAATCTCGTCTTTCGCCTTTTTCTTTCTAGCGCGACGGAATGTGCCCGTGAAATGTTCTTTTTTATGCTCTTGAACGGGAGGATCGGTTTTCTTATCCATTATTAGACTGTTGGATAGCAATTTCTGCCAGTTTGCGTCTATAGCACCTCGAAGTACAGTTGTTTGGTTAGGTTGGTCATTTGAATTTCTCTTCCTCTTCTTCGATGTTTCTATCATATTTACATCAATAAGTCGTTGGAGCAATAGTTTCACAGTAAATATTATACAATTAGCAGCACCTAGTACGATTTTTAATAAAAAATCAACAACAATCAACAAGAAATAAAAGCACGTCTGGGCTATAGACATTTGTCATTTTTAAATTTTTTGACAGTGACAGTATTCAAATTCCAACTTCACTGCCAAAAATAATTTGTGGTATCATGTCAAAAGTCAAACATAAATGCGTTCAAGAGCAAAATATCTCAAAAGTGTAAGTTGAAAAGCAAATAAATGGACTTTTCAATAACTTCCCGAGCTTCAGTTACATAAATGCTATTTACCTATTATTGTTTGTATTCTATCAGTAATCATTGATTAATTTTTTATTTGCATAATAAAATAAAACATTAAGAATACATATTTAGTATAATTTGTTTATCAAATTTAGTTATTTGAACGCGTATCTAATCACTTTTTAATCTATAGTCTTTATTTTTATTATTTTAATTTGTGCGGGAGATAGGAAAAAATTGCATTTCTAATTTTTATTAATATTTTTCAAGTAAATAGTTAATGTAACATTATGCAAAAGAGGCTATCACAAAGCCTCTTGCTTCCGTATTATGGTAAACGTATTGGTATTTCATTGATTTCCTGCTCAACTCGTTACCAATTACCAAACCTGTGAAAACGCAAATAAAGCTATAAAGGTTATAGTGTCTATGCGGAAGAATCCAGTGTTATATTTTACCTAATAAGAGAGCTATGCCAAGAGCGCAACGCTGCATTCGACTGCAAATATAACTTTGTCGAATATTTATACAGAAATGTCGATGAAAAATGTCAAATACGGCTACGTGTTTTGTATTTGGTGGGAGAGCTTGAAATGTTGACAACAGTGCGCGATTCGCGGCTCAGTGTTCACTTTCTAATCGCCGCGTTCGGGCTGTTAGCATTGTAGTGAAAATGTCTTACGAAAAATTGTACGAGCGTCTAAGCGCTCACGGCCAGGAGCACCTTATCAAGTACTGGCCGGAAATAAGTGATAAAGAGCGGGAACAATTGGCGGGAGAAATCGGGAAATTAGATCTAGAGGAAGTGAATGATATTTTCCGGCGGGCTACTGAAGCGTCGAAAGTGATTTTGGAGAAGTTAGACGACGACTTGAAGCCCATACCGCAGTCGCATTATGAAGCCGTAGCGGGTTTGTGTAACGAAAAAATACAGGAATATGAAGATATCGGGCTGAAAGAAATATCTGATGGAAAAGTTGGTGTTTTACTGCTGGCTGGTGGTCAGGCGACTAGACTTGGTTTTGGACACCCAAAAGGCATGTATGATGTTGGTTTACCATCACACAAAACTCTATTCCAAATCCAAGCTGAAAGGATTGTCCGCATACAGAAAATGGCTTATGAAAAATTCGGCAAAGATGGTAAAATCACTTGGTACATAATGACATCTGAGCATACTAAAGGACCTACAGCAGATTTCTTCAAAAGCCACTCCTACTTTGGCCTAAACGAAGAAGACATATTATTGTTCGACCAGGGGCGACTGCCTTGCTTTGATTTTAATGGTAAAATTTTACTAGATGAAAAATATCATTTGTCGTCTGCCCCGGATGGCAACGGGGGTTTATACAGGGCTTTGAAAACCCAGGGGATATTGTATGACATAGGGAAAAGAGGGGTTCAACACCTTCACGCTCATTCTGTCGATAATATCCTGATCAAAGTAGCAGACCCAGTTTTTATCGGTTACTGTAAAAGTAAGGACGCAGATTGTGCAGCAAAAGTCGTACAAAAATCGTCTCCAACTGAAGCAGTAGGCGTTGTTTGCAGAGTAAACGGACATTACAAAGTGGTGGAATACTCGGAATTGACAGACGAAGCAGCTGAACGTAGAAATCCAGACGGTAGACTAACTTTTTCTGCCGGCAACATATGCAATCATTACTTTTCCGCTGCTTTTCTGTCTAAAATCTGTGACTTTGAAACCAAACTCAAACTGCACGTCGCTAAAAAGAAGATCCCATACGTAGACCACAGTGGCATCCGTCAGAAGCCAACAGAACCAAACGGAATCAAAATGGAGAAATTCATATTCGATGTCTTCGAATTCGCTGAAAACTTCATTTGCTTGGAAGTAGCACGAAACGTTGAATTTTCAGCGTTGAAAAATGCAGATTCAGCTAAGAAAGATTGTCCGTCTACCGCTCGGGAAGACTTGCTAAGACTTCACAGAAAGTATGTGAGAGAGGCAGGTGGAAATATAGCTGATAATATTGATGTAGAAATATCTCCACTGCTTTCTTACGGAGGAGAGAACTTGACTGATTTAGTTAACGGAGAAGACTTCACTATCACACCATTCCATTTGAAGAGCATGCAGGAAACTACCACCAATGGGGTTAATGGTAAACATTAGCTAAGTTTTCAAAAGCAGTTAAAAATTTATAGTCCATTTACATGAGACGAATAATTAACAAGCAATTTTATTAAAAAACTAGCTAATAAATTTGTAGACTTACCATACAGATGAACAAACAACCCCTTCTTTTTAAAGTTGGTTATTTACTTTGCCTTTTTAAAAACATTGGTTCATGTAAATCAATCAATTAAGATTATTTTTAATGCTAGATGTCTTGTATATAGTTAAATAAGGTTTAATGTAAACCATTAAATTTTAATATTAATTCCATTTCATAATAAGTATTAATATATGCAGATAATAATATATATTTTAAAAATTAATTGTGTAAAGTTTTCATCACAAAAATATGGGGCCTATATATAAGCTTCAGCCTATTTGTATATAATATACTATAAATACATTTATTATTATTATAGAAAGACTGATTTTATATGAAATCAGCATGAAATAAAAATTTAATTTTAATTTCAACCAAAATTCCAATGCAAAAAAAATCGTTAAGTTTTATTACATCAGGCATAAAAAATACGCAATTTTTAATTTTATTTGTTAAAAAATGTGTAAATATTAAATATGGCAATACTATTTATTAATAAAAAAATAAAATGTAACTAAATTATTTTTAGGATCGATTCCAATGGTAGCGAAGGCTCCATTTTTGTTGCAATAAATATTATTTTAATGTAAATAATAATTGTAATTTAATTACGATTTAGTTTATTCTAGAGCGATTCTGAAACATATTATGTAATTTACCTTTGGACGATATTTATAACAGTTTTTCATAACGAGCTACGAAAAAGGAAATTTTCTACACTGCTTCATAACTAGTTATTAAATAGGACTTATAGTATACCTTTAGTATTTCTTAGCGAGTTACTAAACAAGCCTATTTTATCCATAAGTATTCATATCTTTAATAAAAACTTAATGCGAAGTTTCCCCTCGTGAGACAGAGTACACCTTCCCATTGCTATATAGTAGGTACACAAACACCTTAGGTACTAGTTATGTTTGAAGTCTCATGCTGTAGGTTTAAATTATACGTAAATATGCACAAAGTTATAGTTTAAAAAAATGGACCCACATTTTTCAGTTGATCGGTATTAACAGGAACGTGACCGCTTGGCAATTTGACACAATCCTACGGATAATTTACCAAATCGATGTTTTGTATATCGCTGTTTCTTCGAATATAGTTCATCGATTTGTTTTGCTAAATTTCTCGTAGGAAGGATACGCTCTAAAGGCCCATGCAAGAGCTAACACACAAGTTTTCTAACCCTGAAAAGCCTTTGATCCACTTCAAGAAACCAAGTAAAAAAGCGAGCTAAGCTCTTCACAGCCTCTTAAACACAGAGTAATTTTGTTCAACTTCTATACAGATAAACCTGTCTGGTAGATTTTCTTACTATAACGTAGGTCAGTTCTTTACTTTCAGAGATTCTAGTCATCTATCCCAGTTCACCGATCACATGAAAAACTCAAAATCCCATTGCTATTTCACGGTGTTCAGTTTCAGAATTACTCGGAAACTTACTAAGTCTGTGCAGACGGATAATGGTCCTGGCAAGGTTCTAAACTAAAGTTTTTTCAAATGCAAAGAGCTAAACGAAGTGTATCATACAATGCAGTAATCAGAGACAACAAAATAGCGATACGTAAATTTTACGTATCTCTATATATAACTATAGTTTAGTTTTGGGAACATAATACCTAATTATATTTTATATTTTTACTAGCTGTGACCCGCGGTTTCACGCGCGTAGTCTTCGTTCCCGTGGGAATAACGGGATAAAAAGTACCCTATGTGTTATTCCAGGGTCTAAGCTACTTACGTACCAAATTTCAGCCCAATCGGTTCAGTAGTTTTGGCGTGAAAGAGTAACAAACATCCATACATACATCCATACTTACAAACTTTCGCCTTTATAATAGTATTAGGATTAGGATAGACTAAGTCGTCTATTCGCTTGAAATACATCACCTATATCTCTAACTCTATAGTTGGTAGAATGCGAAATGCATCACTTAATATAGAATCGAATAAAAAATATGTATTGCCTTTTTACACAATACATACAAATAAAAAATATAAAAATAGTAATTAGGCAATAGGAACAGCCTCACCGTCACAGAGTACATTTATATAATCTCTCACCGTGTAACCACGTCAACACGGAGTTGACACAGTTGCTGATTTTCAGGATGCTTCCGTGCTCGAACTTAGATGTTAGTCGAGTTTTAGATAGATAACACACATGCTCCTATAGTAGTAGTAAAATTAGATATACGTAGAATTCGGTATTAATATTAGGGAGGTAGAGTGCCCAACACGTGGATTGCGGAAGATGCAGGTTCAAACGGTTAACTGCCTTATTGTTGGATAATAGTTTGCTAATTTGAAGACCTAGTGACACAGTTTATGCAATAAATTCCATTCATTTCTAAGGTCAATGGCCGTTTTTCTCTTTGCTTTTGGAACACAATATAATTTAATTTCAATTCCATCACAGAACAGATAATAAACTACGTATAGAATGGAAACTGTTTGATTGAGCTCTCCACGAGCCTCGCTTCTACGGGAAATCACCTCACGCACACTGTTGCACGTGTACAAAACTCCATGTGTGCAGTATCTGTGTGTGTATTACTCGTAGGTAGTTATAGCGCGGCTTTTGTTGGTATTGAGTCGAGTGTCCGGGGTGTGTGTGATTCCATATCTATAGACATAAGTTTGGTGCTATAAAGTCCTATATCAGCGTCTCAAGTTCTTTTCTATTCTGTCTTTCAAGGACCATTATCTGCAACCACAGACACTAGTTTGATTTTACTTGAGTGGATATATTCTTCAGATATTCCAAATGCTGACTACACGCGATACACCTATTGTAATTTACTCGTGTAACCAATTTTACAGGCGAAACGAATAACCGTTTTATACGAAGCTGATAATTTTCTATTACTTTTAATGCAACATTTTTTTCAAGGAGATTAAGAACTTCTATCATTATAATAATAGCTAAGTGACAGTAACTATAATGATAGCAGTTTTGGATATAATTATGATAATATGTATGTAAGTTGTTATTGAAACATGACCTTGATGGACAAAATGAGGAATAGTGTGATAAGGGAACGCTGTGGCGTGGTAGAAGATGTAGTGACAAAGATAGAGAAAGTAGTGAAAAAGGAATGCTGAGGTGGTTTGGACATGTGGAGAGGATGGATGAAAGGAGATTAACAAAAGAGATTTATAAGGCTAGTGTGTATGGTCAAGACGGTATAGGGGTCGACCTAGGCGTACTTTTCATGAACAAGTTGACGTTGTTCTTATAGGAAAGGCCAAGTCAAAAGTACCTAAAACCGAAGATTATGTATGAAAAATATCATGAAAGTGAACGAAGCGAAAGTTGTATGTCAGGATCGTAGCAGGTGGAGGGAAATAGTCTCTGCCTACCCCACCGGGAACAAGGCGTGACTGTATGTATGTAAGTTTTGGTAAATCTTTAAAATTGCTCCCAAATAATGTCTACAATGTTTTTATCTTGTAAACTTGTCGCACTATCAACAAGAACAACAATAAAATAAACCTGGGTGTGGTGAAACAACCTAGTATATATTCAGAATTATATATATATTGTAGCGTCCGTGGTCCAGCGGGAATATGCCCGGCTTTAAATCCGGAGTCCCTGGATCGAATCTTACCATGTGGACTTTTCGCCTGGGCGCTACCGTGTTTCGGATGGCACGTTAAACTGTAGGTCCCGGCTGTTTCCTATAAGATATGTAGGGAGCAGTCGTTAGGTCATGTCGGAGGCCTTGCAGGAATCTTGGCGACCTGAAACTCTGACAATATGTGTTGTCCACATAACTCATATGAATTGACTCGAGCAGTGTAATTGGGGTAACCCGTTCTGTTAGAGTATAAATTCAAATTATTATTATCAATTGCTTGAATAAGTAACGGAAACAATAAAATAACAGTCTCTTTCTACCGAACTCCAAAACTTCGAGTAATAGATATTTAGTAGCGTCCGTAGCCCAGCGGAAACGTGCCTGGCTGAATCTGAAGTCCCTGGTCCGAATCTCACATGTGGACTTTTCACCTGGGCTACCGTGATTCGGGTGGCACGTTGAATAGTTGATCCCGGCTGTTTCCTATAAGTTATGTAGGAGGTTAGGTCATGTCGGAGGCCTTGTAGGTTATCTTGGGGACTTGAAGCTCTGGCAATACGGATTTTCCACATAACCTTTATAGAATTGAGCAGTGTAATTGAGTAAACCCGTTCTGTTAGAAAATAAATTCAGATTTTTTTTAAGATAGTGAGTAACAAGACGAGCAAATCAGTTGCCTGATGATGCATCATGATTGCCCATATCAGACACAGTGTCACCCAGTGTCAGTGTCACCCAGTGTTTTAAAATTCAAAATTCTCCGCGGCACTGCACTGCGCCTGTCACCCTGTTATATTAGTTGTTAAAAACCGGAACGCAGTAATGTTTGAACATGACTGCTTGGCGGATGAATAACTGGCAAAGGTGTGAAGTCTACCTTTTCGCGTGACAAAAAGCTAACAATAACACGTAAAAAAAATCTTTGTTATTTTCGCTTATCGCGTCCCAAAGTTCGTCGGAAACTTAAATACATAATTTACTTTAATAAACAATATCGTATCTACGATCGATATAAAAAGTGTAATGAACATGACCTTGACAGTCTTTGTCGCTTACACTGCACTTGTTCAAATAAAATACTATCAGCAAATTAAATCATTTCTTATCGTTTAATTAATTGTTCTTTGAGCTGGTTTTGATTACCGAAAAATGGTTTTAACTATTTCAAGATATCAAAAATGTGTGATATGTTTTTGGGTATAAACGATTGTGTAATTTAGTATACGTAATGAAGAATATTATTGCAAAGTAGCCGTGCCCCGTAGTTTCACCAGCGTAGTCTTCGTTCCCGTGGGAATATAGGTATAAAAGTATTTCAGTTATTCCAGGGTCTAAGCCATCCACAGACAAAATTTCAACTCAATCGGTTCAGTAGGATTAGCGTGGAAACGGATCAAACATACACACATAAAATGTGCCAGCGATGGTTTTTTTTTGTGCCATCTAGATGGCGCTGGAGTCGAGTTATAACTCGCTAGCGTTTTGTTTTATATAACACTCGTATCTTTTTTAGATTGTATTGAGATTTGTAATTGATTTATAATAATAGTAGATGTACTGACAGAAAAGCATTTTAGGTCTCTATTTCAGAAGTGGGATCAGATTTGACGTCCGTATTTATTTGTCTTCACAATTTCTCATCATTTTGCAACTACTTTGTGACAGCTCAGTTATTTCAAAATACTAAGTTACCAAGTACATCTTAGCAATTTCAATATGGTTTTAAGCTAGATTTACCACGACATTCAAATTCAAATCATATATATGTGATTTTTAGGTTACCTACATATTTCGTAGTGGTAGGCCTCTTGCAGGGGGCCGCCTGGGGAAGTACCACACCTTTGCCAGTTATTGATCCGCCAAGCAGTAATGTGCAAACATTACTGTGTTCTGATATGGACAATCATGATGCTTACCATCAGGCACCTGATTTGCTCGTCTTGTCACACACTATCATAAAAAAAAATCGAAGATACCTATTTCAAAGTTAACATGAAATCTACAGCTAGATTTGCTAATTAAGAATTGCAATATCAATTATGAAGTGAAACTTAACTCATATTGTGTAAATAATAATAACATTCCTCATTGCGACAAGGTTACCAAGTAACGGTGAAAAGTTGTGGCTGATATAATGTATGAGCAAGGTCATCTAATAATAGAAAATTAATATTTAGAATATTGCTGTTTAGCAAATATCATAATATTAAGTCGCGGTTCTAGAAAATAACTATACAAAGATTCAGTAAATAATCCAATTTAATCCAAACGAGTTTTCAGTGCCTTTTTATTTTTCTAAGATTTTTTTTCTTTGTGCAGGTTTTTATACATGAAAACTTTTTTGGATTAAATTGGATTTTTACTGAATCTTTGTATTGTTATTTTCTAGAACCTCGTTGCCTTTAATTTACATAATTACGTGTAGTTTTTTTTAGATCTTTCAAAATGTGAGTTCGTGTGAGCGAGAGGGCGATGGATTTGCTTTGGACAGCGCCTTAAGAAATTATACAATATGTTAAAAAAGGTTTAGTAGTACTTAAGGTGGTGCATCCACTCAGAAAACTGACATTTTAATTGGAAAAAAGACGTGTGGCACTCGGGGACTGCCGCGGTAAAGCTATTGCATAGCATTTTATATCAACTTATGCAATTATAATTATTTATTTATTTTATTTATGCAGTATTTTTTTTCCTTTGTTTTTTTTTCTTTGATATTAATTCAAGTTACACTTTTTGAGCGTGGTGACCGATACAAAAACAAATTCGCCGATACAACCAATGCCACCTAGAGGCGAGTTGCTGAACTAAAGACACAAGCGTGATATTTCAAAGAAGTCATTATAAGTTCTGCTATTCATCGATAGATGGCAAAACTAAAAAGTATCACCGCTGTGCCGGTCGGAGTGGGGGGTGTTAGGTTATTTTCGTTACGGAATTTCTGGATTCAGTCTCCACGCTCAAGGCCCGCGATAGAAGCTATGCAATAGCTTAAAAATAATTAGACTTTCCATACAAAACGGACGGTTGATCGGTAGATTTGTATGGGATGTTGGAGAATATTCTTTATTTTCCCGGTATTTTAGCTTTGCGGGTAGATGCAACCTCTTTAATATTACTACGCCTTTTTGGAACACCGTATATTGCCCAACATAATACAATATTATATAAAATGTACTTAATTTAGTCATAAACAAATGAGATTTCGTTATATTTACGTCAAATGTAATAAAATTTAGTTATTATTTTATAACTGTATTTTTATTGACGCCTAGTTTCAATGGTGTATAGTTTAGTAAACAAGCAAACGGCGTGTCTGATCGTGAGCGGTTACCGCCGCCTATGGATACCTGCAACACCAGAGAGTATTGCCATTATGTTGCCGACCCGACCAATAAATACTATTCACTCTCCTTTTGAAGAGCCCCATGTTGTAGCTCAACGAGAAGACGCAGCAGGGAGACTATTCCACAAGAATAATAAGTAACTTTGAAACAAATCGCACTTTAAAACAAATCCATGGACGCATCTCTCTTTTTTCTGGCTATGAATTCCACTTGGTGGGGTCACCCTTCCTTAATTTTCTCTTCGCTCTATCGTTGAAATCGTTTTGGGAGACCTCGCACTCTCTCATGCGCCTTTGTACTACATCTTTCCAATCCATATAGACATATCAGTCGTCAAAATCTGCCCCGGTTTATCAGTGACCAGGCAAACGAAGTCCCAGGGGGTTAGATGGTGACAACAGATATGCAATATTCGGACGCGAAAGAGATAAAAGACGAGGGAAATAAGTTATCCCCGTGCCATGCTGGGCGAGCCGATTACGTTTTATTATTATTAGGGTCCATCAAATCATAGAAGTACCGTTTGACGTTTCATATTCTTCAATAACTTTGAATAGGCGTAACTCATACAATTACAATAATCTTCGACTTAAACCATGAAATTATGAATTTTATCACAAGATGTAGGTACAATACTCGACTGCCGATCAGGAGGTCCCCGGTTCGATCCTCAGGTCAGGCAAAATGTTATAAATAAGTATTGGATTTTTCCATTAGGAATCATCTCCATAACTGCCTGGAGTCTGGAACTGCCATAGTCTGGCCCTCTATTACGTGGTTCTTGGGACCAATAACATATTGGCGAAATGTGGGTGTGCCCTATGGCACTGAGTCCTGGACACCCCTTCGAGAAAAAGGCGTGATTTTATGTTCGGTTATATACAATAGGTACTC
Organism: Hemistola chrysoprasaria; assembly: GCA_947063395.1. Lineage (NCBI taxonomy): Eukaryota > Metazoa > Arthropoda > Insecta > Lepidoptera > Geometridae > Hemistola > Hemistola chrysoprasaria. The sequence continues at coordinate 4,947,227 of OX346738.1, read as the reverse complement.
TATAATAATCACTAAATTTATGTATTTTATAATATATTTGATGAACTAAGTAGGTTTTATATATCTAAGGCACAAAATTGGATACATAAGTTGGTACCTACAGTTTACTAAATGAGACCTACCTACCTATTAAGTACTTTGATTATGCCTAACATTTTATGAGTGACCTACATTTTCCTAATAGATATATAGAACACTTAATTTTCGGATTTGCCTTAGTCGAGTACAAACAATTCAAAACAATAAACCCTTCTTATCGATATTGAAAGTTATTTATGTCAAAAAGTAAGTTCGATCAAAAACACTTATGTTGGCAAACCGGTATGGCAAGTTTCTTAACAGCACGACTCGATTACGAAAACCGCGTAACACTTGCGACATAATATCAACAAATTGTAATAGTTCACTTAATCTAAGAAATCTTTGACAAATCTTTTCCTTAAACAAACAATAAGGCTGAGCAGTTAGACTGTACCCAGGACTCAGTCCCATAGTAGGTACGCACCCCCATTTCGCCAGTTATTGATCCCATGTAATAGGGGGCAACTATACGGACCTACAGTTAACGTGACATCCGAAACATGGTAGCGCCCAGGCGAAAAGTCCACAAGTGGGATTCTATCCAGGGATTCCCGATTTAAAGCCGGGCATATTCCCGCTAGATCACTCGGACGCTACACTAATCTCACAGCCGTTAGGGTGGCTTAGGCACCCTGATTTAAAGTATATAGGCCTTTTAGATTGACTAAGATCCAACAAGATGCTTAGGCTGAGGTTCCGACTTTCAACATCTGCGAAGTATCCTATGCGTTATTCCGAGATCTAGTAGTTTTAGCATGAAGAAGTAACAAACATACCAATACACATTACAGCCTTCATGGCTCAGATGGTAGTAACTGTGCTTTCTGTGCCGCAGGTCTAGGGTTCGATTCCCGGCCAGATCAAACATTTGTGTGCATGAACATGTCTGTTTGATCTGTGTCTCTGTGTTATAAGTTTATATAAGTATGATAATGAAGATATCAATCATCTGGTTACCATAGTACATACTTCTAGCCTAGTTTGGGACCAGATGACAGTGTGTGGAAGTTGCCCCAGATTATTATATGGGAAGTGGCAATCAAACTATAATTCGATTTATATAAAGTCTTACCTAATAATTCTCTGATATTTACTACAAATAGACGATTAATTATAATAAATATATCATAATCTATAAGATGCTAAAGTTCAAGGACTATAGGTATTTTATTCTTCTCGTTTCTAAACCACCACCTGAATATTGTTAAAAGTGAAAGGAGCTTAAAGGTTATGTGACGCAATGGCGCCTAGACTGGATTTATTTTGTAATAGCTAGGCATTTTCAGGTGATAGGTTGAGGTCTGAGTCTCAAGGTTTTTTCAAAATATGAAAGACTAGCTGTGCCCCGCGTTCACACGCGTAGTCTTAGTTCCCCTGGGGATGTCGGGATAAAAAGTACCCTATGTGTTATACCAGGGTCTAAGCTAGCTGGGGTGCGTGCAGGAAACCTCCCCGTGGTGCACCCTGGGCAACGGCGTCTGGCAACAGACGTCCGTCTATTCGTCTGTTGCCAGACGCCGGCCGATATCCTGCTCTTATTGAGAAAGTTCTTGAATATTACTGCCTAGTTAATAATCAACCATTAACCACTTTAAAATGATATAAATTCAGTCACCTTATTGTATTCATAATGTTTACTTAATTTTCAGATTATAAAGGAAAGTATAAAAGTACTAAGTGAGCAACTAACAATCAGATCTATTGGAACAGTCTTCGAGGACCTATTACTTATTACTACTTATATCTAACTGATTGCTCCTGAAATATGCTTTCAATTACTTCATACCTATTACTATATTTATTATAAAAAGTTAATTTTAATTTTCAGATTATATATAAAATGTAATAGGTACCTACTTATATTTAATGTACTTACTTAAATATGTGAAACAGATCTCCCAGGTAGTCTTAAAATATTCGCAAGTTGCAGAATAATGAATAATGGTGGAACAGCCTTTTGGATCTATTATTTAATTTAATAAAGATGATTTTATTTTCAGATCGGGTGTATCTACTATGGGACTGAGTCCTGGGTCCTCTGCTTACCCCTTCGGGAAAAAAGGCGTGAATGTATGTTTTTAATTTTCAGATATGACAAATAGCAAAATTTTGTAATTAAAGAAAGTTGGTACATGAAAATAGGTACTTTTGTACCTAACTAAAATGGGTACGTATGTATACACCTAAGTGATAAAAATAAAATTTGAATAATGTGTTAACTAAAAATACTTAGGTAACTTGAAATGAAAATAGAATTTTATATTAGTTGAGTTGAACAAATTACTGTGCTGTATTTCATTTCCAGGTCTCGCTTGCCAGACAATGTGACCTAAATAAAGTAAGGAATAGAATGGAGTCTTCAACACAATAATGGGAGTAATGCTTAAAGAAGATGATGCTACAGACAGAGTGGTTGTCCGATGTAATAATGATGGAATCTCAAAATGATGATTGGTATTGAAAATATTTGAAGATACATAAGTCCAATCTAATGGAAACCTGAAAAATCATTATATCAGCAAAGATTCATAACAGCATAAGAGTTGACAACTAAAATTGAGAGTTCCAGAAAATAACTGTGTGGCCCTGTGCTGTGTGATCTCAGGGAAATAACTGTGTGAGTTCCAGAATATAACTTTGTGACCCTGTTGCTATGTGATCTCAGGGAAATAACTTTGTGAGTTCCAGAATATAACTTTGTGGCCCTGTTGTTATGTGATCTCAGGGAAATAACTGTGTGAGTTCCAGAATATAACTTTGTGACCCTGTTGCTATGTGATCTCAGGGAAATAACTGTGTGAGTTCCAGAATATAACTTTGTGACCCTGTTGCTATGTGATCTCAGGGAAATAACTGTGTGAGTTCCAGAATATAACTTTGTGGCCCTGTTGCTATGTGATCTCAGGGAAATAACTGTGTGAGTTCCAGAATATAACTTTGTGGCCCTGTTGCTATGTGATCTCAGGGAAATAACTGTGTGAGTTCCAGTATATAACTTTGTGGCCCTGTTGCTGTGTGAACGCAGGGAAACAACTGAGTGACTAGAGGAATCACTTATTGAGACTTCAGAGGAATCACTGTGTGACCTTAGAGGAATCACTTTGAGACTTCAGAGGAATCGCTGTGACTTTAGAGTAACCACTTTGAGACTTCAGAGGAATCGTTGTGTGATCTAGAGTATCGCTTTGAGAATTCAGATGAATCACTGTGTGGCCTTGGAGGAATAACTTTGAGACTTCAGAGGAATCATTGTGTGATTTTAGTATATTATCCACTTTGAGACTTCAGAGGAATCGCTGTGTGACCTAGAGTATCACTTTGAGAAGTCAGATGAATCACTGTGACTTTAGAGGAATCACTTTGAGACTTCAGAGGAATCTCTGTGTAACTTTAGAGGATTGGTGTGAGACTTCAGAGGAATCAATGTGAGACTTTAGAGGAATCACTGTGTGACCTAGAGTATCATTGAGTATTCAGATCAATCACTACAATTAACTTAGACTTCGAGGATAATTTTCATTTCAAGATAATTTATATAAAACTGCCAGCCTCACTGGCCGGTTGGCTCAGCTGGTAGTGTCCCTGCCTTCTGAGCTGCAGGTCCCAGGTTCGATCTCTAGCCAAGTCAAACATTTGTGCACATGAGCATGTCTGTTTGATGTGTCTGGGTGTTGTGAGCGTGTATAGGTATGTATATTGGTCTTCTGGTTGCCATGGTACAGGTATTGCCTAGTTTGGGACTAGCAGATGACCGTGTCGAAGTTGTACATATTTATTATTAAGTACATACTTATATAAATATGTAATAATTAATTGGTCTCAATAAAATTATTCTATTCTACACTATCTGACAGGGCATCGATAAGAGAAATGCTGGTGATCATCGCGCTCGGGCGTATCGTCGCGGGACGCGACGTATTTGCAGGATGGCCGAATGTTATAAGTATTTTTGGCAAATGTAAGGATTTGTGGATTTGGTCTGTGGCTTTGTCGCTGTCAACAAGAGTATTGACAGTGACAAGGTTAAGGTTTGATATTAGAAGGACTGAGAGGTGATATACTCTATGGAATAGGCAGATAAGTAGGAAATATGGCGGCAAAGCAGTGACAATGGAATATGGAGTGAAATAAGAGAAAATATAGTAAAAGGAGGTGTACGAGGCTTATTATAAGATTTAATGGTTTCCATTCGTCACATTACCTTAGTAAAGTCATGATTGTATGTTATGTACAGGTCGCGTCACGGTTTAATAGCGCTCAGCAAAAGTGGAGGGGGGCTTTGCGCTGGTGTATCGGTCTAAAAAGTCCTAACAGATCTAAAAAGCACATTCAAGGTCAGTGCTATTTAACCGTGACGCGACCTGTAAAAGATACTCTTTATTAAGAAAGTCAACCAGTAGGTAAATACAGGACAAATATGCCTGGAAACTTGTGAATGGCCACCGCGCGGCACTTTCCAAACAAACAAATCTTCAAATCAGTAACCACACCAAATATTTTAAACTTTTCATGTCTTGCACTCCACCTAATTTCTGTAACATTTTCTCTAGTTTGAGAATAACTGGTAGAAAATGCTACTTTAGCATTAGGTTAGTCCTAGGGTTGTGCTGAATTATAAATAAATAGATATTGGTTAAACTGACTGTAATAAGCCCTACAAGTAGTTTCTTGTGCGTTCTTCTTGTACCTAGAGCACACCCCGGACACTCGAATCAATTCCATACAAAAGCCGCGCTTTAACTACAACTACCTACTACACAGCCACCTGCACACATGGAGATTTTTACACGCAAAGAGTGTGCGTGAGGTGATTTCCAATAGAAGCGGGGCTCGAGGAGAGCTCAATCTCGCTCGCGGTGTAAGGAAGGCCCGATTGGTGGGCGGATGACAGTGTCCATTCTATACGTAGTATTATTATCTGTTCTGTGCCTAGAGGTATCTTTCTCTGAACGCATGGTACATTCATAAACTTAATTGACTTTCAAAAGTTGTCTTTTTTGGTTCTTTGGACCAAATTGGAGTATACTCATGGCTTAGAGACACATTTCTTGAAGATTCTAGGTTAGATATTTCATCTTTTACTTCCTTATTATAACTCTCTTTCAAACCTACAAACAAAATAACGTAGTCCGTACTTCGACCCCGTCGATGCGACGTTACTACGAAAAAAAAAATCTGAATCTTTACAAGCAAATCAAATGCTAACGACTACACATTACGAGAAAACCAGAAAAATAGTAGCAAAGGGAAACTTCTGTGTCAACGCTGACCTATTTATTTAATACTAGCTGTGACCCGCGGTTTCACCCGCGTAGTCTTCGTTCCCGTGGGAATATCGGGATAAAAAGTACCCTATGTGTTATTCCAGGGTCTAAGCTACTTACGTACCAAATTTCAGCCCAATCGGTTCAGTAGTTTTGGCGTGAAAGAGTAACAAACATCCATACATACATCCATACTTACAAACTTTCGCCTTTATAATAGTATATATTAGGATTAGGATTAGGATTAGGATTAGGATTAGGATAGGATAGGATTAGGATAGGATAGGTCGAAACGTATTAAAATAAATCAGTATATAAGGAATTAAGATTAGGATAAAAAAACTGTATATTATAACAGAAATAATATCTATAAACAGTTTTTTTTTTCAGTTATATTAAAAGTTATCGATGCAAGCAGCAGCTGTTGTCCGAATCCAGAAAAAAAAATTGTAACCTTACCTTCAACACTCCAAAAAACCGTCCGAACTTATGCTGGTCCAAACGAAAAGGTATTACAATTAGGCCTGTAGTTATGCAGTATCACTCCATAACCTTGGCGAAAGCCGCCTACAGTATCGCCTTTTAGATTGTCTGTGGATGCACGGCATAGTTCAACGCACTGGAGAGAACGCCGCAACGATTATTGCGAGTCTAATCACGTAAACGGATGCTATGAAGAATAAGTACCTTACCTTGTTAAATATAGTTAAATACTGTACAAAAAAAAATTTTTGGCCATAATATTTCCGTAGATTATGTAAGAAAAAAAAACGTTTGTTCGACACTCAGGAAGGTAACATACTCGTAACACACACAGACGTCAAGATATTAACCTAATGTGTACCTACGTAAAACTAACGGAAGGTACCTACTTACAAATTATTCATTAATATACACAAAAGGGTTCATCATCATCATCATCATCTCAGCCACAGGACGTCCACTGCTGAACATAGGCCTCCCCCATAGATTTCCATTCAGTCCGGTTGCAAGCGGCCCGCCTCCATCGTGTTCCTGCCGTCTTTATCAGATCGTCTGTCCACGGGGGTCCACGGGTTGCGGGTGGACGTCCTCTGCTGCGCTTGCCGGTCCGTGGTCTCCACTCGAGAACTTTGCAGCCCCATCGGCCATCAGTTGTACGTGCTATGTGCCCTGCCCATTGCCACTTCAACTTACTAATCCGCTGGGCTATGTCGATAACTTTCGTTCGTCTACGGATCTCCTCATTTCTGATTCGATCTCGCAGAGAAATTCCGAGTATAGCCCTCTCCATACAAAAAAGGGTTAACAGATCTAAAAGACGGGCAGTAGCGTCCTCTGCTACAAACCATCGAACTGCGCTCGACAACCGCACAACAAGCGTGACGAGTATTGGCAAAACCCCCCTTTATGGGGGAGGCCTATATTCAGTAGTGGATTACCAACGGCTGAGATGATGATGTAACACAAAAAAAAGATTGAATCATTGATTCAAAGAAAAGGGGAGATGAGGTACTCAAAAATGCTTCTCAAAAATGGCAAGCTCAAATTAGGTCCCATTAGGTCCACGTACGGTTATATGAAAGATACAGATGACTCAAAATAATGACTCAAATTAGGTGCCATTGGGTCCACGTAGGTCAGTAAAGTAAGGTCGTAGAGCGAATAATATTGTAGTCTCGGTCGCACTTCGGTCTTAGGTACGTCTTTCTATCTTTGTTTTTCATTATAATATTATGTCACTATGCAAACTTCACACAGAGCAAATTGCACGTGCTAGTTGTTGAGTAAGCGCTGGGAGAACGTTCTCTATCTCCACTTTTCTTTAAATCAATGGTGTGAAAAGTGTGAATAGGATTATCAATTCATCATTTGAATTACTATACATATTACCTGATATGACACTATTTATATTATATTACCTTCATAATTTACGGAAATATGAAAATATGACCTATATTTTTTAAGGTATATAAGTACCTATATAAATAAAGCGTTCATTACACGATAGGTTAAGCGTCAATCAAGTTCTATTAATGATTGATTCTGAGTAACGGACGACTGATTTCTTCTTGAATCATTACTCGAATTGAAATTTAGGGAAGCGAGTCTGTAATGATCAACATTAACTTTAGACTGCTTCGGTGGCGTAGTCGCGCAGGTCAGATGAAGTGTTAAATACCTAGGTATTGTATTTTCCAGGAATCATCTCAATAACTGCCTGGAGTCTGGAACTGTGCTCGGTAGATAGCAATAAGCTCGCCCCCCGCTATTACATGGGACCTATAACATACTGGCGAAATGTAGATGTACCTAAGAACCTACTATGGGACAGTCCTAAGTACACCTCTGTCTACCCCTTTGGGAAAAGGTGAAACTCGTCATGCCCAGTAATTTCGCTGGTAACATTGCCCTTCAGACCGGAACACAGTAATGTTTGCACATTACTGCTCGACTAGGTAGTAGTGGGATTTTGCACGCGGGATTGTATGGTGTGACGGGGGTCTGTTACTGGCTAAGTCCAGCGGGAATATGTCCGGCTTTAAATCCGGAGTCCCTAGATCGAATCTCACCATGTGGACTTTTCGCCTGGGCGCTACCGTGTTTCGTATGTGACGTTAAACTGTAGTTGTCCGTATAGTTCCCTATAAGATATGTAGGGGGCAGTCGTTAGCTCATGTCGGAGCCGCGGAGGAATCTTGTCGACCTGGAACTGTGACAATATGGGTTGTCCACATAACACATATGAATTGACTTGAGTAGTGTAAATGGGGTAACCTGTTCTGTTATGAATATAAATTCAAATTATTTTTTTATTTAAATAAAGCTATATTATTTTGCCATTTTTATTGTTACAAAATCGAATGTCTTGAGAATTATGTCATAGATCATAGTTCCCTAAGTATGCTTCCAAAGGTTGCCTGGCAGAGATCACGTTTGTTGATTATGACTTTATATTTTAAGACCATAAAGGCAATATTCATAATCACGACCTTATCAAGTATGCTGTTTAAACAATTTCGCGGTTTTTTAAATGTCAAAACTTAAAATGGCGGGTCGCGACAAATGTCAAGGCTGAATCGCTTCTTTATTTTTTTAACGGCGTGGCGCGGCGTCTCGTAATTGAATCGAAATAAATTAAGTACTTACACAAGCATGGTATTAAAGCTCGCGCAGAATACAGTCCGCACCGCATCGATTAACAACAATATCGCACACTACAGGCGGACGATGCGGCCCGGTATGACCCGCTCGTAATAGGTACATAAAAATGTACGAAAACGATGTAGGCGGATTTTTGTTATGCGATGCGGTGCGGCCCGCCCCCTCTTAATGACATAAAAAAAATGTGTTATCTAGGCAGGTAATTGGAGTTTCTAGCAAGGGCGTCGCCAGCTGATGATCAAGACCCCCCCCCCCCCCCCTAGTAAAGAAATTTCTACCCAAATTCCCCATTTGGGAGACGGTAGATATACAACAGGTATTTGCCTGTATACAATTTACAATTACAAATTTCTATAAAACAGAAAAGCCTACAGTCCTACAATTTTGTAGATTTTGTACAGTTTTGTAGATTATTTTTATTATGAAATAGGGCCCAGATGGTTCTGTATTTAAAAAATACGTGTCTATCGTATGGCGGCACTTGATTGTCAACATTGACATAATAAAGGCTAAATTTTTTGGATTCTCTAGGGGGGGCGGCAGCAGCCCCCCCCTGCCCCCCCTTGGCGACGCCCTTGGTTTCTAGGTTAATGCAATACAAAAAGTTTCAAATCTGTAGGTTGAATAGATTTTAAGTTTTGATGAAAAACATTAAAAAACTGCGCCATTTTCAATAGGTAGCTAAGAATTTATGCTAAAATTTTCATTGCGTGGTTTTTAATTAATATTAGGTACTTATTAAAAATGTCAACATCTATCGAAGAAGAGCAGTTACAAGATCTTGATAATCCGTTCAGCCGTTTGTAATCCACTACTGAACATAGACCTCCCCCATAAAGGGGGGTTTTGCCAATACTCGTCACGCTTGTTGTGCGGTTGTCGAGCGCAGTTCGATGGTTTGTAGCAGAGGACGCTACTGCCCGTCTTTTAGATCTGTTAACCCTTTTTTTTATGGAGAGGGCTATGCTCGGAATTTCTCTGCGAGATCGAATCAGAAATGAGGAATGAGAAATGAGGTTTGCCAATACTCGACATGCTTGGCAGGCGGGTTTTCGAGCGCAGTTCGATAGTTTTTTGCAGAGGACGCTGCTACCCGTCCTCTGTATCTGTTAACCCTTAGCCGGCTCTTACGGCAACCACGGGTAGAGAGGGTGGAGCACTATTCTAAAGCCGGTAACTCCACGGCGAACACGATGGACAGTCATCAGTAAGAGCAATACTTATTTTATCGTGAATTATATGTTAACATTACTGTGTTCCGTTCTGCAGAGTTTCAACAACTAATATCTTAGGGTGACAGGCGCAGTGCAATGCCGCGCTGAATTTTACTGTGTCTGATATGGGCAATCAAGATGCTTACCATCAGGCACCTGATTCGCTCGTCTTGTCACTCACTATCATAAAAAAAATCAACGTCAAAAGGCAAACAAAGTAGATTGAATGCAGGAATTCCGCATCGTTCCCAGTAATCAAAATAACCTGTTTTGTGCAGTGGAGCCTATAAGGAAAGGGTCGACCTTAAAGATTGAAAGTAAATGACCTTGTGACTAACGTGGCCGCTTACATTTTGCTTGCATTCTTTGTTTTAATAAGTACTAGTTGTGGCCCGCGGTTTTTTTTTTTTTTTTTTTTTTTTGTAAGTTTCCACAGAATCCCCAGACTCAATCCGGGTGTTTATTATAAATATTTGCTGTTAATAAATCTATGAACCTATGATATAGTGTTAGTACTTAATTATCAAATTATACAAAGCGTATCATTAGTACCAATACATAATATAGAATAAGTAAAAAATAACCAAATATAAGACATATACCCACATAGAACTTAAATAATTAACTACATTGAAATACCTATTACATTCTTAATATAACGGTAGGCATAACGTATATACCTACATAATAAAAGAGATGTGTGAAGTGAACACCTCCTTTTATAAACTATCATATCATTTACAGCAGTTACACACTCCCTCACACACGCACTCTCACACAAACGTGCTTCTAGGTACATATACTTAGTAGAAATGCCAATGTTTTTTGTTAGAAATACTGAACGCCAAGTTGATATTTATTGTACAATAAACATTATTGTACTCCCATATACACTCGGCTTCAATTTTGCTTGAATTGGATTATACAAGTTGTATATATAATATACATCCTGTGTATATTCCGCATTTTTTTTTTTTTTTTTGTTTTATTATCATTTATTTAATTTATATTATCTGTTTAGATGAACTTTACGTTTTCTGTATACTATAAATATATATTCAAATATATTTATATACAGATTTATTTTGTCATGCGATATATTTATGTGTATTATTATGTTCAATACTTTATATCTGATTACTTGTTTAAAATTATACAATCTTTTGTTATTTTTTCTAAAAACTTTATAAAATTTGTTCTCGTTGCATTTTCTTGTATCCATTCTTTTAGATTATTCTTTTCAATTCTTTTTCCGTGTTTTGTTTCTAAATCATTTCTATAATTTGCATATTTATGGCATTCCGTAATGAGGTGTATTGGACTTTCTTCATTTTCTGGGTCACATATACATTCCGGTGTGACTTTTAACTTAAATCTATGAAGGTATTGTGAAAATGCACCGTGGCCCGTGAGTATTTGCGTTAATACATAATTTATGTTTATTTTCTTAAGTGTTTTGTAGGCATCAAGGACGTTTGGGAAAAATATTTTTGTCGTGCTAGCTGTTGTTCCTTCTTGGTATCTTTTTTGCCAGGTATTTATTGTCTTTTTCCGTAGTTCTCTCTTAATGTATGAAATTGGACATTCATCATAATGTGCTGATGTTGTAAGTTTAAGAGCTGCTTCTTTAGCTAGTTCATCTGCGCGTTCATTCCCTTCTATACCTACATGGGCCTTTATCCAGCAAAACTTCACATATTTTCCTTGCTCCTCCAGCTGGATTATATTTCTCTTTATGGCGATCGCCAGAGGATGTAGTGTTTTGTGATCTTGTAACAGTTCCAGTGACGATCGTGAATCACTAAAGACTGTTACCTCCCTTTCATTTCCTTTCAGTGCTTGTTCTGTCGCCTGGTATAGCGCATACATCTCCGCCTGGAACACTGTACAGAATTTTTCTAATTTGAATTTCTTACTCTTGATTTCTCTTCCATTTTTCCACCATGACAACGCTGCCCCGACTCTTCCTTCTATCTTACTTCCATCTGTAAAAACCTTGATCCTATCTATGTTTATTTCTTCCAATGTTTCTGCATTCCAATTTTGTACGCTATCAAAGGTAACAGATTTATTCCGTGCTGGATGATATCCATTTATGAAACTTTCTCTGAACTCCAACTCTCTATCAGCTATAAACTCTATTTGAGGTTTTCCTCTTTTCGCCTCGTAAATATGGGCTGCTTCTAGAACTCTCAGATCCAGTGGCAGCAGACCGGAAATCAACAATGCTGCATTTAATGATGTCGTCCTATATGCCCGACAAATTTTTAGTGCGAAGCCTCTTTGTATAGTGTCTAACTTTTTTTTGTATGTTATTTTTGTTACAGCCTGACTCCATACACTAGCGGCGTACAGCATAACAGGTTCGATTACTGCCAAATAAATTGTTTTTGTGATTTCAGGATTTAGTCCCCACGTTACTTTGGCAGCTCTTGCGAGCTGATGATAAATATTTGCGGCTTTCTTGCAGGTGTTTTCCAGGTGCTTCTTGAAGGTAAGGGTTCTATCTATTGTTAATCCAAGTATTTTTATTTCTTCTACTAAATGAATATTTTTCCCTCCCATAGTTATTTTAGGTACTTCAAATTTAATTTTTCTTGTTAATAGCATTCCAAAGGTTTTGTGTGGTGCAAATCTTAGTTTGTTTTCTTCTCCCCACTTTTGAATCATATCTAATGTTTTATTTATTTTATGCTCCAGGTCCAGTGTAGTAGGCCCGGAGAACACCAGCGCTACGTCATCGGCAAAGGCTTGGCAGTAAGCATCATCCTTTTCCAGCAGTTCTAGTAGAGGGTCCAATAGGAGGTTCCAGAAAGTGGGGCCTCCTATTGAACCCTGTACACATCCTTTAGTATTTTGTTTGGTGCTAACTTTCCCTGCATACCTTACCTTAACTTGTCTTTCGTTTAGGTAGCTACTGACGATGCCTTGAAGGTTGCGTGGACAACCTTTTTCTTTCAGTTGATTCTGAATTGCCGGCCACCATGCACTGTCGAATGCGCCCTCGATATCTAATGAGATTAATATGACTAAATTTTTACCTTTTATTTCTTGTCGGATGTGATTGACCAGGTCGTAAAGTGCGTCCTCTGTTGAGCGTTGAGGCACAAATCCATACTGTCGTGGATTACACTTAGGCAAAAGGTGCCAGCGCAGTCTTTTCACCATCATTTTTTCCACTATTTTCCCCATTACTGATAATAATCCAATCGGGCGATATGATTTCGGTTTTGTATAATCATCTTTTCCAGGCTTTCTCAAAATGATGACATCTGCTGTTTTCCATTGCCGTGGGAAGTATCTTAATGCAAGGCACTTGTTGGCAATCTCATAAAATAATTCTTTGTTTGCTTCAATAGCCTTTTCACAGATATCGGCTGTTAGGCCGTCACCACCTGGTGCTTTTTTATCATTAAAGTCTTTAGTTGCCGACATCACCTCATCCATCGTGAAAGGGACATCATCATTGTCTTCTTCGGGTTGATGTTCTATTCGTGCTCGTATTTCTTTGTGTATTGGTAAGTCATCGTCTTTATTATCGTCGGGGAAAAAAGTATTTAGGAGCAGCCTTGCTGACTTCTCAGAATCCAGTACTTTTCCGTCCTCTATCAGTAGTGTATCCTCTTTTCTCTTTGAAGTGGTTTTGATGACTCGGTATATTCCATCCCACATGCTCTCCTTATTTTGTTTGGAACAAAAGTCTTTCCATCCTTGGGTTTGGAGCTTACTTGCTTCTTCTTCATACAGACTCTTAGCTTCAAGATAATCTTTTAAAACATATTTCCTTCTGGTGGGTGCTGCGCATCTTAATCGTCTTTTTTTAGTTAACATATCCCTCTTTTTTCTTTCTATGTCTTCGTTCCACCATGGTATATGAAATTCTTTTTTGGTTTTTTTCTTAGGTATCATGGCTTCGCATACTTCAGTGATTGTGTCTGTGTACTTTACTACTTGATTTTCCAGTTCTTGTGTTGTATGTATTACTTTAATTGTTCCGGGTTTAAGATTTCTAGCTTCATATAGTTGTGTTAATTTCTCACTGAATTCTCTCCATTTTACTCTTTTTGTGTTGTATTTGCGTGTGGTTTTTGTGTTGTCGACACAAGGTGTAGGTTTTTTAAGTTTTAATATAAAAGATATAGCATTGTGGTCGGAGCTAGAGACCTCTTCATCTACGTACCAGTCATCTACTTTTGACAATAGTTCTTCACTGCAGCATGTAATGTCAACTCTGCTTTTATAAATTTTGTCGTTTCTAACCACTTCGAAAGTTGGTTTATCTCCCTCATTTAGTATGAAAAGGCCCTTTTCTTCAATATATGAAGCGAGCTCAGCTCCTCTGCTATTTTCTCTTTGGCTTCCCCACCATGGGCTCCATGCGTTGACATCCCCGCCCATAATTATGTTTTTGGTCGTTATTTGTGCTAAAATTTTGTCCACGTGGCGGAGGTACGGTTCTAAAGGTTCATGTTCTTCGAAGTAGACTGACAACACTGCAAGTTCCCAGTTATATGATTTTATAAGGGCAAACGCTATATTTTGATTTGTGAGCGTAGGATCCGCAACAATGTGCGCGCTTTGGTCCATGACAATAACGGCTGCTTTGACCGGTTTCTCAGTGTTTGTTGGTTTTCGTATATATTGTATTATTCTTGTTCCGCTGTAATCCTTCATAGAACCAACGGCTCCCACATAAGGTTCTTGTACTAGACCCACGCCTACTCCACGGTGTTGTGCTTCCATTAGATATTCCAGTGTTGCCAGTCTACTCCTTTGTAAGTTGGCTTGTAAGAATTTAATCCCCGTGGCCACTGCTGCTATTAACAATATGCCACGCTGGCCCTTGCCAGCATGTCCCATCGTCGTCTCAGAGGGCATTCAGCGTCAAAAGCGCTATGATCATACTTATCCATCTTAGCTTGTCTACAGTTTTTGCATGACGGTGGATCTCCTATGATCCATGTTGGGCAGTCCTTGCGAAGGTGAGGGTCTGAGCAGTGTCCACACAGATCAATCTCCTCTTTGCACCACTTTCTACTGTGACCGAAGCCCAGGCATCTAGTGCATTGACGAAGAGGGGATTGATCGTATACTGGCCTTTTTTGTAAGTCTATGTGCACTTCACCTACCATGGTCAAGTTTTGCCACAGCTTTGGAGACACCCTCATTATTACATGTCCTTCTATACAGTACACTGGCTCTGTAATCCCCTTCTGAAATGTTACCTGTGATATTACGATTTTGAGTTTTTAATGATGTAAGTATTTCATCATCTGTGTTGTAATTTAACACATCTTTTATAATTACAAGTGGGTCCTTACTCTTTGCTTCTTCCACCCTCAGTCCATGTGATTTCTCAAGTTTTTCCTTTACTTTCCGTATATCTTCTTTTTCGCTGCAGCTTACCACTACCTTTTGGTTTCTTGCTTTTCTTATACCACTGACTTGGATACCCGTTGTTCTTGCGTCTATAGCTCCTTTTATCTTCTCCAATACGTCAGTGCTGGTATCTCTTTCCTGCTGAGAGGTCACAATGACCGAATGGTTTGGTTTTGCAAGGGGTAATTTCTTCTTTGCCATTTCGGCATAAGTAAGAGCCGTCTGTGGGTCAGCTGAGTTGGATTGGGCCTTTGGTTCTGGCTGGCGGTTGATGGGTTCAACTACGTCAAACACCACGATTTTTCGTAACGATTGAACCTCCTTTAAAATTTCTTGTACCGGTGCCACCACATTTGACTCGTGTATCATACCCATTACTTCTTGAAGTCGCGCCGTGTGGTGCTTTTCATTCCTAAGCAATGCTTCAGCTTGATGATGTTTTGACTTTTTGAGCATTAGTTGCAGTGTTTGTCTTGATTCGTTTTGACGGAGGATTATTTCGTACATGCCCGCCATAGTTGATAAAACTTTTTCTTTGATTGTGCCTTTGATGTTCCCGACCTCTTCCATTGCTTGTTTGGCCTCTAAGTATAGCTTGTTAGCAGCAGCTGGCATTGAAGATAAAGGACTGGACAATTCCATCCGAGAAGATCCCGATGTAGCTGGTGATTGTTCTCTTGATGATTGAGGGGTTCCAATGATTTCCTCTTTATCGCCTAAGGCCTCCGGTTCGGTGGTTATCTTTTGCATCTTCTTTTTCTTCACAGCCTGTTCGGCACTTCGGACCATTGCACGTCTACGCGCGTCTGTACTTCCTGCCTCCGAGGAGGAGTCCCCTCCTTTGCCGCTCTTCAATGAACCTTTCGAGGACATGTTGGTAAGTTCTTTCGTTTAAATATCTGAATTTTGTATAATTTTAATTTTTTTTTTTTTTTTTTTTTCTTTTTTTACGTTTTTGTAATTATGGTTGTGTGTAATAAGTAATATTCTTCTTGTAGTAATATAATTATGTTTTAATATGTTATAGTAGTTTATATATATAGTCTATTTCTTTTTTGTTTTAATCCTTATGCTGCATATCAATGCACTCGACTGTACTTCGATGGAGATACGGCTTGGATGCAACACGTAATTTCTCACTAGATTTCCGACGTCGTTGATAATATCTTCTAGCGTAAGGTAGGTAGGTACAGTAGATACTATAATAGGTTTTAATAAGAACTGTTTTATCGGATCGACATAAAATATACTTGTAGGTAGGTATTTTTATATATCCTTTCTTGTTCTTGATACGAGTTCTTATGCTTGTTTCCAATGAGAATGTGGGTAGTCAGTACTTATAATGCGTGCTGACCCTTTATTACTCTTTGAGGTCTAACTATTCAATCTCTGCACTATAACAAATACTTAACAATAATTTGCACTTTTTTTTCTAAACAGACAGATAGATTGTTTATTGGTAACACTTTTAGACGCAGTATGTTTTTAATTATTGCTTGGTTATTTTGAGGTTTGTTTTTCTACACGCGAGACACGTTCGCACGATCCCGTGTTTAGCGGAAACTCGATTTCGGCCCGCGGTTACACCCGCGTACTATTCGTCCCCGTGGGAATATCGAGATGAAAAGTACCCTATGTGTTATTCCAGGTTCTAAACTATCTAAATACCGAATTTCAGCCCAATCAGTTCAGTAGTTTTGGCGTGAAAGAGTAACAAACATCCATACATCCTCAAAAACTTTCGCATTTATAATATTCGGTATATAGATAGTTTAGATCCTGGAACAACATAAAAAGTACTTTTTATTCCGATATTCCTACGGGAACGAAGGCTACGCGGGGCACTTTTCTTATAATATGGGACCTCAGAGTAATTAGTAGTAATATTTACTCTGAGTATGGGACTGAGTCCTGAGTACACCTCTGCCTATCCCTTCGGGAAAGGGGCGTGATTGTATGTTATGTTATGTTATTACTGATTAAATAGAAAGCCATTTTTTATGATATTGAGTGACAAGACGAGCAAATCAGGTGCCTGATGGTAAGCATCATGATTGCCCATATCAGACACACAGTACCACCCAGTGTTTAAAAATTCAAAATTCTGCGCGGCACTGCACTGCGTCTGTCACCCTGAGATACATATTAGTTGTTGAATCTCGTCATGCCCAGTAATTTCGCTGGAAACATTGGCCTTCAGACCAGAACACAGTAATTTTTGCACATTACTGCTTGGCGGATGAATTACTGGCAAAGGTGTGGTACTTCCTCAGGCGGCCCCCTGCAAAAGAGGCCTACCACTACAAAATGTAGGTTGATGCACCCACTTATGAGGTAAAGCAAAGTATAGATGTAGGTACTTATATATTCACATAAATCCTTGCAATAATATCAATACAAATCGTGAGTATTAGGTATAACAAAGCGAAACACTTATTATAATATTATATTTAAAAGACACTCGTCTTTCAAGATTAAGAAATAGTTCTTATTTCAAGTGTGTTGCTATCATGAAAATATTGCTTGCTATTAAGGACTACAGATAACAAAAGTAAAGTGATAAAATGCATTGATAAGATTTGAAGTTATTTGTTTTGATGGTATTTAATCGTTTTACTCCTTATCTTCATGATAAAGAGTAAGATATGTAATGCATTCTTTTTTTCACTTCTTCGAGGTTTATGAACTCCTCCTTGGATTATTGCTTGGCCGCAAGTAATGAATGCATATAAACTACTGAAAAACCCAGTGGATACTACACGCCACACGCCATTATTCGTGGCTAATACGATTCTGATCACGTTATCCGTGGATACAAATCTCAGAGTAAGGATACCAAAAGCAATTCAACGTCATGGATACAAATACAAAGCAAACGCCCTCAGTGCCTACTACGCCTTCAGTATTCTTTCAGTACCTATTCAGTGTTCGTTTTGTTGTAGTGATAGGTCTAAACTACCCACATACCAAATTTAAGCCCCGTAAGTTCAGTAGTTTTGGCGTGAAAGGGTAATAAACATCCATCCATCATGATCCATCCTCAAAAACTTTCGCATTTATAATATTAGTAGGGTTTAATAAATATTATACTATGAACATATTATATATATTAATATATGCCCGCATACCTAATTTATGAATGAATGAAAACTCTTTATTGCCACCACAATATACTCGTAACAGAAAATAAACAAAGAAGAAAAACTTCAAACTATAAAGAAGTAGCAACTGGCGGCGTTATCGCTCAAAGTCGCTCAAAGCAATCTCTTCCAGGCAACCATGCAGGCAGACATTTTATTTATCTAATATTTGTATGATGATATGGTTGGTAATTGGTATTCCATTCGTCAAATATTTAAATAATTTGAATAAATAAATAATTTTAATTTATACTCTAATAGAACTGGTTACCCCAATGACCCTGCTCAAATCAATTCATATGTGTTACGTGGACAACCCATATTGTCAGAGTTCTCCGGCAAAGGCCTCCGACATGACCGCAACGAACGCCCCCTACAAATCTTATAGGATCTATAGTGGTAGGCCTCTTTTGCAGGGTGTGATACTTCCTAACTGGCAAAGGTGTGATACACCTTTGCCAGTTATTAATCCGCCAAGCAGTAATGTGCAAACATTACTGTGTTCTGGTCTGAAGGGCATTGTTACCAGCGAAATTACTGGGCGTGATGAGATTCAACAACTCATTTCTCAGGGTGACAGGGGCAGTGCAGTGCCGCGCATAATATTGAATTTCAAAACATTGGGTGGCGCTGTGTCTGATATGGGCAATCATGATGCTTACCATCAGGCACCTGATTTGCTCGTCTTGTCACTTCACTATCATAAAAAAAATATATGAGCGCCTGACATAATAATAATAGCAACTCTCGTAACTGAATATATTTTTTTAGGCGTTAGAATGCTTAATATTTTCCAGTGCAGTATATTATGTGCCCTGTGTTTATTACTCGGAAACAAAGCCGTTCTTTAATCTAGTTTTATTTGCCATTTTGGTTAACTATTTTTATAATCTCTTTGTATGAAAATAAAAACCCTGACTAACAAACTGACTGACTGACATCAACACCCACACTTAAGTCCACATAGTTTTCCATCACAGACATTGATTTAAAGATAAGGGGAGCGGGAATGACGCAAGTCTACAATCTAAAATAAAATGTTTCAATTTAATATTTTCCTTAAGGATATGAGCCCAAATAAGGATATCGAAATAAAAAACAAATGTGTGCTGCCATCTACAATAACTTTTTCACCACAACGAAAGTGGGTACTTTCGAACTGTTATAATGTTGACATAATTGTATCTAAATAAAACAATAATTAGTTATGGACTTATGTCTCCCAAATAAATTAAAACATTGTTTTATGTGATTTAAATTATTACTAAATAAATCGGTGCTAAAAATAGCATTAGAAAGCGTTCAATAAACATTTTAACACATGCGCCATCTATCTATTTATTCTTGTGACCAATTTACATGGTTTCTCTATGACATGGATTAGTTAAGCTCAAATATGCCTTTTTATTTGGTCGCCTTATAATTGAACTTCTATTTTTTTCTCTCTTTTTCTTAGGTGATGTGAATCTTTTCTCTCATTCTAAAAGCTTTCAATTTCAAATCCCGAATCTTTGGAAAACTTAAATGGCGATCATTTTGTGACATTTCGAACAATTTACAAATTGATATAAAAATGTGTTTGTGTGTTTCTAAGTGATTGTTATAAATAAAACAAAATGATTCTTGATATCGAGATCATGTCGGAGTTATCTTACGGTTAGTGCGAAGTGCTACAAGTGTAAAATTCATATTATTTTATAGACAACACCTACTATTTAATGTTATATTTTACTACGAATTTCTTTTATTTTCTATCCGAAAACTTGAAAAAGCTCAGTGAAAAACACTAAAATATCCAAATAAATACCTGTGCTACGTGATCGAGGTTGTAATAGCAAAGTGACTTTTATGAAAACTGGCACAAAACTAAAACAAATGAATAAGCCAAAGGATTTTATAAATAAGGAATATAGCGAGGCATTTGCTTTGTGTGATAAAGTGTAATTAAAACAAAATTGAGCTAACAATACCCAAGAAGTGTAAACAATCAAATAAACATGTAATTTTTAAAGAAATATCAAAGATGGTTCACATAGGTGATGAATTTTCAAATTAATTTTTTCTGTGGTGTTTTCGAAAGCGATAGTCAAAAAATGGTTACGATGAACTCATCGGACAAGGCGGCACAAAGGGCTTGTCAGCAAGGCCCTTCCAGGTTAGTGCAATATTACATATTATTATATATTCTTAAATTCAGTACTTAAAACCTTTCTACCTACTAAACAGTGATCTGTATATTGCTTCCACTAGAAAATACGTGTGAATTACTAGAAGTGCTCTGCAGTTTCACTTACTAAAAATACCAAATTTCAACCCTTTTGATTCAGTAGTAAGAGAAAACATAAAAAATTGCATTTATATCAACTTCGTAAGGCTCAACCTAAATTATTTATTTTCATGGTACTGGGTGACAAGACGAGCAAATCAGGTGCCTGATGGTAAGCATCATGATTACCCATATCAGACACAGCGCCACCCAGTGTGCTAAAATTCAAAATTCTACACGGCACTGCACTGCGCCTGTCACCCTGAGATATTAGTTGTTGAAACTCATCATGCCCAGTAATTTGGCTGGTGACATTGCCCCTCACACCGAAACACAATAATGTTTCCACATTACTGCTTAGCAGATGACCTGACCTGATTTGCTCGTCTTGTCACTCACTGCCATAAAAAAAAAAGATTAATAACTGGCAAAGGTGTGGTACGTCCCCAGGCAGCCCCCTGCAAAAGAGGCCTACCACTACAGATCAGATAAGCTGGTCATAGAATAAAATTAATTAAACCCTACTATTATTATAAATGCGAAAGTTTGTGAGGATGGATGGATGTTTGTTACACTTTCACGCCAAAACTACTGAACTTGCTGGGTTTAAATTTGGTATGTGGGTAGTTAAGACTGGAATAACACATAGGGTACTTTTTTGGGTTAGGCACGATTCGCACTACTTCCGATTCTCACTGCTCAATTAATACCTGTATACAGTTGAATGGAGAAATGTTAAAGCTCTTTATATTTTCCGTTGAGAAATAAACTATTTACTACTTAGCCCGTTGACTAAGTACATATCAAGATAATTTTAATACCTTTGATTAAAACCGTGAAAGTTTTAATACCTTTACCTCTAAAATTTTTTCTTTTTTTTGTGTATGTTCTTTATCGAGCATTCAGTCTGAGAGACTATAAGCAGATAAGGTGATTGCTGGACGGCATGAAAGGCCCGGACGGCATGAAAGGCCCTACTTCCAGTGGAGTAATCCCCTAGTGAAAGCAATTAGACTGTCTGGTCAAATGTATCCCGCCGTTTCTTTATTCGGCGGATGATTTCGTCCAGCAAGCTGATTCGGGTGCTTCTCTAGTCTCATTTTGTAATCGGTTGCATGAGCTTCTATTTTACCTCTAAATAACAATAATGTATTTAAGCCTATTCTCTTCATTTTAGAGCATTTTAATATTATATTTTTAATTATTATATAGGTACCTAATTAGTTTTTGGTGAAATATTAAAATCAATTTTCTCTTCAACTGTACCTTTCATTGTTTTCATAAAATGTTAGGAATCTGAGCAAAGCAAATCTTTTGGTAGGTGTTTTTCGAGCAGTGCTAATAGGAAGTAGTGTGAATCGTGCCTAAACCTTTTTTTTTTACAGATATTCCCCTGGAAACTATATAATCAGTAGTATTAATAATTACATACATACAGTCACGCACTTTTTCCCGCAGGGGTAGGCAGAGGTGTACCCAGGACTCAGTCCCATAGTAGGTACACTCACATTTCGCCAGTATGTTATTGGTCCTATGTAATAGGGGGCGAGCCTATGGCCATATACCGGGCACAGTTCCAGACTCCAGGCAGTTATTGAGATAATTCCTAATGGAAAAATCCAATATTTAACACTGCCTGACCTGGGGATCGAACCCGGGACCTCTTGATTGGCAGTCGAGCATGCGCCCTCTACGCCACCGAGGCAGTCATTAATAATAACTTATTATTAATAGAATAAATGATGTAACAAAAGATAAAAAGTTAATATTATTGCAATTAATGTTTTTTCCAGAGACAACTCGCGATGCGTCAAAGAAGACAAAGACAAGGATAAAGACAGAGACAAAAAAGATAATCTATCCACTCTACCACCAAATGTAAAAGCTCTCATGTCTACTATTCCCACGCCTGAGGAGTCTCCCAACTATCTCATATATAAAAAGGTAAAACAATCTTACTACAATGTCTTTAAATCTGTTTACTAATGAAACACATAATATGTATTGTCATACGCATTATATTATTAGGCATAAATGTTTTGCCATAATGTTTATTGTCATAAATACTATGTATTAGCATAATAGTAATGAAACATAATTTTATAAAGTATAAGATTATAAACGCATAATCATATATACACATAATCTTCTTTTAAGTCCTAATTTACATTGGCATACAAACAAATTAATCTTCTCGTTTGTTTGGTAAAGTTATATTATTAGTTACAAGTCGGTTCTGGCGCTTCGACGGCCGCTGCCGCACACGCTCGCTTCGCTCGCTCTGCTCGCGTACTGTGGCATATATTCACCTTACCTAAGCAACTGATTCGGATTTCGCAATATATTTTTATGTCACATGATTATTATACGAATTATTAGTATGCCTTAAACATTTATGGGACAATCAATTAATTATGCCAAAATGTGTAAGACCAATTACTACTTATGCTAAACTTTTTATAAAGATACAATATTATTATGCCAAAGTATTATTATGCTAATAAAAGTTATGCGAAAACGTTATGCCATACAATTTTAAGCCTATAAAATTTATGCCAAACAGAGGAATCCTCTTTAAAGGATTGAAAGAGGATTCCACTTAAAGAGGACTATCTACTATCCTACTAATATTATAAATCTCAAATCTCAGTGCAATTACAAGTTACATTTATAACAGGTAAACAAAACGCTTGCCAGTTTTTAGTAGTGGTAGGCCTCTTTTGCAGGGGGCCGCCTGGGGAAGTACCACACCTTTGCCAGTTATTCATCCGCCAAGCAGTAATGTGCAAACATTACTGTGTTCCGGTATGAAGGGCAATGTTTCCAGCGAAATTACTGGGCATGATGAGATTCACCAACTCATATCTCAGGGTGACAGGCGCAGTGCAGTGCCGCGCAGAATTTTAAATTTTAACACACTGGGGGGCACTGTGTCTGATATGGGCAATCATGATGTTACCATCGGGCACCTGATTTGCTCCTTATTAATCAATATCATAAAAAAAAAAAAAAAGTTCTAACGACTCCCAGCGCCATCTAGCGCTTGTGTGTATGTTTGTTCCGCTTCCACGCTAAAACTACTGAACCGATTGGGCTGAAATTCGGTATGTAGATAGTTTAGACCATGGAATAACACATAGGGTACTTTTTATCCCAAAATTCCCACGGGAACGCGGTATCACCCGCGTAGTCGTCGTTCCCGTGGAAATATCGGAATGAAAATTACCCTGTGTCTTTTCCTGGGACTCAAACTATCTCTATACCAAATTTCATCTCAATCGGTTCAGCAGTTTAAGCGTGAAGAGGTTACAGACAGACAGACACACTTTCGCATTTATAATATTAACATAACATACGTTCACGCCTTTTTCCCGAAGGGGTAGGCAGAGATGTACCCAGGACTCAGTCCCATGTAGATACACCCACATTTCGCCAGTATATTATTGGTCCCATGTAATAGGGGGCGAGCCTATTGCCATCTACCGGGTACAGTTCCAGACTCCAGGCAGTTATTGAGATAATTCCTAATGGAAAAATCCAATATCCAATATCAACACTGCCTGACCTGATATTATATTATCAGTGTTTTAATATCTTTAATTGTTTTAGATGGAAGCCCTAATAGAGCGGATGCAAGATGAGAACACCGGCGTACCAGTGAAGACTGTCAAGAGCTTCATGACCAAGATACCCTCAGTAAGTATTCCTTCACCCATATTCAAGTCCAATACTCATGTAAGGTACTGTGCTAAGGAATTGTTCACCGTATTCCTCACGGCAGTTGCATGTATGCGATGCAAATTGAACAAAATCCAGTACAAATATTTGAGAACATGCACTGTAAGGAGATAGTCCAAAACATTCAAGGAGAACGAGTCCCAGGTCTGGAACTCTCCCAGATCTCATTGTCGAGGCTGGAGTCAATGTGAATGCAGAACTTTAAGTCCTAGGAGCTCCGGCTTCCGGTGAAATATATAAAGAGATTTCCCTGTCACCCGAATTTTGGCCTGAAGGAATTGTGTTCCGGCGCTTCAGGGAGGCGAGACCGAAATGAATCCTTACCTAGTGTATAATATAATAATGTTATTTTGTGTTTTTAGAGTTCTGTACCTCAAAAGGAATAAAGGAACCCTTATAGAATCACTTTGTTATGCGTCTGTCCATCTGTCAAAACACATTTAACGGGAACGCGTGGAGGTATCAAGTTGGAATTGATATCAACTACTCAGATCTGCGGTCCCTTGTGGCTGTAAACAAATCATACTTCTAAGTTAGCGCAATCAAAAGTTATGGCCATTTTACTGCATATTTCCATACTTTGCGCAAGGAGCTAATAGATGGCGCTGTATGTTTAAAGCTATTTAAAGCGGTTTTTTTTCAGGTATCTAGGTATGGAACCCTACCCTATGCATACATAATATGTATGCCGTAACAATATATTTATTTGTATGTATGTTGGTCAGTAAGGTATTCATTAATATGGGCCTGTAGTGTGTATAATTTATTATACATAAACATTCAATCACGCCTTTTTCCCGAAGGGATAGATAGGCATAGGTGTACCCAGGACTCAGGACCCATAGTAGATACACCCACATTTCGCCAGTATGTTATTGGTCCCATGTAATAGGGGGCGAGCCTATTGCCATCTACCGGGCACAGTTCCAGACTCCAGGCAGTTATTGAGATAATTCCTAATGGAAACATCCAATATTTAACACTGCCTGACCTGGGGATCGAACCCGGTATTATTGCCTGAAATAAATGAATTTTATTATACGCGCCGACGACGCGCGACAAAATACGCAATGGACCTTCTTTCCCCTCAGCTAGCTCCTACCAACCACGGGTAGAAATGGTGGGATGTTATTCTATTGCCTGGCATTATACAAGATAAATACAACAAACAACCCTTTCCAGGTGTTCACAGGTTCAGACCTAGTGTCCTGGCTCGCTCGAAACCTAACCTTCGACGAGCCATGGGAGGCGGCACACCTGGCGCATCAGCTAGCAGCACATGGCTACCTGTTCCCTATAGACGATCACTGTCTCACTGTCAAGAATGATAACACTTATTACAGGTAATTTACAGATAGTTTTATGAAAGATAAATGTGACTTTATAAAAGATACAGTTGATTTTGTGAAAGATACAGTTGGTTTTGTAAAAGATACAGGTGATTTTGTGAAAGATACAGATGGTTTTATGAAAGATACAGATGACTCAAATTAGGTCCCATTGGGTCCACGTACGTCAGTAAAGTAAGGTCGTACGAGCGAATAATATTGTTGTCTCAATCGCACTTCGGTCTTAGGTCTTAGGTAAATTCCACATGCCAGTTGTTGAATTGAAGGGGAAATAATTGAGTCTCTTCTGGTTCGCTATTATACACTTTGTCAATGATACAAATGAATTCATACAAGTGAATTAGTTTTATTTATCTTTACAGATTCCAAACACCTTACTTCTGGCCTTCAAATCAATGGGAACCAGAAAACACTGATTATGGTAAGTTTAATTAAAATTGTACTTGCGTACATAAAATCACGACTTTTCTTAGAAGGTATACCCACACTTAGCCAGTTATGTTTGTTAAGTCCCACGTAATAGGGGGCGAGCCTATTGCCACTCAGCAGTGTCTACTAGCGTGCCCACTGTCGTAACGCGACGCCAGGCGCCGGGACGCTGAGACGTCGCGACGTTCGGCGTCCTGGCGCCTTGCATCACGCCCTGCGTCATGACATCTCGGCGTCCCGGCGCCCTGCGTAACGACATTACAAGCGCTAAAGTTCGCAGAGCCTATGTTAAGACTCGTCAAGATAAAACGCACGTACTTTATACAAATACTTATGTAGTGGTAGGCCTCTTTTGCAGGGGCCGCCCGGGCAAGTACCACACCTTTGCCAGTTATTCATCCGCCAAGCAGTAATGTGCAAACATTACTGGGCAATGTTACCAGCGAAATTACTTGGCACGACGAGTTTCAACAACTAATAACTCAGGGTGACAGGCGCAGTGCAGTGCCGCGCAGAATTTTGTATTTTAAAACACTGGGTGGCACTGTGTCTGATATGGGCAATCATGATACTTACCATCAGGCGCCTGATTAGCTCGTCTTGTCACTCACTATCATAAAAAAATAAAAATTATGTATTATGTTACAGCGGTGTATTTGTGCAAAAGAACGATGCAGAATAAGGCGCGGTTGGAGCTGGCTGATTACGAAGCGGAGTCCCTCGCGAGGCTGCAGAAGATGTTCAGTAGGAAATGGGAGTTTATATTCATGCAAGCCGAAGCTCAGAGCAAGGTAAGCTTCGGTCCCAGATTCAATCCCCGGGCAGGTCAAACATTGTGATCTATCCCTGTGTGCTGTAAGCTTATATAAGTATATATATCAGTTGTCCCATATTTTATTTATTCTGCCTGCCTCGGTGGCGTAGAGGGCATGCTCGAATGCCAATCAAGAGGTCCCGGGTTCGATCCCCAGGTCAGGCAGTGTTAAATATTGGATTATTCCATTAGGAATTATCTCAATAACTGCCTGGAGTCTGGAACTGTGCCCAGTAGATTGCAATAGGCTCGCCCCCTATTACATGGGACATGGGAATAATAATAATATTAAAATGTTATAAAAATAAATACCTACAAAAACAAAGAAATTATATTACAATGTTATATTACAATACAATTATAGCTAAAAGTGATGTGACGCTGAAAACAGTATTTTTCATACTTTTTTTTTGTTCGACAGTAAAACGTATAATGTAGTGATGTTTATATATAATACTGTTTTAACAGTATAGTTAGCAAACCCCAGTTAGAATATAATAAAATAAATATTAAAATTATTATGAGATATATTAAAATTGTCAATTATTATTTTTATCCCCTTACAGGTGGATAAAAAGCGGGATAAGCTGGAGAGGAAAGTATTGGACAGTCAAGAACGTGCGTTTTGGGATGTTCACCGTCCTATGGTAAGTTCTTTCTAATCTTACTAATCTATACTAATATTATAATGAGAGAAACTTTGTTTTTTGTTTGTAACGAATAGGCTCCGAAACTACTGGACCGATTTTAAAAATTCTTTCACTTATGGATAGCTTAATTCAGTGTGAGTGCCATAGGCTATATGAGATTTTGAAAAAAAAATAGGGATCCATAAGAAAACTGCAATATTGTGAACCAAGGTGTCACATAATATAATTACCATATTTATAAATTTGCGTGCGCTGTGAAATCAATTGATGGTAGAATAATATAATGTACTAGGGGTTTGTAGTACTTATCAATATCTACAAAATAATCCACGCAAATTTTATCCATCTATTTTGGTTTAGTCACAATTATCGAAACAGACATTATATGTATGCGCTGTGAAAAGTATTGGTGTTAGAATAAAGTAATGTACTAGGGGTTTGTAGTACTTATCAATACCTATGTATCACGAATTTACTCCTGTTAAACGTCCACTATACCTACTTCTGCTACCCGTGCGAAGCCGGGGCGGGCCGCTAGTTATATGATAAATTCGATAGTTTGTGAGGATTGATGGATGTTTGTTACTCTTTCACGCCAAGTCTACTGAACCGATTAGGCTGAAATTTGGTATGTAGGTAGCTTAGACCCTGGAATTAGACATAGGGCACTCTTTTCCCCAACATTCCCACGGGAACGAAGACTGCGCGGGTGAAACCGCCGGGCACAGCTGCGACTTAAATAAAAGTCCTCCATCCGTTAGGAATTATCAATAACTGTCTGGAGTCTGGAACTGTGCCCGGTAGATGTCGATAGGCTCGCCTCCTATTACATGGGACCAATAAAATACTGGCGAAATGTGGGTGTATCTACTATGGGACTGAGTCCTGGGTACACCTCTGCTTACCCCTTCTTTATATGTTATGTTTTTATGAGAATAAATTAATTTCAGCCGGGTTGTGTGAACACAACAGAAATTGACCCGAGGAAGATGTCCCGGATCAATGCTCTGAAAGCCAAGCGCCTGAAGCAATGTCAGGAACTGATACTACAACATAATTTGAAGGTAATCCTACTAAAAAGACAGAAAGGACACTCCTCAAAATCATTTCAATAAATAGCGACTCTAGCTCCGACGCAATAAAGTGTAATTCAGGTCGCACGCCTAACTAATTATCGTAATATTAACATTTTTTTTTATGATAGTGAGTGACAAGACGAGCTAATCAGGTGCCTGATGGTAAGCATCATGATTGCCCATATCAGACACAGTGCCACACAGTATTTTAAAGTTCAAAATTCTGCGCGGCACTGCACTGCGCCTGTGTTGAATCTCGTCATGTCCAGTAATTTCGCTGGTAACATTGCCCTTCAGACCGTAACACAGTATTGTTTGCACATTACTGCTTGGCGGATGAATAACTGGCAAAGGTGTGGTACTGCCTCAGGCGGCCCCCTGCAAAAGAGGCCTACCACTACAATTATCGTTTACAATTAACATACAAGCTGCCTCTCTTTCTATCGCGTATCTCTCTATCAGTTCTCTCTTACTAGCCCACAGTAATTGTCAATTGTACCGTCCAGACGGACGCCCCGGATACTTCTAGCTTCATATCTTTATTGCGGAGTGTCCCAGGGCTGCTACAATGTAAAATGTAACGTTTGTAAACAAAACGCTAGCGAGTTCTAACTCGACTCCAGCGCCATCTAGTACTGTTTTTTGTTCCGATTGTTCCCGCTAAAACTACTGAACCGATTGCTCTGATATTCGGTATGTAGGTAGTTTAGACCCTGGAATAACACATAGGGTACTTGTTATCCCGATATTCCCACGGGAACGAACACTACGCGAGTGAAACCGCGGGGCATGGCTAGTATAACCAGAAATGTTTTTCTGCAAAAAGGACAGAACAAGAGCGAACCAATTGAGTGGAAAATTATTCTCATTATACATAATTTTGTAATTTCATTTTGTATGGATCTTCTATAACCAATAAAAAAAATTTAAGAAATAATATAATAATAATATAGGACAACTTCCACACACGGTCATCTGGTCCCAAACTAGGCTAGAAGCCTGTACTATGGTAACCAGATGACTGATATACATACTTATATAAGCTTATAACACACAGGGACAGATCGAACAGACATGTTCATGCACACAAATGTTTGACCTGGCCGGGGATAGAACCCGGAGCCTGCGGCACAGAAAGCAGAGTTACTACCATCTGAGCCAACGAGGCTGTCAATGATGTTACAGAATGATGTATGATTGTTACAGAATAATCCAATAGTGACAATCACTAATGCGCAAGAAAGCGAAGAGGAAATCAAGAAGAATGCTGAATCCATCAAGGAAAATGGTAAGATACTTACATAATATACAACATTTCACAAAAAGATGTAGGACACTTAAGGGGGTGAACCTTACTGTTAACTTGAATGTGGAAAAGAAAGAATCAGCATCAGTAGTTGTATTACGAACATGCAATCGTGTAACAACAGCTGTAAATTTTGCTGTCAAACGTTACTTTTTTTTTATGATAGTGAGTAACAAGACAAGCAAATCAGGTGACTGATGGTAAGCATTTGTACTCAGATGGGAAGATATCCGCCGGTAGAGAATTCCACTCCTTAGCGATCCTTGGGATGAAAGTAGACGCATTATTTGTAATGATAATAATATTTGAATATATACTCTAACAGAACTGGTTACTCCAATGACCCTGCTCGAATTCATATGTGTTATGTGGACAACCCATATTGTCACAGTTTCAGGTCGACAAGATTCCTCCGCGGCTCCGACATGAGCTAACGACTGCCCCCTACATATCTTATACGGAACTATACGGACAACTACAGTTTAACGTGACATACGAAACACATATATTATAGTATAACTTCATTGACGTACAAAAGTGTCAGATTATGACCTATTTGAATAAAGCTGTTTTGAGTTGAGTTGATAGTTGTATTGTAGTTATAATATTATAGTATATGATTTTCCAAATTATAATGAAATTAATTTAAATAAATTACAATAAACAATAAAACTACCTTAAAAGTAAATATTAAAAACTAAAATTAAAAACTAGACTTAAAAACCAACTATAAATAAAATAATTCACCAAAATCGCCTTATATAATATTATAGTTATAATATTATAGTAAGATATTGTATTACATTTCAGGCGATTCATCAAATTCCCAAGTAGTACCAACATGCAGCAATGAACCAAGCGTAGAAGAGAAGATAGAAGAAGCTCGGCGGCAGCTCACTATGCTCAGGACAAGGATGGAACGGAGAAACGTTAAGATCTCCAAAGTGGCGGATATGTATGTATTGCTATTATAAAACATGTAGACTAACAGGAAAGGGGGCCTCTTAGCAGTTTGACACAATCCTATAGAAAAATTACCAAATCGATGTTTTGTATTCCCCTGTGTCCTCCGAATACAGTAAACCTATTTGATATATTTATATCCTGATATTTTAAATATGAAGTAAAGTATGTTCCTATCATTTTAGTTTTGTTTATAAGCTGTTAATTTTTTTGTGGTGATCGTATAATCACGCGAGTAAAACTGGATTTTTAGAAGTTCACTATGAAAAACACAGAGAGTTTAGTTTATAAGAAACTAAGCGAGCTTTCGGACAAGAGAGGGACATAGTTCTTCACTATAAAAATATCAGGATAAAAATTTATAGAATGGGTTAATTATATTCGGAGGAAACAGGGGAATACAAAACATCGATTTATATCATATTTCTCATAGGACTGTGTTAAATTTGTTGAATGAATGAATGAATGTAGTGGTAGGCCTCTTTTGCAGGGCCCCGCCTGGGGAACTACCACCTTTGCCGGGTATTCATCCGCTATGCAGAAATGTGCAAAAATTACTGGGTTCCGGTCTGAAGGGCAATGTTACCGGTGAAATTACTAGGCATAACGAGATTCTACAACTAATATCTCAGGGTGACAGGCGCAGTGCAGTGCCGTGCAGAATTCTTAATTTTAAAACACTGGGTGTCACTGTGTCTGATATGGACAATCATGATGCTTACCATCGGGCACTTGATTTTCTCGTCTTTTCACTCACTATCATAAAAAAAAGCTATGAATACGCTTTTCGAACGTATTTTTTAACACAATTTTGTTTGTTGATAGGTTGACGGCGTACTACGAACAGTACGCGGAGTACGACGCGTTTCTAACTCCGCCAGAGTGGCCCAACCCTTGGATCAATGACACTACGGAACTCTGGGAAATGGAGAAACAGTGGTAAGTTGTATTTATAAAGGAAACGGGCTTTCAATCCAAGGAATCTGGACCCAGATCTTACACTGCCTATCTTATATTGCCGGGTAGAGAATGTAATCACTATATATTGTTTTTTCCCGAAAGTTTTATGCCAGTAAAGATCAAAAATTTTATGAGCGTTGAATAATGCTACTACCAGAAAGATGGACCAGAATGGACCAGCTGGGCTATTGGCGTTCTTCATAATCACCAGTCGCTATCAGTCTTTGTGTTCTGTGGTTTGAGTTAGTTACAAAGAGGTTTTACTTTTCTAACAAGACTTCACTGTCAAATTTGGAGGAGAGAAAAGGAAAAGAATTTTTCGAATAGTAACTGTGAATCTAATCTAATCTAATCTAAAAAGTGTTATTTTATTTTATTATTTATATTCATATCCGTCACAAGTCTGTTCATTCGTGGCCTAACTTACTAAGTATTTGTTGTAACTAAGTTGACGTTATCTTATGGAAAGGTCAGGTCAAAAGTACCAACAACCGACGAGCATGCATGAAGAATGTGATGAAAGTGGAAGAAGCGAAAGTTGTAGGGTAACCTATACAATCATTGGCATCTAATCGTGACAGATGTCATTCAATATGGAATATTTTCAATAATGCGTTAATAGTGTTAAATACACTCATGTCATTTGATTTGTTGATTATTGGTGATAAATTAAATAAATAATTCCAGTTCGAATATTATTAATATGTATTCAAAATCGACATTTTTAGCAGCAGTGGTCAAAAAGTACAATCATTGGCACTCAAGTACAATCATTGGCACTCAAAAAAAGTACAATCATTGGCACTAAAAAAAATTTTTTTTTTTGCTTTATTCTGATTATTTCCTCGTCTCTGATTGGATTTATGTCTGCAGATTTAAGAATTTGTCAATTATTATGGTATTCAGGATGATTTTTTTAAATGGGTATTTAGGGCGTTCTCCGAAACTACCGGGAATTTCGAAAAAACAACTTACGTGACCGATTTCAATAGTAACTAAAACATCATAATCAACATTTTAAACGGTTTTAATAAACTTGATCTGTTTGTTGTGGCTTTTTTGTTTGTTTCTTAATAATTCAATTTTACCTCTTTTTACTGTTGACTTATTTATCTGATATTAAGTACACATATTTAGTTCTAATTAGAATACAATTGAATATATTTGGTATCATTACATATTCAAGATGGCGGCCGCCACAAAATAGCGGATTACTTACGTATTTCAAAGTCCCCAAAATACGGGTATTAAATGAAAGGCATTGACTAGAAAAACACTGAGTTAATTCACGAAATAAAAATAAACACTTCATTGCAGATATTAAATACAATCATCTAGTCAAAAAATATTTTTTTAACTAGGTAGATAGGTGAATAATGGCTAGAGGTAGAAGTGTAATGGGAAACACTACCCAGACGTAATAATTTACTAATCCGTATCCAAAACAAAAGCTTTTTTTACGGTAAGCTTGCAGTAGATAAACTGACCACGACCTATTTCATTGTATGGGGTCAACAGTTTTCGAACGGTATAATTAAAATTTGACCGTAAGGCTTCGCTTAGCTTCGACCGTGTTGACCCTTTTAAAAATCACATTAGATCCTGGCCCCGTTTCATTTTATTACATATAAGGTTCCATACCTCAAAGAAAAAAGGGGTATGGGGTATGGTAAAGGGTATAAAGTGTCAATTATTATCTAATACCTAGGTTGTCTGCAATTGCTGCCGTGTCTGCCTTGGAGCTAAGCAAAAATCTAATTTTGATATGTACGCAAACAAAGGTACGGCGATTAAATATAAAGTAGGATATGGGTTCTTCGATACTGAGCTAAATTTACTCATAACTTATTATTTCAGCTCTGTATTGAACCCTACATTAATCATAAATAGGTAGGCATGCCACCCTGACAATTAATAATTTATTTATTTATTATTTACGTATGCATTTGCGGTTTTTTTACCCTGAAATACTTTACATTAGTTATCAATAAATCCTATTCCAACGAAAGAAATACACAAAAATGGCCAACATTATGCCAAGGTACAATCATTGGCACATGCCACGGTATAATCATTGGCACTGCCAATGATTGGATTTGATCGATAATATATGTTAAATCCATGCGATATAAATTCCATTACAATGTAAATGAATTTCAACACCAAATAAGTCGCATTTTAAAAAACATTTAATAAGTACAATGATTGGCATAGGTGCCAATGACTACACCGTCATAGAGTTCATAGTGCAATTATTGGCATATCAAAAACTGGCAAAGTAATCATTGAATTGCAAATCTTACACAAATATCCCAAATTATGCACCTTCTCTTACGTAAAAATTACAAACATTAAACAAAACTTGCATAAATTTAATTATTTTAACGCAGTTTTCTTTTCTACTTCTCAAACTTTTTTCATATCATCAGCAGCAATGGCGCGCAAATTTATGAAAAAAATAAATCCCGCCAATTTAACTGTCATTGTCACTTACAATTTGGTTTTGGCAGACGCTAAATTTAAAATACTATTTAGGAAAAACTATTAGAAATGGCTGCAGTCGTGTTGTGTTATAATATTACGATTCAAAGTTGAAAGTGCCAATGATTGGGGGGGTGCTAACAATACTACCGGTTACCCTATGTCAGGATCGTAGCAAGTGGAGAGAAATAGTCTGCCTACCCCAACGGGAACAAGGCGTGACTGTATGTATGTATGTACGTACTAAGTATTTTTTGGTTCGGTTTCATTCGTTTGTTTGTGTCGGTGCCCCGTGGTGATTATTTAGAAGTTTCCAGGAAGGTTTTTAATGACACCAAAATGATGTATTACAGCAAAGACCCACTTCCTCTACGCCGCGTTCGTCGCTGGTCGTTCAGTCTTCGGGAACTGCTCCAGGATCCAGCTGGCAAGGAACACTTCGCCAAGTTCCTGTCCAAGGAGTTCAGCGGGGAGAATCTTAAGTAAGTAAAGTTACTTTATTTGTAGTGGCAGGTCTCTTTTGCAGGGGCCTGGGGAAGTACCACACCATTGCCAGTTATTTATCCGCCGAGCAGTAATATGCAAACATCACTGTGTTCCGGTCTGAAGGGCAATGTTACCAGCGAAATTACTGGACATAAACATAACATACATTCACGCCTTTTTCCCGAAGGGGTAGGCAGAGGTGTACCCAGGACTCAGTCCCATAGTAGATACACCCACATTTCGCCAGTATGTTATTGGTCCCATGTAATAGGGGGCGAGCCTATTGCCATCTACCGGGCACAGTTCCAGACTCCAGGCAGCTATTGAGATAATTCCTAATGGAAAAATCCAATATTTAACACTGTCTGACCTGGGGATCGAACCCGGGACCTCTTGATTCGCAGTCGAACATGCGCCCACTACGCCACCGAGGCAGAATTACTGGACATGACGAGTCAATAACGAATATCTCAGGGTGACAGGCGCAGTGCAGTGCCGCGCACAATTTTGAATTTGAAAACACTGCGTGGCACTGTGTCTGATATGGGCAATCATGATGCTTACCATCAGGCACCTGATTTGCTCGTCTTGTCACTCACTATCATAAGAAATGCTTGTTAAAGGTTCTACTTAGCCGTGCAAGAGTTGAAAGCATTGCCGGTTCGTCGCGTAGCGGCTCGAGCTAAGGACATCTGGAAGGAATTCTTAGCTTCGGATGCCACCATGCCTGTTAATATCGACGCTGCTAGCAGGTACGTATTCTTCCTATCTCGATTTGTTTAAGAGCGTACGCGGGCTTTTACCAATTTGACACAATCCTATGAAAAATTTACCAAATCGATGTTTTGTATTCCCCTGTTTCCTCTGAATATAATTAACCCATTATATAAATTTATATCCTGATAATCTCCTTTCGTCCATGATGATGACAATGATGAGTAACAAACATCCATCCATCCATCCATCCTCACAAACTTCAGCATTTATTATATTAGTAGGATTTTTTGACATAGGGTAACCTATACAATCATTGGCACCTAATCGTGACAGATGTCATTCAATATGGAATATTTTCAATAATGCGTTATTAGTGTTAAATACACTCATGTCATTTGATTTGTTGATTATTGGTGATAAATTAAATAAATAATTCCAGTTCGAATATTATTAATATGTATTCAAAATCGACATTTTTAGCAGCAGTGGTCAAAAAGTACAATCATTGGCACTCAAGTACAATCATTGGCACTCAAAAAAAGTACAATCATTGGCACTAAAAAAAATTTTTTTTTGCTTTATTCTGATTATTTCCTCGTCTCTGATTGGATTTATGTCTGCAGATTTAAGAATTTGTCAATTATTATGGTATTCAGGATGATTTTTTTAAATGGGTATTTAGGGCGTTCTCCGAAACTACCGGGAATTTCAAAAAAACAACTTACGTGACCGATTTCAATAGTAACTAAAACATCATAATTAAAATTTTAAACGGTTTTAATAAACTTGATCTGTTTGTTGTGGCTTTTTTGTTTGTTTCTCAATAATTCAATTTTACTTCTTTTTACTGTTGACTTATTTATCTGATATTAAGTACACATATTTAGTTCTAATTAGAATACAATTGAATATATTTGGTATCATTACATATTCAAGATGGCGGCCGCCACAAAATGGCGGATTACTTACGTATTTCAAAGTCCCCAAAATACGGGTATTAAATGATAGGCATTGAATAGAAAAACACTGAGTTAATTCACGAAATAAAAATAAACACTTCATTGCAGATTTCAATACAATCATCTAGTCAAAAAATATTTTTTTAACTAGGTAGATAGGTGAATAATGGGTAGAGGTAGAAGTGTAATAGGAAACACTACCCAGACGTAATAATGTACTAATCCGTATCCAAAACAAAAGCTTTTTTTACGGTAAGCTTGCAGTTGATAAACTGACCACGACCTATTTCATTGTATGGGGTCAACCGTTTTCGAACGGTATAATTAAAATTTGACCGTAAGGCTTCGCTTAGCTTCGACCGACCCGTTGTCTGCAATTGCTGCCGTGTCTGCCTTTGAGATAAGCAAAAATAAAATTTTGATATGTACGCAAACAAAGGTATGGCAATTAAATATAAAGTAGGATGTGGGTTCTCCGATCCTTAGCTAAATTTAATCATAACTTATTATTTCAGCTCGGTATTGAACCCTACATTAATCAGAAATAGGTAGGCATGCCACCCAGATAATTATTAATTTATTATTTACGTTTATTTTTTTGTAGTGGTAGGCCTCTTTTGCAGCGGGCCGCCTGGGGAAGTACCACACCTTTGCCAGTTATTCATCCGCCAAGCAGTAATGTGCAAACATTACTGTGTTTTGGTATGAAGGGCAATGTAACCAGCGAAATTACTGGGCATGATGAGATTCAACAACTAATATCTCAGGGTGACAGGCGCAGTGCAGTGCCGCGCAGGATTTTGAATTTTAAAACACTGGGTGGCACTGTGTCTGATATGGGCAATCATGATGCTTACCATCAGGCACCTGATTTGCTCTTCTTGTTAATCACTATCATAAAAAAAAAAAAAAAAAAAAAAACGTATGCATTTGCGGTATTTTTTACCTAAAATACTTTACATTGGTTATCTGTTAATCCTATTCAAACGAAAGAAATACACAAAAATGGCCAATATTATGCCAAGGTACAATCATTGGCACATGCCACGGTATAATCATTGGCACTGCCAATGATTGGATTTGATCGATAATATATGTTAAATCCGTGCGATATAAATTCCATTACAATGTAAATGAATTTCAACACAAAATAAGTTGCAATTTAAAAAACATTTAAAAAGTACAATGATTGGCATTGGTGCCAATGACGACACCGTCATAGAGTTCATAGTGCAATTATTGGCATATCAAAAACTGGCAAAGTAATCATTGAATTGCAAATCTTACACAAATATCCCAAATTATGCACCTTCTCTTACGTTAAAATTACAAACATTAAACAAAACTTGCATAAATTTAATTATTTTAACGCAGTTTTCTTTTCTACTTCTCAAACTTTTTTCATATCATCAGCAGCAATGGCGCGCAAATTTATGAAAAAAATAAATCCCGCCAATTTAACTGTCAATGTCACTTACAATTTGGTTTTGTCAGACGCTAAATTTAAAATACTATTTAGGAAAAAATATTAGAAATGGCTGCAGTCGTGTTGTGTTATAATATTACGATTTAAAGTTGAAAGTGCCAATGATTGGGGGGGTGCTAACAATACTACCGGTTACCCTATTATGTATTAATAATTTATCATCATTGATTTTTGACTAGTTTAATTTTAATTTATTTTGAAGTTTTTTTGCTGCGCCTGTCACCCTGAGATATGAGTTGTTGAATCTCATCATGCCCAGTAATTTCGCTGGTAACATAGCCCTTCAAACCGGAACACAGTAATGTTTGCACATTACTGCTTAGCGGATGAATAACTGGCGAAGGTATGGTACTTCTCCAGGCGGCCCCCTGCAAAGAGGCCTACCACTACAATTATGTAATTGTTTTAATGCAACTAATTTTATTTCGTATTAGCTGTGCGCGTCTCACCCGTATAGTCTTCGTTCCCGTCGGAATATCGGGTTATAAAGTGCTATTTACGTTATTCCAGGGTCTAAACTATCTATATCCCGAATTTCAGCCGAATTGGTTCGGTAGTTTTAGCGTGAAAACGGAAAAAAAACATAACATACAAAAAACAGTGTTTTTGCTCGCTGTTTTTTTTTTGTGTTATATAGAATTATTTAAACAAAAAAAACATACTGACCCTACCATCCTTACACATTTATGAGAACATCATGTATGTGCGTAAACATTTACATAAATTAAAATTAAATAGTGACCTTCATAATTTTAATACTAGGAATAAAGACAAAATAGCTGTACCTAGCTTTAGGTTATCTAAAACAAATAAAAAGACATTCTTAGGAAATAGTGTACGTTTCTATAATAAAATCCCAAAAGAGATAACTGGGCTCTCAGAGGGTAAATTCAAAACCTATATAAAATCTACTTTACTAAAGAAGGCTTATTATAAAGTCAACCAGTACATAGAGGACAAAGATGCCCGGAAACTTCTGCATAGCCACCTCGCGGCACCTTCAAAGCAAACGAATGTAACCAAACCAAATATTGTGAA
Organism: Hemistola chrysoprasaria; assembly: GCA_947063395.1. Taxonomy (NCBI): domain Eukaryota; kingdom Metazoa; phylum Arthropoda; class Insecta; order Lepidoptera; family Geometridae; genus Hemistola; species Hemistola chrysoprasaria. The sequence continues at coordinate 4,908,287 of OX346738.1, read as the reverse complement.
ACTATCTGTTGAAAAAATTAAGCCCTACAAGTTTCTTGTGCGTTCTTCTTGTAGAGGTATCTTTCCGAACGCACGGTAGACTCAGTACTGTTTATCTTCATTGACGTGCAAAAATGTCAGATTATGACCTATTTCAATAAATCTGTTTGAGTTTGAGTTTGATGGCGCTGGAGTTAAATTAAGTTACTGTACAATGATTGGAGATTTATAATATCGTATTACCAAGATTAATTATTAATAATAATTGTATTGTTTTTTAAACTTTTTTATGTCTTCAAAGATCATAGTAGACATTCTTTTTGTTCGCAGAGAGTTAACTCGACAAAAAGTTGAATCAGGTGTTGCAGATCGATACTGCTTCGACCAAGCACAGGTATATATTTAATTTGATAACATAACATCACGCCTTTTTCCCGCAGGGGTAGACAGAGGTGTCCCAGGTCTCAGTCTCATAGATTATGTTTTTTTATTCTCATGTAAAAAGGGGCGAGTCTTTTGTCATCTACCGGGCACAGTTCTAGACTCCAAGCTGACATTGAGACGATTATTAACAGATAATGCGAATGAATCTTTATAGCTCGACAGAATAGGGTAGAAACGGAACTAATTTAAAGTGTACGTGTTGACTTAAAAGTTTTTCTAATTGATAAATACAGTGGCGCCCCCATCATTTTCTACTGTTTTATGTCGAGCTATACCTGACCTGGTGATCAAAGGCCAAGGCACAGAATACTAATACTGAAAGCCCAAAAGGGCCACTAGTAGAATTATTTTCACTGAATTATCCTGTACCGATTGCGCCAACTTAACAAATCTACATAGTTTACAGTTAAGTTGTACAGTTTGTCACAAAAAAACACACACACAGTTTGTCCTGGTTGGCACAGATGGTAGTAACTGCTTTCTGTGCCGCAGGCCCCGGGTTCGATCCCCGGCCAGGTCAAACATTTGTGTGCATGAATATATCTGTTTGATCTGTCCCTGTGTGTTATAAGCTTATATAAGTTTGTATATCAGTCATCTGGTTACCGTAGTACAGGCTTCTAGCCTAGTTTGGGACCAGATGACCGTGTGATGAGGAAGTTGTCCCATATTATTATAAAAAAAGGTCTTGTAATACCACAGAATACTAAAGTTACAGAAGAGATACTACTCAAAATCATTCAAATAAATAGTGACTCTAGCCCTGACTTAAGAAAGGGTAATTCAGTGGGGCTATTGACGTTCTCGGTGACTTTAGCGTCTATTATCTTGATTTGTCATTAACCAAAGACATTATGATAATCTTACTAAGTAGACTGTGCACTGTGTCGGTCCCGAGTGAGAACCACTCGCAGTGTCTATCCTTTTCCTTTTCTCTCCTCCAAATTTGACAGTGAAGTCTTGTTAGAAAAGTAAAACGTCTTTGTAACTAATTCAAACCACAGACCACGAAGACTTAAGCCTGATAGCGAGCGACTGGTGATTATTAAATTAAAATTCATTTATTGCAGGTAACTAGACCCATAGACATTTCACACGTAGTAAATACAATTATTATTATTATTATTATCACAATATCAAACTAAATTATTATTATTTTCTTTCTATACTCTATAAATTAACTATTATATACTCTAAACATTAAATTATTATTAAAGATGCTAGATTGAAATTCTACTAAATTATGAAGAACGCGAATAGCCCCACAGTTCATACAGCGCCTATCGTTATATTAATCAACAAGCTGCCTCTCTTTCTATCGCGTATCTCTCGTATCTGTTCTCTCTGTCTAGCACATAGTAATTGTACCGTCCAGACGGACGTCCCGGATATTCAGTCAAGTTCAGATTTTATTGCCGTAGGTAGTTGCGTCACAGCGTGTCGTTGAAGTGGTTTTTATTAGTAGATAATTAAATACTTGCTGCATAATAGATGGTTACTTGTAACAGCTGTCGATGTATGTACTTATTGCAATAAATATACCTTTTTGTACAGATAGATTAGTTTAGAATACTCTTTATTTCGACCATTTTTACATAATATTACACAATACAACATAATAACTTAAAATTTAAGCTATAACTTAATATGACGGTTTTACAAAACAATAAAACCGATATTATGTGCCGAAAGGAAAACATACAGCATTGCTATGAAGAAGCAGTCGTATACTTATCTTATAATCTGTGGTCGTCTTACTAATCTATGGTACCATAGACAGCTTAGTTCACTTCTCTGCCACGAGTGGCGCTTGGGAGCAAGGGCGCCATATTCGGCGCCATCTTTAACGAAGTTCATAGTCTTCACCAGGAAGTACTTTCCGCAATGCTGTATGTTTTCCTTTCGGCACATAATATCGGTTTTATTGTTTTGTAAAACCGTCATATTGATGTGCCTTCCGGAAAACATACAGCATTGCTATGAAGACGTGTTTGTTATCTGCTGGTGAAATAAGCTGTTTTATGATAAAGAACAACGCTATGATGAATTTTATGCCAATATTTTTGATGAAACTTATAAATCATAATAGATATAAGTAATTATTTATTTAAATTAAAAAGAATCAATCTATTTCTCGTACAATTTCAGATATGTGCTGATTTTAATTGTTATTCATAATAAATGATATTGTAAAGGTATGTATACTATACACTTAATAATTACACGTAATAATTACATTTAATTAAATAATACACATCATGGGGTAAATGTACTAAGAAAAGTGGTGCTAAAATCATTTCTAGGAATTTCTATCTCGCGACAGTAATGATTGAAAAAGGTATTGGATGATTTCCAATTTCCGCAAGAAAGGATCTTGTCAACCGGTTGATTGTCTAACCATCTTAGAGAAGCTGCTGCTGATCTACAACTTCCAGGAGGTGCACTAATGCCACTGTCTCGAAGAACAGTGCGCACCCAATTTCCAATTACGGTGCGTGAAGCTGCTTTAGTATTTCCACATATCGTAATGAAAAGATTACTTAAATTGTTTTCTGATCTCCTAGGTAACACTTTTTTTATAAGAGATCTTATTAATGTTACTGGACATATATTTTCGTCTGGATGTTTAGCAAATTTCCACGCAGATTGACGATGATTGTGTGTATCAGTTTTAGACCCGAAAGCCGGTATTAATACAATATTATCACCATTGTCAAAGAATTTATCTGATGAAATTTTTAAAAGGGTTAGATCGTGAACTCTGCGTCCGGATGCTAATAATAATACTGTAGCTGTTCTACGGGATATATCGAAAAGGGTGTCTTTAGGTGGATTAGACAGTAGCCAATCAAGTACAATTCTGGGATCCCATGTAAAAGACGTTTTTATCGTTTTAGGTTTGGCTACCCCGATGGCTTTCAGAACGTGTTTGATGATGAAGTTTGAAAATATTTGTTGCTCGACATGAGGCCCACAGAATGTCATTACAGCCGATTTGTGCACAAGGATAGTACTATATGACAATTTTTCGTTTAGTAATAGATGTATGAGAAATCTAGCAACATCAGTAGGTTGAGGAGCTTTTGGGTTCACTCCGGCACTGCAACACCATGCTACCCAACGTTTTATAGCCGGTAAGTATGTAGTAAGAGTGGACTGTCTCCAACTATTCCGCAATATATCTTTTTCCTGCGTGGACCAGTCTTTTATTTGTTCTCCCCACCCCCAATTTTCCAGATTTTCAGGGTTAATGTCTCTACTTGTGGAGGAGGTTGGGATGTTGTGACATCTACCAATGTTTCCGACAGGTTCTGCAGCTTGTGAGGGTCTTCCCGTGTCCTCGTCTGCAGGTCTTGTAGCCAAAAGGCTTGGGGCCAGTCCGGGGCTACTATCAAGTAAGTTCCCTTGGCACTGTTCAGATGTGCTAGCACTCTGGGTATTAGGCTGGGAGGTGGAAACACCCAAGCTAGTTCGTAATTCCATATTCTGCTGAAGGCATCTATATAACTTGCTGATCGATCTTTGCAGTCTATCGATACGTAGTTCCGCACCACCGCAGTCTTTTGAGACGCAAAGAGATCTATTACCGGTCGGCCCCATTTCTGGAAGACTTCCGCCGTGGCCTCCGGCATCAGATGCCATTCTGCTGGGTATTTCCCCCGCGACAGCCGGTCTGCTATTATATTGTATCTCCCCGGAAGGTAATGCGCTGACAATGTTATGTTGAACTTGTCTGCTAGTTGCAGAAGTTTGAATGTTAGGTGCAGTAATGCTAGTGACTTTGTTCCCCCTTCTTTCCGAATATACGCTATCAAAGTTCGGTTGTCGGACTGGATCAGAACATGAGAGTTCACTAGCCTTTTTGAGTTCGTGCTGACTGCAGCAAACACAGCGTATAGTTCTTTTTTGTTGCTGTGCCATCGTTTTTGATGGGCTGACCATCCACCTGACATTACTTTCCCGTCGAGTTGGGCACCCCAACCCACATCCGAAGCGTCCGTCGCAAGGAAGTGAGTGGCTGGTTGCTTGTGTATCGGTAAGGACTGATGTGTAGCTCCGCGCCACCACATCATCTCCTGACACACGTTTTGAGGGATAAGTTGTACTTGACGAGGGTATCTTTTGTTGAAACGTCGCAGAAAGATCTGAGAATTTCTGCAGTGTAGCCTGCCACGAGGGATGACAAAATTTGCGAAGTTCAGCTGACCCAGTATTGTTTGTAACTGTCGTAAATTCATGTGAGTTTTTTGTATGTAATGATCTAGAGTTTCGTTCAGGCTGCTCACTTTCTTCGATGGCAATGCCATTTTGTTTTTGGCTGTTTGCCACCGTATCCCTAGATATTCTAAGTCTTGTGTTGGTGTTAGAACAGATTTTTGGTAGTTGATTTTCCAGCCCAGGTGTTCCAAGTGTCTTACGGCTTCCGCAGCCTGAAGATTTAACTTGGTTCGGTCTTGGTGTACCAAAAGAAAGTCGTCTAAGTATATTAGCACTCGACATTCTTTCGCACGCAGAGTCTCCGCGACCCAGCATGTTACAGAAGAGAAAAGGTGCGGCGCTGAAGCCAGGCCGAAAGGGAGGCAGGTCATCTCGTACAGTTGGTTTAAATAACTGATTCTCAGAAAGGGCCTGTGCGCCTTTTTGATAGGGATGTGAAAGTAGGCCTGCGATATGTCGAGTTTCACCATCCAATCTCCATACTGGAGAAATTCCGGGACCGTTGCATGGGAAATCAGTTGAAAGTGTTTTGTCTTTACATATTTGTTTAATTCCCGAAGATCGAATATTGGGCGCATCGTTCCGTCGTTTTTCTTCCGCAGGAAAAGCTTGGATATGAAACTCGGGGTTTTGTTCCCAACTGCCTGAAGGATATGTTGATCCACAAGTTCTTGAATTATTTGAGACATGGCAGGGGAGGGTCTCGTTGCATAACGATTCATTACCAGCCTGGATGGCCAAATAAGAGGGGGTTTTTTGAACAGGGGTATACGCGAACCCGTGATTGTCGACATTACATGTTTGTTGGCACCCATTGCCTGCCATTTTTCTTTGAACGCGGCCAGGTGACCCCCCCTGAATAATTGTGTCGGATAGTCATTTCTTTCTGTCTTTGTTTCGAAATGTAGGATTTTTAGTTTGTTTGGTGTTATCTGCCTTACCTTTGTAAGTTTGTTTAGTTTGTTGTTTCTTGTCATTGTTTTGATAGCTAGTTTTTGATTGGTAATAACCTCTAGAAGTAGAAGGTTCATTTAGTTTTCGTTTAAGATTAGGTTTGTCTTTGGACTTTAAGATTTGCGCTGGGGTTAACCAATGATGGGGTCCTCCGAGGGACTGAATAAGCGATAGAAGTTTTGTTTTATCGAACAAAAATACTTCACTAGGTGGTATGTTGTTCAGAGCTGCTTGAATATTTCGATTTGGTATCTCGGCTATTAATCGCGAACGTCTGGTTTCTATGCATTCAGCTCTTTTACCGCAGACAATTTGGAGTGTTCGTTCAGAATTTTTGTAAGAAGCTGAAGATTCACCGAAGGTTTTACTCATTTTGTTAAAAAGATTGTCACTATTGAGCTCTTTGGGATTTTGAACGGCCCAATCTAATATTTCTTGTAAGCCTGATTGTAATAGTTCCCTTTGATATAGCAAGGCATTAGTTATTCCAGCCACAGCTAATTCAGTAGGGGCCAGGAAGTCTTTGCCTTTATTTAAACAACACAGTTCATCGTTTACTTTAAGATTGCAGAAGCCTGGAGTTGCTGTGATCTCCGCTAAGGCATTATTATAACGTACATGTTGCCATAAGGGCGTATTAAAGTGTTGTAAATCGATAAGCTGTGTTAATCTCTTCTTATCGGAGGGTTTCATGCATTTTTTCTCATTAAAGTCTGTTTTGCATGCACCTAGTTCTAGGATTTTTGATTTTGAAGCCGAAGGGTTGGTCAGAAAGCTTGAGCTCGCATTATTCGATTGGTCTGAATTTACTTGGATGCTGGATCCGTTACTATCAGGCATACAATGTTGATTCATTAAGTAATTGGTAAGAAAACTAACCTGGTTATATAACGCGTCGATCCTGGGATCGGCGGTTACCTGTGGGTCCAGTCTTGGCTTCTTTCGTCGCGGGTCCTCGTCTTCTTCATCGTGACTGGAGCAGCTCGAGCTTGATTTTTCTTCCTCTTCTCGGGATGAATCCTTTTCATGTGGCGCGTCCCGTGCTTGAGAGTAGTTATGGTCGTCGGCCTCCATTTTTTGAAGTGTTTAACGGTTAGAGGTGTTCAAATAACAACACCAATTTCAAATAGCAACACCAATTACATGTAGAAGGTTATGCTTTATATTCGTGAAAAGCAAAATGCTAATCGGAATCACTTCGAATTAGGGTTAATTCGCAGTTTAATGAAAAAATATTTAGAGAATATTTATTGTGGATTTCGACCACTCGGTTCGAAAGTACACAACGCTATGAACTTCGTTAAAGATGGCGCCGAATATGGCGCCCTTGCTCCCAAGCGCCACTCGTGGCAGAGAAGTGAACTAAGCTGTCTATGGTACCATAGATTAGTAAGACGACCACAGATTATAAGATAAGTATACGACTGCTTCTTCATAGCAATGCTGTATGTTTTCCGGAAGGCACATCAATAGTGATTGGTCGACAATGGGCGGCCTTATCGCTTTAAGCGATCTCTTCCAGGCAACCAGTCTGGACGGAAAGGTGTATAGGAAGAGTAGGGATGGCATCGGGTACAAAATTATTACACATAACTTATCTATACATAATTGGAATTATAATATTTACTACATATTATTAATATACTACATACATCTATAACATAATATGACATACATATATACCACACATTTATACATAATATAATAAATAAAGTTTAGGTATGGCAATAACACATATACATATATATAAATATATGCACAGATAAATATAATATAATACATACATAACATTATTCAGAGACAGGATAATAGGTACTATGATTGCAAGAGATAGTGTTCTTTAATCAAGAGCTCAAGTTAGAAATTTACTATTAAGTTTTGTTACTTATGAATGAATGAATGAAATACATTTACATGTCAGTGTGTAGCACAGTTGGTAATGAGCGATTGTGAGTACCAACTCAAACCTACGTGGTTTAATGGTACAATATAAATTTTCTGTTTTTTATATGTATTAAATAAATGAAAAAAAAAGATACTTGTAGCTTCATATCTTTATTGCGGAGTGTCCCAGGGCTGGACAAAGCTACAAATACTGTTTTGATTGTTTTAGGCTCATGTTTACCATTTGATGAAGTCTGATAGCTATTCTCGATATCTACGCTCGGAGATGTACAAGGATATCCTGAACGGATCCAAGAAAAAGGTATTTATTTTTTCTTTCTTATAACCTTTTTCTTTATATACAAATCAGTCCTGACCACAGAGCACATACGAGGAGGCGGGGTGAGTAACTGTGCACTGTGATTTCCACTAGGTCCTGACGTCATCACAGTGGGCGTGGCCTGAGTCAGTGTACTGTCAGGGTTCGTACCGTGAACAGTGTTGTGGTCGGTTTATAGAATTTTATATAATATAATATAGTCCCATAGTAGGTACACCCACATTTCGCCAGGATGTTATTGGTCCCATGTAATAGGAGGCGAGCCTATTGCCATCTACCGGGCACAGTTCCAGACTCCGGGCAGTTATTGAGATAATCCCTAGTGAAATAAATTAAATTTTTAACACGTTGCCTGACCTGGGGATCGAACCCGGGACTTCCTTATCGGCAGTTGAGCTGTAATATATTACTATTAAAACGAAAATTTTTTTCAGACTTCAGTAAAAGGCATCCGTTCAATCGTCTCATTCACGGCCAGGAAGGAGACATCAACAAACTGAACAAGCTAAATTATACCTTATTACGACGCGGTAAGAACTATTGTATTCATTGCTAATCGCAATTCGTGCTCTATCTTCATTCGACGGGGAAATTTTTTATACATACATTCACGCCTTTTTCCCGAAGGGGTAGGCAGAGATGTACCCAGGACTCACTCCCATAGTAGATACACCCACATTTCGCCAGTGTGTTATTGGTCCCATGTAATAGGGGGCGAGCCTATTGCCATCTACCGGGCACAGTTCCAGACTCCAGGCAGTTATTGAGATAATTCCTAACGGAAAAATCCAATATTTTTTATAGGCTAATCAAATTGGTTAAAAAAACAAAATTCTTTACAAATTTCATGCAAATTTTAGTTTTACATTTAAAAAATCTGAAGCCAAACAACTGGGCTCTTGTTATAAATGTACAAATTCCTATAACATATTTAAGTGGGTTTCTCGTCCATACAAAACGAAATTTCCCAAATATGGAGAAATAGAGACTAAATATCCACTCAATTGTGTTTGTGGTTGACTCTTAATCTAGCCGTTATTATCGCAAATATATATTTGGTTTAAAAACCGTGTGGTTTTTTTTCTCATATTTACAGAAAACATAAAAGTTATCAACTCCTAGAACAAGAATATTTAGTTTTTAGTTCCGATTTTTTAGTGTCAAAAACAACATGCACAGTGCACCGCCCTCCCCGCAATATTGCATGCAAAGAGGAAATGCTATTAGGTATTATTGTTGTTAGTGACACCATTCATATATCGACACGTGTTTCGCATTCTTTGCATGCAATATTGCGGGCGGGAGGGCGGTGCACTGTGCATGTTGTTTTTGACACTAAAAAATCGGAACTAACAACTAAATATTCTTGTTCTAGGAGTTTGCAATGGAGTTCCGAAAAGTAACGCCTAATTCAATCAATTATAAAAGTTACCTCAAAATATTATTTCAACAAATTTTTAAAAGTGAAAAAACCATACTGTTTTCATCAACCAAAAAACACAAACAATTGAGTTGAAAATTTGGTCTCTATTTCTCCATATTTGGGAAGTTTAATTTGTATGGATGAGGAACCTCCTTAAACGTGCAAAAACGTTTAATCTGTTATAAGAATTTGTATCATAACGTTAAAGATATATGGATTGAAATTGTTCAACAAATAATTATGTTTTTGTTCGGAAATTGTCTTTATTTCAAATATTTAAGACGATTTTAAGTAAGGCATTGTCCGTATTAGTCGTTTCATGATAACAATTGCATTTAAATGTATTTCATTACTTAATCGTTTTAATTAATTGTACAAAGGGTTACCAAAAAGTGTGGTAATACCACAGAATACAGACTTAAGACTACAGAAGGGACACTCCTCAAACCCTTGTATATAAATATCGACTCTGGCTGCGACGCAATAAAGTGCAATTTAGCTCGCACAACGCAACAAATTGTACAACTTATTTGTAAACTATGTATTTTTCGTTAAGTTGGCGCAATCGGTACAGGATAACTCGAAGGAAATAATCCTACTATTGATATAAATTCCAAAGTTTGTTGTTTTTTAACTGTGTTTGTTACTTCTCCGCGCCATAACTACTAATTACTAAATTGTGTAGCTTGGAATTTGGAATAACCATAGAAATGTAAACTAGTTGAATAGAAATGTCACAAGTCACAAATTATAGGTACATAAAAAGCGCTTGCGGACTTTCCTTTCACTACTGCATACGCATATTATTCAAACGGAGAACCAAACAACGCCACACAAAGAATGCTGCACTGTAGCAGGTCTGGGACACTCGGCATTCAATGTATGAAGCTACAAGTAGCCGGGGCGTTCGTCTTGACGGTACAGTTACTACGGGCTAGACAGAGAGAACAGATAGAGAGATACGCGATAGGTGGAGGGCGTTAGTGTCCGCAACACAGTTATCCAAACTCTCGCAGGCATCGTCGTTCAATTTTGTTTAATGTTCCAATAAAGAAATTTGAAAATTGAATTTAAAAACGATTCACCTGTTGCGGCGACAAATTCACACGAGTATATGACTTCTAGTATCCTGGTCATTATATTTCTATGGGAATAACACACAGTCACAGAATACTTTAGGGACAGAAGGGACGCTCCTAAAAATCATTTAAATAAATAGCTACTCTAGCTCCGACGCAATAAAGTGCAATTCAGGTCGCACAGCACCTAACTAATTATCGTTATATTAAAATATTAACATAAAAGCTGCCTCTCTTTCTATCGCGTTATATCTCTATCTGTTCTCTCTGTCTAGCCCACAGTATTTGTACTGTCCAGACAGACGCCCTGGCTAGTAGCTTCATACCTCTAATGCGGAGTGTCCCAGGGCTGACACTGGTTACTTTCCGAGGGCGAAACGGCGAGCATAGCTATTATTAAAAATATATTTTCATGACTGTTTCAATACCAATCGAAGCTCTCTAACAACCAAAGTTTTTTTTTTATTTTTTATTATTTTTATTTTTAAAAGACTGTAAAGATGGGAACTGCCCTTACATTACTCATTTGTTTTTAATGTAAATATAGTTAGATATAGCATAGACAATATAAATGTAGAATAAATGTATTTAATCTATAATCTATGGTCTTGTTGCGAAAATGGATACTCCCTAACAAGGTCACAGATGTCTTTCACCCGTATCCAAGAATAATATGATGATGTCTTAATAAGTTGTACATTCATACATACAGTCACGCCTTGTTCCCGTTGGGGTGGACAGAGACTATTTCTTTCCACTCGCTACGATCCTGACATACAACTATCGCTCCTTCCTCTTTCATCACATTCTTCATGCATGCTCGTCGGTTGTTGGTACTTTTGACCTGACCTTTCCTTGAGATAACATCAACTTGTTCATGAACAGTACGCCCGCGATCGACCGCTACCGACTTGACCATACACACTAGCCTTATAAATCTTCTTTGTCAATCTCCTTTCGTCCATCCTCCCCACATGTCCGAACTATCTAAGCAATCCTTTCTCTATCTTTGTCACTACATCTAAACGCTAAAAGTTAGAAAGTTATGTATTGTCTTAATTGTCATATTCTGTTATATTTCTACTAAACCAAAATCTACAATGTAATCCAGCGAATGTAGAGTCATGTTTAAATATAAAATAGATAAATAAATTTTGAGGGTAGTCGAAATTATTTTTTGCATGTTTAGATTGAGGGGTAGATAGATGCACCCCTCAGTGTCTCCTACTTTTGTTGTATATTTTAATAGAAAACGTTAGGGAGTATCGCCAAAAATATAATACTATCTTATTCGTCTGTCATTTCTATTTACGGGGTGGTTTAATAAAACCTCGTATTTATTAGGGGACCAGTGCAGAGGCGTAACTATAGGGTGGCAGGGCTCGTAAAATGCCATGGGCCCCCGGGCTGATGGGGCCCGTGGCCTGAAAGACCGTAACGGACGTATTCGTAATAAAGTAACATTTTTAACATAATATAGTAAAAATTATAAAGTTTATAATGTAAGTACTTCAAATCAATTACAATAAGCCTCCAATAAGGACCTATATAAATTAGATTCTTCTTATTTATAAAATAATTTAACTGCTCGCGCCTTCATTGTTATAACTATAAAACTTTTCGTCGCACTCGCGTCCTCATTGTAGTTATATGTAGTTTTGACTATAAAATTTTTTACCGCGCTCGCAGCAAGATCAAGAAAAGCATGTAGTATGGAAACATTAAATTATAATTGTTTTACTGGGGCCCAATCATATGATTTTGCCACGGGCCTCGCATGGAATAGTTACGCCACTGGACCAGAGTCTTGCGTCACGCGGTTTTGTCTCTTGATAAATTCGAGGCTTTATAAGGTGACACCTTCTGGTAATTTGACACAATCCTATGGAAAATTTACTCAGTCGATGTGCTGTATTCCCCTGTTTCCTCCGAATATAGTTGACCTATTTGATATTTTTTTCAGGTGAAGTTAATCGCTATCTATAAACTCTTAATTTTTTGTTTGCAAATTTATAATCCAGTATTACTTGCGTGATTAGACGTTCACTAGAAAAAATCCACCTAATTACCTTGGTAGACCTCTTTTGCAAGGTCCCGCCTGGGGAAGTATTACACCTTTGCCAGTTATTCATCCGCCAAGCAGTAATGTGCAAACATTACTGTGTTCCGGTCTGAAGGGCATTGTTACCAGCGAAATTACTGGGCATGAAGAGATTCAACAACTCATATCTCAGGGTGACAGGCGCAGTGCAGTGTCGCGCAGAATTTTGAATTTCTAAACACTGGGTGGTATTGTGTCTGTTATGGGCAATCATGATGCTTACCATCAGGCACCTGATTTGCTCGTCTTGTCACTCACTATCATAAAAAAACTTCATGTTTAAAATATCAGGATCAGAATATAAATTATTTGCATAGGTTAAATTATATTCGGAGGAAACGAGAATGCGACACATCGGATTGTTTTTTTTAATGGTACATATTGTGTCAAATTTCTCAAAGGAATTACTAATATAAATGTAATTAATTCGAATTAGCGTCTACGAAATTTGGAATTGAATTAGAAAGTACAAGAATTTAACAACCACCCTGTATTTTAAAATTATATAATCTTTAGCGAAACATACTGTATTTAGATAATAAATAAAATATTCAGATTTCTCTATAAAGCTGTTCACCCACTATACTGGTACATTATACGGCCGTGAGCGATAAAAAAATCAATATAGATATGTATGACACTCTGCCCACTAGACCGTTTAGTGACCGTCGCGTGCCGAGCACGGAGCGTTAGCCCTCCGTCAACAATTTCTATCAGAACGGTGTGTTGATACCCATGTTGTTTTAATGTTCACATGTTGAAATGTCTAGTGCACACTTTGTTACATTTTTGTTGTTATTTTGGGGTTCCGTACCTCAAAAGGAAAAAAGGAATTCTTATAAGATCACTTTGTTGTCCGTCTGTCAAGACACTTTTTAACGAGAACGCGTGGAGTTATCAAGTAGAAATTTATATCAACTACTCAGATCTGCGGTCCCTTGTGGCTGTAAAAATCATACTTCTAAGTTAACGCAATCAAAAGTTAAGGCCATTTTACTGCATATTTCCATATTTTGCGCAAGGAACTAATAGATGGCGCTGCACATTTTTTGAGTTGCAATCCAGATCAGATCAATATAATTTTGTGATCCTGCTGGATAACTTATATTTCTCTTTGTTTGTATTTTTTTTGTGTACTTAATAAAAACGGTTATAAGGTACCGTTCCGTAACCGTCGCCTAGTTGAATACATTCATTAACGTACCGGTGTAATGGGCGAGCAGCTTAAACTATTCATAATATAATTACTTTTCAGTCTTTATTGTGAATGTGCTGTTAAAAAAAAGAGTATAAAATTAGTTCAATAATTCATCCAAATAGACTGTTTTTGTTAGAAATTAACACCCCGCCCCGGCTTTACTCTGAGTATATATACACTCAAAAACGGTGAAATAGCCGGGTTTTTTTTTTAATAAGTAGTGATATTTCTTATCCCCTTTGAGCTTTAAAATGTATGTATGTGATAGTACTTAGTCAAATATTAGTTTTAATAAGTAATTACGTGTAACAATAGCAATAACCAAGTTTTGATCGTTTTTAGTTTAAACGTCACCCATACAACATGAAAATAGACAAATATGAAGAAATAGGGAATAATTTTCAACTCAGTTGTTTGTGGTCGGCTCTGGATCTGGCCTTTATTTGTGCGAAAACATATTTTGATAAAGAAAATCTTAGTTTCTTCGTATTTATGAAAGTTGTAAACAAGTAGTTTTTAGGGTTATAATAATAATAATAATAATAAATTTATTCAAATAAACAGTAAATATTACCTATGCTATGTTAACATTTCATTGCTCATAATAATTATTACACTTAGTTTATTGTAAACAGACATATTATAATATAATTACAGTAGAATCCGGTTATAACGACGATGAAGGGACCGGTGGTAATAGGTCGTAATAACCGGACGTCGTATTAAAGGAAATGTCATTTTTTGATTTTCATTCAACATAGATATACATACATACATAATGTATTTAATAATATTTACGTGACCAAGAGACAATACAAAACATTTGAATAAAAGAAATATTTATTTGTGGGTATCTCACATAATGTATAATAATAATGAAAAGAAAAGTATGCAACTTTAAATGAAATTATAATTACATATGTATGTATGTATGTATATACATACATAATTATAATTTACTTAAATGTCGAATGTAGGATAACAAAATAATCGTGCACGTACAAGATGTACCTCTCTAATAATCTATAATAATAAGGAACAATAATAATCTAGGTACAAGATGTACCTCTCTAATAATCTATAATAATAAGGAACAATAATAATCTAGTGCAAAAAGTCTGTAATTTTTGATTGTTTTTGGTTTTTACTTCCATAGTAATAAGTACGAATTCTATTATGCAAGCGAGACATCATACTTTTTATATCGTCATCTTCAAAATTAGAATGCACAAACACATTCAGCACTTCTGCAGCTTTTAGAGCTTCAGATACACTCGGAGTGATACAATTTTCTTCCAAGTCGTCGTCGTTATTATCGTCGCTATCTTGACCACTGACGTTAACACTTTGTAGAATATTTTCGTCCGTCGGCTCCTCACAAGTTGCCAGATTATCATCAATAGCAGAATATTCTTCAAGTTCTTCATTTCCCATGGGAAGTCCTTTATCCAACGCTCTCGCCCAGACGGACAGCGGCAAATCATCATCACCATCACCATCGCTGTCGAAAGTAACACTGAGACTGTCTCGGATAAATCCAGCATGTCTATAACAGTTGAAAATCGTCGCTGATTTAAGCTTATTCCATGCGTCGTAAACCATTAAAATAGCATCCAGTATTGTGATCTTTGGATGTTTAGCACTGCTGGTGTCTTCATTTGCGTCAAGACTGGCGATAATTTTTAGAACCAGGTTTTTACGAAAGTTTGATTTTAACACTCGAATTATTCCTTGGTCCATAGGTTGTAAAATAGATGTTGTATTAGGTGGCAGAAAAATTAGAGTGATGCTACTCAAGCCACTGATTGAGGGATGAGCTGGACAATTGTCAACTAGCAGCAGGATCTTTTTTTTCTTTTTAGTCAGTTCACGATCCCAGTTGCGTACCCATTTGATAAAAATATCAGATGTCATCCAGGCTTTGCGATTGCTTTCATAATCTACCGGCAGAGATCGTACATTTTTGAAACATCGTGGGTTCTTTGACTTGCCTATAATTAACAACTTCTTTTTTATTTTGCCACTCATGTTAGCTGCAACCATCACGGTTATTCTGTCTTTTGAAAGTTTTCCTCCCGAGCATTTTTCGCCTCTAAATTTTAATGTTTTATCTGGCGTCAGTTTAAAGAATAATCCTGTTTCATCTGCGTTAAATATTTCGTCGTCACTAAATTTTTCTCGCAAAGTGGGCCATACTTTGGTTAGCCACTCGGTCACATTGCTGTGCTCAACCGACAAAGACTCACCAGCAATTTTTCCGGCAACGATATTGTGTCTCTTCTTAAAACGGTTAATCCAACTCGCCGAACATTCAAAATTAAAAATCTTTAATTCTTTAGCAAAAAATGTCGCCTTTTGTTGAAGAATAGGCCCATTTACGGGTATTCCACGATTACGTTGTAGCTTGAACCATTGCAAAAGTGCTGAGTCCACTTGTTCTTGAGACGACAATCTCACACGTTTAGGTTTTAAAACATTCGCATTAAACAAAGGTTCTATTTTGTGTTTATTTTTCTTAATTGTGGATATTGTCGAATGATTTACACCGAATTCCTTCGCAATCGTTGCATTTGACTCACCAGCTTCTAAACGTTGTATTATAACACTTTTTTCTTCAACAGAGAAACTTTTTCGATTTGTAGAAGCCATTTCAATACGCGAAAGCACGCATCACTTGACACGCCTAAAACAAAACTGTCGCATTTGAATCATTGACATGCAAGGGGGGAGCGCAGCGCGGGGCGGTGATAGGTTCTTACCTACGATTTATTTGTAAACACGTCAACGATCGTCGTCGTTGTAACCGGACAACTTTGTGTGAAATTCCGTCGTTAAAAGCGGTCGGTCGCTGTAAGCGGAGTCGTAATAAACGGGTGTACTTTGATAATGGTTCATATGAAAACCAAACACGCGCCTAAACTTACGTCGCTAAAAGCGGTTGGTTGTTATATGCGAAGTCGCACTAAACGGATTCTACTGTATTCTGTTATTTGAAACTGCTATTTCCGAAACTAGACAGGAAGTCTGTATCTTCGGAAAGAGCAAGATTCCTCACATACATTGAAAGTTTTGACAAACGTAACATAACATTTTTTTTAACAAAGTTATGTTCATGTTGTTTTAAATAGTAAAATAAACATACGGTTTTTTTAAAGAAAATATGTTTTTGGGGAAATAAAAGCCATATCCAGAGCCAATCACAAACAATTGAGTTGAAAATTATTCTCTATTTCTTCATATCTGTGTATTTTCATTTTGAATGGATGACGTGCGCTTTGCTCATTATATTGGTAAGGTACGTCAGAAGGCAAAAGATATTCTTTGTATGGAAAAGTATGATAAACCTTGCCCACTTGACTATTACGTGACCGTCATATGCCATTCACGGCGCCTTAGCTTTCCGTCAAGATGATATTGAAGAAACCCTTACTCAGCTTATTTTGAAGTCGTCATTGTTCAGTTTTTCTGATATGTAGCGACATTATATAATTTATGTAAGATTAAAGATTATTTCATAAGGTTTTAAGATATATAATAGTTTTCCAGTCGAAAAATTAAGGAAATTCAAGTTTTTGTGGAATTAAAGGCAGCGCGCCGCGCCGCGAATTTTTCGCGCCATGTTCAACTTGGCAAAATGTCGCGTTTTCACACGAGGGGCTGTCGGTACTATATCGTATCGGTATAATGGGCAAATTTTAATTGATTTTAGTGAAATTTCTAACATTTTCGCATGTTATTTTTATTATAATAAATTTATGTATGAATTTTTGCACAAATTTGAATATACTTAAAATATGTTCTTCATATCTCCTCTTTGAAATGCAGAGTAATATGATCATTGCATTTCGTATAGGATAGAGCGAGACTGCTATCGCGCCTCACATCTACCGTGTTGGGGTCAATGACCGTTTTTCTCTCTGAATTTCAAATAGTGTATACTTCTTTACATAAGTTTATATTTATAATATTTCGTTTAAGTTTTTATCGCTATCAATATGCAATATGCATACCTATATATAGCTATTTATTTCTTAATATTTAAATTTCATAAATATCAAACCAAAGCATTTTTTTTGTATAAAAGTGGAACAGAAACGTGGGGTAATACTCAAGGATGTACATATACCAGTGCAGTTCTTCAGAATTGGAAAAAAATCGACCCGTATTAAATAGATCATCAGGGGGGCTATTGGCGTTCTTCATAATCACCAGTCGCTATCAGGCTTGAGTCTTTATGATCTATGGCTTGAGTTAGTAACAAAGACGTTTTACCTTTCTAACAAGACTGTGTACTGTCAAATTTGGAGGAGAGAAAAGGAAAAGGATAGACACTGCGAGTGGTTCTCACTCGGCACCGACACAGTGCAAGTTTATCATAATGTCTTTGGTTAGTAACCGGACTTTGACATTTGTAGTTAATGTCAAATTAAGTTAATAGTCACTAAAGTGATAGTTACCGAGAACGCCAATAGCCCGGCTGATGGGTTTGTATGGAAAGTAGATATTTTTTCAAACAATTTCGAAAATCTATTTCTTCTATGTATTCATTTTGATGAGTAAATTAACTCTTTAAGTATTACTACACCGTTTTGCAAAAATTTGTATTTTTGAAGATTTATCCATTTCTTCACGTCTAGGAATATTTATTTAATTATTAATATAATAAATGTTAATTATTGATCCATATCTTCACTGTTATTGTATTAACATTGTCATGCAGAGGGCGACTTTTATTTTATCTGTGACAAGAAATAATAATTCAGCAGGTCGGCAAGATTCCTCCGCGGCTCCGACATGAGCTAACGACTGCCCCCTACATATCTTATAGGAAACTATACGGATCTACAGTTTAAAGTGACATACGAAATACTGTAGCGCCCAGGTGAAAAGTCCGCATAATTTGAGGTTCGATCCAATCGATAAAAAATTGTTCAAAGTTATTAAACCGAATGAAAGCCAAAAGTGCGTCCTGAGGTGTAAAAAAAAACATTTAATTTGGAAAACAAAAATTTGAGCTGTATGTCAAGATAGTAAGTGGAGGGAAATAGTCTCTGCCTACCATTATACAGGTGTAATACAGGCGGGTATACAGGTGACCATGAGAATTTATCAATTTCCAAGCCTGACGCTATATCTGTACCTACTATTTATTATTATGTGGCTATAGTCGCCATTTTTAGTTCCTGGTAATATTTGCGAGCAAGGAGCCTACGCGGAAGAATACTTTTAAGGACATGGTTCGTTTTTTATAATAAAATTTGATATAGTCGTTCTAATAGCTAGCATCTTTTTCTTGATCTTACATCTGCTGTTGCTATCAGTAGCAGAATAATAAAATTATAAACAAAAATACTATTTGTACCAACTAAAAAGTAGTTTTCTGCGCATGCTCGTTGCTCGCAAATATAATCAGGCACTAATCGTTGGTCGCGAGTATAGCCACAAAATAATAAATAGTACTAGATAGCGTCAGGCAATGTTGCATGCCCGTGCTCGCCCGCCTTGATGGATTTCCAAGGTCACCAGTATACCCGTCACCTTAAGATGTATGTATGGTAAGCCGCAATTCTTTCTATTCTATGCTTTTAGTTAGAATTTATGCACTCCCTTAAGTATGACTACACACCACCTATTTGTTAACGGTTGGATATTATACCTACCTATATAATGGTAAAATTTTACAAAACATTAGGACCAACATATTAAACTCTTATTAAACTTAAAAGAAATTTAGGGAGTCACCAATAATTCCATTTAGTTAATTTTAGTGTGTGTTTTAGTGTAATGTTAGCGTGTTTCATGCACATACAAAAATAAAAAACCTCTTTCGTGTAATAGCAAAAGTGTAATATTTATGGTTCGAATTAATAAATGGCAATGTTAATGCAACACAAATTCATAAATACATTACCTTGTGTATAGAATAAATAGTCAACCAAAGCGTAAACAAAAATAAATTATTTTAATGTAATGCAACTAAGTCTTTTATTGGCAACCTATTATTGGCATTGTATACAGCTAGTACTTTCATTTCAGGTCTAGCACTAAGTCTGTTCCTGAGATATGGAAGCGGTATGAGAGCTAAGCGCATGAAAAATAATCACTGCTTCCATTATTGTGACTAAACCAATAAAGATGGATATAATCTATGTATACTGTTTTGTAGGTATTGATAATTATTACAAACCTCTAGTACATTACTTTAATCTACCACCGATAGTTTTCACACCGCATGAAAAATAATCACTGATTCGATTATTGTGATTAAACCAAAAAAGATGGATATAATCTATGTATACTGTTTTGTAGGTATTGATAAGGTAACAGCTTAACAAATCGCTATCGCTTTTTTTGTGGGTAAAGAAAAGTCAAACGGTTCTTCTTAAATTTGATGACCTATTGACATAATATAAGCCTTCATATTGTACTCCATCCATTGGTGAAAATTGCATTGAATCCCGATGCGTGGTTTAAGGTGAAGCATTGAACATAATAACATAACATAACATACGTTCACGCCTTTTTCCCGAAGGGGTAGGCAGAGATGTACCCAGGACTCAGTCCCATGTAGATACACCCACATTTCGCCAGTATTTTATTGGTCCCATGTAATAGGGGGCGAGCCTATTGCCATCTACCGGGCACAGTTCCAGACTCCAGGCAGTTATTGAGATAATTCCTAATGGAAAAATCCAATATTTAACCACTCGAACCCGGGACCTCTTGATTGGCAGTCGAGCATGCGCCCTCTACGCCACGGAGGCAGTCGGAACATAATAATAATTTGAATTTATACTCTAACAGAACGGGTTACCTACCCCAATTACACTGCTCGAGTCAATTCATATGGGTTATGTGGACAACTCATATTGTCAGAGTTTCAGGTCGCCAAGATTCCTACAAGGCCTCCCACATGACCTGACGACTGCTCCCTACATATCTTATAGGCTTTAAAGCCGGGCATATTCCCACTGGACCACAGACGCTACTAGCATAGTAGCAGTGGTGGCAGATTTTATCACGATAACTAAAAACAGCCCAAGCTTATCGTAAAATTAACTGTTACAAAAGATGTTACATACAATCTAATAGTGATAAGTGCACCAGCAGGGCTATTGGCGTCCTTCATAATCACCAGTCGCTATCAGGCTTATGTCTATGTTCTGTGGTTTAAGTTAGTTACAAAGACGTTTTACCTTTCTAACAAGACTTTACTGTCAAATTTGGAGGAGAGAAAAGGAAAAGGATAGACACTACGAGTGGTTCTCACTCGGGACCGACACAGTGCACAGTCTACTTAGTAAGTTTATCATAATGTCTTTGGTTAGTAACCGGACTTTGACATTTGTAGTCAATGTCAAATCAAGTTAATAGTCACTAAAGTGATAGTCACCAAGGACGCCAATAGCCCCCCAGGAAGACCCAGCAAGGCGCGATAGAGTATAATCATTAAGATGTATAGATTAAGTAGTATATAGGAATAAGGTTATGATTGTAGGAAAGAAAGTATTAGACATTGAACATCCTCTTGGTTTGATTTGTCTCTTCACCTCATTACGGACGAGCAATCATTACCCGCCCTAGCGGTAGATCCTGGCCGCAGTGGTTATGGGAGTCGACAGACCGACACCCCACTGTACGCAGGATGTCAGCTGACCTCAGGACGGTAATAGCACGTACATTATGGTCCTTCGAGCCGGATCAAACTAGAAAGCATGGTTATCCGCTTAAACGCGCCGAACGAAACGAATTTTAGAATTATTACTTACATGAATTCCTATCAAACCTCGGACACCACCGATTCGGACAATTCTACGCCAGCGTTTCTTTTCTGCACGTTCGACGCGGATAAATGTGCTACCTTTTAAGAGGAGTTAGGGCCCTACCTCACCGAGACGCCATGGCGACGTCGCCGGCTATATAATCAAACAATTCATATTGAAATGTAAGGCAGAACTCACTTGTGTGGATACGTAGCCGGTGACGTCGCCATGGCGTACGGTGAGATAGGGCCCTAACTCTTAAAGGTGTCGAACTTAAATGTGTTTATCCGCGTCGAACGAGCTTAACGTTGATACAGACAGATATGAATGAATATGTTATTTTATGAATATTGACTGCCTCGGTGGCGTAGAGGGCGCATGCTCGACTGCCTGAAGAGGTCTCGGGTTCGATCCCCAGGTCAGGCATAGTGTTAAATATTGGATTTTTCCATTAGGAATTATCTTAATAACTGCCTGGAGTCTGGAACTGTGCCCGGTAGATGGCAATAGGCTCGCCCCCTATTACATGAGACCAATAACATACTGGCGAAATGTGGGTGTATCTACTTATGGGACTGAGTCCTGGGTACACCTCTGCCTACCCCTTCGGGAAAAAGGCGTGAATGTATGTTTTATGTTTTATACTATGTAATGTTGATATAGAAATAATTAATACGTAATCAAATTATTCCTGTATTTTTTTCAGAAATTCGCAAAATTCGGTCAAAAGAGGCACCAGTACGTTTGAGTTAATTATATAATGTTTAAACAGCTGTGTTTGAAACAAAATGGATTTGCGAGACGAAATAATATGAGTATTACCTACGTATTTTACAATTAATAAAATGAAAAAAAAATATCTACCTACCATCGGGCATATAAATGCGCCTATTAATTTTAAAACTTTCAAATCTCAGTACAATGTAAAAAAGTTGCCTTTGTAACAGGTTAACAAAATGCTAGCGAGTTCTAACTCGACTCCAGCGCCATCTAGCGCTGTTTTTTGTGTGTATGTTTATTCCTTTTTCAAACTAAAACTACTGGACCGATTGAGCTGAAATTTGGTATGTACGAGTAGATACGTAGCTTAGACCGTTGAATAACACATAGCGTTTTTTTTATCCAGATATTCCCAAGGGAACGTAGACGCGGCCAAGCATAACATAACATAACCGGGCACAGTTCCAGACTCCAGGCTGTGGAAAAATTTAACAACACTGCCTGATCTGGGGATCGAACCCGGGTACTCACGATCGGCAGTCGAGTTTCCGCCCACTACGCCACCGAGGAAGTCAGAGCAAAACATTAAATGCCTTTAATGAAAAAACAATACTGCTCGTACTTACTATTCTGCAAAATTTAATAAAATAATGTAATAAATATGGGACGCCAAAAGTAAATAAATTACATTTATTATGTATAATTATTTCACTTGTTCAATCAAGTTTTTCAGACTACGTTATTTGGCACGTGAAATAATGACTGTTTTATTAGCTATACGTATGGATGTATACTTACCTACTTAACCAGAAAAATAGTTTAAAACAAAATAAATAACTTTAATAATAAGAAACGTCAGTTCTGGCGCTTCGCCGGTCGCTGCCGCGGTATGCCCGCTTCGCTCGCTTAGTTCGCGCATTGCGAACGCAGTTCAAACTTCAAACATAAGCTTACCAACCAATAATAATTTCACATATAATGTACTTTGTTAAATACATACAAAAAATCACGCCTTTTTCCCAATGGGATAGGCAGAGGTGTACCCAGGACTCAGTCCCATAGTAGGCACACCCACATTTCGCCTGTATGTTATTAGTCTCATGTAATAGGGGGCGAGCCTATTGCCATCTACCGGGCACAGTTCCGAACTCCAATCAGTTATTGAGATAATTCCTAATGGAAAAATCCAATATTTAACACTGCCTGACCTGGGGATCGAACCTGGGACCTCATAATCGACAGTAGCGACGACTATTATTATGAATATTAATGGAATTATGTATATGTGACTTTTTTATCAGTTATTTTTAAATATGTAAGTACTTAGTTTATTTACGTGGCGACGATCGGAGAGTTCATCATACAAACGTAATAGTCAAATCATTTGAAATCAGAGCATATTTCCAACATTTAATGACGTTATTCGGAATGAGACACTAGTTATCTAGGTTCCTAATTATATTTTACTCTAAAATACTTATAATTTGGAGTTATATTTGAAAATACCTATATTTTGTTAAAATAGATAAAGGTATTTTGGATTTTTATCATATTTTAGTCCAAAGTACTACTATTTAGGGTTGAAATATAATTAGAAACCTAGATAATTAGTGTCTCATTCCGAATAACGTCATTAAATGTTGGAAATATGCTCTGATTTCAAATGATTTGACTATTACGTTTGTATGGGGAACTCTCCGATCGCCGCCTCCTTAATAGTTTTTACATCTCTCATATTCGGTAAGTAGGTCCTTATTACCCCCAAATGGGGCTTGTAAGTGACCAATTAGCGCTCTAGGGTAATAATGTAGCTAGAAAAGCCCTAGGGCGGTAAGTAATTAAAAAAAAACTTCACTCTTTCAAAAAGTTTGCGTACATCTAACCATCATACTGGCAATAGACATCATGCATTCAGGCCAATGACAAAAGAGGTCGCTTCGCTATTCCTTGTCTTCGTATGAGTATAATAGTCATCAATTTTAAATATCGAACTACGAAGCTCAATTTCGTTCTTGAAAAAAATAATTTAAAAAAGAGATGAAAAAAGGCGGGAATAGAAAACTTTTACTTTTAAATGTTTTATTCTTGTAATGCCGGTGTTTTTCTACTTACCTCACAATCGAGATGTAAAGCAGAGTAGTTAGCTCGGGTGTAAGCATCAATTGCACCCTCGAAGTATAGGCGCCCTCGCTGCGCTCGTGCGCCTAAATATCTCGGGCTGCAATTGATGCCTTACAGCCCTTGGCTACTAATCTACTATTACATCTCTCATATTCGGTAAGTAGGTCCTTATTACCCCCAAATGGGGCTTGTAAGTGACCAATTAGCGCTCTAGGGTAATAATGTAGCTAGAAAAGCCCTAGGGCGGTAAGTAATTAAAAAAAAACTTCACTCTTTCAAAAAGTTTGCGTACATCTAACCATCATACTGGCAATAGACATCATGCATTCAGGCAAAAGAGGTCAAAAGAGGTCGCTTCGCGATTCCTTGTCTTCGTATGAGTATAATAGTCATCAATTTTAAATATCGAACTACGAAGGTCATTTTCGTTCTTGAAAAAAATAATTTAAAAAAGAGATGAAAAAAGGCGGGAATAGAAAACTTTTACTTTAAAATGTTTTATTCTTGTAATGCCGGTGTTTTTATACTTACCTCACAATCGAGATGTAAAGCAGAGTAGTTAGCTCGGGTGTAAGCATCAATTGCACCCTCGAAGTATAGGCGCCCTCGCTGCGCTCGTGCGCCTAAATATCTCGGGCTGCAATTGATGCCTTACAGCCCTTGGCTACTAATCTACTATTATAATACATAATAATAATTTCAAATACAATTTTCATTGTTAAAAATTAATAAATTAACCGCCACTAACGCCATAGAGGCGAGAAAACAAATTAAATAGTAATGTAAATACAATATTAACTGCGTAAAATCAAAAACTAATAATTTATCAATGCCACTACCCAATAACGCGCAAAATTGGCCACGTAACTCCAAAAACAAATACACGAACAACTGTTCATATATTGACATATAATGTCGTATATAATGTCATAATTTAGGATATATTTCAGTGGATACAGATACTCTCTGGCCACTAAGACGAAAACTAGCACCATGAGGGCGGTGTGGAGTGTCTTATTGGCGACTTTTACTGTAAGTTTTCAATTTTTTATAATTAATAACTTTTTCAACATCCTTACTTGGAACGTGACCTTTATCTCAATGTATTTAGGTTCTATATAGAAGCTTCTGATTCTGATTCTGTGCCGCAGGCCCCGGGTTCGATCCCCGGCCAGGTCAAACATTTGTGTGCATGAACATGTTTGTTTGATCTGTGTCTGGGTGTTATAAGCGTATATAAGTATGTATATCAGTCATCTGGTTATCATAGTACAGGCTTCTAGCCTAGTTTGGGACCAGATGACCGTGTGTGGAAGTTGTCCCATATTAATAAAAAATAATATTACGCACAAGTGCTTGTTACTTTACATTACAGCCCTAGTGCTTATTATTTTGCGTTTTTTTTTAATCGTCACAAAGAGTTTATATGCCATAAAACCAAAAATATGTTTTTGAATGAATTATAAATATATCATTAACTCATCGCTCATTAACAATATTTTTTATCATAATTTCATCTAATATTGAACAACAAATTTACCTTAATTTGTGTATTGAAAACATTAATTTGTGTTTATTAAATTTTAATATGTATTTGCCATTCGCTGGTATATGAACGCGGCACGTGAAATGAAGAGCGCGCCATTTTCATTACCTAAAAATTTTTGCTAAAATTATCATTGCGTGGTTTTGAATTATTATCACTTATTAAAAATGTCAACATCTATCGAAGGAGAGCAGTTACAGATCTTACTGATCTTATAATCTTAATCTGAAGGTGTTGAAAACGTCGTATGAAACACGTGTGCTATAAACAATCCGCTACTTGGTTCTCTTATTCACGCTCGCTTTCGGCTCGCGCGAACAATACCACCTAGTGCGTAATGTTCAGCTTAGCACACTTGTATCATAATGTACTATTACCCACTCACACCACTGTAATATTTTGAGTAACAGAATACGATATAAAGAATTAATTGATCAGACCACTGGAAGTTGCTCATATCC
Organism: Hemistola chrysoprasaria; assembly: GCA_947063395.1. Classification (NCBI taxonomy): domain Eukaryota; kingdom Metazoa; phylum Arthropoda; class Insecta; order Lepidoptera; family Geometridae; genus Hemistola; species Hemistola chrysoprasaria. The sequence continues at coordinate 4,882,056 of OX346738.1, read as the reverse complement.
TTTCAGCCGCTTGAAAAGAGCTGATAATCTTCAAACGGCTGAACCTATTTTCATGAGAGATAGCTAAGAACACTCAATTATTATTATTATTTCTTTTCCATATTTTCTTGAGCCGTTTCGGCCATTGTTGATCTATTGTGGCAGCCCGTATAGATTATAGTTCTAAGCAGTGAACTGCTGAATCTAGAAATTACCAGATTTTCCGAGGAGTTGATGTGTTGTATCTCATCTGGGCGAATTATTTGTCGTCCCAGATGGATACTTCTATTGAACATGAGTGGCTCGCATTCACAGATGACTTGTATAGTCATGTGCATAGGTCAGCTTTCAAACAAAAACCCGCTTAAACAGTCCACGTTGGGGAGGAGGCTATGGAAGTATCCAACTTTTTGTCTGACCTGAGAATCGAAACCAGGACCTCGTGTTTAGCTGTAGCGCTTGTGCTCACTACACCCGCGATTTATTTAAACATTCACAGGAAAGGCGACCTCTAGCAGTTTGAAACAATGCTATGGAAAATTTACCAAATCGATGTTTTGTATTCCCCTGTTTCTCCGAATACAGTAAACCTATTTGATATATTTATATCATGATATTTTAAAGATGAAGTAAAGTATGTATGTCCCTATCATTTTATTTTCTTTTATAATCTCTTCATTTTTTTATAGTGCACGTCCAATCTGAGATTTTTAGAAGTTCACTATGAAAAAACCAAGAGTTTATAAGAGAAACTAAAATGACAGGGACATAGTTTACTTCACTATAAAAATAACAGGATATAAATTTATAGAATGGGATAATAATATTGGAGGAAAGATGGGAATATAAAACATCGATTTGGTAAATTTTTCATAGGATTGTGTCAAATTACCAAGCGGGCGCGTGCTTAAGTTACATTATCAGTCAATATCAAAACATACATTCACGCCTTTTTCCCGAAGGTGTAGGCAGCGAGGTGTACCCAGGACTCAGTCCCATATAGTAGATACACCCACATTTCGCCAGTATGTTATTGGTCCCATGTAATAGGGGGCGAGCCTATTGCCATCTACCGGGCACAGTTCCAGACTCCAGGCAGTTATTGAGTTAATTCCTAATAGAAAAATCCAATATTTAACACTGCCTGACCTGGGGATCGAACCCATTCGCCCTCTACGCCACCGAGGCAGTCAATATCAGTCAATATCAATTATATTATTTGTAATTATTTTTATAGATTCTTGCGACGAATGCCGTTGCTGACCCACGTGAGTATTTAATATTATTACAAACTAGCTACGGCGGTGTCCCGTAGGCATCGTTCCCGTAGGAAGAAAATAACATAACAGCCGCATAACATAGCCGCCATCGCCTGAGAGCTCATCCGCACTATAATCGATACGTGGACGTCGCACACTGTGCGGCTTTCCCGTTCTTTTCTGCCGCATACGTGCAAACTGTGGAATGATCTCCTGCTGCTGTCTTCCCGTTGAGCTACAACATGGGGCTCTTCAAAAGGAGAGTTAATAGTGTTGGTCGCGTCGGCAACATGCTGACAATACTCCTGGTGTTGTAGGTATCCATAGGCGGCGGTAACCGCGAATCAGGCACACCGTCTGCTTGTGCGGCCACCGAAGGCATAAAAAAATGGCAATGTTTGGTAGTCCTATGTAATAGGGGGCGAGCCTATTGCCATCTACCGGGCACAGTTCCAGACTCCAAGCTGTCATTGAGAAAATTCCTAATGGAAAAATTCCGTGGGAATTTTCTGATAAAAGTACCTATCCAAAAGCACAGAATGATTTTTTTTATGTAAGTGAGTGACAAGACGAGCAAATCAGGTGCCGGATGGTAAGCATCATGATTGCTCATATCAGACACAGTGCCACCCAGTGTTCTAAAATTCTAAATTCTGCGCGGCACTGCACTGCGCCTGTCAACCCTGAGATATTTGTTGTTGAATCTCATCATGCCCAGTAATTTCGCTAGTAACATTGCCCTTCATACTGGAACACAGTAATGTTTGCATTCAGCACATTACTGCTATAGGCGGATGAATAACTGGCAAAGGTGTGGTGCTTCCCCAGGCGGCCCCCTGCAAAAGGAGCCTACCACTACAGATACTGAAGCCCCGACTATATATACCAAAAACTTTCAATTCGGTTCAGCGGTGAACGTGGTCATGAGCTCATAATGCTGTTTACCCGTAAGAATGATAATATGTTGATATATAGAACAGAACAGAACCGGTAGGTACCCCTAATAAAACAGCTCTTACCTAGTAGTGTCTTAAGGATGAATCAACTTGAAAACCTTGCAAAAAATATTGATCAGCTCTTATAATTGGAAAATCTTGAGTTTGTCGGATAGATGTACCTCCGTAAGTATCAATAAACCTTTTTTAACAACTTGTAGAGCACAAAGACTCTGTACTTCAAGCCAAATTATCATAAGCCAGTAAAGCCACGGATGGTACAGCTAAGATTAAAGCTTCTTTAAATTATAGGTGGGCCGCATGGGCTGCCCAATCATGAGCCACCTCATCACGAGCCACTCCGTTATGGGCCACCCCATCATGAGCCACCTCATTATGGTCCACCCCATCATGAGCCACCTCATCATGAAGGGCCTCCACAACTGTCTCATCACGGCTTGCCTCATGATCAGCCTCACCATGAACCCGGTTTCGAGCATTCACAAGGCTTCCACGACCAACATTTAGAGAGACGACAACAAGAACACGAATTCAAGTCTAGCCAAAGCAAGAAAGAGCATTTCGAAAGGAAAGAAAAACATGATTTTGAAAGTCAAAGTTCTCAACAGCAAACTCAAAGCTTTGAATCAGAAAAGAGTGAGCGTGACTTCGAAAGTTTGCAACAAGAATCTCACTCTGAAAGTAAACAGAGTTTACAAGAAGAATCTTTTTCAGAAACAGAAATATCTGAACAGGAAACCTATGAATCACAGAATTCTCAGAAATCGATTATATCCGAAAGTGAACAACAGGAAAGACAACACTCAGCAAGTAAATCTGAAGTAAGTGAACATTCAGAAAGACAGGAGAAATCTCAACAAATTAAACAACATTCGGAACAAAGTAAGACTTCTCAACATAGTCAACATGCGAAGTCTCAACAACGAGCTGAAAGAGTGAAACAAACTCAGACCACTGATGAACGTCAACAACAAGCTGAAAGAGTGAAACAAACTCAGACTACTGATGAACGTCAACAACGAGCTGAAAGAGTGAAACAAACTCAGACCACTGATGAACGTCAACAACAAGCTGAAAGAGTGAAACAAACTCAGACTACTGATGAACGTCAACAACGAGCTGAAAGAGTGAAACAAACTCAGACCACTGATGAACGTCAACAACAAGCTGAAAGAGTGAAACAAATTCAGACTACTGATGAACGTCAACAACAAGCTGAAAGAGTGAAACAAACACAGATTACTGATGAACGTCAACAACAAGCTGAAAGAGTGAAACAAACTCAGACTACTGATGAACGTCAACAACAAGCTGAAAGAGTAAAACAAACTCAGACCACTGATGAACGTCAACAACAAGCTGAAAGAGTGAAACAAACTCGGACTACTGATGAGCGTCAACAACAAGCTGAAAGAGTGAAACGAACTCAGACTACTGATGAGCGTCAACAACAAGCTGAAAGAGTGAAACAATCTCAGACTACTGATGAACGTCAACAACAAGCTGAGAGAGTGAAACAAACTCAGACCACTGATGAACGTCAACAACAAGCTGAAAGAGTGAAACAAACTCAGACTACTGATGAACGTCAACAACGAGCTGAAAGAGTGAAACAAACTCAGACCACTGATGAACGTCAACAACAAGCTGAAAGAGTGAAACAAATTCAGACTACTGATGAACGTCAACAACAAGCTGAAAGAGTGAAACAAACACAGATTACTGATGAACGTCAACAACAAGCTGAAAGAGTGAAACAAACTCAGACTACTGATGAACGTCAACAACAAGCTGAAAGAGTAAAACAAACTCAGACCACTGATGAACGTCAACAACAAGCTGAAAGAGTGAAACAAACTCGGACTACTGATGAGCGTCAACAACAAGCTGAAAGAGTGAAACGAACTCAGACTACTGATGAGCGTCAACAACAAGCTGAAAGAGTGAAACAATCTCAGACTACTGATGAACGTCAACAACAAGCTGAGAGAGTGAAACAAACTCAGACCACTGATGAACGTCAACAACAAGCTGAAAGAGTGAAACAAACTCGGACTACTGATGAGCGTCAACAACAAGCTGAAAGAGTGAAACAAACTCAGACCACTGATGAACGTCAACAACGAGCTGAAAGAGTGAAACAAACTCAGACCACTGATGAACGTCAACAACAAGCTGAAAGAGTGAAACAAATTCAGACTACTGATGAACGTCAACAACAAGCTGAAAGAGTGAAACAAACACAGATTACTGATGAACGTCAACAACAAGCTGAAAGAGTGAAACAAACTCAGACTACTGATGAACGTCAACAACAAGCTGAAAGAGTAAAACAAACTCAGACCACTGATGAACGTCAACAACAAGCTGAAAGAGTGAAACAAACTCGGACTACTGATGAGCGTCAACAACAAGCTGAAAGAGTGAAACGAACTCAGACTACTGATGAGCGTCAACAACAAGCTGAAAGAGTGAAACAATCTCAGACTACTGATGAACGTCAACAACAAGCTGAGAGAGTGAAACAAACTCAGACCACTGATGAACGTCAACAACAAGCTGAAAGAGTGAAACAAACTCGGACTACTGATGAGCGTCAACAACAAGCTGAAAGAGTGAAACAAACTCAGACCACTGATGAACGTCAACAACAAGCTGAAAGAGTGAAACAAACTCAGACTACTGATGAACGTCAACAACAAGCTGAAAAAGTGAAACAAACTCAGATTACTGATGAACGTCAACAACAAGCTGAAAGAGTGAAACAAACTGAGTCAGGGCGTAGAGTCTCCGAAAAAGACACGTTGAAAGAGTTTATTGAGAAAGCTCACCATCATAGACAGATTTTGGGACACCGTCACAGATATAGACCAGAGGTTGACTCTGATTATGATAATAGTGATGAGGACAAACCAGATAGTGGAGTTTTTGGTGAGTTACATATTTCTTTGACAACCTTTTGACAGGCTCATTGGCTCAGATGGTAGTAACTCTGCTTTCTGTGCCGCAGGCCCCGGGTTTGATCCCCGGCCAGGTCGAACATTTGTGTGCATGAACATATCTGTTCGATCTGTCCATGTGTGTTATAGCTTATATTTTATATAAGTATGTATATCAGTCATCTGGTTACCATAGTATAGGCTTCTAGCCTAGTTTGGGACCAGATGACCGTGTGTGGAAGATGTCCCATATTATTATTTCTTGTTGTTATTTTTTAACCCCCGACCGAAAAAGGAAGGGGTGTTATAAGTTTGACGTGTATTGCATCAGTGTCGAATCGAACTAATGGGTTCGATCCCCGTGATTGGCATCGTTTTTTTAATATTTTTTAAAAATAATTGTTTTTTCACTCGTCTTGCTCAAAAAGTGTCATTGTTGCGTACCAGAGTAGGGCTAAAATCACTTTTTAAGCCCTCGGGAATAAAGTAATTTTGTTTTAAATTTTTGTCTGTTACCTACGAGATTATATGTTTTTGGTGGCGCACGTTTAGGATATTAGCCAAAATGTTTTGATGATGTTAATAATTTTCTGTTCTCTCAATCTTAGTGAAAAGTAGAGTATAACACGCGCGGCGCCAAAACCCATTATAAAACTCGGTTATACTACTTCGTACACCAATGAGTCTCTTTTACATACATTCACGCCTTTTTCCCGAAGGGGTAGGCAGAGGTGTACCCAGGACTCAGTCCCATAGTAGATACACCCACATTTCGCCAGTACGTTAATAGGGGGCGAGCGTATTGCCATATACCTGGCACAGTTCCAGACTCCACGCAATTATTGAGATAATTCCTAATGGAAAAATCCAATATTTAACACTGCCTGACCTGGGAATCGAACCCGGGACCTCTTGATTGGCAGTCGAGCATTCGCCCTCTACGCCATCGAGGCAGTCAACTACTACCCTTGTTTGAATGATCTGAGACTACTACCAAAGACTATTATCAAAGGAGTAATAAATTTTTTTTCAGGTCCAATTTCAGAGCCTATGATAAATCTACTGGGGGCTAGAAGTAAGTACTAAATATATACACATTTCATCATCATCGTCATCTCAGCTGTAGGAAGACCACTGCTGGACATAGGCCTCCAACATAAGGGGGCTTTGCCAATGCACGCCACTCTTAGCAGGCGGATTGTCGAGCGCAGTTCGATGATTTGTTGCAGAGGACGCTGCTGCCTCCTCTGGATCTGTTAACCCTTAGCCGGCTCTTACGACAACCACGGGTAGAGAGGGTGGACCACTATTCTAAAGCCACGGTTAAAATAATAATTTGAATTTATACTCTAACACCACTTTCCCATTTGAACATAATGTCATGGCTCACCCCGGACACTCAACTAAATTCCCATGCAAAAGCCGCGCTATAACTACCTACTATACAGACAGCACACATGGAGTTTTGTACACGCGCAAGGGTGTGCGTGAGGTGCGTTCCGAGTTGACGGGGTGAGGAAGGACCGATTGGTGGGCGGATGACAGAGTCCATTCTATACGTAGTATTTATTATCTGTTCTGTAGTCATGGGCAGCAGCACCAAGCCGCACAAAAAATGTACTATATCTATAGTTTATGGCTACCTTTGGGGGAGGCTGCCGTTCAGCTGTGGACGTCTTGTGTGTTATACTCTAACAGAACGGGCTACCCCAATTACACAGCTCGAGTCAGTTCATATGTGTTATGTGGACAACCCATATTGTCACAGTTTTAGTTCGACAAGATTCCTCCGCGGCTCCGACATAAGCTAACGACTGCCCCCTACATATCTTATACGGAACTATACGGACAACTACAGTTTAACGTGACATACGAAACGAGGTAGCGTGCAGGTGAAAAGTCCACATGATGAGAAACCGTGAACCTTGACCTGATGCAGCATCAGGTTCAGATGGACCAGTAGTCTAATATATCGTGTTTGTGTTCATTGGAACCGTCTCAATGAATATGGTACAGATAGATGGAGACCAGCGGCTGATGATGGAGCAGGAAATAGTGGAGGTTATTAAATTAATTCACACTTTTATTCACAGATTCAAGGGACGCCAGCGGTATTTTGTTTGCTTTAACCAAAAAGAAAAGTAAGTTGATATATTTAAGCTGCATCATTATTTTATTCTAAGAAAAGAATTTATAACGTCAGGCCTAGTTCCCTGTACCCTAAGGTCCTTACTAAATAAAATACCTAACGCTAGTATAGTTTTAATCTAGTACCTACCGAAAGAGGTTTTTCTCAATCAATCAAATAGATTATTTGTGGAAATACTATTACACGTAGGTATAATTCTTAGTAGTACCTTATATTAAGTCACAAAATATTTCATCTGCAAGCAGACGTGCCATAATTTGCAATTATTATTGCAATTATTTCTCACACAAAAACTGCATAAAATTGCAAGAAAACTGGGTTAAATTAAGTAAAAATAAAGTTTATCTGCTAATATTGACAGCCTCGTTGGTGCAGACGGTAGTAACTCTGCTTTCTGTGCCGCAGGCCCCGGGTTCGATCCCCGGCCAGGTCAAACATTTGTGTGCATGAACATGTCTGTTTGATCTGTGTCTGGGTGTTATAATCGTATTTAAGTATGTATATCAGTCATCTGGTTACCATAGTACAGGCTTCTAGCCTAGTTTGGGACCACGTGACCGTGTGTGGAAGTTGTCCCATATTATTATTATTATTATTATTATTTGGCAAAATCATACCTATTAGGTATATTTAAAAATTATTTTTCGCGTTTAAATTATAAGCATTATCAAGCACACATTAATATTTTTGATTAAAAAAATATGATTGCAGAATCTCACGTGAGATTAGGAGGGGTGAGGGGGTCGGGAAAAATCTCACGACAACTCACCAAGGTGAGAGGGGATCGAAAAATCCCCAATATAACCTTAACGTACGTAACGTCCCCCTTACCTATATAATTTTATCGATCAGTTTTAATTAAATTATTATTCTATTTTGTATACCAGATCCTGGTGAAACATATTATGGACCTCAATAATTATTACAGAGACATCTTATATTATGACCATTTTTCTTGTATATAAATATAATTTCAATTCAAATAGATATCATTTCATTTCCTAGGTCCACCACTAACCAGTGGCAGATTTACACATATGCCTCCAGTAGTAAAGTCTAGTAAAGGCGGAAAAATATGAATAGCCTTCATATTTTTCCGCCTTTCTACCGTTTGCGCCACCGAAAATTCAATAGGATACCCATGTCTGCAAAGGCCAATAAAAACAGACAGTGAGGGCCAGTTTCCCCAACGTTTTAGTAAGCGAGCAGCTTGCGAATACAATACGAAAACAAAATATGTTTTCGCGCAAATAAAGGCCAGATCCAGAGCCGACCACAAACAATGGAGTGGAAAATTATTGCCTATTTCTTCATATCTATGCATTTTCATTTTTTATGGGTGACGTAAGCGTCACCTTTTTTTTAAAACCTTAAAACTATATAATCATGAATTTTATCACAATATGTTAATCAAACAAATATTGTTTGATTAAAATTAATTAATGAAACGTATTATGAGTTAATTCGTAATTTGTACAAGTGTTTTATAGACGGGGAAACATTTGAATAAATATTCTTAAGTATTTTATTAACTATGGCAGTTTCAGTTTCCGGGTAATTTTAAATTGTAACTATAACCATAGTATTATGTGCTATAACGTCATTTATTTAAACCAAAACATTAAAATAAAACATATTATTTACAAAATGAAAACTACACTTGAAAAAACCTAAGTATATCTAACTAAAAGCTATCTATCAATCTAAATCCGCTAAACCCTTAATATAAACTATATAAGTAGGTATACTTACCAATAATTTTCTAAACTCTTTAAAAATAAAAAAGACATATTCATCTCTTAATAAAAGCCCATCAAATCTAAGAAGTAGCGTTTGACATTTCTTTTTTTGCTTACGCTTGTTACGCATAGTATTATGTCAAGTTATTTCTTGCTTGAAAAGATGAAAAGTCACGATACTTTTTAGATCGGGTTGTTTCGTATTCATCCTATTTTTCATCTATCTCATTCCATTTAGATTTTTGCTAACTCATCCGAATGTGATAAACAATAAACACATAAAAAAACCGATGGACCATAAGAACACACATCTTTTTTGGAAATTTTGCGAAAGGGTAATTTTTGCTAAACTTTTGAAACAAGAATATTTAATTAAGGTGGACATTCTGCGAAAGGTACATTTTGCGAAAAGGACTTTACGTAAAAGGGACATTTTGCAAAAAGGACTATTCGTAAAAGGGACATTTTGCGACGAAGCTATTTCATAATATCTTGTACTATTTTCAGATGAACCTGAGGCTATCCAGTACATACAACGAGTTACTAAACTCAAAGGTAAGCCTACCAGTTAAAAATTTAAGAAAACTCTTCAGTCCTTCGAAGTACCTACTTTCTTATACAGAATCTCTTGAAGTAAACAGAATATATATATAGTATTACGGGAAAATTTCAGTAAGCATTCTCTGCTCTCTCCGTTGTGAAACTGAAATGAAAATATATAAGTACCTACAAAGGAAACGGGCTTGGAATCGACGGAAGCTGGGCCCAGAAATCCTTATACTGTCTATCCTAAATTGCCGGGTAGATGTTATTTGTTATTCGAATTCATATTCCAAAAGATACCCTTTTATTATCGCCGATTAATTTATAATTTAATTTGAATAAAGTGAGGCTAGATACTAAGGACTGCTTCGGTGGCGTAGAGGGCGCATGCTCGACTGCCAATCAAGAGGTCCGGGTTCGATCCCCAGGTCAGGAAAACTGTTCCCTATTTATTCATATTTTTTGTATGGAAATCCATTAAGGCGGTTGTTTTTCCATTCAAAATGAAATTTCCCAAATATGGAGAAATTAAGCGTAATTTTCCACTCAATTGTTTGTGGTAGGCTCTCAATCTGGCCTTAATATGTGCGAAAATATATTTGGTTTTTTTTTTTAAATATGTAACTAAACAGGCTTTTAGTTACATATTAATCTCACCTGCTGGTAAGTGATGATGTGGCCTAAGTTGGAGCACGCTTGTTCAGTAAATACCTAGGTATTCACTCTTGATTTGAACATACCCACGTTATAGTTTTTGGGAAAAACGGACGACGGCAGCGAGTTCCATTGCTTCGTCATTCTCATGATAAATGACGAGGCAAATCGTTTTGTGCGAGCTATTGGTAAGTCTACCAAGTAGTGGTGACGCTTTGCCGTTTGTCTCGAGGTTCGGTAAAAGAAGGACGATGGTGGAATCAACTCATGCTATTCAGTGGCGCATTCCCCGTGATGTATTTTGTATAATACGCATAGACTAGCAACTGAACGTCGATGTGCAAGACTTTGTAGTTTTGACTCTGTTAGTTTCTCATCACCTGTAAGCTTTCGAGCACGACGTTCAATGGAGTCCAAAGCCTCGAGCTGGTATTTGGCCGAGCCGTCCCAAATATGGCAGCAGTACTCCATGCACGATCGGACTTGAGCTTTGTATAGAGTGAGAAGCTGTCCAGGAGTGAAGTACCGCCTTACTTTGGATAAAATGCCCAGCTTTTTCCCAGCTACTTTGGCCTTGGATTCGATGTACGTGCCGAAATTCAGGTTTGACGAGAGACTAACACCCAGGAGTTCTAGATGGTCGGTAAGGGGGATAGATACATCACGGAAGGAAGGGGCGATGCCAAAAGACGCTTTTTTCGTGGAAAAAAGACACGCTTGTGTTTTCGAGGCATTAAATTTGACCAAATTGGTGTCACCCCATTCGGACACTTTTGCTAAGGTCATATTCAGTCTCTCCACCATGGTCTCTCTCTGGGCTTGGATAGCGTCACTGCTGGCTCGTGCATTAGGCATGGTGTATCTCTCAACAACTGTGCTATCATCTGCATACCCATAGATACCGGGATAAAGCAGGTCATTTATGTGCAGTAGGAAAAGCGTTGCTGAGAGAACAGACCCCTGAGGTACCCCGGCATTAATTGCCATTTGATCGGACAAGCAGCCTTCGAGGACCACTCGTATCGTTCGTAATGGCTAACGAAAACCTTACAGTTTTTTCTTATATATGAAAATTAAAAAACAAGTTTGTATGTTAGGTTTATGTATGTTAATGGTTTTTTATATATAAAAGAAAACCGTACGGTTTTCTGTAACAAAATATGTTTTGCCACAAATAAAGGCCAGATCCAGAGCCAACCACAAACAATTGAGGGAAAACGTATTCTCTATTTCTTCATATTTGTCTCTTTTCATTTATGCTAACTGAATAATATCTCCTATTTTGGAAGTTATAATTAGAAATATAGAAAGAAAAGAAAGAAATAAAATTTTATTTATTCACAACACACATACAAACATTTTAACCTAAAGATGCTAACATTGCGTGTGCCATGAAATGGTACCAACTCAGCATAAGCAGGTTGAAGGACAACCTGCGCTGATCTTCCGTTGGTACCTATTCCTATTTACACGTTATAATGTTTAAATAATATTTTCTTTCATAGATATCAGGCATGTTTTCGATTTTATGAGGAAGAGCAGAGATCCCAGGGGATGGCATGCCGTTATCGAGTTTCTGTATACACTGACAGGGACTACAGGTTGGTATCAATGATCACTATCACTATAATATATTATAAAATCCTAAATGACTCACTGACTGACATGCAACGCAGAGCCCATATCGAATAGAGAATTGAAACTTGGAATGTAGGGTTCTTTTCGTTATCTGGTCGTGTGCTAAGAAAATATTTTTGAAGATTCACATTCTAAGGGCGTCAAGGATTTGGTATAAAACTTCCCAAATCTCCAAAACCAAACATGTTAGACACATTTAAATTTCAGTAGAAAGACTCCTTAAATACAATTTAATACGTGTGAACATTTTAGGATATTAAGAAAATGATAGGGATAAAAAGATATTATTTCAATTTTTCAATAGTTATTGAAACAAAATTGTCAGTGGACGAAGCCGCTGGGTTTACACTAGGATTTTATATATACTGAAGTAGGTGAATTTTACCCTGCTTGGCGTGACGTGGCGAACTCAAGTCAAGCTAATTGGCTTGAGTCGCGTCAGTCGCACCTTGTCTTGCGCCGATGTTACACGTATAAGGTTTGCTGCTCACGTAGCTGTGAACCTGTGTTTGTCTCTTTCTGACAACCGGGTTTTATATTTATACATGTTAAAAAAGGTGTAGTGTTACTTAAGGGGCTGTATCTTCACGTCATATTGATCAACTATCAAAAGAAAGAATTCGCAAAAAAATCGACTTCACATACGCAAATCCGATCAGCTGATGTATTTTGTATTTCTTGTCGATTTCAAAATTATTTTTTTACAAGTTGTTTAGGTTGACCGGTAGACCCTTAAGCATGTACGCTACATGGCCTTCTAGGAATTTGACACAATCCTTTGAAAAATTTATTAAATCGATGTTTTATATTCCCCTGTTTCCTCCGAATATAATAAACCCATTCTATAAATTTATATCCTGATATTTTTATAGTGAAGTAACCTATGTCTCTGTCATTTCAATTTATCGTATATGAAACAACCAAAGGTTTATACCCTTGGTTGTTTCATAGTGAACTTCCAAAAATCACAGTTTTACTCGCGTGATTGAATGTTCATTACAAAAAAAATGTAGAGTTTATAAACAAAATGATAGGGACATAAAATAATAATAATAATAATAGCCTTTTATTCCTAAACATAGGGTTACAAGAGGTCCCTAAGTTCGGTGTGCCTTTTGGCATAGGCCTCCTCCAATTCCTTCCAATGGGTCCTGTCCCTTGCTACTCTCAGCCAGAATGGTCCCGCTGTCTGTTTCAAGTCATCTTCCCATCTCCTGACTTGACGACCCCTACCTCTTTTGCCATCTCTTGGTTGCCAGAGGGTGACTTGTTTGCTCCATTTGTTAATGGGATGGCGTAGCATATGTCCAGCCCATCTCCATTTTTGGACGTCTATCCGGGTAAGAATGTCTGTGAGTTTTGTCCTTGTTCTTATATCTACGTTCCTGACTCTGTCTTTGATTTTTAACCCTAGCATGCTTCTTTCCATGGCACGTTGGCATTTTGTTAGCCTTTCCCTGTGGTGAAGTGTTGTCGACCAAGTTTCACAGCCATAAGTAAGAACTGGTAGAATACAGGTCTCGAATGTTTTCTTTTTTATGTGATTGCCTAGATCCTTACTTTTCACTATTTCCTTCAGTGACCAGTATTTTCTCCATCCTTGGGCTATTCGCCTGTTTATTTCCTTTGTCATTTCATCTGAAGGGGATATTATCTGTCCTAAGTAAATATATTCTTTGACATATTCGATCTTGTTACCATCTACCATAACGTCTATTTCACTTGAGTTTGTCATCAATTTTGTTTTACTGTCATTAATTTCCAGACCAACTTCTCTACTTATATTTGCTAAGCTCTGCATCATTTGTTCTATTGGGATATATACATATAGACATAATGGATATAGACATAATTTCTATAGGGACATACAACTACAAAATATCAGGATATAAATATATCAAATAGGTTTACTGTATTCGGAGGAAACAGGGGAATACAAAACATCGATTTGGTAAATTTTCCATAGGATTGTGTCAAACTGCTAAAAAGGTCCTTTTTCCTGTTAAGAGTTACTACAGCTTTTCGTAACACATTGTTTAAAAAAATATATATTTGTATCAGAATATTAATTTCTAAAAAAAATATTGCTAAGTATAATCCCAATAACATAACCTAATAAATAAATTTATGACCCAACAATACAAATGATTTATTGATCTCTCTGAATAATTTAATTTATTATAGCGATATAATAAATATATTTATTACTTACTTATAAATAATGTTTTTTTGCAGATATCAAAACAATTGTTGATCTTTTGGAAATATTGACAAATGAAAAAGGTAACATTTTGTATTTCTAAAAGAAATTAAGGAATTTTGTCCTTAATTTTCTGGTATTATTTCTAAGTAACAAAAAAGTCTTAGAAAAAATTGTTTTTATTTTTTAGTAATTATTTTTGTTTTTTATGTATATTGCTTTTACATAAAAAATAAGGAATAAGTCCTTAGCTTTTCTTGTATTTGTTTTATTTTAGAAATAAATTGTATTTAATTTTTTTTTAATTGTTTTTGTTTTTCATGTTAAATTAACCACAAGTTGTTATTTGTAGATGTGATAAAAGCTTATTGGGTACTACAAAGTTTGACCGATCACTCAGACTTCGAAGCCATTCAGCAAATACTACAGAAAATATCAGGAGAAAAAGGTAAATTTTAATTCATATTCCCTTTATTCAAAAATTTAAGGTTACAAATGATTGTATTATAATTATAAAATTACGTCCCGCCGCAATCTGCTGTCTTTTCAGACGTATGGATACTGAATATAAATATAATACAACATACTATCTATCATTTGAACTAGATTCACGAAAAATATTGTTAAATTAAGCAGCCTCGTTGGCTCAGATGGTAGTAACTCTACTTTCTATGCCGCAGGCCCCGGGTTCGATCCCCGGCCAGGTCAAACATTTGTGTGCATGAACATGTCTGTTTGATCTGTGTCTAGGTGTTATAATAAGCTTATATAAGTAGGTATCTCAGTCATCTGGTTACCATAGTACAGGCTACTAGCCTAGTTTGGGACCAGATGACCGTGTGTTGAAGTTGTCCTATATTATTACCATTATTAAGTCATAATTAGGCCACATAGCTAGATAAAGCGATGACCGATTGACCATAAGATCTGCTAGTGGATCAGACCAGGGGGGTTATTGGCGTTCTTGATGACTATCACTTTAGTGACTATTAACTTGATTTGACATTAACTACAAATGTCAAAGTCCGGTTACTAACCAAAGACATTATGATAAACTTACTAAGTAGACTGTGCACTGTGTCGGTGCCGAGTGAGAACCACTCGCAGTGTCTATCCTTTTCCTTTTCTCTCCTCCAAATTTGACAGTAAAGTCTTGTTAGAAAGGTAAAACGTCTTTGTAACTAACTCAAACCACAGAACATAAAGACATAAGTCTGATAGCGACTGGTGATTATGAAGAACGCCAATAGCCCTGCTGATGGCACTAGAGCGAGAGGCCGCCCGCGGTCCAGATGGGCAGACGAATTAGCAACAGTAGGCGGTCAAAGATGGCTAGATACGGCTAGAGACAGAACAAATTGGAGTTGCTTGGAGGAGGCTTTTACCCTAAGGGGGTCCACATAGAAAAATGATATTATAACTAATAATAATTAATGCATGTTATTAATAGATATCATTTTCAAAAATAATCTTGTTTAAAAATGTAAGTATATATTATATTATATAATATGGAATTTAAAAAGCTTCAAGTCATAATATCATGGTCAATGAGGTTATTATTTCATTCAATTTTCCATGTCAGATTTATATGTATTTTATTTTTATTTATTATTTTATATGCAAAAAATTCAATTAAACAATAAAAACTATATACTTAAACTACAAACTTATAAACTGTAAAATATAAAAGAACAATGTTTTTGATGATGGATCAAATCAATATTTAAGTACATAATATTATATCTGTATAGCCATATAAGGATATTTTTTGCGAAAATTATACAATATTCCATATCATTCGTGATAATTATTTTGTAAAAAGAAAAGTAGATATTATTTGGCATACGTATGTATGCATAGTGTAGGGTTCCAAACCTAGACACCAAGAACATACGGCGCCATCTATTACTTCCTTGCGCAAAGTATGGAAATAGCAGTTAAATGGTTATAACTTTTGATTGCGTTAACTTAGAAGTATGATTTTTTTACAGACACAATTGACTGCAGATCTGAGTAGTTGATATCAATTTTAACTTGATACCTCCACGCGTTCACGTTAAAATGTGTCTTGATAGACGGACAGACAGACAACCGTACGGTACAGAACCCTAAAAAAGATATAAATTTCCTAAATAAAACATAACATACATTCACGCCTTTTTCCCGAAGGGGTAGGCAGAGGTGTACCCAGGACTCAGTCCCATAGTAGATACACCCACATTTCGCCAGTATGTTATTGGTCCCATGTAATAGGGGACGAGCCTATTGCCATATACCGGGCACGGTTCCAGACTCCAGGCAGCTATTGAGATAATTCCTAATGGAAAAATCCAATATTTAACACTATGCCTGACCTGGGGATCGAACCCGGGACCTCTTGATTGGCAGTCGAGCATGCGCCCACTACGCCACCGAGGCAGTCCTTTCCTAAATTTCCTAAATAATCCTAAATAATCTTCAGATAAAATGCAGTATTGCATACAAAAAACAGATTTCATAATCTGACACTCAAAATACAGCCAAGAAATCGGCGGTTTTATCGAATTGTTTCTTATATTTTTCAGCTATGCATGACGTGTGCGAATATTTCAAACATAAAAGCAACGATCATATAGATGGTAAGTTCATACACAAAGTGTTAATAATGGCGTAGTGATAATTATCTGTATTGTTTGTATTTTAAATTATGTATATTATGAATGTATAATGTATTAGTTTATCTAGTTTTAATTTGCATGAAAATTTCAAATACAATGTAATATTGTGTGTGAATAAATGATATGATATGATATCGAGGCGGCGATCGGAGACTTCCCCGTACAAACGTAATAGGTAAATCATTTGAAATCAGAGCATATTTACAACATTTAATGACGTTATTCTGAATGAGACACTAATTATCTAGGTTCCTAATTTTATTTTAGTCTAAAATACTTTTGCGAGTTATTATATTTAAAAAAAAATACATCTATATTTCATCGAAATAGTTATATTTTGGATTTTTATCATATTTTAGTCCAAAGTACTACTATTTTGAAAGAAAGAAAAGAAAGAAAATTTTATTTATTCACAACACACATACAAAAATATTAACCTAAAAATGCTAACATTGCGTGTGCCACGAAACGGTACCAACTCAGCATAAGCAGGTTGAAGGACAACCTGCGCTGGTCTACCGTTGGTACCTGTTCCGGTGACTTCACGGACTTACCTAACGCTAATTACACGTCCATAGAATGGTGAATAAGATATTTTTTTAACATAACATAACATACATTCACGCCTTTTTCCCGAAGGGGTAGGCAGAGGTGTACCCAAGACTCAGTCCCATAGTAGATACACCCACATTTCGCCAGTATGTTATTGGTCCCATGTAATAGGGGGCGAGCCTATTGCCATCTACCGGGCACAGTTCCAGACTCCAGGCAGTTATTGAGATAGTTCCTAATGGAAAATCCAATATTTAACACTGCCTGACCTGGGGATCGAACCCGGGACCTCTTGATTGGCAGTCGAGCATGCGTCCTCTACGCCACCGAGGCAGTCGAGGCATATTTTTTTATATGATATAATATTTTGGATTGAAATATAATTAGGAACCTAGATAACTAGTGTCTCATTCCGAATAACGTCATTAAATGTTGGAAATATGCTCTGATTTCAAATGATAACAAAGTAATGTTTGTACATGATGAATAACTGGCAAAGGTGTGGTACTTCCCCAGGCGGGCCCCTGCAAAAGAGGCCTACCACTACAATTAAAACTTTCCATTGATTAGGAAGACTGGAGCCTGGAACTGTGTCCGTTTAATGGCAATAAGCTCGCCCCCTATTACATGGGACTACAAATATTACCAAAAAAATTACACAGTTTTAATTTTGTATATATGATATATATATTATCATATACAAAATTAACACTTAATTAGAATAAAGTCTAAATTAAATACCTAACTAAAAACTAGTTACACATTTTCTTAACCCTTCGAGCAAAAAGGCGTGATGTTATGTATAACTTAATAAGGTTTTCAGGAGTATCTGGTGTAAAGAAAACAGTAATGGATATGACGGGAGACATCGGCTCCGAGGAGTTCCCGAAAATGATGCGAATTATGCAACATGAAGTAGGTGAGTTGAACAAAAAGTCCTCAATAATTAAAAAAAATACCGTTTTATTGAAATCTCATCAGAATACAACAGAATAAATAATATACTAACGTACAGAAGTATCACTCTCGAAGAAATTATTACCATTTTGGTATAAGAATATACCCACTCATTCTGCTGGCACACGAAATTGAACCTTATCGTGTAACGTGAGCGTTCAAATTCCGCTGAGCACCGCTGACTCGAAACCGGTTTAGCATCGAGAGCGAGGGTTCCCACTCGTCGATATATATACATACTAGCTGTGACCCGCGGTTTCACCCGCGTAGTCTTCGTTCCCGTGGGAATATCGGGATAAAAAGTACCCTATGTGTTATTCCAGGGTCTAAGCTACTTACGTACCAAATTTCAGCCCAATCGGTTCAGTAGTTTTGGCGTGAAAGAGTAACAAACATCCATACATACATCCATACTTACAAACTTTCGCCTTTATAATAGTATTAGGAAGGATATTAGGATAGGTCGAAACGTATTAAAATAAATCAATATTGTAGACGTGCCCTTTCCATTAAATAATACTCGAACACTTCAGCATATTTTAAATGATTTATTCCAAGCCCACCATCTTCAATCTCCCTCTACAATCATCTGTCGCTGGCATCCCTCTCCCTGTGTTGCCATCGCGCCCTCGCACATGCCATAGATCTTCCTTAAAACACACGTTGCCATTAATACTTTCCATAAAATCCCCCAATCGTTCACAGAATCCGTAGCATGCGCGTCACAAAATAACATCAACCCTACAATATAGATTACAATGTGAATTAATTAAATAAACTACTTTTATTAAATATTTATTAATTTCTGTAATTATTTTATAAATTAGGTTCTTGTTTTTTCTTTTATTTCACAATTGCACGACGTGTACTTAGGGTTGTTAAATACTGTTTTTCACTACATTATACTATTTACTGTTGAACAAAAAAAGAAGTATAAAAAATACTGTTTTCAGCATGACTTCATCTTTAGCGCCAAAGTGTTTTCTGTATTGAATTCAAAGTGGCGGGCCGACAGAAATATAACTTCTATATAAATTTAATAAAGAAAAAGAATGAGTTCCTCATTTCCTTTAATTTTGATTTAATTTGTAGTGAGGCCTTCAAAAATGACACTGTATTGATAAGTTGTGTAAGAAGCACCAAGAAGTATGTATTTAACAATTAATGTTATTACATTAAAAATTATTATTATAAAGTATACTGTAAATTGAAGGCCTCGGTGGCGTAGAGGGCTCATGCTCGACTGCCAATCAAGAGGTCCCGGGTTCGATCCCCAGGTCAGGCAAAGTGTTAAATATTGGATTTTTCCATTATGAATTATCTCAATAACTGCCTGGAGTCTGGAACTGTGCCCGGTAGATGGCAATAGGCTCGCCCCCTATTACATGGGACCAATAACATACTGGTGAAATGTGGGTGTAACTACTATGGGACTGAGTCCTGGATACACCTCTGCCTACCCCTTCGGGAAAAAGGCGTGAATGTATGTTATGTTATACTGTAATTGTTTAAATACTGTTAATTTTCCTTCTCCGAGCTGAATTTACTATATTTCTTGCAAAAGAAGTTGGCAACCCTACGTGTAATATGGATGTATTAAATTATACAGTTTAATAATTAATTATCTTTGCTAAAATCACAGAAAAATATATTTTTAATAACGCGACTGGCGGCTAGCTTTCAATCTGAGTGGCAACCATAAGTCCGACCCTCTCCGAAGAGGGTTGTAGGCCGTTTATACCTAAACTGTAAAGTGAAACCCTAGTTGAAGTCGTGTATCAAATTTTAATATCACATCAATCTGTCTACAAAGGTTCAAAATTACTAAATTTGACCCAATTAACAAACAGGGTCGGCGTGTGGCCACACCCTGGGCACTCGACTTAATTCTCATACAAAAGTCGCGATATAACTACCTACTACACAGACACTGCACGCATGGAGTTTTGTACACGCGCAAGAGTGTGCGTTCTGAGCTCACGGTGGCTCGTCAAGAGCTCAATCTCGCTCGCGGGGAGGAAGGCCCGATTGGTGGGCGGATGACAGTGTCCATTCTATACGTAGTATTAACTGTTTTGTTACAAACAGGACAAGCTCAATAAAGCCCTTTAAAAAGTTGATCAAATGTAAACACTTTTCACATAATTTATGAAAAAAGTGTTTACATTTTATTGATGAGAAATGTTCACACAGACATAATTAGTTTTATATTATTTAAAAAAAAATCTTTTCGCTCTTCTTTGACACTATATTTTCAACAATAAAAACCAGCGTTAATTATTAATTTTCAGATGTGAACGGAGCTTTCCATCTGTGTATATTGGCGACGAGAACTGAAGGTAATTTATTTTACATACATTCTGAGGTGGTTCGAACATGTGGAGGGGATGGATGAAAGGAGATTGACAAAGGAGATTTATAAGGCTAGTGTGAATGGTCAAGTCGGTAGCGGTGAACCGCGGGCGAACTTTTCTTGAAAAAATTGACGTTGTTTTTAGGAAAGGCCAAGTCAGAAGTACCTAAAACCGACGAACATGTATGAAAAATGTCATGAAAGTGAACGAAGCGAAAGTTGTATGTCAGGATCGTAGCAAGTGAAGGGAAATAGTCTCTGCCTAAAATAGTCCCTCCCACGGGGAGCCGGGATACCAAATATCGACATGCGTTTTGCGTCTACACGACGCATCATCAGGAAATAGACTCTGACTCCGCTGTAAGGGCGACTAATGTTAGTACGATTCCGCTGAAAGGTGTCACTAACAAAACAATACCTAATAGCATTTCCTCTTTGCATGCAATTTTGCGGGCGGGAGGGCGGTGCACTGTGCATGTTGTTTATGACACTAAAAATCGGAACTACAAACTAAATATTCTTGGTCCAGAAGTTATAAATATTTATTGTTGTTTCAGGTATTCGGGAGGCGATACAAGAATTAATAACCATAATGAGGACGAAAACCATCTCGGAAGCTTTGCTCAAACTGAAGAGAATCACTAATCAACCGCGTAAGATATTCATTATTCATTTCTATTGCTTATAAAGTCCGTCATTCTCGCGTACCAGAGCGGGGCTGATATAACTTATCAACCTCAAGTATTTTTTTTTTGTCTGTTACCAACGAGATTATATACCTATGTTTGGTTTCGTACGAAAAGGATATTAGCCAAAATGTTTTTTGGAATTAATAATTTTATTTTCTCACAATCACATCCAGAAGTATCGTATAAAACATGGCGCTAAAACTTATTATAACTCGGTATCCATTAACTCCCACGCTAAAGCAATGGGTCTCTTTAGCCCCTTGTTTAACAATCTTAATTACTAACCCCCGGCTGAAAAAAGGAGGAGGTGATACGAGTAAGGACGTGTATGTATAGTCTGTGGCATCGTAGCTCCTAAACTAATCTGATTTAGGGGGCGTTCAAGACGTAACGCAATATTTGAAGATTTTTGACCGTCCTCCCCCCCTCCTGATCAGAAGGTCTAAGCCCCCATGTAACGTTTTTCTGCCCCCCCCCTTCCTAAACGTTACGAAACACCCAAACGACCATTGTTACCTAAAAGCTCAGAGTAAGGATACAAAGCGATTCAACGTCATTGCCTAAAAGTCACAATTTCCCCGTAAAGACGGGGATTAGAACGGGGACTAGAATTAGACGGGGGTGCTTATTTTTTCGTTCACCTCACGTGTGAAAATTCATTCAGGAAGCATGACATTCAAGAATCAAAACCGCAGTAACTTCTTAGTTCATACCATTCAACCTTTTTAGCAAAAGCGCAGCATGATTAATGATTAGTACAGATATTTTTGGTTGAAAAATTGGTTATTTTACGATTAACTGCAGTAACTTAAAGTTTCTGAGAAGATTTTTATTAAATTTGCTACACTATGTAAGCCATTTAAAAAACGATATGTGCAGTGACTTAAGCTCTTACTGCTATTTTAATTACCAAGATTCTGTTGTAAAATGCATATTTACTTGTCAAAAGGGCATTTGTTCACTTTTTGCTTATTTTTTATCTAATTTATTAAAAATAATGTACTTTTATAAATCTCTACATTTTTTCTTTTGTTTTGATATAATATCACATTTCAGTTGCATGAAAATGTTGATACTATAACAAAAACAATACATTGGTATGACTAGGGAGCAAAATAATATTTTTACGGGGAGGGCTCTACTTTGAACCACGAGCGAAGCGAAGAATTCTAGAATAGAATCCCGAGCGTAGCGAGGAATGCTCACGTAAATCCTGAGCGCAGCGAGGGATACAAAGTACATCGCCCGAGGGAAAAATAATTTGCTCTCGAGTCATATACAGTAATACCCCACTTTACGCGAGGGATACGTTCCGAAAAGAATCGCGTTAACTGAAATTCGCGTATATCGAGGTTTATGATTAAACAAAGTCAACATTTAATACAAAAAAATACAAATCATTTTAATCAATCACTTTAATTCTAAGAACACTTTATGCAATACATACTCTTATTTTTTACGGAAAAATACATTGAACACACGAAACGAACGAGCAAATCCCCATAGAACAAAGTCGAAGGACAGGGAATTCCCAATTCTTCAAAGAGAATATTTAGAGAAAGCGGGGATCCCGCGACCATAGAGAAGTTAATGACCACATTATGTTTATACGCACTCTTTCGCGTAATGCGAGGCATTTGAGCGCGAAATTTGAAATTCGCGTTATAGTGAAACCGCGCGTAACGGGGTCGCGCTAAGCGGGGTATTATTACTGTACTCTACTTTTCATCTCATCAGTATATTATATACATACATATACATATATACTCTTTTTTAGGACGGCAGTATGTCATGAAAATCGGTTCAGCCGTTTGAAGATTATCAGCTCTTTCATAGCAGCTGAAGGAATATGAGCAACTTCCAGTGGTCTGATCGATTCGTTTGTTATCCTGTCACTTCATCAATATAGCATCGACTCGGTAACGTTGTCCTGATGCAGCATCAGGTTCAGATGGACCAGTAGTCTAATATATCGTGTTTGTGATCATTGGACTCGTCTCAATGAATATGGTACAGATAGATAGAGACCAGGAACTGATGATGGAGATGGAGGAAGGGAAAAGAGTAGGAGTGGATTTTTTAAAATGTGTTTTAAAAAGTGTTTTTCATTACAGAAATCAAATATGCATTGGAAGACATATTGCAGGCTTCAAACCGCGGCAGTAAGATTCCATTTTTTTACCACTAATAAATAATTTACTAAAGGTCGGTTTTTTGATCCTAAGTTACGGCTAAGTTAACCATTTGTCAAACTAACTATAGTTAAATTTCTAACCAATGGTTAAATCATGTGGAAAAAAAATAGTTAACCAGGGATGAAAAAACGAATTTTATCGAATTTTAACTATATGTCAAAATAATTTACCATTGGTCGACTTAACCAGTGATAAAAAACCCAGCATTAGTATTACCGTATATAACCGTTTGTACTATTATTTATCTGTGCCATTACATATAGATTAAGGCGCGGTGCTAAGCTCATTCTCCCTCTCTCTCACACGTACCCACATTTTAGAAGATATAAAAAATACTACATGTAATTACGTAAAATAAAGACAACTAGGAACTAGAAAATAACAATAGAAAGATTCAGTAAAAAATCCAATTTAATCCAAACAAGTTTTCAGTGCCTTTTATTTTTCTTAGATTATTTCTTTGTGCAGGTATTATACATGAAAAATCGTTTGGATTAAATTGTATTTTTTACTGAATCTTTGTATTGTTATTTTCTAGTTCCTAGTTTTTTTTATGATAGTGAGTAACAACACAAGCAAATCAGATGCCTGATGATAAGCATCAAGATTGCCCATATCAGACACAGTGCCACCCAGTGTTTTAAAATTCAAAATTCTGCGCGGCACTGCACTGCGCCTGGCACCTTGAGATATTAGTTGTTGAAACTCGTCATGGCCAGTAATTTCGCTGGTATCATTGCCCTTCAGACCGGAACACAGTAATGTTTGCACATTACTGCTTGGCGGATGAATAACTGGCAAAGGTGTGGTACTTCCCCAGGCGGGCCCCTGCAAAAGAGGCCACTACAAACTTTATTTTACGTAATTACATGTAGTATTTTTTTTAATCTTCAAAAATGTGGGTACGTGTGAGCGAGAGGGCGAAGTAGCTTAGCACCGCGCCTTAACAGGATACAGGACTTCTTAGCAGTTTGACACAATCCTATGGAAAATCTACTAAATAGATGTTTTGTATTCCCCTGTTTCCTCCGAATACAGTAAACCTATTTGATATATTTATATCCTGATATTTTAAAGTTGAAGTAAAGTATGTCCCTATCATATTATTTTTGTTTATAAACTCTACATTTTTTTTGTATTGAACGTCCAATCACACGAGTAAAATTGCGATTTTTGGAAGTTCACTATAAAAAACCAAGGGTTTATAAGAAAAATTAAAATGACAGGGGCATAGGTTGCTTCACTATAAAAATATCAGGATATAAATTTATAGAATAGGTTTATTATATTCGGAGGAAACAGGGGAGTACAAAACATCGATTTGGTAAATTTTTCAAAGGATTGTGTCAAATTCCTAGAAGGCCACGTTCTTAATGTTTTAATAAAATTTCAGATCTAAAGACAATCATATATAGCTTATACAGAATATCGGGATGTGACGATATTGATCAAGTCCAGAAAGTATTCGTTGAAGTCTTTGGAACTGACAGTAAGTTCCTTCTTTGTTATTTATGTAGCTGTGCCCCGCGGTTTCACCCGCGTAGTCTTCGTTCCCGTGGGAATATCGGGAAACGTAGTACCCTATGTGTTATTCAGAGTCTAAGCTACCTGCATACCAAATTTCAGCCCAATTGGTTCAGTAGTTTTGGCGTGAAAGAGTAACAAACAACAATAAGTATTTTAGTGTATTGTATCAAGAATAAGAAAATAACATACAATCACGCTCTTTTTCCCGAAGGGGTAGGCAGAGGTGTACCCAGGACTCAGTCCCATAGTAGATACACCCACATTTCGCCAGTATGATAATGGTCCCATGTAATAAGGGGCGAGCCTATTGCCATCTACCGGGCACAGCTCCAGACTTCAGGCAGTTATTAAGATAATTCCTAATAGAAAACTCCAATAAAACTTTACCTAAACTGGGGTTCGAACCCGGGACCATGATCGGCGGTCAAGCTTGTGTCCACCACGAGGCAGTAGAAAAAGCTTGCCTAAAAAGTTTATTAATATTTTTTTTTTTTTTTTTTTTCAGACATAGTAGCAGTTATGCAGAAAATAAAGAATATATCGAACGATCCGATTGACTTTTTAACAATTCTGTTAAAATTGTCAAAAGCAAAGGATATTAGAGAATCCAATAAGGCTATCAAATCACTGACTACTAAAAACTGTAAGTAATTTTACTTTTCTCCTTTCTCTTCGTGATTTTTTTTAAGTAAAAGGCTCCTGTCCTCTTTCTATGAGCCTTCGGCCACGAAAGAACAGACTTGTGACTGATATGAACATTAATAATTAAATAAAATAAAAATTTTAACCGGTAATATATCACAAAAGTAGTAATCGAAACGATAAATGTAAAACGACATTATCAGAGTTGCTATTCGAAAATGTTCACTACGCTTTTTTATCTATGACATAAAAGCGTTGTGGCATGCGAAACAATGTCTCACAAAGCTTTTATAAACTTTTTGTATGCCGAACTGCAACGCTTTTTGACTCTTTTGGCATTGCTTTTGGTATTCAAAAGTTAGCAAATTAAAGCAAATTATTGGTTATTTAACAGTCTGAGATTATTGTCAGGTGCGCACTCCGACTAGATAGGTACCTAACGCCATTATAAATGTAAAATGCGGCAAGTAGAACTACGCCGAGATCGGCGTACCCGAGCCTGTGCAATACAAATCATCATAGCACTCCTTGCAAACGGATTTTCACGATAAAAAAAACACTGTGCGCAATCAATTTGAAAGTTGCCGCGTTTTCAAAGCTTTTTTTTTGATAGTGCGGTATCTATCTATTCTCAAGTATATTTCTGACGGTCGGAGCGCGCGCGCAGACTTGTCAATAATCTAAGCATTGTGTGTCTATTGAATGGCCGGTTGGCTCAGCCGGTAGTCTCCCTGCCTTTTGAGCCGGAGGTCCCGGGTTCGATCCCCGGTCTGGTCGAACATTTTTGCGCATGTTCATGTCTATTTGATCTGTCCCTGTGTGTTATAAGTGTATATAAGTATATATATATATATCAGTCATCTGGTTACCATAGTACAGTGATTTTTTTTTTGTTTTTTATGATATTTAGTGACAAGACGAGCAAATCAGGTGCCTGATGGTAAGCATCATGGTTGCCCATATCAGACACAGTGACACCCAGTGTTTTAAAATTAAAAATTCTGCGCGGCACTGCACTGCGCCTGTCACCCTGAGATATTAGTTGTTGAATCTCGTCATGCCCAGTAATTTTGCTGGTAACATTGCCCTTCAGACCGGAACACAGTAATGTTTGCACACTACTGCTTGGCGGATGAATAACTGGCAAAGGTGTGGTACTTCCCCAGGCGGCCCCCAAAACTTGTGTGGAACTTAACCAAATTATTTTTATAGTTCCCAACGCTTTTTGACAGTGTCCTTACCACAACGCTTTTAACTAAATTTTTACAATTTAATAATAATAATAATAATATTCATTTTATTTCAGTCAATAACCATACATTTTGTTACATAATACATTAAATAATTATAAATCGAAATATAATAATAAATAAATAATTGAAATGAAATAAAATAAAATATTAAATTACAAAATCGAAATACAGTGATAATAAAAACTAGCTAGAATCTATCTGTCCAGTCAGCATTCCCATCCACCTGCCTTGTATAGGACAGTCAAATCTATCAACAATCATCTTCAGGAGACTGTTGCCACTGCCACATATGGTATGCGTTGGCGAAATTACCATTGTTTACGTTCCAAGTTTAAATATTTATTTTACAGTGCCCCTTTTGGACATCCTTGAAAAAATCCGTGACAATTCCGGATGTGACGACATTGTAGATTTCTTCAAGAAAATCATTATTTACACCGGCACCAGATGTAAGATTTGTTTGAAAATTTATTTATGTTAGTCTTACCAGTTTTACTACAAGTCAATACTTGACAAGAAACGGTCTTCACTTATGTTTTTATCATATATATAATATTATCCATTTAAGAGCTACGAGAAATCCTATGAATCTTAAGAAACATTTACCAAATCGATGTTTTGTATTCCCCTGTTTCCTTCAAATTTAGTTAACCTATTTTATAAATTTACATCCTGATATAGTGAAGTAAACTATGTCCCTGTAATTTTAGATTCAAGAGAAACTCAGAAGAATCAGAAGAATTAGAAGAATCTGATTTATGAAAAATCAGAGAGATTGTTCTTACAATCTCTCTGATTTTTCATTTCTTTTCTTCTTTGATTTTTCATAATGAACTTTTAAAAATTCCCGTTTTACTCGCGTTCACTACTAAATAATTAAGATTTTATAAACAAAAATAAAATGATACGGACATAGTTTACTTCATCTTTAAAATCATCATCATCATCATCATCTCAGCCGTTGGTAATCCCCTACTGATAGGCCTCCCCCATAAAGGATGGTTGTTGCCAATACTCGACACGCTTGTTGTGCGTGTTGTCGAGCGCAGTTCGATAGTTTGTTGCAGAGCACGCTGCTGCCTCCTCTGGATCTGTTAACCCTTAGCCGACTCTTACGGCAACCACGGGTAGAGAGGGTGGAGCACTATGCTAAAGCCGGTAACTCCACGGCGATTTTTCCATTAGAAATTATCTCAATACCTGTCTGAAGTAACTGTGCCCTGTAGATGGCAATAAGCTCGCTCCTATTGGGACCAATAACATACTGGTGAAATGTGGGTGTGCTAAAGCACTGAGTCCTGGGTACACCTTTGCCTACCCCTTCGGGAAAAAGTCGTGATTGTATGTTATGTTTTTTCTTAAGTAATGTTTATTAAAATGAATTATTTTTACAGCTATTCCGCAGGCATGGGATGCTCTTACACGGGTTACACAAATCCTAGGTAAATAGTAATATTTATTTTATTTTTTTCATTTTTACAGTTTTGAGTGAATAATAATAACAATTTCAATTTATACTCTAACACGAGCTGCTCGAGTCAACTCATATGTGTTATGTGGACAACCCACATTGTCACAGTTTCAGGTCGACAAGATTCCTCCGCGGCTCCGACATGAGCTAACGACTGCCCCCTACATATCTTATAGGGAACTACACGGACCTACAGTTTAACGTTTCATACGAAACACGGTAGCGCCCAGGTGGAAAGTCCACATGGTGAGTTTCGATCTAGGGCCTCCGGATTTAAAGCCGAGCATATTCCCGGTGGACCACACACCCACAGACCACAGACGTTTCACCCGCATGGAATTCCGTTTGTCGAATTTCGCAATTCTTTCTCTTAAAAGTCATTCAGTTTAACGTGTAGATACACCCCCTTAACTACTACAACTTTTTTAAACGTTGTATATCAATGAAATTCTTTACCGTATTTATGTATGTTTTCAGACATATTCAACTTGATCGATGAAGTGTCGAAGTATACAAGCTCGGATATGATTGTCTTCATAGAAACAATCTTAAAGATCACAAATTCACCCAATATCGGCATGGCATCTAATCTGTTGTGCAAGATATCTGACAGAAAGAGTATGTATTTCTTATACTAAAGAGCTTTTTATTGATTTTATATATATTTTTTTTTTTTTAAATGTCTGCCTCGGAGTTCTGAAAAATATACAAGAATAAGTTCTTTATTATAATATATTATTTTGTATATTTATTAATATGCAAAACAAAGACTGCCTCGGTGGCGTAGTGGGCGCATGTATGACTCCCGATCAAGGACCAGTTTCGATCCCCAGGTCAGGCAAAGTGTTAATTAAATATTGGATTTTTCCATTAGGAATTATCTCAATAACTGCCTGGAGTCTGGAACTGTGGCCGGTAGATGGCAATAGGCTCGCCCCCTATTACATGGGACCAATGACATACTGGGAAAATGTGGGTGTACCTACTATGTGACTGAGTCCTGGGTACACCTCTGCCTACCCCTTCGGGAAACACCTCTGCCTACCCTTTTTTAGTCTTTAAATTGCTGTTTATATTATGTATTACTTTTAAAGTGGGTAACTTGGCCCCTTAATTAGGTTCAAAGTATTTTTTTAATTATTTATTTTTATTATTTTTTATAGGCTTCTTCGAAGTGATCGCTAAAATCTATGAAATCACGGGCATTGGTAAGTTTTATACTTTTATAATTTTGATGTATTTTATAACTTCTATTTAATTAATAAATTACGGATATTGAGTATAATATCATTAATTAATTCCTCTTTCACAGATATCGTGAGGCTCCTTGAAGCAATTATCACAATTTCTAAAAGATACTGTAAGTACTTATACAGGGTTAAGCCCGCACACACGCAGCTATAATATATATTAATATAAATTATTGCTAATTAATTAGTTAGGTACTAGGTACCTCTTAAGGGGTCAGTACAATGGTACTAACAATTTGAATCAACTTTCACTATGGAGCCAGCTCTGAAATTGCGAGTCACCTTAGAGGTTTCTAACTGATAACAAATAACCCTGTTTAAAAATATTTTTATTTAAATTTTGTAGTTGTTGCTTATGTAGAATTTTAAAACACTGAGTAGCACTGTGTCTGAAATGGGCAATCATGATGCTTACCATCAGGCACCTGGTTTGCCCGTCTTGTCACTCACTATCATAAAAAAAAATAACTTGATACCTCCACGCTATTGATATAACTTTGTAATTATTAATTATAGCCAATAAAAAACAATAAAAATAGTTTTTTTTACGAATATTATATTATTGATCTTTCCATTTATGAAAAAAAAAATCAAATACTGAATTATTTATTTTTCAAATTTCCAGATTTCGAAGAAGTTGTCATACTTATACAAGAATATACGGATACATCAAGTAAGTAACTTAACATTTTTTTTATAAGGATACAAATATCTATTTGTATCCTATTTTGTATTTGTAGATAAACACTTTATTGTACCATAAATAGGACAAAACAATACAGTGATAATATTTAACATAATCTTAGGCCAGTGCAAGTGGCGGTCTTAGCGCTTAAAGCGATTTCTACCAGACAACCAGAAGAAAAGCAATACTTGTGAGTACAGGTATCTATGGTCGGAGGTAAAAGCAAAATAAAAGCGTTGTGGCCATTTTTGTTCAACAACGCTTTTTGACCGTGTTGTCTGGTCACAACGCTTTTTGACTATGTTTTGCAACGCATTTTGTCACAACACTTATATTCGTATCTATTTTTAATTTCAGCTTTCTAAAACTGACCTTATCGAGAGTGTTCTAAGCTATGTTTCATAAAAATCGGTTCAGCCGTTTGAAGGTCTATTCAGAACTCTATTCAGGCGGCGAGATATGAGCAACTTCCAGTGGTCTGATCGATTCATTTGTTATCCTGTCACTTCAACAATATTGCATCGTCTTGGTAACGTTGACCTGATGCAGCATCAGGTTCAGATGGACCAGTAGTCTAACGTATCGTGTTTATGCTCATTGGAACCGTCTCAATGAATATGGTACATATAGATGGAGACCAGGAGCTGATGATGGAGCAGGAAGAAGAGGGGTTTATCAATTTCTTAATATACACTTACTTGTTCGTCTATACAAAGTGAAAATGCACAAAATATGAAGAAGCAGGGAATAATTTTCCACTTAATTGTTTGGGTTGGCTCTGGATCCGGCCCCTATTTACGTGAAAACATATTTGGTTAATGAAAGCCGTGTGTTTTTTGCTATTTAAAAAAACATTAACATAAGCTAAAAACTACTTTACTACTTTTGTAGTGGTAGGCCTCTATTACAGGGGGCCGCCTGGGGAAGTACCACACCTTTGTCAGTTATGCATCCGCCAAGCAGTAATGTGCAAACATTACTGTGTTCCGGTCAAGGGCAATGTTACCAGCGAAATTACTGGGCGTGACCAGGTTCAACAACTTATATCTCAGGGTGACAGGCGCAGTGCAGTGCCGCACAGGATATTGAATTTTAAAACACTGGTTGACACTGTGTCTGATATGGGCAATCATGACCATCAGGCACCTGATTTGCTCGTCTTGTCACTTACTATCATAAAAAAACTTTTTTACAATTTTCATAAACACGAAAAAACTGTAAGGTTTTCATTAACCAAATATGCTTTCACGCAAATGGGGGCCGGATCCAGAGCCAACAACAAACAATTGAGTTGAAAATTATTCCCTGTTTCCCTGTTAGGTTAGGTTAGATAGTGTAGGCAACACAACGACATGTTAATATGTATATACCTAAGTACTATGTGTATCTATCGTATAGTGCGACATCGCGCCACCCGATCGAGCTAGTCGGAAATTGCCGAAGGCTCCCGAGTGACCGCGCGGATCGGAGGCGCGATGCGCGGGCGAAATAGTTCGAAAATTGTAATGGCGGCAAAAACATACGTAATAAACTAGCTTAGCAAAATTAACTCTTTTTTTAATCGTGAGAGATAGTTAGATAGTTTATGCAGCATGTTATATAAAGGTTAAGTATTACTCAACACTTAACGGGGTACGTCCACCCGTCAAACGGGACAACTTTCAAAAGAAATGGATCAGCTAATCGGCAGATTTGTATGGCGAGTGAATTTTTATTACAAGTGTTTTAATTTCTTATTCCAGATTTCATAGACGCATTGGCTAATTTGAAGAGAGCAACGGGACAGGAGGGTAATTTATCATAACAATATATTAATTACCTTATTTTTGTTTTGGTTTTTATGCATGAAAAGAAAGATTATAAAAAAATTGCTTTATTAAAATCAGACCCCATTTATGCCTTAAAGTGACATACAAATATATACATAGATTGTTGAAAACATAACCCTTCCTTTCCGGTTCTATTGTAGTTCGGTAAAATAACGAAATAAAAAAAACTTTTTTTTTATTTTAGACATTATGAGTGCGATTCAATACATAAAAGATCGCCGGCCAAGAGTAGAAAATAGAACAACACCGACGACTACTAAAGCGCCTACTACAACAACTAAAGCACCCACTACAACAACCAAATCACCAACTACGACTATAAAAGCAACAACTACAACAACTAAAGCGCCAACTACAACAAGAAAGCCAACTACAACAACGAAAGTGCCAACTACAACCAGAAAGCCAACTACAACTCATGCGCCGATTACAATTAAAGCGTCAACTACAACAAGGAAGCCAACAACAACAAAACAACCTAAAATAACCGATGTTACATCTTACGGAGAACATAATTATGATGTTTCTAGTACGACTACAAGGTCAAGTTCTACAGTCATTAAATATAATAATGATGATGATGATGATGACAACCAAACAGAGAAAAGTCCACGTCGCACAAATAAGCCTTGGAAACCTGGCCAGTCTGATTCAGATCAATTTAGCAAACCTCATGGATATGATGTTGATGATGATGATGATCATCATAAACCTGATGATGATAGTAAACAACCAAAGAAATGGCCAAGTCCTACAAATAAGCCTAGGAAACCTAATCGGTCTGGTTCTGATGAATCTGACGAACCTCAAGAACCTGAGGATGATCAAAGTTTAGAAACTCATCATACAGATACAGCAATCGATGAATCGATCGAAAAAGTTGATGATGAAGAAGAAATCGTTGAGACAAGGCAAAGTGAAGAATTCGATGAAACTACTAAAACAACTCAAATAGTTTCCACAACTACTAAAGCGCCAACTACAACAAGAAAGTCAACTACAACTCAAGCACCAATTACAATTAAAGCAACTACAACAAGGAAGCCAACGTCAACTGGTACTGATCAATTTGGCAAACCTCAAGGGCCTTATGATGATGATGATAATAATAACAAACCTGGTGATGATGGTAAACAACCAAAGAAATGGCCACATCCTACAAATAAGCCTCGGAAACCGGGTCAGTCTGGTTCTGATGAATCTGATGAACCTCAAGAACCTGAGGATGATCAAAGCTTAGAAACTGATCATACAGATACAGAAATCGATGAATCGAGTGAAAAGGTTATTGATGAAGAAGAAATCGTTGAGACAATTCAAAGTGAAGAATTCGATGAAACTACTAAAACAACTCAAGAAATTGAAAACTTTCAACAAACAACGGAATCGATCGAGGAACAAACTAATCAGCCCTTTCGGCCTAAAACTACACCCAAAAATAACTTTGATACCTCCGACGTTTCCACATCTGAAAGACCGGTTTATAGATCTACTCCAGTGGCTCAGGAACGTACTACAAAGTTGGTACAGTATACAACCGGCGTGGATAAAACAACTTATGGGGACAAAACAACCAAATCTAGCGTAACAACTAAAGTTTTTGATACAACGACTGAGTCAAATGAAGCAACATATTTGTATAAACATAAGGGTACATATGGTAAAACAGCCGATGATCAACCTGATTCTCCTAATCAACAAGACAAACCTAAGAATTATCCGCAACCGAAACCAGGTAATGTTGATCACCCCGATTTTCCTGACAGTATTGACAAACCTACCTCTGGGTTGAAACCAAGACTCGGAAACAATAGACCAAGATCTCCTGATATCGAAGACCAAGATCTCAAGAAGCATAAGAAACCAAAACCAGAAGACGATGATGATGATGAACACAATTCTCCTGGTAGCAAAGACAAGCTTGACAAAGATTACCCTAAGAAACAAAAACCGGGTCAAGATGTTCATCGACCGAGTTATCCTGATAGTAAAGACAAACCTACAATTGTTCCAAAACCAAGACCCGGAAATAATAGACCAGGATCTCCTGATATCGAAGACCAAGATCTTAATAAGAATAAGAAACTAAAACCAGAAGACGATGATGATGATGAACACAATTCTCCTGGTAGCAAAGACAAGCTTGACAAAGATTACCCTAAGAAACAAAAACCAGGTCAAGATGTTTATCGACCGAGTTATCCTGATAGTAAAGACAAACCTACAATTGTTCCAAAACCAAAACCCGGAAATAATAGACCAGGATCTCCTGATATCGAAGACCAAGATCTTAAGAGGCATAAGAAACCAAAACCAGAAGACGATGATGATGATGAACACAATTCTCCTGGTAGCAAAGACAAGCTTGACAAAGATTACCCTAAGAAACAAAAATCGGGTCAAGACGTTCATCGACCGAGTTATCCTGATAGTAAAGACAAACCTACAATAATAATTGTTTCTAAACAACAACCTGGAAATAATAAACCAGGGTCTCCCGATACCGAAGACCAAGATCTTAAGAAGCATAAGAAACCAAAACCAGAAGACGATGATGATGATGAACACAATTCTCCTGGTAGCAAAGACAAGCTTGACAAAGATTACCCTAAGAAACAAAAACCGGGTCAAGATGTTCATCGACCAAGTTATCCTGATAGTAAAGACAAACCTACAATTGTTCCAAAACCAAGACCCGGAAATAATAGACCAGGATCTCCTGATATCGAAAACCAAGATCTTAAGAAGCATAAGAAACCAAAACCAGATGACGATGATGATGATGAACACAATTCTCCTGGTAGCAAAGACAAGCTTGACAAAGATTACCCTAAGAAACAAAAATCGGGTCAAGACGTTCATCGACCGAGTTATCCTGATAGTAAAGACAAACCTACAATAATAATTGTTTCTAAACAACAACCTGGAAATAATAAACCAGGGTCTCCCGATACCGAAGACCAAGATCTTAAGAAGCATAAGAAACCAAAACCAGAAGACGATGATGATGATGAACACAATTCTCCTGGTAGCAAAGACAAGCTTGACAAAGATTACCCTAAGAAACAAAAACCGGGTCAAGATGTTCATCGACCGAGTTATCCTGATAGTAAAGACAAACCTACAATTGTTCCAAAACCAAAACCCGGAAATAATAGACCAGGATCTCCTGATATCGAAGACCAAGATCTTAAGAAGCATAAGAAACCAAAACCAGAAGACGATGATGATGATGAACACAATTCTCCTGGTAGCAAAGACAAGCTTGACAAAGATTACCCTAAGAAACAAAAACCGGGTCAAGATGTTCATCGACCGAGTTATCCTGATAGTAAAGACAAACCTACAATTGTTCCAAAACCAAGACCCGGAAATAATAGACCAGGATCTCCTGATATCGAAGACCAAGATCTTAATAAGCATAAGAAACCAAAACCAGAAGACGATGATGATGATGAACACAATTCTCCTGGTAGCAAAGACAAGCTTGACAAAGATTACCCTAAGAAACAAAAATCGGGTCAAGACGTTCATCGACCGAGTTATCCTGATAGTAAAGACAAACCTACAATAATAATTGTTTCTAAACAACAACCTGGAAATAATAAACCAGGGTCTCCCGATACCGAAGACCAAGATCTTAAGAAGCATAAGAAACCAAAACCAGAAGACGATGATGATGATGAACACAATTCTCCTGGTAGCAAAGACAAGCTTGACGAAGATTACCCTAAGAAACAAAAACCGGGTCAAGATGTTCATCGACCGAGTTATCCTGATAGTAAAGACAAACCTACAATTGTTCCAAAACCAAGACCCGGAAATAATAGACCAGGATCTCCTGATATCGAAGACCAAGATCTTAATAAGCATAAGAAACCAAAACCAGAAGACGATGATGATGATGAACACAATTCTCCTGGTAGCAAAGACAAGCTTGACAAAGATTACCCTAAGAAACAAAAACCGGGTCAAGATGTTCATCGACCGAGTTATCCTGATAGTAAAGACAAACCTACAATTGTTCCAAAACCAAGACCCGGAAATAATAGACCAGGATCTCCCGATACCGAAGACCAAGATCTTAAGAAGCATAAGAAACCAAAACCAGAAGACGATGATGATGATGAACACAATTCTCCTGGTAGCAAAGACAAGCTTGACAAAGATTACCCTAAGAAACAAAAACCGGGTCAAGATGTTCATCGACCGAGTTATCCTGATAGTAAAGACAAACCTACAATTGTTCCAAAACCAAGACCCGGAAATAATAGACCAGGATCTCCTGATATCGAAGACCAAGATCTTAAGAAGCATAAGAAACCAAAACCAGATGACGATGATGATGATGAACACAATTCTCCTGGTAGCAAAGACAAGCTTGACAAAGATTACCCTAAGAAACAAAAATTGGGTCAAGACGTTCATCGACCGAGTTATCCTGATAGTAAAGACAAACCTACAATAATAATTGTTTCTAAACAACAACCTGGAAATAATAAACCAGGGTCTCCCGATACCGAAGACCAAGATCTTAAGAAGCATAAGAAACCAAAACCAGAAGACGATGATGATGATGAACACAATTCTCCTGGTAGCAAAGACAAGCTTGACAAAGATTACCCTAAGAAACAAAAACCGGGTCAAGATGTTCATCGACCGAGTTATCCTGATAGTACAGACAAACCTACAATTGTTCCAAAACCAAGACCCGGAAATAATAGACCAGGATCTCCTGATATCGAAGACCAAGATCTTAAGAAGCATAAGAAACCAAAACCAGATGACGATGATGATGATGAACACAATTCTCCTGGTAGCAAAGACAAGCTTGACAAAGATTACCCTAAGAAACAAAAATCGGGTCAAGACGTTCATCGACCGAGTTATCCTGATAGTAAAGACAAACCTACAATAATAATTGTTTCTAAACAACAACCTGGAAATAATAAACCAGGGTCTCCCGATACCGAAGACCAAGATCTTAAGAAGCATAAGAAACCAAAACCAGAAGACGATGATGATGATGAACATAATTCTCCTGGTAGCAAAGACAAGCTTGACAAAGATTACCCTAAGAAACAAAAACCGGAACAAGATGTTCATCGACCGAGTTATCCTGATAGTAAAGACAAACCTACAATTGTTCCAAAACCAAAACCCGGAAATAATAGACCAGGATCTCCTGATATCGAAGACCAAGATCTTAATAAGCATAAAAAACTAAAACCAGAAGACAATGATGATGATGAACACAATTCTCCTGATAGCAAAGACAAGCTTGACAAAGATTACCCTAAGAAACAAAAACCGGGTCAAGATGTTCATCGACCGAGTTATCCTGATAGTAAAGGCAAACCTACAAATAATAAACCAGGATCTCCTGATACCGAAGACCAAGATCTTAAGAAGCATAAGAAACCAAAACCAGAAGACAATGATGATGATCATGAACACAATTCTCCTGATAGCAAAGACAAGCTTGACAAAGATTACCCTAAGAAACAAAAACCGGGTCAAGATGTTCATCGACCGAGTTATCCTGATAGTAAAGACAAACCTACAATTGTTCCAAAACCAAAACCCGGAAATAATAGACCAAGATCTTCTGATATCGAAGACCAAGATCTTAATAAACATAAGAAACCAAAACCAGAACACGATGATGATGATGAAATCAAGAAAGGCACAAAACCACCTAAAGATCACCAACCAAACGTTGATTCAACAACTGGTCAACCGAAACAAACAACTGATCAAATTGAATATGGAACGTTTTCGCCAGAATTGGACCCGCCCAGACCACCTGGTCAACCAAGACCTTATCATCAACGACCGACAACACAACCGACAACTACTGTCAAATCAGGTGGCAAGTTGTCGGTCAATCAAGGAACAAGGGGTAAATATAACACTTTATTTGTATTAAAATCCATAAGTTACACAAAAATTGTAATTTACACTTGAGCAAAGTGTTATTTATTGGACATTTTCAATAGGATTTTTCTCATGGAGTCTGTGCCCGCGCACAATTAGGTAACCCCTTTAATGGGATTTCAAACATATATAAAGACAATAATTATACCAAGAAATGTCTTTTAAACAAACTAATTTTCATTTAATATTTTTGTAGCCAGCCAAAAGATAGAAAGTGATAAAATAGGTAAAAAGTATTTTCAGTGATATCCGCTTTTGACTACGATAATGAGCCGCCATGACAGGGATTTTGATGAAAAATGGGTGGTAATAAAATAGTATACTCAATTAAAAATTCACAAACGAATAAAGCGATTTTTTGTTGAAGAGAAGTACGAGTATGCTGGAATGGTGGAACATGTTTAAATACTTATATTATAATAATAACTTATAATTTTTTTATGAATGAATGAGTTTGAAGTTAGATGAGTTCCGGGTGTGGAAGTTGTACCATAAAAAAAAATTAAAAAAAAATTGCATAGTAACTCTGATAATGTCGTTTTACATTGAATTTTAAGATTTTTTCGGTTATACTAAGTACTTTTGTGATATATTACCGGTAAAGTGTTATTTTATTTCTTTATTAATAATCTTAAACGTCCTAGGACGATTTCAAGTATACGTCACTAGTCTGTTCATTCGTAGCCAAAGGCTCATTGTAAGTGGAGAGAAGCCTTTGATGTTCTGTTGCTTCAACAATATAGCATCGACTCGGTAACGTTGACCTGATGCAGCATCAGGTTCAGATGGACCAGTAGTCTAATATATCGTGTTTGTGTTCATTGGAACCGTCTCAATGAATCTGTTACCAGGGTATGATTAATTTCTTAATTTACATCTGTTTCAGACGTAATGCACGCGCTCAAATCAAGCATGCACATGAAATTCCTCATCTTACCACATGGGAAAACAGGCAAAAACTGTTTCTGTACGTGCGATTTGGACGACCCTCCCGTCATTGTGAAGGAGGATGCTTTACCCCCTGCCCTTACTGACAATTAACACGTATTATGCATAATAAGTACAACTATTAGCAACTAATTCCGCGTAGGTACGTGACATCTCTGAATGGGCGTACCGGGGCGTAATAGAAGCCGGCCGGTAGGTACTAGCTACGGATATGAAGGACAATAATATGACGCCTAAGCTGTTCAAAATTAAACTGCAGAATAATTTGTTGAAGGGGTGTTTCTACACAGTCAACGAATTTATGACTTATAAGAATTTTGTAAATTAATTTAATTTTAAGTGCTCGTCATTATTATTATTATTTTGTATTTTAAATTATGTATATTATGAATGTATATAATGTATTAGTTTATCTAGTATTTATTTCAAATACAATGTAATATTGTGTGTGAATAAATGATATGATATGATATGAGCTCAGGCGACGCGGGGGTCCTTCATACCGCGCCTCATCGTTGCTCCGTCTAGACGCCGAGTTGCAACTCTAGTACTTATTAATCATACGACAAAACAGATGGACTATCTTGGGAAAGGCAACACTTTCGACTCAAGTAGGCGTCACTACTTAGTCAATTGCCACATTCCAATTTAATTTTAATTTGCTAATACATAATTTAAGTATAATAAATGTGTGTGTATAATAAATATGCTTCATTTGAATGTGTTCTTTATTTTTACTTCTAGTCTGCATAATCCGTAGGACAGAATAATCTGTCATCGTCATCATAGTCTCAGCTGTAGGACGTCCACTGCTGAACATAGGCCTGCTCCATAGATTTCCACCTAGTCCTGTTGTACGCTTTCATCCAGCGAATTCTTGCGATCTGTGAGATCGTCTGTCCACCTTGTGAGTGGATGTACGACGCTGCTCTTGCCGGTCCGTGGTCGCCATTCGAGAACTTTACAATCTACAGTACCTTCGGCCATCAGTTATAACGTTCATACAATTAAGAATAATCTCGAAGGGCGGCTTCTGGCGAACAGTTGTGGAGTATAAGGGACCCGAGTGCTCCCGGGGGGAGGGCTCTGTTTGTCGTTCGTGTTTACCGGCCGCCCGGAACACTGACGAGGAACAGTTCCCCACCACTGGCTTGCCTTCACCTGCCGGCCAGAGTGGAGTCGCGAGAGCTTCGTGCTCGAGGGAGATGTGAAGCATATAAGTGGCGAGTGGGCGAGCGTGATGCAACCCGAGGATAACGCAACGTGTGAGCCGTTTAAAGTCCATGGACACCTCTTCAACCGTCAACCCTTAGCCGCTCGCACTAACGTTGCCTCTCTGGTCGCCTTTATGGGGAGCCCGTTAGTGAGCGGCTAGTCATCGCCTGCCGTATTTCACCATGAGTGTGAAAGTGGCAGGTGTGCAGGCAAAAAAACAAGGGTTCTTTTTATCCCTATATTTCCACGGGAACTAGTACTTATTTGAATTTTGAATAGATGGTTTTTATTTTTATGATAGTGAGTGGACAAGACGAGCAAATCAGGTGCCTGATGGTAAGCATCATGATTGCCCATATCAGACACAGTGCCACCCAGTGTTTTAAAAATTCTAAACGTTGCGCGGCACTGCACTGCGCCTGTCACCTTAAAATATTAGTTGTTTAAACTCGTCATACCGTGATATCGCTGGTTCCCCAGGCGGTAGTCAAAGAAAACATCATCATCATCAGCCGGAAGACGTCTACTGCTAAACATAGGCCTCCCCCATAGAACGCCATAAACTATTCATATGGGGGGATTTAAAATAATTAATAATATGGGACAACTTCCACACACGGTCATCTGGTCCCAAACCACGGCTGAGACAGCTTGTTTCCCAATGTCCCGTTTGTCGCTACTGTGCACGAATAATAAAAAAAACAACACGTCATCTTGACTGCACTGTCACTGAGCACGTAATGCACTGTCATGAGTCATGTCATGTCTGCAAGAATCCTGTGATTTTCTCGTTGAGTTGTAGAATCCTGATCAGAATTTTTCCTAATTGTTTGAATACTCGAGTTTAGCCAGATTTTTTACGCCTCTTTTGCCATGGCGACGCTTAAGTGCTGTGTTAGTGGTTGAGATGCAACAAGCGCTACTCACCGCTTATTTAACATTCCAAAGGACGATAAATTTAGAAGCTTGTGGTTGCAGTTCTTAGTGCCAACTAATCCCCTTCTCGTCGGACTTTCCAAGGAGCAGCTGATAAGAAAGAGTGTGTGTCACAGACACTTAGAAATACGCCAGTTAGATTGAGAAGGACGAAGGATACGCTATTCATACCCCTGCTTGTTTACAGCTAAAGAAATAGAATATGGCATGCCCCTAAGTTCAGAAGGTATAGGTTGACCACTAATTGAGTAAAAATGAGATATGAAACTCATAATTTTTATACCTTGGCAAACCAAAAAGTGTTGTTTTTATAAAATTATAACATTAATAACTTACGTAACTTTATTTTTCAGTTTTGAAAAAATTATTGGGAGACCTATAGTGATAGTGATGGTAATTAATGTAATTTAGCATTAATTTTTAAGCATGCTTATTATTGCTATTTGCTAATATGGGTTTATTATTAAAAAATAACATGCATCAGTTATAATATATGCTGGGGCCTGAGGATGCAGGACGCAGGAGAAGCTAAAAACTATACTAGCCAAAAGCCAAAAATTATTGTGACTAAACCAAAATAGATGAATACAATGTTCGTTCACTATTTTGTAGATATTGATAATTGATAAGTTCTACAAACTATTATTTTTTTGTTTATTATTATTTTAATCTACCATCGATAGTTTTCACACCGCATGAAAAATAATGACTCCTTCAAAATAGATGTATATAATGTTCGTTCACTATATTGTACATATTGGTAAGTACTAAAAACCCCTAGTACATTATTTTACCCTACCATCAATGGATTTCATTCAGCGCACGCAAATTAATGAATATATTTGGTAATAATGTGACACCTTGGTTCACCATATTGCAGTTACCTTACGGATCCCTATTTTTTTCAAAATCTCATATAGCCTATATCACTCACACCGAATTGAGCTGTTTATAAGTGAAAGTTTTTTTTTAAATCGTCCAGAAGATTCGGAGCCTATTCGTTACAAACAAAAAAAACAAAGTTTATAATATTATACATAATATTATTATAATTTATTTATCTACTATGGGACTGAGTCCTGGGTACACCTCTGCCTACCCCTTCAGGAAAAAAAGGCGTGAATGTATGTTATGTTTATAATATTATTTATAATAGTAAGATTTATTTGGATTATAAGTGATTAAACTCTTTTAAATAGTAAAAAAGCTAATTTTATTTCAGTCATAGGGAAATACAGATGGTCAGCAAGTCATG
The DNA here is from genome assembly GCA_947063395.1 of Hemistola chrysoprasaria. Classification (NCBI taxonomy): domain Eukaryota; kingdom Metazoa; phylum Arthropoda; class Insecta; order Lepidoptera; family Geometridae; genus Hemistola; species Hemistola chrysoprasaria. The sequence goes on along the minus strand of OX346738.1, from coordinate 4,839,649 downwards.
ACGGCTACAACTTTTAGGACCTCTAATTCAGTTACTGTTAACTGTTTAACTGTAGCCGGAACTCCATACGATAAGTATGTTCGATCTATGTATGTTTGTTTTATTTTTTACTTTAAAATTAAGTTTTCAAGTAATACAGGACCAAAAGAGTGACGTCACTAATTATGTATCGATAAAAGGGACATCACTAATTTAGTCGATACCTAGTGTAATATTTTCACATCACTAGTTGTCACATTGCAATGAATTATAAAATGTCAATGCCATTCATAAACTGTGCAAAACTCCACCGAAGGAGATTAAGAACTCTATGGAGTTAGAAAAAAAAAAAAAAAGTAGATGTGCGACAACAGCGACAAACGCACATATTGCAAAACTTTCCGGCGCCGTTCCACTGTCGCATCTGTACGTAGTACTAATTATAGTGATCTGTGTCCCAAACTAGGCAGAGTACTATGGTATGGCTGTACTATGGTAACCAGATGACTGATATACATACTTATATAAGCTTATAACACACGGACAGATCAAACAGACATGTTCATGCCGGGCCAGGGATCAAATCCGGGGCCTGTAGAGTTACTACCATGACAGCCTCGTTGCCTCGTTGGCTCAGATCTCAGGCTGTCATGTGAAAATAAAACATACCAAATAAAAAACTATTTAATTTATTAAAATTGTAAAATGATTTGATTTCGCCATAAATACACATAAGAGAATGTATAACATCACGGCGCCCGCGCGCCCGTCGTTTGCGGAAACAAAACACCACATGTAACCTGGAACAAACAAACAAACATTATAACAATCACTCATCTATATAATGTTATGATGAAATTTATTTCATAATTTGAACATGACGCCTTTTTCCTGAAGGAATAGGTGTGTACTAGATGTGTACTCAGGTGTGTACTAGATGTGTACTCAGGTGTGTACTAGATGTGTACTCAGGTGTGTACTAGATGTGTACTCAGGATTCAGTCCCGTAAGCACACCCACGCTTCGGCAGTTATGTAATGAAAGTCCCATAATATAGGAGGAGGAGGCGAGCCTATTGCCATCTACCGGGCACAGTTCCAGACTCCAGGTTGTCATTGAAAAAATGCTAATGGAAAAATGAACTCTTTGCCTGATCTAGGGACCGAACTCCTCTTGATCGGCAGTAGGGTTTGGAAACCACATCGCCACAGATGAGTCATATGGCGATAAATTACCAAGAACATACAGCGCCATCTATTAGTGCCTTGCGCAAAGTATGGAAATATGCAGTAGAATGGCCAAAACATTTGATTGTGTTAACTTAGAAGTATATTTTTTACAGCCAGGGGACCAAAAACCTGAGTATTTGATATCAATTTCAACTTGATACCTCCACACGTTCCCGCTAAAAAGTGTCACAGACAGACAGACAGACAGACGGACAACACTATGCATATATACGTATGCCTTCAGAATTTATTTTAGATCATAACATAAACATAACATACATTCACGCCTTTTTTCCCGAAGGGGTAGGCAGAGGTGTACCCAGGACACAGTCCCATAGTAGATACACCCACATTTCGCCAGTATGTTATTGGTCCCATGTAATAGGGGGCGAGCCTATTGCCATCTACCGGGCACAGTTCCAGACTCCAGGCAGTTATTGAGATAATTCCTAATGGAAAAATCCAATATTTAACACTGCCTGACCTGGGGATCGAACCCAGGACCTCTTGATTGGCAGTCGAGCATGTGCCCTCTACGCCACCGAGGCAGAGTATTTTAGATCAGGGGTTAAAAAGGGCTATGAGGATGAATGTAAGTAGTTATGCAGGGAGTAGTTCAGACGGAATATGTGTGAAGAATGTAGCATAAGGCCAGAAAAATGAAATAACATAACACCCCCGCAAGGTCAAGCAAAGACGCCATATTAGATACACCCACAATTTCCAAAAAAATAAAAATATACCTACATTTACTCAACAGCAGATGCGTCCAAATTAACACTAACATAACTGGCCCCCATATTTTCTCTATGGCGTGTCGACATAACATGCCTCTTGGCATTCTCACCCTCGTCCACATCTGATTCGCACACGCCGCACTTCAGGCACCCGAACTGGTAATAAGCATACTTATTCCTCACTAGCATATTTATATTATGCTTTAGTTCCAGATAAAAACGAAACACGCATTCAGTCGATGGCTTCACAGCAAAATGTTCGGCATAAACCAAATGGGTGAGCAAAGACCGTATGGAATTGAAAACGGCCTGGCAATCTACGCATGTGAACGCTGCACCCTCGCTGTGGAGAATGTGGTTACCCTTCATGTACACGCTAATTATATCGCCTTTATTAGCGTTCGCTTTGGCTTCAGCTACCGCGGTTTGGTGCTCAACAGAAGACAATACGTGCTTGATAGCAAGGTTTACGTCAGGGAATGTTTGATCGCAAACTTCGCACTTATTTTCGACAATTTTGTTGGATGCCAGAACTTCGTCATCGATTTCACTGAAGAGGGCCGAGCGGATCAATTTCGATATCGATTCCAAGTGCAGGTCGCTTTCGAAATGCGCGACAATCGCAGCGTAAGATGGCAAGGCGATATATTCAGGGCATATGGTGCAGATGTAGAAATTGCCAAAGCTTGCAAAGTACTCCGAGGGTCGGCAATGGTTTTTGTACAACATAGTCAGTTTGCGAGGAGCGGCGTTGCGCAGATGCTTTTTCTGACGAATGTGGTTGAACAGCACCTGTCTCGGACCCTTCAAAGTCATCTCACAGCATGTGCAGTAGTTCCCAAGTTTACCCGAAGGTTTAATGAAATTCTCAATGATCACGTGATCGTTTCTGTTCTGCGGTTTTCCGGAACTGGCGAGGAATTTCGACCAGTTCAGATCCTTCGGTCCCCAGTCTTCTGGAATGGAACCGTCGGGGCTGTTCTTCCTTGTTTTCAGGTACATCTCGTCTGAAAGCCTGGCGAGGTGCTTTTCATCGAGAATGTGCAGGATCGTCAGCTCGACGGAGTCCGTATTAATATTGCAAAGGCGACATTGCCACCCATTCGGTTGGGTGACAACGTCATGCTTCAAAAGGAAATGTTCGTTGATTTTCTTAATGGCATCAATAGATGGCTCTGTATGGACGGTGAAAGGAACGTGATTGTCAGACTGTAGAATGCAAGACAGGTTATGAATGTGCGTTTCGCTGAAAACGTGGTTCAACACGCTATCATAATGGAATCTTAGAGTGTAATACTCGCAGGCGATGCAGAAAAACGCCAGCTTCCCCGTACGGTCATCGACCAAAGTCAGAAGCTTGTGATCAGTCAGTAATTTCAAGATCAAGTTCTCTATCGGTCCATAATAACGGTATTTCTTCGCTTGCATCTTCGGTTTCTCAGAGTGTTCGTTCTCATCCGTTTCTATGTTCTTATTGGCGTCTGCAGCGAAATTCTGGTAAACATTGTCTCGGATACTCATTATTATGGGAGCGACAGAACTGGTTTGATTCGAGAAGTCAATATTAGCAACATCTAGACACAGCTTATCGTATGCTTGTTGGTAGAACTTCATCGCAGCGCCGATACTGGCCTCCGAATTATCTGGAAGGGTTTTCATTAACGCCGCGGTCAATTTCGCCGAGAAATTCTTGTCCAACTTCTCGGTATGCTTGCTTACTACTGTATCAATGTTCTGAGCGGGTATTTCTCCTACAGCCATAGCTGACAGTCGTCTTGACATATTAGGCAAATAAACCGGCTCGGAAACATCGATACTTTCGCGCTTCATCTTCGGAAGATGGACGGGGAGGTTGAAATGTTTCTGCAGAGACTCCATCAAAGGTTCCTCGTCGTTCAGTTCAATTTCTACATTACAATCTGTACAGATATGAACCTGTTTACAGTTTTCTGCAGTTAGCAGTTCAGCTTTTAGCAGTTCTGGCACTTCGCTCACTGGCAGGCTATTGAACCGTTGTCTCTGCAAGTTGCTCTTCTTTTCCGTTGTAAATATATACTCTACTTCAACGTTTTCCCGTTTCTGCGTGAAAATCTTGCGGTGCGTCTCGTCCATACTCATCAAATACTTAAGTAGGATAGGGTTGGATTGAGTGAGCTCATGGTTGGTCACAAAGCGGAAATGGTTCGCCAGTCGTTTGACCTCGTCAATCTTACGAAAGGACAGCACACTCAGCTCCGACACCTGTTTGGTGATGTCTTCCATGTCTGCGATACTGATTTACGGTTTTAAGACTAAGTCTTGGATTCACCAAGATTTAAAGTCCCCGCTGCGGCCCACACGGACCTATAGCGTTAATGGAATGGTGCAAATTTCTCTGCCCGTACTTGGAATTTCCAAAAATTGGTTTTTGCGTGAAAATGAAAATAAATGCCTCCAAATTTGACAATTTCCGGTTTAAAAAATAATATGATTTTGAGGGGAATATCACGGCATATCAAGATCTGAAACAAACGAGAAAAACATTATACTATTGTAAGCAGACAGCAGACTGACACACTCAGTTATCAACTCCTAGCCTGAACCTCGGACCTATAGAGCTGGAAATGTGCACATAGGTTTCCATAATAATAATATGTAGACAAAGAGTAACAAAGGAATTTCTACGTGAATGAAGTTGCGGGATTCTGAATGATATCTGAATCACATTTTTAGACCCTACAAATAGCACACAGGGACAGGGGCACACTACTTTAAAGTCAGCGAAACTACGGCGCGCAGTTAACAGGCAAGACGACCTCTTAGCAGTTTGACACAATCCTATGGTAAATTTACTAAATCGATGTTTTGTATTCCCCTGTTTCCTCCGAATACAGTAAACCTATTTGATATATTTATATCCTGATATTTTAAAGTTGAAGTAATGTATGTCCCTATCATTTTATTTTTGTTTATAAACTCTAAATTTTTTTGTAGTGAACGTCCAATCACGCGAGTATAAATGGGATTTTTGGTAGTTCACTATGAAAAATCCGAGGGTTTATAAGAAAAATTAACACGACAGGGACATGGTTACTTCACTATAACATTATCAGGATATAAATTTATAGAATGGGTTTATTATATTCGGAGGAAATAGGGGAATACAAAACATCGATTTGGTGTATTTTTCATAGGATTGTGTCAAATTCCTAGAAGGCCATGTACGCTCTTAAGTATTGTTACCATCACGTTGGGTATTTTTTTTTATGATAGTGATAGACAAGACGAGCAAATCAGGTGCCTGATGGTAAGCATCATGATTGCCCAAATCAGACACAGTGCCACCCAGTGTTTTAAAATTCAAATTCTGCGCGGCACTGCACTGCGCCTGTCACCCTGAGATATGAGTTGTTGAATCTCATCATGCCCAGTAATTTCGCTGGTAACATTGCCCTTCAGACCAGAACACAGTAATGTTTGCACATTACTGCTTGGCGGATGAATAACTGGCAAAGGTATAACACGCTGTAGTCGTACGGCGAAAAGGGCGAGTTATATTTTAACGAGGAAAGGGCAAGCGGGTGAAACAGCGAGGCACAGCGAGGTCAAAATAATTATTAAGTCATTATATTCTTGACGAACATTGTTGCATTTCCAACAATGCATGAATAACTCCTAATGGTGGATAAGATAACATTATATTTATTTGCTAAAACAGTTAGCAAAGGACCAAATGCAAACATGACTCATCAACGTTTTAACAATGTTATGCATATTTATTACAATGAATCTCATGTGTTCAGGCTATTTACGGCTTTTACGTATGTTATATGTGACGTCGCTACAATGTTATTGCATTGCGAACAACGTTATTAATGTACTACGTACTAGATTTCTAATTCCGAACACTCACGTTGCTCGACTAAAGTGCGCTTCAATCCGTGCACCTTACTTCAGTGTAGCTTCGACATCCATGCAGTGTGAACGCGTACGGAGCTGTGATAATATTAAGGGAAAACTAATCTAGTATTTATTATTCTTTTGATTTGATAACAAACTATTGTTAACGTATTTGACCATAATAAATAAACGACCAATAACAGATCTAAGAAGTACTGTTTGAGTATTTAAGTGTTTTTTAAGTATTTAACATAAACATAACATACATTCACGCCTTTTTCCCGACGGGGGTTGGCAGAGGTGTACCCAGGACTCAGTCCCATAGTAGATACACCCACATTTCGCCAGCATGTTATTGGTCCCATGTAATAGGGGCGAGCCTATTGCCATCTACCGGGCACAGTTCCAGACTCCAGGCAGCTATTGAGATAATTCCTAATGGAAAAATCCAATATTTAACTGACCTAACCTGGGGATCGAACCCGGGACCTCTTGATTGGCAGTCGAGCATGCGCCCTCTACGCCACCGAGGCAGTAAATTTTTTTTAAGTATTTCATTTTATAGAATTGTACATTTTGTGATAAAATTCATAATACCATGGTTTTACAGCGAAGGTTATTGAAATTGTGTTTGTGTTGTTATTTTTTCTCTCTCAAAGCTTGAAAAAATTAAACGTCAAACGGTACTTAGATTAGAGGTTAGATTTGTTGGGCTATATTGGTCCTTATTTATCAGACCTAGCGTTCACAATTACTCAAACTCAAAAAGATTTATCTAACTAGGTCATAATCAGACACTTTTACACGTCAATGAAGATAAACAGTAATGAGTCTATCGTGCGTTCGGTGAGATACATCTACAAGAAGAACTTGTAGGGCTTAAAATATTTGCTTTGGTTGCATTCGTTTGTTTGGAAGGTGCCGTGTGGTGGCTATGCAGAAGTTTGCAAGCATCTTTGTCCGCTGTGTACTGGTTAACTTTAATGAACTTAGTGACAGAATTTGAGCAAATATTTTTTTAAGAACTGAGACAGATTTTTTTTGTCTATCATAGAATATACGTCAGTGGTTGCGAAAGTTGAATTAAGAAAATGTTTTTCGGCGATAAGACCGCCGTTTGTACATTTTTAACTATAGTTTGTGTCCTGTAATTTTATTTCATTGTGTGTGTACAATAGAGTATTATTTATTTATCTTTCTACCCCTTCGGGAAAAGGCGTAATTGTATGATAATAACGTTGTTATTATGTCTGAACGATAGTTAAATGTTCTCTACTAAGTTTGTTAAGACTGTAGACAGTGTGTTTATAATTTATTGATCCATATTTCCTGTACTTTATAAATACTCAAGATTTATAATTAAACTTTCCTCATAGGCCTCTACATTGTGTTACAAAAACGTGACCACAGAATACAGAATACTAAAGAAACAGAAGGGAAACTCCTCATATAAAACAAAATATAATATCCCACATTAAGGATAATTCCTTACCTCTCTCGGCAACCACCGTAGACCGAGTAGGGGGTACATTGAAAAACAGCGTTGGGGGTATAGCTTATGTGCTCCCAACATATGCTGAATGTATCCCTATTGCCCTATTTCCGCACTACTTGGTAATATTATTATATTTAGGGTTAATTAATGTACTTAAATGTGTAATTTTGTTTATCTTTTTATATTTAGAGGCAAAGATTTTCTTATCTTATCTTCTCATAATCATTTCAGTAAATAGGGACTCTACCTCCCACGCAATAAAGTGCAATTCAGGTCGCACAGTGCCTAACTAATTACCGTTATATTAACATACAAGCTGCCTCTCTTTCTATCGCGTATCTCTCTGTCTAGTCCATAGTAATTGTACCGTCCAGACGGACGCCCAGGATACTTGTAGCTTCATAACAATAATGCGAAGTTCTCAGGGCTGGTAGAGTACCTCAACTCAATCTCAACGACACAATTCCCATACAAAAGTCACGATATAATTACAGACTTGACCGCCTCGTTGGCTCAGATGTTAGTAACTCTGCTTTCTGTGCCGCAGGCCCCGGATTCGATCCCAGGCCAGGTACATTTGTATGCATGAACATGTCTGTTTGATCTGTCCCAGTGTGTTATAAACTTATATAAGTATGTATATCAGTCATCTGGTTACCATAGTACAGGCTTCTAGCCTAGTTTGGGACCAGATGACCGTGTGTGGAAGTTGTCCCATATTATTTTATTATTAATTACGTAATACACAGACACTGCAGACATGGAGTTTTGTACACGCGCAAGAGTGTGCGTGAGGTGATTTCCGAGCGTGGAGAGAACACTCGCTCGCGGGGTGAGAAAGGCCCGATTGGTGGGCGGATGAGAATGTCCATTCTATACGTAGTATTATTATCTGTTCTGTGCTAATACTAAAATATACCCCACTAGGCGTGCCCCGGGGTTTCACCTGCTTAGACATCGTTCCCGTGGGAATAAAAAGAAAAATATGCCCTATGTGTTATATCAGGGTTTAAGCTATCTGCATTCTAAATTTCAGCCCCATCGGTTTATTAGTTTTGGCGTGAAAGAGTAACAAACATTCATGTATCATCAAACCAAAATCGCGCTAGATGCCAGTTAGAAAACGCGTTTGTTACAGAGGTAACTTTTTTACATTGTACTGAGATTAGAGAAGCATATATTATTACATTATATATTATGTATATTATTGCAACACAATTCTTTCTATTGAAAGTTGTATTTTACATGCAACCTGCTGAAATTTGGTATGGTAGTTAGTAGCGTAAAGAAGTAACAAACATACGCAAACCTTCCCTATAATATGTATTTGACACGGCTGTTTACATTCACATATAATGGCGGCAGGAAATAAGCATTATCTCATATTCAAGGTTGTGAGTTAATATCTAATCTGTATTTACCTAATCGTTTAATTTTGTTCCTTCTTTAATATATTAACTGTAATATTTATTACAGTTATGATAATTTTTAGATTTGGATTTTAATGCGCCTGAGATGAATGAGGGGCCCGCCTGGGGAAGTACCACACCTTTGCCAGTTATTCATCCGCCAAGCAGTAATGTGCAAACATTACTGTGTTCCGGTTTGAAGGGCAATGTTACCAGTGAAATTACTGGGCATGATGAGATTTAACAACTCATATCTCAGGGTGACAGGGACAGTGCAGTACCGTGCAGAATTTTGAATTTTAAAACACTGGGTAGCACTGTTTCTGATATGGGCAATCATGATGCTTACCATCAGGCACCTGATTTGCTCGTCTTGTCACTCACTATCATAAAAAAAAAATGATTTTTCTATTAGGAATTATCTCAACTGCCTGCCCCAGTAGCACAGTGAGCAGGGAAATGTCACAGGGGGTCAGAACGAAACAGCAGATATGAATTGTTCGGGCTCGAAAGAGAAATAAAACGGGGAAAACTAGTTATCCCCGTGCCATCGAAATGGCAATGTCATCGAACTTGACTCGCCCCCTATTACATGGAACCTATGTTCCATGTAATTGGGACCGATTTACATACTGACAATGATATACAGACAGAGATAAAACAGAGACACTCATGCGCACAAATGTTTGACTTGCCCGGGGATCTAACCCAGGACCTGCGGCTCAGAAGGCAGGAGAACTACCGGCTGAGCCAACCGGCCAGTCATATAAATAAAAATATAATTATATTGATTATTGAACTCTGTGAGCAGGGGCGCATGTTCGGGAAGTATCTGGACTCTTGCAACCTGAGATACAAGGTTGTGGAAAACCTGAAACTGTGACAATATGGGTTGTCCACATAACACATATGAATTGACTCGAGCAGTGTCATTGGGGTGACCCGGGATGGTATTACGAACATGCAATCGCGTAACAACAGCAGTAAATTTTGCAGTCAAACATCATTTTATGTATGCCGTTTGACAGCAGCCAGTGTGCATGCGCAGGTGCAGAATTTGTTCAGGTTCTGGTATGCTCACCAGACCAATCAGGTGAGATGGGATAGTGGTCTATCTGAGGAGTACAGATTGGAGTGTGGGGTTAGACAGGGAGGAAAGAGTTCTCCCAAGCTCTTCAATCTGTACATAAACGACTTGATCGTTGAACTCAGTGGACAGCATATCGGATGCTATGTTGATAATGTTTGTGTAAACAATATCAGTTATGCGGATGATATGGTATTGCTGAGTCCAACGGTCAGTGCTCTCAGAAGACTGCTAAAGTTGTGTGAGGAATATGCGAGTAGGCATGGACTCGTGTATAATAGTAAGAAGAGCGAGTACATGGTCTTCAGGGCTGGCAGTAGGAGCCCGTCCGTTGTGCCTCAAATATTACTCAATGGCAATGAGCTGCAGCGAGTTAAACAATTTAAATATTTGGGGCATTTTCTTACCGAAAGCCTTGATGACCATGTAGACATGGAGAGGGAACGCAAGGCGCTGACAGTCAGATGCAATATGCTGGCACACAGGTTCGCACGGTGTAGCAAACAAGTAAAAATTACACTTTTTAAAGCCAATCATTCTACACCGGCAGCCTGTGGACCAGTTATACGCAGAGGACTCTCAGCGCCCTGCGTGTCCAGTACAATAATGCTTTTAGGGTGCTGTTGGGACTTCCTCGCTTCTGCAGTGCGTCGGGTATGTTCGCAGAGGCGCGCGTAGATGGCTTTCACGCCATCAGACGCAAAAGAACTGCGTCACTATTGAGCAGATTGCGGGGCAGTCCCAACAGTATCCTGAAAGTCATTGCTGGGAAATATGACTCTCCATTAAACCGAGCCTTTGTTCGGGTACTCATTGAATAACTTGGTTATTTCAGTGAGTGCTCGAGCAAATTATTGTTTTTCTTTGTGTAATTGTGTTGTTTTTGTACCTACTAACATTTATATTTAGAATTTAGATTTAAGTCTACTAACACAATTGAGCCATTGTTGCTTGTTAAATGTGTAAAATAAATAAATTAAGCAATTAAACGCTTCCCACACTTCTACTGCTGTTCTGTGCTAAGAAAGGATTTTTGAAAACTCACATTCTAAGGGAACCAAAAAGAGCGACAAAGTTTTGGTATAAGACTTCCATATTTTATAATTGCAAGCAGGCAAAGCTGCTGTTCTTACATTAGGTTATGTTACCAGTGAATTAACTGGGCATGACGGGTTTCAACAACTAATATCTCAAGGTGACAGGCGTAGTGCAATGCCGCGCATAATTTTGAAATTTAAAACACTGGGTGGCACTGTGTCTGATATGGGCGCAATCATGATGCTCGCTTACCCTCAGGCACCTGATTTGCTAGTCTTGTCACTCACTATCATAAAAAAAATTGATCAGCTGATCGGCAAATTTGTTAAGAGCCATCGGTTTTTTTTTTTTAATTTCGCAATTCCACTTGCAAGTTGTTTAAGTTGACAGGTTATGCACCTCCTTAACAATTAATACATTTTGTTACACACATATTACTGAACCAATTAAGTTTAAATTTGGAACATGAACAGTTTCGACTCTTGACACACACCATGCAATTATTTTTACTTAAACTTCGTGGCGCAACTGGTAAATTAAAATTAATTTAACATGTACTCGGTATGAAAATAGTTCACTCATCCAGTTTTAGAGGCCGTATGAAAATCTAATGCAGAATAAAATGTTTGAATTATATGCTAGGATTCCATTTTATTCATGTTTATGGATAAAGAAACAAGGCGAGGAAAAATTACAATATTTACTTAGAGCTACGTGACTTTGCGTAGGTAGGTACTTTAGTTACTTGTAAATCAACGAATAAACATTTTGCTTTTGTCTTTTAAATTTGTCTTATAAACAAACATTATTAAAAATAACTGTATAGTACTTTGTAGGACTTTTGAAGTGTTATCTATTACAAAGAAAAACAAATGGGCACACAGTAAAAGTATTATAAATTTTGGGGTTATAATGAGTATGCAAGATTTATTTTCCATATTCAATGGTGTAAATTGTGAAGAAAAGTAATAACTGTGTTGGTATTTACCTGGAAATCTTGATTTTGTGCATTGTAGCGTGTACCGCTTAGTATTTTTTATTTTGTACGGGCATTCGGTGACAATGGAGGTGGTGACATGACAGACAATGAATTTGACAGTTCGCGTACGGAGTACTCGGCACTCGGAATACGGGCCTCGGGTGGTGATTTTTCCGTAATATTTAGGGTGACCAGCTTTTAAATTTTCCCTAATTATTATATTTCTAGTTTCTTTGTGCCGCAACGCGTAATAGTTTTCTCTGTTAAATATTATGTTCAATGACAATAACTTTTTTTTTTCAACATGGTTCCCACTTTGCACTATGTACACAGGCAGCAATATCACTACATAGTATAAAACAAAGTCGCTTCCCGCTGTCTGTCCCTATGTATGCTTAGATTTTTAAAACTATGCAACGAATTTTAATGCGGTTTTTTTAATAGATAGAGTGATTCAAGAGGAATCTACTAGAGTATTGTACCTACACCTCAAAAAGGTCAACAAAAAAGTCCCCGATGGTATATGTCTATCTCTTAGGGATAACCCACAATAACCAATTTTTAATCCTTTACTTTTTACGAGAAATAATGGCTTATTTACGAAGCGATTTAACCAATACAGCATTTATCCTTATCCAATTTAGTACCTTAAATACATTGCGCACAATACATTGTGTTTAATATAGATCATTATGGCCCTTTACAGCATGTTAAATGAATAGTTTTGAAGATGTTACAAATTTAAAATGCAGGGACATAGCGGTTGCGGCGGTACCGGCCGGGGAACCGGCGGCGCGTGCCTATTTATAGCGCGTCGAAGGCTTACTTAAGAGTAACCTGTAAAGAAAACATGTTTGTAATGTCTGATGACAAAAAAGCTGTGAACGTTGTATATAAAGACATTCTGTAGTATATTTAGTATCAGCATTGCACCCGTGCGAAGCCGGGGCGGGTTGGTAGTTTTACATAATTACGAATTTGATATTACGTTTTTCATATTATCACCTTACGTTTTACCCAGCGTTTAAAAAGTTGTAGCTACGTCATTACTAACGTGTACCTACTACTGACTACTGTTTATATCATATTTATTTTTACCCTATTATTAAGATATATTATTAATATATGTGACCTTAACACTACAAACAGCAGCTGTTTACATCAACCTATTGTTTACTTATTCTGTGACACACTTGTGAATATTCATTAGATTACTTAATTAGCAAAAACAGCAACGTTATGTTAACAACTTCTAATTTTAATTTAATAGTTTGTGTGGCATTATAACACAGATCTAATACCTAATTATAATAAATTAACATCACAGGTTTTTTTTAAATGTATTAATCCCCGTAACCCACAATTACGGGGAATAGAAAATAGTGTAGTAGGTCAGTATCAGTCCTAGCTCTTAATAAGTTTATTTCATTTTTATTTAGTCTTTGAGGCTGCACTGTATTTTGTGGCTAAAGGTGGAATTAATCAAACTCTTTGGAACTAATAAAATAAACAGCCGCATCCGTATGCCTTATCACACTGGCGCGTCCAAAGTGGAGGTTGCTCAGCGAGCGCAAATACTTATAATAAGATCTCAGAGTAGAAAGCGATTCAATGTCATTGATTATGATGAAAGGAAACGTTCGCGGAAGTTTTTTCTCCTATGGACGTCCGAAAACGATCTGCTGGCTGGCCGGATTATATTCGCCTCAGGCCTCAGCCGAAAGAAAATCTGAGAGGACTTATTTATACTGTTCAGATAATAATATTATATAATTTCACCAACGATTCATTTTTCTAACTAGCGACCCGCCCAGACATTCGTGTGGATCCATAAACGACCAAAAATATGTATTCAATCATGCATTCAATTTGTGTCAAGTGTCAAGCAAGTGTCAATTTATATCTGTGATTTGTATGCTCTACTTATTCTGTGGCCTGTGGCTCTCAGCCTATACCATAATTATAGTGATCTGTGGCCTATACATTTTTTCCTATGCTATTTCCTATGGATTTTGTTACAAGGTGTTACATTTTCTTTGAAAAGCTGTTCTAAGTGGATTTAAGCTTCATAGTAATTTCTATTCACAGTTTCTATTTGCATCAGAATACAATGAGTATGCTTGTGCAAAATTAACTACAAATATGGCTACATCGGAAGACGAGGACACCGAAACACCAAGCGAAGATGTCCAAGAAGTCGCCTATTATACGCAGGACGCCGAAACAAACTGCACTATTTGCTACGCGGAATTTCTCGACTCCGAAGACTTGGATCAGCATATAAAGCAGGTGCATCGCGGCAGAAGCATTTGCCAGTTCTGTGACACGACTTACACAGGTCTAGATGCGTATGCCAGACATATTACTGATGTGCATTGGAAAAAGTTGAAATCGTGCCGTTATTGTACGAAAATCTTCACAAATATGTCTAATTTGGTGTCTCATGAGAAGAGGCATGTGCGGAAGAAGGCATACGCATGTTCCCAGTGTACAGTACTCCTGACTAATTGCAAGGAGGTCGAAATTCACGAGAAAATTTACCACGACAATAGTGTTGACGGCGTTTTACTCAAATGCATGGTTCATTTAACTGAGTATCTCAAGTTGTATGCACCGGCAGCGTTACAAGACAGCAAACAAGCCTTAGAATGCATAGTGTGTGGTTTTACCACATTTTTGTTACAACCTTATATTGAACATCTAAATACAGACAAATGTTTGGCACATGTTTGTGACAGGTGTGGACACATAACAAAAAAAAAGAATTCCTTGATTAAACATTACAAGCGTAAGAAAAAATGCCATGATGTTAAAAGTTATATGAATTTCGAAGTATGTCCACACTGCTTGAACAGATATCCGAGAATTGTCATCGAAGAGCACAAAAAATCATGTAAAATAATTTTCAAGTGTCAATCTTGTGAATGCGTCTTTCAAAGTATTGACGAATTATCTAACCATCAAGCGCAAGAACACCCAGTCGAGCTAGATATAATTACATGTAAATTCTGTCGAAAAGAATTTGTGTCTGAACACATTTTAAAAAAGCATCTAGAAAAGGCCCATAAGCCCAAGTTTCATGAATACAAATATGAATGTAAGATGTGTGTAGAGACTTATTTCAAGCATCCTAAGAATTTATTCGGACATTTTTTCTCAAAGCATAAAGATTTCGAGCCATACACATGCGAAATATGCAACAAAAAGTTTAGGATACGTAAAAACTTCACCATTCATATAAAACTGGAGCATAAGAGTATTGGATTCGTGGAATTTGATGATCAATACAATGTTTTCTTTAGAGATAAGAAATCAGACAATCCGTTCATTCCCAAATGTGTTATCCCGAATTTCAATCCGGAAGAATACAACCGCTCAAAAAATATGGACACAGATTTCCTAGAAACAGAAACGGAAAATGAAGGAAAACAGGTTATGAAAACTAAAAAACTTAAGAAAAAGATGTCACATGTGAAAGATATTGTGACTCTTTCATCATCTGATGATGAAGATGCGGAACCGCTTCACTCAGTTAAGAAAAGAATTCAGCAAAAAAAGTTCAATAAACAGCATTTCAAAGTACCGAAACATATGAAAAGTAAAATGATGAAACGTAAAAGTCTTGAATTGACTTGTCGAGTGTGCAATAAATATTGCTATACTTACCAACACTATCACAATCATCTGAAAATGCACAGCAAATATCAAGACATTGATTGTATTAAATGTTCAAGAACATTTTCGAGTAAAAAAGACTTGAACGAACATATGTCATCGGAACATTCAACTTCCAGACTGATAGAGACTTTGAAAACTGTACTTGGAAGAAAACAGGGAGACACCGGTACTAAAACTGATGACACTTCAAATATTAGTCATAATAAAGTTACTAAAAAGCCTTACGAAAGCAACTCATCCGAAAGATTTGCAAAAACAATAAAAAAGGTGAAAATCGATAAAGCAGTCGCTCCAGCTATCATTACATCATCAGACAATATTTCGGCGAAAAAATTCATAGAGAACTTCGTGCCAGAAATAACTGAAGGTAAAGAACCAAAAGAAACCACAGTTTTGACCCGTTACAACAGCCCTTATTACCGACCGCAGACTATAAAACTACATAAGTTTGTACCAGAAAAACCACCCACGAACATCAAGCTAAAGATGCCTGAACGCTTCAAAGGAGAAAACAAAAGAGTGGAAGTTAAAGTGAAAATAGTACAGAAGGCAATAAAACCGTCGACATTTGAGATTAATACTCGCAAATTCGACGATTACGGCGACCATTTTCAAGATGATGACAATTATTATGATAAATACGATTCTATACCAGAAGTCGCTCTAGAGGTCATGCTTGAAGGTACTGAAGAACCTCCCAAAAAACTTCAAGCTCCTCAGAGAATCGTCATACCGAAACTACCTGATGGCTACCCGAACAACATTCACATAGCTACCCTCGCACCTCAAGCGCCGTTCTACAAAATAATCAAGGTAAAAGGGGCAAAGGACGAGCCAATAATTATAGACACGACAGAACAGAAGGAAGAGGTTGAACCGAGAACTGGAGACAACGAAGAATTTGAAGATTTTATAAGACTTAAGGATGGTACAAAGTTAGTGAGAGCTAATCCTTTAGCTCACTTACTTGGTGATAAACCAGTTGAAGAATTATTGCAACCGATTAAAAATAAGCATTATAAACCAGCTATACCAAATGTTAAAGTAAAAGGGCTGTTAGCTGAGGCGTTACAGAAGTTAGATGAGCCAAATGTAAAGAGGCAGAGAAAGAAACCTACAAAAGAGAAAGTTCAAAAGGCACCCTAGTTTAGAGGCATCCGTAGGCTACACGATAGCAAAGAATAGTAACTATTCCTAAGGAAAGAAGCGACACTCACCTCCCTCCTCCATTTAAAGTTGTTAACGACTGCAGTAATACACTTATGCACATATTTGATGGGGTCATTCCCGCTTGTCCCCACTGAATATTTAATGAAATTAGGTGGGAAATCCGGAATAACCCGCTAAATTGGTTAAAATATGTACAGGGTTAACTTTCACTAATGGAATCAAGTCTGAAATCGTGTAAAAATCATTCATTCCATATTGACCTTCTCTGCCTCGGTTGATTTTGCTTCGATTTCTGTTTTCAGGGTACTCAATAATAGAAGTTGTATATCCCTTTCACAGGAAAGGCAATTTGACACAATCCAATTGAATATTACCAAATCGATGTTTCGTATTCCCCGGTTTCCTTCAGAGGAAACCAGGGAATACGAAATATGAATATAATAAATTTATTTGATATAGTGGAGTGCTCTTCTTTCTTTCGCATATACAGCTTTAAAAGTACCTGCGAAGGATCTATCCGGAAACATGACGACAAAAGTTAAAGCTAATATTATGTCATCAAAGTACGGCCAGGAAGATCAATCGGCCACGGGGGGGGTTTTCCCAAGGTCTCGCTCCATTAGGAAAAGTATTGAGTCTAAGGTGTTTGAAGGTGACTTAAGAGGAGCCGTGCGCCTTTTGATATCTGATGACTCCTTCGCGCGGGGGGATCCCGATACGCTGGCTACTTTGGAACTAAAACACCCGGGTCCTTCACGTCCTCAGTTTTCCACCTGACCCGGGTACTTCATTTGCTGCGGTTTCAGTTACTGTGGAGGACGTGATATCGGCGCTTTATTAGTTTTATAGTGGTTCAGCAGCGGGGTTGGACGGAATCAGGCCGGGGCATCTTAAGGAGTTGACATCTGTGTCGGCGGGGGAGAACGGAAAGCGCCTTTTAGGTTGCCTAACTAGGCTTACCAACTTTTTGCTTAGTGGCCAGCTAAACCCATTGGTGTGTCCTTACCTTTACGGTGCCTCGCTGTTTGCATTGGCGAAAAAAGACGGTGGTGTAAGACCTATCGCAGTCGGTAGCGTTTTGCGCCGTTTGACAGCCAAACTAGCTTGTCGCGCCGTTAAGGAAGATATGGCAGGATACTTGCAGCCACACCAAATGGGTTTCGGCACGAGCCTTGGATGTGAAGCCGCTATCCATGCCACTCGATCGTTTGTGATGAACCCGGAGAATGAAGACTGTATTGTGCTTAAGCTGGATATTCGTAACGCGTTCAACACTTTGGGACGTTTTGTTGAGTGAAGTTAAGGAAAAACTCTCGTCTCTGTATCCTTTTCTTCACCAGGTTTACAAAAAGCCTTCTAACCTCTTTTTTGGTAATCGTCTCATTTTATCGCAAGTGGGAGCCCAGCAGGGAGACCCGCTCGGGCCGCTCGTTTTTAGTCTGGCCATCCAGAAAGCGATCCTTGATCTCAATTCGGCTTTAAACGTGTGTTACCTTGACGATGGCACTATCGGAGGTAAGCCGGAAGACGTCTTCCAGGATATAGAGGTCCTCATTCCTCGCCTCAAGGACCTGGGTCTGGAGGTAAATCCTTCAAAATGTGAATTTTTCTCCTGCGGAGTCAGCGCTCGTATGCACTTTCCTCGTTTTAATACTCTTCTTCCTGGCCTCAAGACAATATCATCTTCTTATTTTAACCTTTTAGGTTCTCCAATTTTTCTTAATGCACTTCCTGAGGCCATCACTGCTCGAAAGCAGCTTCTCCATACTGCTCAGGAACGTCTTAAAGATTTTCCTGCTCACGTGGCGATTGTTCTGTTACGCACGTGCTTCGCTCTTCCAAAAGTCACATACTTGCTGCGGACTACCCCTACCTGGCTTTGTCCGGAGGAAGTTTCCTCGTTCGACAATGCCTTAATATCGGTGGTAGTCAATCCTGAACATTTCACTAGGCGAGCCTCAGTGGAAACAGGCAGCTCTACCGATCCGGTGCGGTGGTCTCGGTATTCGTTGCGCTCGTGATGTGGGCCTGCCGGCATTTTTGGCATCGGCATATGGAGTTGCGAACCTTGTCACTGTTTTACTCCATTCGAATGGTGGGAACGTGGGGAGCATTCCATTTGTGTCTGATGCGTTGTTAGACTGGTCGGCCCTCAACTCTGGCGCAACGAACCCACTAGAAGCGCACGTTCAGCGGGCTTGGGATGACGTTGGTGCTAAGCGGGTTCATGCGGAATTATTGGACGATGCCGCGGGAGTCGACAAGGCCAGACTACGGGCGGTATCGCAAGCTGAATCCGGGGCGTGGTTACATGCGCTGCCGTCACCTCACCTCGGCACCTTACTTGACGACGACTCTCTGCGTGTAGCGGTGGCACTACGCCTGGGCTGCAAGGTGTGTGAACCTCACAGATGCACCTGCGGTTCCATGGTGGAGGCCGATGCCCATCACGCATTAAGTTGTCGTCGTTGCACAGGGAGGTTCTCGCGACACCACACTCTGAACGACATAGTCCGTAGAGCTCTTGTATCGGCAAACATACCCTGCGTACTTGAACCTCCGGGTCTGAGCAGATCTGATGGTAAGAGGCCAGACGGGCTGACCCTTGTGCCCTGGAAAAACGGCAAGTGCCTAATTTGGGACGCTACTTGCGTCAGCACTGTTGCCGCCAGCCACCTGAGTCGCACCGTCCACTCACCGTCAGCAGACGCGGAAGACGCCAGTAATAGGAAGAGGATCAAGTACGCCGCTTTACCATTTTGTACCGGTGGCCGTGGAGACTTTGGGTTGTTGGGGTGCAGATCCAAAGATATTTATAAAAGATTTAGGGCGTAGGCTAAGTCAAGTGACCGGTGACTCCCGCTCCGGTTCGTTCCTGGTGCAAAGGTTGGCCATTGCCATTCAGCGCGGTAATGCTGCGAGAGTGATGGGCACCTTTGCTCAGGGAACAGTCAGGGGCGGGTTATTTGATTAATTTGACATGTACATTTATTGTGATTTATTGTATACCTTTTATTGACTTATTGTATCTTATTTAATAATTATATTTTATTTGATATATTTATATCATGATAATATTATATGATATAATAACCTAGTGGTGATATTTTGAAGATAAAGTAAACTAAATCCCTACCATATTATTATTAACTTTAATAAACTATAATTGTAGTGAACGTCTAATTGTGTGTGAATTAGGACTTTAGTAGTTCACTATGAAATAACCGAGAGTTTAAGAGAAACTAAAATGACAGCGACATTTGTATAGATAGACTTCACTATACAAATATCAGAATATTCAACATCTATTTTTTCATAGATTTCTTTAAGCTAGGAGACGCTCTTAAGTGGAACTGATAAATAACACCCAGACACAGATCAAACAGACATGTTCATGCACACAAGTGTTTGACCTGGCCGGGGATTGAACCCGGGGCCTGCAGCTCAGAAAGAAGAGTTACTACCATTTGAGCCGAGGCTGTCAATTAATTATTATTATGCAGATTTGCAATAAATTATGTTCTTAATTATTATATTAATTATCAAATAAAGATGTAAGAAAAATTTCATGTTTTAATCATTATCATAGTAAGCCCATATTCCAATGCCTATAACTGAGACTTGGGCGCACCTCTGCCTATAACGGAGACTTGGGCGCACCTCTGCCCTATAACTGAGACTTGAGCCCACCTCTGCCTATAACTGAGACTTGGGCGCACCTCTGCCTATAACTGAGACTTGGGCACAGCTCTGCCTATAACCGAGACTTGGGCACAGTACTGCCTATAACTGAGACTTGGGCACAGCTCTGCCTATAACTGAGACTTGGGCACAGCTCTGTCTATAACTGAGACTTGGGCACAGCTCTGCCTATAACTGAGACTTGAGCACAGCTATGCCTATAACTGAGACTTGGGCACAGTTCTGTCTATAACTGAGACTTGGGCACAGCTCTGCCTATAACTGAGACTTGGGCACAGCTCTGCCTATAACTGAGACTTGGGCACAGTACTGCCTATAACTGAGACTTGGGCACAGCTCTGCCTATAACTGAGACTTGGGCACAGCTCTGTCTATAACTGAGACTTGGGCACAGCTCTGCCTATAACTGAGACTTGAGCACAGCTCTGCCTATAACTGAGACTTGAGCACAGCTCTGCCTAGTACACACGTCGTCATCTTTTCTTGCAGGGGCAGACAGTGCCTAGCCCTAAAAACGTAAAAGGTGTGATGTTTTTTTTATTAAAAACCAATTCCTCCAAAAATAATTTTATTACAATTCAGAAACAAATATTGACACTTGAATATTATGATACCTATTAATAATAACAATTTTCATTTAATTAATTACACACTAAAATACTAACTAGAGACTGATATGACAGTCAACATTTTCGATAAGAAATAATTTAGATTAGAATTCAAAAACATATTCAATTAATTGTTACTCTATTGATTTTATCTTATTACTTACAGCCCAAACAATCTAAGAAGTAAACTTTTAGGCGTGACTCGCACAATTCCAATAACCTTCGCCGTAAAACCATGAAATCTTGAATTTTATAACAAGATATTTCATAATAAGTTTATTGATTCATAAATTTAATTACAAATCTCGCAATCATGGCAAATTAATAACTGTATTTTGTAGATTACCTATCTAAATATTAATTCACCGTTAAACAGGTACCTACAGCACACATTGACACAATCACACAAACAAATGCAGTAAACCTTATGTCAGCAGTTAAGCCAGGTCTACTGCTAAATAAATGTTAATCCGGGTCAGCTGTGGCATGTTTTTGTGTGAGCTAACACAATATCATGTTAATAACATAAAAAGTGGGCGTGGCTTTGGTGTTATTTAACCCCTCCGTAGCCAACCGTTATTTTTTTAAAAGTGAAAATCAGGCGGAGCTCAAATCGCGCTCGACGCGAGCTCGGCCCGCGCGGCACTAAATCGGCTATTTCTTCGATTTCTTGTTAGGGAAGCTATTGTAAAACTTATATATCTAGAAACCTCTTGAAACTACCTATCTTTTAATGTTAACCATTTGTGTAGCTTAATGTAAGAATGTTGTGTAATTATGTCTTTAAAAAGTACATTTGCAAAGTGTTAGACTATGATTGTTAAGTCTTCAAAAGTACTGAAAAATATATATTTAGTTGTATAACTGTATTTTATTTTACACAACAATACCCTAACTCTAATTTGAAATCAAAATATGAATGCCCTTCAAACACTTTGTTTAGTCTAGCAGGTAACAAGACACTCCCTCGAAACATCATAAAAAAAGGGTCAAGTGGCAGCCACTTCTAAGAATTATTGTTTGGTAACAAGATGCTGAATTATGTTATGGTTTTATGTATTCTATACTTCAACGAGGGCTTAATAAATAATTTAGCAGAGCTCTCAGTTAAAATTTTTAATATATTTACCCAAATCATCTGAAGTCATCCATTTTCTAAATTCAAAAAAGGAGTCCATAGTTTTGCCTTTGTTGTTGATAATTTTTACAACGAATAAGAAAACTAATATTTTTCCCACCGAAACCACAAAACAACTGAACATTACAAAGAGATTGTATGGCATTTGGTGAGTCGGAATTAATGAATTTAAAAAGAAAAATACAGCGACTTTACACCGAATAATCTTTTTGGGAGCAATTATAATTTTCTAAAATAACCTTCGTTTACTATTCGTCCAAAGTTTTGCATTTACAATATTGTATGTGTATTCTACATTAATTTACTGAGCGATATTTTGGCAAAATTATAACCACGATGAAAATAAATTTTAATGCTTAATATTCTTAACTTAAATAATATGAATTTTGATACAAAATCGATAGCACAATCCACAGCTCGACAGTTTTACAAAAATATATTATACTGTACATTAAGATTTGGTTGTTCTTCAAGCAAAATATAAATTGACGCGGCCTTTTAGGAATTTGATACAATTCTAAGAAATGTTTTCCAAATCGATGTCTTGTATTTCAGTTCCCTTCCAATTTTATTAATTTATCCCTATTTTATAAGTATTTTTAGCAAATGTAAGCATTTGTGGTTTTAGTCTGTGGCTTTGTCGCTGTCAACAAGAATATAGACAGTGACAAAGTTACGGGTGGGATGGAGTTTTAGCGGGAAGCCGAAGAGTACGTTTGGCTCCCGTATCTTTATCAATTATAAGTGCATTTTCGAGTGTTTAACGTGTAATAATGGTGGGATATTACGTGTTGAGTGTTTTCGAAGATACACAAGTTTCTTGGCAAGTGATGCGTGAGTTAAAATGTGATTTTTCGTGTTCCCACCAAAATTCCGGCAGCTTCTTGTGAAGACCACCACTTAATAGAGCTGTGACTTGACTGAGCTTGTCCTGACTCTGAATTGACTAATTAACTTGAAAATTTATTTAACTTGACACTGGCAAATACAATAACATGTGAGTCCATGAATGTCCCGTGTTTAAGCAGGCTATAAATACAAAACTTGACACTGGCAATACATCCGTGTGGGTCCATAAAAGAAGAAAAAAAAAGTTACTGATTTGATTGAATGACAGAAGTGCTGAGATATAATATACTCTATGGAATAGGCATATAAGCTGAAATATGGCGGCAATGTAGTGGTGATGGAAAATAGATTGAATTATAAGAAAAATATAGTAAAAGGAGGTTTACGAGGCTTATTGTAAGATTTAATAATTTTTACTCTATCTAATGAAATAGTTTGCTGAGAATACGAAAAAACTTATATCAAAATTTTTATAAACTAATTAACAGTTTTATTATCACACGCCATACTTAAAAATACACAAAAAAAAACAGTCGAACATAGAACCACCTCCTTTTTTTTGAAGTCGGTTAAAAATAGGAAAACAGGAATGTTTTACAGAACTTAATCTATTCCAAAAAGGGTAGGTTCTCAATTGACCAAGCGTTTTTTGCCCCAAGAACAACCGTTTAGTATAAAAAGTCAAAAAAATATATAAATTATAACTATCGAGGTATGAATTTTCACATTTAAGTAAATTATAAACTAAACAATAATTGATGGAATTTGCAATATTGGTAATTATTATCATAGACCTAGCTGGGTTTCGCGGTTTCATCTGTCAGGATCTAAATTGTCTACAACGTATTAAAAGACTGCCTCTGGTGGCGTAGAGGGCGCATGCTCGACTGCCAATCAAGAGGTCCCGGGTTCGATCCCCAGGTCAGGCAGTGTTAAATATTGGATTTTTCCATTAGGAATTATCTCAATAGCTGCCTGGAGTCTGTAACTGTGCCCGGTAGATGGCAATAGACTCGCCCCCTATTACATGGGACCAATAACATACTGGCGAAATGTGGGTGTATCTACTATGGGACTGAGTCCTGGGTACACCTCTGCCTACCCCTTCGGGAAAAAGGCGTGAATGTATGTTTTATGTTGTATTAAAAAACTTTAGAGATTGCAATGTCTACAATACTTAATGACCCTTAAGGTCACGTTTTCTTGTTAGTGTGATTATGTGACCAATTTGAATATAGCGATTTGACTTTGACTTGCATGAGAAGTGAATAGTTCAGTTGTTTGTGTATAACAGAAAACGCGACCTTTGCGAGCGGTTTGACACAATCTTATGGAAAAATTACCAAATCGATGTTTTGTATTCCCCTGTTTCCTACGAATATAGGGGACCTATTTGATATATTTATATCCTGATATTTTGAAGGTGAAGTAAACTACGTATGTCCCTATCATTTTATTTCCTTTTATAAACTTAATTTTTTTAATTCGTTTTCTTCAGAAGTTTCAGAGTTTCAGAAGTTCACTATGAAAACACCGAGAAATTAAAATGACAGGGACATAGGTTACTTCACTATAAAAACATCAGGATATAAATTTATAGAATGGGTTAATTATATTCGGAGGAAACAGGGGAATACAAAACATCGATTTGATAAAATTTTCAAAGGATCGTATCAAATTCGAGCTAGGACACGATCTTAGAGAAACTTACAATTAAACAATCCTAATGAATTCAATATAAAATTAGCTGGCTGCAGTGGCACGGTGGTGCGACGACATCGGCGAGCTGGTCGCGGATTCGATGCACAGTTCGGATGCTTGCTCCGCTATGTCTGTTGTTATCTGTAAAACATTATGATATTCATCCATTGGATGCGTTGCGTTTAAGCAAAGATCTCAAAATAGCTCGAAACATAGATATTTTTCATGCAGTGTGAAAACTATTGGTGGTAGATTAAAATAATGTACTAGGGCTTTGTAGTAATTATCAATATTTACAAAATAGTCCACGGACATTATATCCATCTATTTTAGTTTAGTCACAATAATCGAAACAGTCATTATATGCATGCGCTGTGAAAAGTATTGGTGGTAGAATAAAGTAATGTACTAGGGGTTTGTAATACTTATCAATATCTACAAAATAGTCCACGGACATTATATATCTATTTTAGTTTAGTCACAATAATCGAAACAGTCATTTTATGCATGCGCTGTGAAAAGTATTGGTGGTAGAATAAAGTAATGTACTAGGGGTTTGTAGTGAATATATAAAGTATAACAAAGCCTTTTTATTTCCGAAAATGCTACAAAAAACCAAATATGTTATTATTTAATGTCTCGCAATTCGGTATGCTTCTTGGCATAGGCCTCCTCCTGCTCCCTCCATTGAGCTCTGTCATCTGCGACTCTGGTCCAGTTTGGACCCAAAGTTAAACGGATGTCGTCTGTCCATCTTACTCTTGGACGTCCTTGCTTTCTTGTATCCTCTCTTGGGTACCATAGAGTTACTTGCTTGCTCCATTTGTTCAATTTGCAGCGCAACATAGGGTAACCTATACAATCATTGGCACCTAATGGTGACAGATGTCATTCAATATGGAATATTTTCAATAATGCGTAAATAGTGTTAAATATACTCATGTCATTTGATTTGTTGATTATTGGTGATAAATTAAATAAATAATTCCAGTTCGAATATTATTAATATGTAATCAAAATCGACATTTTTAGCAGCAGTGGTCAAAAAGTACAATCATTGGCACTCAAGTACAATCATTGGCACTCAAAAAAAGTACAATCATTGGCACTCAAAAAAATTTTTTTTTTTATATTCTGATTATTTCCTCGTCTCTGATTGGATTTATGTCTGCAGATTTAAGAATTTGTCAATTATTTTGGTATACAGGTGATTTTTTTAAATGGGTATTTAGGGCGTTCTCCGAAACTACCGGGAATTTCGATAAACAACTTACGTGACCGATTTCAATAGTAACTAAAACATCATAATCAAAATTTTAAATGGTTTTACTAAACTTGATCTGTTTGTTGTGGCTTTTTTGTTTGTTTCTTAATAATTCAATTTTACCTTTTTTTACTGTTGACTGATTTATCTGATTTTAAGTACACATTTTTAGTTCTAATTAGAATACAATTGAATATATTTGGTATATCATTATATATTCAAGATGGCGGCCGCCACAAAATGGCGGATTACTTACGTATTTCAAAGTCCCCGAAATACGGGTATTAAATGAAAGGCAATGACTAGAAAAACACTGAGTTAAATCACGAAAAAAAAAATAAACACTTCATCGCAGATTTTAATACAATCATCTAGTCAAAAAATATTTTGAGCCAATCAAGAGGTCCAGGGTTCGATCCCCAGGTCAGGCAGTGTAAAATATTGGATTTTTCCATTAGGAATTATCTCAATAACTGCCTGGAGTCTGGAATTGTGCCCGGTAGATGGCAATAGGCTCGCCCCCTATTACATGGGGCCAATAACATACTGGCGAAATGTGGGTGTATCGACCGAGTCCTGCGTACACCTCTGCCTACCCCTTCGGGAAAAAGGCGTGAATGTATGTTATGTTATGTTAAAAAATATTTTTTTAACTTGGTAGATAGGTGAATAATGGCTAGAGGTAGAAGTGTAAGGGGAAACACTACCCAGACGTAATAATTTACTAATCCGTATCCAAAACAAAAACTTTTTTTACGGTAAGCTTGCAGTTGATAAACTGACCACGACCTATTTCATTGTATGGGGTCAACAGTTTTCAAACGGTATAAATTATAATTTGACCGTAAAGCAAGGAACCCTAAATTAGGTATAACAATTGTTATGTTATGACATTATTATAGGTATGATGATGATTTTCGAAATTTGCTTAGCTTCGGCCGTGTTGACCCTTTTAAAAATCACATTTATATCCTGGCCTCGTTTCATTTTATTACATATAAGGTTCTATACCTCAAAGGAAAAAGGGGTTTGGATAAGGGGTATGATAAAGGGTATGAAGTGTCAATTAATATCTAATACCTAGGTTGTCTGCAATTGCTGCCGTGTCTGCCTTGGAGCTAAGCAAAAATCTAATTTTGATATGTACGCAAACAAAGGTACGGCGATTAAATATAAAGTAGGATGTGGGTTCTTCGGTCCTTAGCTAAATTTAATCATAACTTATTATTTCAGCTCGGTATTGAACCCTACATTAATCAGAAATAGGTACGCATGTCACCCTGATAATTATTAATTTATTATTTAAGTATGCATTTGCGGTTTTTTACCTAAAATACTTTACATTGGTTACCAGTAAATCCTATTCCAACGAAAGAAATACACAAAAATTGCCAATATTATGCCAAGGTACAATCATTGGCACATGCCACGGTATAATCATTGGCACTGCCAATGATTGGATTTGATCGATAATATATGTTAAATCCATGCGATATAAATTCCATTACAATGTAAATGAATTTCAACACAAAATAAGTCGCATTTTAAAAAACATTTAAAAAGTACAATGATTGGCATTGGTGCCAATGACTACACCGTCATAGAGTTCATAGTGCAATTATTGGCATATCAAAAACTGGCAAAGTAATCATTGAATTGCAAATCTTACACAAATATCCCAAATTATGCACCTTCTCTTACGTAAAAATTACAAACATTAAACAAAACTTGCATAAATTTAATTATTTTAACGCAGTTTTCTTTTCTACTTCTCAAACTTTTTTCAAATCATCAGCAGCAATGGCGCGCAAATTTATGAAAAAAATAAATCCCGCCAATTTAACTGTCAATGTCACTTACAATTTGGTTTTGGCAGACGCTAAATTTAAAATACTATTTAGGAAAAAATATTAGAAATGGCTGCAGTCGTGTTGTGTTATAATATTACGATTCAAAGTTGAAAGTGCCAATGATTGGGGGGGTGCTAACAATACTACCGGTTACCCTATGTCCCGTCCATGTCCGTGAATATATAAAGTAGTGTTAGCTATCACTAGTTAGAAGAGGGGATAGGACGGTCGAACGATATAAAAGCGGGCGATTTCCAGCGCTCGAGCGCCCCTTCTGGGGTGCCAGGGCAAGTCTGACCCCACGTATTCTGGCTCGGGCCCAAGCCGAGGTTCGTACCGTGTAGCGCTCGAGCGCACTTTGCCTTCAGCCGTTGTCGAAGAAACATCACCCTGACATTTTAATTCACGTCATAGTTTTGTATCGAATCTCTGCCCAAATTCGTCTAGAAATTGTATTTTCGATTATTTTGTTTTCATCAAAATTGTGAATCAGTTGGAATTTATTAATCCTTAGTTTTTTTTAGTTTAATTAGTTAGAAGTTTACAAGAGTAGTGTTATGTTATGTATGTGTTACCTTGAGTGTAGCGGAGGCGGTACAGTCGGGCGGCAGTTTGAGTGCGTGCAACAAGGCGGCGAGATGTTGCGGCGGCTCCCCGCCCGCTGCGGCCAACTGCACCAACCGGGCGCCCATCTCGGCCCGCGCGGCCGCGTGACGACCCGACCTGGGGATTATTTTATTACATAAACATATAAACATACGTTCACGCGTTTTTCCCGAAGGGGTAGGCAGAGGTGTACCCAGGACTCAGACCCATAGTAGATACACCCACATTTCGCCAGTATGTTATTGGTCCCATGTAATAGGGGGCGAGCCTATTGCCATCTACCGGCCACAGTTCCAGACTCCGGGCAGTTATTGAGATAATTCCTCATTAGGAAAAATCCAATTTATTTTATTATGTAATAATAATATGAGCAGAGCACATAGCACGTGTAGAACTGATGGCCGATGGGGGCGTAAAGTTCTCGAATGGAGACCACGGACTGGTAAGCGCAGCGTAGGACGTCCTCCCACAAGGTGGACAGACGATCTGATAAGTACGGCGGGAGCACGCTGGGTGCAGGCCGCTTACAACCGGACTGGAAGGAAATCTATGGGGGAGGCCTATGTTCAGCAGTGGACGTCCTGTGGCTGATATGATAATGATGAAAAATAATATGGTACAACTTCCACACACGGTCATCTGGTCCCAAACTAGGCTAGAAGCCTGTACTATGTTAACCAGATGACTGATATACATACTTATATAAGCTTATAACACACAGGGACAGATCAAACAGACATGTTCATGCACACAAATGTTCTTTTTGTCATCTGGATGTGGACTAAGAAAGCATTTTTGTAAATTCACGACATTTGTGCGACATTCCGTCCGTGATATTCTAAGGACCACATTTTGAACATACATACTGTATATATAGTATTAGTATAGTATGTACTATATATATATATGTTAACGGAAATTTATGTAATCCGTCATTGTATACAATTCCTAGGAAATGTATACATTTCCCAGGATATCTGTGTATTAAAAAATCTTTGAAACAATATTTTATACATACATACATACAGTTACGCCTTGTTCCCGTTGGGGTAGGCAGAGACTATTTCCCTCCACTTGCTACGATCCTGACATACAACTTTCGCTACGTTCACTTTCAATAATATTTTATACATTTCCTAGGAATTGTATTCCTATGAATTCCTGGGTTTCATACATTTCCGGTAACATATTTACATATAACATTTTTTTTTTGACAGCCTTGTTGGCTCAGATAGTAGTAACTCTGCTTTCTGTGCCGCAGGCCCCGGGTTCGATCCCCGGCCAGGTCAAACATTTGTGTGCATGAACATGTCTGTTTGATCTGTGTCTGGGTGTTATAAGCGTATATAAGTATGTATATCAGTCATCTGGTTACCATAGTACAGGCTTCTAGCCTAGTTTGGGACCGGATGATCGTGTGTGGAAGTTTTCCCATATTATTATATTATATATATAAATATATCCTAATCCTAATACTATTATAAAGGCGAAAGTTTGTAAGTATGGATGTATGTATGGATGTTTGTTACTCTTTCACGCCAAAACTACTGAACCGATTGGGCTGAAATTTGGTACGTAAGTAGCTTAGACCCTGGAATAACACATAGGGTACTTTTTATCCCGATATTCCCACGGGAACGAAGACTACGCGGGTGAAACCGCGGGTCACAGCTAGTATATATATATATATAGTAGTGTAGTGCTAGTAATACATACTGCACAGACAACCGTTGCAGCGCTCGACAAGCGCCGGCTACAGAGGGCCGCAACGCTTCCAGTCTGCTCTGCACGCCCGACCGGTCGCGAGACATCGACACTAGGCCGCGGATCTAAACGGGAATATGGAAAAAAACATCATTAACATAAAAGAAGACCTCTTCTTAGCAGTTTGACACAATCCTATGGAAAATTTACTAAATGGATGTTTTGTATTCCCCCGTTTCCTCCCAATACAGTAAACCTATTTGATATATTTATATCCTGATATTTTAAAGATGGATTAAAGTTTATCCTTGTTATTTTATTTTTGTTTATAAACTCTACATTTTTTTTGTAGTGAACGTCCAATCACGCGAGTAAAACTGCGATTTTTGGAATTTCACTATGAAAAAAAAACCAAGGGTTTATAGATAAATTAAAATGACAGGGACATAGGTTACTTCACTATAAAAATATCAGGATATGAATTTATAGAATGGGTCTATAATATTCGGAGGAAACAGAGGAATACGAAACATCGATTAGGTAAAATTTTCATAGGATTGTGTCAAATTCCTAGATGGCCATGTAAGCTCTAAACCTCATCAAATAGATTAAAAAATAATAATAAGATCATAAATAAATAGTACATACCTCGTTACAAACATGTAAATATAGATATAACGCCTGTCCGCCGCCAGTCCAGCCGCTCAACTCGTTACGTTCCGCGGCCGCGTTCATCTTGTCCAATAGTGACGCTATACTTTGTACATTATCTGTAATTATATTAATACGTTGGACTGTTTTGAATGTTTATTGCACAATATTGCAATGAGGGTCAAACACCAGAGCGCCCAGCACGAGGTTTTTGGGGCTTTCAGAAAAACTTCTGACACTAAATCGCAGCAACTCTAAGAAGTATTGTTTGACGTTTCATCTTTTCAAGCTCTGAGAGAGAAGAAATAACTTTGCATAAGGGTAACTCGCACAATTTCAATAACCTCCCCCGTAGAATCATGAAATTATGACATTGACCTGGCCACATATGATCAGGATGCTGGCAAAATGACAATAATACCAAAAAATTTGTATTTTCATCAAACGTCTTTTTAAGTTAATATTTTTTAGCCAGGCTTAAGATAAAAAAGGTGATAAAATAAAAAGTATTTTCAGTAATATCCGCTTTTGACTACGATAATATGAGCCACCATGACAGTTTTTATTTCTCAACAGCACCTTTAGAGTTTGATGAGAAAGGTTGGTCATAAAAGTACAGAATTAAAAATTAACAAAAGAATAAAAACTTTTTGGTTGAAGTGAAGTATGCTGGAATGGCGGAACATATTCAAATAGTAACTCTGCTGATGTCGTTTTACATTTATTTTAAGTTTTTTTCGGTTACTACTTTTGTAATATATTACCGGTTAAAAAGTGTAATTTTATTATGCTTAGCTTGGCATGAGAGCCGTTAAGTCAGTCATCAGCATATTTTATGTAAGGCGGTTAATGAAGGTCGGGCTGATCGTTTGTGTATAGATTAAAGAGTAGAGGCGCAAGGATACTCCCCTGCGGAAGACCATTATTCTGTGTGCGCCATCTGTTTTTTTATGTACGCCTAAGATGTTCACAAAACGTCGGTCTTTAGTGGAGTCGGCTGTTTTTCCTAGTAGGCTCTTAATGTTAACGGTATCAAAGGCTGCACTAAGATCAACAAAGACAGCGCCTGTGAGTAGTCCTTTCTCGTAACCGTCCTCCATGTTAACAACACATTTTAGACACGCATTTAACACAGGTTTAACACTTGAGAATAGCAAGATTTTTCAGGGCGAAAGCCAGCCTGTTCGGGGATAAGTTTTGGGTATTGTAGTATTTAGACGCAAGCGCTCAAACAGTTTGTACGTGTGGCACAGCAGTGAGATATGACAAAAGCCTTTTGGGTCATTTGGTGATTTTCCTGGTTTGAGTAATGCGGTGACCTTTGTTCTACGCCATATCTTAAGGATTTTGTTGGTAGTGATGCACATGTCCAACTTAACACACTTACACACTCAAGAGCTTAGAAATGCAAATTTATTTTAACTTACCAGCTAAAACAACCTCTGGTAGCAATTCGTCTAATAATACTTTATGCGCCGCGTTCCATTGCTCGGCGCCGACTAGATATTCCGCTTCTAAAGTGGGCAGATGCTACAAACAAACGAAAAATATATTGTGTAAAATATATTGTAATGGTATGTATGCTTTAAGTAGTGTCCGTACCTATACACCTGAACAAAACCGCGTTACCGCGTTTTACGAACATCGTCATCTAGTTCCAATCTAAATCAGACATGTTTATCACTTTTTTTTGTTGTTAATTTTTACGGTTTTGGGATTAATTCTTTTACTTAACATAACACATAACATACATTTACGCCTTTTTCCCGAAGGGGTAGGCAGAGGTGTACCCAGCGGTCACATAGTAGATACACCCACATTTCAAAACCCCTGCAACATTTTAACCATTCAACTTTGTACATTTAGACACTTACACAATCGAACCATTTGGCAATTTATTCATGTGAACAGCCATGTCCCGTAACGAATAAATCGATGTTTTGTATCCCCCTGTTTCCTCCGAATATAATTAACCAATTTTAAATAAATTTATAGCTTGATATTTTTATAGTGAAGTGTCCCTGTCATTTTGGTTTCTCTTATTCACAGTTTTTTCCTTGTGAACTTTTTAAAAAATCCCTTTTTTTTACTCTCGCGATTAGATGTTCACTAGAATAATATTAATATAATAGATTATAAAAGAAAGGAAAACGTCAGGGACATAAGATAGTTTACTTCACCTTCAAAATATCAGGATTTAAATATATATATTTATTTTCTTGTTACGACTATTTTCACAGGTGACCCTAATACAACGGCTGTTCAATTTTACATAATTAATATTATATTTTAATCTAGGAATTTAGCAAAAGATGTGCAGATATTTTTGTGTATTCAGTCACAGTACAGATAAATACGTCAATTTCTTCTGCTATGATATTGATAGTGCGAAATGTGCGCGTAAGAGGCGCTTCACGTATTCGGAACAAAACGGAAACAGGAGAATACAGCGCACCGATTTGTTATTTTTTTTCATAGGATTGTGTCACACTGCTAGGTCCTCTTTCCTGTTAATATTCCACTGCCTCAATGACGTAGTGGTTCCCAAGCACTATTGCAAATCCTGAGGTCCTAGGTTCTTGGATATTATTTTCTATATCAAATAAGTTTACTATGTTCGGAGAAAACAGGGGAATGCAAACCATCGATTTGATTTTTTTTTCATAGGATTGTGTCACGCTAAGAGGTCAGTTTCCAGTCAAAAACTCAAAAAGATTTATTCAAATAGGCCATAATCTGACACTTTTGCACGTCAATGAAGATTAACAGTACTGAGTCTACCGTGTGTTCGGAAAGATACCTCTACAAGAAGAACGCACAAGAAACTTGTAGGGCTTAATTTTTTCAACAGATAGTTTCACAATATTCGGTTTGGTTACATTCGTTTTCTTTGAAGGTGCCGCGAGGCGGCTATGCAGAAGTTTCCAGGCATCTTTGTCCTCTATGTACTGGTTGACTTTATAATATAGTTCTTTAGTATATTTGTTTTCATATAGGTTTTGAATTTACCCTCTGAGAGCCCAGTTATCTCTTTTGGGAGGTGTACTATTGATTCGCATAATGTCTTTTGTCATAAAAATTTTCCGCATACATCATTTGTCATAACCTCCTCCAGTCATAATATTGGAAATGCATATTTTTTTGTAGTAATACTGATAAATTGTCCTAAAATTTAGTTGCTATAATATTTATGTGTATAATAGTTTTTATTCCTATTGTTAGTTGTCATAATGGTTGTTATGTATAATTTTATAGTTAATAATGGTGTATGTCCTAATTTTCATTGTTCATAATTGTTATTGTATATATTTTTGCAAGTGAGGTATATTATAGTGTTGTCCTGAATATTGCTTATTAAGTATGTTTACAAATTCTACTAGGATCTCGCCGTAACTCACATACCCAATAATAACATTTTTTATTTACTTGATTTTTTGTATATGTAAATCCACTGATATTTAATTTCTTGGCTCCTCTTTTTGTTGTAAATATTTTGCACTCGTTTTCCATTGTTTTCCATTGTTCCAAATATTAACACTAAAATTTGACTTTATGTAAATAACACATACTGACTGAGTCCTGGGTACACCTCTGCCTACCCCTTCGGGAAAAAGGCGTGAATGTATGTTATGTTTAACACATATAATAATAATAAAACTACCTTTATTTTTATTCATAATCAGTAATATCGCCTTACTATCATATTTTTTATCGCAATGTGATATATCAACAGTTTGCTTCATAGAAAAGATGTTTACTACGTTAATGAGTTAAGAACATTCAAAATTCTATTGGTTAGGTTAGGTTAGATTTAATTTATATTTTGACAAAGTTAACATTCGAGCAATATATGATTATGGCACATAATTTTAGTGATATCAATAGTTAGGACATGTTAGGATTATGGCATAAAATAATATGGTTATCAACGGTTACGACATAGAATATTAATAGTATGCGAATGAATAGGGAACCCTTTTGGGATTTTATTATAGAAACGTACACTATTTCCTAAGAATGTCTTTTTATTTGTTTTAGATAATCTAAAGCTAGGTACAGCTATTTTGTCTTTATTCCTAGTATTAAAATTATGAAGGCCACTATTTAATTTTAATTTATGTTAATATTAAGGTACATACCTCGTATTTAGCTCTATAAGCCTGCGCCAAGAGCACCCATTTCTGCGGTATGCGCAGTTTGTCCATTAATTCTAGTGCAGCCTTCTGTTCGGCTGTGTCCACTGTGGCCGGCGCGTGCCGAGACAGGATGTTACGGATGAGGTGGCCACGACTGGCAAACCAAAACATTATATTAGGATGTTGTGTGGGTACTGGTAGGCCTCTTCAGCAGGGGCCCGCCTGGGGAGGTACCACACCTTTGCCAGTTATTCATCCGCCAAGCAGTAATTTATTTATTTATTTTCAATTATAACGGCCGGAACCAATTACAATAATTGACATCTATGATAATAAATTCTGAATAAATTCTAAAAAAAATTATATGCTAGGAACATTAAAACTATGTACAATAATAGAAAAAAAAAAATAATAACACTAATAAAAATAAAATCAAAGTTTTAACATAAAAATAATAATAATTAATATACTTACAAAATACTAAAAATATTAAAAATATAGCTCACAGTATGTGAGACACAAACATGTAATGTGCAAACATTCCTGTGTTCCGGTCTGAAGGGCAATGTTACCAGCGAAATTACTGGGCATGATGAGATTCAACAACTCATATCTCAGGGTGACAGGCGCAGTGCAGTGCCGCGCAGAATTTTGAATTTTAAAACACTGGGTGGCACTGTGTCTGATATGGGCAATCATGATGCTTACCATCAGGCACCTGATTTGCTAGTCTTGTCACTCACTATTATAAAAAAAAAAGTGGAAAACCCTTTTTGTCAGTTTCATGTCGACAAGATTCCTCCGCGGCTCCGACATGAGCTAACAACTGCCCCCTACATAACTTATAGGAAGCAGCCGATATATAGACTCACGTGATATCATGAGGATGGTAGCACAAACACTGTATAGCTAGATGCCACGCGCCGCTCGCTTCCAGTTGTTGAGAGACACCAACTATGTGATCGTGTGACGCCACGTCCAACCAGGACGACAGGACGAAACTGAAACAAACGGTACTCGTTGAAAGAAACAAAATACATTTATATGAATTAATAAATGCATATGTTAATAATAGTACTTTTTTCCACACACGGTCATCAGGTCCCAAACTAGGCTAGAAGCTTGTACTATGGTAATCAGGTAACTGATATACACATCCGGTGAGGAGATAGTCCGCTACATAAAAGAAAAGGGCCAACGACGAGTCCCACACCAGGAATTCTCTATTTCACTGTCGAGGCTGGAGTCTACGCGGACGCAGAATTTCAAGTCCTACGTGCTCCGGTTTCCGGTGAAATTTAAGGAGACTCTCCTGGCGCCAGAATTTTGGCCGGAAGGCATAGTGTTCCGGCGCTTTAGGGAGGCGAGACCGAAACATATCATCCCTAAAGCATAGTTAATATAATATTATTATGTATGTTAGTCTGTAAGGTATTTATTAATATGGGCCTCTGGTGCGTATAATTTATTATACGCACTATTGCCTGAAATAAATGAATTTATTTATTATTATTATTATTATACTTATGTACGATTATAACACAGGCACAGAGCAAACAGACATGTTCATGCACACAAATGTTTGACCTGACCGGGGATCGAACCCGGGGCCTGCGGCACAGAAAGTAGGGTTACTACCATTTGAGCCAACGAGACTGGCAAAGGCCGCGATATATGCAATTGCAGGTCGAGTATGATTTTGAATGTCGAGCAACAAGGACGGTTGTTGCCAATACTCTAGACGCTTGTTGTGCGGTTGTCGAGCGCAGTTCTATGGTTTGTTGCAGAGCACGCTGCTGCCTGCTCTGGATCTGTTAACCCTTAGCCGACTCTTACGGCAACCACGGGTAGAGAGGGTGGACACTATGCTAAAGCCGGTAACTCCACGGCTTTGGTATAAAACTGCCATATTTCATAATTGCGAGCGGGCAAAGCCGCTGTTCTTACACTAGTCCTAAATAATTATAATATTATTATTATAATCAAATAAAATATTGTAGTGACATAATATAGTTTATAAGCTCAAAAAATGGGAGAAACCACTGGCTCCTGAAACACAGTTTATACTAGTTCGGGAGCCTATGGATTCAAAATATAACTGTACCATATTTATTATGTCAATAAAGATATATTGATTGAAATAAAACCAAACTTATAATGTCAAAATTAAAGTTAAAAAGATATATTGAAATATGGCACAATTTGACACTGTTGCATGTCAATGAAGACAAACAGTACTGAGTCTACCGTGCGTTCAGAAAGATACCTCTACAAGAAGAACGCATAAGAAACTTGTAGGGCTTAATGTTATCAACAGATAGTTTCACAATATTTGGTTTGGTTACATTCGTTTTCTTTGAAGGTGCCGCGAGGCGGCTATGCAGAAGTTTCCAGGCATATTTGTCCTCTATGTACTGGTTGACTTTATAATAAGCCTTCTTTAGTAAAGTAGATTTTATATAGGTTTTGAATTTACCCTCTGAGAGCCCAGTTATCTCTTTTGGGATTTTATTATAGAAACATACACTATTTCCTAAGAATGTCTTTTTATTTGTTTTAGATAATCTAAAGCTAGGTACAGCTATTTTGTCTTTATTACTAGTATTAAAATTATGAAGGTTGTGGCCCAGAAACAACTAATTTACCACTACTACTTAGACTTACCATAGACTATAATCCAAAGGGTCCCTAGTGTAAGCGGCCGGTCTCAATTTCGGTTTAGTATTGAAAGCTCGCGCGCGTATCAGCTCGTAGCGTAGATCCAATATGCGACGCTTTTTCGTACTCTGTTGGAAAACACAACGATTTGGTTAACAGGCACTGTCATAGATATTGACAGGTCTCCAAGCGCCCACCGACTACACGCCGAGCCCAAATCCGCTTACTCGAGCATGTGCAATATAATTTTTCAAGAACCGTAACACTGCCTCGGTGGCGCAAGCTCGACAAGACACAATCCTATGGAAAATTTACGAAATCGATGTTTTGTATTCCCGTGTTTCCTCCGAGAATAATTGATTTTATCTATAAATTTATATCTTAAAAATTAGAAGATGAATTAGGTTATGTCCCTGTTATTTTATTTTTGTTCTTTAACTCTTCATTTATTTCTAATGAACGTCTAATTACGCGAGTAAAACTGGGACAGTTTTTCATGTTTTTAAAGGGTCATACTTTATTTAACAATGAGTTTGTAGAAAAATGAAAATAACAGGGACATGCTCACTGAAGACTTAAATTTTATAAAAAAAAAAAAACATTGCTCTGGACGCAGTTATCTAGGGAGGAAACACGGGAATACGTTTGTATGGAAAAATCACCCCTCATGTAACCTCTTAATAATATGGGACAACTTCCACACACGGTCATCTGGTCCCAAACTAGACTAGAAGCCTGTACTATGGTAACTAGATAACTGATATACATACTTATATATAACACACAGGGACAGATCAAACAGACATGTTCATGCACACAAATGTTTGACCTGGCCGGGGATCGAACCCGGGGCTTGCGGCACTTATTATTATTATTATTATTAAATAAATACCTGTAACTTTTATTATATTACAAACAGACACTTAAATTGTAATTATTTTTATATAGATCTAATGTATAAAACAGAATAGAATAGAATACTCTTTATTATCACAAAAATAACATAATACATATTAAACTAAAGTAATATAAAACTAATTCTTGGTTGACAATGGGCGGCCTTATCGCTTTAAGCGATCTCTTCCAGGCAACCAGTCTGGACGGATAGGGGAAAGAAAGGATGAGTAGGGGATGAGAAAGGGTACACATTTTATTTCTCTTAAAACAAGATCTTATTATACTATAATATACATACGAGTATTTATATACTCATACATAATATACTTATACCTAAAATATAAATAACATAATATATATATCGCATAAGATATATATAAAAAAAACTATAATGCATACACACAATAAGTATTAAGTATATACATACATTCACGCCTTTTTTTCCCGAAGGGGTAGGCAGAGGTGTACCCAGGACTCTGTCCCATAGTAGATACACCCACATTTCGCCAGTATGTTATTGGTCCCATGTAATAGGGAGCGAGCCTATTGCTAACTACCGGGCACAGTTCCAGACTCCAGGCAGTTATTGAGATAATTCCTAATGGAAAAATCCAATATTTAACACTGCCTGAGCTGGTGATCGAACACGTGACTTTTTGATTGGCAGTCGAGCATGCGCCCTCTACGCCACCGAGGCAGTCAATATTTTTTTTTTTTTTTTTTTATGATAGTGATTGACAAGACGAGCAAATCAGGTGCCTGATGGTAAGCATTATGATTGCCCATATCAGACACAGTGCCACCCAGTGTTTTAAAATTCAAAATTTTTAGCGGCACTGCACTGCGCCTGTCACCCTGAGAAATGAGTTGTTGAATCTCGTCACACCCAGTAATTTCGCTGGTAACATTGCCCTTCAGACCGGAACACAGTAATGTTTTCACATTATTGCTTGGCGGATGAATAACTGGCAAAGGTGTGGTACTTCCCCAGGCGGGCCCCTGCTAAAGAGGCCTACCACTACAATATGTAGTGGTATGTAGTAGTACAATATGTAATTATTTATATATATTTAATGTATACTCACATCAAACATAACAACGTCGCAATGCTCGCTATAATCAGGCAGTGGATATTGCATGCCCATGGCGTCGTCGTCCAACGTAGTCAAGTCTATACTTTCATCTGCATCTCGCGTCGTAAACAACGACTCGTACGTACGTAGGATGTGTTCTAACGTTGGCACTTGAGGGCATAGGTATCTGGAAAAATTAATTGTTAAGACATACATATGTATGCATAGTGTAGGGTTCCATACCTAGAACATACATTATTGTAATAATTTGTTTATTTATTTATAATTAGTGCGACACAACAAAATACCTCTTACACTAAATAACACATTGATAATATTAGGAACATTTCATAAAAAAATAATATAAAATTACATTAGTCAATTTCTTAAGTAGTAAAAAAAATTTATTAAAATGTCAAAAGATATATAAAATTAATAATATCTAAAATGTATACCGGTGTTGCAAACTACTGTGTAATAAAGCCCGTCACACACGTAGCTATAATATATATTAATATAAATCACAGCAAGGCATATTACGATATATTTTCTATACAAATATTCGACTGACCGCACACGCAGATATAATATATATTTCTATGACGTCACCAACATATACCGTAAAATATATTATTGCATATTTATATAAACTACTGTATCAATGAAATGAAAGCTAAAATATATATTATAGCATCGTCACCGTGTGTGGTAGTTTGCTATAATATATATTATAGGACGTGTATTAATATAAATATAGCTACGCGTGTGACGGGCTTTAGGGTGTCTATGGAATAAAATCTTTTCTGTGTTCGATAATGATCGCGTTCTTTTATTAGACTCAGCGCCATCTATTAGTTCCTTGCGCAAATTATGGAAATATGCAGTAATGGAAATAACTTTTGATTGCGTTAACTTAGAAGTATTATTTTACAGCCACAAGGTTTACGTTAAAAAGTGTCTTGACAGACGGACAGACAAACAAACAACAAAGTGATCCTCTATGTCAACCTTTGTAATATTATGAATTCTGGCAAACAAACATTTGAATGATGGATTGATTGATTGATGACAGCCTGGTTGGCACAGATAGTAACTCTTCTTTCTGTGCTGCAAACCACGGGTTCGATCCCCGGTCAAATCAAACATTTGTGTGCATGAACATGTCCTGTGTGTTATATAAGCGTATATAAGTATGTATATCAGTCACCTGGTTACCATAGTACAGGCTTCTAGCCTAGTTTGAAACCGAGTGACCGTGTGTGGAAGTAGTCCCATATTATGATTGATGATGTTACCTAGCGGCGGCATGCAGCGCATGTTTCCAGTGCGCTAGCGCCAGTAGCTCGCTCGGCGCGGCGCCGGCCAGTAGCTGGAGCGAGCCGCGCCTGTACGTGGATATCAAGGTGTCGGCGCCGCACGCTCGCCACTGGGACAACTGACGGCTGATTAGAGAACGAAACGCTGGATCCCCTGCGATGCATCAATAGAAAGATCAATATCTGGATGACCGGTATTTTTTTGTTTTTTAATAAAATGACATTTTTTGTAAATGATTCCTAGCTAGATCGATTTATCGCCCCTGAAACCCCCTATATACTAAATTTTATGAAAATCGTTGGAGCCGATTCCGAGATTCCATTTATATACAAGAATTGCTCATTTAAAGATATAAAATATATAAGTTTCGTAAGAAAACTATTATTAGTTTTTTTATACGCTATAATTACATTACAATACAGAAATTAATTATAAAAGAACCACAATTCGATTTAATTTACCTACCAATTTTATGAAAATTTTAATTAATTATTATGTTTTTATTGGAATTTTTGTTGGAACTGTGCCCGGTAGATGGCAATAGGCTCGCCCCCTATTACATGGGACCAACAACATACTGGCGAAATGTGGG
This sequence comes from Hemistola chrysoprasaria, assembly GCA_947063395.1. NCBI lineage: Eukaryota > Metazoa > Arthropoda > Insecta > Lepidoptera > Geometridae > Hemistola > Hemistola chrysoprasaria. The sequence goes on along the minus strand of OX346738.1, from coordinate 4,798,223 downwards.
TGTATCTACTATGGGACCGAGTCCTGGGTACACCTCTGCCTACCCCTTCGGGAAAAAGGCGTGAATGTATGTTTTTAATTACTTTATTAAAACTCGCCCAATATAATTGAATGTTGTCTGCACCTATTATTACAATAGCATTGACCATGTACAATTCTTTATGTCATTTATTCAAATGAAATTATGTAATAATGAAATAATGTATATTGTGTTGGTGTACAATAAATAAAGTGCCACGATGGCGTAGTGGGCGTCGAGTGGGATTCGATCCCCAGGTCAGGCAAAGCGTTAATATATATATATATTGGATTTTTGACAACCGACGAGCATGCATGAAGAATGTGATGAAAGTGGAAGAAGCGAAAGTTGTATGTCCGGATCGTAGCAAGTGGAAAGAAATAGTCTCTGCCTACCCCAACGGGAACAAGGCGTGACTGTATGTATGTATGTATGTATATTGGATTTTTCCATTAGGAATTATCTCAATAACTGCCTGGAGTCTGAACTGTGCCCGGTAGATGGCAATAGGCTCGCCCCCTATCACATGGGACCAATAACATACTGGCGAAATGTGGGTGTGCCTACTATGGGACTATGAGTTCTGGATACACCTCTGCCTACCCCTTCGGGAAAGGCGTGAATGTATGTTATGTTATAATTACAAAATTATATCAAATTAAAAAATCATTTCTAATCCAGTACCGAAAACATGGCGATAGTACCCGAACGAGCTCGTGACCTGTAGTGACGTCACAAAGTTATAAAGTACCATACATCTAACATTACTACGTCACAAAAATGGCGACCAATCGTGACGCGTTCGTAATCAAGTGACATCGTTCAGCGGCGTCGTACTAACATTAGTCGCCCTTACAGCGGAGTCAGTCTATGTCCTGATGATGCGTCGTGTAGACGAACACGTGTCGATATATGAATGGTGTCACTAACAACAATAATACCTAATAGCATTTCCTCTTTGCATGCAATATTGCGGGCGCGAGGGCGGTGCACTGTACATGTTAGTTTTGACACTATAAATCGGAACTAAAAACTTAAGATTCTTGCTCCAGAGGTCTTCTCAATAGAGTTTCGAAAAGTAACGCCAAATTGAATCAATTAAGGAGCCGTCCATTAATCATGTGATGTTTTTTAGCATTTTTTAACCCCCCCCTTCGCCCTTGGTGATACGTGGAGAGATTAAAGACTAACCAATCACGTGTAATTTTTAGTACCTACAAAGAATCGTAAAATTTTTAGAATAATTATCTTTATATACAAGTATAAAGTATAGTCTAATTTTATTCTAGAAAATGAAGGACCATGATATAAATGTCTAGACAGAAAAGTTGCTGTACATTGTTGGTTAATGTACATTGTCCTCGGACCGCAGATTAGCAAGACTTTCTTCAACACTAACAACTGAATATAAATCTTGCAAGTCGGTTGTTGGCACTGTGCTTTGTTGAAGATCAACGTCGGTTTCATCTTACTACACCCCCCTCCCCATTTGTGATATTTCGTGATTTTTGCCGTTCCCCCCCCCCCCCCCCCCCTCCTTTCAAGCATCACGTGATTATGGAAGGCCCCTAACATCTTACCGGCAGCCTGAGCGATAAGTGCAGCCATATTCAAGTCCCCGTTATCCTTGGCCAGCTTGCACGCTTCCAAGATCCTGCCGCCGAGGAGGAGAGTCCATATTCTGGCGCTGTGGCCGTCGTCCTCTGCAAAAAAACAAGTGTGTTGTTTATTGTTATCTCAGCCGTAGGACGTCCACTGCTGCACATAGGCCTCACACATAGATTTTTCAACTTTATGTAGCAATAATAGACAATACTGATGGTAGACTCAGTACTGTTTATCTTCATTGACGTGCAAAAGTGTCAGAGTATGACCTATTTGAATAAATCTGTTTGAGTTTGAGTTTACTGTACCGATTGGCAGGAACTTCGGTGTGTAGATGGTTAAGAGGGTACATGGCCTTCTAGGAATATGATACAATCCGATGAAAAATTGACCATAGCGACCATATTGATAAATCTCTCAGCCTCGATGGCTCAGATGGTAGTAACTCTGCTTTCTGTGCCGCAGGCCCCGGGCTCGATCCCCGGGCAGGTCAAACATTTGTGTGTATGAACATGTCTGTTCGATCTGTCCCTGTGTGTTATAAGCTTATATAAGTATGTATATCAGTCATCTGGTTACCATAGTACAGGCTTCTAGCCTAGTTTGGGACCAAATGACCGTGTGTGGAACTTGTCCCATATTATATTATATTATTATTTTTATTTATTTATTTAAATTCTTACCATCCTCGTTCTCGCCATGTGTAGGTGTTGCCAGATCGTTGTCGGTGATCTCAGCGACGGCCGCTTTCATCCACTCCAACAGTTTCTTGTGACGATTCACTATGGACTGGTCGTCCATTCCGGGGATACCTATTATAAGTTGACAAATGGCACAATTGTCAGATAGAAATGACATAGATAGAGAAGAGATAGAGAAAGGATTGCTGAGGTGGTTCGGACATGTGGAGAGGATGGATGAAAGGAGATTTTAACAAGAGATTTATTTATAAGTCAAGTCAAATCGGTTGGTACTTCGAAGTACGTTTCAATTAACCCATTCTATAAATTTATATCCTAGTATTTTTTAGTGAAGTAACCTATGTCTCTGTCATTTTAGTTTCTCTTATTAACTCTCGGTTTTTTTTTATAGTGACCTTATAAAAAATCCCAGTATCACTCGCGTGATTGGACGTTCACTACAAAAAAATTAAGAGTTTATAAACAAAAATAAAATGATAGGGACATACTTCACTTCAACTTCAAAATATCAGGATATAAATATATCAAATAGGTTCACTGTATTCGGAGGAAACAGGGGAATACAAAACATCGATTCAGTAAAAATTCCATAGGATTGTGTCAAACTGCTAACAGGTCCACTTGTCTGTTAAGAGGTAGCCAACTCAACTGTAGCTTTATAGGTATACTAGTATATGAACAGCTGCTTTGCCCGCTCGCAATTATGAAATATGGGAGTCTTATTCAAAATTAAAAAAAAATAAAAAATTCTTTATTTGTTCAAGTACTAGGTGTTACAATGATTTGTGGCAGCCCTAACCCTTCGCTGTAGTTTACATAACTGTGTTGCAAAGGGTTAGTGTCTTCCCCATGTAGAATAGGTAGGTATATCTATATTTAATGTACTTTTACATTATATTATGCACTTGTAGGTAAATATGAGTACCTAGATTACCTAGATTTATACCAAAACTTTGATGCCATATTTGGATCTCTTAGAAAGTGAATTTTCAAAAATCCTTTCTGAGCACACGTCCAGACAACGAAAACAACCCACATTCCAAGTTTCAAGTCTCTAGGATCAGTGGTTTGGGCTCTGCGTTGCATGTCAGTCAGTGAGTCATTTAGGATTTTATAATAGGTATATAACATAACATACATTCACGCCCTTTTCCCGAAGGGGTAGGCAGAGGTGTACCCAGGACTCAGTCCCATAGTAGATACACCCACATTTCGCCAGTATGTTATTGGTCCCATGTAATAGGGGGCGAGCCTATTGCCATCTACCGGGCACAGTTCCAGACTCCAGGCAGTTATTGAGATAATTCCTAATGGAAAAACCAAATATTTAACACTTGCCTGACCTGGGGATCGAACCTGGGACACTGGGATAAGACCGCCACTTGTACTAGCCTAAGACTATCTACCTACTATATATAGTACCTACTTTATTTACATAATATTATGTTCGCTGTAAGGTGTACAATAAAGTGTTAATCTATCTATCTATCTTGATTGGCAGTCGAGCATGCGCCCTCTACGCCACCGAGGCAGTCAATTTTAGTGTATCCCTACTACCTATATATAATATTATAAATGCGAAAGTAACTCTGTCTGTCTGTCAGTTACGCTTTCCCGCTTAAACCTCTCAATCGATTTTGATGACACTGCCTGAACTGGGGATCGTACCCGGGCCCTCTTGATTGGCATTCGGGCATACGCCCTCTACGCCACCTAGGCAATAGGTATATAGTGATTTATTAATATTACAACTTACCATCGTTATCCAAATCGGCTCCCCACAACGCATCACAAAGCTTCCATACTTCATAACAATATGAACCGCTCACACCAAACTGGAACAAAACAAACAGAAATCTTACTCTCCTTTATCTAACCCCCGACCGAAAATAATAATAATATGTGACAACTTCCACTCACGGTCATCTGGTCCCAAACTAGGCTAGAAGCCTGTACTATGGTAACCAGATGACTGATATACATACTTATATAAGCTTATAACACACAGGGACAGATCAAACAGACATGTTCATGCACACAAATGTTTGACCTGGCCGGGGATCGATCCCCGGGACCTGTATCACAGAAAACAGAGTTACTACAGTCTGAGCTAACGAGCCTGTCAAATGGAAGAGGTGTTATAAGTTTCACGTGTCTGTGTGTGTTTTTTTAAATGTATTACATACCCTTGGTCTATGATTTCTGTAAGCAGCGGAATCATTCAACAACCCCTGTAACGCCTCGCGACGTTCGCTCGCCGAGCTGCGTAACACGAGCCGCGGCGAATGTTCGTTCGCCTCCACGAAGTCGCTGTGTTTGAATAATGTTTCCAGTTGACGCGCGAGGATTTCCTGAAAACATATCTTATTGGTAATGTCTACATAATATTATAATCTATATAAATATATAAAAATAAATTTAACTGTCTATTTATGATATTGAAATTACAGGTTTTTACTAAATACAGTCACGCCTTTTTCCCGAAGGGGTAGGCAGAGGTGTACCCAGGACTCAGTCCCATAGTAGATACACCCACATTTCGCCAGTATGTTATTGGTCCCATGTAATTGGAGGCGAGCCTATTGCCATCTACCGGGCACAGTTCCAGACTCCAGGCGTCTCAAAGAGGATTTTTCCATTAGGAATTATATCAATAACTGCCTGGAGTCTGGAACTGTGCCCGGTAGATGGCAATAGGCTCGCCTCCTATTACATGGGACCAATAACATACTGGCGAAATGTGGGTGTATCTACTATAGGACTGAGTCCTGGGTACACCTCTGCCTACCCCTTCGGGAAAAAGGCGTGAATGTATGTTATGTTATATGATTAATACCTGTATATTATAATCGTGATCAGTCTGTTGCAGCGCCATTCTCGCCACGATCGGTTCCGACCAGTCGTTGTCTGTCCGACCTCGAAGGTATTGCTTTATGTCCGATAATTCTGCATCTGTAAAAGTAACGAATATTTTAATATATGTTTACAAATGCACCACAATGTAACCTTTTAATTTCTATTTATTTTACATAATATGACAACTTCCACACACGGTCATCAGCAGGGCTATTGACGTTCTTCATAATCACCGGTCGCTATCAGGCTTATGTCTTTATGTTCTGTGGTTTGACTTAGTTACAAAGACGTTTTACTCTTCTAACAAGACTTTACTGTCAATTTGGAGGAGAGAAAAGGAAAAGGATAGACACTGCGAGTGGTTCTCACTCGGCACCGACACAGTGCACAGTCTACTTAGTAAGTTTATCATAATGTCTTTGGTTAGTAAGCGGACTTTGACATTTGTAGTTAATGTCAAATCAAGTTAATAGTCACTAAATTGATAGTCACCAAGAACGCCAATAGCCCCCCTGGTCCCAAACTAGTCTTGAAGCTTGTACTATGGTAACCAGATGACTGATATACATACTTATATAAGCTTATAACACACAGGGACAGATCAAACAGACATGTTCATGCACACAAATGTTTGACCTGGCCGGGGATCGAACCCGGGGCCTGCGGCACAGAAAGCAGAGTTACTACCGTCTGAGTCAACGAGGCTGTGAATTAGGGTGTGTCTTTAAACGCATTTTTTAATAAGAACAAACGTACGTTTTGACAGCCTCTTGGCGCAATACGCCTTCAAAAGATTACAAAACCTAACTTTTATCTAAGTATTGTAATAACTGTGTAATAATATCTATGTAAAATATTGGATTTTTCCATAAGGAATTATCTCAATAACTGCCTGGAGTCTGGAACTGTGCCCGGTAGATGGCAATAGGCTCGCCCCCTATTACATGAGACCAATAACATACTGGCGAAATGTGGGTGTATCTACTATGGGACTGAGTCCTGGGTACACCTCTGCCTACCCCTTCGGGAATAAGGCGTGAATGTATGTTATGTTAAATTATATATAAAAAAAAATTCAGCGCCATCTTAAACAAACAAACCAATATGTGGTAGTACAACTTACCTTTACTGAGATCAGCCAAAGAATCGTAAGATGTGGCGAAAGCCAGAGTTCCGTTTGTACTGAAGCCGACGCGAGAATGTCTCGCGCGACATACCGACATGTCGGCGATACACGCTGCGTCCAAGCGACCTACGATTCAATATTAATAGGTACTTATTATACACAACATAATTTTTGTAGTGGTAGACCTCTTGCAGGGGCCCGCCTGGGTAAGTAAACACACCTTCGCCAGTTATTCATCCGCCAAGCAGTAATGTGCAAACATTACTGTGTTACGGTCTGAAGGGCAATGCTACCAGCAAAATTACTGGGCATGATGAGATTCAACAACTCATATCTCAGGGTGACAGGCGCAGTGCAGTGTCGCGCAGAATTCTGAATTTTAAAACACTGGGTGGCACTGTGTCTGATATGGGCAATCATGATGCTTACCATCAGACAACTGATTTACTCGTCTTGTCACTCACTATCATAAAAAAAGGTCTCTTGCTGTTCAACATTGAATCACTTACCAGCTATAGTTTTCTTGAAAGGAGGCACTTTCCTGTGGTATTTCAACACTATTGTCTTCGGTCTAACTATAAGGGGCCTCATTTGTACTTCTGAAACAAAATCAACATAATATAAACGCATTCCTTGCTACTTATTTTGTGACATATGGCGTGCAATTTTGAATTTATTACTATTGACATTTTGTGAGACTTATAATCCTAAAGCTAATATTTACTACAACTGTGGTGTAGTAGTAAGCATATAATATTGTAGTATAATATATTGTTATAGTAAGCATAGATATAAGTAGGTTATAAGACCAACAGTCTGTAATTGAGTGTAGTACAATAAACACGCATAGTATGGAATAACTGCATTTTCATTGACGTATGAGAGACGTCACCACACAACTTTTGACTTTTTATTATTATTATTTTTTGTAATTATTATAATTAAGTTACTTATTTATTATTATGAATGTATTGTTTAATTATTACGTAATTGATAATATGTATAATAGCTGTAATGCGTTCATATTATTACAATAAATAAAAATAACGCATTCTTCTCACTTCTCACTGGTCTACAGTGGTTTTGTTGCCCTAGATATGAAAACGATTTTGGGTCTATTTATGCACACAATTCATGAAACTATCAATGATTTTGCAACGTTTGTTCTGATTTTTCTTTAATCATATTTTTTCATTTCACATTACAAAAATCAAAAAACGAGAAACAAAATAAGAGATATAGGTATTTATAATGTCAGTTTTGAGAAATTAGGATACATCGAAGTAAATAAAGAGGAAAATAATAATAATAATAATATGGGACAACTTCCACACACGGTCATCTGGTCCCAAACTAGGCTTGAATCCTGTACTATGGTAACCAGATGACTGATATACATACTAAAATAAGCTTATAACATACAGGGACAGATCAAACAGACATGTTCATGCACACAAATGTTTGACCTGGCCGGGGATCGAACCCGGGCCCTGCGGCACAGAAAGCAGAGTTACTACCATTTGAGCCATCGAGGCTGTCGAAATGTCGAATATATATTTTATATTTCCATAAAACGCCTTTTATGAGTTTTTCTTTTATAATTTTTCAGGGGACAATCTCTTTTCAAAGACCTAATTGTTCAAAATATAAGATATGCAAAAATCATGAAAATACGAGCACATTGAGAACTTTTATAAATATATTCGTAATCTGGGCACTTGAAAAATTTGCGATGATATCCAGGGCAACAAAAAAAGTTTTTTTTATCTGTAGACAAACGAAAGTTATCGACATAGTAGACAAAAATATTTATACAAATTGGTCACAATCTAACACTTTTGCCCATCAATGAAGATTAACAGTACTGAGTCTACCGTGCGTTCGGAAAGATACCTCTACAAGAAGAATGCACAAGAAACTTGTAGGGCTTAATGTTTTCAACTGATACAAACATACAAACAGTCACGCCTTGTTCCCGTTGGGGTAGGCAGAGACTATTTCTTTCCACTTGCTACGATCCTGACATACAACTTTCGCTTCTTCCACTTTCATCACATTCTTCATGCATGCTCGTCGGTTGTTGGTACTTTTGACCTGACCTTTCCTAAGAACAACATCAATTTCGGTCGGTAGGTCGACCCCTACCGAGTTGACCATACACACTAGCCAGGTCTAATTAGTAATTAAATCAGTACCTTGAGTGATGAGAGACAGTTGATCCGGGCCATCCTCGTCTTGATCTAGGCCCGGTCGGTCGAGCGAGCCCAGTGTGCGGGGCGCGGACGGAGCGCGCGCGGGCGCAGTGTGCGGGACCAACTGGTCGCCCGTCGATACCGACACGTCGTCCTCCATCTCTGTTACAAACATAACAATATGAAATGAAATGAAATGATTACTTTATTTGCATGAATACAGGTATAGAATGTTCTTGCGTATTGTATATAGTCCACTGTACTCGACCAAATTGTCGTGCATATATTTACAAATATACATAGTAATTAATAATTAGTAATTATTTAAAAAATCAGGATGTCAATTTATATAATAATATTGGACGATAAGTACATACTTAATTAATTTACTTACTTAGTAATACATGCAATACTCTTTATTGATATGAATGATAACGTGTTTTTAATAACAATTTTTATAAATTAATGTTAAACGTCACCCGTACAAAATGAAAATACACAGATATGAATGAATAGGGAATAATCTGGCCTTTATTTGCGCGAAAACATATTTTGTTAAAGAAAACCTCACAGTTTCTTCGTACTTATGAAAATTGTAAAAAAGTAGTTTTTAAATTATGTTAATGTTTTCTTGAAATAGCAAAAAAAAAACATACGGTTTTGGTTACAAATGGATAGCACCCCGGCGGGGTACATCTCTGAAACCATCTACAGAGAAATGAGCTCAAAGAGTAGGCTAGGTGCAAGAACTATTGTGAATGGATTGGTCTATATAGATGTAATTTCTAGATGAATGGTTGCTAGACTCCGGCACCTGCCACTTCCGTCTCATGGTGAGATATATTAAATGTTATTATTTGCATAAAACTTATACTTTTTATTTGTCAATGCAGGGTAATACAGTATAATCACACGAACCCGGCACTTCGATAGATCGGCACGTCCAATAATCCGGCACCCTCCGCCCACGCCTCCCTTTCCCCTCTATTCCTGTGCGCTTTGGTCGCTGCGTCATCGACTAGCAGTCTAACTTCAAAACTTATCACGTGCACGTGCTAACGTGTTGTTTCTTTCAAATGAGACTAGTTTATAGTTAAAAATGTCAAATAATCTCTATGAAATGCTTTATTTTATTTATTACCGATGACTTTTTCAGTATAACCCAGTAATCCGAACATTCCAATAATCCGGTTTTTAATAGTGCCGGATTAGTGAGATTACACTGTATTACCAAAGTATCAAAACTACATACTTTCCCAAATTTATGAATAATAAGTCAATAAACTCATTATTATACACGATTAGTGGCCTACCCCAATTACACCTGCTCGACTCAATTCATATTATGTGTTATGTGGACAACCCATATTGTCACAGTTTCAGGTCGACAAGATTCCTCCGCGGCTCCGACATGAGCTAACGACTGCCCCCTACATATCTTATACGGAACTATACGGACTACTACAGTTTAACGTCACAAACGAGACACGGTAGCGTACAGGTGGAAAGTCCACATGGTGAGTTTCAATTCAGGGACTCCGGATTTTAAGACAGGCCGCTTTCTACATATCCACAAGGCCACTGATGGTACATAATGTTTGGAAATGCAAACCGTTTAAACAAGTTAAGAACAAACCTGTTTCAGCATACAGAGAAGCCTTCATCAGTTGTACGTTGTGGCTTTGTCGATGTTCCAATCGAGCCAGTTCACTTGTGGGACTCTTCACGCATAGCACTAGAACAAAACCATATTATTGTATTACATGTTTATACATATATTTTTCATGATAGTGAGTGACAAGACGAGCAAATCAGGTGCCTGATGGTAAGCATCATGATTGCCCATATCAGACACAGTGACACCCAGTGTTTTAAAATTCAAAATTCTGCACAGCACTGCACTGCGCCTGTCACCCTGAGATATGAGTTGTTGAATCTTATCATGCCCAGTAATTTCATAAACATAACATACATTCACGCCTTTTTCCCGAAGGGGTAGGCAGAGGTGTACCCAGGACTCAGTCCCATAGTAGATACACCCACATTTCGCCAGTATGTTATTGGTCCCAAGTACTAGGGGGCGAGCCTATTGCCATATACCGGGCACAGTTCCAGACTCCAGGCAGCTATTGAGATAATTCCTAATGGAAAAATCCAATATTTAACACTATGCCTGACCTGGGGATTGAACCCGGGACCTCTTGATTGGCAGTCGAGCATGCGCCCACTACGCCACCGAGGCAGCCAGTAATTTCGCTGGTAACATTGCCCTTCATACCGGAACACAGTAATGTTTGCACATTACTGCTTGGCAGATAAATAACTGGCAAAGGTGTGGTACTTCCCCAGACCGGCCCTTGCAAAAGAGACCTACCACTACAAAATATATCTTAAAAAATATCTTATAGAATAGAATAGAAAACTATATTATCACGATAAGTACAGAAAAGTTTTTGTAGTGGTAGGCCTATTTAGCAGGGGCCCGCCTTTGGGAAGTACCACACCTTTGCCAGTTATTCATCCGCCAAGCAGTAATGTGCAAACATTACTGTGTTCCGGTATGAAGGGCAATGTTACCAGTGAAATTACTGGGCATGACGAGATTCAACAACTCATATCTCAGGGTGACAGGCGCAGTGCAGCGCCGCCCAGAATTTTGAATTTTAAAACACTGTGTGGCACTGTGTCTGATATGGGCAATCATGATGCTTACCATCAGGCACCTGATTTGCTCGTCTTGTTACTCACTATCATAAAAAAAGAAAACAAACATAATTAAAACTAGAAAACGTGTAACAATTGGCGGCCTCATCGCTCAGAGCGATCAGAGCGATTCCAGGCAACCATGCAGTGACAGGAATTATACTAAGATGCTGGATGTACGGTGGTTTCACACTTTTGACAAATTAATTTATAATCCATATTAAAATATAATAAGTATATAAATCCTACTAAATATTATAAATGCGGAAGTTTGTGAGGATGGATGGATGGATGGATGTTTGTTACTCATTCACGCCAAAACTACTGAACCGATTAGCCTGAAATTTGGTATGTAGGTAGCTTAGACCCTGGAATAACACATGGGGTACTTTTTTCCCCAATATTCCCACGGGAACGATGACTGCGCGGGTAATCTAAAACACAAAAAAATGTGATAGTATAATATACTATATATTTCACTATAAATTATAAAAATCAAAATCTAAAATAATCGTAAATGTCTCACTGACTGGCATGCAACGCAGAGCCCAAACCACTGAACCTAGAGACTTGAAACTTGGAATGTAGGTTGTTTTCATTGTCTGGAAGTGTGCTAGAAAGGATTTTCTGAAAATTCCTATACCGAGGGGTCTAAAAAGGGCGTCAAAGTTTTGGTATAAAATTCCCATATTTCATAATTGCGAGCGGGCAAAGCCGCTGTGTTAACACTAGTCTGATATATTATTGGCTTACATCTATTATCCTGGTAGAGGCTCTGAGATTCCGTGTTGTCTTCTGTCGTGTCCATTTCAAAAGCTGAAATATAAAAACATTTCTTTTAGTAGATAAAAGAAAAAATATCATTTTCTATTCATTTATCACATTCGACTATTATTATTTGTATTGTAAGCATCTTTATATAAATTATTGGAGAATACATATTCCTTTTTTTTATGATAGTGAGTGACAAGACGAGCTAATCAGGTGCCTGATGGTAAGCATCATGATTGCCCATATCAGACACAGTGCCACGCCTGTCACCCTGAGATATTAGTTGTTGAATCTCATCATGCCCAGTAATTTCGCTGGTAACATTGCCCTTCAGACCGGAACACAGTAATGTTTGCACATTACTGCTTGGCGGATGAATAACTGGCAAAGGTGTGATACATCCCCAGGTGGGGCCCTGCTAAAGAGGATTGTCTACATTATCGTTCTTAGAAAAGGCAAAGTCAAAAGTACCTACAACCGACGAGCATGTATGAAAAATGTCATGAAAGTGAACGAAGCGAAAGTTGTATGTCAGGATCGTAGTAGGTGGAGGGAAATAGTCTCTGCCTACCCCACCGGGAACAAGGTGTGACTGTATGTATGTATGTATCGTGGTACCAATAAATAGTTATATTTATTAATTCATTATATAAATCTAATAATAACTTTTTTGTAAATTTTTTGTGTTGACATTAATAAAGATTTTTTTACAACTCACCTCTAGATGCGCCGTTAAGCAAATTCAACGACGCTTGTTGCATGGCGAAAATGCTGTCACCAGCTGTGGAGAGGCCCATACCACCGAGCCCGCCCAGACCCGGCCCGGGGATCGAACCGGGGACCGACGGAGTGATACCCTGAGGCGGCTGGGGACCTGCCACTGGAGTAACGAACATTCTATAAATTAATGCTGTGGAGATGAGCAAGACTAAGAAGTATGACTGGAGTGACCTTGATGGACAAAATGAGGAACAGTGCGATAAGGGAACGCTGTAGCGTGTTGGAAGATGTAGTGGCAGAGATAGAGAAAGGATTACTTAGATGGTTCAGACTTATAATAATAATATGTGACAACTTCCACACACGGTCCCAAACTAGGCTAGCAGCCTGTACTATGGTAACTAGATGACTGATATACATACTTATATAAGCTTATAACACACAGGGACAGATCAAACAGACATGTTCATGCACACAAATGTTTGACCTGGCCGGGGATCGAACCCGGAACCTATGTAGGGACAGAGATAGAGAAAGGAATGTTGAGGTGGTGGAGAGGATGGACGAAAGGAGATTTATAAGGCTAGTGTGTATGGTCAAGTCGGTAGGGGTCGACCGCGGGCGTACTGTTCATGAACAAGTTGATGTTATCTTAAGGAAAGGTCAGGTCACAAGTACCAACAACCGACGAGCATGCATGAAGAATGTGATGAAAGTGGAAGAAGCGAAAGTTGTATGTCAGGACCCACCCTAACGGGTGCGGTAATCATTTTTTTTTTACGTGTCTGTGTGCAGGGAAAAGTATAGGCTAGTTTATATTGGATAGTTCCAGACATGATACATTTTCTATATAATTATCGTCACAATAAAATTTTATGCATGAGATCCGACATATTGCATTTGAAATTAATGGCGTATCCTAGCTACGAGACATTTGACACAATCCTATGAAAAATTTCCATTCTGTAAATTCATATCCTTGTTATGTTCTCACGTTGAAAATTGCTTATAATATAATTAATAAATAAAAATAAGAAAATTATATTCTCTTGTATACCTGTAATATAAACGAATCGAATTAATCATAATTCAATACATACCCGGTGCAGCGGACTTCTGCAGCGCTTGATTAGCGATTTGCCGCTTTATTACATCTGGAGTCAGTTCTTCCTCATCGTCAGACTCCGTCCAACCGTATTTGCTGAAATGCTCCACCTATGACAATAAAGTTATTATATTACTAGCTGTGCCTCGCGGTTCCACCCGCTTCATCTTCGTTCCCGCGGAAATATCTTCCAGGGTCTAAACTTATATAACTAAACTAAACTAAAAACCCGCCTGGGGAAGTACCACATCTTTGCCAGTTATTCATCCGCCAAGCAGTAATGTACAAACATAACTGTGTCCCAGTATGAAGGGCAATGTTACCAGCGAAATTACTGGGCGTGAAGAGTTTCAACAACCAATATCTCAGGGTGACAGGCGCAGTGCAGTGCCGCGCAGAATTTAGAATGTTTAAAACACTGTGTCTGATATGGGCAATCATGATGCTTACCATCAGGCACCTGAATTGCTCGTTTTGTTACTCATTATCCTAAAAAAACCGCTGACAACGTTTCCTGCATTTGTTTTTGTGATTATGTGTACTGGTTACCTCACCCCAATACATACATACATACAGTCACACCTTGTTCCCGGTGGGGTAGGCAGAGACTATTTCCCTCCACTTGCTACGATCCTGACATAGAACTTCCGCTTCGTTCACTTTCATGACATTTTTCATACGACATGCTCGTCGGTTGTAGGTACTTTTGACTTGGTGATATTATATTGATCTGAAATTTGAAGTAATATTATGATAAAATCAAAATGACTTACTCTAAACACCCAGCTGCCGGTCTGCGGGCGATATTCCAAGAAATGAGTTTCGTGCTTCTCACAGACGCGACGTAGCTTGCTCTCGAATTCCCATAACCTGTCAACATTTTAATGTCTACCTCATTTTTACAATCTTTCAAGTAAGCCTATCGTCAAACTAAAAGTGGGCAGGTGTAAATTAAGAAATTAAATCCAATTGCTCTTCTTCCGTCTCCATCCAACCAATAGTCTAATATATCGTGTTTGTGCTCATTGGAACCGTCTCAATGAATATGTTACAGATAGATGGAGACCAGGTGCTGATGATGGAGAGGGAAGAAGAGGATGGTTTCTTTATCTTTAATTTACACTTGGAATAAATAATAACGGTCCAGCAAATCTAAGTGGTACCTTTTGACAGCTCCTGATTCGCCTTGTTTGAAGGATTTGAATTTATATTTGATGATTCAGAAATGTACATTTTGTGACAAATAAAAAAAATCTTAATTGAGTATTTTAAATAAAAAAATGTCCTATTTTTAAATTTATTCTGAAAGTTTAATAAAAATGATGTATCATCCTATTTACAATAGGAGTCACTTGTTCACGAACGCGCTACGAGTGGTCGCCATGATTGTGACGTCATTATGTTATAGTTATGTATAGGACTTTATAACATTGTGACGTCACTACAGGTCACGAGCTCGTTCGGGTACTATCGCAGTGTTTTCGGTACTGGATTAAAAAACATTTCTTAATTAGATATTACTTTGTAATTATAGCGAATAAAAAAAACTAAAAATAGTTTCGTAACTTATATATGATCTTTCTATTTATGCCAAAAAACAATTACAATTTCACGGTTTTACGACGTAGTTTTAGTGATCACGTTACCAGAACTGGGACTGCAATAAAGATATGAAGCTACAAGTATCCGGGTCGTCCGTCTGGACGGTACAATTACTATGGACTAGACAGAGAGAACAGATACGAGAGATACGCGAAAGAAAGAGAGCCAGCTTGTATGTTAATATAACGATAATTAGGCACTGTGCGACCTGAATTGCACTTTATTGCGTCGGTGCTAGAGTCGATATATATTTAAATCATTTTAAGAGTGTCTCTTCTGTTCCCTTAGTATTCTGTGACGATAGTTACCTGTCCGGGTCGGTGATGGGTACATTTTCCGTCTTGTCCCTCGGCCATATCCGGTCCAACGTGACGATGGCGCGACGATTCAATCCTTCCCCTACTGGCGGCTTTTCGGAGTCATCCGGGTACACTATTACTTCCTTGTTTAGGAAGTGCACTGAAAATATCATAGACAAGTATCTTACCACACTATACTTTCGTAGCTATAGATAGGCAGTGATTTAAAGAAAAGATTAGATTTAGTAGTGGTAGGCCTCTTTAGCAGGGGGCCGCCTGGGGAAGTACCACACCTTTGCCAGTTATTCATCCGCCAAGCAGTAATGTGCAAACATTACTGTGTTCCGGTCTGAAAGGCGAAATAACTGGGCGTGACGAGTTTCAATAGCTAATATCTCAGGGTGGCAGGCGCAGTGCAGTGCCGCGCAAAATTATGAATTTAAAAACACGTGGCACTGTGTCTGATATGGGCAATCATGATGCTTACCATCAGGCACCTGATTTGCTCGTCTTGTCACTCACTATCATAAAAAATAATAATAATAATGTAAAACCCACTATATAACACTGCCTGACCTGAGAATCGAACCCGGAACCTCCAGAAATGCGCCCACAACTATACTAGATAGATAGATAAACACTTTATTGGTACACCACAAAAATAATTATTAAAATTAAAAATACATAAAAAATAGTGTAACAGTTGGCGGTCTTATCCCTAAAAGCGATCTCTTCCAGACAACCGTGAAGGGAGAGGAGAGTACCGTAAATCACTACTACCACACTAACATCTAATATCTAATTTATTAACATAGTTTATAATACACACCTAAATTGTCCAAATCCAGTCCACCGACGTTGATTTCCGAGTCGTAGTAGACATTGCCGTAGTTAGTTCTGCCGATAGTGAAATGTGGGACCACACACGAACCGTCTGGATCTATAAACGCTGAGAAACAACACACAAAACATAAATCCATCTGAGCGCTTGGTCGAGGCGACGCGTGATCAAAATGCTGGCGTTTATCTGGCTCAACGTATAAATGCATTACAAAAATAATGGTTTACACTTTAAAGTTCTGAGCAAGCCGAATTCTGTAGGTTAGGTTTAGGTTTGTCTTGTGACCATAACGTGCGAGCCGAGCGAGCGAAGCTGGCAAACTAGCGTGCCGCGGCAGCGGCCGGCAATGCGCCAGAAAAGTCTGCCACGACATATAGTTTAGAATATTTTAAAGCTATAGTGGGAAAACATTATTTCTATAAAGTTAAACCATAATTTTATAGTTAAAACATTATTTTTATAGTTCATATTTAATATTATAGATTTTAAATAAGCATTGCTATTCAACGTGGCAATGCCGCCAGCATCTTGAGTACGCTGCCATCTGACAGTGGTTTAGAGCACACGGATTGTCTATAGGCTGACATGTCGGCCTGTGGACTATCGAAGTGTTCCATAGCAATAGGATCACTTTGTTGTCTGTCTATCAAGACAATTTTTTTAACGGGAACGCGTGGAGGTATCAAGTTGAAATTGATATAAAATACTCAGATCTTAACAGCCTCGATGGCTCGGATGGTAATAACCCTGCTTTCTGTGCCGCTCCGAGTTAGATCCCCGGTCAGGTCAAACATTGTGAGTGCATGAAGAAATGTCTGTGTTGATCTGTCCCTGTGTGTTATAAGCGTATATAAGTATGTATATCAGTCATCTGGTTACCATAGTACAGGCTTCTAGTCTAGTTTGGGACCAGATGACTGTGTGTGGAAGGATTTTTATAAATTTGCATTCTATGGTGTCCAAAATGGTGTCAAAGTTTTGGGTCAAAACCGCTGGGCTTACGCTAGTACTCACGTATAATTTCATCGAGTGTAGGAATGGTGTAGTATCCGGGTCGGGTCAGCTTTATACCGGTCGGGTGAGGGGGCATCTCTCGCGGCGACACGTTCACATCTTCTTGTACTGTTACGATTAGAGGGATACATTAAATATTAAACAGGATACAGGACCTCTTAGCAGTTTGACACAATCCTATGGAAAAATTACTAAATCGATGTTTTGTATTCCCCTGTTTCCTCCGAATACAGTGAACCTATTTGATATATTTATATCCTGATATTTTAAAGTTGAAGTTAAGTATGTCCCTATCATTTTATTTTTGTTTATTATAGCAAAATTTTTCTGTAGTGAAGTGATTTTTGGAAGTTCACTATGAAAAAACCAAGGGTTTATAAGAAAATTAAAATGACAGGGACATAGGTTACTTCACGATAAAAATATCGGGATATATATTTATAGAATGGGTTTATTATATTCGGAGGAAACAGGGGAATACAAAACATCGATTTGGTAAATTTTCCATAGGATTGTGTCAAATTCCTAGAAGGCCGCGTACGCTTTTGAATAACATAATAACTAAATACACTATATTCGGAACATTTTAAAATCCTACTAATATTACAAATCTCAAATCTCAGTACAATGTAAAAAAGTCACTTTTGTTTACATAACAGGTAAACAAAACGCTAGCGAGTTCTAACTCGACCCCAACGCCATCAAGGACTGTTTTACTGTGTGTATGTTTGTTCCGTTTCCACGCTAAAACTACTGAACCGATTGGACTGAAATTTGGTATGTAGATAGTTTAGACCCTGGAATAACATATAGGGTACTTATAATTCCGATATTCCCACGGGAACGAAGACTACGCGGGTGAAACGAGCACAGCTAGTGTTACACACATCGCATCAGATCCAGCTATGTAACAGAAAACCACACGGCTAACTTTCATTTCTTACTACCATATTAACAGTTCTTCGAAACTAAACTACAAATTGTAGTGGTAGGCCTCTTTAACAGGGGGCCGCCTGGGGAAGTACCACACCTTTTGTGCAAACATTACTGTGTTCCGCTATGAAGGGAAATGTTACCAGCGAAATTACTGGGCATGATGAGATTCGACAACTCATATCTCAGGGTGACAGGTGCAGTGCAGTGCCGCGCAGTATTTTGAATTTTAAAACACTGGGTGGCACTGTATCTGATATGGGCAATCATGATGCTTACCATCAGGCAACTGATTTGCTCGTCTTGTTATCCAAATTCATAAAAAAAAAACAAATACATAAAACATATTAAAATAACCATAGATCCGTTTGATCTGATTCGCAACCTTCTCACAGGTGGAACACGCCGAGTTCTTCTCCCACCGATGACGACAGAACTGAACATTCTCCAGTTTCGTTATACCTATATTATATTGTATATACATATAGGTATATCAGGATATATAATATAGTATATCCCGGGTTCGATCCCCAGGTCAGGCAAAGTGTTAAATATTGGATTTTTCCATTAGGAATTATCTCAATAACTGCCTGGAGTCTGGAACTGTGCCCGGTAGATGGCCATAGGCTCGCCCCCTGTTACATGGGACCAATAACATACTGGCGAAATGTGGGTGTAACTACTATGGGACTGAGTCCTGGGTACACCTCTGCCTACCCCTTCGGGGAAAAGGCGTGAATGTATGTTTTTTTTTATATCAGGATATTGGACGGGATTGTGATTAGACAACGTGTTACGAAAAGGTGTAGAAATTAAAGATGCCATGAATAGTGAATTGGCCGAATACCGAATACCCAATATTCGGCAACGCTGTCGGCCGAAGCGCCGAATATTCGGTACGAAATACATACTTGTCGGGGGCGCGTTAGCTGGATTAAGACAACTCGCTAAAGTTTATCTTTCTTCTCCTGGAAGTACCGTGTATAGTGAGAGGTTATTTTCTGAGGCTGGTAACATTTACGATGAAAAGTGTAATCGTTTGCTACCAAAAAATGCTGAAAAGCTTGTTTTTATCCATCGCAACTTACCGCTGATCAATTTTAATTACTAAAGTGTTGTAATTTGGAAATAAATACATAATTTTGAGTAATATAACGTGTCTTTCATACATGATTTAACGGCCGAATACCGAATAGCAAAAGTGGCCGATTACGCCGAATACCGAATAGTTGACGAATATTCGTGACATCTCTAGTAGAAATACCACAGAATACTAATACTAAAGAGATAGAAGCGACGCTCTTAAAAATCATTCAAATAAATAGCGACTTCGACGCAATAAAGTGCAATTCAGGTCGCACAGCGCCTAACCGATTATCGTTATATGAACCAACAAGCTGCCTCTCTTTCTATCGCGTATCTCTCTATCTGTTCTCTCTGTCTATATGACATGTATCACAAATAAATAGAATTAAATTAAAAAATCCCAAGCCGAGTTAAAAAATCATTCGTCTTACCAGAGACCATATTATCTTCGTTCCCTTTATCCCGTGGCGAGTGCAAGGATGTGGAGGGCGCGGGGCGGAGCCCTAACTCTCTCACGGAGTTCTCGGCGGAGTCCGACGCAGGGGGCGGCTTGCGGAGCGTCTTCGTTGTTAACCTGACCGTTTCAGGGGCATTATTATTATGGTCATAAGATTAAATCTTATAAAATACTAAACCACTGAACCCAATGCGCTGAAATTTGGTATGTAGATGGTTTAGACTCGGGAATAACACAAAGGGTTGATCTTAAACGAGACCAGCTTAAAGCAAGATTGCCTTCTAGCATACAATATAATTATGTTAATGGTACCCTGACGTGCGCTAATTGTAGCCGGACGTTCACTGCGAAAATTGGGTACATAAGTCATGTAGGGGCTAAACACCAAAGTCCTTAAAACTCTGTTTAAACTAAGCCAAGTCACTGTAGCCGAAAACGGCTAGGTATATATTATTATTATTATAAACATAAACATAACATACATTCACGCCTTTTTCCCGAAGGGGTAGGCAGAGGTGTACCCAGGACTCAGTCCCATAGTAGATACACCCACATTTCGCCAGTATGTTATTGGTCCCATGTAATAGGGGGCGAGCCTATTGCCATCTAC
Organism: Hemistola chrysoprasaria; assembly: GCA_947063395.1. Taxonomy (NCBI): domain Eukaryota; kingdom Metazoa; phylum Arthropoda; class Insecta; order Lepidoptera; family Geometridae; genus Hemistola; species Hemistola chrysoprasaria. The sequence continues at coordinate 4,777,584 of OX346738.1, read as the reverse complement.
CGGGCACAGTTCCAGACTCCAGGCAGTTATTGAGATAATTCCTCATGGAAAAATCCAATATTTAAACACTGCCTGACCTGGGGATTGAACCCGGGACCTCTTGATTGGCAGTCGAGCATACGCCCTCTACGCCACCGAGGCAGGCATATTATTATAAAGGGTACTTTTTATACTGATATTCCCACGGGAATGAAGACTACGCGGGTGAAACCGCAGAGCACAGTTAATTGTAGATATGTCTGGTTAACTTACCAACTGGCACGCCTCTCTGATCCATCACTTGGAAGCTCCTTATCTGCAAGATATATACAAATGTACATCGTTATATTAACCTACATGCTGGCTCTCTTTCTATCGTGTATCTCTCCTATCTGTTCTCTCTGTCTAGTCCTAATTGTACCGTCCAGACGGACGGAGTGTCGCAGGGCTGCATATGTACACCGTATTCACACACACAGACGTTAAACTTATTATTAAGAATAATGTAAAGGAATTTTTTAATGAGAGAGTAGGTTTTTTGATCGCTAGTTACAGTTAAGTTAACCATTTGTCAAACTAACTATAGTTAAATATCTAACCAATGGTTAAATCGTGTGGAAAAAACTAATTAACTAGGGATGAAAAAACTAATTAACTAGGGATGAAAAAACGTTTTTTTCCGAATTTCAACTATTTGTCAAGAAATTTTAACCGTTGGTCCACTTAAGCAATGATCAAAAAAACCCAGCCTTAGACAGGCAGAGGACGCTCTCCTGCAAGACACACACGACACAGGACTACTGTGACCACCATGGGACTCCATGGGACAGGAGTGTCTGGAGGGAGATGGTGGCAAGGGTGTTAATTAGAGGTGTCTCATTGGCGGTTTTTGAATTAATTAAATGTAGCTGTTTTTCGTCAATGGTCAACTGGTTAAAAAAGCTGTTAATTCGTCAACGGGTTTCGTTGCATTGCAAGTTGCGTTAACGTTGACGGAATATTAGGTTTATATTTTCAACAGGTTTCTTCGTTGAAGATTAACAGTTAATTCATTGACGAATATAAAGCTGCTTATAAAAACAGTTGATTGATTTAACGACCACTTCTAGTGTTGACGCACAAAAATCACGTCCCTCAGTCATGAGACCACGACTAAGAAGAAGAAGAAGAAAAAATCATAATAAACATAACATACATTCACGCCTTTTTCCCGAAGGGGTAGGCAGAGGTGTACCCAGGACTCAGTCCCATAGTAGACCCACATTTCGCCAGTATGTTATTGGTCCCATGTAATAGGGGGCGAGCTTATTGCCATATACCGGACACAGTTCCAGACTCCAGGCAGCTATTGAGATAATTCCTAATGAAAAAATACAATATTTAACACTGCCTGACCTGGGGATCGAACCCGGGACCTCTTGATTGGCAGTCGAGCATGCGCCCACTACGCCACCGAGGCAGTCGTCAAAAATCATAATAATTACCTAAAATTGGATATATCGGCGTGGGGTCATTGTCCACTGGTTTTTCTTTATCATTCCATGGGAGTTTCGATGAGCTCAACCTGCAAATTAATATTGTTTTGATGATATCACTCAAAAACTCTTTTTAGGGCTCCGCACCTCAAAAGGAATAGAGGAACCTTTATAGGATTACTTTGTTGTCTGTGTGTCAAGACCCTTTTTAACTTGAACGCGTGGAGGTATCAAGTTGAAATTGATATCAACTACTCAGATCTGTGGTCCCTTGTGTAGACAGACATTCCTTTTCCATTAAATAATACTCGAACACTTCAGCATATGTTAAATAATTTATTCCAAGCCCACCATCTTCAATCTCGCTCTACAATCATCTGTCGCTGGCATCCCCCTCCCTGTGTTGCCATCGCGCCCTCGCACATGCCATAGATCTTCCTTAAACCACACGTCGCCATTAATACTTTCCATAAAACCACCAAAACGTTCACAGAATCCGTAGCATGCGTGTCACAAAATAAGCAAGGAACTACAAAACTCTAGGGTACTCTAGGCATCATGGCATCTCTAGCATCATGAAATTGGGCAAGAAGCCAAATCTTATTATCACATGTAAAGGAAAATATATAAAAATCGTAAAATTTTACAAAAAGAAACAATTTCATTCAGGTCTCCTCGATACAGACTTGCCTAGTGAGGAAATCAATAGATAATTGAGTATTTGAATTTAATTTTCTTTTGGCATAAATGGAAGATATATAAGATTCGTACCAAAACTATTTTTAGTTTTCTTTTATTCGCTATAATTACAAAGTTATATCAAATTAAAAAATAATTTTTAATCCAGTACCGAAAACACGCCGATAGTACCCGAACGAGCTCGTGACCTGTAGTGACGTCACAATGTGATAAAGTACCATACATAACTATAACATAATGACGTCACAATCATGGCGACCACTCGTAGCGCGTTCGTGAACAAGTGACTCCTATTGGAATTGTATCAATTTTGAATTGGTTGTAATTAATAAAATAAATTTTTTTTAAAAAGAGTTTTGAATCGGATAATACATAATTTTCATTAAACTTACAAAATAACTTGATAAATAATCAATAATTTTTCAAATACTCAATTGTGTATCACATTATATTTAGAGTAGTTTCTGCAAAAAAATAAAAATAGTATAAGTCTAATATAATTTTATTGTAACATTTTTGCAGTAATAAATATTTTTTCATTTTGTCATGTTTGCGATATAGGTAGGTACGGAACCCTACACTATGCATACATACCAAGGTATGACTTAACAATTTATTTAATATGAATTAAAAAATATATATACCTACATTTTTTTATTAAATACTTACCAACTGCCTTGTCTTTCTGAGCTGACTTCTAAATCTGAAAATAGAAAGATAAATCACACTAAGTTTGTGATAATGGATGAATGTTTGTTCAGGCCAGAGCCTCCTTTGATAATTATAGCAATCTGACGATGATAATTTTGCCAGGCGCTACTTGAGTTTTCAACGAAAAAGTTCATTCTTTTCATAACCGGCTCTTCAAGTACTCTCATTTATTCTTAATTTCATAAATAAAAACAATCATTCATGCTGGAGTTTCATTAATATCAAAAAGAAGCTCCCTTATGTACCACAATCCGGTACAATGTTATATATATTAGTTATTATATCAGTATGTATCATTATGTTTATTAGTATATAATATTTAATATATTATTATTATTAATAGTTATTATTTTAGTTTGTGTTTATTAGTATTAATTTAGTAAATTTAAGTTACATTTATTATTTTTGTCACACCACTGACCAAATGTGATTTACGGTGCTCTCCTCTCCCTGCACGGTTGTCTGGAAGAGATCGCTCTTAGCGATAAGATCGCCAATTGTTGCATTATATACTGTTTACTTTAATTTTTAAGATTTACTGTTTTTGTGGTGTACCAATAAAGTGTTTGTTTATCTATCTATCTATCTATCTATCTATCTATAATGTTTATTACTCTTTCACGCAAAAACTACTGAATGGATTGGGTTGAAATTTGGTATGTACGTAGTTTAGACCCTGGAATAACACATAGGGTAGTTTTTCCCCGATATTCCCGCGGGAACGAAGACTACGCGGGGCGTGTGTTAATCCAGGGCCTAAGCTACCTACACACCAAATTTCAACCCAATCCGTTCAGTAGTTTTGGTGTGAGAGAGTAACAAACATCCATCCAACCATCCTCAAAAACCTTCGCATTTACAATATTAGTAGAATGTGTAGTAAGTTTAAGAGTAATACTATGATTTGTACCCATTCCTATCCCCTACTCATCCTATCATTCCCCTATCCATCCAAAGGCTGGTTGCCTGGTAGAGATCGCTTAAAGCGATAAGGCCGCCCACTGTCGACCAATTAGAATTATCTTCTTTTATTAGATTTTTAAGTCAAATCTGTATAAATTTTAGTCTCAATAAAGAGTATTGTATTGTAATACTTACTATTATTATCAGGAAAACTAATATTTCTTCGAACCCGTTCTGTGTCGTTAGCTAGCTCTAGAGAGTTTTCTTTACCGGGAGGCGCCGAGCCGTTCAGATCGCGAGAATTGTGCTCCTCCTGTGACCTACGAGTAGTTATAAAATAATAACAATTGGATTTATTTGGAAAGAAATTAACGTCGTATTTTTTAATTTATTCTGAAAGTTGAATGAAAGTTCTGAAAGTTGACTGCCTCGGTGGCGTAGAGGGCGCATGCTCGACTGCCAATCAAGAGGGCCCGGGTTCGATCCCCAGGTCAGGCAGTGTTAAATATTGAATTTTTCCATTAGGAATTATCTCAATAACTGCCTGGAGTCTGGAACTGTGCCCGGTAGATGGCAATAGGCTCGCCCCCTATTACATGGGACCAATAACATACTGGCGAAATGTGGGTGTATCTACTATGGTACTGAGTCCTGGGTACACCTCTGCCTACCCCTTCGGGAAAAAGGTGTGAATGTATGTTATGTTATGTTTGTAATAATTTTAAGTGAATCCTATATATTAGATTTGCACACCAGATATTCTGGTAGAATGTATTATCTCACTTTACTGATAGTACCTACATCTTTTATAACATACATTCTGCAAATATTATTTTTTTTATGATAGTGAGTGACAAGACGAGCAAATCAGGTGCCTGATGGTAAGCATCATGATTGCCCATATCAGACACAGTGCCACCCAGTGTTTTAATGTTCAAAATTCTGCGCGGCACTGCACTGCGCCTGTCACCCTGAGATATTAGTGTTGAAACTCGTCATGCCCAGTAATTTAGCTGGTAACATTGCCCTTCAGACCGGAACACAGTAATGTTTGCACATTACTGCTTGGCGGATGAATAACTGGCAAAGGTGTGGTACTTCCCCAGGCGGGCCCCTGCTAAAGAGGCCTACCACTACAAAGTAAAAAAAATATTACTATATTAGAATATAACTGACCTATAAGTATTCCCCGTGTTGTTATTGTCGATGCTATCAAGGTGTGAGTCGCTGTTCCTCTGGTTGGGTCGCAGCACCAATCTCTTCCGACTGGGCTTCAGACTGAGCTTGTCTTCTAAACTCGCGTCGGACTCTTCTAGGCCGTCGAATAGGGATTTCTATTAACAAAATTAAAAAAAAAATGTTTTTAAATATAATCAAATAATTAAAAATAAATAAATTTTTGTAGTGGTAGGCCTCTTTTGCAGGGGGCCGCCTGGGGAAGTACCACACCTTTGCCAGTTATTCATCCGCCATGCAGTAATGTGCAAACATTACTGTGTTCCGGTCTGAAGGGCAATGTTACCAGCGAAATTACTGGGCATGATGAGATTCAACAACTAATATCTCAGGGTGACTAGCGCAGTGCAGTGCGATTTGTACAGAGTATTTAGAATTTTAAAACACTGGGTGGCACTGTGTCTGATATGGGCAATCATGATGCTTACCATCAGGCACCTGATTTGCTCGTCTTGTTACTTACTGACATTTATTGCCACAAAAACAAAATTACATACAGAATTAAAATTCGGCAGGTAAAAATTTAACTATTAATTTATATATATATTTTTTTAAGTAATTACTTATACTTTTGTTCAGCTGTCACATATCAAGCTACATTTATATCTTTACGTAGTCGGTTAAGATGTACTGACCTTATCAGTGCACATAGCAGTCCTCGGATGCAGTTTCAACCTGATCCCAGTAGGCGACGTGACTCTGTATGAGGATTGTGAGCGGTCGAGGAGGGCCTTCATGGCCGCCGGGTTGGTCGGCTTCAGGACGTCCTCCGCTGTCGTCGCTGTGGACATCAACTTGATTATCACTTTATATTATAAAATCATAAATGACTGACTGACATGCAACACAGAGCCCGAACCACTGAGCCTAGATACTTGAAACTTGGCGAGCGACCAATGGAGCGCCTCTTCCGTCGCACCTCACTCCGTTACCAAACAGATATAAAAATCGATTTCTGCGCATTCAAAGTCAGCGCTATTAAACCGTGACGCGACTTTTTCGTTCGTCTACGGATCTCCTCATTCCTGACTAGATCTCGCAGAGAAATCCCGAGCATAGCCCTCTCCATAGTTCGTTAAGCCTGCTGATAAGGCAGTCAAAGACCACGTTTCAGATCCGTAAGTCTTCACTGGTAACACATTGGTCGAAGACCTTCGACTTGAGGCACTGAGGTATTTTGGACAAGAAGACATTGCATAGGTTTCCGAACGCTACCCAGGCTAGTTGGATTCGACAATCGACCTCTTTCTCGTCTTGGAGTATATGTATAATAATGCTAATGCTTAAATAGCATATAGGATACATTACTATATTCCGGTCTGAAGGGCAATGTTACCAGCGAAATTACTGGGCATGATGAGTTTCAACAAGTAATATCTCAGGGTGACAGACGCAGAGCAGTGCCGCGCAGTATTTTGAATGTTTAAAACACTAGGTGTCACTGTGTCTGATATGGGCAATCATGATGCTTACTTTGCTTAATCAGATTGCTTAATCAGGTGCCTAATGGCACCTGATTTGCTCGTCATGTTACTTAGAATCATAAAAATTAGCATATAGGATATGTATAGCATATAGGATACTTTTCCCCGATATCCACGGGAACAATGTGTACGCGGGTGAAACCGCGGGGCACAGCTAGCTACGCAGTATACTCACAGGAGTCGGGCAGTAGATCTTTAAACAGCGGTGAGTCTCCATAAGGTCTCGCCGCTAACGTTAATATTTGCTCGTGGACATTTCCCGCGGCCGAAGCTCCCGATAAACTGGACAAAAACAATACGGCAAGCAGTTATACGCTGATTACACCTTATCTTCAAAAACATAGTAAGAACAGTACTAGTCCATTTCATAAAATTGCTTGCAGCACTAGTAAAATTATGAATTGTTATTGGTTTTAAGATTTTCTTATTTGTGGTGTACAAATGAAGTGTTTATCTATATATTTATCATATTATATTGTATATCTATACTAATATCATAAAGAGAGATTCTTTGTTGTTTTTGTTTGTAACGAATAGGCTCCGAAACTACTGGGCCGATTTTAAAAATTCTTTCACTTATGGATAGCTTAATTCAGTGTGAGTGCCATAGGCTATATGAGATATAAAAAAAATTAGGGATCCGTAAGAAAACTGCAATATTGTGAACCAAGGTGTCACATAATATAATTACCATATTCATAAATTTGCGTGCGCTGTGAAATCCATTGATGGTAGAATAATATAATGTACTAGGGGTTTGTAGTACTTATCAATGTCTACAAAATAGTGAACGGACATTATATTCATCTATTTTGGTTTAGTCACAATAATCGAAGCAGTCATTATTTTTCATGCAGTGTGAAAACTATAGGTGGTAGAAAATGTACTAGGGGTTTGTAGTAGTACTTATATATCTACAAAATAGCCCACGGAAAATTTACACATCTGTAGGTTTGGTCACTTTAACAGAAATAGTCATTAATTTGCGTGCACTGAGTAATTCATTAGGGTTATATCTATAAAAATACAATGTATCACGAATTTACTCCTGTTAAAACGTTCACTATACCTACTTCTGCTACCCGTGCGAAGCCGGGGCGGGTCTCTACTATATATATAGTTGAACACTTACTTGGCAAGAGCACTATTATTAGCGTTCATTCCGAAGCCGAGCGTTCCTCCGAGACCTGAAGTATTCCCGAACATGCCCCCTCCCAGACCGCTGTCTAAACCTACGACAAGATACAATTCAATTTAATATTATTACAGATTAAAAATAAATAACGCCTTTTTCCCCAAAAGAGTAAGCGTATAATGTACCCAGGACTCAGTCCTATAGTAGGCACACCCACATTTCGCCGATATGTTATTGGTCCCATGTAATAGGGGGCGAGCCTATTGCCATCTACCGGGCACAGTTCCAGACTCCAGGCAGTTATTGAGATAATTCCTAATGGAAAAATCCAATATCTAACACTGCTTAACCTGGGGATCGAACCCGGGACCTCCTGATCGGCCTGATCTTGCGCCCGCTACGCCACCGAGGCGGTCCACACTCACGATTTTCTCAATGACAGCCCGGAGTCTAGAACTGTGCCCGGTAGATTACAATTATTATTATTTATATCATTTTTATGGACCTGAAGCCGCTTCTACTATTGCTAATCTATTGTGGCAGCCCGTATGGATTATAATTCACTACATAAGCCCGCTGAATCTAGAAATTACCAGATTTTCCGGGGAGTGATGTGTTGTATCTAATCTGGGCGAATTATTTCTCGTCCCAGATGGATACTTCTATTGAACATGAGTGGTCCGCTTTCACAGAGGACGTGCAAAGCCGTTTTCTCTTCATCATGGCAGTATCTGCACTCGGCTTCCTGGCCTAGCCCCATGTTCATCATATGTTTGTTTAGTTTACAGTGGCCTGTGAGAATTCTGGTCACTGCACATGTTTTATATCTACTGAGCTGAAGAAGCTCCTCTGATATTTTATTGTTATATCCCTTGATGACGGCTTTAGAATGTGTTTGTGCCTCAATAGACAATTAGATTAAAATAGACTCGCCCTCTATTACTATGGGACTGAGGTCAGGGTACATCTCTGCCTACCCCTCAGGGAAAAAGGCGTGATTGTATGTTACAACTTTCAAGCTAGGTCTACAGGCATTGGTGACTCACCAGTTCTAAAGGTATTGTTGGAGTTGGGCGCTTGAAACATGGTTGAACCTCCGAGTTGACCGAATCCAGGCGCTGCAGTCTTGTTTTGGAATGTATTACCCAAACCCACTCCTGGTGAATGATAACACACCGTTAAAACAAAAATTATCTATAGGTACCTATATTGACAACTACAAAAATGTGTCTTCATCTACTCTTTAACTGGAGAGACGAGGCCTCTTAGCAGTTGGACACAATCCTATGGAAAATTTACTAAATCGATGTTTGGTATTCCCCTGTTTCCTCCGAATACAATAAACCTATTTGATATATTTATATCCTGATATTTTAAAGTTGAAGTAAAGTATGTCCCTATCATTTTATTTACGTTCATAAACTCTAAATTTTTTTGTAGTGAACGTCCAATAACTATTTTTTTATCGATATCCATGTTCTTACCCAATGTTGGTTGAGCCGATCCGAATCCGAAGGCGGGTTGTGTAGTGGCAGGTTTACCGAACGTGTTGTTACCGAACAGGCCGCCTGTACTCGATGTGTTCGCACCGAAACTCAATGCTTGAGTACCCAGACCTATGGACAAAAACATCTTACTAACCTAATAATATGTGACAACTTCCACACACAGTCATCTGGTCCCAAACTAGGCTATAAGCCTGTACTATGGTAACCAGATGATTGATATACATACTTATATAAGCTTATAACACACAGGGACAGATAAACACAGACATGTCACGCACACAAATGTTGGTCCTGGCCGGGGATCGAACCCGGGCCCTGCGGCACAGAAAGCAGAGTTACTACCATCTGAGCCAACGAGGCTGTCAAAACTTGTGTTATAAATATCAAATCTCAGTGCAATTTAAATAAGTTACGTTGTTATAAGATGAAAAAAAACGCTACCAAGTTCTAACTTAACTCCAGCGCCATCTAGATAACACAACAAAAACAGGGCTGGAACTGCTTTATGTGTGTATGATTGTTTCGTTTTCACGCTAAAACAACTCGAGCGATTGGGCTGAAATTTGGTGTATAGATAGTTTAGACCCTGGAATAACATTTAAAGTACTTTTTATTCCGATTTTCCCACGGCAACGAAGACTACGCGGGTGAAGACGTGGGGCACAAAAACATACATTCACGCCTTTTTCCCGAAGGGGTAGGCAGAGGTGTACCCAGGACTCAGTCCCATAGTAGATACACCCACATTTCGCCAGTATGTTATTGGTCCCATGTAATAGGGGGCGAGCCTATTGCCTAATCTACCGGGTACAGCCGGGACTACAAACAAAAAAATCCTTTCATGAATTATTGGTATATTTAAGTTAATAATTGCCAATTGAGTATTTGATTTTTTTTTTGCATAAATGGAAAGATCATAATATATAAGATTCGAGATAAAACTCTTTTTAGTTTTCTTTTATTCGCTACAATTACAAAGTTATATCTAATTAAAAAATCATTTTTAATCCAGTACCGAAAACACGCCGATAGTACCCGAACGAGCTCGTGACCTGTAGTGACGTCACAATGTTATAAAGTACCATACATAACTATAACATTACTACGTCACTAAAATGGCGATCAATCGAATTTAAGGAATTTTAGCAATTTCAGATGATACATAATTTTTATTAAATCTTCAAAATACATAAAAAATACGATTATTTTTTTTAAATACTCAATTGTTACACGTTTTTTAGTTTTAATTTTTCTTGTTTTCTGTACTAATCCTGGTACCAATAAAGAGTTTTCTCTTCTATGTTTTTTTTTTATTTATTTATTACACATTTTTTTATATTAACAAAATTATTATTATATTTTAACTATTTGTAACAGTGAGTGCAATAGGATTGCCACACCGCTCTGAGAAAATATTATAATATATAATAATATACTATGTTAATAAAAAAACGCTTTTACAATACTTTAAGTACATATTATTCTATGTTTGACAATGTATATTTATTTCTTTGCTAGAGATAGCGATAGCGATAGAGATCTAGAGATTTGGCCTCTCTCGAACTCTTGATGATTACCAAGCTAGAGTAACATACTTTAAAGTGCAACGCTTAGATCAAAGACGTAATTTAGCCCTTGTGATGTATTTATTTAAAATACTACACTCTCTTATTGATTCTTCGGAACTCTTATCACTAATTGACATCAATATCAAACCAAGATCTCGGTTACCTACAACATTTGTACTTAATGCTCACAAAAATAATTCCTCTTATTACAACCCGATTGTTAGAATGTGTCGGTTATACAATGAGCTAACTTACAAATGCCCGGAGCTAGATGCTTTTGACTCTAGACTGGGCACATATAAGAGGAATGTTAGCAAATATATTTTCTATTAAGTATGTGCTAATTTTTTTTACATTATGTTTTTTACAAAGTAATTGTTATTTTGTTTAATTTCAATGTGTCACTAATTTTTTTATTAGATGTATACATTTGTTATTGGATAATGATTAGATTAAGAACAATTGTACATTAGACATAAAATTTCATGCCTTGTCATTGTCTGTTAAATGTGTCTTAATAAATAAAATGAAATAAAATTCCTCACCGGGTTGTTGTGCAGGGAAGGTGGGCGCCTGTGTCTGTGTGGGTTTGGCTCCGAACAGCGAGCCGCCCGCGCCGAAGCTCCCGAACCCGGTGCTGGCCGGCGCCGCACCGAACACTGACGTAGCTGGCTTTGCACCGAACAAACCGCCACTTGTATTCTGTCATATACATATTTATACTTCAACTAGTGTTTGCCCGCTCGCAATTATGAAATATGGGAGTTTTATACTAAAACGTTGACGTCCTTTTTGGACCTTAGAATGTGAATTTACAAAAATCCTCTCTTAGCACACGTCCAGACAACGAAAACAACCTACATTCCAAATTTCATGTTTCTAGGCTGAGCGGTTTGGGCTCTGCGTTGCATGTCAGTCAGTGAGTCATTTAGGATTTCATGTAGTGATAATTAAGCTGTGTATCCTGCTATATCCCCCCTCCCCTGGTGGAAGGGGGTCCCCCCTATAGAGCCACATTGCAGTCTTGATAAGTGGCGCTCTCCTGCCCCAAGTGTTCCTACTTTTGCGAGCATCAACACATTTAGGCTGAGGCTGCAGGGGCCCGCCTGGGGAAGTACCACACCTTTGCCAGTTATTCATCCGCCAAGCAGTAACGTGCAAACATTACTGTGTTCCGGTCTAAGGCAATGTTACCAGTGAAATTACTGAGCATGACGTGTTTCAACAACTAATATCTCAGAGTGACAGGCGCAGTGCAGTGCCACGCAGAATTTTGAATGTTAAAACACTGAGTGGCACTGCGTCTAATATGAGCAATCATGATGCTTACCATCAGGCACCTGATTTGCTCGTCTTATTACTCACTATCATAAAAAATATCTATACACATATCTATAGTGTATGGCGTATTATGGGGAGACCTGTGTTCAGCTGTGGACGTCTTCCGGCTGATGATGATGATGCTCATAAATGGCCTGTTCAGGACAATGAACTATGTATCAGCCAATTGCATGTTTTATATGACAATGCATCAACTGTCAGAAGGACCGAAGCCTCTGCTCCCAAATTTTGGTATGATGACCACAATGTTACCATACTATAAGAACAGCAGTCTGCATAGAAATTGTTGTGTGTCTGTGTGGGTGTGTGTGATATCGCAGAGTGTACCTCTGAATTTCGACAGTTCGTTATTTCGACACGCCGCTAACTTAGAAAAAACATAAATAGACTAGTCATTACTTCGACTGGACATACATTCGACAAGCATTATTTCGACAGAATATACTGCGACAGCCCACACCTTCGAAAGACCACTACTTCGACAGACTCTGCGTCGACATGTACTTGTTCGGCAAATAATTATTTCGACAGACACATACCTTAATAATGACGAAATAATGCTTGTCGAATGTATGTCCAGTCGAAGCAATGACTAGCTTAACTATGTGTTTTCGAAGTTAGCGGCGTGTCGAAATAACGAACTGTCGAAATTCAGAGGTGCACTCGATATCGCAGAATCACTGTTTTAGAATATAAGTTCTATCAATGTTTTATTTAATAGGTACGAGTATATTAAATCAAAGAAAACATACCTGGTTTTGAAGATTGCTACCAAATCCAAAGGTGGAAGTGTTTGTACCGAATGCAGGCGCTTGAGTTGACGCAGGGGCACCAAATAACCCTGTACCTATAACAAATATGTACACTTTTAGCCCTAGACTGATAAAGGAAGGGGTGTGAAACACAAACTCAAAGAAAATTTATTTAAATAAGTCCTTAACGACATTTATTGTAAACGTCAATATATAATATCTTACTCCTCGATGCGAACCCTGACTGCGATGTGTTTGCGGATGGATGGAATGCGGCGGATGGTGTCGTCTATTAATTATAATTAAACTAAAACATTTACTTATAATTTAATGATGTGTAATTTTGATTATTTATATTTTTTCTGACATTGTTTTTGATTTTTTTTTTTATTTTTATTGTTTGACTTTTCTTGTAATTGTTTGATTAATTTTTAAATTGATGTGTGTATTCATTTTTAATTGTCTAGATTTATGTTTAATTATTGATTAATTAGAGTAATTGGCCATTTAGCTCTCTGATTAATTTAAATAAAATAAATAAATAAATCTTTAACTAGTTTTATTAAAATTATAAGCAACGAATACTCTTAAAATTAATTTATCAATACCCTAAAATATGTCTTAAATTACTAATAAAAGTACATATTATTATTATTAATCTACAGTGCGTTCAGAAATACATATACCTCTACAAGAAGAACGCACAAGAAACTTATAAGGTTAATGTCAACTGCGAGTTTTAACAATATTTGGTTTGGTTACATTCGTTTGTTAGTGTCGGTGCTGCGTGGTGGCTATGCAGAAGTTTCCAGACATCTTTGTCCTCTATGTATTCAAATGTACTTTATAATATGGTGTTATAAGTTTGACTGCCTCGGTGGCGTAGAGGGCGCATGCTCGACTGCCAATCAAGAAGTCCCGGGTTCGATCCTCAGGTCAGGCAAAGTGTTAAATATTGGATTTTTCCATTAGGAATTATCTCAATAACTGCCTGGAGTCTGGAACTGTGCCCGGTAGATGGTAATAGGCTCGCCCCCTATTACATGGGACCAATAACATACTGGCGAAATGTGGGTGTATCTACTATGGGACTGAGTCCTGGGTACACCTCTGCCTACCCCTTCGGGAAAAAGGCGTGAATGTATGTTATGTTTATGTTTTTATAAGTTTGACGTATCTGTGTATGCTCTTAAACCTAGTTGACCTATATCGATATGCGTATTTTTGTTTGAAAGCTGACATGATCATAAGTTTTCTTAACAATGTCTCATGAAATCTGTTCAGTCGTTTGAAGATTATCTACTCCTTTCTGGCGGTTGGAAGGATATGAGCAACTTCCAGTGGTCTGATCGATTCTCTTGGTATCCTGTCACTTCAACAATATAGCATCGTCTTGGTAACGTTGACCTGATGCAGCATCAGATTCAGATGGACCAGTAGTCTAATATATCGTGTTTGTGCTCATTGGAACCGTCTCAATGAACATGGTACAGATAGATGGAGACCAGGGGCTGATGATGGAGCTGGAAGAAGCACATTTTACTAACTGTGCCTCACGGTTTCACCCGCGTAGTTTTCGTTCCCGTGGGAATATCAGGATAAAAATTACCCTATGTGTTATTCCAGGGTCTAAACTATCTACATACCGAATTTCAGCCAAATCGGTTCAGTAGTTTTGGCTTGAAAGAGTAACAAACATCCAATAATTCTCAAAAGCTTTCGCATTTGTTAGTAGGGAGTATTTACCAGTAGCCGGAGTAGCTCCAAAGGCAGGTTTGTTGGCTCCAAACAAACCCGTCGTATTTGTAGTGGCTTGGGCGTTGTTGCCGAACGAAAATGTACCTTAAATAATAACAAAATAAGCTTTAAGAGCGTACCTTAAGAGGTTACATGAGGGGTGATTTCTCCATACAAACGTATTCCCGTGTTTCCTCCCTAGATAACTGCGTCAGAGCAATGGTTTTTTTTTTTATAAAATCTAGGTCGTCAGTGAGCATGTCCCTGCCATTTTCATTTTTCTACAAACTCATTGTTAAATGAAGTATGACCCTTTAAAAACAAGAAAAACTATCCAAGTTTTACTCGCGTAATTAGACGTTCACTAGAAATAAATGAAGAGTTAAGGAACAAAAATGAAATAACAGGGACATAGCATTCATCTTGTAATTTTCAAAATATAAATTTATGGATAAAATCAATTATTCTCGGAGGAAACAGGGGAATACAAAACATCGATTTCGTAATTTTCCATAGGATTGTGTCAAACTGCTAAGAGGTCCTGTATCCTGTAAGCTAGGAGATATTTGACACAATCCTATAAAAAATTTAGCAAATGGATGTTTTGTATCGATTTTAAAAATGAATATCCTGATATTTTTAAAGTTAAGTAAACTATGTCCCTGTCCATTTAGTTTTTCTTATAAACTCTGTGTTTATTCCAAGTGAACTCCTAAAAATCTCAGTTTTACTCGCGTGATTAGAAGACGTTCACTACAAAAGAATTAAGAGTTTATAAACAAAAATAAAATGATAGGGACATACCTACTTCACTTCACCTTCAAAATATCTGGATATAAATATATCAAATAGGTTTACTGTATTCGGAGGAAACAGACAGAAAAACATCGATCATAAAATATCGATTTGGTAAATTTTCCATAGGATTGTGTCAAACTGCTAAGAGGTCCTCTTTCCTGTTAAAATTCCACTGGCTCAATGATGTAGTGGTTTCCAAGTGCTATTGCAAATCATGAGCTCCCGAGGTCTTGGATTTTTTCGTAAGAAAATACTCAGACAACCTGGACTGAAGCTGTGCCCGATATATGGGTAATAGGCTCGCGACATATTACATGAGATTTTAATAAACAAGTTTTTTTTTTATGATAGTGAGTGACAAGACGAGCCAATCAGGTGCCTGATGGTAAGCATCATGATTGCCCATATCAGACACAGTGCCACCCAGTGTTTTAAAATTCAAAGTTGCGCTGCGCCGGTCACCCTGAGATATTAGTTGTTGAAACTCGTCAGGCCCAGTAATTTCGCCGGTAACATTGCCCTTCAGACCGGAACATGGTAATACGTAAATTAGGTTAGGGTCTATACTCACTAGGCTGTCCAAAGCTAGTGGCCCCAGTCAAACTGCCGCCACCAAACACACTCGGCGCGCTAGTCGTTGCCGTTTGACCGAAAGCAGCTGTGAAAAAAAGCCACTCATTTTAAACTAGAACTCTTTTCGACTGCCTCGGTGGCGTAGAGGGCGCATGCTCGACTGCCAATCAAGAGGTCCCGGGTTCGATCCCTAGGTCAGGCAAAGTGTTAAATATTGGATTTTTCCATTAGGAATTATCTCATTAACTGCCTGGAGTCTGGAACTGTGCCCGGTAGATGGCAATAGGCTCGCCCCCTATTACATGGGACCAATAACATACTGGCGAAATGTGGCGAAATGTGTGTGTGTATCTACTATGGGACTGAGTCCTGGGTACACCTCTGCATACCCCTTCGGGAAAAAGGCGTGAATGTATGTTATGTTATGTTAGAACTCTTTTGCAACTTAGAACTTAGAACTGCTTTTTTTCAGGTCGGAGAAGGAAAATTAACAGTATTTTAGAAAAATAAACAGTATAATATATAATAATATTTTTTTAATGTAATTACATTTTTACAAGTTAAATCAAAAATAAATTAAATGAGGAGCGAATTCTTTATTGGTTTCTTCTTTTTATTGTCATATTACATATTATTATAAATTATACAGCTTGTCAGTAAAACTATCGAACTATACAATGAGTCTTTTTAACCCCGTATTTAAAAATTTAAGTATTTTGCAAGCTTTTTGACAGCCTCGTTGGCTCAGATGGTAGTAACTTCGCTTTCAGTGCCGCAGATCCTGGTTTCGATCCCCGGCCAGTTCATATTCATATTCATTTATTGATAACATTGTGTTACACGTCTTGTTTACATTATAAATTCATTCATCATATAATATTGATTTCAAACATTTGTGTGCATGAACATGTCTGTTTGATCTGTGTCCGTGTGTTATAAGCTTATATAAGTATGTATATCAGTCATCTGGTTACCATAGTACAGGCTAGTTTGGGACCGGATGACCGTGTGTGGAAGTTGTCCTATATTAAAAAACAAAAAAAAATTACAGACTCTTTGAGCAAGACGAGTGAGATGTATACTCACTGGTGGCTCCGAATAAAGGTTTATTCTCCTGTTGTGATTGTTGGAACGGGAACATTCCTCCTCCCCTACTGCCTTTCCTGCCCGCCTGGTAGTCTTCTAGCCGGAGCTCTTCTAAGGACTTTGACTCGTATTCCTGTGGATACAATATTTATTACATCTTCGTGTGTTACTAGTTGGGGCCCGCGGTTGTGCACGCGTAGGCATGAGTACGATTTATCACTATAAAATCCTAAATGACTCACTTGGGGCAGGAGAGCGCTACTTATCAAGACTGCAATGTGGCTCTATAGGGGGGACCCCCTTCCACCAGGGGAGAGGGGATATAGCAGGATACACAGCTTAATTATCACTACATGAAATCCTAAGTGACTCACTGACTGACATGCAACGCAGAGCCCAAACCACTGATCCTAGAGACTTGAAACTTGGAATGTAGGTTCTTTCCGTTGCCTGGACGTGTAGTGAGAAAGGATTTTTAAAAGTTCACATTCTAAGGGGTCCAAAAAGGGATTCAAAGTTTTGGTATAAAACTCCCATATTTCATAATAGCGAGCGGGCAAAGCCGCTGTTCTTACACTAGTGAAGACATAACTTATGCTGTTCCCTATAAGATATGTAGGGGGCAGTCGTTAGCTCATGTCGGAGCCGCGGAGGAATCTTGTCGACCTGAAACTGTGACAATATGGGTTGTCCACATAACACATATGAATTGACTTGAGTAGTATAATTGGGGTAACTCATTGTGGCGGGATCAAAAATCCATTCCAAATTTGAAATCAGAACTCCCAAAAACCCCCCAATCCAAAATTTATTCCAAATCGAAGCAACTTTGTACCATGCCGCCAGCTTGAACTTAAAAAAAAAAAATTACGTCGACCCCTGTCATATTTCCCAAAAACCGGTCACCCATCCTTATCAGTTGCCGAGCGGCGAGCTTGTCGAGTCTCGAACCAAATTTTGTATGGCGGCCATTTTGTTTTTGTACGGAGGCCATCTTTTTTTTCACGCGGTCCATCCCATACCAAGGTCCTGTGCAACTTTTGTTCTGGGACGTCACAAAAAAGTCGCACCGTTTCGGCAGGCCGTCGACCTGTTCCACCTGAACAGCTCCCGACACCCCCCCGGTATTTAATGGAGGCTGACTCTATATATGTGTGATATATAGGGTGGAACAAAATAATCTCAAAAGGCTTACCTTCATGCACGTGATACAATGATGTTTAATATTAACATTCTGCGAGGTGCCAGACTTGACCACCACATCCGTGCCCACCAGTGGGTTGTACTTCACGTGGCCCGTGCCACTCACTGTTTGGGCAGCGCCGAAACCGCCTGTTAACAAATATAATACATAACATCATGGCGCTCAGCATCCTAGGCATCAATAGATAACATAATATACAATCATGTCTTTTTCCCGAAGGGGTAGGCAGAGGTGTACCCAAGACTGTCCCATAGTAGATACACCCACATTTCGCCAGTATGTTATTGGTCCCATGCAATAGGGGGCGAGCCTATTGCCATCTACCGGGCCCAGTACCAGACTCCATACTGTCATTGAGATAATTCCTAATGGAAAAATCCTATATCTAACACTGCATGGCCTGGGGATCGAACCAGGACCTCATGACCAGCAGTGTTACTCTTTCACGCGAAAACTACTAAACCAATTGAGCTGAAATTTGGTATGCAGGTAGCTTAGACCCTGGATTAACAAATAGGGTACTCATAAATCCGGATATTCCCACGGGAACGAATACTGCACGGGTGAAACCGCGGGGCACAATTAGTAGATAATAAATAATTATGATATGATACTAACCAGCAGTGTTGGAAAACAGTCCCCCCCCGCTGAGAGTGTTGGTCTGTCCCCCAAACAGTCCCGTGCCAGTTGTGGACGTGTTCCCGAACAGGCCCGCACTCTGGTTGGTACTCGTTGCCGGAGAGCCGAAGCCGAAACCTTCGGACAACGGAAATTAATAAATAATTTTGTGTTTTTGTAGTGGTAGGCCTCTTTTGCAGGGGCCCGCCTGGGGACATTGATTATGAAACATATTGATTATGTTTCATAATCAATGTAACTAGTTCGAACCGTTTTAAATAAATAAATTCTACTCATATTATAATTCTCAAATCTCGGTACAATATAAAAAAGTAACATTTGTAACAGGTAAACAAAACGCTAGCTTGCTCTAACTCGACTCCAGCGCCATCTAGCACTGTTTTTACTGTGTGTATGTTTGTTCCGTTTCCACGCTAAAACTACTGAACCGATTGGGCTGAAATTTGGTATGCAGATTTCATTTCATTTCATTTCATTTCATTTCAAATAATCAACTTACCAGCCGGTTTAGCAGCGAAAGCGTTATTGCCCTGGTTGTTTCCAAACAGGCCAGTGGAAGCGTTGTTGGCGAATAGGCCCGTATTGGTGGTGTTGGTCGCTCCGAAGCCGAAGGAAGTGTTCGCTGCCCCGAAGGAAGGCGCTGCGGTCGGGGCGGCCGAAGCGCCGAAAAGACCGCCTGTTGCATTTGTTGACCCGAATAGACCTGGCCATAGACAATTTTTTTTTTTATTTTAATGGGACAACTTCCACACACGGTCCTCTGGTCCCAAACTTAAAAAAAACTTAAATACCTATTTGCGGTTATAAAACGTTTTTTTGTTGATGAAATTAATAATTTACAATGATTGTGAGAATATTTTCTCATTTGAAAAGTAGAGTGTGACACACGGCACTAAAACCCGTTATAGGGTAGCGTCTGTGGTCCAGCGAGAATATGCCCGGCTTTAAATCCGGAGTCCCTGCATCGTGTTTCGGATGGCATGTTAAACAGTAGGTCCCGGCTGTTTCTATAAGATATGTAGGGGGCAGTCGTTAGGTCATGTTGCAGGCCTTGTAGGAATCCTGGTGATCTGAAACTGTGACAATATGGGTTGTCCACATAACCCATATGAATTGACTCGAGCAGTGTAATTGGGGTAACCCGTTCTGAGAGTATAAATTCGAAAATTATAACTCGGTTCTCGGTTGTGGAGAAGAGGAAGCGTCAACCTCGACCTGCCCGCAATCAACGCGGTACCGCTCCCGCTGCGGCTACTTCCATTCGAGTCGCAGAACCGACAATGGCGGTCTATCTCTCCCGGTTTGACAAGAGCACATCCGGTGAGGAGATAGTCCGCTACATAAAAGAAAAGGGCCAACGACGAGTCCCACACCAGGAATTCTCTATTTCACTGTCGAGGCTGGAGTCTACGCGGACGCTGAATTTCAAGTCCTACGTGCTCCGGTTTCCGGTGAAATTTAAGGAGACTCTCCTGGCGCCATAATTTTGGCCGGAAGGCATAGTGTTCCGGCGCTTTAGGGAGGCGAGACCGAAACATATCATCCCTAAAGCATAGATATAGTTAATATAATATTATTATGTATGTTAGTCTGTAAGGTATTTATTAATATGGGCCTCTGGTGCGTATAATTTATTATACGCACTATTGCCTGAAATAAATGAATTTATTTATTTATTTATTATATTGACTCCCTCAGTAGATAAACTACCGAGCTATACAATGGGTCTCTCTAGCCCCTGGTGTATCAATCTACTATTGTAAAAATCAGGCTATATGTTACATACCCCCGCCGGTAGTTGGTTGCGCGCTAGTGTTAGCTCCGAAGGCAGGCGGGGCTCCAAACGCGCTTGTACTGGCCGCCGGCTTGAATCCGCCGAACGGTGACGCGGCGGTTGATGGCGCCGCACCGAATGTTGACTGCATACCTATTCACAAATTCATTTACGGTCACATAACATAAAACATAACATACATTCACGCCTTTTTCCCGAAGGGGTAGGCAGAGGTGTACCCAGGACTCAGTCCCACAGTAGATACACCCACATTTCGCCAGTATGTTATTGGTCCCATGTAATAGGGGGCGAGCCTATTGCCATCTACCGGGCACAGTTCCAGACTCCAGACAGTTATTGAGATAATTCCTAATGGAAAAATTAGTTCAATAAATAAAATAATTAGTTTAAATTAATTTACGGTATAACACAAATTCATATATTTTTTAATCATAGATTTCAAATTACAAAATTATCATAATTTTGTTTTTTTTTTGTATGATAGTGAGTGACAAGACGAGCAAATCAGGTGCCTGATGGTAAGCATCATGATTGCTCATGTCAGACACAGTGTCACCCAGTGTTTTAATATTCAGAATTCTGCACGGCACTGCACTGCGCCTGTCACCCTGATATATGAGTTGTTGAATCTCGTCATGCCCAGTAATTTCGCTGGTAACATTGCCCTTCAGACCGGAACACAGTAATGCTTGCACATTACTGCTTGGCGGATGAATAACTGGCAAAGGTGTGGTACTTCCCCAGGCGGCCCCCTGCTAAACAGGCCTACCACTACAACCACTATAACTAAAATATTATTATAAGAAAATTAAGAAGAAGGACAATGTTACCAGCAAGCAGACATGCAAATAATATTTAAGATATTCCACGAAATTCCAAAAAAATTCTTAATGCTATTAAAGCAGTTACGTATTAGCGAATTTTTGTAGTGGTAGGCCTCTATTGCAGGGGCCTGCCCGCCTGGGGAAGTACCACACCTTTGCCAGTTATTCATCCGCCAAGCAGTAATGTGCAAACATTACTGTGTTCCGGTCTGAAGGGCAATGTTACCAGCGAAATTACTGGCCATGACGAGTTTCAACAACTAATATCTCAGGGTGACAGGCGTAGTGCAGTGCCGCGCAGAATTTTGTATTTTAAAACACTGGGTGGCACTGTGTCAGATATGGGCAATCACGATGCTTACCGTCAGGCACCTGATTTTCTCATCATATATGAATACTGAATCTTACTAATATAATAATATAGGGTAACCTATACAATCATTGGCACCTAATCGTGACAGATGTCATTCAATATGGAATATTTTCAATAATGCGTTATTAGTGTTAAATACACTCATGTCATTTGATTTGTTGATTATTGGTGATAAATTAAATAAATAATTCCAGTTCGAATATTATTAATATGTATTCAAAATCGACATTTTTAGCAGCAGTGGTCAAAAAGTACAATCATTGGCACTCAAAAAAAGTACAATCATTGGCACTAAAAAAAATTTTTTTTTTGCTTTATTCTGATTATTTCCTCGTCTCTGATTGGATTTATGTCTGCAGATTTAAGAATTTGTCAATTATTATGGTATTCAGGATGATTTTTTTAAATGGGTATTTAGGGCGTTCTCCGAAACTACCGGGAATTTCGAAAAAACAACTTACGTGACCGATTTCAATAGTAACTAAAACATCATAATCAACATTTTAAACGGTTTTAATAAACTTGATCTGTTTGTTGTGGCTTTTTTGTTTGTTTCTTAATAATTCAATTTTACCTCTTTTTACTGTTGACTTATTTATCTGATATTAAGTACACATATTTAGTTCTAATTAGAATACAATTGAATATATTTGGTATCATTACATATTCAAGATGGCGGCCGCCAGAAAATGGCGGATTACTTACGTATTTCAAAGTCCCCAAAATACGGAAATTAAATAAGAGGCATTGACTAGAAAACACTGAGATAATTCACGAAATAACAATAAACACTTCATTGCAGATTGCAATACAATCATCTAGTCAAAAAATATTTTTTTAACTAGGTAGATAGAGGTGAATAATGGCTAGAGGTAGAAGTGTAATAGGAAACACTACCCAGACGTAATAATTTACTAATCCGTATCCAAAACAAAAGCTTTTTTTACGGTAAGCTTGCAGTTGATAAACTGACCACGACCTATTTCATTGTATGGGGTCAACCGTTTTCGAACGGTATAATTAAAATTTGACCGTAAGGCTTCGCTTAGCTTAGACCGTGTTGACCCTTTTAAAAATCACCTTAGATCCTGGCTCCTTTTCATTTTATTACCTATAAGGTTCCATACCTCAAAGCAAAAAATGGTATGGGTATGGGGTATGGTAAAGGGTATGAAGTGTCAATTAATATCTAATACCTAGGTTGTCTGCAATTGCTGCCGTGTCTGCCTTTGAGCTAAGCAAAAATAAAATTTTGATAAATATAAAGTAGGATGTGGGTTCTTCGATCCTTAGTTAAATTTAATCATAACTTATTATTTCAGCGGTATTGAACCCTACATTAATCAGAAATAGGTAGGCATGCCACCCAGATAATTATTAATTTATTATTTACGTATGCATTTGCGGTTTTTTTTACCTAAAATACTTTACATTGGTTATCAGTTAATCCTATTCCAACGAAAGAAATCCAACAAAAATGGCCAATATTATGCCAAGGTACAATCATTGGCACATGCCACGGTATAATCATTGGCACTGCCAATGATTGGATTTGATCGATAATATATGTTAAATCCGTGCGATATAAATTCCATTACAATGTAAATGAATTTCAACACAAAAAAGTCGCATTTTAAAAAACATTTAAAAAGTACAATGATTGGCATTGGTGCCAATGACTACACCGTCATAGAGTTCATAGTGCAATTATTGGCATATCAAAAACTGGCAAAGTAATCACTGAATTGCAAATCTTACACAAATATCCCAAATTATGCACCTTCTTTTACGTGAAAATTACAAACATTAAACAAAACTTACATAAATATAATTGTTTTAACGCAGTTTTCTTTTCTACATCTCTAACTTTTTTCAAATCATCAGCAGCAATGGCGCGCAAATTTATGAAAAAAATAAATCCCGCCAATTTAACTGTCAATGTCACTTACAATTTGATTTTGCCAGACGCTAAATTTAAAATACTATTTAGGAAAAAATATTAGAAATGGCTACAGTCGTGTTGTGTTATAATATTACGATTAAAAGATGAAAGTGCCAATGATTGGGGGGGTGCTAACAATACTACCGGTTACCCTATAATATGGGACAACTTCCACACATGGTCACGTGGTCCCAAACTAGGCTAGAAGCCTGTACTATGGTAACCAGATGACTGATATACATACTTAAATACGATTATAACACCCAGACACAGATCAAACAGACATGTTCATGCACACAAATGTTTGACCTGGCCGGGGATCGAACCCGGGGCCTGCGGCACAGAAAGCAGAGTTACTACCGTCTGCACCAACGAGGCTGTCACTTAAATATGGAAGTTGGAGGATGGATTGATGATTGTAACTCTTTTAACCCATAACCACTTAACCGATTGGGTTGAAATTTGGTATGTATATAATTTAGACCCTGGAATAACACATAAGTTTATAACGATAATCCCACGGGAATAGACTATGCAGTTGAAACCGCAAGGCACCGCTAGTTTATAATTATAATGGGCATTCCTACAACGTTAGCTGTTCCTTATCCAATGCTACCTTCGCTTGGAAGGTAAGTAGTCCAACATCATCATCTCAGCCGTTGGTAATCCACTACTGAACATAGGCCTCCCCCATAAAGGGGAGTTTTGCCAATACTCGACACGCTTGGCAGGAGGGTTGACGAGTGCAGTTCGATGGTTTGTTTACAGAGGATGCTGCTGCCTGTCCCCTGGATCGGTTAACCCTTAGCCGGCTCTTACGACAACCACAGGTAGAGAGTGGGGTGCTATTCTAAAGCCGTTCACTCCACGGCATATATATGTATTCCATGATACTCACCAAATCCCGAAGTGCTTGCTCCAAACGCTGGTTTCTGGAACATCTTGATGGGTTCCCTTTACTCCAATGATTAAAGTCCTCTATTTACCTAAACTTTTTGGGCAATCTATTGTCAAGCAATCTGCGGCATTGTTGATCTGTAAATATTGGATTGTATAATAATAATTGTAATGGGGAATATCTTATTGCACTTTAAAAACACTTTGAAATGTTTAGCTTAAAATTTATTTCAGGCCAATCGGTTCAGTAGTTTAGGTGTGAATGTGTAACAAACATCTATCCAGCCATACATGCTCTTTCACATTAATATGTAATAAATTAATAAACTATAAATGTAATGGTCTCCACCATGAAGTTCAGAGCAAGCCCACTTCTGTAGGTTCTGTAGATAGCATTTATGTACCTAATATAAGAAAAATATGAACAAAACATTGTTTTTTGTTCAGCTGTCATTGTTCAAGCAATATTTGACAAGGTATAAACGCACAGACGGTGGTAAGCAACTTTATTTTATTGTATTTTATATCATTTTAATAATTGAAAAAGCACAGATGCTGTTACTATTTCGATGTCTGCCTTTGCCGAAACTCAAAAGCTAAGTGAGTGGGTAAGGCAGTATGTAAACACACACTTATCTCGATCCTGCTGCTGTATTTAGGGAATTATTTCCAGTAGTGTGAGGGGCAGCGGCAGGGGCTGAATGTAAATATAATTTAAATTAATTTAATCAGTCACTTAACCATCTTGTTAGTAACACAAAATGTAAAAAAAAATATTTGTGAAATGCTATGAAAGTGCTCATTATTTTCTGTTGTTTTTTATTTACTGCAAATAGGATATGTTAGCCGGTTTTGCGACCACCTCTTATTTTCGACCATTTCACGTACTTTTAACAAACAGAGACAAAAAATAAGATACTTGATACCACCACATCTAAAAAACTAACTTTATTCCCCTCGTCCACATCTAAAGTTTTAATTAACACAATAATTATCGGAAGAAAATTGCCTTTAAGAATTCTGTTGTCTAAAACTTTAATCATAGAGAATAGACGATTTAGTGTTCACACAAACCAAGCAGTGTTTGTGTAGTGTTGCCAGCACAACGCCTTTTTATCTACATGGACCGGAAGTTGATTATAGAAGGGCCCAGTTGCATTAGTTCAGAAATAGAGTTGTAGTAAGCGACTTACACTTAATACGTAACAAAACTGAATGGAAATCTGTGGGGGAGGCCTATGTTTAGCAGTGGACGTCCTATGGCTGAGATGATAATGAGATGACGAAGTAGTAGGTAGAATAGTTGTGGAAAATGCTTTCGGAATAATGTCTTGTAGTGGTAGGCCTCTTTTGTAGGAGGCCGCCTGGGGAAGTACCACACCTTTGCCAGTTATTCATCCGCCAAGCAGTAATGTCCAAACAGTACTGTGTTCCGGTATGAAGGGCAATGTTACCAGCGAAATTACTGGGCATGATGAGATTCAACAACTCATATCTCAGGGTGATAGGCGCAGTACAGTGCCGCGCAGAATTTTAAATTTTAAAATACTGGATGGCACTGTGTCTGATATGGGCAATCATGATGCTTACCATCAGGCATCTGATGAGCTCCTCTTGTCACTCACTATCATAAAAAAAAAGTCTGCCTTTTTTCATGTACTCCATAAACCAATACCGTTACTTAAAATTCGTCTATTGAGCTGCCTATATGACTGCATCATCGGGAGACTGCAATCGTAGCAAGCGTCGCTCAGCCATGAGGTTCATGGTGTGATCGGACAATTTTTGAGGTCTATTTGTACGGCGGAGTTTATAGAACTTAGAGCCCTCCGTTCGCCAGTTTCTACGAGCCTGTTATTAATTTATGTTATCTATGAATTTAAGAAAGAGAAAATATAAAAAAATCAAAGAGTATATTTAATAAGTATTTATTTTAAAAAGGCAAAAGTTTCAAAAGTTGAAAATACTTTAAGACTAGGAATTGATGAATTTCAAACATTATCCCATCTTATTGTGTACCTTATTAAAGTAAAGCTAGAACTACATCTGGCACACGTGTGCTACGTACGCCGATCTGTAGTCAGTATTTTTTACAAACATGTTATCGATGCATGTTAACATGTTATTGTTATTATTGTAACTCATATTTTAGTATCAATAAAAGTGTTATCTATCTATTAAATTAAAAGTATCGATACGAAAACAGCTGGAAAATAAGTTTAAGTGACTATTATACACGCCTAGTGATTTTGACGTCATCTCAGTTGCTAACTGGAGAACGCCAATACGAAACCAGCCGTTTGACATTTGTAGTTAGTAACTAGAACTGTCAAATCGAGTTATTAGTCACTAAAGTGATCGTCACCGAGTTCCACAATAGCCCTGCTGGCCGCGTTGGAGCCCATACATTTTGTATGGCGAATAGCTGTTTAGAGCTACATTAGATCCACGCCTCCACGCTTCTAGCTTAAAAACTATTATGTATATTATTATTATGTTTTTTTATGTTTTAGGTGTATCAAAATCATTCTGATAGAAGTATCTCTATAGAGAGAGTAAAAAATAACGGAGAATTCGGAACTCCTGCAAAACACAGAAAAGTCCGGCCAAAATACAGTTATACGATTTTGACAAGTGCGCCATTCGGCAAAAAAATCATTATTTATATGCTGTGAAGAAAGAGATCCCTACACTCTCTATATTATGGAGTGTATTACGAGACGATATTTTTTACGGTGGAAGCAGAGAGCATTTACGAAACATTTTATAAGAAATTGGGATTAATCTCCTAAAAATGTTTTTTTTTTTTTATATACAATTTAGTGCAGTTAAAAACGTTTTATTTCAGTATACAGTTTAATAGATTATGAATATTATATAATTAAGAAGATATCAAGTTAAAAAACACAATACCGGTAATACATAGCTCGCGCGCGAACCATACTTAATGTACTTGTATTTTTTTATAACTTTTACAGTAATCAAAAAAAAGTTCTTACAAAATGCTTTGTTAAAATAAAAATACTTTTATGAAAGAACAGTTCTTTGATATTTTTTAATTATTAGAAGAAAAAATCTGGGCAGTGGCTTTTATTCATTAAAGACTAAACAATACAGCTACCTTCTTACAATCTTAACTAAATACACAATGCTAAAGAACTCTTCGAAAATCCATAGGCCGACATGTGAAACTATAGGAAATCCAAGTGCTCTAAAGTAATAAAACATAACATCACGTCTTTTTCTCATGTAATAGGGGGTGATATGCCATCAAATATTGCCATCAACCAGGCACAAATCCAGACTGAGAAAATTCGTAGCAGTAGCGCTTGCGCTCACTATTGAGGATATTACCAATCCTTATCCTGATCCTAATTTTTATGAAATAGGATTCCAAGTTCGATTTGTTATTTATTGACTATAATTTCTAGATGAACGAGTTATATAGACCCCTTTTTTCGTCGGGTAGTAGTTACTTGTATCCATATCTACTACCAGAGAGGTAAAACTATAGAAAATAAATTAAAATTGCAAAGTATCAAAATCGTTTATAAGTAACAAAGTATTTTTTTTTATGATAGTGAGTGACAAGACGAGCAAATCAGGTGCCTGATGGTAAGCATCATGATTGCCCATATCAGACACAGTGCCACCCAGTGTTTTAAAGTTCTAAATTCAGCGCGGCACTGCACTGTGCGTGTCACCCTGAGATATGAGTTGTTGAATCTCGTCATGCCCAGTAATTTTGCTGGTAACATTGCCCTTCAGACCCGAACACAGTAATGTATTGCCATACATAGAGCAAGTGGCGCCCTCAATTAATTTCTACCCGTTCCGGTACACACCCACAGTGAAAAATTTGTTATTCAGCTATGCCCCCGGCCGAGAGGCTCCCACTGTAAAACAACCGTATTATTAATGTGTAAAAACGATAACAAGGCTATAGGGCCTTGTTCCCTGTAGCCTTGTTCCCGTAGAGGTAGGCAGATACTATTTCTGCCATAATTTTGACTAATAGAACTTTACTAAACTTGAAAATTAGTTTAATTTGACACTGGCAAATACTTTTAACGTGTGAGTTTAATTCACAGATCTAATACCTATAGATGTAACCAAGAAATGACATTTACTCTGTGAGTGAGATGGCAAGAATTGCAAATCCGTGTGAAGAAAAAGGACAAAACATATATTTTTTGTCCCTGTCAGCGTGGCCGGTTTTTATTGTTTGTCAAGATCCCGGTTTTGCCAAACAAACGCTAGTGCTTAGACTTTTCCGTTTTTTCCAGGTTTTTTATGTGTTTTGAGACGAGAATTCGTGGTATGGTAGTGGAATTAGTATTAGCGAGATGGTGGGTTGTGGAGTTTTAGGCTGCAAGAGCCGAAGTGAGCGAAAAATGGATGGAATAACATTTCACTCGTACGTAGACCAAAATGTCTTTTAATTGGTGTTGTATCGCTATGTGGTGATTAATCGTGATATTTTACAGTGAGATTCAATCGTTTTATCATAAAGAACATTAATTGTTACGTATTTTCATGAAATAATTAAAAATTATCAAATATGTAGTGTTGCTATATTGAGTATTTCATTTACCCATTACTATTCTCGAGATGGGGAGGAAATTAAGACAGGATTTTTTTTTATGAACGTGATGACACTCACTATCATAAAAAAAAATCCTGAAAATTTGTTAGCACTCAAATTTTTCCAGATCTTTCCGATCACATTGTTGAGCAAAGTCCGCTTGACAATCATATGTGCTTACTTATAAAAGCAATATCATTAAGGTACATAGAAGTAAGAATCCATTTTATTACGACTTCACTGTCTCAACATGAAGATAGAATGAGACAAATGCACAATAAGTTGGTATTGTTCAAAGGGCAGTAGCTATGACAGGACAGGTAATCTGGACACGTCCCATCCCATATCCCATATAATATATTATAAATGCGAAAGTTTGTGAATGTTTGTTACTCTTTAACGCACAAACTAATGGATGGATTTTAATAAAACTTTATAATAATATAGTTCATACATCAGAATAACTCATAGGCTATCATTTATAAAGATACTAGCTGTGCCCAGCGGTTTCACCCGCGTAGACATAGTTCTCGTGGAATTATCGGAAAAAACTACCCTATGTGTTATAACAGGGTCTAAGCTACCTGCATACCAAATTTCAGCTCAATCTGTTGTAGTTTTGGCGTGAAACAGTAACAAACATCCATCCATCAATCTAACCAAAACCGCGCTAGATGGCGCTAGAGGTTAGTTAGAACTCGCAAGCGTTTTGTTAAAAACCTAAGTTTTTTACATTGTACTGAAATTTGAGATTTATAATATTAGTATGATTCTAAGTACTTATTATTAGTTTTAAATTTCTTTGCTGTCTTTGCTGGACTAAAATGTATGAACTTAAGTTCTTTTCTTTTTAATAAATATTTTTAATGTCTACAGCCATTTTATTTAATATATTTATAAGGCAATGATTCGAACTGCCACAACTCAACATTCGAACTGAACAGCCTGCCAGCCTAGCATAGCACGGGAAGAACTTATTTTCGCAGTCTTTTTTTCCCTTTCGCGTCCGAACAGTGCATATCTGCTGTCTCGTTCTAACCCCCTGGGACTTCGTTTTCCCTGGTTACTGTGCTACCGGGGCTGGTCTATTACAGTCATAGTTCGCGAGTTTTCTCTTTATTTCTTCATGTTATTAATTCTACTAGCGTCCCAGTGGAAAAGTGCACGTCCCAAATTGTAGTGGTAGGCCTCTTTTGCAGGGGGTCACCTGGGGAAGTACTACACCTTTGCCAGGTATTCATCCACCAAGCAGTAATGTGCAAACATTACTGTGTCC
This sequence comes from Hemistola chrysoprasaria, assembly GCA_947063395.1. NCBI lineage: Eukaryota > Metazoa > Arthropoda > Insecta > Lepidoptera > Geometridae > Hemistola > Hemistola chrysoprasaria. The sequence goes on along the minus strand of OX346738.1, from coordinate 4,747,064 downwards.
GGTCTGTCGGGCAATGTTACCAGCGAAATTACTGGGCATGATGAGATTCAACAACTCATATCTCAGGGTGACAGGCGCAGTGCAGTGCCGCGCAGAATTTTGAATTTTAAAACACTGGGTGGCACTGTGTCTGATATGGGTAATCATGATGCTTACCATCAGGCACCTGATTTGCAGTCTTGTTACTCACTATCATAAAAAATAAAAAATTACCCAATACCCGATTTTAACCAAAATTATGGGGTAACTTTGTCTGGTGGCAACATTTGAAGAAACTATTGCTGTTTCATAGGCGGCCACGCCATGGCTCCATCTATAGGTATTAGATCTGTGGTTTAATTGAGAAGAAAGAAAAAAGCAGGCTACTGTCTATGGCAGCACCGGAAGTCAGTCAATGTGAACACTATTCTGGCCGAAACACAGGGACCGGATCGAGGAATTTAAATGGGGCATAATTAATAATATTGATCGTATTCTCACCCAAACTTATTATATAGTAAATTTAAGTTTCTGTGTGAGACGAAGAGGTAAGCTTGATTAAACCAAGTTTAGTTTATGTATGTTTGGATTTGGTGCTGTTACATAAAGTCATTCTCGAATAATTAATAATTTGTTACACCTTTTTGTACCAGACTATGTACCACCAAAGGTACATAGTAAATTGAAATAGCATCGGTAATAATGAGCATCGGTAAATCTGTTTTTACCTATGTTTTGGCCGCCCCCGTGTTATATGCAGCCGGGGCCATTACCCCCCGGTTTGCCTTAATGCAGATCTGGGTCAACAGCATAATTCTAGGCATAATTATGGTGTTAAATAAAACTTTAGGTGTGTACGAGCCTATTGGCTACATCAATATCATACCTACGCGCACGCACACACATCCTCACACTTACTCGAGCATTTGAGGAACAAAACAGTAATTAGTATACGGCCCGCAACCAACCCGATAGGACTCGCCATTTTGGAAAAAATAAATAGTGCAGCACCGATACCTACACGGTAAGTTTTAGCTACTTTTATTAATACCAGGTTTGTTATTTATTTATTTATTTTATTAAATACACAAACAAATTACAATCTTGGAGGATTACATACGTAAGTAAACCAACAGCACAGAACACATATACGAGAAGAAGTCCCACTACGTACTTCAGATTTGCGTACACGAAGCGATGCTAGCGTTACCAACGCTTCGCACTGGAACTATTCAGTAGCGCGGGAGATTTAATATTTCTAAACATTAGCTATAGGTACCTACCAATATTATATTTCTATTTTTACTTCTATATATGCCTATTCTATATTATGCCATACGCAAAGGGTAAAAAAATAAGGCCAGCTATTAGAAGTATGTAGTCTTTATTCAGATGAAAATAAGGTAAATCTTATATTACACATCTTTCTAGAAGGGGTTGGCCGAGGTGTACCCAGAACTCAGTCTCATACTAAGTATACTCCCACATTTCGCCAGTATGTTATTGGTCCTATGTAATAGAAGGCGAGACTATTGCCATTTACCGGGCACAGTTCTAGACTCCAGGTTGTTATTGAGATAATCCCTCACGGAAAAATCCGATATTTAACACCACAGTTTAACACTTTGCCTAACCTAGGCGTCTTTTTCGCACAATCGCAATAATAGAGTCTATGATCTCGTTAGCACAAAAACAAAACTTTCTATAGCACAATTTAACAAATACGAGAAACTTTACAAAACTTATTTCCACTAAAGATGTGCAAAGTGCAAATTAATGAAAAAGTGAAAATCGTAAACAAAAAGCCACAGCAAAAAGCAGCCATTTCTATTATCCGGTTGCCAGATGGCAAAAAAGAAATTCTTCTAACGCTGATTCAAGTAATAATAAGAATCTGAGGTCTAGATTTAACTAATTTGAACAATATATGTGATAAAATTATTAATAAATTTCATTACTTATTTTTTGAAATAAGTAATGAATTTATTGTAGTGTTTATTTCTATCTTCCGAATTAATTAAATAATTCCCATAACTTTGAATTCTACTAAAATGTTATATTTTCCTTAGTAGGGTCAGTAAATAGTGCTTTCTCTGTCGTTTGTAGATCACCGTTTCTTTTTAACATTTCCTTCGCCGTGTTGGCATTGGCCGGGAACTAAGCTGACACCCCCTGTCCAACAGGATCACAAAATGATATTGATCTGACCTGGATTGCAACTCAAAACATGTGTACAATATAGATATATAAATGGACTCAAGCTTACAAACACAAACAAGTCTCGAGATTATACTATTATGATAAAAAAGGATAGAGAATATATAAAAAATAAAAATAGAGGAAAATTATTACTATAAACAAATGGAGAGTAAATTAAGTATAAAAGAAAATGTAGTTAACAAAGTGTGCACTAAACATTGTAACATAATGTGAACTCTGCCTGATGAGACAACAAATGAACATAATATTACGAGTACCTACTAAGAGCAAGTATGCTCTATGGTAAATTTATAAACACAAAAATAAATGTACTTAGTTCCAAGCTCTGAGTTATTTACTCAGAGCTTGGAACTAATAGACTTAACACATAGGTATTGTTTGTGATTGTCTAGTAAATAAGCTGTTAAACGTGTTCACAAGTTATCATCCTGAGATTTCTGCTAATAAATGGCTAAAAAGCGATGGACGCATACTGGACAAGCATTTTAAAAGAAGTTTTAGTTTTCGACCATGTGGTCGGATACTGGCGTAATCCTGTCGATAAGAACGTGTCTTGTAATAAGTCAAGTATCAAAATTACCTTATTAGTGTTTTAAACTTTGATCCTTATTAGCAAATTCATTTTATTCGTTAGTTTTCGACCACAATATTCCTTGAGCTTAAAAAAAAATTGCTATACCAAAATTATTCGCGGTCGAAAACTAAGCTAGTCATAAACAGCACGCCAGTATTCGACCACTTTTGCTTTTAAGGATTAATCTTTTTTTTTTTGCCAAAGTTATGGCAGTTTTGTGAAATAAGTAATAGTAATATGCCTATTAGGATTCTGCCTAGAAATTGATCCCTGTTACGATAACTATCCTATATTTTTTATGGTCGGAAACTGATACGGATGAGTGTCACTGAAACATATCTTCAGTTTTCGACCAGTCTCTTGCTTGTATGCGTTGCAATTTGCAATACAGACGGAGACTGGCTTTTATTCCAAGGACTTAAGAATTTTGATGGGGCCTTTTATTTTTAGATCTCTAGGCTATTTTTTTTTTTTAGATGAGTTCTGCTCCAAAGTGTTTGCAAGAGATATGTCTATTGGGCAAAGCCGGTTGACAAAGCTGAAGAGAGAAGATGGCAGTATGGCGTCGACAAAAGCGGAGGTGTTAGAGGAGATCGAGAGGTTCTATGGACAGCTATACGCCTCGGGCGCAAAGCCTGTTAGCAGCGCAGCCAAAGACCCAAGAGCCAAGCTGACCCGACACTATACCGAAGATATCCCGGACTTCAGCCTGTACGAGATTAGAATGGCCCTGAAACAACTCAAAAACAACAAGGGGCCGGGTGATGACGGAATTACATCAAAGCTTCTGAGAGCGGGTGGAACACCGGTACTTAAAGTCCTCCAGAGGCTCTTTAACTATGTCATATTCGAAGGTGTGACGCCAGAAGCATGGAACAGAAGCGTGGTGGTGCTATTCTTCAAAAAAGGCGATAACACCTTGTTGAAGAATTACAGACCCATCTCGCTTCTGAGCCATGTTTATAAGTTGTTTTCGAGGGTCATTACGAATCGTCTCAGTCGCAGGTTTGATGACTTCCAGCCGTCTGAGCAAGCAGGTTTCCAAAAAGGCTACAGCACCATAGACCACATCCACACGCTTCGCCAAATTATACAGAAGACCGAGGAGTATAATTTGCCATTATGTTTAGCGTTTGTGGACTATGAAAAGGCCTTTGATCCGATCGAGACATGGGCGGTGCTCGAGTCTCTCCAGCGATGCCATATTGACTATCGGTATATCGAAGTGTTGAAGTGCTTATATAGTAACGCCACTATGTCGGTTCGAGTACAGGACCAAAGTTCGAAGGCGATCCCGTTGGATAGAGGCGTAAGACAGGGAGACGTTATATCTCCGAAACTGTTTACTGCCGCAATGGAGGACGCCTTCAAGCTTCTGGAATGGCAAAAACACGGCATCAATATTAATGGTGAATACATAACTCACCTTCGGTTTGCCGACGACTTTGTAGTCATGGCAGAATCGATGGAAGATCTCAGCATAATGCTCGAAGACCTCAATCGAGTTTCTCAACGGGTCGGCATTAAAATGAACATGGACAAGACGAAGGTGATGTCTAATGCCCATGTTGCGCCGACCCCAGTACCGGTTGGAAACGCGATTCTTGAAGCTGTTGACTCGTACGTCTACCTAGGACAAGTAGTCCAACTCGGTAGGTCCAGCTTCGAGAAAGAGGTCAATCGTCGAATCCAACTAGGCTGGGCAGCGTCGAAGGTCTTCGACCAGTGTGTGTTACCAGTGATGACTTACGGATCTGAAACGTGGTCCCTGACTGTGGGCCTTATAAGTAAGCTCAAAATAGCGCAACGAGCTATGGAGAGGGCTATGCTCGGGATTTCTCTGCGAGATCGAGTCAGAAATGAGGAGATCCGTAGACGAACGAAAGTTGCTGACATAGCCCAGCGGATTAGCAAGTTGAAGTGGCAATGGGCAGGGCACATAGCACGTAGAACTGATGGCCGATGGGGCCGTAAAGTTCTTGAATGGAGACCACGGATTGGTAAGCGCAGCGTAGGACGTCCTCCCACAAGGTGGACAGACGATCTGATAAGTACGGCAGGAGCACGCTGGGTGCAGGCCGCTTACAACCGGACTGGATGGAAATCTAATCATAGGCCTCCCCCTTAGATTTCCATCCAGTCCGATGGCTGAGATGATGATGATGATGATGAGTTTGAACCAAAGTATTATCCAACATGAATCCAGATAGACTGAGTGCGACTTGAACATGACTCAAAAAATATCGATCTCGTCATGTAACGTCCAAGAAAACGACTGCAACATTGCTGACAACAACTCTGAATCTCATGTGATAACAGAAATTGTTACTGCTCAAATACACACTGCTCCAAATCAAACCGTTAATCAAGATAAAACTATATTTCAGATCGACGCTACTTCTAAAGAAAACCATAATGTGACGCAAGATACTCGACCACTAAGTGTTGATATGTCGATGGGAAAAATTGAAGGGTACATGACTCCTATTTCTTTTCCAAATCTCACCGGAAGTTACTTGGAGCTAGGTTCGATTGTTTCCTTGGATGATATTTGCGTTATTCTTTATACGGTTTCAGAACCACCAGATGAGCTTTCTCCATCGACTTTAACAAATAGTTTACCATTAGAGGCTTTAGCTACGAAACAAACACCTGAATTTTCTCTGGAAAATAATGATGGATTTAGCTCTCACGTGACTCTGCCTATAGCAGATGGTGAATGCCCTGAGACAGAGCCTGTACAAATAACTTCTGGTTTGTCTCTATCTTCTTTGGCTGCTCCGAGCTACGCCAGTGTCAAACCTCCAAAAGCCATTAAAGAAAGTCCATTAGATTTGTCTTTTCCTTCAACATCAAAACAGACAAATATAGATCCATTTGAGAAACATTTAAGATTTCCCGAAATAAGTAATACAACTAAGACTCTTAAAGAAAATACTCCTGCCGCTATTTCTTCCACTGCTTGGAGAAATTATTACAACAGTAAAGAAATCATCAAGAAAGTAAAAATAGAAGCTAGTAGAAAACGGAAACTTGAAAGACTAGAAAATGCCTAAGACTAAGCCAAATTATTGTTAGGTATGACTATAATATTGATCTTTTTTTTGATTTATTGATTTTAAAGTGACAGTAAATAAATACGTTGATTATACAAATATATTTAATAACTTATTTTTCTTTAAAGAAAGCCTATCGCATTTTTATTGGCCCAAGCAGTACATTTTAGGAAGTGGTCGTAAACTGGTAATGAGGTGGTCGTAAATATAATTTTGTGGTCGAAAACTAGGAAAATCGCTAGTTTTAACTTCTTATCCAAATTAAAAAATAATGTGAGGCCAATATTAATAAATTAATAATCCATAATAAACTTAAGCATACCAGAAATATATTTCAGTTGGTTAATGTCTAAAAAAGACTATAACATTATTTTAAGGCGGTCCAAAGTAGACAACTCCGCTAATTGGTCGGAAACTAGCGAAATTACCCTAAATTGTTTAATTAATTTCTTGTGTTAGTTATTATTGTGTTTAAAATTTGTTAGGTTACGTATTGAGATTAGAAGTCACAAGTTTTAATTAATTACGCAGGCAAAACACGATTTGTTGCCAAACATTATTATTAAAATGAATTCTAATGTTAGTCAAAATGTGATTTAGTTTCTACTTATTTAATAAAATTTATTTGCTAGCGGGTTGATTACAAAATTAATGTCAGAATAATATAAAAATAGAATGACTCAGGGGTTATACTATGTAAGGAAAGGAAGCATGCATTATCATCAAGTATGGGTTTGTTTTTTTTTATGCTTTGCAAGTATGATCTTGTGTATGTTACAATGACATTTTTGGTGATAAAAGGTATGTTATTCCCTAATGTTATTTAATAATAAACAGGTAGTGGGTAGAAGTTTAGCAAAGCATTTATTGTCTTTTTCTAACAGGTAGTAATATTTACTAATCATATAATGATGTAAATACCAACGAAATTAGCGATATTTACACAATATTGCATAAGGTATTTGTTGATGCATCATCGGAGTCATTTTGTTTGGCAACAAATCGTGTTTTGCCTGCGTAATTCAATCAAAACTTGTGACTTCTATCTCAGTACATAACCTAACAAATCGTAAACAAAATAATAACTGAAATCACTAGAAATTAATTTATACGATTTATTTGCATTATTAGACAACAGAAAATAATGAGCAATTTCAAAAAAATTTCACAAATATGAGAGATAAAAACAATGACGTATTACCCGACCAAGATGACAAGGACGCGAAAATGAACTTATTGTTAAGAATAATGAATAATTTAATTATAATATCATTCAAATAACACGACTTATAGATGCTTTGGTAATTTCAGACATTATTAAAAATTTATCAGCCCTAGTGACCAAATAACCGGAGTTTTCCTTAGATATTTTTTTCGAAGTGAACCAACGGTTAACCTTTTTGATTAGGTCGGATTTTATACTATTATTTCTTGAACTAATAAAAAGATAAACTTACAGCAAGAGCTGGTGTTGTGCCCGATACCGGGCTATACAAAAAGGCGATAAATTATTGCAGAAAACAATCAGTAGCACAGTTTATAATACAAATTCAGCAAATTATCACACGCGATGAAATCGCCCGCTTGAAACAGAACACAGAACCACAGATCACTATAATTAGTACCACAGAATACTCAGAATCAACAGAATGTGAATGAACCACATATTTTAAGAATGATTATAGTTCGACACAAAAGAGTAGAAAATAATGGGGGCGCCACTGTCTTTTACATGAGTAAAAACAATTTCATCAACACATACACTTTAAATTAGTTCTGTTTCTACTCTTTTGTGTCGAACTATATCTCAAAGTGGACCACAGAGTATTTTTTGTTTTATGGGTCTCAAGGTCTCCCTCCTATCTGTCATATTATTCATTATTTTAGTCGATTAATCGGTTGTTTAATCGATACTTTTAACTTGTTAAATTTAACCAATTCAACATAATAATCTATGGTCGTAGTAAAAATAAATATAGGTATAATGTTTTTAATTTTTAATCTGTGAGTTCTATGTATTCTGCTGTGATCTGTGCATAGATAATACATATTGTGAGACCGTAGTACTAATTATAGTGATCTGTGTGTGAGACTGTGAGTTTATGGCCGAAAAGCGGCAAGAGAGAGTGCTTTCGTCATTCGTCACGTTTGTTTTTTTAGTTTTCAGTGGATAAATAAACGGTTTACTAATCAATACGAATATGAATAAAGATGACAAAAAAAGCATTTATGAGATATACCGCGCTTGCCGGCTGTGCGGAGCTGGTGCTGGTTACAAGATGCCGATCATCCAGAATGTTATCGATGTGGATGACGATGAACTCGAATTGAAGGATAAAATAAAGGATTGTGTTCAAATTGAGGTAACTCTTAACTTAATTACTTCGATTTCACTTTCTACCAACATTCATTTTCATATGTAAAGTTAGATTATGTTTCAAAACGATGATAGTTGCACATTGTTGCCAAACAAAACAGGAACACAATCCGAGAAAGTCGTCTCTGGACGCTCTGGACCTAATAAGAATAACACTCATTGTAGTACAAAAGACAAATAACATTAATTCATAGAGTTTAACTAAGAAATCATCAGCTTTATCAAGATATTATCATAAAAGAGACCTCTGTAGGTCACAGACCCATACTGAAATGTTTTCTAAACCAGGTGAGTCAAGACGACAGAATGCCTCCGTTAATTTGCGAGGTGTGCGTGGATAAAGTGAATGATTTCCATTATTTTATGAAGATGTGTCAGCAAACAAACAAATGGACTCGTCTTCGACTTGGATTACCACTGCAAATTGCCACCCGCAGCATTGTAAGTAAACATCTGCACATAGACTAAGCAACTAAGAAATAGAATAGAAACATATTATATATTGCCTTGTTACACAAAATTACAACGTACAGTCTGGTTGTTTTGTCTTGTAGTTTGAACATACTCTGCGAACTCTAGAATATGAAAACTGGTGACAAATCTGTTATTATTATGTTTAAACAGAACTGCAGAGCCTATCAATCAATCAATCAATCAAATAGTTTATTTGCGGAAATACTTTTACACGTAGGTATAGTTCTTAGTAGTACCTTATATTAAGTCACAAAGTATTTCATCTGCAAGCAGACGTGCAAAAATTTGCAATTATTATTGATATTCTTCTATATAATACTAAAATTACATCTTAAAAATATATATATAAAACCTACTAATATTTAAATTGTAATAATTGTGAAAACAAACAAAATATCATATATTATAAAATTACACCTACCAGTCGTTCACGTTACAAATACTCTTGAATTCCCTAACACTATAGAAACAGTTTGCGAGAAGCCAGTTAGTAAGTATATTTTTAAACTTGTTACCTTTCAATACTTTAATGTCACCTATGTTCAGATTCCCCAAGATAAAATGAACATACTGTACATACAAATTAAAAATAGATTAAAATAGGTAGTTATAAGGCAAAAGAAGCAGCATCAACGTGTAACCACATCAACACGGAGTTGATGCAGTTTCTGATTTTCCGGATGCTCCAGTGTTTTTTTTTTTTATTCATACAAAGACATCTCCAAAAAAGACTGTTTGGCCCTTTTTTTACATAATCAATTGTATTATTAGGCATTTTTATTGGACTAACTTAGACTATCTTGAGGGAGTCCATAGTGTGTAATATTTTATTTTATGCTCCAGTGTTCGAACTTAGATGTTGGTGGAGTTTTAGCATGTGATATGTGTATAAACTGTTGATCATGCTATGCAGTTTCATCCACATAGGCTTTATCCCATAGGTAATATCCAGATAAATGTACTTTAGGTATATGGTAAGACAGCCTTGGTAGCGTAGTGGGCACACAATCGACTGCCGATAATGATGTCCTGGGTTCAATCCCCAGGTCAGGCAAAATGTTATTGGAGTTTTCCATTAGGAATTATTTCAATGACAGGCTGGAGTCTAAAACTGTGCCCAGTAGATGGCAATAGGCTCGCCCCCTTTACATGGGACCTATAACATACTGGCGAAATGTGGGTGTACCTACTATGGGGCTGAGTCCTGGGTACACCTCTGTCTACTCCTTCTGGAAAAAGGCGTGATTGTATGTTATTTTATCTTCACGTGCCAACATTCCTACAATACTCCGACATGAGCTAATTAATAAGTATTGATAGATATATTTCTCTTAAATTTCGCTGAATTAGCATGGACATGAATAATAAAGATAATATATTTTCTATTTGTTGTATGATAATTATTGGTAATAGGATTATGGAAATGATATGTGATTTTTAATTTTTTGTGTAGTTGTTTAATTATATACCATGACATTTGTAAGCCTTCTAGGCAAAACATGCGGATGAATACTGATAGATGTGGATGATCATTTAAATGTAACCATGTTTTTACAATTAAATAAATTTTGATTTGATTTGATTTTGATTCTCCGCAGTCCCAAACAGAGCCATCAGACCAAAGCAACTGCATCCTGGGAGTAACAGAGCCAGTGTATGTAAACAGTGATTCAGAAGGAGAACCCCTGGCAAAGCAGAAAACTGTCAAGATAAAACCTGGACCAAAATCTGTGAAGGCACGAGAAGAGGCGAAAGCTAAGGTTATTATTATTTTACTAGCTGTGCCCCGTGGTTTCACCTTTTTTTTTATAGTGAGTGACAAGACGAGCTAATCAGGTGTCTGATGGTAAGCATCATGATTGCGCATATCAGACACAGTGCCACCCAGTGTTTTAAAATTCAGAATTCTGCGCGACACTGCGCTTCGCCTGTCACCCTGAGATATGAGTTGTTGAATCTCATCATGCCCAGTAATTTCGCTGGTAACATTGCCCTTCAGACTGGAACACAGTATTGTTTGCACATTACTGCTTGGCGGATGAATAACTGGCAAAGGTGTGGTACTTCCCCAGGCGACCCCCTGCAAAAGAGGCCTACCACTACAATTATTTGTTATTATTGCAGTTATTTAGCTTTTCGCGATTGGAACTGATTGAAATAATCAAGTTTTACGGTGTCCACTAGCTGTGCCCAGCGGTTCAGCCGCGCCGCATAGTCCCTTCCCGTGGGATTATCGAGATAAAAAGTACCCTATGTGTTATTCCAGAGTCTAAACTATCTACATACCGAATATCAACCCAATCGGTTCAGTAGTTTTGGATTGAAGGAGTAACAAACTTTCGCATTTATAGTAGGAAGTTGGAATAATTTCATCAAAACATTTTGGTTTTTAGCCAAAATGTTTTAATGAAATGAAACAGTGGGCATAAATAAAAATAGCTCGTGCAATCAATTAGATTTTTATTTTACCAACTTAGCAGATTTTTTCCCACAATCGGGCAGAGATTTTGCTTCTTCTCTGAACAGTACAGTTAACGCTCCAAATGAGCGCGCAAGGCATTATAAAGGCTCGCTCCCTACCAAAGGTGTTTGGTAGTAGTGGCAGTGGCACGGCTTGGCTCTGATTGGCTGGCTAAAATGGCGCGCTGTGATTGGCTGTGGCACGGTGACGTAACAGAAATTAATAATTTTCTCTTCTCACAATCATAGTGACAAGTTGAGTGTAACACACAGACCTAAACCTATAACCACAGAATACATATAAGGGACAGAACCCTCTTCAAAATCATTCAAATAAATAGCGACTCTAGCTCCGACGCAATAAAGTGCAATTCAGGTCGCTCAGTGTGTAACTAATTATCGTTCAAGCGTCTCTTTCTATCACATATCTCTTAATCGTTCTGACGACGTAAGGAATGTAACCTTTTTAATTTGTTATAAACTTAAAAACAAAACAATGGACGACGCAACGCTACGCGCTAACGTGCAACTCAGCCGGCGCGCGCCAACTCCTTGAATAAACTCGTCTAGACCACGCGCACCGGGTACCTGTAGGTTCAAAGCAAAAACGTGGAGTGTCACAGGCCTGCTATAACACTGTTTCTATTGACTCCCTCGCTAAAGCTTGTCAGTAAAACTACCGAGCTATACAATGGGTCTCTTTAACACCGCATGTAACAATCTACAAATTTTTTCCAGGCTGAAACCCAACCACAAAGGCGTCCAGCCATGAAGACCATATCGAGCCGCGAATCAACCCCTGAACAAAGGATAAAGATTCGCAGAAAACGGTCTGACAGTGCAAGTCGGTCCGTTAGCCCTAAACGTACAACACGCCAGAGAATATCTGACGACTTTGTCTTTGAACAACTGCAGGTAAACTCCTACTAATATTGAATCTCAAATCTCAGAACAATGTATAAAGCTACCTTTGTAACAGTTGAACAAAACGCTAGCGTTCTATCTCTACGCCAGCGCCATCTAGTTTTGAAGGGTAACTCACGGCAAAACTACTGAACCAATTGGGCTGAAATTCGGTATGTATAAGTCGGTTCAATTAAGAAACTAATCTAAAATGATCTCTAAAAATCATGTTTTCTCGCTTGCACACTAATTAGAGCCTAGCGTAGGACATGATTAGCGCCGCCATTTTAGATCCGTTTGTTTATTGAACCGGCTTATAGATAGTTTAGACCCTGGACCCTGGACCCTGGGTATAGCTCGAAAGAAATGAGTAGAAACGGAATTAATTTAAAGTGTATGTGTTGATTCAATTGTTTTTACCGTTTTAAAAGACAGTGGCGCCGCTATTATTTTCCACTCTTTTCTGTCGAGCTTATACTTTTTATCAGAAATCAGAAATTTTATTCACATAAAAACGTGTATTATACATTTATATAGGTTTTATCTACTGCTATTACAATTTTGTTCCTCACGCTTTTTGCCCATAGGGCGTGCAAATGTATTTGCTAAGTATAATCAAATCTAATTTTCATAAAATATCATTAGAGAATTAATAAAAATAATAATATTCATAGGACAACTTCCACACACGGTCATCTGGTCCCAAACTAGGCTAGAAGCCTCTACTATGGTAACCAGATGACTGATATACATACTTATAAATAAGCTTATAACACACAGGGACAGATCAACACAGACATGTTCATGTTCACAAATGTTTGACCTGGCCGGGGGGGGGGGGGGGGGGGGGTTATATATAAATTATAATGTCTATATTACGTTTACCTAATTTGTAAGTAGCTTTAAGTTAGTTTAGTATAATAGTATGTATATTAGTTAGTGTATAATGGTGCTGCATAAGCCATAGCAGCAGTTTATGTGAGAATCTAATTAAAAAAAAAAAAAACCCTGACCGTGGATCATACCTGGGGCCTGCAGCATAGAAACCAGAGTTACTACCGTCTGAGCCAACGAGGCTGTCAATTATAATATATAATTTTAAAAATATTATACAATTTATTAAATTATAACCCGTGAGAATATTAATGGGAACAAAGACTAGTACGGCTAGTTTAAACATATTGTCTTTTAGGATGAATTGGACTTACTTAAATTAAGACATCCTCCAAAAATGACAAAAAAGGAAAAAAAGTTGGAAAAACAGAAACATAGATCTGAAAAAGGAAAAGAGAAGGAAAAACCAAAGCAACAGGTAATCATTACAAGCTTTTTTTTATTATCAAACTGGTGAATCGAGCAGAGGCTAAGTAAATATATTGTTTTAACGGGAGGCCTTCCACATACAAACGTAATCTTCCTTCCACTCCTTCCACATATAAAAGTCAACAGTTTGCTGCAATCTCCTCTCCCTGCACGGTTGTCTGGAAGAGATCGCTTTAGCGATAAGACCGCCAGTTGTTACATTATTTGTGTTATAATTTGTTACAAGTGTTTTTGGCAAATGTAAGGATTTGTGGATTTAGTCTGTGGCTTTGTCGCTGTCAACAAGAATATTGACAGTGACAAAGTTACTGGTTTGATATTAGAAGTACTGAGATGTAATATACTCTATGGAATAAGCAGAAATATGGCGGCAAAGTAGTGATATTGGAATATGGAGTGAATTATGAGAAAAATATAGTAAGAGGTAGTAATGGATTAAATAGCATTCGCAATCATTGATAGCATGCGATAGCTTTAATAGCATATAGCAAATTATATGAAGTTGCGATATTCTGTGATTGCGATTTTAGCGAATTCATCGCCTTATACGATCATAGCGGCAGCGTGCGCCGTGTGCTCTCCCTCGTAACCACGGGAGACGTCGAGACGGGAATACGGAAAACTATATCTGTTTCACATGACCCTGATTGACCTCGTTGCTTTCGAGAGTCACGAGTGAAATTATTAGCAATTTGGTAGGCGCGATTAAGCCATTATTATCTTTATTTGCTTGTACTTAGGGTCGTATATTGAATGAACGTGTATGATTATTTAATTCGTTAAAATTAATAGCGGGGCGGTGTGAAGTACGAAGTGCAAATTATAGTCATAGCAAATAGCATAGCAATAGCAAATAGCATGCTATGACTCCTTAAATCGCATGCTTATGATATTATTGTGAAATCGCAATAATTATCATCACTAAGTAAGAGGATGTATACGAGGTTTTTTATAAGATTTAATAATTGCTACTCGTTCAAATTATATTTTGTAAATTTAAGGTTCCTTGTTTGTAGTGTAATAATACAGAGTTTATCTATCTAAACTGACGGATCTGTTCTGACTGCATTCAAACTGCAATTTTGCAGTCGGATTGCAGTTTAACGGGACGAGGACCGGAGAATTCCCCATACAAACGTAATAGTCAAATCATTTGAAATCAGAGCATATTTCCAACATTTCGGAATGAGACACTAGTTATCTAGGTTCCTAAATATATTTTAGTCTAAAATGCTTACAATTTGAGTTTTATTTGAAGTGATTTTTATCATATATTAGTCCAAAGTACTTCTATTTTGGATTGAAATATAATTAGGAACCTATATAACTAGCGTCTCATTCCGAATAACGTCATTAAATGTTGGAAATATGCTCTGATTTCAAGTATAAAAACCTGCACAAAGAAAAAAATCTTACTAAATTAAAAAAAGCACTGAAAACTCGTTTGGATTAAATTGGATTTTTTACTGAATCTTTGTATTGTTATTTTCTAGTTCCTAGTTGTCTTTATTTTACGTAATTACATGTAGTATTTTTATATCTTCAAAAATGTGGGTACGTGTGAGCGAGAGGGCGGATTTGCTTAGCACCGCGCCTTAAGGGCGTTCGATTTCCGTACTGAATGAAGAAAGAGAGATTAATATTCACTCAATTGGCTCTGGATCTGGCCTTTATATGCGCGAAAACATATAATATTATAATAACATTAATATAGGAAGATGTTTCACATGTAAAACATTTCTTTTTTTGAACAACTTCCACACACGGTCATCTGGTCTCAAACTAGGCTAGAAGCCTATACTATGGTAACCAGGTATACTGATATGACTGATATACATACATAAATAAGCTTATAACACACAGGGACAGATCAAACAGACATGTTCATGCACACAAATGTTTGACCTGGCCGGGAATCAATCCGGCACAGAAAGCAGAGTTGCTACCATCTGAGCCAACGAGGCTGTCAAATTTGCTTTCAGATAGAAGTACATGATTCCTCCTTCCTTTCGATTCCTAAAGCGAAACGGTTGCGTGATTCTACTACTGACCTAACTCCACCACCGACGAAGAAAACTAGGTAAGTACGCTACTACATACTTTGTTTATTTATATAATAATAATAATAATGCCGAAGTCTCTAGCAATAGCCCGGTTACCATCCATCTAGAAATCACACCTATAGACAAATCAAGTAGTTTCCATCGATTTACAATAGTCCTTGTACCTAGCGGGGGCTGTCTTTGAGCTCATCTTAAAAAAAAAAGTAGATGGTTTCAGAGATGGACGCCGATAGGTGCTATAAAATACCTTTAGATTAAAAGCTCAAATGGGTCTCTGCACTTTGCACTTAAAAAAAATGGTCTCTGTGCAGGCCTATCAAAAGACCGGGTATATCCCGTGTTTTCGAGCGACATAATAATAATATAATTCATTTATTCAGATAACTTAGATCGAACATTGCATAATATTAAAATAAAAATTTTTAATAACATTAGATAAGATTAAAATTAAGACAAACATACAATTTATATACTAGGTAATAATTAAAACGGTTACAAACCATTAGGCTTCTTGACAACATTAAAAATATACTTCAAATGGTGATCATCGTATCAGATAATAGCTTAAAAAAGCAAATTTGCCTGATGGTAAGCATCATGATTGCCCATATCAGACACAGTGCCACCCAGTGTTATAAAATCAGATAATAGCTTAAAAAAGCAAATTTGCCTGATGGTAAGCATCATGATTGCCCATATCAGACACAGTGCCACCCAGTGTTATAAAATCAGATAATAGCTTAAAAAAGCAAATTTGCCTGATGGTAAGCATCATGATTGCCCATATCAGACACAGTGCCACCCAGTGTTATAAAATTCAAAATTTTGCGTGGCATTGCACTGCGCCTGTCACCACTGAGATATGAGTTGTTGAATCTCATCATGCCCAGTAATTTCACTGGTAACATTGCCCTTCATACCGGAACACAGTAATGTTTGCACATTACTGCTTGGCGGATGAATAACTGTCAAAGGTGTGGTACTTCCCCAGACGGCGCCCTGCAAAAGAGGCCTACCACAAAAAAAAAGGACTGAAAAAGAAGTTTTCATTTCAGGATGAACGATGATGCAAAACTGGAGGAGACGCCCAATCAGAAGAAGAAACTGTGGTATTGTCCAATATGTAACAAAGCTTTCGGTAATGCCGGAGCGTTGGGCAAGCACAAACACAATATACACCCTCCCGAACCTGTTGAGTAAGTAATATACTAGCTGTGCAACTCGGTTTTACCCGCGTGGTCTTCGTTCCCGTCGGAATGTCGCGATAAAAAGTACCCTTTGTGTTACTCTATGGTTTGAGCTATCTACAAACCAAATTCCAGTTCAGTAGATGTGGTGTGAAAAGGTAACAAACATACACACAAAAACATAAACCTCCTTTTTCGCAGTCGGATAAAATACCGCGCTAGATGGCGCTGGAGTCGAGTTAGGACACGCTAGCGTTTTGTTTACCTGTTACAAAGGTTTTTTTATAATAGGTATTTCAGTCCTATGTAATAGGGGGCGAGCCTATTATCTAATGTACCGATAATCTAATTTGTAATGTCTAATATACAATCTAATAGATATTATAAATGTCTAATGTACCGATACCTATAATAAGGTTGTCTGGAAGAGATTCCACTTTGCGATAAGAACGCATACATTTGTTATACATACATACGGTCACGCCTTGTTCCTGGTGGGGTAGGCAGAGACTATTTCCCTCCACTTGCTACGATCCTGACATACAACTTTCGCTTCGTTCACTTTCATGACATTGTTCATACATGCTCGTCGGTTGTAGGTACTTTTGACTTGGCCTTTCCTAAGAACATTTATTGTTATAATTATATTTTAAAATAGTATAAGCCCAGATAACGAAAATAACCTACATTCCAAGTTTCAATCAGTGGTTTGGGCTCTGCGTTGCATTTCAGTCAGTGAGTCATTTAGGATTTTACAATATATAGTTCGCCGTGGGGTGCCAGCTATAGAATAGTACCTCGCCCTTTCTCCCCATGGTTGCCCTAAGAGGCCTAAGGGTTGTCAGATCTAGAGGAGGCTGCAGCGCCCTCTGCGTAAAATTCACCAAACTGCGCTCGCCAACCCGCCTGCCATGCATGGCGAGTATTGGCAAACCCTCCCCCCCTTTATGGAGGTAGCCTATGTTCAGCAGTGGACTTGCTACGGCTGAGAAGAAGAAGAACATATAGTGATTTAAGGTTTCTTGTTTGTGGTGTAACAATAGAGAGTCTATCTATTGTAGACGTTCCTTTTCCATTAAATAATACTCGAACACTTCAAGCATATATCTTAAATAATTTATTCCAAGCCCACCATCTTCAATCTCGCTCTACAATCATCTGTCGCTGTCATCCCCCTCCCTGTGTTGCCATCGCGCCCTCGCACATGCCATAGATCTTCCTTAAACCACACGTTGCCATTAATACTTTCCATAAAACCACCAAAACGTTGACAGAATCCGTAGCATGCGCGTCACAATATAACATCAACCCTACAACTATCTATCTAATATTTACAGAACTGAACGGCCGAAAATCAAACCAGGTCCCAAATCGAAAACCAAGCCCACACAACAATCACAATCGAAACCAGAAGAAAAAGCGGAAAGCAAAAAACCGGAACCGCCTAAACCCGACGAACCAACACCTACAAAACCTGCCAAGAAAGTGGATAAAGACAGGAAACAGACAAAAGAGAAGTCGAAAGATGAAAAGAAAGAAGGCGCAACAAAGATTGTCAAAGAAGAACCGAAGATTATCAAAGAAGATAAAAAGGTGACTGAAAAAAAAGTGGTTAAGAAGAAAGAAGAATCAAAGAACACAGCATCGCCCCGAGCGAAGCTTATCTCGTGTATTGTTTGCAATATGAGCATGAAAACTTACCAGGGATTGGCAGCTCATAATCTGAAAATACATATGCCTATGTTCACCCCGAAAAAGTGAGTTTCTTTTTAACATAGTTAAGTAGTGGTAGGCCTCATTTGCAAGGGCCGCCTGGGGAAATACCACACATACATACATACAGTCACGCCTCGTTCCCGTTGGGGTAGGCAGAGACTATTTCTTTCCACTTGCTACGATCCGGACATACAACTTTCGCTTCTTCCACTTTCATCACATTCTTCATGCATGCTCGTCGGTTGTTAGTACTTTTGACCTGACCTTTCCTTAAGATAACATCAACTTGTTCATGAACAGTACGCCCGCGGTCAAGATTTACCGACTTGACCATTCACACTAGCCTCATAAATCTCCTTTGTCAATCTCCTTTCATCCATCCTCTCCACATGTCCGAAAGCAATCCTTTCTCTATCTTTGTCACTACATCTTCTAACACGCCACAGCGTTCCCTTATCACACTGTTCCTCACTTTGTCCATCAAGCTCACTCCAGTCATACTTCTCAAACTTATTATTATTCATCCGCTGTTATTCATCCGCTAAGCAGCAATGTGCAAACATTACTGTGTTCCGGTATGAAGGGCAATGTTACCAGCGAAATTACTGGGCATGATGAGATTCAACAACTCATATATCAGGGTGACAGGCGCAGTGCGGTGCCGCGCAGTATTTTGAATTTTAAAACACTGGGTGGCACTGTCTCTGATATGCGCAATCATGATGCTTACCATCAGGCACCTGATTTGCTAGTCTCGTTACTACCATAAAAAAAAATTAACATTACTTAATCTGTGTGATAATATTGTAATTGACGATGTACTGTTTTTTATAACAATAAATAATTTGTAAAATTTGTAATAACAAGGTAAAAATCCATCCGTATAACAATAATTATGTTTTCAGGAAAGCATGCAACGCGTGTGAAACATGGTTTTCTACCAAAGAAGAGGCCACGACTCACCATAATAGACATTTGGAGGAAAAGTTGCCGTACACATGTAATAAATGTTATGACGATTTCGCTGATCTGAACCTTTATGAGCTGTGAGTCCTTTGAACTTTTAATTGGTCTAAAATTTTATAAGGGTGCAATAGTTCTAAGGGTTTTGTTAATATATTGATATAAACAATTAGCTAGTAGAACAATAATTTTAGAATTAATAATCAAGGAAAAATTGTTGTACTTCTTATACAAAATAACTGATAAGCTGATCAGTTTGTATCATCATCTCAGCCGTAGAAAGTTCACTGCTGGACATAGGCCTCCCCCATTGTAAGCAATATTGGCCACGCTTAGCAATCGATTGGCCAGCGCAGTTGTTAGGTTTCACGCAGAGGACGTTATTGTCCGTGCTCTGGATCTCATAACCCTGAGCTGGCCGCCACGACTAACACGGGGAGAAACTTCTTCAATTGGAATGATTAAAGCGGTACCATAGACCCTCGTCATCATGTGGAATGAAAAGTCCCCAAAACAACAAAGCAAACAAGCCCAAACTCAACTATCTTAGCTCTTTTCGTATGACAGTTCCAATGGTAATCTTTCGGCTTCATCATCAGACCCTCGTCATCATGTGGAATAAAAAGACCTAAAAACCTAACATACTAGCCCAAATTTAACTATCCTATTATTTGCAATCATGGAGTTCCATTCGCTTCATCATGGTTCCATCATCAGATCAGCTAAATGGTTTTTTTATGATAGTGAGTGACAAGACGAGCAAATCAGTGCCTGATGGTAAGCATCACGATTGCCCATATCAGACACAGTGCTACCCAGTGTTTTAAAATTCAAAATTCTGTGCGGCACTGCACTGCGCCTGTCACTCTGAGATATTAGTTGTTGAAAATCGTCACGCCTAGTAATTTCGCTGCTAACATTGCCCTTCAGACCGGAACACAGTAATGTTTGCACATTACTGCTTGGCGTATGAATAACTGGCAAAGGTGTGGTACTTCCCCAGGCGTACCCCGCAAAAGAGAGGCCTACCACTATAAAAATAATGTACATAAATATTATTGCTCAAAAATAAAATTGTATGGCATTTTGAAATAATATTGTTTAATTTCGCGAATAGATGCACCAAACCTGCCTTTCTAACGGTTCGTATTTGATTTTGAACAGACATTTCATAAACAACCAATGTCTATCGACATACGAAGTCCCTGATGTGAAATGCGACGCTTGTTGGAGGACGTACCCTACTTACAAACTGCTGGAAGACCACAAGTGTCCTGGAGAAGCTGGTAGACCTGGGGGTGAGTCGTCCTTTCGCTTACATCATCATAGTAACATCCGTGGTCCAACGGGAATATGCCCGGCTATAGGTTGAGCTGTGGGGTCAGGCAGGGGGGTATTACATCTCCCAAGCTGTTCAACCTATATGTAAATAGCTTGATCGATGAACTCAGCGGAACAAATGTTGGATGTTCCATTAATGGCCATTGCATAAATAATATCAGTTATGCTGACGATATGGTTCTGCTGAGTCCATCAGTCAATGCTCTCAAAAGACTCATTAGTATTTGTGAAACATATGCTATGGCTCATGGGCTCAGGTACAATGCCACAAAAAGTGAGATTTTATTGTTCAAGGCCGGGTGTAAGACATATCCTGAATTGCCTGTCTTACTTGGCGGAACACCTCTAAACTGGGTCAAACAATTTAAGTACCTGGGTCACTGGGTCATGGAGGATATGTCTGATGACTTGGATATTGACAGGGAACGCAGGGCGTTGGCGGTAAGGTGTAATATGCTTGCCCGTAGGTTTGCACGTTGTACACACACAGTGAAAATTACTTTATTCAGAGCTTACTGTCAGACTTTCTACACATGCAGCCTATGGGTAAAGTACACACAGAGAGCCTACAATGCCCTGCGGGTTCAATATAATAATGGCTTTAGGGTGCTGATGGGGTTGGCACGCTATTGTAGTGCGTCAGGGATGTTTGCAAAAGCACAAGTTGATGATTTCTACTCAATTATAAGAAAACGAAGCGCTTCCCTGATGTGCCGCATGCGGGCCAGTAACAACAGCATACTAAGGACCATTGCTGAGTCATCAGACTCCCATTTGATAAAACACTGGACAGAGGTCCATAGGCCAATGGCCAACATTGTGTCTTTATAGGTGAGATGTTATTATTAATCCTTAAATTTAATATTAATATTATAATACTAACATAGTCATAAGTTCACTGTATACTAACAAATGGATAAAATGTCTGAATAAATTAATTTGAATTAATGTTAAACGTCACCCATACAAAATGAAAATACACAGATATGAATGAATAGGTAATAATTATCCACTCGATTGTTTGTGGTTGGCTCTGGATCTAGCCTTTATTATTTAAGAAAACCGTATTGGTTTTTTTGCTATTCAAAAAATAACATTAACATAACCTAAAAACTGCTTGGTAGAAGATGTAGTGACAAAGATAGAGAAAGGAATGCTGAGGTGGTTCGGGCATGTGGAGAGGATGGATGAAAGGAGATTAACAAAAGAGATTTATAAGGCGAGTGTGTATGGTCAAGTCGGTAGCGGTCGATCGCGGGCGTAGCTTTCATGAACAAGTTGATGTTGATCTTAGGAAAGGCCAAGTCAAAAGTACCTACAACCGACGAGCATGTATGAAAAATGTCATGAAAGTGAATGAAGCGAAATTTGTATGTCAGGATCGTAGGAAGTATTATTCCTTCTCAAAAAATATATTAAACATAATGCCCTGCTACCTTTGTGGAGCCGGGGCAGATAATATATAATATAATATGGGACAACTTCCACACACGGTCCTCTGGTCCCAAACTGGGCTAGAAGCCTGTACTATGGTAACCCGATGACTGATATACATACTTATATAAGCTTATAACACACAGGGACAGATCAAACAGACATGCTCATGCACACAAATGTTTGACCTGGCCGGGGATCAACCCGGGGCCTGCGGCACAGAAAGTAGAGTTACCACCGTCTGAGCCAACGAGGCTGTCGATAGCTAGCAATAGCTAGTATAGTCTAAAATAAAAATTCTTCATTTCAGGTAAATGTAGCAAATGCAACAAAACATATTCACTATTGAAGAATCAAATAATTCACGAAATGAAATGTAAAGGAAGAAAACGGGAAAGCGGTGAGTAGTATTTGTAGTAACAAACATTATAGTATTCTTAAGATAGTGTGCATATTAACGTAATGCTCACTACCGACGGCCGATAATGAAGTCCCGGGTTCGATCCCCAGGTCGGGCAAAAAGTGCTATTGTATTTTTCTCAATGATAGCCAGGAATCTGGAACTGTGCCCGGTAAATGGCAATAAGCTCGCTCTCTATTACATGGGGCCTTAAAACTTGACTGGTGTAGTGTGAGTGTACCTACTATGGGTACTATGAGTGTGCCTAAACCCTTAGGGAAAAACGAGAATGTTATGTTATTGTAATAGTATTTTATTTTCTTGCTTCTCAGGATTAGTTAAAATCAAAAGTAAGTATCTTACCCGCGACCGAAATGGAAGGGTTTTATAAGATTGATGTGTCTGTGGCATCATTGCTCCTAAACGTACCAATCGATTCCGATTTAGTTTTTAGAGTTCCGTACCTCAAAAGGAAAAAAGGAACCCTTATAAGGCAGGTTAGGGTTCCATACCTAGATACCTAAAACAATCCGCCTACAGAACACACAGTGCCATCTATTAGTCCCTTGCGCAAAATATGTTTTTTTTTTTTTTATGATAGTGACAAGACGAGAAAATCAGGTGCCTAATGGTAAGCTTGACACTGGCAATGCATTCGTGTGGGTCCATAAAAGAAGAAACAAAAAAGACATTCCTCTTGCTCAAGAAGTCCGTGTTGCATACCAACGCGGAGCTAAAATAACTTCACCTCTAGGGATGAAGCAAATTTCTTTTTAATTTTCTGCTAACAACGAGATTATATATTTTGGTGACGCACGCATAGGCAAAAAAAATGTTTTGATGAAAATAATAATATTATTTTCTCACAATCAAAATGACAAGTGTCGTGTAACACGCAGCGTTAAAATCCATTATAACACTGTTTCTATTGACTCCCTCGCTACAGCTCGTCAGTAAAACTACCGAGCTATACAATGGGCCTCTTTAACACCGCGCGTAACAATATAGTGTTTTGTAGTGGTAGGCCTCTTTTGCAGGGGCCCGTCTGGGGAAGTACCACACCTTTGCCAGTTATTCATCCGCCAAGCAGTAATGTGCAAACATTCCGTGTTCCGGTCTGAACGGCAATGTTACCAGCGAAATTACTGGGCATGATGAGATTCAACAGCTCATATCTCAGGGTGACAAGGGCAGTGCAGTGCCGCGCAGAATTTAGAATATTAAAACACAGGGTGGCACTGTGTCTGATATGGGCAATCATGATGCCTACCATCAGGCACCTGATTTGGTCGTCTTGTCACTCACTATCATAAAAATAAATTAAATAAATATACCTATAATTTTTTTACAGATGAGCCAACAGATCCGGATATTTCAAGCAGAATGCTACCAATGGAGGTCAGATTGATAAGATTCGATACATTATTGAAGAAAAGAATAGATGACACATACGACGTCTCACGGATTTCACATGTAAGTATACTTATTGCTTTACAAAACTCAAAAGCTCAAAGTCAAATCCATTTATTTAATTAATTAGTGTTTTCTTTAATATGGGACATCTTCCACACACGTTCATCTGCGAAATTACTGGGCATGATGAGATTCAACAACTCATATCTCAGGGTGACAGGTGCAGTGCAGAGCCGCGCAGAATTTTGAATTTTAAAACACTGTGTCTGATATGGGCAATCATGATGCTTACCATCAGGCACCTGATTTGCTCGTCTTGTCACTCACTAACATAAAAAAAAATGACTCTTCACGTCACTACGGAATAGATTGGGTTGAAGTTTAGTATGAGATAGTAAACACTGAAATATACAAGATACTTTTTTTTTATTACTTTAAAGTGGGATCTCATAGAACAATAATTATATCATACATTTTTACAGACTTTCGGATTGGACATGAATCACACCTACCCATATTTTTACTCCAAAAATACTTATGGTCTTAAAAATGAACCATTCGACGCCATGGTTTCAATCAAAGACGAAATAAAGGAGGAAGTCTTGGCCGAAAACTTTGTCAACTGGGATTCTGACGATAGCGGAAATGATGAATTTTTATCGAATAGTAAATCTATCGAAAAGTTGTCAACTTTGGCTTTAAAAACCTTGTTTTCAATGAAGTGTTTAGGTAAAGTGCCTAAAAAACTTAAGAGTTTCGATAAACATTTCGGTTCGATCATGAGTATTAACTTCTCTGACGATATTCGAAGGAATATAGACAGTATCATAAATAATTTGGCGAAAGAAACGCATAGTGATAGCTTCGGTTCGGACAGTATATTGGCGAAAACTCAGGAAAATGGCGATAAAACAACGTTAGATTTCAAAAGTTACAAACCGGATCTATCAGATTTTTGTAAAAAAATGAATGTAACAAATTTGGAAAATACGGAACAAAGTAATAAAGTTATGGTAGAAAGTAATGAGACAGATAATGAAGCAAATGAAAATAATTTAAAAGAGAAATCAGATTTATGTCATGTGAATGAAGAAAGTGATTTTAGAGAAATTAATAATCTAGATACTGATGATGATACACACAAAACTAACACTGAAAATGCAAATGATAGACAAAATTCTTTGCAAGATAAATCACACGAAAATAATGCCACCGCAAATGTTAGCCCTAAACCATTAGAAAAATTACAACAAGATATTGTTTTAGAACCGGACATTACTAAAACTGAAGATAATGATATTAATACTAGAGAATCATCTAAAATAGTACAGCCAGATGATAAAAACACATATGCTTTGACAAACGGAGATAATACAATAATTGACGCAAGTCGAACATCACATGTCAAAGAGAAAGTACCAGAAGAAATGGAAGTAGATTCCCGAGAAGAAATTGGTAACCTTTCAAATATTGAGAGCTCAAACGACGGAAAAAATAATAATCAATCAGAAAATCAATTCAGAGACAATTCCGAATGCGGCAAAAGTGACCATTACGCAAAAAGTGACCTCATGGAGGTGAATGACTCTAAACAAAACATTGACCAGTTAGAAGAAAGTGGGCACAAAGAAAAAAGTGATCGCGAAGATAATCCAACCGAAAGAAGCGAAAGCAATGGAGATAGTTTAAGTTTAAATAGCTTTAAAAGTATAATAGGAAGTGAAACAGATATACCTAGTGATAAATTATCGACGTTAGATTGCAATGAAGAAACCAAGCGGCTAATTGACGAATTAGATGCGCAAATCGCTAGAAACGATAACGTAACAGACAAACAAAGTGACAAAAAGTTTGAAAAAGACACTAAAAACGTACAAAATAAAGACGATTTAAAATCGTTGCAACTCGAGACCGTTTCGGACGAAGAGTTCAATTTTGATATTTAACAAATTTTTGTATCTATGGGAGAGGCCTATGTTCAGCAGTGGACGTCTTCCGGCTGATGATGATACTTACACACATACAAACGTAGCTACAGGTGACTTACGAGTCACATGTTGCTGCGACAAGTTTACGCCGTTATTTGATTTGTAGTACATTGTTATTATAGATTTCTATGGTTTAAAGTGATTATAATTTGTTTCGACTTTATTTTTGATTGTGCAACTGATGTTTCGACTTGATCTTTGTATTTTATTTTGAATTCACCCTGAAACGGTTGTATTTTTGTATATTACAAATATTTGAAGTCGCAAGTGGCAATTTTCTAAGGCAAATGGTTTTTTACACTTATGCTGAGGGGCACTAGCAAACTAGAATAAAAAAAAAAGCTTTATCGATCCTTATAATTGTGGTTAGACCAGAGTTGCGATTTGACACAATCCTATGAAATTTTTTTTGCAATTCCCTGTTTCCTCCGAATATAAGTAAACCATTCTATATTTATATCCTGATATTTTTGTAGTGAAGTAAACTAGTTCGCTGTCATTTTAGATTCCTTATAAACTCTCGGTTATTTCATAGTGAACTTTTAAAAACTTTTAAAATTACTCGCGTGATTAGACGTTCACTAAAAAAAAAATTAAGAGATCATAAGCAAAAATAAAATGATAGGGACATAATATTATTTAGTATAAATAATTGTAAATACATAGTATGTATGGAGGGAGGTCTTTATTAAATAATATACATTTTGTACAAATTTAAAGCGTTTTTAATTCTAAATGTCCCTCTTTTTTTTTGTTTGTAACTAATATGCTATACCAATAACATACTGGCGAAATGTGGGTGTATCTACTATGGGACTGAGTCCTGGGTACACCTCTGCCTACCCCTTCGGGATAAAAGGCGTGAATGTATGTTTTTTTTATGTTCACCTGGGTGAACATCAATTCACCTAGGTAAATTGTTTTTTTTTTTTTTTTATGATAATGAATGACAAGACGAGCAAATCAGGTGCCTGATGGTAAGCATCATGATTGCCCATATCAGACACAGTGCCACCCAGTGTTTTAAAATTCAAAATTCGGCGCGGCACGGCACTGCGCCTGTCACCCTGAGATATTAGTTGTTGAATCTCAACATGCCCAGTAATTTCGCTGGTAACATTGCCCTTTATACCTGAACACAGTAATGTTTGCACATTACTGCTTGGCGGATGAATAACTGGCAAAGGTGTGGTACTTCTCCAGGCGGCCCCCTGCTAAAGAGGCCTACCACTACAATGACAAAAGTAGTATTCTCGGTTCACCTACGCACTTGTTCACCCAGACGCACACATAGGCGGCTTTGTTAATTAATTTAGTGACCTTATAGAGACATAGAAAACAACTTTTACCTATAATTTAGTTTTACGTACGCAGTGAGAAATCCCTTACTTTGCACAGTGTTGTTTGCTACCTTACATAAGTTTTATTCTTCAATACCGATCTAAGTCTCCATACGGCAGTCCCACTAAGAGACAGTCCCAATAATAGACTAATTTCTGTAATCAATACCCTAGAACTATATTCATTTTCTTTTCAAAGTTTTTCTTTTCGTCTGGTTGGAGACTTGCAATACCTTTAGCTATGTGATCAGTGAACGCTTGCACTAAATCACTAATGTCCTTTCTTTTACCATCCTTCCAATCTTGGAAGCCTTTCGTCAAATCTTGCCATTCTAACAGCGACTTCTCCGTTGGTGGCAAAGCTTTGTCCCATAGCTCGATTATCTCCAAAAATGCCAGAGTTTTAACTGTTATGACACTGGATTTCTCGTTCAGTTTAATAGGTGTATTTCTCCCGACTAAAAGGTTCTTTAGCATTGTGTAAAGTGCCCGTAAAGTAACGCTATCGTACGTATCCAAATAGTACAAACCTTTGTGAAATCGTTTCTCTGAATGCACATCCATGACTCTACTGAAGTCTGTGTTCTGTAGAACTTCTGTCGCGGCGTTCGTTACTTCTTTCACTTTATTGTCATCAGCGGATATGATAATGTCAAGCAAACCTATTGCGAAATCTATAAAGCTAGTCTTGCTTCTACAAACTTTCAATTCATCACAAAGGCGTTTGTTATCTAGATCTTTCTTCTTGTCCAGTTCATTTTGCAGAATTCTGTTTGTATCGAGGTTTCTTAATATCGGTTTTTTATCAACTTTCGTCATTAGATAGCTGACCAACCTTTCCATGATTCTGTTTGAAGTATCCACAGTGTTTATTACTACTTTCTGGTGCCCCAATCTAGTTTTAACGTTTTGATCCTGCGTTTCTCTAACAAAATCACCGAATTTGTCAATGTAGCTTCTCTTCAGATGTTCTACTTCTTTCTTCAACGCGTAATCTATGATTTTCTCCTTAATATTGTCGAATACTTTAACAGATTCTTCGTATACGTGATTGGTGAAGTCTTTAATTTTGTCTACTTGTTTAACTTTGTGTTTGGGAACGAACATTTGTTTGTACATTTCATCTGTCTTTGCATCGTCTTTAGGAACTCCTGATCTAGTAATATCGACTACTGCAGCAGGACTTTCAGTCATCTCATCGTCATTTACCTTAGTTGCTGAATCTGATTCTTTTACACTTTTAAGACCGTGTCTTTCATTATTATCAACATTATCTATGACAGTATGTCGATCGAAGGGTTCTATAGCAAGGCCATATTCATAATCCATTATAGTAGTGTTTCTTGACTTGGGTTTCTTTATTTTCTGTTTTTCTGTAGTGGCCTCTTCCGTAGGATAAGATAAAGCTCTGCCGTAGTTGCTATTATTCTGTATGATGATTTCTATCATTTTAGGTTTGACGGATTTCCTGTCTGTTAGTTTATTTCTTGTGCCATCTGTGTCATCTTGCGTCCGTAATTGAGGCCCTCCTAAATCAATAGTGCCATCGATTTGTAGCGTTATCGCTTGAGATAGTTGGCTTGTAACTGAAAATTAATGAGTGTCTTTAAATAACATAACATTACGCCTTTTCCCGAAGGAGTAGGCAGAGGTGTACCCAGAACTGAGTCGCATGCCCACAGCAGCTAGGTTTTATGTATACTCTTTGATAATAGACACACATCGCTAGTTGTGTCAGGTCCTGTGTAAAAGGGGGTGAACCTATTGTCATACTACCGGGCACAGTTCCAGACTAGGCAGAGATAATTCCCAATGGAATAATCGATTAGTTAACACTTTGCCTGACGCATGATCGACAGTCAGTCGAGATTATCTTGAATTACTTATTGGTAATAAAATAATACTATTTATTGAGAACAGTTTATAATATACCAACAGATATTTATTATTATTATTACTAGCTGTAATAAACACTCTGCTACTAGCTGTAATAAACACTCTGCTACTAGCTGTAATAAACACTCTGCTACTAGCTGTAATAAACACTCTGCTACTAGCTGTAATAAACACTCTGCTACTAGCTGTAATAAACACTGCTACTAGCTGTAATAAACACTCTGCTACTAGCTGTAATAAACACTCTGCTACTAGCTGTAATAAACACTCTGCTACTAGCTGTAATAAACACTCTGCTACTAGCTGTAATAAACACTCTGCTACTAGCTGTAATAAACACTCTGCTACTAGCTGTAATAAACACTCTGCTACTAGCTGTAATAAACACTTTGCTACTAGCTGTAATAAACACTCTGCTACTAGCTGTAATAAACACTTGACTGCCTCGGTGGCGTAGCGGGCGCATGCTCGACTGCCAATCAAGAGGTCCCGGGTTCGATCCCCAGGTCAGGCAGTGTTTAATATTGGATTTTTCCATTAGGAATTATCTCAATAACTGCCTGGAGTCTGGAACTGTGCCCGGTAGATGGCAATAGGTTATTACATGGGACCAATAACATACTGGCGAAATGTGGGTGTGCCTACTATGGGACTGAGTCCTGGGTATACCTCTGCCTACCCCTTCGGGAAAAAGGCGTGAATAAACATGCTGCCGAAATGTGGGTGTACCTACCTACTATAGGTACACCTCTACCTATCCCTTCAGGAAAAGGCATGATTGTATGCTATGCTGTATAATAAACTTGAGTTGTAAAGGTTGACAATGGCCGGCGTTATCGCTCTAAGCGATATTTTTCAGGCAGACTGGACTGACATGGATTACATTGATATCGAGGTTCAAACCTGCCACTGTGCTTGCTGTGCACGGGCACGCGGTGCATTTTAGCTGCGCGGATTCATTTTTTCGTGGGTCTACTTTTCTACTGCAGGACACGCAATACAAGCATCCGTGTACCGCGTGCATAGCGTTGACAGCGTTGAGCTACGCGAGCGCCATATTCGAGCATGCTACGCGTGTACCAATGACATCAATAGCGTAGCGTGTTCGTGGGTTGCAGTGGAAACAATTACATAAATTTTCTTGCAAAGCGAAGCTTGAGGTACGTGGGTAGTCTCGCCGCGGTGGGTTTGCGCTTTTATAGAGGTGGGTAGAATTGTGTTTTTATATTAAGCTTATCAGCTCTTGTCGCAGCTGAAAGAACATCGAGCGGTCCGATCGATACGAAGTTTGGTATCCTATTACTTCAACAATATAGCATCGACTTGGTAACGTTGATCTGATGCAGCATCAGGTTCAGATGGACCAGTAATCTAATATAATATCGTGTTTGTGCTCATTGGAATCGTCTCAATGAATATGGTACAGATAGATGGAGACCAGGGGCTGACGATGGAGCAGGGAGAAGAGGAGAAAGGGATTTTTTAATTTCTCAATTTGTACAGATTTATTTATGAATGCAACAACTCACTCAGAATAAAATACCATATTCTTCGCATGTTATATGCTATAAACATTTAGCTACTTTAGTGTGCCAAATATAAATGTTTTATGGGCGTAGAAATAAATAGGATTTTTATAGGCAGGCGTAATGTTAGAAGCTGAAAGTTACAACTCACAGCAACTCCTACAACAGAACAGATAATAATACTAGGTATAGAATGGACACTGTCATCCGCCCACCAATCGGGCCTTCCTCACCCTGCGAGCGAGATAAAGCTCTCCACGAGCCTCGCTTCTATGGGAAATCACCTCACGCACACTTGCACGTGTACAAAACTCCATGTGTGCAGTGTCTGTGTATTAGGTAGTTATAGCGCGGCTTTTGTATAAGATTGAGTCGAGTGTCCGGGGTGTGATGGTATTTTAGATAACATAACATGCCTGTTCCCCAATCTCTCTCTTAGTGTATTTTACCGCATTCACAACGGGGATTGTTCTGATGAACTTTTCAACTTGATACCGGCGTCACGGTTCTATCACCGTACAAGCCGCCATCGTCCGAAAGCTCATCCGCACATAATCGATACGTGGACGTCGCACACTGCGCGGTTTTCCCGATCTTTTCTGCTGCATACGTGCAACTGTGGAATGATCTCCTGCTGCGATCTTCCCGTTGAGCTACAACATGGGGCTCTTCATATGGACAGTGAATAGTCTTGAAGGGTCGGTTACATATTGGCAATTAGGTACCGCTGGTATTGCAGGTATCCAGGCGGCGGTAACCGCGAGCCATCAGGCACACCGCCTGCTTGTGCGGCCACCGAAGTCAGAAAAAATAGAACCCGGGACCCCTTATCCCACATTAGGCGGGGTCGGCAGTCTGCACAGCACGTCGTCTTCCGCATCATAGTGCTGTCTTAGTTTTGGCTAGGATTTTTACGAGCGGCCGCCTGCCTGACCTCAACCTCAAAAAAAAAAAAAAAACTCAAACAGATTTATTCAAATAGGTCATAATCTGACACTTTTGTACGTCAATGAAGATACAGTACTGAGTCTACCGTGCGTTCGGAAAGATACCTCTACAAGAAGAACGCACAAGAAACTTGTAGGGCTTAATTTTTTCAACAGATAGTTTCACAATATTTGGTTTGGTTACATTCGTTTTCTTTGAAGGTGCCGCGAGGCGGCTAACCCTCCTTGATAATGCTGTTGTTGGCATATGGTGGTAAGTAGCCTTTTGTAGTGGTAGGCCTCTTTAGCAGGGGGCCGCCTGGGGAAGTACCACATCTTTGCCAGTTATTCATCCGCTAAACAGTAATGTGCAAACATTACTGTGTTCCGGTCTGAAGGGCAATGTTACCAGCAAAATTACTGGGCATGACGAGGTTCAACTACTTATATCTCAGGGTGACAGGCGCAGTGTAGTGCCGCGCAGGATTTTGAATTTTAAAACACTGGGTGGCACTGTGTCTGATATGGGCAATCATGATGCTTACCATCAGGCACCTGATTTGCTCGTCTTGTCACTTAATATCATAAAAAAAAAGTCGCCACCCGGACACTCGACTCAATACGAAAGCCGCGCTATAACTACCTATAACTGACACTAAATGACTTGATATGACACTATTTATGTAGGTACCTAATTTAAGGAAATATCGCCAAAAATATGATTTTTGTTCAGCTTTCTCGTATAAGCTATATTTTACAAGGTATCGGTAAACCAATGAAGCATTATCGTATAATTGGAATCAAAAAAAAATAT
This sequence comes from Hemistola chrysoprasaria, assembly GCA_947063395.1. Classification (NCBI taxonomy): domain Eukaryota; kingdom Metazoa; phylum Arthropoda; class Insecta; order Lepidoptera; family Geometridae; genus Hemistola; species Hemistola chrysoprasaria. The sequence continues at coordinate 4,714,691 of OX346738.1, read as the reverse complement.
GGCAATCAAAGTTTTTCTCAAACGAATGGCCACTTTAACAAGTTTTAAGGGTTTATTATTTTTATCGGTGCCACCTTTTAGTTGGAATGTTAGTCAGTTGGGCGCCATGGTTAGGTTAACATTATTTAGCTGTTTTTTAAATTTTTTCGTGTTTGTGTGGAGCGGGTATCCACCAGTAAGTTTAGTGAATTTATTGGTTTTAAATAACTATTAACTCGCCTTGGTGGCGTAGAGGGCGCATGCTCGACTACCAATCAAGAGGTCCCGGGTTCGATCCCCAGGTCAGGCAAGGTGATAAATATTGGATTTTTCCATTAGGAATTATCTCAATAACTGCCTGGAGTCTGGAACTGTGCCCGGTAGATGGCAATAGGCTCGCCCCCTATTACATGGGACCAATAACATACTGGCGAAATGTGGGTGTACGAGTATCTACTATGGGACTGAGTCCTGGGTACACCTCTGCCTACCCCTTCGGGAAAAAGGCGTGAATGAATGTTATGTTATGTTAACTATTAGAGATCAAAAATGAGACAGTGCTTGTGGTTTCTAAACTTATTTTTGTCAGGAAACGAGACTACCTAGCAATATGACACAATTCTATGGAAAACTTCCCCTGTTTCTCCCGAATATATATTAAGTATAAACCTATCTGATATATTTATATCCTGATATTTTGAAGATGAAGTAAACGATGTCTCTGTCATTTTATTTTCTTTTATAAACTCTACGTTTTGTAGTGAACGTCCAATAACGCGAGTAAAACCATTGATTTAAAGAAAAAGGGAGATGAGGTCCTGGCTTCTCGAAAATGGCAAACTCAAATTAGGTTCCATTAGATCCACGTGCGTCAGTAAGTGGTGTAGCGACTAATATTTTATGTTTTCAAACCATCAAGAGGCATCAGATTCAATAATACCGTCGATTTTTTTTGCAATTTGCTTTTGTAACGTTCATAAAGAATTGGTAACTTGTCTCGGTCGCACTTCTGTCTTAGGTACGTATTTCTTTCTTTGTTGCTCATTATTTTAATATTGCACTGTGTAAACTGCAAACTGAGCACGTGCCAGTTTTTGAGTAAGCGCTGCTATCTCCCCTTTTCGTTAAATCAATGAGTAAAACTGTAATTTTTAGAAGTTCACTATGAAAAAACCGAGATTTTATAAGATAAACTAAACAGGGACATAGTTTACTTCACTATTAAAATATTAGTAGGTATAATATTTGATAAAATAGGTTAACAATATTCGGAGGAAACAGGGGAATACCAAACATTGATTTGGAAAAAAAATTCAAGAGGATTGTGTCAATTTCCTAAAAGACCGCGTACGTTCTTAATACTGTAAAGTTTTCTAATTTGTTTATATATGTTTATGTAATGTTAGCAAGGAGATGAAGTACAGATGGGCAGCGTCCTGCTGCCGGCGACGAGGCGAGGGCGGTATCTAGCCAACATCGTGCGAAGACAGGCCGTGGTACGTATCTAATCAGTTTACCTAATGCACACTTGCTTTTTACATACATAGAACACTAATTGTGCCCTGCGGTTTCACCCTCATAGTCTTCGTTCCCGTGGAAATATCAGGTAAAAAATTACCCTATGTGTTAGTCCAGTGTTTAAGCTATCTACATATTAAATTTCAGGTCAATATGTTCAGTAGTTTTAGAGTGAAAACGGAACAAACATATACACAAAAAAATGGCGGTAGCTGTGTTTTTTTTGTGCCATCTAGATAGCGCTGGAGTCGCTGTGGCTCTCTTAACGGCTCTTAAACTCTTAAACTCTCTTACTTATCATGAGCGTAAGTGTTGGTCCTCGAACATGGACGCTTCTTTAATCATCCTACTATCCTACTTATATTATAAATAATAATAATAATATGGTACAACTTCCACACACGGTCATCTGGTCCCAAATTAAGCTAGAAGCATGTACTATGGTAACCAGATGACTGATATACATACTTATATAAGCTTATAATACCCAGACACAGATCAAACAGACATATTCATGCACACAAATAATTCTTGACCTGGCCGGGGATCGAACCCGGGGCCTGGAGATCAGAAAGCACAGTTACTACCATCTGAGCCAATTAGGCAATCTCAAATCTTAGAATACAATATAAAATTACAATATAAAAAGGTACGTTTGTAACAGGTAAACAAAACGCTACTGAGTTCTAACTTGACTCCAGCGCCATCTAGATGGCACAGAAAACACACGGCTAGACTTGTTTTTTGTGTAGAGTTTGTTCCGTTTTCAAATTAAAACTACTAAACTCATTAAACTGAATTTTTGATATGTACCTTTAGCTGTGCCTATAGATAGCTTAGGTACACCCTGAAATACTACGGGAGCGAAGACTCGCGGGTTAAGCCGCGGGGCACAGTTAAATTATAAACGCCTGATCAAATTACAATAGCAATATAAACAATTCCTTCTGTTACCTATATTCTTTCAGGACGGTACCGGAATAAAATTCAACAAAGATGCAGATAGAGTAAGATCTTATACTTAATTTGACTAAGTAATAAGTTGGCAACCTCTTGTGGTTAAACGTGAAAATTAAAATAAACAGATATGAAGAAATAGGGAATAATAATTGTCCACTCAATTGTTTGTTGTTGGTTCGGGATCTGGCCTTTATTTGCGCGAAACAAGTTTTCTTAGAGAAAACCGTATAGTTTTGTTGCTTTTAAAAAAAATCAAAACACCTAAAAGCTACTTTTTACAATTTACATAGATAAAACAAAAAAAAAACAAAAAATATGGGAAAACTTCCACACACGGTCATCTGGTCCCAAACTAGGCTAGAAGCCTGTACTATGTAACCAGAGGACTGATGTATATCAGTCCTCTGGTTACTTAGTTTGGTTAGTCTGGTTACTTATACTTATATAAGCTTATAATAACACCCAGACACAGATCAAACAGACATGTTCATGCACACAAAATGTTTGACCTGGCCGGGGATCGAACCCGGGGCCTGCGGCACAGAAAGCAGAGCTACTACCGTAGATACGAAGAAACTGTAAGGTTTTCTGTAACAAAATATGTTTTCGCGCAAATAAAGGCCAGATCCAGAGCCGACCACAAACAATAGAGTGGAAATTTATTAAGGATGACCAACAAATAAGCAACAAAATTTTTTTTTATATATTAATATCGAATTCAGCCTGCCTAGCAAGGCACGGGAATAACTCATTATCCTCGTTTTTTGTCTCTTTCGCGCCCGAAACATTGCATATCTGCTGTCACGTTCTAACCCCCTGGGACTTCGTTTTCCCTGGTCACTGTGCTACCGGGGCAGAGGTACTCCCACTCCCCTTTGTAATTAAATTATATTCTTGGCAAGTTTTTCAATTGTCTTCGTAGTTGCAGTTGTTCTAAATAATTATATCTGCGTACAATGACTCTTTTATAAGATGCTAACTGATTAGGTACTTGTAACATTGTAAAACCTCATCATCTCAGCCGTTGGTAATCCACTACTGAACATACGCCTCCTCATAAAGGGGGGTTCCCATAAAGGGGGGTTTGTAAAACCTAAGAGAAATAAATTGTTATGCATCACATAACATACATTCACGCCTTTTTTCCCGAAGGACCCGAAGGACTCAGTCCCATAGTAGATACACCCACATTTCGCCAGTATGTTATAGTTATTGGTCCCATGTAAAAGGGGGCGAGCCTATTCCCATCTACCGGGCACAGTTCCAGACTCCAGGCAGTTATTGAGATACTTCCTAATGGAAAAATCCAATATTGACACTTTGCCTGACCTGGGGATCGAACCCGGGACCTCTTGATTGGCAGTCGAGCATGCGCGCTCTACGCCACCGAGGCAGTAAATTGTTATGCGTTGAGAAATATTTGCAGATGAATGCCGAAGCAAAGAAGAAAGTAGATGTTCTATCAGAAGAGCTACTCCCTTACATAATAGCTGAACAGGAGCGGCGGACAACCCTGTACAAACGAGTGATGACGGCGATACAGAATGGAGAGAAAGGAGTCACCATAGCCGAGATTAGGAATAAACCACCTCTTATTATAAGGAAAGGTAGGTTTGCAGAGGATAAATGAAAGGACACTAAAAAAAATGTTAAGGCACTCGTAACTCGTAGCATACATTCATACATTCACGCCTTTTTCCCGAAGGGGTAGGCAGAGGTGTACCCAGGATTCAGTCCCATAGTAGATACACCCACATTTCGCCAGTATGTTATTGGTCCCATGTAATAGGGGGCGAGCCTATTGCCATCTACCGGGCACAGTTCCAGACTCCAGGCAGTTATTGAGATAATTCCTAATGGAAAAATCCAATATCTAACACTATGCCTGACCTGAGGATCGAACCCGGGACCTCTTGATTGGCAGTCGAGCATGCACCCACTACGCCACCGAGGCAGTCACTCGTAGCATGTGTAGACGTTCCTATGCTTTTAAAGAATACTCGAATACTTCAGTATATGTTAAATAATTTATTCCAAGCCCACCATCTTCAATCTCGCTCTACAATCATCTGTCGCTGTCATCCCCCTCCCTGTGTTGCCATCGCGCCCTCGCACATGCCATAGATCTTCCTTAAACCACACGTTGCCATTAATACTTTCCATAAAAACACCAAAACGTTCACAGAACCCGTAGCATGCGCGTCACAAAATAACATCAACCCTACATACGTACCTACTCTACCTACGTATACATAGTGTTTACATACCTAGATACCAATAACATACAGCGCCATCTGTTAGTTCCTTGCGCAAAGTATGGAAATATGCAGTAAAACTGCCATAAATTTTGATTGCGTTAACTGATTGATCTGAGTAGTTGATATCAATTTCAACTTGATACCTCCACGCGTTCGTTAAAAAGTGTCTTGAAGTGATCCCATAAGGGTTGCTTTTTTCCTTTTTTTCTTGAGATATTTAATGATTTTTCTTGCAGTAATACTTAAGGGTCTACCCGTCTTGCACGGAGAAACTGTAGAACTTTCAAAAGAAGGTAAATTGCGAAATAAGCAAATAAAAATTCAACTACCCATATAAAATGGATCAGCCATAATTAAATACAAATTTTCATCCAAGGTTACCAAGATACAGAGTGTAAATAAATATTATACAAATTCTCGCTTATTACACAAAAACACTTCAACTATTACACAGTGAGATGATTACACTTTAGTGTTTTTGACAGCTGATTAAAAATTTTACTTCAAAAGGAAAACCAACCTTACTCCTGAACAATAACGTCTATATTCCCAGGCCTAATGTACCGATGTCCAGCTAACCGAGCGCCTAAAGAACCAGACGGATCGGGAGTGGTTATGTGCGAGAATGACTTGGACCCGACCCCTGTCATGTATGACTCCTGTCTCAGTGCAGAGGACAAGGAACTCTATGTGGCTGACAATAAGTACTTCTTTTGCAATCGTAAGTATTAGTAATCTTGGATTAACAGAGTACAGAGTACCTTCACTATGTAGCCAATTCAGAAGACGCTAACAAAATGAGCTATTCCATACAAAAACATTACACAAAATATATAAAATACCTCATTTTTACGTTTTAGGCGTTGTCACCATAGTAAACGTTGCTTCAATAATGAGTAAATGCCGCCGTCGTTAAATGTTTACTGTCCTTTTCCATCCCCAGGTTGTCTGTAAGAAATTGCTTTACGCGATAAGACCGCATGTTGTTTACCGTGTCTTTTGTATTGTCTTTTTGTAAAATTGTTATTTTATTTGGTATTATTCTATTCTAAAAACAAAAAGTTTACAAAAACTGGGCAGTTTTGTAAACTTTTTGTTTTTGTAAACTTTTTGTAAACTGGGCGTTGATGAGTGAGTGTGTCAGTCAGTCAAGACTTTGATTTTATATAAAGAGAAGATAATTTGCATACTTGTTATATTGTTTTTAATCAACCTTATCCCCAGGGCATAAAGTCGAAGGGCCAGACCTGCCGCGCAATGGCAGCACAGTCATAGGCTGCGCGCCTTTAGAGCGAACTTCCCTAAACTATACTTCAGGGAAGTGTACTTTAGAAGACACAGATGATGTGGTAGTACACTATAGGTACTATCCCGATAAGGTAAGGACATTTCATTATTTAATAAATTAACGTCTGTAATGTGTTTTTGAGGTTGAGTTGGACTACCTATGACCCGCGGTTCCACCCGCAAAAGTACTCTTTGTGTTATTTCAGGATCTAAATTTTCTGCACGCCAAATTCTAGGCCAATCGATTCTGTAATTTAAGCGTGAAAGATACACAAGTGACATGAATCATTCGGATTATTTATTTTATAAAGTAAATTCATAATATCCAGTTTACTGTGTGGTGGTATTACACCATTACACTAAAAACTTGTTACACAAGTATACAATAACACTTCAGTACGTATTTTTCACTTTTAGTGTTTACGCATACACTAAACATTTTCACAATTATACATTAACTCTTAGGCTGAGTTGTTATAAAATCTATGGTTAGACCAACATTACGAGTTGCACGTTTCGCTATATTTGGTGTAATTTTAAAGATTGTTAAAATGGTGCAAAGCGTAATATCCATAAGTAATATCCATCTTACTAGCGATGTCGATCGGTCAATCATCAGTTTATTGTTGAAGTTAGTGATTAAGTGTTTTACGTGTACTAATAAAACATAACATAACATACATTCACGCCTTTTTTCCCGAAGGGGTAGGCAGAGGTGTACCCAGGACACAGTCCCACAGTAGATACACCCACATTTCGCCAGTATGTTATTGGTCCCATGTAATAGGGGGCGAGCCTATTGCCATCTACCGGGCACAATTTCAGACTCCAGGCAGTTATTGATATAATTCCGAATGGAAAAATCCAATATTTAACACTTTGCCTGACCTGGGGATCGAACCCGGGACCTCTTGATTGGCAGTCGAGCATGCGCCCTCTACGCCACCGAGGCAGTCACTAATAATGGCAGTGTACTAATAATGACAATAAACACATATGCACTTACACTTCTGGATTTAACGCGTGCTAACTCCACACCAACGCCATCTAGTTTGAAAAGTACGTAACTCCGCAGACATACAAGTTCGTGATGGAGTTAGACCCGGATCATGAAGTGTGTGACCATTGGAACCCGTGTCAAATCGGATATATCTATAGCTTGCCGGGACCGGACCAGGCTATGCCTGCTAACGAGTTATGGCGTGAGTATATAATATCATTATCATCACATTACATCCTCATGGTTAGAGAAGAGCACATCCGGTGAGGAGATAGTGCGATACATAAAGAAAAGGGTCAAGGACGAGTCCCGGCACAGGAATTCTCCCAAATTTCCCTGTCGGCGTATAATAAATTATATGCACTATAGAGGCCCATATTAATAAATACTTTTCAGACTAACATACATAAAAATATAAAACAGTTAACACTAAGTAGGGATAATTTTCTGTATCGCCACCCTAAAGCGCCGGAACACAATTCCTTCAGGCTAAAATTCGGGTGTCATCTCCTTATATTTCACCGGAAGCCGGAGCACGCAAGACTTGAAGTTCTGCATCCTCCTTGACTCCAGCCTCGTTAGTGAGATCTGGGAGAGTTCCTGTCCTGGTGTGATAGGCTTTTTTCCTTGATGTAGCGGACTATATCCTCACTATGTTAGTCTGTAAAGAATTTATTGATATGGCCCTCTGATACTTATAAGTTATTGTAACGTGTTATTGCCTGAAATAAATGAATTATTATTATTATTATTACACCATCTCCATCATCTTCGTCATCGGTCTTGTAGATAGATAAACAAATAAACACCATAATGAAACCTTACATTGAACATAACAAGGACAAAACAAAGTAGGAACAGTTAAACTTAAGCTAGTACAAGTGGCGATCATATCGCTTAAAGCTAATTCTTCGCAGATTCGCAAAAAAGATATATTTCTTTCCATACATCATTGTAATATATATATATTTAAATAAATAGTTGTATAAATAATAAGTTATATATACATATAAAATACTAGTATAAGAAAAGCGGCTTTACCCGCTCGCAATTATGAAATGTGGGAGTTTTATACCAAAACTTTGACGCCCTTTTTGGACCCTTTAGAATGTGAATTTTCCTTTCTTAGCACACGTCCAGACAATGAAAAGAACCTACATTCTATGTTTCAAGTCCCTAGGATCAGTGGTTTAGGCTCTGCGTTGCATGTCAGTCAGTGAGTCATTTAAGGCTTTTACAATATATAGTGATAAATTGGTTCTAATAATTTATTTATATTTTTGTGTTGCAGGTGATTACGGTAAGCTTTAAACACTACAATATTGCAGTTTGTAGTTTGGATATGTGCCCGGTTGGCAATAAGCTCGCTTCCTATTGGGGACGAAAAACATAACTGGCGAAGTCTAGGTGTGTACTCGGGGTTCAAAAGTGAATTTATGATTTAAAAGAATTCGTTTTCTACAATAAATTAATAAGATGACAATACAACAATTATTTTAAAATAATTTTTTTTTAAACTTTCAGAAGAGAGTAAGTGAAAATATTATTTTATTGTTAAAAATGTAATTGAAATTGTAAATAGGTATAATAAAAATTAAATAATACTTTATTATTTCAGAACCAGAAGGTACGTCTAACGTTTTACGTTATAGAAAAGCTTTTAAAATTATTTAGAATTTAATAAATTCTAAACTTGAACTCATTCATACTTTCATGATTTTATTTCCTTTTAAAAAAGCTAATATTTTAAAATTAAATTTGGTCTTTACAGAGTATGAAAGTAAGTGTAAATCATCCAATAAATAGAAATCTCAGTTCAATGTAAAAAACTGTTGTAAACAGGTAAACAAAACGCTAGCGTGTTCTATCTCGACCCTAGCGCCATCTAGCGCTGTTTTTTGTGTGTTTGTTCGTTTTTACGCTAAAACTACTGAACCGATTTAGCTGAAATTTGGTATGTAGATAGCTTAGACCGTGGAATAACACATAAGTTACTTTTTATCCTGATATTACCACGAACACGAAGGACACTTAGGTACAGCTAGTAACAGATTTTTTGATAATGAAAGTTATGAATACATAGTAATAATTCCTAATTAAACATTATAATTCAAACTAAAAATCATTAATCTAAATTTTAATAACATTGTTTTCAGAGGATGGTAAGCACGGAATTGATTTTAACGTAAAATATCACTGATTTATTTAACATAATATGTACTTAATTTATCTTGAATTATTTGCAGAAATTGTGGCACGTAAGTTAAAAGTCGTTACAATAAATTCAAAACAGACCTAACGGTAAAATAGTTAAGCACTAGGTGTTTTATTAAAAACTTAATAAGTAATTACTATTTTTTTTGTTATTTCAGCTATTCCTGGTAATATTATTTTTATTATAATTTTTATAAGTCGAATTGATGTTATAAATTCAGTGGTCGTATGAAATAAAATGTTGCTAATAAAAATAATCTATTTGAGCGCTTGGTCGAGGCGACGCGTGTTCAAAATGCTGGCGTTGATCTGGCCCAACGTATATATAAGAGGCATTTCTATTCAATGTGGCAATGCCGCCAGCATCTTGGGCACGCTACAAGTACCATCTGACAGTAGCTTAGAGCGCTTGGATTTTCTATAGGCTGACATGTCGGTCTGGATATTCAAAGTGTTTTATGGCATATAATTAATTTATTATGAGTTATTAGATTTAGTGTAGATAGTAAGTAGGTAAGCTTCTATATTGTTTAGTATTTTTCAATAAACTATTGTCCATTTTTTATCATCATTTCTATCCAAACTACAAAATTTTATGAAGATCGGATCAACGGTTTTCAAGCTATCAAACTTTTATACAAAATCGAATTGTTATAATATCTGATAAGCTTTTCTGTCAGATTTTATGGTTAATTGATGGTAAACTATGTGATGATTGACATCATTTAAGAAAGAAGTTATAGTTAGACCGCTTAATTGAGTCCCCGCCTGCAGGGTACAGGGGCGACGGGGGGCGCGGAGGTAGACGTGAAAGGGGGCCGGGAGAGGTGTGGGCGGACGTTGCCTGCCACCCGCACCTCTCCGGTCCTACGCACCTTTACCCCGCAGGCGAGGATTCAATTAAGCGGTCTATCTATAGTCGTATTTCTTAGTATCAGTATCACTCATAACTAACTGTACAATCGATGGCTGATTGATGCCTAATCTCGTAAACGGACGCATTAGACATTTGCTTCATCAATTACAGAGGACAACTTAGATGAATACATTCCTGACGATGCAATAAATGACTACGAAGTCAGTCCGCGAACTGTATACGTGCCTGAAGGACACGTGTTCCATGGCGTTGGCAGAATGTCGCTGCAAAATATTAGGGTAAGTCGTCGGATTACCTACATTATTAGTAATTACATAATATTAAAAATAATCAAAATGACCTGATATTTGTTTAGTTGATCAATATTCTCATCCAAGGTAGCTTTAGTAGTGTAATATATTTTATTTTTATAGACTAAGCTGTCTATTCGCTTGTAATACAAGCACAAGTGGTAGAGTGCCTACCACGCGGAATGATGCGGAGGGTCCGTGGTTCAAATCCCGCCTGCGGGTGAAATTTTTCTTTCCATATTCGTTTTGTATTTAGCAGTGTAAATCAACCAATCAGCTACAAATCGAATTCGACCCATTGTTAAATCTTATCCTCAATGGATCACGTCATGAACTGAAGCGGTGAAGTTTTTCAGATCAGCTCTTAGAAGACCCAGTTCTCTACACATAGCTTCCTTGCTCCTGGGAGACAGCTTGGACCCGTTACTCTTGATCAGATCATAAAGAATCGTTAGCTTGTTATTGCTCGTAGGAATAGCATCCAAAAGTTCTTGGATATTAGCAATTTTGCTTTGCAGAGCGGCTTTGTTTTACCACAGTGGTGTGGTCAGTAGTTCGTAAATCATCGTTTTCCTGAAGGGTTATTTAGGCAGAGGCAGAGTTGTACCTATTGTCATATAAATTTTATTTTATTTTACAGACAAGAGTGACTCATCTAGACAAAGTTCTTGTAAGTTTTTTGACCATGTATTTTGTAATGATTATGCAAAAAAGGAGGGAGTTTTTCACATGAAAATCACTGACCGGCAAGGTCGTCTACCCACAAGCTAGACAAACAACCTAATAAACACCGCTGACTACAAACCGCTTACCGGACTAGATGGAAATTTATGGAGGAGGCGTATCTTCAGACGAGGACTTCTAAGGGTGATTGATGATGATGCAAAATATTCCGAACTAAAGTCAGATATAATCTGACATATAAAACAGCCCAATTAATTTATTACACTAACATAATAAGTAAACCGTTGGGGAATACTGGAATAAAAAATAAAAAAAATTGTTTATTAATAGAAAACGTATAAAAACAGGGTAGAAAAAAACTAAAATAAAATATGAGGCATTACTGCACCCATAATGTATTTCCATAATATAATAAGTTCATTGGAAAAAGTGAAACAGTGGAATGAGTGAAACAGTGGAATAGTGAGATGGGTGATGGAATGTCAATTAGTGACTGACATATTAATTATAATACCTACTTTTTTTCTTTCAGAAAAACTATGTAAGTCAACCGTTACATTTCTTTTTACAGCTCATTTCCTACTGTTACTTCATACTTTAAGCCCGTCACACACGTAGCTATAATATATATTAATATAAATCATAGCAAGGCATATTACGATATATTTTCTATACAAATATTAGACTGACCGCACACGCAGATATAATATATATTTCTATGACGTCACCAACATATACCGTAATATATTATTGCATATTAATATAAACTACGGTATCAATGAAATGAAGGCTAAAAAATATATATTATAGCATCGTCTCCGTATGTGGTAGCTTGCTATAATATAATATATTATAGGACGGTATATTAATATATATTATAGCTACATGTGTGACGGGCTTTACGCAACGGATCAAAAACCTCTAGGGTCTTCCCGTTGGCCTAACATCATGAAGGCAAGAAGCAAGATCTTATATCAAAAGTATTTTAACAAAATTGTGATTATAAACATGTTAGATTGGAACTAGATGACGATTTTCTTAGAACGCGATAGCATTTTTGCATTATTTTCACGAATTACGTAATAGTTATTCTAACCATGATTTGTGCTAACCGAATTGTATTCCTTAGACAAACATCAAACTGGAAATGATCCCACCCCCCACATCACGAAGATCAGGCAACCGTAAGTCCCGTCGGCAGGAACCCGTCGAAGAAAACGATACTCCAACCGAAGCTCCATCGGAAACCCACGAATCTGGCGCTGTCCTATTTTACATCTTCAAGATCTCCTTCCACCCACTATTGGCTGAAGACGTGACCTCCTATTACGCGAGGTTTGAGTCCATAGCGCAGCCTGGACAGTATAAATATAGACCTATTATCAATTTACGTAAGTATTTGAATTCTTAATTAAGAGTCCAGTTATTATAATAATAATTGTGATTTATACTCTAACTGATCAGGTTTCCCTGCTTAAACTATTTAAATCGGAATATTATGTGTTGTGTTCAACATACCGCACATATGCCATTTTTACCATTATTTGTTAATTTCATATCTCTTATTCAATTCTCAAAAATGCGCAGAATGAGCCAGTATTCTAATGTTAGCATTTTACCTATCCTGATATTTATTTACAACTACCTTACATTGACCTTACTTAGTTATCTAATTATTATTTATATTGAACTTTTGTTATATTGCGACGACGAACAATAACTTACTTCAAATAATGATGTCTTAACGTAAGTGGCAAATTGCCTTTGTTGATAATAAAGATCTTTAAACCGAGTTCACAAGACAACATTCCTACAAGGCTCCGACATGAGCGACACGACTGCCATCTACATATCTTATAGTAAACAACCGAGACTTACAGTTAAACGTGGCATTCGAAGAAAACGAAACCAAAACGTGTAATGGTTTAAGTGTTATTGTATAAGTGTGAACTGTGTTAAGTGTAAATATATAGTATAATAATTAATAAATTAATGACTACTATTGTCACGCTGCCGTGGAATTACCGGCTTTAGAATAGTGCTCCACCCTCTCTACCCGTGGTTGCCGTTAGAACCGGCTAAGGGTTAAAAGATCCAGAGGAGGCAGCAGCGTCCTCTGCAAAAACCATCGAACTGCGCTCGACAACCCGCCTGCCAAGCGTGTCGAGTATTGGCAAAACTCCCCTTTATGGTAGAGGCCTATGTTCAGTAGTGGATTACCAACGGCTGAGATGATGATGATGATGATGATTGTCACGCTATTAATCTAGTGAGTAAACAAATAAAGTATTTATGAAAATGAAAAGCCAGAATGAATTCAATGGATATGAATATAATTAAAATAATGCACTATAAATTACACTTTAAATTTACACCTTGTAAACTTTTACACAAATTTAACACAGCTACACTTTTACACTTGTAACTTCTTTATTCATTTTCTAGATCATACTTCTATATCACTGAAGCCCCTAGTAGTAGATGTGATGCCAGGACACGTTTTGAATGCAACAAAGATCAATATTAGGGGAGGGAAGATAACACTAAGGGTATGTTATCGACTTTATTATATCACTTTAAACTATAATTATAATTTATAATGGGGCGTATCCTAGCTTCGAGATATTTGACACAATCCTATGAAAAATTTACTAAATCGATGTTTTGTATTCCCCTGTTTACTCCGAATATAATTAACCCATTCTATAAATTTATATCCTGATATTTTTAAAGTGAAGTAACCTATGTCCTTGTGATATAAGTTTCTGTTAAAAACTTTTATTTTTTGGGTAGTTAACTTCTAAAAATCACATATTTCTGCGTGTGATTAGACGTTCACTACAAAAAAAATTAAGGGTTTATAAACAAAATCAAACTCAAACTCAAAAAGATTAATTCAAATAGATCATAATCTGACACTTTTGCACGTCAATGAAAAAAGACAGTACTGAGTCTACTGTGAGTTCGAAAAGATACCTCTACAAGAAGAACAAGAAACATTTTTTTCAACAGATAGTTTCACAATATTTGGTTTGGTTACATTCGTTTTCTTTTAAGGTGCCGCGAGCCGGCTATGCAGAAGGTTCCAGTCATCTTTTTCCTCTAGTGAAGATGGGCTAGTAGTCAAATTTATCGTGTTTGGGGGCTCATTGAAATCGTCTCTGAAACAGATTGATGTGTCTATAGTCTGATTTTTTTATGATAGTGAGTAACAAGACGAGCAAATCCAGATCCTGATGCCAAGCATCATGTTTGCCCATATCAGACACAGTGCCACACCAGTGTTTTAAAATACAAAATTCCTCGCCACTGCACTGCGCCTGTCACCCTGAGATATTAGTTGTTGAAACTCGTCATGCACAGTAATATCGATGAGCAGTAAATAGAAGAGGCGTATTTTTGTCTTAAAATAGTATTATTGTTTTCAGAATATAATGATAAGATGCAGCGATGGAGGAGTATACAATTTGGATCATTCCAAGTTTCGACTTAGGTCTGAAACGGAAAGGTAAGACAGAAACTGTTTAATAATAATAATATGGAACAACTTCCACACACGGCCATCTGGTCCCAAACTAGGCTAGAAGCCTGTACTATGGTAACCAGATGACTGATATACATACTTATATACGCTTATAACACACAGGGACAGATCAAACAGACAAATCGAAACCGGGGCCTGCGGCACAGAAATCAGAGTTACTAACATCTGAGCCAACGAGGCTGTCTGTTTCTTTATAGCTACCGGTGACCGGCACCTAGTGACTATGGTGACCCGTGGTTTATTCACGTAGATATTGGGTATCGTTTCCGTGGTCCCAGTTCTAGGATAAATAGTAAAACATAACGTAAAATTAGGACTAAAGTACGTATAATGAGGAACCTAGATAACTAGTGTCTCATGAGACACTAGACACATACCGAATAACATCATTGAATGTTGGAAATATTCTCTGATTGTAAATAATGTATGTATTAGTTTGACAGCCTTAATTGGCTCAGATGGTAGTAACTCTGCTTTCTGTGTTGCAGGCCCCGGGTTCGATCCCCGGCCAGGTCAAACATTTGTATGCATGAACATGTCTGTTTGATCTGTGTCTGGGTGTTATAAGCGTATTTAACATACTCGTATAAGTATGTATATCAGTCATCTGGTTACCATAGTACAGGCTTCTAGCCCAGTTTGGGACCAGATGACCGTGTGTGGAAGTTGTCCCATATTAAAAAAAATATTGTTTTTTTTTGGGAAATTCGTGGGTACGCCGGCCTTTAAACAGGAAAGGGGACTTCTTAGCAGTTTGACACAAACATAGGGAAAATTTACCAAATTGATGCTTTGTATCCTCTGTTACCTCCGAATATAGTAAACCTGTTTGATATATTTATATCCTGATATTTTGAAGATGAAGTAAATTATGTCCCTATCATTTTATTTTTGTTTATAAATTTTTCATTTTTTGTAGTGAACGTCCAATCACACGAATATAACTGGCATTTTTAGAAGTTCACTATGAAAAAAACCAAGAGTTTAGAGAAACTAAAATGACAGGGACATAGTTTACTTCACTATTAAAATATCAGGATATAAACTTATTGTATTGGTTACATATATTCGAAAAAATTAGGGGAGAATACAAAATATATATTTGGAAGAAAATCATTGGATTGTGTCAGATTACTTGTAGCTAGGATACGGGCATTACTATTCCTATTAGGGCAAAATTCCCGAAAAAAAAGTTGTCAAGATCTTATTATACTTATATTATAATATTAACTAAAATATTTTTAAATTTTCAGTGATGGGAGAGAGTAAGTAGAAATAATTTGTAACATTATAGATATGTAAATCTTCCTGTTTCTGTTCTTCCCGCTCCATCATCAGCCCCTAGTCTCCATCTATCTGTACCGTATTCATTGAGACGGTTCCAATGATCACAAACACGATATATTAGACTCCTGGTCCATCTGAACCTGATGCTGCATCAGGTCAACGTTACCGAGTCGATGCTATATTGTTGAAGTGACAGGATAACAAACGAATCGATCAGACCAATGAAATCAAAATCAGTACATTTGTTTAGGACAGAGCTACGATGCCACATCAAACTTACCTGCATTAATCATTTTATTTTAATATTATTAGTATTTATAGGCCAGTCATTTTAGGGGTTTCACCTCGGAATGAAAGATAATAAGCTGTAAATTGGTATAAACCTTTGTTTTGTCGTTCTAAATGTTGTCTCAAAAGTCACAAGTGCTATCGTGTCCGCGTCTTAAGATATTGAAGGTCAAAGGTCGTAAAAATCGGTTTTTCGTGAATATCTCACTTTCTTTTGTTTAAATGAGATTTGCACCTATTATAAAGTTGTAGAGAATAAAATTCTCTACAACTTTTGTTTGAACTTTATATATATATTTATTTATCATTACCGCAAAAACGGTTACCGCAAAGACGACCAATAATACCAATTTACAACTATATTATCTTTCATTCCGAGGTTGACCCCTTTTTTACCTAATTAGACTGGGCTATTAGGGCCCGCCTGAGGAAGTACCACAACTTGACCAGTTATTCATCCGCTAAGCAGTAATGTGCAAACATTACTGTGTTCCGTACTGAAGGGCAAGGTTTTGCTACCAGCAAAATTACTGGCCATGACGAGTTTCAACAACGAATATCTCATAGGGTGACAGGCGCAGTGCAGTGCCGCGTGGAATTTTGAATATTAAAACACTGGGTGGCACTGTGTCTGATATGGGCAGTCATGATGCTTACCATCAGGCACCTGATTTGCTCTTCTTGTTACTCTCTATCTTTAAAAAAAAATTATACACAGTGATACAAAAAGTTAACCCCTCCTCTGCTAATTATAAAATTAATCAGGATGCCCCTTAATGTAAATAAGTAATTGACTTATAACTTTTTGTAACAACTTGTTTTCTCTTCCGCTTTTAAGTCGAGAATTAAAAAATTACTTATTTTCAGAACTAATAAAATAAGTCATCTTCTTCATAAATAAAAATCGGTCCTGACTAACTGACACAAACTCAACGCCCAGCCTCAACGCTTAGACCTTGAGAGTTAAAATTTTGCACATTAAGTCAAAATCAAAAAGATTCATTCAAATAGGTCACAATCTGACACTTTTGCAAGTCAATGAAGATATATTGTAATGAGTCAACCGTGCGTTCGGAAAGAAGACACACAAGAAGAACGCACAAGAAACTTATAGGGCTTTACGTTTTTATTATGATGTAGACAAATTACGAACAGCAGAAGTGTGGAAAGCGTTTAATTGCTTAATGTCTGCTGTCAAACGGCAAACAAAAAATGACGTTTGACAGCAAATTTACTGCTGTTGTTACGCGATTGCATGTTCGTAATACCACCCAAGGAATAAGAAAGGGGTTCCCGAAAGTTGCGGGAACGCTATTTAAGTTATGAGTTCATTGACACATTGTATCCCGTTTTCAGGAGAAGGGTCTTAGAAATAAACCTAGGCAAGACGACGTTTCAACAATTCGGCGATTATTTTATAGTTATACAAACTGAGGATGGTAATGAAGAACGCATTAAAGTTCTAACTGTAAACGGTAAGTAAAGCTGTTATTCTCAAATACTTTAGATTGGTTTGAGAGCCTCGTTGGCTCAGATGGTAGTGACTCTGATTTCTTTTGATCTGTCCCTGTGTGTTATAAGCATATATAAGTATGTATATCAGTCATCTGGTTACCATAGTACAGGCTTCTAGTCTAGTTTAGAACCAGATGACCGTGTGTGGAAGTTGTCACATATTATTATTATAATTAAAACTTCTATTCAACTTGCTATGTTTGTATATGTATGTTCGGGGACTGCCTCGGTAGCAAAGTGGCTGGCTTACAAGCGCTACTGACTACTACGAGCGTGAGGTGCTGGGTTCGATCTCCAGGACGGGAAAAAAGGGTTTATGCCATTAGGAATTTTCTCAATAACAATGGCTATAAGATGATAATAGGCTCTTCCCCCTATTACGGACTTAAAAACATAACTGGCGAAATGTGGGTGTACCTATAATGGGACTGGGTCCTGGGTACACCTCTGCTTATCCCTTCGGTATAGTCGTATAATTTTAAAGCACTCCCTCAACCTATTGAGATTAAATTTTACTTACCTAAACGTTTAGATAGTAACAAACAATGCATGCTCAGTGACGTCATTCTTAATCCAATATGGCGGACTAGATATTTTATGTGCACGCCCATCTAACGGGTATAAAATGAAAGGGGTTTCTGAAGAGAGTACAAAAAACTTGTTAAAGAAGTTTTTGTTTTTTTTTATTGTATTACCGTAACATGTAATTTATTTATTTTATATTCATTTATTTTTCAGGTCCAGGTAAGCAACAGAATAACAGACTTAGTTACCTATACGAATATATTAAAAATATATATATAGTTATTATTGTATGTATGAATTTCATAGTTATTTTTTTAATGATTGCTTTAAGTTTGTATGGTCCACGACATTCAGCTGACTTTTTAATGCTTATAAATGAATATATTTCTACCTATCTTGGTTTAGCCAATAGCTGCTCAACCTCATGTTTTTAATTGTTATTAAATTATTTATTGTTATTATTTTTCAGGAGGTAAGCAACGAATAAACTATTAATTATTTGATGCTTTAAATTTTACTGACTTTCCTTTACTGAACTGATAATGTGCGTAAGCGCGTTTGTGATTTGTGATGACAATGCACAATTAGGTTAGTGACGTCATTATTCTTATGCTTATTATGTTACACACTAAATCAATTATTAGAGAATGCGCACATTATCTGCCCGGTTGAAATAGAAAATATTTTTCCTCCTCATTTTTAAATTGAAAATCGTATTATGTTTTGTTAACTTAAAGAGGTCTTAAAAGTTCTAATTTATTAGTACCTAGATTTTCAATAGAACGATTAGGAAGCACTCTACTATCTTGCGGATTCAAAGTTGACGGACGTTACACTCCTATAAATAATTGAATATCAGATGAAAGAGTTCGCGAAAAAGGGTCCAAAAAGTTAAAATATAAAAAAGTTTATGAATGAGTTTGCGAAAAAAAAAGTTTTTATTAAACAGTTTTTTGTTTATTTAGTCGACTCCGACATCAAAGTGACGCGTCTTTCGTTGTCCCTGGATCCAATGTCCCACGCAGACAACTCAATAAACTATGAATGCGCGGAGTGTTCTCTTGAAGACGTGTTGTGTGATGGAGAGAGCGTGCTGAACGGAGGCCGCGTAGCCATTGTACCGGCTAACAAGTTTGTCAGCATTAACTTTCCTAGGTAAGTACAATTAGCGACACCTATTCTGCAACTTTTTAATTGATATGCAATGACAGCAACGCGACAGTAGCGCGACAGGCATACATTTCACAATAAACATAATCTATTTATTATTTATATGTAAGCTTTGTGTATAGAATGTAATTTGTTGTATATATTTACTAAATAGTTTATCAAAGGAGATATGAGTTGAATTTTAATATTTATTGTAGTGTTGCTTATTATTATAGTTTAGTATCAAGCTGTAGAATATGATTGCTGCTTGTATTCAAAATTCAAAAGCACTTATTGGTTAATTTCCTTCGTTTGATGTTCTATCTCCCACGTATGTCATTGAGAAAGTTGTAGTGTTCTAAGCACTTTCACAAGCCACAAAATAATAATTTATTTGAATTGATTATTATTCTGCTGTTAAACAAAATGGTTGTATTAAATAAATGTAATACCCAAAAACAATAGAAAAGCTAGGAAATAGTGTAGTAAATTTAGAAATTCATTCCCCCTTCTCCTTGTATTCCTGTTTCATCATCAGCCACTGGTCACTACATATTTGCACCATGTACCTATTCACCGAGACGATTCCAAAGAGCTCAAACATGATGTATTTGACTACTGGCCCATCTAAACCTTCTGCTGCAGCATCCATCATCAGATCTGGTTACAATATCGTTTCATTATTGGTGAAGTGACAGGATACCAAACCCGCCCCCTTATTACGAACAGCAGTAATGCAGAAAGCGTTGCTGTTACGCGATTGCTTGTTCGTAATACCACCCCCGTAACAACAGCAGTAAATTTTGCTGTCAAACGGTTTTTTTTTGTATGCCGTTTGACAGCAGACATTAAGCAATTAATCGCTTTCCACACTTCTCCTGCTGTTCGTAATAAGGGGGACAGATCGACCACTGGAAGTTGTTCTTAATTCTTACTTAAATTATATATCTAATTCAACCATTACTATAAATTATTGCGTACCATATAATTTCAGCTTTGATAATGAAAACGCGTGCGTGTACGTAGGGGAATTCAAGATTGGTGATAAACAGTACACTAGATTATTGGCGGATATAGAAAGTAAGTACCTACATGGATGGCGCTCCGCATAAGAGGTAGATTTGAGTTTCGTGTTTCGGCAACAGGCAACTAGCTGTTTACATTGTACATAATGAAACTACGCAGACTGCGAGCATCTTCAATTGCTAGCTAGGAATTTTAGATCTTACAACTAGCTACTTTTAATGAAAACTTAAAAAAAAGTTTATGGTTGCTGACTGAAGTTGAGTGCTGTAATTATATATACAGTTTTTTTTTATGATAGTGAGTAACAAGACGAGCAAATCAGGTGCCTGATGGTAAGCATCATGATTGCCCGTATCAGACACAGTGCCACCGAGTGTTATAAAATTCAATCTGCACTGCGACTGTCACCCTGAGATATTAGACCTTAATCTGTACTTAAACAAATAATATAAATATTAATGTTGTTTATCTCGGTTATTAAAAAAAAAAATCTTATTTTTTTTCAGATTCATGTGAGTAGTGTTTTTATTATCATTTTCACATGACTTTTATTGTCGTTACATGTGCATTACTAACCCAAGTTTTAATTACGTTACAGCTCCGGGTAAATATTTATTATATCGATCGGTTCGATCCCTGGCCAGGTCAAACATGACATGTTCATGCACACAAAATGATTGACCTGGCCGGGGAACCAGGCTGTCAAATACTCACATGAAAATCTTAGATCAGTAAAACCTTTCTAATATATTTTATTCTGTAGTGGTAACATTATCGAAGGTAGTAGTGGATGCGCCGCCAAATGGAGCTCAATATGAACATGAAGCCCAGTACGAGTGCGAAGGGGATTGCAGTATTGAAAAGGTAATTCTTTACCTTTCGGCCGTCATCTTAACTAAGTTTCGTAACCAGTTCCTTAATAAGAAGTTGTATTCTTGTTTCGTAATCCAGTTACAAATCGAAATCTTTTCAGTCTGTGTTCGTAAATTTTTGGTAACTATGGTATTTTCTCACCGGTTACATAGGAAGAAATCGTCTCATCTCATAACTAGTTTACAAACGAAAATATCTTAATAGGACATTAAATTATCGTTGTGCCAGGAGAGCAGAACCAAACCAGTGGTTACCAAAAAGTTACGCACACAGACTGAAAAGTTTTCATTTGTAACTGGGTTACGAAACAAGAATAGAATTTCTTATTAGTTAACTGGTTACGAAACTCTGTTACGATGGCGGCCGCGAGGATTCTTTATGACCTTGCGGACGTGTAATAATCATTTGTATTGTCCTATATTATAATCTGTCGTCTAGGTGACCCTAAACGGGGTTCCTTTGGAAGCAGTGACGAGAAGGACTGGGACCGGCGGTTCAGTTGCTTTCTATACGGTAAGACACAATTAATGACGTATTAAGCCACGCAATGTCAATATGTACCTATGCGGTACGTAAATAGTCCTCCTCAGTACCTCCACGGTAGCTCAATTGGTAGAGTGCCCCTACGCGGATTGTGTCGGAAGGTGCGGGTTCAAGACTCGCTTGTGGGTTTTTTTTATGATAGTGAGTGACAAGACGAGCAAATCAGGTGCCTGATAGTAAGCATCATGATTGCCCATATCAGACACAGTGCCACCCAGTGTTTTAAAATTCAAAATTCTGCGCGGCACTGCACTGCGCCTGTCACCCTGAGATTATTAGTTGTTGAAACTCGTCATGCCCAGTAATTTCGCTGGTAACATTGCCCGACAGACCGGAACACAGTTATGTGTGCACATTACTGCTTGGCGGATGAATAACTGGCAAAAGTGTGGTACTTTCCCAGGCGGCCCCCCGCAAGAGAGGCCTACCACTACAAAAAAAAATTATCCTTTCATTTTCAATTCCCATTTTGTATCTTAAGCAAATAGACCACTTGGTCTTTTAGAATAAAACGTTTCAGTATACTCCAACCCATCTCATCATCCGTATAACTTCGTTCAACGTCTTCTATCTTGGAGTAGTCCAGGCTCTGTTCAACACTGCAGCTGGACCTATCACCAAGACTGTCCTGGAATTCAGGTATGGAACTTTTCATTAACGTCTTCCTGCCCTTGTCCAACACTGAGGGTGGCACAGCTTGACACCAGATTCGACCTCTATAAGACCACGGGAACGCGAGTAATCAGGGGGTGGCGCGATGCCTCGACCCAATAAACCCGTTTTTTTTTCAACAAATTGTTCCCGAGGCCATTTTGGCGTAATTTTGAAACAAAAAATGACTACATCAATTTGAATTTCATCAATTTGAATGCTAAGTCGTCTGCAGCGTGTCGTCTCTTTCTATTGCTGCACTACTAAGGGGCCGTCCACTAATCACGTGATGTTTTTTAGCATTTTTTAAACCCCCCCCCCCCCCTACCTCCCCCTTGGTGATTCGTGGTGAGATTTTAGACTACCCCCCCCCCCCCACCCAAACTCACGTGTAATTTTTAGTACCTACAAAGAATCTTTAAATTTTTTGAATATTATCTTTAAGTAAATTTTTAAGTAATTATACTTAATACCTATATTAGGTATTAAGTATAATCTAATTTTATTCTAGAAAATTAAGAACCATGATAAAAATGTCAAGACAGAGAGGTTGCTGTACATTGTTGGTTAATGTACATTGTACATTGTCCTCGAACCACGGATTAGCAAGACTTTCTTCAACACTAACAACTGGATAAACATCTTGCAAGCCAGTTGTTGTCTGTGCTTTGTTGAAGATCAACGTCGGTTTCATCGAAAAAATAAATACACGTGATATCTTACTACACCCCAGTAGGTGGTTATTGAGCATTCTAAAACACCAGATACGATTTTAAACGGATCTCGCTCTCTGGTTCGCTCGATCCGGTTAAAATCCGGTGTTTTAGAATGCCCAATAACCGAATGAGTCCGTTTATAGCCGTGCACCGGACAGCGGCCTGTTATTTCACCAGATTCACGGTTTGGACCGTTCACCGGATTCATGGTATGAGCAAGTAAAATTTTTCCATTCCGTTGATACGTTCACGATATCGGTATATATTTTACAAAAATATAAAATCGGTTCATTTCATCGCAAGCATTTGCAAATTCATCATGTTGTTTGTGAAACAACCTCAAACTTTGATTTTTGATGAAGTTTGTGTGACACTACGTAATGATGACAAAAGACGACATGGAAATCTTCTACCTAACACTATTCGGTGTATTATTTGTGGTCCATCTAATTGTATAACGTGCACAAGAGCGATAAAACAAAAGTAAGTCATGTTAGTTTCACAAAAAATCCAGGCCTTTACTTCTTCAAAGATTCAAGATATCCGATATGAACTGAACGGAGTAGAAATTGATAAAATTAAAATTGCCTGCATAACTACAACTATGAAATCTCTTATATCCATGAACGAAAACGAATCGATGATTTCAAAATCTTGGGGATGGGATATTAATGGTACAACGAGTACTTTTTCTGGAAATTTATCACTATCCTTAAACAAAATTTTAGGGTTTGCAGAGGATTATAATAAAGTCATAATTAATTGTAAACATGAATTAATATTACTTAGAAATAATACAAATGTAAATTCTGTAATGGTTAATACTGGCGAAGCTGTTCATGACATTGATATTAAAAAAACTATATGGCGTGTCCCCCATATTAAAGTATCAGATCGAGAAAGAATCAAACTACTCAAATATTTAGAAAAAGATCATGCAATCAATATGGTATTTAGAAATTGGGATCTGTACGAGTATTCTGTCCTTCCACAAACTACAAAACATACGTGGTCGATCAAAACATCTTCCCAAATAGAAAAACCTCGGTATGTCATTATAGGTTTACAAACGGACAGAAATCGGCAAGCCTTGAAAGATATGTCACAGTTTGACCACTGTGGATTACGTGATGTTAAAATATTTCTAAATTCGTGTTATTTTCCTTATGAAAGTTTAAATACAAACTTTGATTACGACCAGTATAGTCTTATTTACGAACAGTATGTGAGATTTCAACAGTCATACTACGGACGTCGCTCGGAACCCATGCTCAGTTTCACGGATTTTAAAATAAAATAAAATAGAAACACGCAATATGGTTATATAAATTCCTAAAATTATTGTAAATACATGCTTAAATTATGAAAAGCTATCGCTTTCACGCGGTCGGCCTACGGTTGCCATGCAACTAACCACATAGTACCAGACTATATTGTGGCGGTACCAGACTCGCGGCTTGGAACAGATTTTTGCACGACTGGTTCTCTTTGGTATCCTTACTCTGAGTAGCATGGTAATCATTTATAGGAGCAGGTCGAGACTTGTTAAGTTTACCGAACATCAGTTTCATATAACATTTTTGCGAATGAAATTTTAACAAGTCTAAACTTGTTTTGAATGATCCATGTCTAATTACCTACTTTTTTTTGAAAACAAAGAAGTTTTTTCTTTGTTATGATAGTGAGAATGACAAGACGAGCAAATCAGGTGCTTGACGGTAAGCATCATGATTGCCCATATCGGACAGTGCCACCCAATGTTTTAAAACTCAAAATTCTATTCTCAAAACTATGTTGAGTAAACGCAGTGAATGGTTTACAGAAAGTAATAAATTACTGTCTCCTGTTACAAGCGGATTTAGAAAATGTCAATCATGTATAGACTGCTTAGTAAGACTTACTTCATATATACAAGTAGGGTTTTCAAGAAATACTAATACTCTGGCTGTGTTTCTAGACGTTCAGAATGCCTACAATGATGTACTTATAAACGAGCTTGTGAAAATATTAGATAATTTAAATATGGGTACACAGATATGCAAATATCTGTGGTCCTTTTTAAGCGAAAGATGTTTGAAAATTAATGATGATACCTGTTTTACTCAAACAGAAGATCGATCGCTAATTAGGTGGACTAGAAAGGGATTAGCACAGGGAGATCCTTTGTCCCCACTGTTATTTAATTTAATTACATATAACATTGCTAGAACTAGAAAACGTTAAATCACTTCAATATGCAGATGACTTTGTGTTTTATATACAGAATCCGAACATAAATACAGTAAATAAGTTAGAATTGCTAGGATTGCAAGTTTCTCAAACAAAAACGCAATGTTGTTTATTTAGTAAAGGAAGACCGAGAGATGAAATTAATTTAGATATTAATAATTATATAATAGAACGTGTAGACTATATTAAATATTTAGGCGTTTGGTTAGACAAAGGTTTATTATGGCGTAAACATATAAATGAAACTGAGAATAAGGTCACTAATATGTTAAAATTACTAAAAATATTAGCAGGTGCATCATGGGGAGTACATACCAAACATTTACGTCGACTATACATAGGACTTATTCGTAGTAGAATAGACTATTGTAGTTTTTTGTATGACACGGCAGCACAAAAAACACACTTATCTAAACTCGAGAAGGTTCAAAACACAGCAATGCGAATAATAGGTGGTTTCATTCGTACAACGCCTATACATGTTATGCAGTGCGAGCTATGTATACCACCACTTTATCTCAGACGACAGTACCTAGCCACTAAGTTTTGTTTAAAATCACGCTCGCTGTCAGATAACATTGCTATTTCATTATTGAAAGATCTATCCATATTATGTGAATCGGGGTATCGGATAAGAAATAAAACTCCTTTATTAGTTGCAGCATACAATGAAGTTAAGACAGAAGTTATAAATTCTAATAAACCTTTAAACATGTTTTTACTCGGAACTTGGATATCTTATATTAAAACTGATTTTATCATCTCCTAACTGCCTGTGTGCGAAGCGAGTCTATGAGAGCGAAAATGATAATGCAACACGATTGTAATTTTTACGATGTCGGTATATTACAAAGCGTTCTGTCTACACCCTTGGGGGATGCAGCCAGGACTCTTTACTCAAGCACTATAGATATTTTGTTATGTTGAGTATAATATTGTAAGCATCTACAGGGCTGACATAGTCGCACAGCGACTCAAAGTCCTTAAAAAAGTACAGATTAAAAAAAAAAAAATTCTGCGCGGCACTACACTGCGCCTGTCACCCTGAGATATTAGTTGTTGAAACTCGTCATGCCAAGTAATTTCGATGGTAAAATTGCCCTTCAGACCTGAACACAGTAATGTTTGCTCATTATTACTTGGCGAATGAATAACTGACAAAGGTGTGGTACTTCCCCAGACGGCCCCCTGCAAAAGAGGCTTATCACTTACACCTAACACTAATACTATTTTGATAGGTTCGGAAATGAAAATACAAAAATCTATATGAAATATATTTATTTACCAAATAAAAAATACTAACATTACTTAACACATTTAAAATTTTAAAATTACATTAAACATTTCATTTTTTGATATTTTAAAAATTCGTAAGATTATTATATAATATTTTATTTTATCATAAAGAACATACAAACTTGCTTATCTTAATCTTATTACCTATCTAATTTTATTACATATTTTTCTAAAACCAGCTTCTTTTTTATGTTGTTACTTTACAAAAACTACTTTTGTATATTTTCAAGATCATTATGAATATTTTTCAAGCAAATGAAATATGAATCTAATACAAACAAGATTTATGACCTCAAGACAAAGTAGATATTTTATCTGTAAGTACAATCCGTTTATCATCATTCGAAGATAACACTACTTTTGTATATTTATGCATGCATGTTTTGATTTTATATATTTAGGTAGTTCAATGAACCGCGATGCTCTTATCGGATTATACTTGTTAATATTAATGTCTAAGTACAAATTACGTAGAAAATCCTAACCACTTTCCTTTTCCCCGAAGCTGTCAATTTTTGTAGTAATACTGTCAACTACCTTTGAAAATATCTCGTTAAAATCATAACTTTGATGTAATATTATGTTTTCTGTTGCAAACGATTTAATTTCACAAGTGTCATTTTTTGGCAAAGTAAATTCACCAAAAAATTCGAAATTAACTTTAATAGAGTGAAAAGTAGCTTGTCTGGCGTCAAGCAGCTGTCGCACACGAGACCTTAGCCCACGCAAATACTGAGCCGGCGGAGTCGTATTACAATCGGTTCCGCTGTTACCGAGTGCACGTACTCTGTAAGATGCTATTCGGCTTCGAAATGCACTACTTATTTTCTCAATGCCCTCACCTATTTCAATTGAACTATTATTCTTATGGATATTAGTCCTTAAATGGCTAGAGAATGCTCTACTTTTAATAGATAAATCGCAAACTGTACAATATACTGTGTTTTTTGCCATTATTCACTAATTTGTACTACACTAATTAGTAACTGCTATTGAATGTAGTAATTGATAAACCTAATTGTTAAAAAATAACGATAATTATTTTTCCTATTCAAACTGGTTTTAGAAGAATACGTTTAACAAATTTATTTCACTCGAATTTGGTTTATGAACTTTAACTTAAAAAAAAAATTATAAGTACAAAAGCGCGTTCGCGAACTGAGACCTCGCTACTTAGACTTTAATAATTATTAAACTTACATAATAAACACGTAATGACAAATTAAAATGAATAATATAAAAAAGTATACAAAAATTATAGCTTTTTGTCAGCAAAAAAAGGTGCCCTCACTGGTGTGCCTTGCACAGTTTAAGGAAGTTTTTAATAATTTTAAATTCAGGACAGTCCGTTCCGCCCTGATATTTAAGGGATACAAGCGCTCGTTCCCATCGGTCCTTGAGCTGAACGGACTGTATGTCCTTACTGTTATATATTTTTAAATCAATAAATACATCGCCTGGATGAATAATATAAAAAAAGTATACAAAATTATAGCTTTTTGTTAGCAAAAAAGGTGCCCTCACTGGTGAACTGTGCCTTGCACAGTCTAAGGAAGTTTTTAATAATTTTAAATTCAGGACAGTCCGTTCCGCCCTGATATTTAAGGGATACAAGCGCTCGTTCCCATCGGTCCTTGGGCTGAACGGACTGTATGTCCTTACTGTTATATATTTTTAAATCAATAAATACATCGCCTGGCAAGTCGGCGGTGCGTCGTACGACCCCGTCGGCGACTCGTCGCGTTAGCACGGACTGCAGAGCCGGCGGCGCGGCGCGCTTCGTAGGCGTTGCGCCGTCGTCCTCACTGTCCGAGTCGAGTCCCCAACCAGGCCGACTTTGTGTCGACGCTGGTGCCTTCTTCGATGTCGCCTTCGATGGTGGCTTGCGCTTTGTTGCCGCCTTGGTGACCTCCCTTTTCTTGGACCTGTTATGAGAAAGTAAACATTATTAGTAATAGTAATAAATAAAAAAATAAAGTCGTAGTCGATGTCTTGTTTCGTTTAATCCCTTAAAAGTCTCGCTAGGTAGTACATAATATAAAAAACAGAGCGCCACATAACTTACTTGATAGAATAGACAAAATTACATTACTTTATAAGATCTACATGTTTAGAGCACTAGGTTAATATATTAAGTGATATTATTATACATACGTTTTTCCAGTGGTAGCGGCTTCTTCGTCTGAATTTATTGACTCGACCGGGGGGTCCCTCTTGCAGCGGGCCTTGTACACGTCCGAATATTCCGACTCTGACCTGCGAGACAATAGAAGTAATAATTAATACACAGTTTTTAAAAACGACGCCTAATAACTTATGATACCACATACAGTGTAGTATCATATAAAAATATTATAAATAAACTTACTAACATGATTGATACGCAGCGAATTCTCGTTGTGACGGTGGTGCAGCTGTCGTCGGGGCTAGGCTCGGTTGATCAGCTGGCGCTGGCGCTGGGCACGGTAGGTCGCGGTCAAGCCAACGGTCGATGGCGAGACTGGCAGCCGACGGTGATCGCTACTACGTAGAGCTGGCGCAGGATCTCGTAGATGGAGACTTCTTGATCTTCTGATGCTTCTTGATCAAAGCCGCGAACTTATTTAGTTGTGTTCGATGGGTAACCGATTATAAACACCTTTTTTTTTTTTAAATTGATCATCAGGTGTTGTCAGCCTTGACAAATTGACAATAATGTTTAATTTTACCTATCAATTTCATAAAACAATCAGCATGAAGAGAGAAAAAATGTTCATTACCACTATTTTTATTGAAACGTTAGCAAAATAAATAAATGACATCGGTATTTCCTTGAAAACGTGAAAAATAATATTATTTTATATCGGTGTCGCTTTGATATTTCAAACTTAGTACTCAAAGAGAGCCGCTATTGTGTGTTTCCATTGCATTGTGGTAAACTCTTTGTTCATGGTATGTAGAGGTACAATTATTTTACTAAATTAGAATTAGTCAATTATTTTATCAAAGGAGGATTGTTTATTGTTCAATATGTATACAGGTCATTCATGTAAATTAAGGTTTTTTACATAACCGAGTCGGCAAACAAGCATAGGTAGGTAGGGGCACAACCCGCGTGACGAGCGATCGCTGTAAACTATAGACACTTGCAATACAACGAGGATATACTCCCACGCTCCCAACCCTGTTGCATAAGATCTTTGACACAGTACCCAGTAATTGTACCGCTACATAGTAATTGTACCCTACGTTTCATTTCACATAAAACAGTCGTTCATTGCCCATTGTTGATAATTAAGTGTATTTTTGAGATAAATTTGTTTAATGTTTTTGTTTGTGATCGTAATAAAGAGCATTCTAACTAACAGCCGGACTAACGACCTTCAGAAGCATGATGGCGTTCAGATATAATATATAATACCACAACTTGTGAGATTCGAACCAAGGACCTACTGAGTTGAAGACGCTACAATTATGACAATGGAAACAGATGCGTTGTAAGGTTACCTACTGGGGAAAATGCTTCACATTTTTTTGACATCTTTTACACTTATAATTTATTTATATATATTTTTAAAATATTATATTGTTAAGATTTGGTTATGCAATGATTTGCGTATAGGATTTTTTTATTTGTATGTTTCAAAAGTAATCAATAAGTAGTAATCAATTTTTTTATGAAATTTCAAACGCATTTTTACCTTAAAACAGCAGCCGCGGTTACTACGTGTGATTTACAAAATTACTGAAATATCAAATTTGTGAGTTCGAGATCCCTCCGTATTTCTCTTCAAGGACTTATTTTATAATAATCATTACACTTAGATGGCGAGAGTTGTGTACTAATTAGTTTTTAAGAAATCTCGTAGACGTCTTTAACCCATGGACGTATTTTCCTCAGTTGACCCTATAAGAGATTTAATACTTATACTAGCAGCTGTAATACTAGCAGCTGTAATAAATAATATAATCAAAAAAAGGCTTTAAAGATCTATTTTAAATGCAATATGTATTTAAGGTGCTTAATTTTTAGACTGCCTCGGTGGCGAAGAGGACGCATGCTCGACTGCCAATCAAGAGGTCCCGGGTTCGATCCCCAGGTTAGGCAAAGTGTTAAATATTGGATTTTTTCCGTTAGGAAGTATCTCAATAACTGCCTGGAGTCTGGAACTGTGCCTGGTAGATGGCAATAGGCTCGTCCCTATTACATGGGACCAATTACATAATTGGCTCACCCGAGTTCATGGTTATTTTTGTTACTAATTTTAATATCTTTTTTATACATTTTTTCAAATATCGCAGCGGTATAATACTTACTAATTATAATTTAATACATTCAGGATTCAATATAATAATTAAGTCGGTACTTAAAAATAAATGTTTATAAATAACCTATGCCTAAATAAAACGTAGATAAGTAATAATAATGTATTATGTTATATGTTTTATTATGCTAGATGTTTTATTTATGAAGCATTTCGCTAATAGTTGCTTATCAATGTACACAGAACTTTATTATTTTACTAACATTCCCAGTTATTCAAATAATCTCTTACCCGCATTAGCCTAAACATAGCAATATAAATTGTATCAATTTTCAACCATAAATAACATCTTTAGTAAACCTAATTCATGTTAGTTATTTATTTGTTACCAGCGTAAGTACCAGCAGTGTATTTACGCATTTGTTTATACCCGAAAAGTTATTAAGATTTAATGAGACTTGTAAACTTTATCCTTTTGGTATTAATAGTTTTAAAAAGGTGCTCCTAGCCTGTAAAACCACTTAAATTAAGTTATATATAACTTAGTATTATCGCTGAGTTATATATTTATAAGTTTTTATGACAATAAAGAATTTTAAAAATCATAATCAATCAATAACATACTGGCGAAATGTGGGTGTATCTACTGTGGTACGGAGTCCTGGATACTCCTCTGCCTACCCCTAAGGGAAAAAGGCGTGAATGTATGTTTTGTTATGTTTTATGTATGTAGTTATTGCATGTCGGTGAATCTACCGGTGAAGTATGTGAAACTTTACTACTTTATGTAAGAACTTATTTTACTACTTTCCATACTTCTGACAAATAGATAAAATATATTTCATTTCATTTCATTAATTTGATAAGGATTAATGGTATATTGCTTAAAATCGCTTTGTAAATAAGTAAAATTCTCGTAAAAAGTAAAGGATAAAAAATGGTTATTGTAGGTTATCCCTAATAGATAGATGACATATACCATCGCGGATTTTTTGTAGACCTTTTTAAGGTGTACAATACTGTAGTACATTATTTTGATCAATCTCGTAGGGCCAGCGTTTGATATGTAAGCAAAAAAAAAGTTTATTCATATTAGAAACCTCTAAATTATCAGTTTCTCTACTATTTATACCTTCCTTTTGAATTAGTCTATCTATTTAAAAAAAACCGCATCGAAATCCGTTACGTAGTTTTAAAGGTCTAAGCATACATAGAAACGACTTTGTTTTATACTTTACTGATAACTTCAACGATCAAGTTACATATTATTATTATAACCGTGTGCCTGTGAACAATATTTTATAGCTTACTATACAAAATAAACCTAGTGCAGCTACCTACTCATTTCACACATTCCATATCGATGACTCGTTGACTCTGGACTGCCGAACGAAGGTTTTAATTTTCTAGGTGCCATTTCTGTTTGGTAAATTTTAAGTAGGACGAAAATCATTTGCAATTTGTGTAGTGCATCCGAACAGAGTACTGAAATTAATGGTACGACCAAACGGGCTAGAAAGAACCTTGAGCGTATCTGTCGACCGGCCTAAGGGGTAAATATGTGAAGTCAAAGCGACAACATATTAACCCTGGACTGCCAACCGAAGGTTTTATTTTTCTAGGTGCCATTTTTTCAAGAAATAAGTAGGACAATAATCATTTGCAACTTGATTAGTAAATCCGAACAGAAAATACTAAATTGAATGGTACGACCAAACGGGCTAGAAAGGACCTTGAGCGTATAGCCGATCGGCACGAAGACGATATGTGTAGTTGAAATGAACTAAACTAAAATGCGTTAAGAATGTTTTTATTAAGTATATCGAAGACGTGCGATTAAGTTGGTGAATGAAACAGTCATGTAGGTACACATCATCTACACTAGTAAGTATGGTTTAAGACATTTATTCCTCAAATAGAATACATTATTCACTTGCTTGAGAAACATACATTGGTTACGGAACTTAGGATTAAATAATATTTTGATACATACTAACATAACATAAGTACAGTCGACTCTCGTTAATTCGAAACTCGAGGGACTCTTAAAATATTACGAATTATCGAGTGTTGGAAATATCAAATGGTTCGAAATTTGTGAGAGAAAATAAATAAAACTTCGAATTATTAAGTGTTGATCAATTATTATTTATTAACTGCTATTCTATAACAATGACAAAAGTTTAGAGGTACATTCGTGTACATACATGTACGTATTGATAATGTGAATTAATTATTCTTTTGTACAAGTTTGACCTTGTTGCAAAATGTATGTACTTACAATCTTTCTCTCTGCAATTTCGAATTGTCGAGTGTTGGACGCCGATAAGTTCGAATTAACGCGTCGTTTTGTTATATAGCAATGATTTTTTCGTACGAATTACCAAGTGTTTAAAAATGTGTTGATTTAGTTCGAAATATAAAGAGATTTTGTAGGAAACTCGTGATAACTTTGAATTATAGAGAGGTTCGAATTATCACAGGTTTGAATTAACAAGAGTCGACTGTATATCATTATAGGTAGGTATAGTCAAGTTAGTCCGCGCGAGTCCCACGACATCGGCCCGATGCGCACCGCTTCACTTCACATCGTCATTATTATATTATACGTACTTATTATAGTCAACGTAACTTTATACTGGAATGTAATGTTTTTAATGAGTATCTTAAACAAAATTATATTAAAAAATATAACATAAGTAATAAGATGTTAAATAAAACTGCTGTTTTATAAGGCTGGCGCGGCGGCGCGGCGCCACAAAGGTCACGCGCGGATTACATTTATAATTATTATCAAAATTAGAAGACAATTTTTTAAATACCAATTACAAAAATAGACATAGCAGGTAGATTCAGGTACAAATAGTAGGTACGTAGATACCAGCTACATAGAATTAATAGGTTCTGTTACATTTTTAAGGACTAAGAAAACATTTAAAGTAATTACGATTACCTACATAGATGGTAAAAATATGACAAAAGTGCAACAAAAGTAGTACCGAGTAAGGTACCTAACTACTTTAATTAAATAAGCTACGTTGGTATCCATATATCATAATTATGCGTCTAAATTCTCTGTAATCAATATAGCCCTCACTCCACAGTATGCCACGATTTTGTTCTATCCAGTTAACATGCCTTTTTTTTTCTTCACTTGACAAGCACTTATAGGAGTACGGTGGCTTTACCAAAAATGATTGCGTATGACTTTGATATAATACAGCTCTCTTTAATAATAAATTCTTTTTTTGAATTTTTAAATCCTTGTAGATCTACAATTATTGTATCAGAATTCATGATATCTTTTTCACTATGTTGCTCAAAGGTCTATACTCAACAATACAATCGTTCAATATAAAGCAATATGCGGTGGTGTTTTGAGGAAATTCTTTATAGGTTTCAAGATCGACGCGTACGTCTATTGGTCCACTTTTCAGTGTTTCGTTTTGACGTGAACAATCGATAACAAATAATGGAGCCTTATTTTTAGGGCTCCGAACCCTAAAAGGGTGCCGAAGGAGCCCTATTACTAAGCCTCCGCTGTCCGTCCGTCCGTCCGTCCGTCCATCCGTCCGTCCGTCTGTCACAGGGTTCTATCTCACAAACCGTAATAGCTAGGTACTTGTAATTTTCACAAAACATGTATCCCTAATGCCGCTACAACGACAAATAATAAAAATAAAAAAAAGTTTATAATTAAAGGTACTCTCCATACAAGCAACGTGTTTTTGCTCAAAATTTATTTCTAGATTTCTTTCTTATATCGTGAAAACGGCAACAGCTAGGTATTTGATTTTTTCACGGAATGTTAATGATTATGATTGCTATACTATGAAATAATTATGACTAAATAAAATTAATAAATAACTGGAGCGTTCATACAAATCACGATTTTTTTTCAACGTTTCACGTTGTAACACCATATAATGGCAATAGTTATCTACTTGAAAATCTTACACAATATGGGTAACTATAATAGCTATAACAACAAATACTAAAAATTAAATAAATTCAAAAATTCAAGGACTTTCCCATACAAGACACTTTTCCGACTTATTAAAATAAAATAAGACTAATTCTGACTAGAGTTTTCGAAGAAGATTTCAAGCAATATTTGGCAATACACATATTATAACATTATCATGGTTTACCTTATATTATACGAGTAAGATACCGTATCCTGTGTAATATTTATAATCTAGATATCTATTGCATACCATCATCATCAGGTTATCTGTATAAAAACTCCTTAATGTGATGAGACTGTCGGTTACTTAGTCTTCCTTATTATTTCAAGTTTTAACAAAAAATCATTGCCACCTACGTTCCCTTAACTAACAACCCTTAAAATACCATATCTCTAAATATTTTAAATACGTAAAAATCATAGATAAACAAAGTACCTATTGAACAGCAGCAGTGAGGTTAACCTATTTAGGAACTGTTAAATAAATAGATAAAGAATACATATCATAATATTACATCTAAGCCACATATTGGTATTTTTGTAAAACGATCAGTTACCTCTTAAAAACAAAAATAATATAATAAAATCATGAATTTAGTAAAATACCACAACATCTGCTCTACTTTGTTTTTTTTGGAAGCTGGTCATTAAGATTGAGTCTGGGACAAAAAGTTCATAGTCAAGAGGCACTTCAATGGACAGAAAAAAAATGGACAAACAACGTGTGAAGATTGGTTTCAAGAGGAACAATAGAGTCCGAATAGTACAAGGAACGTGTTTTTCACTAAAAGTGGTAGACCCGCAGATTTTTTATGATACTTGCTTTAGAAATTGACGTTTGAAAAGAATTTATTATGTGACTTACTTGACCGACAATTGTTTTTTTATTAATTTCTGTGTAAGGTACATTAATTTGATGAGAAGACGTGATTTCTATAGCTATATCAGTACATATGGTGGAGAGTGAGGAGCCCTTCACATGCGCGTCCCAACACGCATTTGACAAATTTATTAAAATCCGTGAAACTGAGCATGGGTTCCGAGCGACGTCCGTAGTATGACGTAGTATGACTGTTGAAATCTCACATACTGTTCGTAAATAAGACTATACTGGTCGTAATCAAAGTTTGTATTTAAACTTTCATAAGGAAAATAACACGAATTTAGAAATATTTTAACATCACGTAATCCACAGTGGTCAAACTGTGACATATCTTTCAAGGCTTGCCGATTTCTGTCCGTTTGTAAACCATATAGACATACCGAGGTTTTTCTATTTGGGAAGATGTTTTGATCGACCACGTATGTTTTGTAGTTTGTGGAAGGACAGAATACTCGTACAGATCCCAATTTCTAAATACCATATTGATTGCATGATCTTTTTCTAAATATTTGAGTAGTTTGATTCTTTCTCGATCTGATACTTTAATATGGGGGACACGCCATATAGTTTTTTTAGGATTTTTTGTGAAACTAACATGACTTACTTTTGTTTTATCGCTCTTGTGCACGTTATACAATTAGATGGACCACAAATAATACACCGAATAGTGTTAGGTAGAAGATTTCCATGTCGTCTTTTGTCATCATTACGTAGTGTCACACAAACTTCATCAAAAATCAAAGTTTGAGGTTGTTTCACAAACAACATGATGAATTTGCAAATGCTTCCGATGAAATGAACGGATTTTATATTTTTGTAAAATATATACCGATATCGTGAACGTATCAACGGAATGGAAAAATTGTACTTGCTCATACCATGAATCCGGTGAACGGTCCAAACCGTAAATCTGGTGAAATAACAGGCCGCTGTCCGGTGCACGGCTATAAACGGACTCATTCGGTTATTGGGCATTTCTGGAAAACGGTTTAACGGGATCGAGCGAACGAGATCCGGTTAAACGCGATGTTAATAACGGTCCGTCGACCGGTGCACGTTCCAAACGGTGCACGGCTACAAACCGTGAATCCGATGAAAAAACTGTCCGTTGTCTGGTGCACGGCTACAAACGAACTCATTCGGTTATTGAGCGTTCTGGAAAACGGTTTTAAAACCGGATCGAGCGAACGAGATCCGGTTAAAATCGTGTTCCAGGAAGAATTTGCAAATGCTTCCGATGAAATGAACGGATTTTATATTTTTGTAAAATATATACCGATATCGTGAACGTATCAACGGAATGGTAAAATTGTACTTGCTCATACCATGAATCCGGTGAACGGTCCAAACCGTAAACCTGGTGAAATAACGGGCCGCTGTCCGGTGCACGGCTATAAACGGACTCATTCGGTTATTGGGCATTTCTGGAAAACAGTTTAACGGGATCGAGCGAACGAGATCCGGTTAAACGTGTTCCAGGATGCCCAATAACCACCTACTCACCCCCTTCCCCCTTTGTGATGTTTCGTGATTTTTGCCGACCCCCTCCACCCCTTTCGAGCCTCACGTGATTCATTAATCACTATCCATTGACGGCCATTGACGGCCCCTAATTACATTTGATGAAAGAGTGCAACTACTTAGAAAACGGTCATCCATTGCTTTCTCTTCAGGCTTTGATAATTCCTCCGAGCGAGTAATCGTTAAACAGCCCCTAAATTTGCTCAAGAGTCTTCTTAAGTAAATATAATTAATATTAAATAGGTTTAGCACTTGAAATTCGATACAAGATTGGACTTTACTTGGTAGTTTTGTTGCGCGTATTACTTTTTGCATTTTTTTTTTTCATTTTCTCATACAACTTGATATATAGGTATGATTTTACGTTTTTTAGTTTCTATAATCAATAAAAATAAAATCAAATACAATAAAATTCTTCTACGGTCGGTTTGGTGTCTTTTGACACTTATCGCCATACTTTTGTAAAACCTCCGATAAATTTTATGAAAAAACAGTTTTTCCGATTTTCTCCTTGTTTTCTCCATTTTGCGGTATCTACTACAGTTAATTAGTTAGTAACTAAATATTATTTATTCCGTGCTACATTGGTACAGCCAAGGGCGTCGCCAAGGGTGGGGGAGGGGGGGCTCCTGCCCCCTCCTAGAGATCGAAAAAATGTAGCCTTTATTGTCAATGTTGACATTCAAGTGCCGCCATACGATAGGCACGTATTTTGAAATACAGAACCATCTGGGCCCTATTTCATAAAAAAAATAATCTACAAAGCTGTAAAAAAATCTACATACGTAATTGTAGGATTGTAGGGCTTTTCTGTTTCATAGAAATTTGTAATTGTAAATTGTATACAGGCAAATACCTGTTGTATATCTACCGTCTACCCAAATGGGGAATTTGGGTAGAAATTCCTTGACTAGCCCCCCCCCTTGATCATCGGCTGGCGACGCCCTTGGGTACAGCCGAAAAAGATTCTCCTATGAAATCGTTATTGCTCGCGAAGTATATTGTTCTTATTCAATTAACAGGGATCCAAAAGAAGCGGCGGGAGCGCCAGGTAAGTTTATACCCGACAGCGTGAAGGAGGATTACTTAGGTATAATAATTTCTTATCATCAGCCGGAAGACGTCCACTGCTGAACATAGGCCTCCCCAATAGAACGCCATAAACTATTGACTAAATCACGCGTCGCCTCGACCAAGCGTTCAGATAGATTTTTGAAAAAGCGGTGAGCTCTCGGCCGCGGTCCCAGAGTCTCGACTCCAAACGGTTCAAATATGTAACCGCTACCGAGGATTGTATATTTTTGACTGGCCGGTTAACTCAGCCGGTAGTGCCCCTGCCTTCTGAGCCGCAGGTCACGGGTTCGATCCCCGGCCAGGTCAAACATTTGTGCGCATGTGCATGTCTGTTTGATCAGTTTCTGGGTGTTATAGGCGTATATAAGTATGTATATCAGTCATCTGGTTACTATAGTACAGGCTTTCTAGCCTAGTTTGGGACCAGATGCCCGTGTGTGGAAGTTGTCCCATATTATTATTATATTATTTACTCCGCTTGCGTTAACAACTTTTGTACCCACATTCCTGCAAATAAATTATTGATTTGATTTGTAAAACGGAACCGAAATACGCTTTTACTAGCGTGGGGTTCGAGCGAAGGCTACTTTTAGGGTCAACTTCTAGACACGGTCTTCTGGCGTCCCAAACTAGACAGTCTGTACTATAGTTACAAAAACACTGATATCCATACAATAATTATAACAGCAAGTCATGACGTCGCGACAGCCGGTGTTGAGGGGACAGATACTCCAGAACCAGAAAGCAAGGAACCCACTACTATTGCCGATGCAGAGCCAGGTGCTGGGAACACTGAGCCCCCTACAGTCAATCCAAATCAAGTTACTTTACCAACTTCAGTAGAGCCTGGCAGTTCTGATCAGGCAGGATCTCAACCTCCAGAGCCTGATGATCTTGACGAGCATTCTAACGTTAGGGGGACTGGCTCATTAAGAAAAAAACATTAAATGAATTAATGATATCGTAAAATGAGATTGACATGTCAATTATAACCAAAAAACAATGTCAGGAAAGAGGACTTCTCAGTAGTTTGACACAATCCTATGGAAAATTAACTAAATCTATGTTTTGTGTTCCTCTGTTTCCTCCGAATGCAGTAACTATATATTTATATCCAGATATTTTACCATTTTATTTTTGTTTGTAAACTACATTTTTTTGTAGTGAATGTCCAATCACGCGAGTAAAACTGGGATTTTTTGAAGTTCACTATGAAAAAACCAAGGGTTTAGGAAAATTAAAATGAGACGGACATAGGTTACTCCAATACAAAATATCAGGATATAAATATATCAAATAGGTTTACTGTATTCGGAGGAAACATGAGAATACAAAACATCGATTTAGTAAATTTTCCATAGGATTGTGTCGAATTGCTAAGAGGTCCTCTTTCCTGTTAATACCTCTTGACAATAAATATAGACAAATATTTTCGTTCGCTTTGTTTACGATTTTTAACATAATTAATGTTTTAATAAATAGCCTATATTATTATAATGAGCTTTTTACATTATTATTTGTTAATTTTAACAAAGTTATTTAAATAACGACTCAAGCTTGTCCATGGTTTTGATTTATAATAAATGTAACCAATAAACATATTAATGAGCATCAGAAATATGTCTTTTTAATTTTTAACTACCCTGTTCAGCTGAATTTAGACATCGTCTTTAAATAAGTATGTCACTCACATGAAGAGATATAAGGCAACAATGTTCCACTCGATTGTTTGTGGTTGGCTCTGGATCTGGCTTTTATTTGTGCGAAAACATATTTTGTTAAAGAAAACCTTAGTTTCTTTTTTTTTTTAATAGCTATGTTAATTTTTTTATGCTATGCTATGTTAATTTATTTTAATAGCAATTATCAATTAAAAACTAACTTTTGAATGAGTTAACAGGCTGGGTATTTTGATCACTGGTTAAGTCGACCAATGGTTAATTTTTTTTTTAAATTGTTAAACTTCAACAAAATTCGTTTTTTCATCCCTGGTTAACTATATTTTTCCACACGATTTAACCATTGGTTAGAAATTTAACTATAGTTCGTTTGACAAATGGTTAACTTAACCGTAACTTACGATCAAAAAACCGGCCCTTATTAGAAGTATGATTTTTGTACAGCCACAAGGTACCGCAGATCTGAATAGTTG
This sequence comes from Hemistola chrysoprasaria, assembly GCA_947063395.1. NCBI lineage: Eukaryota > Metazoa > Arthropoda > Insecta > Lepidoptera > Geometridae > Hemistola > Hemistola chrysoprasaria. The sequence goes on along the minus strand of OX346738.1, from coordinate 4,674,141 downwards.
ATATTAATTTCAACTTGATACCTCCTTGCGTTCCCGTGAAAAACTGTCTTGACAGGCGGACACAGACAGACAGACGGACCACAAAGTGATTATAAGGGTTCCTTTTTTACTTTTGAGGTACGGAATCCTAAAAATTATGAGGGTTCCTCAAATTAAATCAAATAATTTCCAAGCGGAGGAAGACGCGGGTAACAGTAGTAAACATTTACTAAAACTATATAGGTACTGGTCAAACTGGCACAGTTTAAAACTTGCTAAACATTTCCCATCTGTGCTGAAGTACCGTTAAAGTCAACTTGGCGTCACGGCCGCTCTTAGTTTTGTTTGTTACTTTACTAACTGTTGTGGACACAGATATAGATCGAAAGTAATCCCGCTACACCAATTTACAAAAAACAATTATAAAGATAGCTTCTTGATACGTGACAGCTGCACACAAATCCATTTTTTGGTCATATTTTCTTAAGGGGCTGTACACGAAATTTTGCTGATTACGTGATTTTACAGACGTGTTTAACAATTAAAATATTTTTTTTTTTTAGTTTTAATGCATAACATGAAAGATGTTTTCAATTATGATCTAATAAGTAAGCTACTTTTTTAATTTTATAATTTAAATATAGATTAATCGAACTAATCTGTAATGTAAATTTTCCTGTGAGAAGTTTACAATACTTATCACATATTTTTTTATTGTTTTGACTTCTTTCCGGTATAAAAAAAATGAAAAAGCATTGTTGTCAAAGTTGTCTAAAAAATGTATGGATCACTTTTTAAGAGTTTCATATAAAATTTCAAGTAAAAGAATATTAAATTTACTTAATTTTTTGGGAAAATAGGTGAAAAATTGCTTTTGATTTCGGCTACTTATTACTTATTCATAGTGTAGGGTTCCAGTGTAGGGTCCTAGATTCTAGACACTGAACAAAACGCTTCCAATCCCAAAAACAATCCGACTCCTAACATACAGCGCCATCTATTAGTTCCTTGTGCAAAGTATGGAAATATGCAGTAAAATGGCTATAACTTTTGATTGCGTTAACTTAGAATTATGATTTTTTTACAGCCGCAGATCTGAGCATTAGATATCAATTTCAATTTGATACCTCCACGCGTTCCTGTTAAAAAGTGTCTTGACAGAGAGACAGTCGGACGGACAACAAAGTCCTAAAAGGGTTCCTTGTTTCCTTTTAAGGTACGAAACATAATAAACCTCAATTTTCTATGCAAATTACTATGCCAATCAGCTGGCTGGTCCATTTTGTGTACAAAAATATTTGCAATTTCTTTCGAAAGTTGTTCAGTTCAATAGGTAGAAGTAACCCCATAAGTATTTACTACGTCATGTACTTACAAGCAAATACAAACAGGTTTGCCTGTAAGTACAAACTCCATAAATATGGAGTTTGATTTTTCTTCGTAGTTTTCCCAAAAATAATACATACAATACAACTTTCAACCAGGCCATTGTTGAAAAATAAAAACATATTGTTGGAAAGTTAAAGGTCAGTGAAATGGGGGCACATCGAAAACAGTCTAATAATCTGTGAATATAAGTAAATTATTTGCGCACACATACCACCTTTCGCCGTTTAGTGACAGTAACTGTAAAGTAACTGTATTCTCTACTCTTTAGTCGGGCTTAATGCGCGGGGCCGACGCACGCCATCTTGCCATTAAAAAAAAGTAAACAAAATACTGGCCGGTGCAACTGTGATTTTAAAAAAAGTTTAGTGATGGGACAATATTGTTATTAATCGATAAGTGGGTCAATATATTGTTGCGGTACGTACCATAATATAACTTTTATTATCGCATTATGCACATATTTTGTAGGTATGATTTATTAAGCTTGTCAAATCGATTGAAATCGCGTAATTTCGTACAAAAAGCGTGAGTACAGTCGTAGATAGAATGTGTTATGTCGTATGTCGAAACGCATTGTACCTACAGCAGTTAAAAGTTGCGAAGTACAGGAAAACGTTCGGCTTTTAAATATTACTGTACTTATGCTATTAAAAAATTATAAATACTGGACGGTTTTAAAATAGAGGAATTGAACTGTGTTTGAAATAACACTTGGTTTTAGAATAAAATTATACACAATTAGGTAGGTATAAAGAAATAATTCCCTCATCAAGATCCAACCACAAACAATTGATAGAAAATTTTTTCTCTCTTTATCTATAGTGAAATACCATTTTGTGTGAAAATCACAGACTAAAATATAATTAGGAACGTAGTTAACCAGTTTCATTCCGAATAACGTCAATAAATGTTAGAAATATGCTCTGATTTTAAATGATTTAATTATTACCTTTGCATGGGAATTCTCCGGTCGCCGCCCCGTTGGTTACATAATAATTATTTGTATGGGCACTAACTCCCCAGGTTATTGACGTAGACAAGAACAAGAAAGGAATTTTCAAAAAATCCTAAACGAAGACGAGGGAATCGGCAAGTAATAAGTATCACCTACGTGATACCATGTTTTTTGTAGTGTTAGGCCTCTTTTGCAGGGGCCCGCCTGGGGAAGTACCACACCTTTGCCAGTTATTCATCCGCCAAGCAGTAATGTGCAAACATCTGTGTTCCGGACTGAAGGGCAATGTTACCAGCGAAATTACTGGGCATGATGAGATTCAACAACTAATATCTCAGGGTGACAGGCGCAGTGCAGTGCCGCGCAGAATTTTGAATTTTAAAACACTGTGTCTAATATGGGCAATCATGATGCTTACCATCAGGCACCTGATTTGCTCGTCTTGTCACTAACTATCTTTAAAAAAACGTACTAATATTCAATAATGACCATATCAGACGAAATCTACAATTCATATTTAAAGCATGAAAGTGTAAAATCAATTGCATGAGTGATTTGCATGAATTGCATGAATTAGAAATGGTGTTGTTTTTACGATATTATGCGTCTTATTGCACATAGTCATAGAGTGAAATCTTTAGACTGCTATTTATGTACGTACTTAATTAATTTAAGCATACCTACTTTATTTTTACGTCACTGAAGCTTCCGTGGTTCAGCGGGAATATGCTCTGCATTAAATCCTGGATCGAATCTCACCACATGGACTTTTCGCCTGGGTGCTACCGTGTTTCGTTTGTCTCGTTAAACTGTAGGTCGGTATAGTTCCCTATAAGATATGTAGGGGGCAGTCGTTAGCTCATGTGGAGCCGCGGAGGAATCTTGTCGACCTGAAACTGTGACAATATGGGTTGTCCACATAACACATATGAATTGACTCGAGCAGGGTGATTTGGGTAACCCGTAATGGAGTATTATAATTATGGAGCGTCCCGTGCCAAACGCAGCGCTTACCGTTTTTTGTGCAGTTTTTGGAGCTAAGTATCTCTTAAAATTAGTTGAGTTAGGGCTTAGGTTACAGGAAAAAGCAGGTGACTCCCGCTTCCGCTCGTTCCTGGAGCAAAGATGGCACATCGTGGTGCAACGAGGCAATGCAGCCAGTGTAAGGGACCACCTTTGAGAAATCATGTATGTTACGTAAAAATTTAGATAATTTTAAATTAAATAGCTATATACCTATACACAATTTTAAGACTAGGAGTAAAAATAAATTAGCTGTACCTAACTTTAGATTGTCTAAAACAAATAAAAAGTCTTCTTCACTTCTAGAATAAAATCCCAAAAAATATACCTAACTAAGCTCTCAGAGGGTAAATTCAAAACCTGTATAAAATCGACTATAATATTAGGAAACGTTTATTATAAAGTTAACCAATACATAGAGGACAAAGATGCCTGGAAATTTCTACATAGCTACCACCCGGCACCTTTCAAGCAAATAAATGTAACCAAAGCAAATATTGTAAAACTCGCAGGTGAAAAAATTTTACTCTACAAGTTTCTTGTGCGTGGATCCCTAGATGTATATTTCTGAACGCACGTTAGATTCATTACTGGTCAAGATATTATTTATTGACATTTAAAAATGCCTTTTTAAGACTTATTTAAATAACTTTTTTGTTGAGTTTGAGATTGCTTCAGGTTCAGTGAGGGGCGGGTTATTTGATTAAGTTAGTTAGATTGACATTATCTGACTATGTTTGAACACGTAAAGTCCATAATAATACCTAAGTATATAATAGGTTTTAATAATAAGACAATAGTCAGTAAATACCTAATTAATATACGACCGGGCCAGGGCTCGCAGTTGGTAACTAATTATAATATCATTATTAGGCTAATAATATACATAATATGCGTGTTTCCTGTTTGCGATTTCGTCAATTATATTTTAGAAATATACTTAAGACTAGCTGTCGGTTTCACCCGTGTAGGCCACGGGGGCTCGTCGAGAACGAAATCTCGCTCGCGGGGTGAGAACGCCCGATTGGTGGGCGGATGACAGTGTCCATTTTTTTTTCATCACATGAATGTATTGCCAGTGTCAAGTTATATAAATTTTCAAGTTAATATGGTCAATTAGTAAATTCAGAGTCAGGGCAAGCCCAGTCAAGTCACAGCTCTAGTAAAGTGGTGGTCTTTACAAGAAGCTGCCGAAATTTTGGCGGGAACACGAAAAATCACATTACAACTCTCGCATCACTCGCCAAGAAACTTGTGTATCTTCGAAAACACTCAACACGCAATATTCCACCATTATTACACGTTAAACACTCGAAAATGCACCGATAATTGATAAAGATACGGGTGCCAAACTGTATTCTTCGGTCTCCCGCCAAAACTCGCGCAGTGTCCATTCTATACGTTATTCTTATTATTATCTGTTCTGTGGTAATATTTAAGGGGGTGCATCTATCTATCAAACTGAAAAAGTTTCAGAAAGGAAAATTTCCAAAAAAAGTCGAGCTGTTTGTTTCAGAGACACGTCAACCTTACTTTACTTATAATTTTGGTTTTATTAATAAGATTTTCAAATGTAGTGCAATAATATTTTTTGTATCGCCATTAATTATTATGAATTAAGCAAATGTTCTGCTAAATTGGAACGTGCGTCGCCATTAAAAAAAATATATTGTACATAACCTCACTTTATTCCAATCAAATTATAAATTAATCGGAGATAACAAGAGGGCTACTTTGTTTAGAAATATTATTGCGAATAACATTATCTACCCCCGTAAGGTATTTTCAGCTACGCAGAGCGATAGCGAATAACGCTTAGGTCTGGCGTACGCCGCCTGCTAGGAATTTGACACAATCCTATGAAAAATTTACCAAATAGACGTTTTGTATTCGCATGTTTCCTCCGAATATAATACTATACCCATTCTATAAATTAATAGATATTATATATTTAATTTTTCATATTATACCCTTGGTTTTTTTAAAGTGAACTTCCAAAAATCCTAGTTTTGCTCGCGTGATTGGACGTTCACTACAAAAAATTTAGAGTTTACAAACAACAGTAAAATGATACGGACATACTTTACTTCATCTTTAAAATATCAGGATATAAATATATCAAATGGGTTCACTGTATTCGGAGGAAACAGGGGAATACAAAACATCGATTTAGTAAATTTTCCATAGGATTCTGTCAAACTGCTAAGAGGTTCTGTATCCTGTTAATTATATAAATAAGCAAATGTTCTACTAAAATTAGAACGCGCGTCGCCATTAAAATACTTAGTACTTAACCTCACTTTAATCAAATCAAATTATAAATTAATCTGCGATAATAAGACGGCTACTTTGTTTAGAAATATTGCGAATAACATTCTCTACCCCTGCGCGGTATTTCACGCTACCCAGAGCGGTAGCGAATAACTGAATAACGCTTAGGTCGGAATAGGCCTTAACTCTGGTAATGTAGTGGTAGGCCTCTTTTGCAGGGGGCCGCCTGGGGAAGTATCACACCTTTGCATGACGGGGATGACGAGTTTCAACAACTAATATCTCGGGGTGACAGGCGCAGTGCAGTGCCACGCAGAATTTTGATTATTAAAACACTGGGTGGCACTGTGTCTGATATGGGCAATCATGATGCTTACCATCAGGCACCTGATGACAGAAGCCTTTGAATTCAAACAGTTTCAAACAAGGCAAAAATAAAACTATAAAACTTCTTAATTTGATGGATATAAGAGAGTTCATTGACCCCGGATGTGTTATAATATGATATTATCGTCAGATGCAGTTGGCAACTAGAGCGTGCTGTATGGATGCATGACACATTACATTATGTACTTTCCACTCTTCACAGTTCTATGGTAGCTGGTGGATTTTCACGCATGCAAGATTTGCGAGAATCTAAGAACGTTTGCACACGGCTTAACACGGTACATAAGTTATGCTATAAAGCATAATACACCTTTTTCCCGAAGGGATAGGTGGCGACCACGGACCGGTAAGCACAGCGTAGGACGTCCACCCACAAGATGGAAAGACGATCTGTTAAAGGCGGCAGGAATACGCTGGAGGCGGGCCGCTTGCAACCGGACTGGATGGAAATCTATGGGGGAGGCCTATTTTCAGCAGTGGACGTCCTATGGCTGAGATGATGATGATGATGATAAGCAGGGTTGGGCACTATTTGAATTACTTGTAATTAAAATACGTAATTGAAATACAAATACTATGGTATTTTGGGTATTTGTATTTCAAATACTTCCTTAAAATGTATTGTAATTCGTATTTCAAATACCTGACGCTGAGGTATTTTGTAATTAGTATTTCAAGTACTTGAGTCTTCAAAATACATTTTAACATTAAAATTTCATTTAAGTTCATTTAGCGATCGTGAGTGTAAGTGCGAGTATGACTGTACGTCTTATTTTGTAATTTTTCAATAAAATTTCAATTAAAAATAGCTAAAATACTGTATTTTGTATTTTATATTTCAAATACCTTACTTAAAGATATGTATTTTGTATTTCGTATTTTAATTACTTGCGATACAGTATTTTTTATTTTGTATTTCAATAAAGCAAAGCATGTATTTTGTTCAGCCCTGGGGGTAGGTAAAGGTGTACCCAGGACTCAGTCCCATTACTATGGGCACCCACTTTTCGCCTATATGTTATTGGTCCCATGTAATATAGCGAGTCTATTGCTATCTACCAGACACAGTTCCAGACTCCAGGCAGTTATAGCGATAATTCCCAACAGAAAAATAAAATATTTAACACATTGCCTGACCTGGGGATTGAACCCGGGACCTCGTGATCGGCAGTAGAGCTTGCGCCCACCACGCTCCTGAGGCAGTATGTTATTGGTCCCATATAATAGAGCGCGCCTATTGCCTCTACCTTAGCACAAATTCATAAAGTATAAAATCTTATGGAAACCATCCTGCCGTAAAATCTGGACTACTTAGTACCGTGGGAAAACCACATCTTGCACACAAAACAAGCAAAATTAGCCATTATCTAGTCCACAATAAAGTCTATAATAAGTAGAGCGGAGACCGCTGTAAGTGAAGCCTATCTTCGGCCGCACATAACTAGCTCGAATAATAAGAAAATTGGATTAAATTGGTGCTGCATGAGAAAATATCCAGTTACCTTTTCATGTAGAAACTACCTTTCTAAGCTAGGGACTACGGCTCTGCGAATAGGTAGGTAGGTACTGCTGAGTTGCCATGAAACCCATATCTCTGTTTAAACCACTAGCTACGAGAAATTTGACACAATCCTATGAAAAATATAGGACATAATATAGGAAACTAATGTAGCCCTGCCTTTTCCATTAAATAATACTCGAACACTTCAGCATATTTTAAATGATTTATTCCAAGCCCACCATCTTCAATCTCGCTCTACAATCATCTGTCGCTGGCATCCACGTCCCTGTGTAGCCATCGCGCCCTCGCACATGCCATAGATCTTCGTGAAACCACACGTTGCCATTAATACTTTCCATAAAACCACCAAAACGTTCACAGAATCCGTAGCATGCGCGTCACAAAATAACATCAAATAAATTAAAAGCAAAAACCTTTTTTAGAAAAAAGCTTTTATTTAAACGCTCTAAAAAGAAGAAAATAATTTTTTCCTAAAAAATTTTAACTGTCAACTTATAACCTCATTATATACAATTTATATGATCATAAAAGCTTGTCGCGCGATTTGTAAATAAACTAGTACCAATTTAATTATGTAAATTGATCTGCTAAGTTTATTATATTTTCAATTTCAATTTAAATAAATACTGATAGGTAATTAAACCTCGCGACAAGCTTTTATGATCATATAAATTGTATATAATGAGGTTATAAGTTGACAGTTAAAATTTTTTAGGAAAAAATTATTTTCTTCTTTCTAGAGCGTTTAAATAAAAGCTTTTTTCTAAAAAAGTTTTTTGCTTTTAATTTATTTTTAATTTTTTAGTGTTTGCTGGCTATTTTTCTCAGTCTGTTCATCTCATTCAACACATCATTGTTGCAAGGTCGTAGGTTGTACGTTCACGACATTATATTACACCCCGAAGCCACTCAGTCCTCGGCGCGGCCACACCTTGACTTGGGTGTTTGGGAGAATGCGCCACTTATTTCAGCTTGGAGCTTACTTGTGCCTGACGAAACACAGTTTCGAATTTGATTTTGAGTTGTCCTTCACCTAGACAGGTTGCAGACCAATGCTGATGACGTCCATCTCGCCAAATTACACAAATCAAACTTATTTCAGCTTGGAGCTTACTTGTGCCTGACGAAACACAGTTCCGAGTTTGACTTTGGAGTTGTCTTTCTCCTAGTTAGGTTGCAGACCAATGCTGATGACGTCCATCTCGCCAAATTACAGAAGTCAAACTTATTTCAGCTTGGAGCTTACTTGTGCCTGACGAAACACAGTTTCGAATTTGATTTTAGAGTTGTCCTTCACCTAGACAGGTTGCAGACCAATGCTGATGACGTCCATCTCGCCAAATTACACAAATCAAAGTTATTTCAGCTTGGAGCTTACTTGTGCCTGACGAAACACAGTTCCGAATTTGATTTTGGAGTTGTCCTTCACCTAGACAGATTGCAGACCAATGCTGATGACGTCCATCTCGCCAAATTACAGAAGTCAAACTTATTTCAGCTTGGAGCTCACTTTTCAATTTACTCTCAACGAGCCCTATCATTTGATACCCATATTGCAGAAGTGCATTAAAAATAACTATTCCTCTATCTTGAATGGTCCGCCATATTGGATTTAGAATGACGTCACATTATTTTTCGAGTTACTCTCAACCATCCCTTTCATTTGATATCCATATTGTAGAAATGCATGACGAAACACAGTTTCGAATTTGATTTTAGAGTTGTCCTTCACCTAGACAGGTTGCAGACCAATGCTGATGACGTCCATCTTGCCAAATTACACAAATCAAACTTATTTCAGCTTGGAGCTTACTTGTGCCTGACGAAACACAGTTCCGAATTTGATTTTGGAGTTGTCCTTCACCTAGACAGATTGCAGACCAATGCTGATGACGTCCATCTCGCCAAATTACAGAAGTCAAACTTATTTCAGCTTGGAGCTCACTTTTCAATTTACTCTCAACGAGCCCTATCATTTGATACCCATATTGCAGAAGTGCATTAAAAATAACTATTCCTCTATCTTGAATGGTCCGCCATATTGGATTTAGAATGACGTCACATTATTTTTCGAGTTACTCTCAACCATCCCTTTCATTTGATATCCATATTGTAGAAATGCATGACGAAACACAGTTTCGAATTTGATTTTGGAGTTGTCCTTCACCTAGACAGGTTGCAGACCAATGCTGATCGCGTCCATCTCGCCAAATTACAGAAGTCAAACTTATTTCAGCTTGGAGCTCACTTTTCAATTTACTCTCAATGAGCCCTATCATTTGATACCCATATTGCAGAAGTGCATTAAAAATAACTATTCCTCTATCTTGAATGGTCCGCCATATTGGATTTAGAATGACGTCACATTATTTTTCGAGTTACTCTCAACCATCCCTTTTATTTGATATCTATATTGTAGAAATGCATGACGAAACACAGTTCCGAGTTTGACTTTGGAGTTGTCTTTCTCCTAGTTAGGTTGCAGACCAATGTTGATGACGTCCATCTCGCCAAATTACAGAAGTCAAACTTATTTCAGCTTGGAGCTTACTTGTGCCTGACGAAACACAGTTCCGAGTTTGACTTTTGAGTTGTCTTTCTCCTAGTTAGGTTGCTGACCAATGCTGATGACGTCCATCTCGCCAAATTACAGAAGTCAAACTTATTTCAGCTTGGAGCTCACTTTTCAATTTACTCTCAATGAGCCCTATCATTTGATACCCATATTGCAGAAGTGCATTAAAAATAACTATTCCTCTATCTTGAATGGTCCGCCATATTGGATTTAGAATTACGTCACATTATTTTTCGAGTTACTCTCAACCATCCCTTTCATTTGATATCCATATTGTAGAAATGCATTAAAAATAACTATTCCGCCATCTTGGATGGTCCGCCATATTGGATTTAGAATGATGTCACACACCATATCGTGCATTGTCATCCAAACTATACGTGTATACAAAATTTCAGCTTAATCGGTTGAAGATATCTACGTCAAAATTGAGTTCAAAGATTTCACCCGAACGAACATACTTACATACATTGCAAGTTAAATAAAAGCTTTTAAAATACAGTTTAACATGACATCTCTTTGTCCTTCCAACCTGGGCAAATAACGGTGGAATATTGGGCATTAGGCAAAGTTAATAATAAGTATTTTCTGTCAAACAGGACAATATGTTCCAGTACGAATTCGAAAAGCGCCCGCCCTCCTCTTCGTCGTGCGATAGCCGCGCCACCGCGACTACCGACTGGAGCCGATCTTACCCGAGTATTAGCCGTAGGGAGCCGACACCTAGCCGAATGGACTCCAGTGGCCGAGGGGACTCAAGTAACCGGATGGTGGACTCGAATGGCCGAATTGTGGACTCAAGTGGCCGAATGGTGGACTCAAGTGGCCGAATGGTGGACTCGAAGGGCCGAATGGTGGACTCAAGTGGCAGAATTATAGACTCAAGTGGCCGAATGATGGAGCCGAGGAAGGTAGACTTGAATGTTGAGCGCGCGCGACGTCCGCTGCCGCCTCGACCGATCGATGAGAGAATGCCTAGTAAAACTACGGTAAAATCCTACTTTAATATTTTAAATGTGAAAGTTTATGAGGATGGATGGATGGATGTTTGTTACTCTTTCACGCCATAATTACTGAATCGGTCAGGCTGAATTCGATAGATATGTAGACCCTGGAATAACACATCCAGTGTATTTATATGACTGTATGTTACGTGTTATTCCAGAGTCTGTTTTCATCTCGATATTCCCACGGGAACGAATACTACGCGGATGTAACGCGGGGCACAGCTAGTACATTATATTTTGAGACATATAATATATAAATGTCTCAAAATGCAATGCCGCCAGTATCTTATACTAGCCGTAAAGTAGCCGGTAAGCCGCCCTCTCGCTCACACGTACACACATTTTTGAAGATATAAAAAATACTGCATGTTATTACGTAAAATAAAGAAAACTAGGAATTAGAAAATAACAATATAAAGATTCAATAAAAAATCCAATTTAATCCAAATAAGTTTTCAGTGCCTTTTTATTTTTCTTAGATTTTTTTTTTTTGTGCAGGTTTTTGTACATGAAAACTCGTTTGGATTAAATTGGATTATTTAATGAATCTTTGTATTGTTATTTTCTAGTTCCTAGTTGTTATAATTTTACGTAATTACCTATATTATGTAGTATTTTTTATATCTTCAAAAATGTGGGTACGTGCGAGCGAGAGGGCGAATTTGCTTAGCACCGCGCCTTCAGCAGTGGACATCTCATGGCTGAGCTGATGATGGTGATGAGAAAAAAATACAGATAGGTTATAGTTACAGCCTCGTTGGCTCAGATGGTAGTGACTCTGCTTTCTGTGCCGCAGGCCCTGTCTGTTTGATCTGTGTCTGGGTGTTATAAGCTTATATAAGTATGTATATCAGTCATCTGGTTATCATAGTACAGGCTTCTAGCCTAGTTTGGGACCAGATGAGCGTGTGTGGAAGTTACATACAGAGGAAGGCAGAGACTATTTCCCTCCACTCGCTACGATCCTGACATACAACTTTCGCTTCGTTCTCTTCCATGACATTTCTCATACATGCTCGTCGGTAGTAGGTACTTTAGACTTGGAAGTTGTCCCATATTATTATTATTATAGTTATTTTTTTGTTTATTAAGTATGACAATATAATAAGGAATGCATAACTTTTGACGGTCACTCTTAATCAAAACTAAATAATTCAATTTCAATTTCAATTTCTTTATTGCATAATTCATGATATAATAATAGATGGTAGTACATAATCATGATACCCGTTTGGGCGTAGCAAGTTGTTAACGAATATTTTATGAAGTATTACTTAAAAATAAAAATTAATAATAATAATAATAACAATTTCTTTGGCTTTTAATTTATGAACGTGAAGCAGGTCACTTACTAGTCCTCTTTTTTTATCAACTGAATTCGGTTTACTTAAAGCAGTTCAATATAATTTATTCAGGATACAATAATATCATAACTGTATAAATAATTGTTTTATGTCAAAGATTTAAATAAAAATATATGAGATGTCAGTCAATAATTTAAAATGGTTAGTAGATAATAAATATATTTTAAATAGACAATCAAATTTAATTTAATTTAAATTAAGTTAAACTTTATTAAAAAGAAAGGAAAGGAACATAGGTAATAACATTATGTCAAAGCAGTTAACAGTTAGGTACGATCGTAAGCGCTCATTATGAGGCAATATACCGCAACACGTAATAGGAAATATTGTATCTGCCTAGCTTGCTTGCTTCGATGGCCCACGGGGGGTATTTAAAGCTTGGGTTGTGTCATTGGAGTATGACGAAATGGCTGATATACTGAGTTAATTACTGGTAATTATTTGATATCCCTTGAAGAGCTTACATACAGACTGCCTCGGTGGCGTCGAGGGCGCATGCTCGACTGCCAATCAAGAGGTCCCGGGTTCGATCCCCAGGTCAGGCAAAGTGTTAAATATTGGATTTTTCCATTAGGAATTATCTCAATAACTGACTGGAGTCTGGAATTGTGCCCAGTAGATGGCAAAAGGCTCGCCCCCTATTACATGGGACCAATAGCATACTGGCGAAATGTGGGTGTATCTACTATGGGACTGAGTCCTGGGTACACCTCTGCCTACCCCTTCGGGAAAAAGGCGTGAATAATATGAAGAGCTTACGCGGTTTTTTAGCAATTTGACGCTTTCCTATGAGAAATTTACCAAGTTTATGTTTTGTAGGTATTCCCCTGTTACGTCCGAATATTATTAGCTATTATTAACCTTTTATAAGTATGTATATCTGGTTCTTCATCTGGTTGCCATAGGACAGGCTTCTAGCCTAGTTTGAGCCCAGATGAACGTGTGTAGAAGTTGTCCTATATTATATTATTACACTATCTTCACAGGTGCCCCTAAAAGTGTGGATTACAGCGAGCGCATCATGCTTCGCGGTTTGCGCGGCGCTGGTACTGGCTACTATCGTCATCACCAAGTGGGGCGCGTCTTACTCTACCAGGGAGGTGATAGAAGAACGACCGGTAAGTCCAGCTCCACACAGTGACCAAGGGATACTTCTCAATTCGTTTTTATTTTCTCCTTTCATGGACCAACACGAATGTATTGCCAGTGTCAAGTATTTATTTATTTGGCGAACATAACAAATTACAATCAGTTCAAAAATAAATTTAGTTACAATAATATGTTCTAGATTGCAACTCAAAACTATGTACACTCAGAAAAACAATTAGGTAACGAGCGAACAAAATTATATGTGAGTTAAGTATACTTAACATAATTTAATATAGTTTTCTAATTGCAAAGCAAGGTTATATACAATAATAGTAGCATCCAGGTATAATTAATTATTAGGTATACTATTATATACGACAATCCATCAAGGGGTTGAATTCAGATACAATGCTGTCGTTGCAACCGAAGTTCTACGTTTGGGTTGAAGGATATGCTTTATTGTTTGTATAAAATTGCTAAATTTAGGACAAAATATATCTAAGTTTGTGTTGTTACATGCCAGTTCATTATATTGTCGAGCCATTCTCACTAAAGGATTAAAGTACGAAATGTTATTCTTATGAGTAAGTAGAGAAAAGAGATTCGTAGTATTTTATATTAATTGAAAGTATAATCTCGATTCGTTTGGTTATCCATTCTTTATATAATTTCATCTTGACCTGATGCTGCGGCATCTGGAATCTACACGACAGACAATAACTCCCCAGTAGCTAACAGCAGCGGTATCGTGTTTGTGCTCATTGGTATGGTCTTTATGAATATAAGTTTTTAAGATAGTGATTAGGGTCAGACGATGGAGAAAAAAAAGAAACCACAAGTTTTTAAATTAAAATTATCGTTGTTATAGGAACCAATGTACGCCTACTACCCACAAACTAATCAACTAGTTGAAGATACAACAGAAAATAACTTAGAAGACAACAACAATTTCGATGAAGACAACGAAATAGACATACCTATTTTGGAAAAGCTGTCCATCTTCAAAAACATGGTCGCTAGAGACAGGTCAAAAGATTTAACAAGCAAACATCAAATCCACCCCCTACATGATTATATACATCATAATGACAGAAAAATTGAAAAGAAAGATAAAGCACATTTGCCGGAAAGCTTAAAAGACGTAGATTTAACCCAAATTAGTATAAACGAAGCAAATGAGAAAATAATTAAAGAGCTCAACGAAATTAATCTACCAGAATTCAAACCTATATTAACAGAAGACGAGGATACAAAAGTCTCAGCTATTAAGCTACCAGAAAATTACATCAACGAAATAAAGAACAATGATTACGAAGAATACTACAATGATGAAAATTTATACGATGACTATATGCAGAGTAATTCTATGACAAACTATCTAATAGAAAAAGTCCAAGAACTACACGACTGGATAACAACCGACCCTGACTTTGACAAAGCTAAAAATAACGCTAAAGCCCCTAAGACAGACTTTAGCAATCTTTTAAAAGCTCTTAACGACAGTATAGTGGAAGGTAATATAACGATAGTTATGAATCAACTGAAGGATATATATTTTGGAGAGAACTACACGAGTTACAACAATAGAAAGGTTTTGTTGAATAACGGGACGGATTTGGTTTCCTTTGGAATTTTGTCACTTGATGTGATGTTACTGCATAATGTGCAGCTTATGGCGTGGGAGAATCAGGTAAGATAACTGAAATACTTAGGTTTTGACCGACTAATTTTGGCTTATTGAACTGCCTCGGTGGCGTAGAGGGCGCATGCTCGACTGCCAATCAAGAGGTCCCGGGTTCCATCCCCAGGTCAGGCATAGTGTTAATTATTGGATTTTCCATTAGGAATCATCTCAATAACTGCCTGGAGTCTGGAACTGCCCGGTAGATGGCAACAGGCTCACCCCCTATTACATGGGACCAATAATAACATACTGGCGAAATGTGGGTGTATCTACTATGGGACTGAGTCCTGGGTACACCTCTGCCTACTCCTTTCGGGAAAAAAGGCGTGAATGTATGATATGTTATGTAATTGGCTTAGTTGATAGTATCTCTGCCTTATGAGCGGCAGGTTCCTCAACAACTTCAGGTTCAAACATTTGTGCGAATGAGAATGTCAGTTTCATCTGCGTCTGGGTGTTATAATATGTAAAGCGTGTTGTTATGTTATCACACATCATCATCCGAAAGACGTCCACTGCTGAACATCATCATCATCTCATCCGTTGGTAATCCACTACTGAACATAGGCCTCCCCTATAAAAGGAGGGTTTTGCCAATACTCGACAGGCTTGTTGGGTTATCGAGCGCAGTGGTTTTTGGTTTTTTGAAGAGGACGCTGCTGCCCGTCCTCTGGATCTGTTAACCCTTCGCCGGTTCTACGGCAACCACGGGTACAGAGGGCGGAGCACTATTCTAAAGCCGGTAACTCCACTGCTGATCATAGGCCCCATAGAACGCCATAAACTATTCAAATGAGCACATTTAGCCTAGATCAGCGCTCTTGTTGTGCGGCTTGGTGATCGCAGCAGTTGGAATACTTGGTGCCGGAGAGCGCTGCTGCCCACTCTCCGAATATGTCTCCCTCCCTGGTCTCACGGCTCCCACGGGATGAGAAGGGGGTAGCCCTATCTTATAGCCGGGAACCAGACGGCTCGTTATGTTATACTCAGTGATTATTATATTTCCTAGGAGGCAGCCAAAGCCAAAATGTTGAAAGACCCAGATGTGTTCGCGTTTAACGCGCTGTTCATGGATCCGACCAAGGTGGAAGCAAAGCAGACTGAAGTACTACATAATGTGGTGTCGTAAGTTTTTTTATGATAATGAGTGACAAGACGAGCAAATCAGGTGCCTGATGGTAAGCATCATGATTGCCCATATCAGACACAGTGCCACCCAGTGTTTTAAAATTCATAATTGTGCGCGGCACTGCAACGCCTGTCACCCTGAGATATTAGTTGTTGAAACTCGTCATGCCCAGTAATTTCGCTGGTAACATTGCTACAAGGCATACCAATGTATGCGTAGTGTAGGGTTCCATACCTATACCTGAACAAAACGCTCCAGATCCTAAAACAAACCGCCTTCTAAGAACATACAGCGCCATCTAGTTTCAAACTACAGCAAACATGGAGGAGGTAGGCTTTTAGTCCCTTGCGCAAAGTATGGAAATATGCAGTAAAATGGCCATAACTTTTGATTGCGTTAACATAGAAGCATAATTTTTTACAGCTGCAAGGGACCGCAGATCTGAGTAGTTGATATCAATTTCAACTTGATACCTCCACGCGTTCCCGTTAAAATGTGTCTTGATAGACGGACAGACACATAGACAACAAAGTGACCCTTTATAGGACCCCTATAGGTTCCTTTTTTTTCTTATTTGTAGCGTCCGTGGTCCAGCAGGAATATGCCTGGCTTTAAATCCGGAGTCCTTGGATCGAATCTCACCATGTGGACTTTCGCCTGCGCGCTACCGTGTTTAGGATAGCACGTTAAATTGTAGGTCCCGGCTGTTTTCTATAGGGAGCAGTCGTTAGGTCATGTCGGAGACCTTGAAGGAATCTTGGCGACCTGAAACTCTGACAATATGGGTTGTCCACATAACCCATATGAATTGACTCGAGCAGTGTAATTGGGGTAACCCGTTCTGTTAGAGTATAAATCCAAATTACGTATGCTAACAGCGCAACAGCAGAGGGGTAATTCTTACGATGACGATGTCCTTGTAAAGTGTTGTTATGTTTTCAGTAAACGTCCAAGTCAACGTCAAGAGCCAGACGTGTTAGATCTCGGAGCGAGTCTGATTGAGAACGTCATGGAAGTCGGAGTGAGTGCTGCTCGCGCCGCCATACATCTCGGACGAGCTTATAAGAACACCAAGTAAGTTTGAATGGATCGGTTTTTTTTATGATAGTAAGTGACAAGACGAGCAAATCAGGTGCCTGATGGTAAGCATCATGATTGCCCATATCAGACACAGTGCCACCCAGTGTTTTAAAATTCAAAATTCTGCGCGGCACTGCACTACGCCTGTCACCCTAAGAGCCCGCGCACACAGAGAGCGGTCAGAGTTCTGCGTTCTAGTGACCGTTGACCGCCCAAGAGTTCCAACGCACACAAGCGGCGTGCAAATTCTCGCGTTCTAGTTTCGTTTGGGTCTTTGCACATGCAACATGTCACTAGAAAGAAACTGATGAAGAATTATTGCTCTTGTAGAGCTCAGCAGCTTCTAAGAAGAAAAGGAAGTATTGGGTGCACCCAATTAACACAACGCGAGAAGAACAAAGCGAATTCAGTAATATTTTTCAGGATCGCGGTTTTTATAGTCTATATTACTTAAATCGTATAATAAACTCCTTTCCCTAACCAATTCAATTAACTTTTCCGTTTTTCCAAACTCATCAGAGATCGCGGCGTTCCGGCGTTCTCTGCCTTGGCGGGAAAAGAACTCTTGGAACGCGACGTTCCGCTTTGACCGCCGCGGTCAGACTGCCCCAGGGGGTGTCAGCTTAGTTCCCGGCCAATGCCAACACGGCGAAGGAAATGTTAAAAAGAAACGGAGCTCTTAAAACGACAGAGAAAGCACTATTTACTGACCCTACTAAGGAAAATATAACATTTTAGTAGAATTCAAAATTATGGGAATTATTTAATTAATTCGGAAGATAGAAATAATAAAGAATAAACACTTTTGAAATAAGTAATGAAATTATTTAATAATTTTATTACATATATTGTTCAAATTAGTTAAATCTAGACCTCAGATTCTTATGATTACTTGAATCAGCGTTAGAAGAATTTCTTTTTTGCCATCTGGCAACCGGATAATAGAAATGGCTGTTTATATTCTGTGCTGTTTTTTGTTTACGATTTTCACTTTTTAGTTGATTTGCACTTTGCACATCTTTAGTGGAAATAAGTTTTGTAAAGTTTCTCGTATTTTGTTATATTGTGCTATAGAAAGTTTTGTTCTTGTGCTAACGAGATCATAGACTCTATTATTGCGATTGTGCGAAAAAGACGCCTAGGTTAGGCAAAGTGTTAAATATCGGATTTTTCCGTGAGGGATTGTCTCAATAACAACCTGGAGTCTAGAACTGTGCCCAGTAAATGGCAATAGTCTCGCCTTCTATTACATAGGACCAATAACATACTGGTGAAATGTGGGAGTATACTTAGTATGAGACTGAGTTCTGGGTACACCTCGGCCAACCCCTTCTAGAAAGATGTTGTGTAATATAAGATTTACCTTATTTTCATCTGAATAAAGACTACTTCTAATACCTGCTCTTATTTTTTACCCTTTGCGTATGTTATGAATAGATATAGAAGTAAATATAGACATATAATATTGGTAGGTACCTATAGCTAATGTTAGAAATATTAAATCTCCCGCGCTACTGAATAGTTCCAGTGCGAAGCGTTGGTAGCGCTAGCGTCGCTTCGTGTATGCAAATCTGAAGTACGTAGTGGGACTTCTTCTTGTATATGTGTTCTGTGGACTGCCCGCTGTGTGCGTTGTTGTTATAGACTCAGTATATTCTAATGAACGCCGAACGCGGAACTCGGAACTCCTGACCGCTCTCTGTGTGCGCGGGCTCTAAGATATGACTTGTTGAATCTCATCATGCCCAGTAATTTCGCTGGTAACATTGCCCTTCATACCGGAACACAGTAATGTTGGCACATTACTGCTTGGCGGATGCATAACTGGCAAAGGTGTGGTACTTCCCCAGGTGGCCCCCTGCAAAAGAGGCCTACCACTATAAAAACGACGTAGTCAAGCAAATTAGATTTTCTGTGTGAATTGTTATTAGATTATCGCATGCCCCAGGAGGTCCCGCATTTGATCCTCAGGTCAGGCAAAGTGTTAAATACTACTTTTATAACTATTATTCCATTCTATTTATAAATATTGAATTTGTTTCATTAGGAATTATCTCAATAGCTTCCTGCCCGTCTAGCATGGCACGAGGAGAACTCATTTTCCTCGTTTCTTTGTCTCTTTCGCGCCCGAATATTGCATATCTGCTGTCTTGTTCTAACCCCCTAGGACTTCGTTTTCCCTGGTCACTGTGCTACCGGGGCTGAAGTCTGGAACTGTGCCCGGTAGATGACAAAAGGTTCGCCTCCTATTACATGGGACCAATAACATACTGGCGAAAAATGGGTGTGCCTACTATGGGACAGAGTCCTGGGTACACCCCTTCGGGAAAAAGGCGTTATTGTATGTTTTATCTATCTTTTTTAAGGAACGTTCTCAACCAACTATCACACCAAGATGCCGCCAACATACAGAATCAAATCTCCCGCAACATAGATGGCAACACTCACGCCCTCAACCATCTCCAAACGTCATTCAAGAATGACAGTGCTGCCAGCGCTAATGGAACGTTTTATACCGAATTGGATTGCATTTGGCTGCTTTACTGCAGAAATTTAGCCGCGACTGCGAAATTGAACGCGCCGTTTGGGACTATGGCGCGGATCAATGGGTAAGTTGATTTTTAATTATTTTTTTTTAGGTAGTGCGTGACGAGACGAGCAAATCATGTGCCTGATGGTAAGCATCATGATTGCCCATATCAGACACAGTGCCACCCAGTGTTTTAAAATTCAAAATTCTGCGCGGCACTGCACTGCGCCTGTCGCCCTGAGATATGAGTTTTTGAATCTCATCATGCCCAGTAATTTCGCCAGTTGCCAGTAGTCAAATATATCCTGTTTGGGCTCATTGGAATCGTCTCAATGAATGTGTCATAGATAGATGGAGACCAGGGTCCATGATGGAGCAAGAAGAGGAGGAGGTGGTTTTTAAGACGACGAATTGAAAATATTGGCGGTAGGAATCTCAATATTTCTCAGCAACTACAAAACATTTGGAACAAATGTTTATGTTTTTACATTTACCATGATATTGAAATCATTTTGGTAATTGGTTTACATGATTGGTTTACTTTTACAGCAGAGAAAAAAATATCAAAAACTGCTCTATAAAAATAGAGATTCTCATTCTACAGGGAAATGAGACTTATTTATGCCCGTAAATTTTTTGTATAGATTAATCTATGCACAGACTTCAATGTGTTAATTTGATTTTATTACATTAGCAATAGTTTTTATTTTATTCGAGAAATACTGTTTTGGCGTAATATACAGGGGTGTGAGCGGGTTGCGGGACTCAGCGCACGATTTTAGATTTATTATTTATATGTCCAAATTAACACTGTTTATAGAATGGCGCTGAGGATGTTAGCTGGTGAATTGTCCTCAGATCGTGCGTTAGATACGATGTTGTATGAAGTGCTCACAGGATGGACTGAACTTAGGTGCAATGAAATGTTTCCCAAGTAAGTTATCTATGTTTTTTTTTATGATAGCAAGTGACAAGACAAGCTAATGAGTTGCCTGATGGTAAGCATCATGATTGCCCATATCAGACACAGTGCCACCCAGTGTTTTAAAATTCCAAATTGTGCGCAGCACTGCGTCTGCCACCCTAGAGATATTAGTTGATGAAATTCGTCATGCCCAGTAATTTCGCTGGTAATGTACTAGCTGTGCCCCGCAGTTTTACCCGCGTAGTCTTCGTTCCCGTGCGAATATCGGGATAAAAAGTACTCTATGTGTTATTAAGCTTAATTAAGCTACATACAAAATTTCAGCTCAATAGGCTTAGTACTTTAAGCGTAAAAAGAGAACAAACATAGACACAAAAAAAACAACGATAGATGGCACTGGGAGTCGAGTTGGAAAACGTTTGCATTTTAATACAAAGGTAACCTTTTTGCACGTGATATGTATATTTTTTTTTTCAGGTGCAGTAAAGTAAACGCGGCTGAAGTAGTTTTGGATACGATATTACAACCCTTGAAAAAATCGAAAACTACCAAAAAAGGACGATGAGCTGTTAGGAAACTACTAAATTAGTTAAAATTTAGTATACGGCAAGACTGTACAAAAATCTTGTTAAACATTCTACTTAAAATTCTACCAAACTAGTAGATATTTTTATAGGTTGGCAACTCAATTTAAAATGCGATTTTCATAATACCCACATTATAGAAATCACATTTTGACCAGTAAAAAGCAATTTAGACTTTTGTCAATAATATAACTAGAATAGGACATGACTTAAGAACAAATATTTTTACAGTAATTTATAGATATTTAAGTACAAACTATTGTTGTACCTATTTTTATGAATCTCTTTAGTTAAACTATTACTTTACTATTACCAACTTACCAAGTTTTATTAATTTCTTTTGTTAAAATGTTTCTATGGAAACATAAAAGACAAAGCTAAACAGAAGCTAATAGTAAATAGGTACTCGAGTAGATACAATACGGCTGGCGTATCTTGGCGAGTCTGAACCTATGCTCTGCGAACTTTAGGGGATGTTAACTGGTGAACTGTTATTGCCAGATAAAACAATATACAAACAAAATGTGATTGTTAATGTAATGTTCAGTTCAGTTCAATCTAATAATAACAGTTTTCTTCATCAGTTTACAAGGGCCAAAGTTCGCAGAGCCTATGTTCAGACTCGCCAAGTTACGCCGGCCATGTTGTATTTACGTTTTTAATGAATCTATGTGAGGACGTTATAGGTTAAATTTTATACGTAAGGGGTTTAAAAACAGCAATGTGTTTTTTTTTCCATTTTGGCCGCATTGGCCATGTTATGACTACTTTGGTCTAGTTGCCACAATCGCGACTGCTGGTCAATGAGGTCCTGGTTTCGATTCCCAGGTCGGGCAGTGTTATTAGAATTTTCCATTAGGAATTTCTCAATAGGAGCTTGGAGTGGGAATTTGCTCCTTATTGGCATTAGGCTCGCTTCTTTCAATATGTGACTTAAATTATTAATGGTGACATGTAGTTGTACCTACTATGGGGATATTTTATGAAAAAGACGGGACTTAATCGCGCCTTAAACATTTAATATTTACCTCGACGTTTCGACTGAGTTGCATCAGCCGTGGTCACGAGAAGACGGTAGATGATACTCGAGATAATACTCGCTCTTCCCGAGCATTCTCCAGTCTTCTCGTGACCGCACGGCTGATGCAACTCAAACTCAAACTGAAACGTCGAGGTAAATAATAAATGTTTTTAGCCCGGTTATGTCCCGTCTTGTTCATAAAATATGTGTTCGAATCGCGAAAGTTTAAAAGTTACTATTTCTATATGGAGATGTACCCGATGTACCCTACACTGGGAAAACAAGGTGTGATGTTGTGTTTGTAAGACAGAAATGTAGTTCAACTTTCGGCCAAATTTAATATTATGATTGACACGTTAGTAGTGTTAGTAGTGGAGTAATTAAATAATTCTGACACAAAGACTATAAAGACTCCAGCCGAGACGTCCCGAGAACGGCCTAAGAAACGTGAAAGCGAGGTTTCTCTACTTAACTTTCTGGTGCTTGTCTGCTCTCTGATTGCTATCGTTAAATAGTTTCAAAGGATTTTATCAAGAAAAGAGAACGCTATCACATTCTCTGACGGTCTTTTTCGCCGAGACTGTAGGGGTATAATATTTTGGGAATACTTTTTAGTAGGTACATAATTTACATAGACTGATAAAATAAAATATTTAAATAGGAATATGGTTTTATTTCATACACTAACATTACGATAACACATAAATAAACAGTAAATTACAGTACAATCATTAGATTAAATTAAATAAATCGGAAATGGTAGAATACAGAGCTTAAAAGTGGCAACTTTACTATAGACTATAATTACTATATTCGGCGACTTAGGCTGGGTTTTTTGATCACTGGTTGGACGGTTAAATTTTTTGACAGATAGTTAAAATTCGGCAAAATTCGTTTTTTCAGCCCTAGTGAACTACTTTTTCCTCACAATTTAACCATTGGTTAAGAATTTAACTATAGTTAGTTTAACAAATGGTTAACTTTACTGTAACCAACGACCAAAAAACCGGCCCTAAGTCGGCTCAGCAATTGCAGGCAGAGTTTTAAAGGGTAGGTATTTTTACAGACCAAAGCAGTCTCCCGAAGTATTTATATTCTCATTAGGAGCCTGTACGGGTAGGGTACGTAATGCATACCTAGGTACTACATAATGCATATAATGCGTGTTATACACCTATACAGGTATATAACGCACGCCACTTCAGGCGATTATGTGGGAAAGAAGGATTTCATTGATGAGTGTACAACCACGATAGCTTAGTTGGTGAGAGCACCGCCACGTGGAATGGCGAGGGTCGCGGGTTCAAATCCTGCTCGAGGGTGTAATTTTCCATATTATATTATAATCTAGTTTTGTGTCTTGAATGCATTCAAGGAGAGTATCAGATCCGAATATGCGGCGCAGATGCGAGCTTACTATGCAATGAATACTTATAAAGGCCAATAGGCCTTTAGGTATTCGTAGACCAGCTAAGGCAGGAAAATCCCATAGCCGTTAGTTAGGGGGGATCTGATTTATTCTAGTGTTAAAGGACTTATAATTACTACTTTCTAAAATATACGAAGTTTACCAAATCGATGTTTTGTATTCCCCTGTTTCCTCCGAATACAGTAAACCTATTTGATATATTTATATCCTGATATTTTAAAGATGAAGTAAAGTATGTCCCTATCATTTTATTTTTATTTATAAACTCTAATTTTTTTTGTAGTGAACGTCCAATCACGCGAGTGTGACTGGGATTTTTGGAATAGAAGTTCATTATGAAAAATACTATAGACTATAATAACTACTATAAATTTTCCATAGGATTGTGTCAAACTGTTAAGGGCCCATTTCCTGTTAAAACAGTCGATAGTAAGTTTTGATACAGTACCTACTTATTACGTATGCAGGAAGTCGGTAAAGCGAATTAATACTCGTATAGTTAATAATTTTTATTCACGAGCAAATTCTATTTTATGCATATTAACCGGTTCGTGGCAGTACATTGCACAATTTTATGCCTTTTTAGTGATTAAATAATTGGAACGAATTACAAAATCTGTTTTATTTACATTAATGTACCTATAATACCTAAGTATTCCAAACTACTGCGATCACCAAGCCGTACAAGCATAGTAATAATAATAATAACCAGACTTGCACCAGCGAATAAAGAACTTATATAAGTTCTTTATTCGCTGGTGCAAGTCCCATAATAAAACAAAAAACAAATATATAAAAATTATATGAAAATAATTAGTACATAAAATACAACAGTATGTACTCAAGTCGGAGCTTGTACTTTACTTGTGGTTAGCGTCACGGTGTACTATTAACCAGTAGTTTTGAAACCGGCACGGCACGTATAGTCGGCACTAATAGAGTATTTGAAAAAAATTTAATATCGTGTTTTTTAATTTATTTTGAAAGTTTAATGAAAATGATGTATCATGTGATTCAAAAATCACTTGAAAAACATATTTTATAATTAATTGTAAGCGATTCAAAATTGATAAAATTCAAATAATAGTCACTTGATTACGAACGCGCCACGATTGAACGCCATTTTTGTGACGTAGTAATGTTAGAGTTATGTATGGTACTTTATAACATTGTGACGTCACTACAGGTCTCGAGTCAGTGTTACTCTAAAAGTTTAAATTAAGAAATAAAAAAAAACCCTCCCTCCTATTCCAGCTCCATCATCAGTCCCTGGTCTCCATCTATCTGTAACATATTCATTGAGACGGTTCCAATGACCACAAACACGATATATTAGACTACTGGTCCATCCGATCCTGATGCTGCATCAGGTCAACGTAAAAGTAAGGCTCCCTATAATAAACATTTCAAATTTTTGTACTAAAAGCTCGATCAGTAACCACTTAAGAGCATACGCGGCCTTATAGGAATTTGACACAATCCTATGAAAAATTTACCAAATCGATGTTTTGTATTCCCCTGTTTCCTCTGAATATATTAAACCCATTCTATAAATTTACACCCTGATATTTTTATAGTGAAGTAATATCATTTTAATTTTTCTTATAAACCCTTGGTTTTTTCATTTCATCCAAAAACCCTAGACTCGCGTAATTGGACGTTCACTACAAAAAAATGTAGAGTTTATAAACAAAAATAAAATGATAGGGACATACTTTACCTCATCTTTAAAATATCAGGATATAAATATATCAAATAGGTTTACTGTCCTTGGAGGAAACAGGGGAATACAAAACATCGATTTGGTAAAATTTTCATAGGATTGTGTCAAACTGCTAAGAGGTCCTTTTTCCTGTTAAGCTGCCCTAACTGCCTGTGTGCACGCACACATTCACACCTTTTTTTCTAGGTTAATGGGTCATGTTTGTATTAAAGAGTTGGCTATAGTTCTTCACTTCTTGTTTTAGATGACTCCGTCCATCTTTTTTCTAGTGCCTACCTTTGAGCACCGGGTAAAACTAATTTAATAACCTACATAATTACGCAAATTATTAAGTACATCGTCTAATAGGTCATTAGACAAATCTAGCTTTCGTAAAACTTGCTGTAACTTCTTTACTTCCCAAACGTCTCTGTTTATATCTAATTTCTTATTTAACTTATTGATTGTTAGATTAACTGAATCTAAAGTAGCGACTATGTAACCAATTTTATACATTTTATCCGAAGATAGGATTTCTTTTATGTTGTTTATTGGACTTAATTTTCCTTTGATTTCTTGGAATATCTGTTCTATATATTCTATCAGACTCTCTCGAAGGTCTAAAGTAGTTCGCGCGATAGGTTTTCTAGTCGTTTCTGTATTATGTTCTTTCTGGTCCGTGTTCACACTTTTTTCGTTTTCTTCTAAAGCCATATCGAAACTTTTTCCGCCTGATCTTTTTACATCATCTTGAGTCTTGTCAAAACTTGTTTCAATGAAACTCTTCTCATCTGACACATTTAAACTCTCTTCATTTTCATCTTTAGCCACGTCTAAGCTCTTTTCATTGTTGCTCTTTCCACTAACCCCAGATCTTCCTTCATTTTCTAGATCAAAGTTGTTTGCCTCTGTATTGTCTTTATCTTCATTTGTTACGTTATCTTTCGCTTCGTTCTTGTATACGTTCCCATCTCTAATGTCAATTTCTTCAGATGCGTGCATACCTTCTGTTGGATTTAAATTATCCTTGTTAATTTCTTCCACATCCTTGGTCTTTTCCTTTGAAAGTGTGTCTTGTTCTCTTTCTTCTGTAATATTCGATTTTGTATTATGTACAGCAGTAGAAGTTTCTATAACCTCTCTTTTCGTTCTAGTACTATTTTGCAAATCAGCTTCGTTTGGAGGCACCTTAATTAGAACAAATCCTTGGTCACCTGATGCGACTTTCATATCGATTAAATTTTGATTTAACTTTTCTATAGATGATGTTAAGTTAGCAACAATATCAGCGAATGAATTATTGATATCAATTTGGTGAGATTGCTTTAAATATATGGGGAGTGCTGATTTGGCTTCAGGTTTTGTATTTATTTCACTGATGAATAAGTCTTTTAGGAATTTAATAGCGCTGCCTCTCCGAGGTCTTATGGCATTTTGGCTATCGAGATTTTCGTTTTCTACTTCTTTTTTTAGTCTTTTGAGGTAACTTTTTATTTTCAATGTAGGATTTTCAGCACTTCTTTTTTTTCTATAATCGTTCAAATTCATATAATCAGCTTCATTATCTATATTGTCATTTATTTCAGTGTTTCTTTTCAACCTTGTTAAATGAAGTTTTTTAATTTTAGGATTATCAGCACTCCTCTTGTTTCTGTAATCAACAAAATCAGTGCCTTTTTTCAATCCAATCAGGTCCAAGCTTTTGAGTTTTTCTTTAAGATTATCAGCATTTCTCTTTTTTCCAACAACAATTTCGACTTCACTAGGTACTTCAATGCCCTTGTTTCTGTATGCAATATCTAATTCCCTGTTATCTTCGTCCCCAAAAGAGGAATCTCTGACGATAACCATATCACCATATCTCAACCCCGAATTCCATGGATCTACTTCGAGTGGATTTGTATTAATTTTAGCTAATAGTACTTTATTACTGTCATCATTGTGAAGAATGTTTAGTAAGTCTTTATACTGAACAGGGGTGGTCTTTTGTGCATATTTCTCTGGGAATATATCGTCGTAAAATATTTGTTGTCTGTCGTTTTGCTCGTGTTCTGCGAGGCAGCATTTTAGACATATCGCTGAAAAATGAATTCAAGTTAATGTTGCTGGTACTCATACGAATAAAGTTCTGGTCACAGTATCACTGGTAATCAAAACATAACATATGTTACAAAAAAGTGTAGTAGCACAACGGGAGGTACATCTACAATCGCACTAAACATAACATCACGCCTTTTTCTCAAAGGGGTAGACATAGGTGAATGAATGATACCTAACTCTTTATTGGTACCACAATAATATAGAAACAGTTAATAACAAATATGCCCGGTAGATGGCAATAAGCTCGCTCTCTATTACATGAGACCAATGACATACTGGCGAAATGTGGGTGTACCTACTATGGGACTGAGTCTTGGGTACACTACTGCCTACCCCTTCGAGAAAAAGGCGTGAATGTATGTTTTGTAAGAATAACAAAGAAGGTTTTGTAGTGGTAGGCCTCTTATTCAGGGGCCCGCCTGAGGAAGTACCACACCTTCGCCAGTTACCCTAAATAAAGCCCATGCTTTATTTAGGTCCATTCTATTCCATAATAGAATGGAGTCTTCAACACAATAATGGAAGTAATGCTTAAAGAAGATGATGCTACAGACAGTGGTTGTCCGATGTAATAGTGATGGAATCTCAGAATGATGATTGGTATTGAAAATATTTGAAGATACATAAATCCAATCTAATGGAAACCTGAAAAATCATTATATCAGCAAAGAGTCATAACAGCATGAGAGTTGACAACTACAATTGAGAGTTCTAGAAAATAACGGTGTGGCCCTGTGCTGTGTGATCTCAGGGAGAAAATATATCTTTGTGACCCTGTTGCTATGTGATCTCAGGGAAATAACTATGTGAGTTCCAGAATATAACTTAGTGACCCTGTTGCTATGTGATCTCAGGGAAATAACTATGTGAGTTCCAGAATATAACTTAGTGACCCTGTTGCTATGTGATCTCAGGGAAATAACTATGTGAGTTCCAGAATATAACTTAGTGACCCTGTTGCTATGTGATCTCAGGGAAATAACTATGTGAGTTCCAGAATATAACTTAGTGACCCTGTTGCTATGTGATCTCAGGGAAATAACTATGTGAGTTCCAGAATATAACTTAGTGACCCTGTTGCTATGTGATCTCAGGGAAATAACTATGTGAGTTCCAGAATATAACTTAGTGACCCTGTTGCTATGTGATCTCAGGGAAATAACTGTGTGAGTTCCAGAATATAACTTTGTTGCCCTGTTGCTATGTGATCTCAGGGAAATAACTATGTGAGTTCCAGAATATAACTTAGTGACCCTGTTGCTATGTGATCTCAGGGAAATAACTATGTGAGTTCCAGAATATAACTTAGTGACCCTGTTGCTATGTGATCTCAGGGAAATAACTATGTGAGTTCCAGAATATAACTTTGTGGCCCTGTTGCTATGTGATCTCAGGGAAATAACTATGTGAGTTCCAGAATATAACTTTGTGGCCCTGTTGCTATGTGATCTCAGGGAAATAACTATGTGAGTTCCAGAATATAACTTTGTGGCCCTGTTGCTATGTGATCTCAGGGAAATAACTATGTGAGTTCCAGAATATAACTTTGTGGCCCTGTGCTGTGTGAACGCAGGGAAACAACTGAGTGACTAGCGGAATCACTTATTGAGACTTCAGAGGAATCACTGTGTGACCTTAGAGGAATCACTCTGAGACTTCAGAGGAATCGCTGTGACTTTAGAGTAACCACTTTGAGACTTCAGAGGAATCGCTGTGTGATCTAGAGTATCGCTTTGAGAATTCAGATGAATCACTGTGTGGCTTTGGAGGAATAACTTTGAGACTTCAGAGGAATCATTGTGTGATTTTAGCATATTATCCACTTTGAGACTTCAGAGGAATCGCTGTGTGACCTAAAGTATCACTTTGAGAAGTCAGATGAATCACTGTGACTTTAGAGGAATCACTTTCTTCAGAGGAATCTCTGTGTAACTTTAGAGGAATCGCTGTGAGACTTCAGAGGAATCGATGTGAGACTTTAGAGGAATCACTTTCTTCAGAGGAATCTCTGTGTAACTTTAGAGGAATCGCTGTGAGACTTCAGAGGAATCGATGTGAGACTTTAGAGGAATCACTGTGTGACCTAGAGTATCATTGAGTATTCAGATTTCAGATCAATCACTACAATTAACTTAGACTTAAAGGATAATTTTCATTTCAAGATAATTTATATAAAACTGCCGGCCTCACTGGCCGGTTGGCTCAGCTGGTAGTGTCCCTGCCTTCTGTGCTGCAGGTCCCGGGTTCGATCCCTAGCCAGGTCAAACATTTGTGCGCATGGGCATGTCTGTTTGATCTGTCTGGGTGTTGTGAGCGTGTATAGGTATGTATATCGGTCTTCTGGTTGCCATGGTACAGGTATTGCCTAGTTTGGGACTAGCAGATGACCGTGTCGAAGTTGTGCATATTTATTATTAAGTACATACTTATATAAATATGTAATAATTGGTCTCAATAAAATTATTCTATTCTACACTATCTGACAGGGCATCGATAAGAGAAATGCTGATGATCATCGCGGTCGGGCGTAACGTCGCGGGACGCGACGTGTTTGCAGGATGGCCGAATGTTATAAGTATTTTTGGCAAATGTAAGGATTTGTGGATTTAGTCTGTGGGCTGTGTCGCTGTCAACAAGAATATTGACAATGAGAAGGTTACTGGGTTGATATTAGAAGTACTGAGATGTGATATACTCTATGGAATAGGCAGATAAGCAGGAAATATGGCGGCAAAGCAGTGATAATGGAATATGGAGTGAATTATGAGAAAAATATAGTAAAAGGAGATGTACGAGGTTTATTATAAGATTTAATAATTTCCATTCGTCACAAAATAAATACATTGGATAATATTTAATATTATTATAGACTGCCTCGGTGGCGTAGAGGGCGTATGCTCGACTGCCAATCAAGAGGTCCCGGGTTCGATCCCCAGGTCAGGCAGTGTTACATATTGGATTTTTCCATTAGGAATTATCTCAATAACTGCCTGGAGTCTGGAACTGTGCCCGGTAGATGGCTCGCCCCCTATTACATGGGACCAATAACATACTGGCGAAATGTGGGTGTATCTACTATGGGACTGCGTCCTGGGTACACCTCTGCCTACCCCTTTGGGAAAAAGGCGTGAATGTATGTTTATAGACTAAGCAGTCTCTATTATTCGCTTGAAATACAATAGGAATATGGTAAGGAAAATTTCACCTACGGGCGGGATTTGAACCAAGCACCCTCCGCACTCCGCACCAATCCGCGTGGTGGGCACTAACATGGAGGTACTAAGTAGCCATCGGCGAAATTTTACTATCCCATCTACCGCTTCTAACGCTTATAGACCTATAGACGTTAGGTTATGGTGCGGAGGGTGCGTGATTCAGATCCGGCCCGTGAGTGAATCTTTCCTCACTCATATTGTACAGTGAAAAATTAGATTTTATAAGGTGAACAAAACGTTACCGAGTGCTAACTTAACTCCAGCGCCATCTAGATAACGCAAAAAGAAACAGTGCTAGCACTGTTTTTCGTGTGTATGTTTGTACCGTTTTCACGCTAAAACTACTGAACCGATTGGGCTGAAATTGGGTATATATAGATAGTTTATACCCTGGAATAACATAAAAAGTACTTTTTTCCCCGATATTCCCACGGGAACGAAGACTGCGTGGGTGAAACCGCGGGGCACAGTTTTAAAATATAATCACATTTTTACTTACAAATAACAAATAGCACAATCATATTCACGTCTTGTCTCAGCCGTGGAAGGAAAAAGAGAACTGGCGTGAAATTTATAGCAATTTACGGAACACGGTTTAAACTCATTTCAATTACTTTTCCGTGTAAATATTATAATTATACCTATTATTTGATTTCGCGGTAAGCCTCGTGTTTAATCTATGACGTAAAGATTAGTTTTTTTTTAATTTATTCAACTCATAATACAGATTACAATCAAAAAGTTACTATACAATAAACTAATAATACTAGGTATACAATAACGATCTACAAGGATCATTACAAAACTAAAATCTGGACTGGATTTCAGAGTAAGAGAGTAATCCAAGACTTATGTGACTAATGATAGCAAAATATAAATTCAAGCTTCAAACAAATAAATAGGTATGTACTAAAGTAGGTCTATATATGTGAACCCCGAGTGCAATACTCAGTGACCTTCATAATTTTAATACTAGGAATAAAGACAAAATAGCTGTACCTAGCTTTAGATTATCTAAAACAAATAAAAAGACATTCTTAGGAAATGGTGTCCGTTTCTATAATAAAATCCCAAAAGAGATAACTGGGCTCTCAGAGGGAAAATTCAAAACCTATATAAAATCTACTTTACTAAGGAAGGCTTATTATAAAGTCAACCAGTATATAGAGGACAAAGATGCCTGGAAACTTCTGCATAGCTGCCTCGCGGCACCTTCAAAGAAAACGAATGTAACCAAACCAAATATTGTGAAACTATCTGTTGAAAAAATTAAGCCCTACAAGTTTCTTGTGCGTTCTTCTTGTAGAGGTATCTTTCCGAACGCACGGTAGACTCAGTACTGTTTATCTTCATTGACGTGCAAAAGTGTCAGATTATGACCTATTTGAATAAATCTGTTTGAGTTTGAGTTTTGAGTTTGACCTGTGACAGGCGCAGTGCAGTGCCGCGCAGAATTTTGAACTTTAAAACACTGGGTGGCACTGTGTCTGACATGGGCAATAATGATACTTACCATCAGGCACCTGATTTGCTCGTCTTGTCACTCACTATCATAAAAAAAAGTAGGGTAGGTACCAGAAAATATAAAAACAACATATATTTTGTGCTCTAGAAGAGTAACGTAGACATTTATTAAATAAAACCAATAATCATTTCTTACAATACATAACCAATTCTATTATAATATTATATTTATTATGTACTAGAAAAGGATATCTTAGGTTTAAACGAACCAATAATTATTTTTAATTTTAGATCTGAATGAAATTTTGTTATTAAGGGTGTCGCTCTTCCATACAAAATTATTAACGTGGCGGCGATCGGAGAGTTTCCCATACAAACGTAATAGTCAAATCATTTGAAATCAGAGCATATTTCCAACATTCAATGACGTTATACGGAATGAGACACTAGTTATATAGGTTCCTAATTATATTTTAGTCTAAATTACTTATAACTTGGAGTTATATTTGAAAAAAAAAAACTGATATTTTAGATTTTTAATCATATTTTAGTCCAAAGTACTTCTATTTTGGATGGAAATATAATTAGGAACCTAGATAACTAGTTTCTTATTCCGAATAACGTCATTAAATGTTGGAAAAATGCTCTGATTTTAAATGATTTGACTATTAAGTTTGTAAAGGAAATTCTCCGATCGCCGCCTTCTTAAGAAGAGAAGGATTTCTCAAATATGGAGAAGGAAAGAATAATATTTTCACTCAATTGTTTGTGCGAAAACATCTGTCTTTAAAAAAACCGTATGACTTTTTTCCTATTTGTGAAAAACTTTAAACTTCAAAATAACCTAAAAACTATTTTTTTACATTGTTTAATTACATGAAAAAAAAAACCGGTTTTTTTATTATAAAATATAAAACATATTTGGCGCAAACAGAGGCCAGATTAAGAGCCAACCACAAATAATTGAATGGAAAATTAATATCTCATTCTTCATTATTAGGAAATATCATTTTGTATGGAAGAGCAACCGCCTTAATGTGAAACGTCAACCATACAAAATTAAAATACAAAGATATGAAGAAATAGGGAATAATTTTCCACTCCTACAAGTTTCGCCAAGCCCTACAAGTTTCTTGTGCGTTCTTCTTGTAGAGGTGTCTTTCCGAACGCACGGTAGACTCAGTACTGTTTATCTTCATTGACGTGCAAAAGTGTCAGATTATGACCTATTTGAATAAAGCTGTTTTGAGTTTGAGTTTGACTCAATTGTTTGTGGTCGGCTCTGGATCTGGCCTTTATTTGCACGAAAAAACCTTACAGTTACTTCGTATTTATGAAAATTGTAATATGTGTTTTTTTTTATTACAAAAAAACACAGTAGAGTTTTCTTTAACAAAATATGTTTTCGCGCAAATAAAGGCCAGATCCAGAGCCGACCACAAACAAACGAGTGGAAAAATATTCCCTATTTCTTCATATCTCTGTATTTTCATTTTGTACGGGTGACGTTTAACCTTTAGGGTCTCTATTCCATACAAAATAAATTTTCCCAAATATGGAGAAAGAGATAATAATTTACCTCTTAATCTGGCCTTTATTTGCGCCCAAATTTTTTTGGTTAAAGAAAACTTTTAAAGGTTTTTAGTTCATATTAAAATAAGCTATTATAAATTTATAAAAATATTATTAATATAACAATTTTTATAAATAAATAATAATAATAATATTATATATGGGACAACTTCCACACACGGTCATCTGGTCCCAAACTAGGCTAGAAGCCTGTACTATGGTAACCAGATGACTGATACTTATATAAGCTTATAACACACAGGGACAGATCAAACAGACATGTTCATGCACACAAATGTTTGAACTGGTTTGATTGATAAATGTGAAAAAACTGTACGATTTACTTCAACCGAATATATTTAGGCGCAAATGAAGGCCAGATAGCAAACTAGTAACAAAAAATTGAGTGGAAAATTATATTTGTATGTAAGAGAAATCCCTTATGATAAGATTTTGCTTGTAAAGCGTCCATTGCACGCTGGGTTTTGCTGTCAGTTTAACCACAGTCACGGATATGATTGATGGTAAACCTATCGTCTAATGCAAGCTTATATTTTATACACCACTGGAGATTGCATTGCCAACATCACTTTGAAGCAAGGAAATGTGCCCTTGAACGTGACGTATTTTCTCATCCCTTTCTTTAGGGCGACCATCTTAACGGGGCGGCGACCGGAGAACTCCCCATACAAACGTAATAGATAAATTATTTGTAATCAGAGCATATTTCCAACATTTAATGACGTTATTCGGAATGAGACACTAGTTATCTAGGTTCCTAATTAAACTTCAATCCAAAATGTATGTGGAATTCTCCGGTCGCCGCCTCCTTTAAGAGATAAAAAAACATACGTAACGTCATTCAATGTCACATTTCTTTGCTTCAACTCGTTGCTCGCAATGCAATCTCCACTGTTGTATAATATAAGCATCTTGGTCTAATGTGATAATTGACATAATTCATGAAATAAATTAGTCGCCACTCAGAATCACTAATGATTGATGGCGCTGATTGACGTTTAACCTATCGTGTCGTGGACGCTTTAGTTTGCCTTTAATATGGGAGTTTTATCTGAAATTCCTAAAAATATTTTTAATGACCGATGCTTGGTCGCTGAGATATTGATTAAATAATTTTAAGTGATTTTAACTTATTTCATATATAGTAACCTTAACTACAAAAATTAATTTACACTACAACGTGCTAGAAAACGTAGTAATATTTAAAGAAAAATTCACCCTCTCATACAAAGCTCTATGTCCTCCCCAGGCCACAAATGAGCAGCATGCAAAAAGACAATTATACCAAAGACTCTGTCTTTCCAACAAACTATTTTTCAATTAATATCTTTATAGCCAGCCAAAGGATAAAAAAGTGTTAAATTTAAAAGTATTTCAGAAATATCCGCTTTCGACTACGATAATAGGAGCCGCCATGACAGTTTTTATTTCTCAATAGCACCTATATAGTAATGGATTAATTACCATTCGCATTAATTGATAGCATGCGATTGCTTTAATAGCATTTAGCAAATTAAATGAAGTTGCGAAATTCTGTGATTGCGATTTTAGCGAATTCATACGATCATAGCGGCAGCGTGCGCCGTGTGCTCTCCCTCGGCCGTCGGCCCTCGTAACCACGAGAGACGCCGAGACGGGGATACTGAAAACTACATCTGTTTCACATGACCCTGATTGACCTCGTTGCTTTCGAGAGTCACGAGTGAAATTATTAGCAATTTGGTAGGCGCGATTAAGCCATTATTATCTTTATTTGCTTGTACTTAGGGTCGTTTATTGAATGAACGTGTATGATTATTTAATTCGTTAAAATTAATAGCAGGGCGGTGTGAAGTACGAAGTGCGAATTATCGTCATAGCAAATAGCATAGCAATAGCAAATTTCATGCTATGACTCATTATATCGCATGCTTATGATATTATTGTGAAATCGCAATAATTACCATCACTTGCACCTATGGAGTTTGATGAAAAAAGGTTGGTCATAATAATAGTACTCAATTAAAAATTAACAAACGAATAAAAACTTTTTGGTTGAAGTGAACTATGTTGGAATGGCGGAACATTTTCGAATAGTAACTCTGTTAATGTCGTTTTACATTTATTTTTAAGATTTTTTCGTTTACTATTTTTGTGATATATTACCGGTTAAAGTGTTATATTATTTAATGATTAATATTCATATCCGTCACAAATCTGTTCATTCGTGGCCCAAGGCTCATAGAAAGAGGACAGAAGCCTTTGCCGAT
Source organism: Hemistola chrysoprasaria (assembly GCA_947063395.1). Classification (NCBI taxonomy): domain Eukaryota; kingdom Metazoa; phylum Arthropoda; class Insecta; order Lepidoptera; family Geometridae; genus Hemistola; species Hemistola chrysoprasaria. The sequence continues at coordinate 4,637,875 of OX346738.1, read as the reverse complement.
CAGCTGATCCATTTTGTGTGAGAAGTCGTTATTTTTTTTCGATTTTACAATTCTTTCTTTGGAAAGAAATAAAGTTGATGAGTAGATACTACACCCTTTATTATACTACACTTTCTTAACGCGTTGCATTCTAAAAACATTTCTACATATGGCAATATGAATTTAACATAAATACATTATATGGTAACACTGAACAATTATACGCAACATCAAGAATCATCAAAATTGGTTCAGCCCACAGATAAGTACGATGGATACCGCGAGTGTATGTACCTATTAATTAAGGTGTCTCAAAGAGCGTCGAGTTATTTTAGTATAATTCGCCTTGACATTTGGCGTTAAGAGGATCTTAACTATGAAATTACCATATCAATATTTTTTATTTCCCTGTTTTCTCTGAATACTGGTCTTGAATTGTTTCAGTAGACTTGAGACGTTAGAGATTCGAGACGCTTTGTGCCTTTTTTAACAGTTTTAAGGTATTTGCAGTTTGCAATGGATAGCAGCTTCAGCTTCGCAGCTCTGCTGAAGCTAAATAAACATAAGAGCAAGCCCACGCAGTTTGTTAGCGTGGCTGAAGGGGTACAGGGGGTCTACTCCTACTCGGGCGAAAACGAAGGTTCGATCGAAGGGAAAGAAAACGCAGAATCCACATGCACAAGAAAGTCAAAATTGGTCCGGCAAGACGCAGAAAGAAATATATATAATGTGTATTACACAGTAAGTAAGAAATATATATATGTAATGTGTATTACATATATATTTCTTACTTTGCTTTGTCTTTTTCCTCTAGTTTTACATCTATAGAAGAGACGCCGTTGTCAGTGTGGACATCTGCTAGTTTCTACTTAACCGAACTGACGAAGTAGACTAATCAAAATGTTTGGACTAAATATCCTATACATGAAACACTAAATATAGAATCTCTTTGGTAACAGACAAAAATGAAAGAGAAATTACTTTATCCCCTAGAGGTAGAAAAGTTATTTTAGCCCCGCTCTGGTACGCAAAAATGACGAAATTTTTGAACAAGAAGAGTGAAAAACTTTTTATTTAACGGTTTTAAATTTTGAGAAAACAGGGGAATACAGAACATAAATTTGGTATACCTTTCATAGTAGCTCGACAGAGAAGAGTAGAAACGGAACTAATTTAAAGTGTACGTGTGGACATAAAAGTTGTTCTAATTGATAAATACAGTGGTGCCCCCATTATTTTCTACTCTTTTATGTCGAGCTATATTATGTCAAATTCCTCGTAGGTAGCTTATCTTCTTAAGGCGCTGTCCAAAGCAAATTCGCCCTCTCCCACATTTTTGAAAATAAAAAAATTTTACATGCAATTACATAAAATAAAGACAACTAGGATCTGAAAAATAACAATATAAAGATTCAGTAAAAAATCTCATTTAATCCAAACGAGTTTTCATGTACAAAAACATGCACAAAGAAAAAAAAATCTTAGAAAAATAAAAAGGCACTGAAAACTTGTTTGGATTAAATTAGATTTTTTACTGAATCTTTATATTGTTATTTTCTAGTTGTCTTTATTTTACGTAATTACATGTAGTATTTTTATATCTTCCAAAATGAGCGAGCGAGAGAGAGAGGTACGTGCGAGCGAGAGGGCGAATTTGCTCTGGACAGCGCATTAAAGTCAAACGTGAAAAAGAAGTGACAGCCTTAGTTATAATTCATTTTTTTAAATTGCGGTACCCATCAATAATTGTGTTTTATACCAATAATACTTATATTGAGATCTATGAAAATTAGCTGAATTTTGATAGCCTCTTTTTAAGGGCATACCCAATCACTTTATAATTATACCAAGTCTTAAAAAAAGGTGTAGCATCACTGAAGGGAAGTACATAAACAACCGAACCACAGAACAGATAATAATTACACTACAGACTCTATAATAATAATTTGAATTTATTAGAACAGATAATAATACTACGTATAGAATGGACACTGTCATCTGCCCACCAATCGGGCCTTCCTCACCTCGCGAGCGAGATTGAGTTCTCCACGAGCCCCGCTTCGCTGGGAAATCACCTCACGCACACTCTTGCACGTGTACAAAACTGCATGTGTGTGCTGTCTGTGTAGTAGGTAGTTAAAGCGCGGCTTTTGTATGGGATTGAGTCGTGTCCGGGGTGTGACCGAACTGAACAAGAAATATATGTCATCACGCCTTTTCGCGAAGGGGTAGGCAGAGGTGTACCCAGGGCTCAGTCACATAGTAGTCAGCTGTTTCTTAAACCTACCGTGTAATAAGATGCGAGAGTATTGCCATCCACCGAGCATAGTTCCAGACTCCAGGACAAAACTCTGCCCAACCTGGAAGTCGTACCCGGGACCTCATCGGCAGTCGAGCGTGCACCCACTACGCCACCGAGGCAGTCGAGGTTTTCGGTTTTACAGAGAAATGTGACAATAATATAAAAACAAAAATATTGTCATTGATGGGAAGATTTTTTAAATTCTTTTTGTTTGGGAAGGTGTTCAGTTTCAATAAAACCTCCTTCATTCAATAAAATCACCTTCAGAGTCACTACACCTTTTTGCAACACCTTGCATAGTAATAATTAGAAATACTTATTCACCAAATATTTGATTAAAGACATAGCCTTCTAGGAATTTGACACAATCCTATGGAAAATTTACCAAAACGATGTTTTGTATTCCCCTGTTTCCTCCGAATACAGTAAACCTATTTGTTATATTTATATCCTATAGATTTGAAGATGAAGTAAACTATATCCCTATCACTTTACTTTTGTTTATAAACTCTACAATTATTTGTAGTGAACGTCTAATCACGCGAGTGAAACTGGGATTTTTAGTAGTTAACTATGAAAAAAACCAAGAGTTCAAAAGAGAAACTAAAACGACAGGGACATAGTATACTTCACTATAAAAATATCAGGATATAAATTTATAGAATGGGTTAATTACATTCGGAGGAAACAGGGGAATACAAAACATCGATTTGGTAAATTCATAGGATTGTTTTAAATTTCTCGTGGCTAGGATCTTTTAATAAACTACTGCTATACAGATCAGCAAATATAAGTGCCGAAGAATTGTATTAATATTTAGTGATACGTAAAGTACCGGAAGCGATACTATCGTTTAGTTTGGGGAGAAATAACTAGGGGTCAATGACCCTTTTTCTCTCTGACTTCAGAACACACTATAACATTTAAATAAATATAATTTTATAAAATACTATTACTAAACATTTATTAATCGATTTTCATCGATATGAATGGAATAGTGATGTGCTAACGCAATCGATAAATATAATCGAGAATAAATCGATTCGCTAATCTTAATAATACCTATAGAAACCTCAATTTTTTTACATAAAAGGTACAAATTTTTAAAACATGCTTACGATTGGAGGTCTTTAATATTCTTTGGAGGTCTCAGTGAGACTGTAAGACCTCAAAATATTTATGCGATAATCCTTAAATATTAACATTCTAACACCAATCTATTATTACAACATTCGAGATATATACATTAACGTTTTAAAAACTTACGACTGGGGGGTCTTCATATTCTTTGGGGGGGGCTAAGACTGTATCGGACCTCATAATAGGGATAAGACAATAATGCAATATTCTTATGAAACACCAATCGACTGTTTACAACAATCGAGATCATTACTACAACTTATAGGTAAGTAGAGGTCCTTATAAAGTATTCTTCAGGGGTCTTAGACTGTATTGGACCTCCAAATAGTCATACGATAACCTTTAAATAATTGAACAAAAACCAAGTTGTTGCAACTATCGACATAATTACTAAAACTTACGACTAGGGGTCTTAGACTGTATCAGACCTTAAAATATTGATGCGACAATCGTTTAATATAATAAATAAACGCCAATCCACTTTTACAACAATCGCAATTAATACAATAACATTATAAACACTTACCACGGGGGGCCCTTAAACTTTTGGGGGTCTTAGATTGCATAATACCTCAGAATTTTGATACGACTCATCAACATTTACAGCAATCGCAATTAATACAATATTTTTTTTAAAGATTACGACTAGGGGCCCTCATATTCTTTATGGTACATAATATTAACACGACAATCATTCAATATCCTAATTAATCTCGCAATCAATTTCTACGAGATAATTACAAAAAGCTTACGACGGGGGGCCTTCTTTGGGGGTCTCAGCCGGTCCATATCGGACCTCACAATCCGGTCTTAAAGCCCTAAATTGTTCGACCCCCAATTCTGAGACTGCAGTACCGGAAAAATCTAGAAGTTGTAACCTAGGCGCGGCCGTGGCTAAGTGATTTAGACTATTATCAGTTATACGCGTAAATCCAGTCACCGATAAGATCCTAAGGTTAGACCTATCGGGACGCGCGGTGGGGTCATTAAACGGCGCCGGGATAGGCCCATTGGGGCCTATCTGCACGTAGTTTATGTTTTCACCGTCTGCGCGACCAAACCGCCTGATAGATGAATCCGTAACCAGAGACGCGTATTCTAATCTTGGAGCGACTTGGGATGCGTAGATAATATTGTTCATAATATCTGGCGGCAGGTTATTGATTCTCAAATCGACAGGTTCTGGGGCTCGATCGGCGGGAGCATTTCGGTTTTCCGGCGCGTTTGGTATCGCTATTTGGTACATAACGTGGCGTCTTGGGCAAACGTTAACGTAAACAAGCCTATGTTTTGGGTCGCGCGAATTATCCGTGTTTGTCGACCTGTTTTGGGTTTCTCCACTTGGCCCCGGCTCGTTTGTATCTGGGTCGTCCCTATTTGGGTTAGGCACCTCCCTATTTACGTCAGGCCCTTCGTTAGGGTTGCTCTCGTTTGTTTTTGAGCTAGATGCCTCGCTAAAGTCAGGTGCTTCCCTAGGAGACCCTTTATTTTTAAGTTCCTTAGTTTTAGACCCCTCTCCACTCATAGATACGTCACCATTAGGAGATTCTTCCGCATCTTTAGCTAAATTAGGCACATCCATGTTTTCAAGCCCCTCGCTATTTCTCGGCCCCTCCCTACTTTGGGGCCCCTCTATATTCGAAACGGCCATTTTGAAGATGGACTCATTATTTTTCGTTTGATTATTTTTAGCTTGATCTTTGTTTAAGGGTCCCTCGCTAATTTTAGGCCCCTCCCTCATTTCCGGCCTCTCCCTGTTTGATATCTCATCTCTATTTAAATTCGGTTCGTCATTGTCGTTGTTATTTGACTGTATTTCTACAATTATAGGTCGATTTTGCCTGAATTGTACGTAGCCTTGTTGGACATTTTCGATTCTTGAAGTTTGTGGTCTTGTTTCAATTACAATCACCTTTGAAGTACTAGCGCCTTGGTTTACCGGTATCGGTATTATATTTCGAGGCCTATCATCGTTGTCATCGTCATCATCGGAGCTTTCATTCATTTTATCATCTTTCGGTGGATCTTTTTTGTCTTTGGCATCTTTTGGCTCGTCACCTTTCTCACCATCATTCTTTTCAACATCTTTCACTTCAGCTCCCGCCTTATCGTCATCGAAATACTTCATCGACGCTTTGGTACCGGTTTTCTGACGTTTCGACGGTCCCGCCTCATCATTCTCATCACTTTTTCTATTATCATCGTTTCCTTCACTTGTCTCATTTCTTTGACTTCCCTCATTTCTTTGACTTCTTTCATTTCTTTGACTTCTATCCGGATTATTCCCGTCCGGGTACAAGCAGAAGTTTCTCTGTGAGTAACCATTGTTAGATATAATGTAACCCATGTTGTTTCGCCTTCTGGGTCGATTGACGAAAAGGCCGTAAGCCTGTCGATAGTCATCCGGGGTGGCAATGTTTAACCGATGATGGTTCGGGTTGAAATGATTATAAACCTGACGGTATTCGTCAGGAACGACGGGTTCCGCGAACATACGTTCTAAAAGGATGCACCTATGGACAATATACAAATTAGATTATAATAAATTGTTAATTGACTGCCTCTGTGGTGTAGAGGGCGCATGCTCGACTGCCAATCAAGAGGTCCCGGGTTCGATCCCCAGGTCAGGTAAAGTGATAAATATTGGATTTTTCCATTAGGAATTATCTCAATAACTGCCTGGAGTCTGGAACTGTGCCCGGTAGATGGCAATAGGCTCGCCCCCTATTACATGGGACCAATAACATACTGGCGAAATGTGGGTGTATCTACTATGGGACTGAGTCCTGGGTACACCTCTGCCTACCCCTTCGGGAAAAAAGACGTGAATGTATGTTTATGTAAATTGTTAATGCATACCTTTGATAAAATAATAATAATAATTTGAATGTATACTCTAACAGAACGAGTTACCCCAATTACACTGCTCGAGTCAATTCATATGTGTTATGTGGACAACCCATATTGTCACAGTTTCAGGTCGACAAGATTCCTCCGCGGCTCCGACATGAGCTAACGACTGCCCCCTACATATCTTATAGGGAACTATACGGACAACTACAGTTTAACGTCACATACGAAACACGGTAGCGCCCAGGCGAAAAGTCTACATGGTGAGATTCGATCCAAGGACTCCGGATTTAAAGCCGGACATATTCCCGCTGGACCACGGACGCTACAATATAAGTATGCTTACACCCGTATTCAAGAATAAAACTTACGTAAGGTAGCAAGCAACACTGTGCAAAGTAAGGGATTTCTCACAGCGGTCGCCATGGCTGGCCATCTCATTCACAAACAACACTCAAGCGGCACATTGCTAAGCGAACGCACAGCGTCGATTACAGATCTGTGCTAAGTTCTGTTGCTTAGTCCGCTCTTATCTTTATTTGATCAGCGAAATAAATAATACTCTGTTATTTAAATAATATAATAAATTAAAAATCCGCAAAATATGTACCGAAACAAAATCTCAAAATTTGCCGCCAAGAAAAATTTACCACAGAGTATAGAGGAAATTTTTTTTTGTACTGAAGCTCCACTGTGCGATCGTTAAAATAGGTCTACCTGCTTTACGTAAGGACCGCTCCGAACGAACCCATAGCGTTAGATCTCACTCAAGTGTTATCATATAATGCGTGTATGGGGGCATACACGTTGTCAGGTTGGCCGAGTGTAGGGTTGATGTTATATTGTGACGCGCATGCTACGGATTCTGTGAACGTTTTGGTAGTTTTATGGAAAGTATTTATTTATTTATTTATTTATTGTAATAACATGAACGCGTTAGCTTTTATACATATTATCAATTACTTAAAAACTATACACAATACAATAATAACAATATAATTTAAACAATAGCAATAATAATAATAATTTTCGAGCGAACAATTTGATTAATAATGTAATTATAAACTTAAATGAAATTAATTATAATAGTTTTACATTCTAGAATAGATACTATAGTTACGATCATAATTCTCACAAAATCGTAACAGTAGGGCTAATATAGCACGCCATTTATCATTAAAAACATCACATTCAGGATAGGTAGTTAGGAATGCGTTGAGGTCTGACATGATGCGGCATATCGGCGTGTTCCTACGATGAACAGTGCGACTAAGTGGAACATCAAGGAATCTGTGCCTATGGTTTGATCTGTGCCGGTTATAGTTATTGGCAACTTATTTATTAATTAGTTATTGGTATTAATGGCAACGTGTGGTTTAAGGAAGATCTATGGCATGTGCGAGGGCGCGATGGCAACACAGGGAGGGGGATGCCAGCGACAGATGATTGTAGAGCGAGATTGAAGATGGTGGGCTTGGAATTAATTATTTAACATATGCTGAAGTATTTCGTATATGTTCGAGTATTATTTAATGGAAAAAGCACGGTTACACAAGTATTGTTTAAGAATTGATCTTAACGGCACTATGCATTCGGGCGCACTGTGAGACCACATAGTATCGTTCTTGAATACGGGTGTCAGTAAGGTGCCATACCTAGACACCACAAAGATGTTAATAATTACAATTTTTCTTGTAAAATTTTACACAGTTCTAGGATTTACTTATAATATATAAGATCTAACTTCATGCCAAATTTCATGAAGCTAGGCCAACGGGAAGTACCCCAGAAGTTATCAGTCCGTTGCGCAAAGTATGGAGTTGTGCGGTAAAATGATATTAAACCGATTTAACATAACACACATTCACGCCTTTTTCCCGAAGGGGTAGGCAGAGGTGTACCCAGGACTCAGTCCCATAGTAGATACACCCACATTTCGCCAGTATGTTATTGGTCCCATGTAATAGGGGGCGAGCCTATTGCCATTGTACCATATTATTATTATTATATATTATTATTAATTATAATATTGGATTTTTCCATTAGGAATTATCTCAATAACTGCCTGGAGTCTGGAACTGTGCCCGGTATATGGCAATAGGCTCGCCCCCTATTACATGGGACCAATAACATACTGGCGAAATGTGAGTGTATCTACTATGGGACTGAGACCTGGGTACACCTCTGCCTACCCCTTCGGGAAAAAGGCGTGAATGTATGTTATGTTATGATACTTACGAAGCCATAGCAGCTTCCTCGAAGGCTGTATAGTTTCCGTCCCCGTTGGCCCGAGAATTTCGTTCATCTTGCATCCATTGCTCTGAAGCATATTGAGCTTTGAAGTAATCTGGCTCCTGGAACAGTAGATATACAATATTCTTTAAAGAGGGCGCTGAATGCAAAAAATTGGGCAATAAGTGTATTTTTAAATATTATTTATGTATTTTTAATAGGTGTTTTTTTTTTTGTAGTGGTAGGCCTCTATTGCAGGGGGCCGCCTGGGGAAGTACCACACCTTTGCCAGTTATTCATCCGCCAAGCAGTAATGTGCAAACAATACTGTTTTCCGGTATGAAGGGCAATGTTACCAGCGAAATTACTGGGCATGATGAGATTCAACAACTCATATCTCAGGGTGACAGGCGCAGTGCAGTGCCGCGCAGAATTGTGAATTTTTAATACACTGGGTGGCACTGTGTCTGATATGGGCAATCATGGTGCTTACAATCAGGCACCTGATTTGCTCGTCTTGTCACTCACTATCTAAAAAAACGCATTCTTTAATAAGAACAAACGCATATTATGTTTCGTTTAGAAAAATACTACAGGTAGAGGACAATCCTGTAGTAATGGAGTAGCCGAATAGAATTTAGAAAAATAGTCTGGTCTCTTTAAAAAAAAAAAAAATCATAACACCCACAAATATTACTGTTTTTTAAATCGCTCAGAATCAGCGATAACACCCCATTATGTTTTATTAATTAAATAGTCAGACTTAATATTATACTAGCGAAATTACTTGCCATGACGAGATTCAACAACTAATATCTCAGGGTGACAGGCCTGTATCATTGACCTTCAGACCGGAACACAGTAATGTTTGCACATCACTGCTTGGCGGATGAATAACTGGCAAAGGTGTGGTACTTCTCCAGGCGGGCCCCTGGAAGAGAGGCCTACCACTACAAGTTTGGACGGTTTTGCACAAATAAACCTGCAAATGTGAACTCACATGTTCCTCCCAAGGCTCCAGCTCAGTGAAGCTGGGCCACGGGTCCCGGGTGTAGTGCGCGTGGTCGGGCTCCCGGGCGCGCGCGGCCGCGGGGGACAGGTACAGCTCCTGCAGCCGCGGGACCCAGCCCAGGGCCGACACCTCCGAGTCGCCCACTGGTGACCCACGGAGATCCAACACCTACAGTCCAACAGACTCTATAATAATATATTTCTTTTAATTTTTTTTTTAATATGGGACAACTTCCACACACGGTCATCTGGTCCCAAACTAGGCTAGAAGCCTGTACTATGGTAACCGGATGACTGATATACATACTTATATACGCTTATAACACACAGAGACAGATCAAACAGACATGTTCATGCACACAATTGATCTGGCCGGGGATCGTACCCGGGCCCTGCGGCACAGAAAGCAGAGTTACTACCATCTGAGCCAACGAGGCTGTCATTTTGAATTTATTAGAACAGATAATAATACTACGTATAGAATGGACACTGTCATCCGCCCACCAATCGGGCCTTCCTCACCCCGCGAGCGAGATTGAGCTCTCCACGAGCCCCACTTCTATGGGAAATCACCTCACGCACACTCTTGCATGTGTACAAGACTCCGTGTGTGCAGTGTCTGTGTAATAGGTAGTTCTAGCGCGGCTTTTGTATGGGATTGAGTCGAGTGTCCGGGGTGTGTTTATAGTTTATACTCTTACCAGAACGGGTCACCCCAATTACGCTGCTCGAGTCAATTCATATGTTATGTGGACAACCCATATTGTCACAGTTTCAGGTCGACAAGATTCCTCCGCGGCTCCGACATGAGCTAACGACTGCTCCCTACATATCTTATAGGGAACAACCGATATGATATTGTAAGAAAATAGAATAGAATTAATATAAATTTATAAACTTAATGTAATAAAAATTCGAATTCCTAATTTTCGAATTTTATATCTTCGAATTTTTAATATTCGGCTTCTAATTTCCGAATTTTATCATTTCGAATTTGCAATTTTCAATTTTATATTTTTTAATTTCTAATTTCAATTTTTTAATATTATATTTTCGATTTTTTTTAATTTTTAATTTTCGAATTTTATTATGTCGAATTTTTAATTTCCGAATTTTTAATTTTCTAATTTCTAATTTTCGTATTTTTAATTTTCGAATTGTTAATTTTTCGAATGTCTAATTTTCGAAAACATACAATGAATACTTATTTTATTTATTATCTACACCATACAATTTGTTGTTTTTGTTCACTGACAGGACAGATTGTACATACCTTTAAAGCCTTGAATCCGTATCGTGTAGCGAGCGATGCGTAGGCCACGAACTCTGTCAGTTTGAGACACTCTTGCATTACTAATTTAGACAGTTTCTCCACCTTGCTTAGAGGCAACATGCACGCAGGCTCTATCCAATCGCACAAGGACACGTCTAACTCCTGAAAACATTAATACAATTAAATATTTGATTATTTTTTTCATCAATGGAAAGATCATAATATATAAAATTAGTAAGGAAACTTTTTTAATTTTTTATATATTCGCTAGAATTACAAAGTTATATCAAATTAAGAAATGTTTTTTAATCCAGTACCGAAAACACACCACGAGCTCGTGTCCTGTAGTGACGTCACAATGTTATAAAGTACCATACATAACTATAACATAATGACGTCACAATCCCGGCGCCCGCTCGTAGCGCGTTCGTGATCAAGTGACTGTTATTGTAATTTTATCAATTTTGAATTGCTTATAATTAAATTTATTAAAAAATATATTTTAAGTGATTTTTTAATCAAATGATGCATAATTTTCATTAAACTTTCAAAATAAATTTAAAATACGATTTTTTTTTCAATACTCAGTTGATCATCATCATCATCAGCCGGAAGACGTCCACTGCTGAACACGGGCCTCCCATATAGAACGCCATTAACTATTCATATGGGGGACTAGCTAAAACTAGAAATTTAGTATGCAGGTAACTTAGACCGTGGATTAACACATAGGGTACTTTTTTACCGTATCGATATTCCTACGGGAACGAAGTCTATGCGAGTGGAATCGCGGGGAACAGCTATTATAAATGCGAAAGTTTGTGAGGATGGATGGATGTTTGTTACTCTTTCACGCCAAAACTACCGAACTGATTTTGCAGAAATTCGGCATGTATAAAGTTTAGACTCTAAAATAACACAAAGGGCTTTTCCCGTTGAATTCCCGTGGGAATATCGGGGGCGATATTCCCACGGGAATTCAACGCGAGTAAAACCGCGGGGTCATAGCTAGTAATAAAATAAGACACTCACCTCTAGATGTATAAGGCGGTCTTGTATTTTGAACAGAAATGATTTCTCCAAATTGAAGCATTTTGTACCACGGAGCGACAACTTCTTCAAGGACCACGGGAACATTGCGATCGTGGTCTGAAAATTGTGTTTAATAAAGTTATTATTAGGCAATATAACAATATTAAGAGGCTTTAGACCATAGGTGGGCAACAGGCGGACCGCGGTCCATATCCGGACCGAGAAACTTCCAATTCAGGACCGCCAAAAGTTGTGCAGTTTTAAAAATAGCTATTGAATTTAAAAATAATATATTAAATAGGATCATGCCATATTTTAAGTTAGCTATTCACTTTCTCGACTCGTTATAAAGAAGATTTTGTGTCAATATGTGAAATGTATTACAATATTATACTATTTAATAAAAACTCTCTCGATCACATCACTGGACCGCGACACTGTGTGCCTTAGTTTTTGGACCTCGATAAAAAATTTCAGCAATAATCGGACCAGATTAGAAATTACTTCCCGACCCCATCTCGCGCATATAACAGTTTTTTAAGCTAATTTGTCAATTTAATAGTATAAAAGTATGAAAAAGGTGCAATAGGCATGAGAAAATTAATTGAACTTATATTTTAATTTTTTCATCAAAAGGGCACGTCAAATTACGTGGTACTTTATTCCTAGAGAGTAATAGACTCGAAATAACACGTCTTTTCGTGAGATGTAAAATTAAATAATACAATTTCGGTGTCTACAACCTAAACTAGAATGTGTTCATTATCGGAGCTGTGCTCGCTCCCACCCCAGTACTCCGCATGCTGGCGACAGTACGCAGCACACGTGAGACCGTGGGCGAGGTCAGTCGGGGCGAAGACACCGAGCGACCAATGGAGCGCCTCTCCCGTCGCACCTCACTCCGTTACCAAACAGATCTAAAAATCGATTTCTGCGCATTCAAAGTCAGCGCTATCAAACCGTGACGCGACCCGTATCAGCGCCCAGCTTCCTAGCGTCCGTGGTCCAGCGGGAATATGTCCGGCTTTAAATCCGGAGTCCCTGGATGGAATCTCACCATGTGGACTTTTCACCTGCGCGCTACCGTGTTTCGTATGTCACGTTAAACTGTAGTTGTCCATGTAGTTCCGTATAAGATATGTAGGGGGCAGTCGTTAGCTCATGTAGGAGCCGCGGAGGAATCTTGTCGACCTGAAACTGTGACAATATGGGTTGTCCACATAACCCATATGAATTGACTCGAGTAGTGTAATAGGGGTAACCCGTTCTGTTAGTTTGAATTTAAATTATAATTTTTTTTTATGATAATGAATAACAAGACGAGCAAATCAGTTGCCTGATGGTAAGCATCATGATTGCCCATATCAGACACAGTGCTACCCAGTGTTTTAAAATTCAAAAATTCTGCGCGGCACTGCACTGCGCCTGTCACCCTGAGATATTAGTTGTTGAATCTCATCATGCCCAGTAATTTCGCTGGTAACATTGCTTATTATAATTCTTTGAATTCCAAACCCGTTCCCTTTAGACTTGTACATTTATAAACGTGTCCGTACCGTAAAATACCCAATGTTACTCACCGTACCACAGTCGATAACGCAGAAATCCAGTGATAGCTCGGTCAGGTTGGTGCACAAACACGCCAGCCTGTTCAGGGCCGGTGCTGAGAGGGTTACTTGAGGCCCCGGACATGTACGACCGAATGTCTCCGGATTAATGTCCTTGGGACGGGGGGGTGGGGCTTGTTCCGGCCAGAATGGGAATCCACCGCCATATCTGCAACAAATTATAACACACCTGCATTAGGATTCCCTTTAATTTTTTATTAAGATAGTGAGTAACAAGACGAGCATACCAGGTGCCTGATGGTAAGCATCATGATTGCCCATATCAGACACAGTGCCACCCAGTGTTTTTAAATTCAGAATTCTGCGCGGCACTGCACTGCGCCTGTCACCCTGAGATATGAGTTGTTGAATCTCATCATGTCCAGTAATTTAGCTGGTAACATTGCCCTTCATACCGGAACACAGTAATGTTTGCACATTACTGCTTGGCGGATGAATAACTGGCAAAGGTGTGGTACTTCCCCAGGCGGGCCCCTGCAAAAGAGGCCTACCACTACAAAAAAGGGTTTTTATTATTATTTATTATATGTAAACTTTTGATCACAATAGTGTTATATATAGACAGCCTCGTTGACTCAGATGGTAGTAACTCTGCTTTCTGTGCCGCAGGCCCCGGTGTCAATTCCCAGCCAGATCAAACATTTGTGTGCATGAACATGTCTGTGTTGATCTGTCCCTGTGTGTTATAAACGAATATAAGTATGTATATCAGTCATCTGGTTACCATAGTACAGGCTTCTAGCCTAGTTTGGGACCAGATGACCGTGTGTGGAAGTTGTCCCATATTAACATAACATACATAACATACATTCACGCCTTTTTCCCGAAGGGGTAGGCAGAGGTGTACCCAGGACTCAGTCCCATAGTAGATACACCCACATTTCGCCAGTATGTTATTGGTCCCATGTAATAGGGGGCGAGCCTATTGATATCTACCGGGCACAGTTCCAGTGTCCCATATATACATATGTATGTCCCATATTATTATTATTATTATAATATATACTTTTTATTACCTGCGCAAAGCTGCCGCCGAAACTCTATACATTTGTGCTGTATTTGTATTTCCTGGAGATGAACTCTGACTTTCATTTATGGACTCTGAAATATAAGTTCATTATACATAAACCAACCCGCCTGCCAAGCTTGGTGATTACTACAAAATCACCCCATATTAATAGTTTTTAGGCCTCGGTGACGTAGAGGGCGCATGCTCGACTGCCAATCAAGAGGTCCCGGGTTGGATCCCCAGGTCAGGCAAAGTGTTAAATATTGGATTTTCCATTAGGAATCATCTCAATAACTGCCTGGAGTCTGGAACTGTGCCCGGTAGATGGCAATAGGCTCGCCCCCTATTACATGAGACCAATAACATACTGGCGAAATGTGGGTGTGCCTACTATGGGACTGAGTCCTGGGTACACCTCTGCCTACCCCTTCGGGAAAAAGGCGTGAATGTATGTTATGTTTATGTTATTAATAGTTTATAGCGTTCTATGGACACAGAACAGATAATAATACTACGTATAGAATGGACACTGTCATCCGCCCACCAATCGGGCCTTCCTCACCCCGCGAGCGAGATTGAGCTCTCCACGAGCCCCCGTAAGCTCGGCACACACCTCACATTCACTAATGCGCGTGTACAAAACTCCACGTGAGCTGTGTCTGTGTAGTAGGTAGTCATATCGTGACTTTTTTATGGGAATTGAGTAGAGTGTGTACCGGTATTGCGGGCAAAGTTGATGTATACATACCATCCTTCGATTGATCTGATTCTTCACGAGATCCGCTCATAAAACCCAAACATCTGAAAACGAAAGCAAATTAGTATTAGGAGAAAAGCCAATAATAATATTATTATAATTACACTGCTCGAGTCAATTCATATGTGTTATGTGGACAACCCATATTGTCACAGTTTCAGGTCGACAAGATTCCTCCGCGGCTCCGACATGAGCTAACGACTGCCCCCTACATATCTTATACGGAACTATACGGACTACTACAGTTTAACGTGCACTACGAAACACGGTAGCGCGCAGGTGGAAAGTCTACATGTGAGATTCGATCCAGGATTCAAAGCCGGCCATATTTTCAACGACAACAACGAGTCTCAGGACATAATATGTATATGATTATATCTCCACGTTAGAGTGAATGGATTTTTCATTAGGCATTATTAAATTGCCGTGAGGTTACCGGCTTTAGAATAGTACCTCCCCCTCTCTCTCCGTGGTTGCCGTAAGAGCCGGCTACGGGCTATAGGATCCAGAGGACGGGCAGCAGCGTCCTCTACGTACAACCATCAAACTGCGCTCGCCAACCCGCCTGCCAAGCGTGGCGAGTATTGGCAACAACCCCCCTTATGGGGGAGGCCTATGTACAGCAGTGGACTTCCAACGGCTGGATGATGATAAACAATACAATAACAATATAATTTAAACAATAATAATAACAATAATTTTCGAGCGACATAACAATTTTTTTGTAGTGGTAGGCCTCTTTTGCAGGGGGCCGCCTGGGGAAGTACCACACCTTTGCCAATTATTCATCCGCCAAGCAGTAATGTGCAAACCAGTATTGTGTGTGGTTTTAAGTAATTAATCTGATAATATGTTTAAAAGCCAACGCGTTCATATAACATAACATAACATACATTCACGCCTTTTTTCCCGAAGGGGTAGGCAGAGGTGTTCCCAGGACTCAGTCCCATAGTAGATACACCCACATTTCGCCAGTATGTTATTGGTCCCATGTAATAGGGGGCGAGCCTATTGCCATCTACCGGGCACAGTTCCAGACTCCAGGCAGTTATTGAGATAATTCCTAATGGAAAAATCCAATATTTATCACTTTGCCTGACCTGGGGATCGAAACCGGGACCTCTTGATTGGCAGTCGAGCATGCGCCCTCTACGCCACCGAGGCAGTCATATATTTTTACAATAAAATTAAAATTGTAATGTAAGGACGGCGAGGCCCAGGAACCAACACCTCCTTTGGTCGGGAAATAGAAACTCACCCCCTTGACTCCCTCGCGTATCCGCTCAGCATCAGCGATGTGGTGTGCACAGACAGTGCGTGTGTTAGTAGCCAGCGCACGCGCCGCGTCCCACTGGGGGCGGCGCGAGCGTCCACACGCTGCCATAGTGTGCGGTCCAGAATCAGGGTGCCCAGACGTGGACATGAACTGTCGAATGAAAAAATTATGTAATATGTACTCAAAGTATTGTAAAAGCGTATATGACTGCCTCGGTGGCGTAGAGGGCGCATGCTCGACTGCCAATCAAGAGGTCCCGGTTTCGATCCCCAGGTCAGGCAGTGTTAAATATTGGATTTTTCCATCAGGAATTATCTCAATAACTGCCTGGAGTCTGGAACTGTGCCCGGTAGATGGCAATAGGCTCGCCCCCTATAACATGGGACCAATAACGTACTGGCGAAATGTGGGTGTATCTACTATGGGACTGAGTCCTGGGAACACCTCTGCCTAATTTTCTCAGAGCGGTGTGGCAATCCTGTTGCACTTACTGTTACAAATAGTTCAAATAAAATAATAATTTTGTTAATATAAAAATGGCATGGAGCAGTGTCCATGGTGTATATGGTGTATAAATAAAAAAATAAAAAAAAAATAAAATGATACACGACGTGTACGAAAATATTTTTTTTATAAATAAGCGGTCTAATAAAAGAAAAAAAAACATACATTCACGCTTTTTTTTCCGAAGGGGTAGGCAGAGGTGTACTCAGGACTCAGACCCATAGTAGATACACCCACATTTCGCCAGTATGTTATTGGTCCCATGTAATAGAGGGCGAGCCTATTGCCATCTACCGGGCACAGTTCCAGACTCCAGAATTATTGAGATAATTCCTAATGGAAAAATCCAATATTTAACACTTTGTCTGACCTGGGGATCGAACCCGGGACCTCTTGATTGGCAGTCGAGCATGCGCTATCTAAGCCACCGAGGCAGTCTCGAGCATGCGTCCATCAAATAAAGAGACAAAAAAACAAAATTATCCTTATATTATAAATCTCAAATCACAGTACAATGTAAAAAATTACGTTTGCAAGAGGTGACCAAAACGCGAGCGTGTTCTAACTCGACTCCAACGCCATCTAGCTGGGGCTGTTTTTTTGTTCCGTTTTCACGCTAAAACTACTGTTACAGGTAGGGTTACCAGATGTAAAAATCAAAAGACCGGAGAAAAGGCCTGATTACCATGGAAAAGTCCTGAAATTTTATACAGTTTGAGAATTTTCTCTCAAAAACGTATTATTATCGTTTTATACACTGCGGATCTAGCTCACGCGTTGCAACTTGCACATCGCAATATAATAATACCAAAAGAAGATTATTTTTAGTTTGTTTTACTTGGATAAATAAGTATTGATTTTAACTGTTCAATTGTTGCCAAAAGAAGATTATTTTTAGTTTGTTTTACTTGGATAAATAAGTATTGATTTTAACTGCAATTGTTATCTACCCAAGAGAAGATTATTTTTAGTTTGTTTTACTTAGATAAATAAGTATTGATTTTAACTGTTTAATTGTTACCAAAAGAAGATTATTTTAGTTGGTTTAACTTTTAATTAAAGACTTTAAAATGTAACCTGTGTTTTATTGAAAATCCTGAGATTTCACGAGATTTGCAAAATCCGGCCGCAATCCTGAGAAAAGTCGAAAATTCCTGTAATCTCAGGACAAATCCTGAGATATGGTAACCCTAGTTACAGCGCAGTGACTATACATATTTCATAATAATTGTGCCCCGCGGGTTCACAAGCGTATTCTTCGTTCCCGTGGGAATATCGGGATAGAAAGTACCCCATGTCCTATGTGTTATTCCAGGATCTAAACTATCTACATAGGCACTGAATTTCAGGCCAATCGGATCAGTAGTCTTGGCGTGAAAGAGTACCAAACATCCATACAAACTTTTACTTTTATATTAGTAGAATAATCAATCTGAAAGGGCTGCTGAAATTCTTCGGAGAGCTAGGGTGGCTCGAGTGAGGAATCACACCCCACCCATACGCAAAATAGGCGCATTGTCGTCGTGTTGCGGAGAACTGCCTGCGTATTTGACTTGACTTTACTTAGTAGGATAATACAGCAAGAGATTAATTTCGACCATTTTTACATAATATCACATATTAAGACATTTTTTTTTTTTTTTTCTTTTTGTAGTCTGCTTCTTGGCAATCTGTCTGGGCAACAATAATCCAAGCTGCTGTTTGATGATCTCACAGTGTCATGTCGTGTTTATCAGGAGATTTGTCCATTGAGTCATCTCTCATTCTTTGGGCACGAATCTTGCTGCTAGTCCATGTATGTTATGGCGTTTCAGCCGGGACATATTAAGACATATAAACTTAATATTTTAAGCTATAAGTAAAGAGTGATTGGTCGGCAATGGGCGGCCTTATCGCTTAAAGCAATAATATTCTAAAGAGAAGCACACAGCGCATAGCAAATGTCAATTTGCATTTATATTCTGTTTAAGTTAACCCGTCTTTTACAGACTGATGACAATAAAAGATTTTTCAGGAAAAACTTGCCAGAATTTTATATAAATTGTTAAAGCTATTTTAGAATAAACCGGCAAGCGCAGCATAGGACGTCCACCTAGAAGGTGGACAGACAATCTGATAAAAATTTACAGTTGACAGCCTTATTGGCTCAGGAGGCAGTAACTCTGCTTTCTGTGCCGCAGGCCCCGGGTTCGATCCCCTGCCAGGTCAAATATGTGAGCATGAACATGTTTGATCTGTGTCTGGGTGTTATAAACTTACATAAGTATGTATATCAGTCATCTGGTAACCATAGTACAGGCTTCTAGCCTAGTTTGGGACCAGATGACTGCATGTGGAAGTTGTCCCATATTATATTATTATTAACCACGCCTCTGTCCCGAAGGGCAGGCAGATGTGAACCCAGGTCTCAGTCCCATAGTAGGCACACTAGCATTTCCCCAGTATGTTATTGGTTCCATGTAATAGGGGGCGCCGTGAAATGTTCATGCACACAAATATTTGGCCTGGCCGTGGATCAAACCCGGGCCTACGGCACAGAGAGCAGAGTTACTACCTGCTGAGCCAACGAGGCTGTCAAATTGTATTTAATTGATTGTATTTAATGTTATGGTTAGAATTCCATACAAAATTCAACACAAGATAAAACTTACAATCCCAAAGCTTTCAAGTCCCTTGGAGAGCAGTATCTGAGGATGTAGAGCAGGACATCATCTGAGAGGTCAAGGAGGTTGGTGGTGCCTGTATAGGCTGGTGCTGCGGCCTCCTTGCTCAGAACTTCTACGAAAAATTGTATATGTATTAAAATCCTACTATAAAGTTTATGAGGATGGATGGATGGATGAAAACTACTGAACCAACTGGGCTGAAATTCGGTATGACCATAGTTTAGACCCTGGAATAACACATAGGGTACTTTTTATTCCGATATTCCCATGGGAACAAAACCCATGCGGGTGACAGTATGACACCCGCATGACAGACAGGGTGCGGGGCACAGTAGTTTTGATTAAAAAATTGAGTAAAAAGAAATGTTTGGACTGCCTTGGTGGTGTAGAGGTCCCAAGAGCAACTGCATCATGAGGTCCCGGGTTCGATCTCCAGGTCGGGCAAAAACTGTTATTGAATTTTTCAATTTGGAATTTCTTCAATGACCTGGACTCGGGAACTTTGTTCTGTAGATGGCATAATATGATCAACCCCTATTACATGGGCTCAAAAACATACCTGGGGAAGTGTGGGTGTACCTACTATGGGAGTAGGTCCTGGTTACACCTCTGCCTACCCCTTCGGGGAAAAGGTGTGTTGTTATGTTGAAAAATATTTCATATATTATAATAGGTATTAATATTAGTTATAATCTTAATCTTTAACACCAAGCATTATAATGTATAATAGATATTATGTGATCACATCCATAGTTTAAAATTAGATTTTTAATGGCGCTGTCCAAAGCATATTCACCCTCTCGCTCACACATACCCACATTTTGGAAGATCTAAAAAATACTACATGTAATTATGTAAAATAAAGACAACTAGGTTCTAGAAAATAACAATACAAAGATTTAGTAAAAAATCCAATTTAATCCAAACAAGTTTTCAGTGCCTTTTTAGTTTTCTAAGATTTTTTCTTTGTGCAGGTTTTTATACATGAAAACTCGAACATGAGAATTAGATTTTTCAATGAATTTTTTTAATGAAATGTATGGTTATTTTCTAGAACCTATTTATCTTTATTTTACGTACCTAATTACATGTAGTATTTTTTATATCCTCAAAAATGTGGGTATGTGTAAACGAGAGGGCGAGTTTTTTTTAATATGTTTTGTTTTTCAAGTGCCAAGTATTTAACAATTCTTATATGATTTCAGTGCAGTATTGATTCATAATTTATTTGAATAATACAAGGACAATACAAGAATTTATGAATAAATAGTTAAATATGCGTTGGTATGAAATCTACCCTACACTTGCGAAAAATGAAAATGTATGTACAAAAGAGTTATCATACCATCTTGAACGTATCCGCTATCATCCAATTCTTGCTTCGGCCCACTCTCAGGATTCAGGGAACCCATTTCATAAGGTTTTTTGAAAAAAAATCACTTCGCGACAGAAGTGCGATGGAAATGACTCGGTGCTTCTACATCAATACACGTTGTTACATTAAATTACACACCAAACAAAGAAGCTCGCACAAAGATGGCAATTGTGAGCCGCAATAATAAACAATAAATGATTTGGAAAGCTTCCAAAACCTGAATATCGGAAACGAGACGGCGGGCAGCGAATCGAGCGCGTCCAACACAAATCACAAAACCAAATACATTTTGCTTGACAACTTTGACAACGAACAAAAATCGATCGCTTTGACAGGAAATTGCACAGAATAAAAATTGGACTAGTGATGTGCTTAATGATCGCAATAAAACCGTCAGTATAGTAGATTAATCATCCAGAATCTACATGAGAATCTACATTATATCTTTAATTTATTGATTCATTGTGATTTAAAATTTACGACATTATTTATAATTATGATTAATAATATAGAGGTTCAGCCCCGGTAGCACAGTGATCAGGGAAAACAAAGTCCCTGGGGGTTATAACGAGACAGCAGTGAATTGTTCGGGCGCGAAAGAAAGAATAAACGGGGAAAATTAGTTATCCCCGTGCCCTATTATATGCTCAGTGCCCGTGCCATGCTAGGCGGGCTGGAGCAAACATTCATTTTCTTTATGAATGTTGAGTAGGCAGTCTACAGCCCCGCTGGCAGTGACCAGTGCCATGCTAGGCGCGTAGCACGGGTCTACAGCAAGGATTAACGTTTGGTCTGCAGTCTACAAGAAACAGCCAACCGCAGATCATAATAATAGTACTACTTGCGGTACTATGTACTACACTACGTACGGCAAATCATTAATGCCATATTTTTAAAATATGAAATGTATTAATAGCGCGGCGATCTACGAAAAGAAGAAAATAACAAAGTTTGACACTACTTACACTAATGACATTGACAATTTTGACGAATTTCTTTCAAGACGACGTGCAAGTGAGAGCACGTTGTTTTTATTTTCAATTTTCATTTTACAAAATAAATTGGAATGGCAAAATCAATACGCAGCAAATGGAAGCGGAAATGTCGAGCAATAAAGCGGGAACGTTATGCTGTGAAAGAATTGGCTCGGTTAAAGAAAATGCTTGGCATAAAAGAGGAGCAAAAGAAGGATGGTGAGGAATCAACACAAGAACAGGTTATGGAGACTGATCAAGTGATCTTCTTGGATGCGGGAGCTATAAAGAAGGATAAAGAAAAGAAAAACAAACGTAAAAAGAAGATAGCCGTCGCCGAGGAACATGAAGAAGACGTCGCAATGAGCTCTGATGATGAAAACATTGAAGTTGACGGAGAGGACGGCAAAAAACGCATTTTCAACTCAAAAACCCTAAAAGACCAAAACGGACAGTACCCTGTGTGGCTTCACAAGAGAAAAATTGCGAAAATCAATAAAGTTGGCAAGAAAAACTTGAAGAAACGGTCGAAAAAGCGAAAACAGCGATAGTGGAGTGATATTAAATTCATAATTATTACGGCAAATTATTCCAAGCAATGTTTAGGTGGACAGTTATATTATTTACACTCCGTAACTCGTTTTTTGTGCAGAGAAAATCAAGTGATTTTCCCTGAATTCCGCCCAAGTATACTAAGTGCACAGGTACACTCACATTATTAAATAATAATTACAGCATAAAATGTTAAATTGCACATATTTTTATATCTTACATAAAACCATTCTTTGGTGATTTTTTCAACTAAGAAATGCAATCATGCAATGTGTTAATAAAAGTAAACAAAATATTTTCTACTTTTTTATTTCGGTCACGAAAACTATAATTTATCAATCCACTAGGAACTGGGATCTAGGATCTTAAAAAAACTGATTATAAACTAAGAATTTTAACATGTCTCTTTGATTTCAATTTAACACTTAAGGCCGTGTGATTCCCAGTGAGTGAATGAGTAACAAACATCCATCCATCTATACAAACTTTCGCATTTATAATACAAGTGTGATGCAATTAATCTGTAGATAAATGGGACCTTGAAGAACATGTGGGTCTAATTCCTTAAATTCATATGGATCGCATCAGTGGAGTTTGTGGGTTGGTGGCTTTTTCGTACCATACAATTATGCCATTGCATTTTCATCTGTGCTGAACTTGAGACATAGACAACTCGCTATAATAGATGATGCTTAGGTGTGGACTCACCAAGACAGTGCAGTGTCACTGCATAATAGCCAGCCGTGGCCCTATTCATTTCTCATTCAATTCAAAGCATTCAAATGTTGTTTTACTAAAATAATTCATGAATGAAATCTCTTAGGTTATTATTTTCGTCATGATCTTTCTTCAAAAACAATAATACAAAAGTCTACTTATATTTTCTAATTAAAATGGTTTATAACTATCAGCTCTGATGAAAGCCTTCTGCAGTTCTTGGATATGTGATTCAGAGGTAATATGCCTCATTATATACATGTTTGAGATCACCACATTGCAGATTGTGCAAAATGATGTGTCGTTGCTAAGCTGAAACAATTTAAAAAAGATACTTAATAGTTATCACATAGGTAATATTTTCTCTACGGTAAGGCTGAAGGCTAAGGTAGATTATGATATACTTTGCCAATACATTACAACTTTTCCCAATTTGATAATATTTTGAGCATTGAAAGAAAAAATTACGATTGAACATAATTCTCTACCTACCTCCCGAACTAGATTTTCAGAGTATCGCGCGATATGAGGGCACATTTCGAGCTTCTTCATGTGATCAGCAGATTTTTTATGTTTCTCCTTAAAATAAGAGTCCAGCTCAATTACATCTTCGCAGAATACACATTTATAAGTACCGCCAGCAGTTATCACGCCGTGGTAAGCGTCTGAAGACACCACGAGCTTCCGTTCATCTTTTAACGTGACTATCACAAACTGCAATTTTGCTGGAACACTTTTTACGTCCTTGCTGCGGCTTTCCTGCCGTTGGGTGATAAACTTCGGTTGCCTCAGCGCTGGTACGGACATTGTATAAAAGTTTTCACAACAGAAAAGTTAAGGTTGATCAGAGTATCAGAGAACAACCATTAGAATTTATAAGTTCGCGCGTGGGTATGAAAATTAAAAATTGGCAGAAAATGAAAATGGCAGCTGTCATCTGTCATTCTGTCACTTCCGACTTTCGGATTCCGGATCTTCTTTTTTTATCTAATTCTATAGTGATGTCCAAATGTTCCAAGAAATCGATTACAATTTAACGATTGTGAATAACATTATATTTAACGCGTGCGGAGTGTGTGACAGTGTGACCTCTGTTTTTTTTTTGTATTTAATAGTATATTATTTATGTATACATAAATCCGGTGACTGGTATGCATTATAGTGTATTTGGTCATAATAATAATATTTCTTTCAGTTGAAATGTTATGAAGCCGGCAATAAAACATTTTAACTGACCATAAAATAAATTTGATAAATTCTTATTATACATGTATAAGTATAGTTTCTTTGGGGTTCCTGTGAAATATGCGTTTCTCAAACTTCTATAATATCTCATGTATGTGCATTGAATCGTATAAAATAGTTAGTTTTTCAGCATTGTAAACACAAGTTCTTTTCCAGGTTTAATTTTCATCTGTTGTGCACTACAAAAAACCGCTGTCTCTGGTGATAAATCAAAACATGTCTACTTTCAAATAGATGAATTCATTAAACAATTAATGACCTCAGACAAGTTTGAAGAGTTAGCTGACATTATTGCAGACAAAGCTGTAGAAAAAATTAAAAACATGGAGAGTGGTGTTACTACCCCTTTGAAATCAAAGGCTCTAAGGGATAGACCAATACAAAAGAAAACACTTTTATCACAAGATCCAAACGGCAATAGAGATCAAGTAAAATCAGGATACAACAAAAAAAGGAAACAAAAACTTTCAAAGCCAAAACAGTTCGGCAAAATAGACACCCAAGCATTTCTCCAAAAGCATCTCACTTCGAAAGAACTGGAGTTAAACTTTAAACATTTAACTGGAGAATTAGAAAAACATAAAACGGACGATAAACATAACGCACCAATGGAAAAACCTCACCGTAATGAAAAACACAAGACGTACAATGAAAATGAGAGAGATGTTGTAAAGGATAATATGAAAGATGATGTTAAACGTGATGTTTTAATAAATGATGATAAGAAGAATGATGACTCGAAAGCAAACAAGGAAGGTAGTCTTGAAAAACGAATTAACACTTCAAAGGAAAAGAAAATAACTTTGGACGGTAGCACTGAAGATAGCATACACGAAAAATCCAGTTTCCATGAGGAAAAAAAGTCATCCGAAGAATTAAAAAATTCAAACATTTCTGAGTCTCCTAAAGAAAATAAGTATGCACACAGAGATAGTCCCAAATTAAAGTTATATTCGGACGATGACAATACCGAGAAAAAAATAAGAAAAGAATCTAGTACGAGTTTAAAATATCAAAATGAGAAAGTAACTGAAGTAAATCAGGATTTCACAAACCCAATATCTTCGTCAAAGGAGATTCTTGAAATAGGAATAAATCGGGCGTATAGCAATGAAAACGTTGTTTCTAATCCAAACATAACCAAAGCACTGGAACAGAAGAGCTCAAGAAAATTAATTCACAGACAAAATAAGCGAAAGATACGTGTTGAGAATGGAAAGATGTACACTTTCAATTCTTCACCAGATTACGCTGAATATCATGAAAACAGACATTAATATCCGTTTTCAGAAAATTAAATATAAGAAATTAAACTAATAATATAATTAATGTGAATACATTTTATGGCAAATGGAACCACCATATTATGATAGTATTTTTTTTTATTAGACCATGTCGTATGATTTGGGATGATATAATGTACCTAATAACTTTATTATCCATCCCAACCCCTACGCCACAACTCCTAGTTCCTAATAATATTATAAATGCGAAAGTTTGTGAGGATGGATGTTTGTTACTCTTTCACGCAAAAACTTCTGAACCGATTGGGCTGTAATTCGGTATGTACAATGTACATAATATAGATAGTTTAGACCCTGTAATGACACATAGAACATAAAGTACTTTTATCCCTATATTCCCACGGGAACGAAGACTACGCGGGTGAAACCGCGGGGTTATAAATGCGAAAGTTTGTGAGGATGGATGGATGTTTGTTGCTCTTTCACGCAAAAACTACTGAATGGATTTCTCAATTTATTTGATTGAGTGAATGTTATTGTATCAAAAATATTAAATGAAAGAAAACTGACGTTCCGTAACATTGTATAATTATTTCAAAATACTACAACATTGTATAATTACTACAATATCAAAGTTTAAGCTAAATTTTCTAATCAGAACTTTAATCCAATGGACTTAACTTGATCGATTTCAATATATATAATATTGAAATCGATCAAATACATATTATGCAAACAAATAGATTTATCGTGAGTATCCAACTCGTACCGAGTCGTATGGTTCATCACTAGTTACGTCGCGAACACAGATCACTTTATTGTCGCGAAGACAGTAAATGTCAAAACGGGCCTCTTATTTGTTTTTATGATTACTGTTTACATTATTTTCTACAAATTCTTCAAAAGTTTGTGATTTTTTGTTACCTTTAGAATAATAATAGAATTCAAGTCTTCTTAGATATCATTATCGTGGCTGTGTTTCATTTATTGATCAACAGTTTATGTGTCCGTGTGTCGTCCTACAGTCCACATATCTACAGACGTAGTAGGTATGTACACAATCTTCTTTGCACCTCTGTTTTGTATCTCATATCATCATCCTCACTCCTTATATCCCGTCAGCTTGTACGAGGGGAGGTCAAAAAGGGTAGTTATTTTTACCTGTCGCTACTTGTTGACTCAATACAATTATAAATACTAAGTTTCAGCCCAATCGGTTCATAAACCTTTGAGATATCGCTGGATAAACAAGTCAATCGGGTAGAAAATATCAACTATGGAGAAAATTGAGTATCGTGCCGTGATTGAGTTTCTCA
Source organism: Hemistola chrysoprasaria (assembly GCA_947063395.1). Taxonomy (NCBI): domain Eukaryota; kingdom Metazoa; phylum Arthropoda; class Insecta; order Lepidoptera; family Geometridae; genus Hemistola; species Hemistola chrysoprasaria. Next base: position 4,610,793 of record OX346738.1, on the reverse strand, counting down.
CTAAGCAAGGAAAAACACCTCAGAACATTATGGAAGAAATGTCATCAGTTTACGGGGACTCCTGTCCTGGAAAAACAATGATTTACAAGTGGCATAGTCTTTTCAAGCAAGGCAGAGACTCAATTGAAGACGATCAGCGCTCCGGTCGGCCAATTGAAGCAACGTCCTCAGACATTGTTGAAAAAGTTGAAAAACTTGTTCTAGAAGATGCACGCCTAAAGCCAAACCGCAGAGATGACTGGAGTATCATCTACGACCATTTTGAATATTCTCCATGACCATCGTGGCATGTCTAAGATCAGTGCAAGATGGGTACCGAGAATGCTCACAGCGCTTCAAAAACAGCAGCGCGTCGAGTGTTCGCGCGAGTTTTTGGAGCTGTGTAGTGTAAACAGGGATGAATTTCTGAACCAAATTGTGACTGGAGATGAAACTTGGGTTCATCACTATGAACCTGAGTGGAAGCAGGAGTCAATGCAGTGGCACAAAAAAGGCGCAGCACCGCCCAAGAAGTTTAAGGTGTCACAATCGGCCGGAAAGATTATGGCTACAGTTTTTTGGGATTCCAAGGGGATTTTATTGATTGATTATAAAGATAAAGGTGTCAATATCACGGGGAAGTACTACGCTACACTACTGGAAAAATTAAAAGTAGCAATTAAATAAAAGAGAAGGGGAAAATGGTCTCGAGGTGTGCTCCTTTTGCACGACAACGCACCCATTCACAAGAGTCATGTTGCGATGGCTGCCTTACACAAGTGCGGCTTCGAAACTTTAAACCACCCTCCCTATAGTCCAGATTTGGCCCCTTGTGATTATTATTTGTTCCCAAACATGAAAAAAGAGCTTCGTGGAAAGAAATTTATGGATGACGATGAAGTGAAGTCGGCAATATCTGCTTATTTTGAAGGCCTTGACGAATCATTTTTTTTCGAAGGTATAAACAAATTATTTGAAAGGTCTGAAAAGTGTATTAGGGTTAATGGAGAATATATTGAAAAGGAATAATAATTTCATATTTAAATTCACCCCCCTTCCCTTTCATTCCGCGAACTTTTTGACCTCCCCTCGTATCATCTCACTGCTTGGCATAAGTCTGAATTGAGCGGGTCAGGTCGTTCCCGCGATCATAATAATTATGTTGATTCATCGGCACAGAGCAGATAATAATACTACGTATAGAATGGACACTGTCATCCGCCCACCAATCGGGCCTTCCTCATTCCGCGAGATTGAGCTCCGATGAGAGCCGACGGAGCTCGGAACGCACCTCTCGCCCTCTCGCACACTTGCGCGTCTAGAAAACTTGTGTGCAGTGTGTAACAGATCATTGACTGTTTGACTGAAACATCTGTTCGTTTTAGCTGTTATATACAGCCCTCTATGCCGAGCGTGAATGGAAGTGGAGGATACAGCTGCTCATAACCTTCTGAAGTGTACAGAAGTAGCAACATACTGGTCACAGTACCTCGGAACCACAGGGTTACTCACAGAGATTGTCAGTAACCTGAAAGGGCTGCTGAAAATTTTCTGGGGCCTACAGTGCTTGAGTGAGGTATCCTCACCCACACTCAAATTAGGCCCACAGACTTTATTAATCTCGCACATTAATGTTAATCTCGTCTTACCAAAAACTCTTATGTTCTTATGTTCTTAGGCGGCGGACATCATTTCCCATACAAACTTTGAGGAACTAATGCCGATGATAGAAAACATATAGATTACTCTTTGTTCTGACCATTTTTTCATAAAATTACAACTTAATAACTTAAAAATTAAGCTATCACTAAAAAGTGATTGGTCAACAATGGGCGGCCTTATCGCTTTAAACGATCTCTTCCAGGCAACTTGTCTTTGAACAGAAAGGTGTATAATAGGAAGAGTAGGGGTACAAAATTATTGTACATATTTATATATGCTATACATAATTAGGATTATACTTATATATTAATAATATACTACATACATCTATAATATAATATGATATAGATATATATTAAGTATATAGTAAATAAAGTTTAATATAATATAATATCTTTATAAGTGTTTTATTTTAAGTAACAACTATAATTATAAAGTGTCATTTATCTAATTATAAACCAAAAAAATCTGTTTTAAAACGGCAAATATGTATTTATCAAAATGATGGAAGTCGTAAGGAATGACTTTAAATACCTATTTGCAGTTTTAAAACGTGTTTTTTGTAGTAAAAATAATTAAATGCCACTTTATACTTAGTTGTTACTTAAAATAAAACACCGATAAAGAATTTATATCTTCTATCATCGTCATTGGTTTGTTGATCACAGACCTTAAGATCCTGTTTTAAATGCACACTATTAATACCTATATATTTATAATATTATACCTATATATTTTTTTTTAGATTCCCACCAACATGGAAATTAGCTCAAAAAATGGGCTAATATTTATAGATGTAGATGTTTGCAAACCATCTTCCGTAGACGCTGTGAAGAAAGAGTAAGTGATTTTTCCGTCATTTTCCAATATTTTAGCTAAACTACTTACAGTCCATCAAACATAAGAAGTACCTATCGTTTGACGTTTCATCTTTTCAAATCGCAATAACTTTGCATTGGTCCTAGCCCTAGCATAGGCGTAACTCACACAATTTCACAACTGTCAAATAGTACTTTTTTGACTTGATAATAATAATATAGTACATCTTCCACACACAGTTATCTGGTCCCAAACTAGGCTAGAAGCCTGTACTAAGGTAACCAGATAACTGATATACATACTAATATAAGCTTATAACACACAGGGACAGATCAAACAGACAAGTTCATGCACACAAATGTTCGACCTGGCCGGGGATTGAACCCGGGGCCTGCAGCAGAGTTACTACCATCTGTGCCAACCAGGCTGTCAATCTGTTGTGTCTATTGTGTCTGATGATCTATTGTGTGCCCCGCGGTGTCACCTGCATAGTCATCGTTCCCATGTGAATTTCGGGATAAAGTACCTTACGTGTTATTTCAGGGTCTAAACTATCTACATACCGAATTTCAGCCCAAAGTGTTCAGTAGTTTTGGCATGAAAGAGACACAAACATCCATCCATACAACCATTCGCCTTTATAATATTAGTGGGATTGTCTCAATGAATATACATATTAATAGATGACAGATGATCAGGGTATGATCGAAGCAGGAAGAAGAGGAGATGGTTTTTTAAATATCTTAATTTACTTGTTCACTCGTACATTTCAGAAGGTCGCCAACACCTACACAAACACTTGAAGTACCCGAACAAACACCACGTACGAAATGCAAAGAATGCCCATTCACTTCCACCTCCAATGAAAGAATGATCAGACATATAAGGCGCGTCCACCTTGGGCAAAAACCCTTCCAATGTTCTGTGTGTACATATGCAACTTCTAACAGCGTTAGATACGCTGAACATGCCAATGGTCATCTGGGTAAGTTGCTGATAAATATTTTAGTCATTCCCATTTATCTCCAATAGTCATTCCCATTTCTACACAATCTTTTCAAAAATATTGTGTATAATATGTACCTACTACGAGAAATATTGATAGATACTACGATAATATTGACAGATGCTCACAGAAGTCATAATATATAAAATAATAGTCTAAGAATGTTTCGTCGCATACGTCGCGCCCGCCGTGGGCAATGTATAGTCCGCGGGCGAGCTATGTATCACCGGCATTTTGCTATTTTACTGTATATTTTCCGTAATACGTAATATTTATAATTAATTTAACTGTATACTGAAATTAAACGTTTTTAATTAATTAAACAAAGCCAAATTTTATGAACAATAAAACAGTATTAGGAGATATAAAGTAAAATAGCACAATGCCTAACTGAATAACTATGCTACTGCTAATAGGATTATGTACACTGAACATGTCGATGGCCATCTGGGTAAATTGATGAATAAAATAGCTTAAAAGTTCTTCCTATTTGTTTCAACAAGACCCCAACACAAGATAGTCATTCTCATTTGTCTCAAATAGTCATTCCCAGTGATCTATTATTTAGATTATCTCCTATGAGATATGTAGGAGGCAGTCGTGTCGCTCATGTCGGAGCCTTGTAGAAATCAATGTAATAATTTGTTTCGAGCTGTGAAATGAGGAAAACCGTTCTGTTAAGGGTATAAATTACAATAACTATTAAGTTTATCATTAAAACAAACGTTTTTTTACAGGCATCAAGCCGTACTCATGCAGATTCTGCCCATACCGCTCAGTATCAAAGAAATACATGACAATGCATGAAGGTAGACACGGTACTTGTGAGAAATGTGGCTACAAAGCGAAAAATAAACGCGCTCTACAACGTCATTATAATACAGAATGCTCTGGATGCCATACGGCAAAAGTAAAGCCATGTAAAGAAGAGCCCAATGCCGAGAGTAAATTAGAGTCATATACTTGTAAATCATGTAAAATGACCTTCGATAGTATTGAGATGTTGAGAAAACATAAGAAAAATCATCAAAGTTGTACGTATTGTAAGCAATCTTTCATTAAAAGTGTTCTAACCCAGCACATCAAAAAGGTACACGGCATAGAAAGTGAAATCAAGAAAAAGGTACGTTTTCAGTGCAAATTGTGCGCGTGGCAGTCGAATTACCATCAGAAAATTTTGCTGCATTTGATTCACCACCCAGACCAGGAAGTTAGCGATTCTATAGATATAACTCCATTGGTTAAATGTGGTATTTTAGTTGGGCATGCAAGAAGTTGAATCTATGTTCTTTCAAAAGACAAGACTATATATCTAATAAGTAATTAATGTGCCGTGTTTTTGATAAATGCGTAAGATACCTCTATCTATACATTAAGAGTGTACAAGGAACTTGTAAGTCTAAATTCCTACTTCTAGGAGAAGTTTACAATATTTGGTTTGATAACGTTCGTTGTGCGCGGTGGGTATCGTAGACGGAATTATTTTTTCTCTTTAACTTTTTACATAAAACTTTACAACCTATACAATAGGCCATTTTCTTATATCAACAATAAATTATGAAATTATATTACTTGGATAGTTTTCATCACGGAAAATGCAAATATAAAGTTATTTTCCCATGAAAACCTAAGGTTAATTTTATTTTTCAAAATTAAAATTGAGGTTTCATTATCTGTATGTCACGTGATTGAAAACGCCGACCGCCATGATGTGACGTCAATTTCACTAAAGCTCGTCGTCCGTCACTCGTTTTACAAACAACAAACTACTTACCTACCAGCGCTCATAGAAATTTAATATTTTTATTGAGTTTAATGTGTTTTGAAGCTTAAATTTAAAAGATTTAATATTTTAATACGTTAGTTTTACTTAATTAAAATGGACGTCGGTTTTGTAAAAGCCGAAAGTACTAATCTCCCGAAAATAGATGCGGTAATGATTGCAAAGTTCTTTGCGTGTAATACCGACTTTTTTTCTGCCGAATGCAGAAATATCAAAACAGCTATGTAAGTATAATGTATTTAAATTACAACTTGTATTTAAAACTAAATAGTTTTATTGTGTATGAAAGTATCCTTACGTGTTTTGAGGTTATGTGTAAACAATAAGTAGGTATCGTAACTTTTCATCTTTTTTTATAGGTCAGCCAGAGAAACGTATGGCGATGATGCTGTTGGGTATGTGCAGCTGAAAAGAGATCAGCAGACATGCGTTGTCAAATGCAAAATGTGTCCTGAACACAAAGTGCGTTCCAAGCCATACTCTTGCACACTTACTGTTGATGAACAGGAAGAAGAAATTAAAAGTGTAGTATGCCATGACTGTCCAGCATCTGAAGGTGGTTGTAAGCATGCTGTTGCTTTTTTAATGTGGTGTCATCGTCGGAGTGAAGAGCCACCTTGCACTGCTATTGAGTGCTATTGGAGGAAATCTACTTTATCTAAAGTTGGATCTTCTCTAAAAATATTACTTGCTAAGGACATATTGAAGAAAAGAAAAGGAAGTAGTACTCAAACCCCAGAAGTAGCACCACATAAAAGTGTCGCAGAAATCTTTGTGACTGAATGTAAAAAAAGAAAAATAAGCTCATGCCAGCTGCTCAAACATGAGATTAACTATGCTGAAAAAAAAATTAATATGCTTTCTTTACATTATTTGATGTGCAAATTTAATGAAAGACTGGATTGTAATTCATTTTTAAATAATATCAGTAGTGTATTTAATGATATTAACTTAAGAAATGCTGAAAAAGAGACAAGGCACCAGCATCAAACAAGCTTTTGGTATGAGCTACGTTATGGAAGAGTTACAGCATCAAAATGCTACGAAGTGAGCAAATGCAAAACTGTGGATGGCTCCTTAGTAGCGGCTATTCTTGGAGCAAGGACTCCACTAACTTCAGCAATGAAAAGAGGGCAAAAATTAGAAGAAAAAGTAAGGAAAACAGTAGAAAAAAAATTGGGCCATAAGATTGAAAAATGTGGTCTTTCTATTTCAGAAACATATCCTATGATTGCAGGCTCACCTGATGGCATCTATAAAAAAAGTACTTTGGTAGAAATAAAGTGCCCAACAAGTGTAAAAACTTTAACAAATTATATTAAGGATGGTGCTGTGACCAAAAAATATATGGCACAAGTGCAAATGCAAATGTTCTGTGCAAAAGCAGAAAAAAGTTTTTTTTGTGTTGCGAGTAGTGATTTTGAGACTTCCAATGATGTCAGTATTGTAGAGGTGCAGTATGATAGAAAAGTAGTACAGGAACTTTTGGACAAAATTGTTCCTTTTTGGAAAAATAATATATATCCAATTTTGTATGAAAGTACCAAAATATAGAACTTGTAAGTATTTATGTGTATTGTTTTATTTTATATGCTTTAGCCCAAGGCTTCTACCACTAGCTACAGTACCTTGTCTTAGGATGAATCTTTATTACCTATGCCCCCGGACCTCAAACCACACCTTAGATAAAATCCTCAAACTTATCTCCTCTATACTGAGTTTTAACCAAACTTGTTCATAGGATAAAGAGAAAAGAAGTAACAGACAGACTGCCAGAGTTACTTTTGCATTTCTAACTAGCTCATGCAAGTTACCAAAATCATGAAAAACCTAATATTTCTACTACATGGTTATATCAATTACATACTGTCCACTTTAATGTAATAAATAGCATATGTCAATATCTGGTTTGAACAGTTGGCTGGGATATTATGGGTATAAATAAAAGTTTAAAAAAAATTGTATATGTATTTATTTAATAAGACTATCTTGTATGTTAATCAGAGCACATGCAGTAGTAATACATTCATCAAGAAGGTGAACTAAATTTATGTTAACCACAGAATGTGGTTTTAAAAAAGCATACTCCCGGATTCTTCGGATCACCCTTTCCACATGAATCCGGAGGCTTGCTATTTCTTTTGTCTGAAGTACCTCAGCTTTTGACAGTTTGGAACCACTACCAACACTTGGGGGCCTTAATAAAGTTATGTTCTTTTTAGACAAATATGTTTCAATGTGCTTGAATCCTCTGTCAGCTAAGACACATGTGTTTGATGGGAGAGTATCTAAAAATTTGGAGTGTTCGAATAAATGTACATCTGTTACTCTTCCGCCATATCCTGCAGATATAAAACTTATTAATCCATCTGGAGTACAAGCAACCAAATATTTTATTGTGTTGGCCTTCTTATACTCGGACCAAGTCAGTGCTTGGTGGACTGCATTAGTGGGTTTCTGTATTTCTATCTCCAAACAATCTATTATACAACTTACTTTATTATATCTATGTCTAAATGCTATTGGTAAATTTAATTTTATTGACTCCGTTGTAAACGATCTAATAAAAGGTAACATTACTTTACTGATTGGTATTATGTTGGTTGAAAAAAGTTTACTTGCTTGTGATAGTGACAAACCAAAATCATCAGATATTTGTGAAAATGAGCTATTTAGCCTAATTTTTGTCAAACACAACAAAATATTTGCCTCAGAAATGTTTGTCTGTGTTTGTATGATATTTAGTAAAAAATAAAGTTCCTTAGGGATACCAATATAGAGTCTAGGCTTTTTCTTTATTTTTAAGATTGTGTTTTCTAAGTTCGTTTTCTTGTCCCTCTGAATTTCTTCAGGCAAACTACTGTCAGATGTTGTGACTTTTATTGGAGAGAAGTCTTGACTCGTTGATCCAGATACTGATGGAGTAAATGATATCTCACTATCAGACTGGTCTTCGAACAAGGTAGACAATTTCCTTTTTGCTGGTCTTGTGATACCTGATGTACTTGGTACATCTATAGTGCTCATTTTAATGAGTGGTGAAGTGGCAACTGAGGTGCTTAACTTTATTGGAGATGTAGTGCTGTGCCGCACTTTTAAATTTATTTGTGTTGCTTTGCTTCTATAATGGGCAGATAAATTCACTTGGACAGCTTTGTATTCCATAACTGGCATTATCTGTACTTGAACTTCTTTATCTGCCTTGTGTGAAATATTTTCATCTTCCTCCACTTCCACAACATCTGAAAACAATAGATAAGAATCTGTAGAGCAGCCTTTCCATTGTAATAATTTAAAGTAATGCGATGGTGAGTGATCATCATTAAACTTAAGTTGAGTTAATAAAGTGGGCTGTATGGTTATTTATTAAAGCACTCTCTTCTGTTTGACTGGGATTACCTCTTGTATGACATGATGTAAATGGTGTTTGGCTGAGATTCACAACCTCTCTATGACACGATGTAAATGGTAGGATTTCAGTTAGAAACAAAATTTCCCTTTAGGTTTAAATATATTTTATCATTTTAGCACCATCAAAGCTTGGTAAATAAAATATACTTACGTGATGTTGATGAACCAGGTTGTACACTTGTTGAAGAGCTCTCTGCTTCCTGGCCAGGACTCACAATGGGTATATTATTAAACTTAGATGGTATAATGCCAGGTTTCATTCTGATTTTCTTTACTGAGCCCATTATTTTATATTGCATATAATTTTCCATGTCTTGCTCTAGCTAAAAACAAATGTTAATAATTATTGTAGGTTATTTAGCTAAGCAGAGCAATGATACCGAGCTATGTAGTAAAAATAACCTCAAAGTCTCGTTTACATAGTAAAAAAGAGAGTAATATCGTAATTTAAATAAAAATCAATAAAAAAAGCTTATGTACTTACGTCAAAGTGATCCTCACAAAGATATAAATGAGATTTCTTAGAATATTTTACAGGATCTCGTCCCGCGAGTTCCAACCAAACATTTCTCATAGAAACGTCGGTCGGCACATTAATAAATAACTTTTCTGGAGTCTTCAACGTAGAATTTTTACAATTCAACGCTACACACCAACGATATGGGCTATAAAAACTCATTTTTACTTGAAATTAAATTATATTAAATCACTACAAGAGTACAAGACAAACTGGCATTTTGACATTTCTTCATTTTAGTTTATATGACGTCAGTCGCCGCCACCATCATGGCGGTCGGTGTTTTGGCGCGTATATTTTAAGTCAAATTTTTGATATATTTTTTTTAACATTTAGCAGGTATATTTTGCAGAAATAAAAATAATCCTTGATTATCTGATATATATGAGCATTTTAAAAAATATTTGAAAAAATAGGAGAATAGCTTATTGTACATATTTTATTAGTTTAGATAAAATGCTTTACTTATTCGTTATATTATTTCCACCAATATGTATTTCTTTGCCACATAAAAATATGTCTGAATCAGAAATATATAGTTTTCATGTAAACGATACTAAAACGTTTTGTAAAAACAAGAGTTTTGTATGTAAAGTAAACGGCTCAAGAGTATGTACTATGAGAAATATTGATAATGAAACTGAATATAAAGATTTTGACAGTTGGTGTGATTTATTTGTGCATAATTTGTGCGAGTATCCAGATAATGGTAAGATTATATTAATTCATGCAAAGTCTAGTCCCGTGAGCATTTTAAACCCGAAGCTCCTGAGTTCGAATCTCATCTTCATCATTCTCAGTTGTCCCCTATAGTCTGTATTTTCTGTAGTGGTAGGCCTCTTTTGCAGGGGGCCGCCTGAGGAAGTACTACACTACTTTGCCAGTTATTCATCCGCCAAGCAGTAATGTGCAAACATTATTGTTTTCCGGTCTGAAGGGCAATGCTACCAGCGAAATTACAGGGCATGACAAGTTTCAACAACTAATATCTCAGGGTGACAGGCGCAGTGCAGTGCCACCCAGAGCTTAGAATTTAAAAACACTGGGTGGCACTGTGTATGATATGGTTAATCATGATGCTTACCATCAGGCACCTGATTTGCTCGTCTTGTCCACTCACTATCATAAAAAAAGTCATTCCTAGTTGTCTCCAATAGTCATTCTCAGTTGTTCCCTATAGTAATTCCCAGTTTTCTCCAATAGTCATTCTCAGTTATTCCCTATAGTCTATAGTCATTCCCAATTGACCACAATAGTCATTACCATAATGTCTCTTATAAGTACCATTCTGTCCAAAACTAGGCAGAACCTGTAACCAGAAGAGACTGATATAATATAATAATATGGGACAACTTCCACACACGGTCATCCGGTCCCAAACTAGGCTAGAAGCCTGCACTATGGTAACCAGATGACTGATAAACATACTTATATACGCTTATAACACACAGACAGACCAAACAGACATGTTCATGCACACAAATGTTTGACCTGGCCGGGGATCGGACCCGGGCCCTGCGGCACAGAAAGCAGAGCTACTACCATCTGGATCAGCGAGGCTGTCATACACACTTATACTATAAAACAGACCAAAAAGCACACAAATGTGTGCCATAAATAAACTTATTACGTTCAGAATTTGCTATAGTCGAAGCTAAAAGTTGCTCAAAGTACTTGAAGTCACGTCGTCAAGGGACTAACGCGACAGAGGCAGACGTCGAGACTACTACCGTTGACACCACCACGGTCGATGTCGACATCAACTCTACCGACGAGTATGGAAATGGGACAAGTTGGTATTAAACATGTTAGCCTTAGTTTATGCACAGAAGAGATAAGAACAGAAACATCTCTAACATTATTCAACCTACATTTTAATCTACAAAAATTTGTATCTATATTTAATAATAATAGTATACATTTTTTAGACTGTCTCGGTGGCGTAGAGGGCGCATGCTCGGCTGCCAATCAAGATCCCCAAGTCAGGCAGTGTTATATTGGATTTTTCCATTTTTCCGGTAGATGGCAATAGGCTCGCCCCCTATTACATGGCACCAATAACAAACATACTGGCGAAATGTGGGTGTATCTACTATGGGACCGAGTCCTGGGTACACCTCTGCCTACCCCTTCGGGAAAAAAGGCGTGAATGTATATGTAAAACATACAGTGCTAAAAATAGCTATAAGGCTCTAACTTATAAATATTCTCTAAATAGAATTTATTATATAAATAGAATTTTTAAATACCCCTCGTATTTAAAAATAGCCTCACACCGCCTGGGTCTAGTAGTGTAACTTATATTTTTCACCGCTCTCGCAGCAAGCTGCTCGCTATCTAAAATGCTGGAGAAACTAAGGCCTCTTGTACACGCACGGTTTACCGCCGTGAAAATCTACGGTTATTTCGCCGCGTGTAGGCACGGTCGTCAGTGTTGTATGGATTACTATGAAAGCTTGTAGACGCGCACGGCGGCGCCACGGCCTCAACACTGACGACCGTGCCTACACGCGGGGTATTAACCGTAGATTTTCACGGCGGTAAACCGTGCGTGTACAAGAGGCCTAATGGGGCTATTAACTTTCGTAAGATCGTAGATATGGATCCGCTCACTGCTTACCATCAGGCACCTGATTTGCTCGTCTTGTCGTTCACTGTAATAAAAAAAACCGGCTTATACCAAACATCGGTTTAGTAAATTTTCCATAGGATTGTGTCAAACTGCTAAGAGGTCCTCTTTTCTGTTAACAATGTATTTTTCCCGATGAACATAAATGATCTGAGTACATTCTATTCTCAGCGAAAGCCGCCCTGCGTGAATACGTGCCCCTATACCCAGAGGATCAGTCCTACGACGGCCATTACTGTCCCCTATCCTGCCCTGACGTGTACGATCCAACTTGCATGAATGTCAACAAAGGCGCAGGGAAATATTTCAAGTTCTACACCTTTGTTAACCATTGCTACGGTGATTTGTACTATTGCAAGCATTCCGATGGTAAGTGACTTGTAAAATACATATTATAGGGTGTAGTGCAGGCATGGCGAACCAATGGCACGCGACACAATATTTTGGGCACGTCACTGATCACAGAATTCATTATGCACTACGAAAAAAAGTGTAAAGTAGGTTTTTATGACGAGCGAACGCGAGTATACCTACGCTACAAAATTTTGGAAACATGGAATGCTTTACCAGACACATTAAATTGTTTGAAGTAGCTGGCTCATGCTATTTTAACAATATTTTCCTGCCAATATTTACCTATGCCTGCGAGTCATCATTTTCAGAGATGAATAATAAAGTAATATCTTACAATCCTAACATAATATGTTATTTTTCATATAATCTGCACCAACAGAAGTCACACTCATAACATACATTCACGCCTTTTTCCCGAAGGGGTAGGCAGAGGTGTACCCAGGACTCAGTCCCATAGTAGATACACCCACATTTCGCCAGTATGTTATTGGTCCCATGTAATAGGGGACGAGCCTATTGCCATCTATCGGGCACAGTTCCAAACTCCAGGCAATTATTGAGATAATTCCTAATGGAAAAATCCAATATTTAACACTGCCTGACCTGGGGATCGAACCCGGGACCTCTTGATTGGCAGTCGAGCATGCGCTAGAGGGCGCATAGGGCATAGACCATAAAAATGTTATGGATTACCCATAACATTTTTCGCCGCGCTGTGTAGACCACAACACAATGGGATGATGTCGGATGGAATGGTGTGATTGGTAAACTCGTTCTGTTTCATAAAATTCGACTTGTTATGATCAATACTTTTATTAAGGCACATAACATTTTACATATAAAATTAACAGTATACCTACTTAAACATTATATTTTTGGAAACATAATAGGCACTGAATATACATATTATATTCGAATTATGACTTAAATCTACAATAGTAATAGTATCTATGATAATATTAATGTAAAAGCACCTTTATTGATTAAGTCTCCGCGCGCTCTGACCAGAGCACTATCTAAAAATAACAGCTTCCAATAGATATGGGGAAAATCAAAACCTGCATTATTACCAGTTACGATTATGTTGCTAAAAAGGATCGGGTAATATATATAAATGCAATGCTAATGCATATCTAAAATAATGTTTCCCATTTTAAAAAGTTTAATAATAATGGTTTTAACTATAAAAATAATTATTTCCACTGTTAATTTATGCTTAGCTTTAAAATAAATTGAATGAACTAAAATATTTCCACATTAAAGTTCGGAGCAAGCCGACTTCGGTAGGTTAGATTTAGGTTTGTCTTGTGACCGCAATGCGCGCACCGAGCTATGCCGCGGCAGCGGCCGGCGATACGCCAGAAAAAAGTGTCTCAAATGTTATGTTCAGAGCATTTTAAAGCTGTAGTGGAATTTAAATTTTAGTTTAAAGCTAATACTGAAAGAGGTATTATGGGAATTACTCATTTTGAAGATAGTTTGCAACCTATTTTTCGCGCTCACTAACATTGTTTAAAGCTGGGTTCTGATTACGCGCGACAAATCCTCGAACATCGGCTAGCGCGGCGACCTTGCCGCGTGTAATATGGTTACAGCTTTACGCACTACAATTTGAAAGTTGTATTTCCGAAGCTATTGTTTTTAGATAGTGCGGTATCTGGTCGCAGCGCGCGAAAACTTAGAAATGATCTACGCTTTGTCAGATATAGCAGACAGCTGTACGAAAATCTATTTTAGGCTACGAATGATTAAGTATTCGTAGATTTTAGGCCACATTTCCGTAAATTATGTTCTAAGAGGGTAGGTACAGACCTATGACCTACCTAATTAATTTACCAAATCAATATGACAATACCCTATAAAATATCATTTATGTTCTTACATAATATAAGGGATTATTACCAAAAAAACAACGTTTAAAAGAAAGAATTGAGAAATTCCCAAAAATCTGCTGATACTGTGGTATATTTATTTGTTATACAACGACTTAGTCACGTTTGAAGTCGAAAACGCTCGACCTAAGTTTCGGACAACTCCGGTGTCCTGCATCATGCAGGAGCTCACGCGTGTGCGGGAACGCAACTCGCGACGGACATCGGGTATAACATAACGATAATTAGCTAGGCGCTGTGCGACCTGAATTGCACTTTATTGCGTCGGAGCCAGAGTCACTATTTATTTAAATGATTATGAGGAGTGTTCGCTTCTGTCATGTGTCCCTTTCGTATTCTGTGGTATAACTAAACTTTTTTTTAACACGTATATGGCCTGTTTATTGGGGACTTCAGTCACTGTCGCTATAGTATGAATACTCTGAAACTGAAGCCTCAGAGCTGCTGGTCTCCTCCCATTCATCTTGGTACATCATGTAAAGTGCCATAGTCGCTCGAGCGTCTTCCACGGAACTATGCGGTCCATTCTGAATGTGTCGCCCAAGGTAACGTCGCGATAAGTATTTCAGAGATGGTTTGTGCTTCTAAAAACAAAAAAAAATAATGGTTAACTCTATGGTAACCATGACCGCTTAGGGCCGTTTAATTGAGCGTTAGTTACGGTTAAGTTAACCATTTGTCAAACTAACTATAGTTAAATGTCTCTACCCAATGGTTAAATCATGTGGAAAAAATAGTTAAACAGGGATGAAAAAACGAATTTTGTCTTATTTTAACTATTTGTCAAAAAAATTAACCATTGGTTGATTAACCAGTGATCAAAAAACCCAGTTAGTTGAGTCTCATCATGCCCAGTAATTTCGCGGGTAACATTACCCTTCAGTCCGGAACACAGTAATGTTTGCACATTACTACTTGGCGTATGAATAACTGGCAAAGGTGTGGTACTTCCCCAGGCGGCCCCCTGCTAAAGAGGCCTACCACTACAAATCTCTATGAAAAATATAAAATATTAAGAAAAGAGGAAGTTTATCAATTTCGATATGAATTCTAATTGTAACATTAGACTTGTCGGTGGGTAGATTGCGAAATGCATCACCTATAGATAAACACACACGCCCCTAGGCGTCAAAATAGCTTCGGTAGGCTTATGCTTAATAGGTGGGATAGAAAAATTTCGCCAACTACTAGTACCTCCATGGTAGCTCAAGTGTACTACAAAACCCGTCTTTGTCCTACCTTATTGCCATCATACAAAATAATTCAGAAAGTTGTTAGTAATTTCTCTCCCGTGAAATATCCCGTCAGCAAAGATTTTTACCCATTTTCAACCCATCCAAATCCGCTAGAAATAACGGGAAATCCGTTAAGTTGGCAACTCTGACCCCCACAGATTATGTTAATGTGTGCGTTGCATTGCGTGCGTACACGGCGCGCACTGTAGGCGTGCACACTTTCAGATTTTTTTTTCTTTCACTTTCAAATTTCTATGGTGTACTTTGGTAACACCCCCTGGCATAGATACAGACCGTTCTGAAGAAAACAGAAGTGTCTCGTTTGTTCCAATCCGGGTGGCAAAGCCCCAAAGCGCGTAAGTCCTTTTCCATATCATGGCCAACTAGAATCCGCTTGCGAATGAGTTCAGCAACGCTTTGTTTCACACGATTCAATGGCGGAGCGCCTGAGAGATGGTACGGAGAGATACCACTCACCCAAGTGCGGTAGTCAGTGACCTGAAAACCATTGCCTTTTGTAAAGGGTTTAGCTCCCAACGACCCCCACTAAAACGGGCAACAATGGGGGATGTTGGAACAAATTATGTACTATTGTGCCAACAGTTGTAGTGGTAGGCCTCTTTTGCAGGGGGCCGCCTGGGGAAGTACCACACCTTTGCCAGTTATTCATCCGCCAAGCAGTAATGTGCAAACATAACTGTGTTCCGGTATGAAGGGCAATGTTACCAGCGAAATTACTGGGCATGATGAGATTCAACAACTCATATCTCAGGGTGACAGGCGCAGTGCAGTGCCGCGCAGAATTTTGAATTTTAAAACACTGGGTGTCACTGTGTCTGATATGGGCAATCATGATGCTTACCATCAGGCACCTGATTAGCTCGTCTTGTTACTCACTACCAAAAAAAAAAAAAAAAAAAAAAAAAGCCCCCACCACTAATGGAAATAAAATAAAAAAATAAAATAAAATAAAATAAAAATAAAAATCTTTTATTTCAGATCATTCAGATCAGATAAAGTCAGAACGATCGAGCTCGAAGGTGGGTTAAATTTAAATTCCCGTGTTACAAATCAGTTTTTTTTAATTAATAATTAAAATTCAAATTGATAATTGATTGAATTTGGCGTTACTTTTCGGAACTCCATTGTGGACTTCTGAAACAAGAATATTTAGTTTTTAGTTCTGATTTTTAGTGTCAAAAACAACAACAAAAAACTCTTGTTTCAGCATTAAATCCCCTGAGCAGGGGATCCTCTAAACTCTAAGGGGATTTGTGGAATATGCCCATTCAGCGAGGTAAGATCTCGAGGAGCGGCGTCGTACTAACATTTGTCGCCTGGGGTCAGTCTGTTTCCTGATGATGCGTCGTGTAGACGCGAAACACTTGTCGGTATATGAATGGTGTCACTAACAAAACAATACCTAATAGCATTTCCTCTTTGCATGCAATTTTGCGGGCGGGAGGGCAGTGCACTGTGCATGTTGTTTTATACACTAAAAATCGGAACTATAAACTAAATATTCTTGTTTCAGAAATTTATATTTCCATTCCATTGTTCATTATATTAAATTATTTAATATTGGGATTTTCCCTGCTATTTGTTTATATTGTCAATCGATTAAAGCTGTGATAATAAAGAAGCTTTTTATATATTTTACTGTGGTGTTTTACTTCGTAGCACAGAAATTCCATCTACCTTCGAGCTTGGTCGTTCTGTCGTTTCCACCAGTGGTGGCGGCAGTTGGCACAAAAAAGAATACTCTGTCCTAACCGCCGCCACTGGTGGCAGTTTAGCGGGGGCTGTTGAGACTAATGTTTTTTCTAATGTCCCAACGACCGTCACCAGCAGCCTTTGGCACAAAAATTAAAATATTGTCCTAACGTCCCACACTGGTGCCCGTTTTAGAGGGGGTTGTTTAACATTTGTGAAGTAGTCCCTCGTCAAATTCAATGTTCTATTAATCAATTAGGTCATAGGTCACAATATGACACTTATGGCTTCTTTCAACATCCTCGAGTAGAGTGCCGTGTAAGCTTCTCGTGGTGCGCCCTGCTAGCATACAAACGAGGCTCTGACAAACCACCATATACAACATCTAGGTGGAAATGGTCTAGCTACTAGCTACTTTTTAGACCTGCAACTGATCCGGCACCACATGTATTGACTCGTCATTTCTGTTGATCCTGCCAGTTAGGTCGAGAGAGTGGTTTAGGTCTAGGGCACGCCTGCACCATCTTATTTGCGTCTCAGGCGATGCAGCGTCTGTGGAGAGGACACTTCACCCACTTCAGCGCAGCTAAGTGGAATCGGTCACGTACATAAGTGCTGATCCTCGAACTTGGACGCTGCTTGAAATGAACCATCTTCTATAAAAGATGTTAAAGGCCAGTGCTGAAGCTACTCGTCTATCAAAGTTGTGAGTAAGGCGCAGTGCTAATTTCATAATGTCCGAGCTGCCCCCCCTAGAGAATCGAAAAAATGTAGCCTTTATTTTTGTCAATGTTGACATTCAAGTGCCGCCATACGATAGACACGTATTTTTAATACACGACCATCTGG
The DNA here is from genome assembly GCA_947063395.1 of Hemistola chrysoprasaria. Lineage (NCBI taxonomy): Eukaryota > Metazoa > Arthropoda > Insecta > Lepidoptera > Geometridae > Hemistola > Hemistola chrysoprasaria. The sequence continues at coordinate 4,592,944 of OX346738.1, read as the reverse complement.
GACCTATTTCATAAAAAAATGTACAAAAATCTAAAAAATTGTTTCATAGAAATTTGTAATTGTAAATTGTATACAGGCAAACCTGTAGAATTGTATTTCTACAATTATGTCTATGGAAAATTTACAAAATTTTGTCATTGTACATACATTTTGGACAATTGCATTTACAATTTGAAGGAATTTTTACCCAACAATGGTATATCACATAATAGTATTTTAAAACACCATTTTCTAATAAAATTGACCTATTTTAGGTTATATATTATGATGATACACCCACATTTCGCCAGTATGTTATTCCTATCCTATATACTTCTACTAGCCCCAAGGAATTTTTACCGAAATGGGGAAATCGGGTAGATATTACTTGACTAGCAGCCCCCCCTTGATCATCGGCTGGCGACACCCTTGTACCTTGCCTGTCGAAATTAGGCGCTCCACCTCACTAGATATCTTTATCATGATAGTGAACAAATAATAGTAAGTGACAAGTAAATGATAGTGACAAGATGAGCAAATCAGGGTGCCTGATGGTAAGTGGTAAGCATCATGATTGTCCATATCAGACAGTGCCACCCAGTGTTTTTAAATTAAAAATTCTGCACGGCTCTGCATTGCGCCTGTCACCCTGAGATATGTTGTTGAAACTCGTCATGCCCATTGCCCGCTGGTAACATTGCCCTTCACACCAGAACACAGTTATATTTGTAAATTACTGATTGGCGGATGAATAACTGGTAACGGTGTGGTACTTCCCCAGGCGGGCCCCTGCTAAAGAGGCCTACCACTTGCAAAAGAGTAAGAAAGTAGAGAAAACTTTTCATTTTAGAAGACTCCGTCCGCCTTTATTTCTAGGTTAGTGTTTATACCTACCTGATATCTTGGCTGTACATAGGTATCATATACACATTCTTGGTATTCGTTGACGATTGATACTCTAGCCACCATGCTGTAGCTGCCGTTCTCCCCGGCGCCCACCATTTCACAATCCATCGCCAGAGCAGTCGTCAACCCCATTTTTGTCTATTTTAATATTTACGTGTCACTTTTCACTTTCATATACCTATTTTTCTAGAATAGCCCGAGTGGGAGTAGAGTTTTATCATAATATTCTTTGTTAATATCAACGTATTAAAAATTATAAAATTAAAGAGTTTTTTTATGTCCAAAATAAATAAGTTCACAGAACAAAGAGGAACATAAGTTTTCTGATTCTGACAATGATAATCATGAATGTGCCCAAAAAAGGAACTAACATGTCGTCATAAATAGTGAGCTGTTTTAATGCCCAACCGTAGATGCTAGCGACCTCAAAAATGCAAGAGATCGTAGACAGCCTTGTAATTTGAACCTGTCAACGTACGGCCAAAAATAAAACTTTTATTTACGCCATTTTAGGTAGCTTACCGTCAGCTCAGCGGCTCATGTCCACATTCGTGAGTTTGACAGTTGATTTCTTCCCCGGCCATAGACAATGGATTAACTTTTTATTGCTTGCTTACAATGTTGCCATGTTATCTAATATATAAAAACTACCACACCTCACCTACTACTATTTGTATTCTGTGCTACTACCAATTTGTAGCTATCAAAACCAAAATGCCCATGCGCTTTCATGTTCTCTTGTAACTAGACGTCGCAAGGGACCACAGAGTAGTTTATTATACAAGGGACGATATGAATGCCAATGATCTCAACGAGGACAGAACAGATAATAATATGTACTACGTATAGAATGGACACTGTCATCCGCCCACCAGTCGAGCCTTCCTCACCCCGCCAGCGAGATTGAGACGCTATCGAGACCCCATGAGCTCGGGACGCACCTCACGCACACTCTTGCGCGTGTATAAAACTCCATGTGTGCAGTGTCTGTGTAGTAGGTAGTTATATCGCGACTTTTGTATGGGAATTGAGTCGAGTGTCCGGGGTGTGGCGGCACGTCTTCCGCCATTCCAGTCTATCTCTATCATCCGTCATCTCTGCACTCACTCCTCTTTCACGCATAATCTTTAATCACTCAATTTATCCATCATTTGTTGGACGCTTTCTTTAGAATTCCTAATCATTAGAATATTAATATGTATGGAATTTCTTTCAGAGTTTGATTTGCCGGAATCGGCTGAAGTTTCTTTGAATATTGGTATGCAGTCTGGTCTCAGTTGGTCTTATTGTGGCGCTTACAGGTAATTTAATAACAGCCATTGAAAGAATAATTTTGGCCACAAAAGAAATCCACTTCAAGCTTTAGAGATTTATTAAAGCCACTTCAGCCCGCGTTTTACGTGCGTTTTTTACACGCGACAAGACAGTTTCAAAATGGAGGTCAAAGAGATCGAAACCTTGTTTTTAAATTAATATACCTTGGCTAATTTAGCTTGATCAATGAGAGCTGAACAAAAATCAAATGTTTGATCATATTTCTAATTAAGTACTGTAGTAACTCAAAATTTCCCGCCTTGTTAACGGCGAGCCCTCCGCGCCACTCGTGGGTCTCGTGGGTCTCGTGGGCCCCGACGCTATGTCTAAAATACTAGGGACGCTATGTGTAAATGTATGTGTATGTATGTGGTGGCATAGAGGGCGCATGCTCGACTGTCAATCAAGAGGTCCCGGGTTCGATCCCCAGGTCAGGGAGTGTTAAATATTGGATTTTTCCATTAGGAATTATCTCAATAACTGCCTGGAGTCTGGAACTGTGCCCGGTAGATTTTTTTTTTTTTTTTTATGATAGTGAATGACAAGACGAGCAAATCAGGTGCCTGATGGTAAGCATCATGATTGCCCATATCAGACACAGTGCCACCCAGTGTTTTAATATTCTAAATTCTGCGGGGCACTGCACTGCGCCTGTCACCCTGAGATATGAGATGGCAATAGGCTCGGCCCCTATTACATGGGACCAATAACATACTGGCGAAATGTGGGTGTATCTACTGTGGGACAGAGTCCTGGGTACACCTCTGCCTACCCCTAAGGGAAAAAGGCGTGAATGAATGTATGTTACATACATACATTCATTCACGCCGCCGTGCTATGTGTAAAATACTCGTTACCTATGTTTTATTACATTTTACCTACATTTTTACGTTTACCTATATATTTTATTCGCAGGTACATTCAGTTCACTCGATTCTCTGAAGTCACATCTGCTATGGGTCATTATGGGTGGCTTCATGGCGACCAACGATACACTAAAATATTAGAGCCCTACGAACGAAAACCGGGATACGGATAGAGAATTTTGATTAAAATGTGTTTAAAAAAAGTGTGTATAATTAAATAATACTTAAAAGAGATTTATAAGGCTAGTGTGTATGGTCGTCTGTAGCGGTCGACCGCGGGTGTACTTTTCATGAACAAGTTGACGTTGTTCTTACGCATGTGAGTGACCGTGCAACCAGTACTGCTCACAGAGTACTTTATATATCTTAGCGATAAGACCGCCCATTGTTACACTAGTTATTATGAATTGTTATTAGTTTTTAGATCTTCTTGTTTGTGGTGTACCAATAAAGTGTTTATCTATCTATCAAATGCAAACGGGTTTCCATTGTGAGTTTGCGAACCCATTCGCATATCCGCTGAGTTTGCGAATAGTATATCTGACTGCCCTCACATGCGTGCAAACATTCGTACAATGTACGAATATTTTTACGCATGTGAGTGACCGGGGTTAGGAAAAGCAAAGTCAAAAGTACCTACAACCGACGAGCATGTATGAAAAATGTCATGAAAGTGAATAGAATAGAATAGAATAGAATAATACTTTATTGCATACCAAATTAAATAACAAGGTTAGAAGTAACGACACAAAAAATATATATAACGGTCAACAAGCGGCGGTCTTATCGCATAAAGCAATCTCTTACAGACAACCTGAGGATGGAAAAGGAGAGTTAAAAACATTAAATGACGGAGGTGTGCAATAAGTAGATAATATACAAATAGAAACAAATATTATGTTACATAAAACAGATACATAATGAGTATGATAATATTAAAGTATATAACAATATAATATAATACATAATATAATACAACCTACTATAATAATTATAATTTAATACCTATAATTTTTATGTAATACTATAAAAAAAATATCTTAATATACATAATAAATATTAATTATATACAATATAATATAATAATACAAAATAATATAATATGATATATAGATTGAGCTGCAAGCAATTTTATGAAATTGATCATAAGTAGTGTTCATTTACTAATTTTTTGAAAATGTGAATGGATGTAGCGTGCCTAATGGATACAGGGAGAGTGTTCCACAGCCGTACAGCTCGCACTGTAAACGATTTATCATAATGTTGAGAGCTGGGCAAGGTATGCTGCAGCAGCTTCGTGTTTGTGGAGCGCAGATTAAATGGGTGGGAAAAGTGAACATATTCAAACCGCTCTTTGAGATAGGAAGGAGAAGCAGGGTTGAAAAGAATGGAATAGAGCAGTGACAGGATGTGAGCATTCCGGCGAAGTCGGATAGGCAACCATTTCAGCTTAGCACGAAATTCGGATATATGGTCGTATTTACGGAGACCAAAAATGAATCTGATCTGCATTTTGGAGACGTTCAAGTTTATTAAGCTGTTCTTCGGTTATATCCAGATAGCAGGCGTCGGCATAGTCCAGTATGGGAAGTAAGAGAGATTTTGCAAGGGCAGTTTTGGTAGTGATTGGGAGAAAATTCCGAAGCAGTCTGAGTGAACCCAGTGAAGCGAAGATCTTTCGGCTGACTTCAGCCAACTGAGGTACCCATGACAGTTGCCTGTCTATGAGTACTCCAAGATCCCTCACTGTATCGCTCAGTGTGATAGGCGTGCCATCGAACATCCAGCCAGTGAACGTAGCGAAAGTGTCAGGATCGTAGCAAGTGGAGGGAAATAGTCTCTGCCTACCTCACCGGGAACAAGGCGTGACTGTATGTATGTATGTATGTTAACGGGGCGGCGATCGGAGAGTTCATCATACAAATGTAATAGTCAAATCATTTGAAATCAGAGCATATTTCCAACATTTAATGACGTTATTCGGAATGAGACACTAGTTATCTAGGTTCCTAATTATATTTTAGTCAATTTCGCCAGTATGTTATTGGTCCCATGTAATAGGGGGCGAGTCTATTGCCATCTACCGCAAAGTTCCAGAGTCCAGGTAGTTATTGAGATAATTCCTAATGGAAAAAATCCAATGTTTAACACTGCCTGACCTGGGGATCGAACCTCATGATCGGTAGTCGAACTTGCGCCCACTACGCCACCGAGAAATAGTACGAATAAATAAAATGCCTTTTTTTTACCAAAATATTATATTTTCAAAATAAAAAAACCACACAATTCATATTACTTAAACAGCACAAATTCATTTAGGTACATAAAAACTAGTAAAATGCATCTGGCAACACTTATGGCAGATATAAAAATAATCTAGATCAATCTAGAATAATATTTACAATGTGTTACGAAAACGTTTAGTACTTAAGGTGGTTGGGCCGACATCATTTCCCCACACATACTTTGAGGAGCCAACGACGATGATAGAAGAGATTTCTGCATTAGTGTTTTATTTTAAGTAGGTAACAACTAATATAGATCCGGTGAGGAGATAGTCCGCTATATCAAGGAGAAGAGCCAAGGACGAGGCCCAGGACAGGAACTCTCCCAGATCTCACTGTCGAGGCTGGAGTCAACGAGGACGCAGAACTTCAAGTCCTACGTGCTCCTGCTTCCGGTGAAATATAAGGAGACTTTCCTGTCACCTGAATTATGGCCTCAAGGAATTGTGTTCCGGCGCTTCAGGGAGGCGAGACCGAAAATACTATATATTTTGTGATTTAATATTTTATGTATGTTAGTCTGTAAGGTATTTATTAATATGGGCCTCTGGTCCGTATAATTTATTGTTATACGTACTATTGCCTGAAATAAATGAATTTATTATTATTAAAGTGGCATTTGAGGGATGGCCAAGTGAGCGTGGTCATCCTTTTCAAAGGCCGGGGCCTAGGGGCCAACCACCGAGGCGGGATAGTGAATACTAGCGCGACCCTATCCCGCCTCATATGGCGAGGGACTGCAGGACTGATTTTAGTCGGTATGGACGCTTCTCGTCTCTCTTATGCGTAAATACATTTCCACATGTTTAAAAAAAAAGGTATGGAACCCTACACTATGCATACCTACTAAGGTATGCCTTAACAATTTATATACTCCTTCTTATTAATAGTCTTTTTATATTACAGCATGGTAGAAAATAGTAGAAATTAATTGGGGGCAACATCTGTATTGATTTTTCTTTTTTATAGACTCACACGTTTGAAGTATTTGCCAATGTAAAGTTTTACTTTTCAATTTTAATAATAGTCAGGTCAAAGTGGAAATAACTTTTACAACTCATCCAGTCAAGATAAATAAGTCTCATTAAATTAACACTTAAAATATAAAAAAACTATAATATTTAGGTGCATAGTGATTTAAATTTTGCTCTGAGTACGTAGGAGTCTCGCTGCTTCCCTGCGTCCTGTTTCCACGGCGCCGTGAACTGAAAAATATAAATAAAACGTCTTTTTATAATCACTATACTTGTCACAAAGTACTATGCCCCTGTGCCCCCTGGTTTCGTCCGCGTACACATAGTTATAATAATAATAATAATAATATGGGACAACTTCCACACACGGTCATCTGGTCCCAAACTAGGCCAGAAGCCTGTACTGTGGTAACCAGATGACTGATATACATACTTATATAAGCCTACTAGCGACCCGCCCCGGCTTCGCACGGGTAGCAGAAGTAGGTATAGTGGACGTTTATCAGGAGTAAATTCGTGATACATTGTATTTTAATAAATATAACCCTAATGGTTTACGCAGCGCACGCAAATTAATGACTATTTCTGTTACAATGACCAAACCTTAACACATGTTATAATTTATCGTGGGCTATTTTGATGATATTGATGAGTACTACAAACCCCCTAGTACATTACTTTATTCTACCACCAATACTTTTCACACCACATGAAAAATAATCACTGCTTCGATTATTGTGACTAAACCAGAAAAGATGGATATAATCTATGTATACTGTTTTGTAGGTATTGATAATTAATACAATCCCCTAGTACATTACTTTAATCTACCACCGATAGTTTTCACACCGCATGAAAAATAATCACTGCTTCGATTATTGTGACTAAACCAAAAAAGATGGATATAATCTATGTATACTGTTTTGTAGGTATTAATAAGTACTACAAACCCCTAGTACATTATTTTACTCTACCACCAATAGTTTTCACACCGCATGAAAAATAATCACTGTTTCAATTATTGTGACTAAACCAAAATAGATGGATATAATCTATGTATACTGTTTTGTAGGTATTGATAAGTACTACAAACCCTAGTACATTACTTTACTCTACCACCAATAGTTTTAACACCGCATGAAAAATAATCACTTTTTCGATTATTGTGACTAAACCAAAAAAGATGGATAGAATCTATGTATACTGTTTTGTAGGTATTGATAAGTACTACAAACCCCTAGTACATTACTTTACTCTACCACCAATAGTTTACACAGCGCATGAAAAATAATCACTTTTTCGATTATTGTGACTAAACCATAAAACATGGATATAATCTATGTATACTGTTTTGTAGGTATTGATAAGTACTACAAACCCCTAGTACATTACTTTACTCTACCACCAATAGTTTTCACACCGCATGAAAAATAATCACTTTTTCGATTATTGTGACTAAACCAAAAAAGATGGATATAATCTATGTATACTGTTTTGTAGGTATTGATAAGTACTACAAACCCCTAGTACATTACTTTACTCCACCACCAATAGTTTTCACACCGCATGAAAAATAATCACTTTTTCGCTTATTGTGACTAAACCAAAAAAGATGGATATAATCTATGTATACTGTTTTGTAGGTATTGATAATTAATACAATCCCCTAGTACATTACTTTAATCTACCACCGATAGTTTTCACACCGCATGAAAAATAATCACTGCTTCGATTATTGTGACTAAACCAAAAAAGATGGATATAATCTATGTATACTGTTTTGTAGGTATTAATAAGTACTACAAACCCCTAGTACATTATTTTACTCTACCACCGATAGTTTTCACACCGCATGAAAAATAATCACTGCTTCGATTATTGTGACTAAACCAAAAAAGATGGATATAATCTATGTATACTGTTTTGTAGGTATTAATAAGTACTACAAACCCCTAGTACATTATTTTACTCTACCACCAATAGTTTTCACACCGCATGAAAAATAATCACTGCTTCAATTATTGTGACTAAACCAAAATAGATGGATATAATCTATGTATACTGTTTTGTAGGTATTGATAAGTACTACAAACCCCTAGTACATTACTTTACTCTACCACCAATAGTTTTCACACCGCATGAAAAATAATCACTTTTTCGATTATTGTGACTAAACCAAAAAAGATGGATAGAATCTATGTATACTGTTTTGTAGGTATTGATAAGTACTACAAACCCCAAGTACATTACTTTACTCTACCACCAATAGTTTTCACACCGCATTAAAAATAATCATTTTTTCGATTATTGTGACTAAACCAAAAAAGATGGATATAATCTATGTATACTGTTTTGTAGGTATTGATAAGTACTACAAACCCCTAGTACATTACTTTACTCTACCACCAATAGTTTTCACACCGCATGAAAAATAATCACTTTTTCGATTATTGTGACTAAACCAAAAAAGATGGATATAATCTATGTATACTGTTTTGTAGGTATTGATAAGTACTACAAACCCCTAGTACATTACTTTACTCTACCACCAATAGTTTTCACACCGCATGAAAAATAATCACTTTTTCGATTATTGTGACTAAACCAAAAAAGATGGATATAATCTATGTATACTGTTTTGTAGGTATTGATAAGTACTACAAACCCCTAGTACATTACTTTACTCTACAACCAATAGTTTTCACACCGCATGAAAATAATCACTTTTTCGATTATTGTGACTAAACCAAAAAAGATGGATATAATCTATGTATACTGTTTTGTAGGTATTGATAAGTACTTCAAACCCCTAGTACATTATATTATTCTACCATCAATGCATTTCACAGCGCACGCAAATTTATGAATATGGTAATTATATTATGTAACACCTTGGTTCACAATATTGCAGTTTTCTTACGGATCCCCATTTTTTTTCAAAATCTCATATAGCCTATGGCACTCACACTGAATTAAGCTATCCATAAGTGAAAGAATTTTTAAAATCGGTCCAGTAGTTTCGGAGCCTATTCGTTACAAACAAAAAAACAAAAAAACAAAAAAACAAAGTTTCTCTCTTTATAATATTAGTATAGATAACACCCAGACACAGACCAAACAGACATGTTCATGCACACAAATGTTTGAACTGGCCGGGAATCGAACCCGGGGCCTGCGGCACAGAAAACAGAGTCACTACTATCTGAGCCAACGAGGCTGTCAATAATAGTTCCCATGGAAATATCGGGATAAGTGTTCCAGGATCGAAACTATCTGTATTTTGAATTTCAGCCCAATCGGTTCAGTAGTTATTGCGTGAATGAGTAACAAACATCCATCCATCCTCAAAAACTCGCATTTTTAATACAAGTAGTAAGAAGGAGCGATAGTTTAAAAAAACTATTGGATGATTATTTTTGGCAATTATTTGACACCTTGGTTCAAAATATTGCAGTTTTCTAACGAATTCCTATTTTTCTAAATCTCATACTATACGGCCTATGTTACTCACACTGAATTAAGCTTTCCATATGTGAAAGAATTTTTTAAATCAGTCCAGTAGTTTTGAAGCCTATTCGATACTCTTTATAATATTAGTATAGAAAAAGTTATGTATGTAACAGGTAAACAAAACGATAGCGTGTTCTAACTCGACCCTAACGCCATCTAGCGCTGTTTTTTTTGTGCACGTTTGTTCAGTTTACACGCTACTGAACCTATTGAGGTGAAATTCAGTGTGTTGTAAGGTAGATTGTAGCGGTAGGCCTCTTTTGCAGGGGGCCGCCTGGGGAAGTAGAATAGAAACCGGAAGTACCACACCTTTGCCAGTTATTCATCCGCCAAGCAGTAATGTGCAAACATTACTGTGTTCCGGTCTGAAGGGCAATGTTACCAGCGAAATTACTGGGCATCACGAGATTCAACAACTAATATCTCAGGGTGACAGGTGCAGCGCAGAATTTTGAACTTTAAAACACTGGGTGGCACTGAGTCTGATATGTGCAATCACGTTGCTTACCATCAGGCACCTGATTTGCTCGCCTTGTCACTCACAATCATAAAAAAAAGTGATTAAATCATATCTTAACTCACCGGTAGAGAAATGCGTTGAATGTGTAGCCTCCCCGGCGAACAAGAGCCGCGGCCGTCCGGATGTATCGAACAGCGGCGCGGCGAGGTCGCTGCGAGCGCTCGGGTGTTGGGGCGTGTGTATGTTGTCATATGTGTAACTACCGCGCGTGTACGGATTGCTGTACCAGGACGATCTGGACGGAAACATTAATAATGTGTAGAATGTGTAGCCTCCCCGGCGAACAAGAGCCGCGGCCGTCCGGATGTATCGAACAGCGGCGCGGCGAGGTCGCTGCGAGCGCTCGGGTGTTGGGGCGTGTGTATGTTGTCATATGTGTAACTACCGCGCGTGTACGGATTGCTGTACCAGGACGATCTGGACGGAAACATTAATAATGTGTAGAATGTGTAGCCTCCCCGGCGAACAAGAGCCGCGGCCGTCCGGATGTATCGAACAGCGGCGCGGCGAGGTCGCTGCGAGCGCTCGGGTGTTGGGGCGTGTGTATGTTGTCATATGTGTAACTACCGCGCGTGTACGGATTGCTGTACCAGGACGATCTGGACGGAAACATTAATAATGTGTAGAATGTGTAGCCTCCCCGGCGAACAAGAGCCGCGGCCGTCCGGATGTATCGAACAGCGGCGCGGCGAGGTCGCTGCGAGCGCTCGGGTGTTGGGGCGTGTGTATGTTGTCATATGTGTAACTACCGCGCGTGTACGGATTGCTGTACCAGGACGATCTGGACGGAAACATTAATAATGTGTAGAATGTGTAGCCTCCCCGGCGAACAAGAGCCGCGGCCGTCCGGATGTATCGAACAGCGGCGCGGCGAGGTCGCTGCGAGCGCTCGGGTGTTGGGGCGTGTGTATGTTGTCATATGTGTAACTACCGCGCGTGTACGGATTGCTGTACCAGGACGATCTGGACGGAAACATTAATAATGTGTAGAATGTGTAGCCTCCCCGGCGAACAAGAGCCGCGGCCGTCCGGATGTATCGAACAGCGGCGCGGCGAGGTCGCTGCGAGCGCTCGGGTGTTGGGGCGTGTGTATGTTGTCATATGTGTAACTACCGCGCGTGTACGGATTGCTGTACCAGGACGATCTGGACGGAAACATTAATAATGTGTAGAATGTGTAGCCTCCCCGGCGAACAAGAGCCGCGGCCGTCCGGATGTATCGAACAGCGGCGCGGCGAGGTCGCTGCGAGCGCTCGGGTGTTGGGGCGTGTGTATGTTGTCATATGTGTAACTACCGCGCGTGTACGGATTGCTGTACCAGGACGATCTGGACGGAAACATTAATAATGTGTAGAATGTGTAGCCTCCCCGGCGAACAAGAGCCGCGGCCGTCCGGATGTATCGAACAGCGGCGCGGCGAGGTCGCTGCGAGCGCTCGGGTGTTGGGGCGTGTGTATGTTGTCATATGTGTAACTACCGCGCGTGTACGGATTGCTGTACCAGGACGATCTGGACGGACATTCATAATTGAGTATTTGAATTTCTTTTTGGCATAAATATAATTATAATAATAATAATATGGGACAACTTCCACACACTGTCATCTGGTCCCAAACTAGGCTAAAAGCCTGTACTATGGTAACCAGATGACTGATATACATACTTATATAAGCTTATAACACACAGATCAAACAGACATGTTCATGCACACAAATGTTCGGCCTGGCCGGGGATCGAACCCGCTGGAAATATTATGTATTAGTTTCGTAACAAAACTATTTTTAGTTCTTTTTATTGGCTATAAAAACACGCCGATAGTACCCGTGACGTCACAATGTGATGAAGTACCATACATAATTATAACATAATGACGTCACAATCATGGCGACCACTCGTAGCGCGTTCGTGATCAACTCTTTATTCAAAAATATATTTTTTAAGTGATTTTTGAATCGGATGATACATAATTTTCTTTAAACTTTCAGAATAAATTTAATAATACGACTTACTACGTAATAAGAACATAAAGGTGCATTTTATTTGTCGCTGCTGCGGTAAGTGAACCAACTGGGTTAATAGTGTTAAGGGCTCGCGAGGTCTACTGTTCTCAGAGAATCAATAGTAATAATTAATAATATGGGACAACTTCCACACACGGTCATCTGGTCCAAACTAGGCAGAACCTGCGTACTATGGTAACCAGATGACTGATATACATACTTATATACGCTTATAACACACAGGGACAGTGCAAACATACATGCTCATGCGCAAAAATGTCTGACCTGGCCGGGGATCGAACCCGCGACCTGCGGCTCAGGGGCACCACCGACCAATCTGCCAGTTATACAAAAACAAAACATACAATGACGTCTTTTTTCCAAAGGGGTAGGCAGAGGTGTACCCAGGACTCATTCCCATAGTAGGCACACCCACATTTCGCCAGTATGTTACTTTGATGTTTTCCTTCTTGGTCGCAAGTTTAATACCAAGCCATATCTGTCAATCCTGCTGAAAATACATCGAGTAACATACATATATACACACCTGATCATACCAACAGGGTCTGGTATGGTCCTGTCAGATCCCATAAACTTTCTAATCACCCCCATGACTTTCGTCTTAACTTCGTCATCTGGTAGAGTTTCTACCTAAAATTATTATGGTTTATTATTTAATACATTGTTGAAAATGATTATCTTGCAACGTGTAGATAATAGAGATGCGTAGTAGTAAACTCTGAAACCATACAATCGCGCCTTTTTCCCGAAGGGGCAGGCAGAGCTGTACCCAGGACTCAGTCCCATAGTGTACACCCACATTTCGCCAGTATGTTATTGGTCCCATGTAATACGGGGCGAGCCTATTGCCATCTACCGGGCACAGTTCCAAACTCAAACTCAAACAGATTTATTCAAATAGGTCATAATCTGACACTTTTGCACGTCAATAAAGATAAACAGTACTGAGTCCACTGTGCGTTCGGAAAGATACCTCTACAAGAAGAACGCACAAGAAACGTAGGGCTTAATTTTTTCAACAAATAGTTTTACAATATTTGGTTTGGTTACATTCGTTTTCTTTGAAGGTGCCGCGAGGCGGCTATGCAGAAGTTTCCAGGCATCTTTGTCCTCTATGTACTGGTTGATTTTATTATAAGCCTTCTTTAGTAAAGTGGATTTTATATAGGTTTTGAATTTACCCTCTGAGAGCCCAGTTATCTCTTTTGGGATTTTATTATAGAAACGTACACAAGACTCCAGACTCCAGACAGTTAGTAAGATAATTCCTAATGATAAAATCCAATATTTTGCTTAACCTAGGGATCGAACCCGGGTTGCTATAACGTATCGGCAAATTGGAGCAAAGTAATTTATCATGACAAAAGTAACTTTAGGTATAGTAGGGCAAAGAATACCGACTATTACTCCAAGAAGCGACACTTACCTCCCACCGCCATTAGCCCCCCGCTTGTAACCAACACCAACCGTAGATAGTTTAGCTAGACAATAAAACCCGTACGCCCGCACACATGCACACGCGTGTACACACGTTATATTTTCTACGTAGTATTAGTAAGCTATTGCGCGCGGCCGAATGTATGAAGTGACGGGAGTCTGACTAGGGATTAGTTTCGTCGGTAGAATACAGAGACCCACAATGAAAGCAATCACCACACTAGAGAAATACCGCAAGCCTCTTAACAAGCATGGAAGCAAAAGCGTGTCTTCTTAGATAATTGTCAAGTCTCAGTAAAAGGTCTAGTAATACCACAGAATACTATAAATGAACAGAAGGGATACTCCTACAAATAATTTGAATAAATAGCGACTCTAGCTCCGACGCAATAAAGTGCAATTCAGGCCGCACAGCGCCTAACTAATAATCGTTATATTAACATGCAAGCTTCCTCTCTTTCTATCGCGTATATCTCTGTTCTCTCTGTCTAGCACATAATAATTGTACCATCATGATGGGCGCCCCGGCTACTTGTAGCTTCAGCGGAGTGTCCCTATTCTGCTTGCACCTAAGCCTATTGTGACGTCACGCAAACTGATCCAGGAAACGAAGCGTCACATACAGTGTTAGCAAAATGTGTATAAAATGTATCAGCACAGAGGAAACAGGGGAATACAAAACATCGATTTGGTAAATTTTCCATCGGATTGTGTCATACTGCTAAGAGGTCCCCTTTCCTGTTAAAGATCTAAGCGTACAGATGGCAGGAAGCGACTTTGTTTATTACTATGTGTAAGGATTATCTATCCTATCTACAGCTACGGATTATGGATTATAATAAGGGGACATAATACAAACACTACAGTCATCAAATTCAAATATTGTTAAACTTCCAGTTGAAAACATTAACGGGGCGGCGACCGACGAATTCCCCATACAAACGTAATATTTTAATCATTTAAAATCAGAGCATTTTTCAACATTCAATGTTGTTATTTGGAATGAGACGCTAGTTATCTATGTTCCTAATTATATTTCAATACAAAATAGAAGTACCTTGGAATTAAGAGATGATAAAAAACCAAAATATAGATATTTTAAAATACAAAAAAACATACATTCACGCCTTTTTTCCCGAAGGGGTAGGCAGAGGTGTACCCAGGACTCAGTCCCATAGTAGATACACCCACATTTCGCCAGTATGTTATTGGTCCCATGTAATAGGGGGCGAGCCTATTGCCATCCACCGGGCACAGTTCCAGACTCCAGGCAGTTATTGAGATAATTCCTAATGGAAAAATCCAATTTTTAACACTTTGCCTGACCTGGGGATCGAACCCGGGACCTCTTGATTGGCAATCGAGCATGCGCCCTCTACGCCACCGAGGCAGTCGAGGCAGATTTTAAATTACTTATTAATTATATGATTATTAATTACTCCCAATTATAAGTATTTTGAACTAAAATATAATAAGGAACCTAGATAACTAGTGTCCCATTCCAAATAACATCATTGAACGTTGGAAATATGCTATGACTAGTATAAGAACAGCGGCTTTCATCATCATCATCCAACCGTTAAAAGTCCACTGCTGAACATAAGCCTCCCCCATAAGGGGGGTTGTTGCCAATACTCGCCACGCTTGGCAGGCGGGTTGGCGAGCGCAGTTTGATGGATTTACGCAGAGAACGCTGCTGCCCGTCCTCTGGATTCTATAGCCCTTAGCCGGCTCTTACGGCAACCACGGGGAGAGAGGGTGAGGTACTATTCTAAAGCCGGTAACCCCACGGCACACAGCGGCTTTGCCCGCTCGCAATTATGAAATATAGGAGTTTTATACCAAAACTTGATGCCTTTTTGGACGCCTTAAAATGTGAATTTTCAAAAATCTTAGCACACGTCCGGATAAGGAAAACAAATTACATTCCAAATTTCAAGTCTCTAGGATTAGTGGTTTGGATTCTACGTTGCATGTCAGTCAGGGAGTCATTTTGGTTTATAAAGTAAATAGTGGTTTTAGATAATTTAGGTATGGGGAATGTGTCTGTCACGGCCCCGTTAAGCCCTACAAGTTTCTAATGCGTTTGGCTTGTATCTTTCCGAACGCACGGATTCATTACGCTTTATCTTCATTTGACTTGCATAAGTGTTATATTGTGATAATTGATTAATAAATGAATTTGAATTATGTCAGTTAAACGTAAAAAGGCTCGCAAGCGCAAAAAAAGAATAATACGCGAGGGACAGAGACAGAGGCTGTTATTATTTCTCTCACTTGAAACGAATTTACTAACCAACTTTGCTCCGTCTCCGCTCGTCCAAACCGTCAAAACATTCCTATGTCCCATTGGGCAACTCGCCCCAAATATCTTAGTCGTCCACCAATCTTTGGATGGGACTTTTAGTCTTTCGCTCCGCTGCCATAAAAAGCCGAAGAAATCTCGGTCTCTCGGCCAGAAGACTTCGTCAAATAGCAAGGTTGTCTTGTCTACTACACCTATTGATGTGCTGTTTATAATTTCCACTTTCTTGGCGGGCAGTCGGGGCGAGAATAATGTCGTATGGCTGGAATATTACCAATTCTTTACACATTTATTTCTTTACGCAATTATTTTAAGTAGTTTTGTCTTCGAGAGGTAACAAACATGTATAGAACATGTATAGACTGAGCGGGCTATTAGCTTGAAATACAATAAGAACATGAGAAGAAAAATTTCACCCAATAGCGGGACTTGAACCAGCACCTGCACGCAACAATCCGCGTGGTGGCACTCTGCTAATTGAGCTACCGTGGTGATTGGTGATACTAGTTATCTGTGAATTGTTTCTATTCCACTTATTTGTAAAAAAAAACATAAGAGGCAAAGTGTGGGTGTACCTACTATGGGTATGGTAGACCTCTGCCTAACCCTTCGGCGAAAAGGCGTGATGTTACATTTCAACTCACGTGACACGTCAGTAACATTATATTATAATATGTCGCAGGATAACCTGAGAAAGAGGGTCATAGCGAAAAATCTAGGACGATTGCGAAAATCGGATTTATGAAAACCAAGAAAGATTTTTCTGTCTTCCTAGTTTTTTAGGATTTTTGCGAAAATCCAATGGACCCTAGGATACTTGGAAACTAAAATGCTGATTGGCTAATATAAACTACTTTACCTAACTAAGCCAATTAGGTAAGACTACTGATCAGAGCATTCATCAAGTTCAATCAGCTAAAGTGATTATAATCCGCGATTATCCCTGTGTCCATCGGATTTTCGCAATTATCCTTAAAATTGCTATTATTATAGGAAAATCGAGAAAACCGGGACCTACAGTTTGACGTGACATCCGAAACACGGTAGCGTACAGGCGAAAAACTAACAACATAACATATAACTAAAAAAAAAATATTTTAGACTAAAACATAATTAGGAACCTAGATAACTAGTGTCTCATTCCGAATAACATCATTATATATATGTTGAAAACATGCTCTAATTGTAAGTAATTTAGGTATAACTTTTGTATGGGGAATTCGTGTAACCCGGCCTCTTAAGTTCTGTCTGCAAATTCATGCTATGCGTTCAGTATCAAATCAAATCTCGGCTCGGCCATGTACATTCCGAACGCGTTTTTGCACGTATCCGACGAATTGCATTATTTACGCACACAAAATAATAAAGGAAAGTAATGAAAATATTTTGTTAAGGCGTATGTATGTATGCATAGTGTAGGGTTCCATACCTAGATACCAAGAAAATACAGCGCCATCTGTTAGTTTCTTGCGCAAAGTATGGTAAAAAATGGCCATTACTTTTGATTGCGTTAACTTAGAAGTATGATTTTTTTACAGCCACAAGGGACCGCAGATCTGAGTAGTTGATATCAATTTCAACTTGATACCTCCACAAGTTCCTGTTAAAAAGTGTCTTGACGGATGGACACGACAGATAAACAGACAGACGGATAACAAAGTAATCCTATAAGAATTCCTTATTTCCTTTTGAGGTACGGAACCGTGAAGCACTTTAAGACGCGAGCAAGATTTTGTTTTTGGAGAGAGCTTTCTCGCGTGCAAATGCATGCTTTTTAGAACCGTTTAATTCACATTAATTTCTGCTTTTATTTTCTCGAGATGTGTTTATAAGCCGATACGTGTTAAAACGATCTGATACTGAACGCCAACACCCCAGTTTCCAAATCATAAAAAAATCCCAAAATTAAAATCACTGACCAATTTTGCTCTATCGCCCGAAAACCAAACGGTCATCACGTTTTTTGACCCCAACGGGTTGGAAATGAAGGTTATATTGGTCAGCCACTGGTCTTCTGGGTCCACTGATGCTTTTTTCGCACTGTCCCAGTAGAAAATGAAGTTTTCTCCCGGTTTGGACCACCAGCGTTGTTCGAAATGTAGGTCTACTTTGTCTAATAGACCAACGGAAAGAGATCTAATGGCTATCTGTTTGGATTGCGATATTTGTGGCGAGATAAGAGTTGATGATCTGGAATTTCACATAACATACATTCACGCCTTTATCCCGTAGGGGTAGGCAGAGGTGTACCCAGGACTCAGTCCCATAGTAGGTACACCCACATTTCGCCAGTATGTTATTGGCCCCATGTAATAGGGGGCGAGCCTATTGCCATCTACCGGGCACAGTTCCAGACTCCATTGAGATAATTCCCAATGGAAATATCAAATATTTAGCACTGCCTGACCTGGGGATTGAACCCTGGACCTCTTGATTGGCAGTCGAGCATGCGCCCTCTACGCCACCGAGGCAGTCATTGGCAGTCAAGCATGCCTTATATATGTCTTATATTTAAAATTCTCGTGTCATAATGTTAGTTACCATACTCTTCTGAAACGGTTTGACTGATTTTTATGAAATTTTATATGCATATTCAGTAGGTCTGAGAATCGGCTAAACTATTTTTCATACCCGGGTTGTCCACCCCTAAGATTTCTTTAAACAATTTTTTTTTATAATGAGTCATTAAAAAATACATACAACCCTAAATTTTCACCCTTCTATCACCAACCCCTATTTTTTAATAGTCATTCTAGTAATTAATCATTTCTCATCCTGCTCGATAACTAATCAATTATCTTTCTACACTAAAAATTCCCTAGAAATAATTTATAATATGGCAAAACAACGTTTGCTGGGTCAGCTAGTATAATATATAAAGTTCACCCCAGCCCTCCCAAAGGTCGCGCGGAAGCACGCGCGTGCCTCGCAGGCCCTTTAGAAGGGGGGGGGGGGGTTAGGGGGGGGGTAGGGGGCAACGGATTCGATAGTTTAGACCCTGGAATAACACAGGGTACTTTTTATTTCTCGATATTCTCACGGGAACCGCGGGGCACGGCTAGTTGATTATAAATAGGTAAAAAATATAATAATACTGGGTAAAAGACATACCATCACGCCTTTTTCCCGAAGGGGTAGGTGGAGGTGTATCCAGGACTCAGTCCCATAGTAGGTACCCACATTTCGCCAGTATGTTATATACATACATACTACAAAATACATACCTTTCCTTCAACACTCCAAGTGAGACGGTAACTATGGCAGTTTTAGCCGTATATTGGGTACCATCTTTAATTGTAACTAATACATACATACTATGATACATACATACATACTATGATACATACATACATACATACTATGATACATACATACATACATACATACATACATACATACTATGATACATACATACATACATACTACAAAATACATACCTTTCCTTCAACACTCCAAGTGAGACGGTAACTATGGCAGTTTTAGCCGTATATTGGGTACCATCCTTAATTGTAACTACTACATTATCAGCTGGATCCTGCGGCCATTGGATTTTAGTCACTTCCGTGTTTAACTTAATGTCTAAATTCGGATAGCCGGGGCCATTGTTGTATGTATTCTGTAACATAAAATATTTTAGATTACTAGCTGCGCCTTCGTTCCCGTGGGAATATCGGGATAACAAGTACCCTGTTTGTTATTCCAGGGTCTAAACTATCTACACACCGAATTTCAGCCCAATCGGTTCAGTAGTATTGGCGTGAAAACGGAACAAACTTACACACAAAAAACAGCGGTGGTTTTTTTTGTGCTATCTAGATGGCGCTGGAGTTGAGTTAGACCACGCTAGCGTTTTGTTTACCTGTTACAAACGTAACTTTTTTACATTGTACTGAAATTTGAAATTTATATTAGAATTTGAGATTTTTATTGTAATGTTAGGCCTCTTTTGCAGGGGGCCGCCTGGGGAAGAACCACACCTTTGCCAGTTATTCATCCGCCAAGCAGTAATGTGCAAACTTTACTGTGGTCCGGTATGAAGGGCAATGTTACCAGCGAAATTACTGGGCATGATGAGATTCAACAACTCATATCGTAGGATGACAGGCGCAGTGGCACTGTGCCTGATATGGGCAATCATGATTCTTACCATCAGGCACCTGATTTGCTCGTCTTGTCACTCACTATCATTAAAAAAAAATGCAGTTTCTTGTAAAGAAAAAAACGTATTTTCATGTAACTGGTATCGTACGAGGGCGAAATATGTTTAGTTCGTAACTGGTTTCGAAGCTCCGGTTACGTAGACGGCCGAAGCGGTAGGATTATATCTGATTTGAAACTATCATGGATGTAAGATAAAAAATGATTCTAAAAAAGAGGGTAGATCGATATAGCTTCCAAAAATACAACTGGCCGATGCCATTCATTCCTTCGTAATCATGGCGCATGCAACTGCGTCGAAATAAATGGTAATGGCATGGTATATATCCCGTAATAAGTGATCTTAGAAGGATAAACCTCATGTTATGAAATACTTTTAAAACTCACCAATAAAATCTCAAACAGAGTCTTATAGCCATGTCTGTGCCAACTCATATGTTGATGACCGTCCAACTCTTCGTAGTTAGAGGCAGTTGTGACGTCATTCCAACTGTTAGACGATTCATAGTTATCTATTATGAGGTCCATGAATAGGAAGAACTCTTTTATGAGGTCCTCATCGTTGGCTATCGTGGGGTGAGCTGTTTTTATGTATTCACGTATTCTGGAAGTTAATTAACAAATAGGTCGCATTACGGTTTAATAGCGCTCGGCAAAAGTGTGGTGGCTAGAGGGCGCACGCGCGACTGCCAATCAAGAGGTCCCGGGTTGGATCCCCAGGTCAGGCAAAGTGTTAAATATTAGATTTTTCCATTAGGAATTATCTGAATAACTGCCTGGAGTCTGGAACTGTGCCCTGTAGATGGCAATAGGCTCGCCCCCTATTACATGGGACCAATAACATACTGGCGAAATGTGGGTGTGCCTAGTATGGGACTGAGTCCTGGGTACACCTCTGCCTATCCCTTCGGGGAAAAGGCGTGAACGTATTTTATATTTACAACGATCCTATGAGTGTTCCTTTTTTTCCTTTTGAGATACTGAACCCTTAACCCTCTTCTCTTCTCTTCTTCCTGCTCCATCATCAGACTCTTATCACTATCTATCTGTACCATATTCATTGAGACGATTCCAATGATCACAAACACGATATATTAGACTATAGGTCCATCTGAACCTGATGCTGCATCAGGACAACGTTACCAAGACGAAGCTATATTGTTGAAGTGACAGGATACCAATTTGGAATCGATCAGACCACTGAAAAGTGCTTCCCCTTCAGCCGCTAGAAAAGAGGTAATAATCTTCAAATGGCTGAACGATTATCGCGAAACATAGCTAAGAACACACATCAGGTCAGCATTCAAACAAAAAAAGAATCAAAATCGGTTCACACGTCAAACGCATAACAGCCCTTTTTTTTAAGTCGGGGGTTAAAAACGAAAAGGAGCGCGACCGGCTGTCATGCAGCACTGCATAACCTTGGCGAAAGCATACCCCTTAAGAACGTACCCAAGCTACGAGAAATTTGACAAAATCCTATTATTTTTTTTCCAAATCGATGTTTTGTATTCCTCTGCTTCCTCCGAATATAATTAACCCATTCCATAAATTTATATCCTGATATTTTTATAGTGAAGTAAACTATTGTCGCTGTCATTTTAGTTTCTCTTTCAAACTCTCGGTTTTTTCAGAGTGAACTACTAAACATCATAGTTTTACTCGCGTGATTAGACGTTCACTACAAACAAATTAAGAGTTTATAAAGAAAAATAAAATAATTGGGACATAGTTTACTTCACCTTCAAAATATCAGGATATAAATATTTTGAATAAGTTTTACTATATTCGGAGGAAACAGGACAAAACAAAACATCGATTTGGTAAATTCTCCATAGGATTTTGACAAACTGCTAAGAGATCCCCTTTCCTGTTAAAGTGTCGTCTTGTAAAAGGCTTACCTTCTACTAATATATTCCCCCAAAGGTTCAGGAGTTTCTGGAGGTTCTTCCACAACTTTCAAGCCATAAGCCATCAAGTCATTGATCAAGTCTTCGTGCTCGAAGCTGCCGTCTGATTGGTACACGCGAAACGTTAAGTCTTGAGGCAGGACCGATATGTTGTTCTTGATTGCTAGGTCGTAGACTGGGCTCGGGTCTGTGCCGTGGATCCTGACAAGTCAAAGTCATATGTAAATTCATGGCGTAGTGGGCGCGTGGGTTTATTTATCCTTATCAGATCGTCTGTCCACCTTTTGGGTGGACGTCCTACGCTGCGCTTGTCGGTCCGTGGTCTCCATTCAAGAACTCCATCGGCCATCAGTTCTACGTGCTATGTGCCGCCCATTGCCACCAACTTGCTAATGCGCTGCGCTATGTCGGTAACTTTCGTTCGTCTACGGATCTCCTCATTTCTGATTCCTGATTATTTATGATATTTCTGATATATTAATCTTATACCATCTGTAGCGACAGCAAATACCATACATTACGTTCCTTTCAAGAACGATAGCGTCCAGAGGTAAGAATTTGAACTACATTTTATGAGATTCGAACTCGAACTCAGCGCTGCAGATTGGAAGCATAATCAAGTTAAATCAAGTCACTCCGTTGGTCCTCGCCGCCATCATAAAAGATACTCGTGTCGGTCATGACAGAGGTCTTGGTACGACCTGAAAATCCTGAAAACTTTGGCCACAGACTCGACAAGGTAAATGCCATGTCTGCTAATGAAAGTGATGCAAAATTTATTTTACTTTTAATGATCACCACTCTGCCTCTAATTCTACAACTCCATCACCAAACGGCACAGTGTGAACCCTGCCACCAACTCTGCCTTGCGCCTCCAGAGCTAGGACCTTACCAGCGGCAGCTAACGTTTATTATACAAACATACAGTTGAATGAATGCTCACCACTCAGCCCCTAATTCTACAACTCCATCACCAAACGGCACAGTGTGAACCCTGCCACCAACTCTGCCTTGCGCCTCCAGAGCTAGGACCTTACCAGTGTAGTGCATAAGTAGAGTATAAGTATACATATAAGATATAGGTACATCTATGTATTAAGCAAACAGATCGTCAATAAACGTGTAACGATAAACACGTCTTTCTATTCCTTCGGCTCCTTACGCTAACCCCACATGGCGACCCATGCCAGTGCGGGTGCGCGAGCGAGCGAGCGATATGTGGTGTCAAATGTCGCGTCGTGGCGCACCGCATTCGAACAATAATTATAATAAAAAATTAATTGCATAAATCATAATGAACGATTCCAAATCAAAATAATGTAAATTCGCAAAAATGGTGAAATTCGCGAGTGCCAAATGCCAATTCCCGAGTGCCAAATGCCAATTGCCGAGTTCTAAAACAGTAGTTGCCTGTTGTGGAACTACACCAGTGTATTGCGCCCACCGCACTCCCTAAGTTCCGGAGCAAGCACACCGAACCCTTGACATCGAGTACGAGTTCCTGACCCGAGACTCCTGAGAGGACCCGAGCTGATGATGTTCAGCGTGATGATGATCACGTGCCAAGCTGAGTTGCGACGAGTTCGTGAGTAGTAGCAGATAAGTGATGATTACATCAGTGTGAAAGTGTGTAGGGAAAAAAGGCATTTTAGTAGATATATTTTAAGCGAAGTGCGTCGATCATGTCGTATTATATTTTGAAAGTGCAGTGTTATCAGTTTGCAAAATGAACAGTACATAAACTTTTACATAACTTAGATAAGTTTTAGAATAAATACGTAAATTAGTAATAACATTAGTAAAATGTATAATGCTTAATTAGAGTTTCTTGCTGTAATGAAATAATTATATACTAGTAGATATTATATCATAAAGAGTAAATGGCTGATTTAGAAAAATATCATAAAGATTTTACAGAAATACGGACTTATCTAGTAAAAGTAGGTCCCGCAAGAAGAAAAACTTGTTGCGAGAAAAAATTAAAAGAGGTTAATAGTATATATGAAAAGTTTAGCGAATATAAGAATATATTACTATATGATATACAACTTAGAAAATATGAAACTAGTGATAAAGAAGTTATAGAGTGGAATATAAAGGCTATTGAAGATTTATACTCAGAAATATTATCTTTATGTAACGAAAATTCCGATCCACTATCTGAAAGTTTTGATTTAACTGAAGAATTACATACAAGTACCGAAATGGAGAAATTTGAACTAAAAACTGCAGTTGCCTTACTGCCCGTGATGAACGGTAGGGAAGAAATTACTAAGCAACTGATATCGGCTATAGAAATGTATGATGGTATGTTAGAGGCTAGTAGTAAGCCTATACTCATCAACTTTGTGCTTAAAACCAGATTGTCGGAAAGTGCGAAACTGAGGTTAAGCCAAAAGTATGCAAGTGTGGAAAGCTTAGTCACTGACATGAAGCACCATTTACTTGTAAAAAAGTCCGCTACTGCATTGCAAACGCAATTGCACCAGTGTAAACAAGGTAAACGGAATGTCGAACAATTCGGTGTAGAGTTAGAAAAGCTTTTCGTAGACCTGACGATTGCACAAGCAGACGGTGATTCTAACAAATTTGAAATTTTGAAGGAAATTAACGAAAAGATGGCTATTAAAAAATTCGCCGACGGCTTACGCAATCCTAAAGTAAGCACTATAGTTTCTTCTCGAAATTACAGCTCCCTAAAAGACGCTATTCGTGCTGCTAAAGATGAAGAACTTACAGAGCCCGACCACGGTATATTTTCGGTTCGAGGCAATTCAAATAATAGGTTTCAGCGAGGTATAGCTACGACATCGTATAGTAGAGGTCGTGGACGAGCGACTACCTGCCGCGTTGCTACCGCTAACGCCACTGGTTACCCGCGTCAGCGAGGCTTCCAGCGTGGTACTTACCGCAACAACCATGCCCAGTACAACCACCCTCAACGAGGCGGAGGTATGTACTCTAAGAATTATAATAGAGGTCATATAAATAATATCTCCTCATCCCAAGATGCTGAGAACACGAGTCACGTTCAGACGGCTCAAGAAGAGGCTAATTTTCCCTCTTCCATGTTTTTTCGTTCCCAATGAGATATGTAAGTGCGATTACAATAGTTCTATAGAAGCAAACATACAAAATTCTCAATTTAATTGGTTAGTTGATACAGGTGCATCACTTTGTGCAATTAAATATGATGCGCTAATGCAATGTTCCAACGTTGATATACAAACATGCAGAGTCCGCATAAACGGAGTATGTGGCGAAATCTGGTCAGAAGGTTTCATATATCTCACCTTGAATTTCATAGGAATGAAATGCAGTCATAAGTTTTATGTATTTAAAAATCTAGGTTGTAAAAGTGACGGAATACTAGGACGAGATTTTCTTTCCAAATATAATGCAACTATCGATTTCGAACACAATATTTTATCCTTGAAAAGTTCCGAAAATCAAGTGACGTTACCTATGGCTTTGGGTAGTAAAAGTAGTAACTACTTAACTATTCCACAGAGGTGTGAATCTATTCACTATGTCGACACCAATCTCACTGAAGATTGTGTAGTATTACCACAACAATTATGTGAAGGTGTGTTTCTAGGAGGTTCTTTAGTGACACCTAAAAATGGGAAAATTCCTATCCACATTTTAAACACGCGTGAAGAAGACATCAGATTAAATTATTTTAATCAGAATATAGAGCCAGTTAGTGAATACAATATTTGTGCTTATGATCCTATCCCAACTATTGATTCGAAAAGAGTTAAGAAATTATTTTCGGCTTTGAAGTTAGATAATTTGAATGACGAAGAAAGATTAGAGATTGAGAAAGTATGTGCGAAATTTTCAGACATTTTTCATCTAGAAGGTGACAAACTAACTTCCACGAATATTTCACAACAAACAATTCACATGAAACCAAACACTGCTCCAGTGTATAGGAAACAGTACAGAATACCTAAGTCACAACATAAAGAAATTAAAAAGCAAATTGATCAAATGTTAAGTGATGATGTAATAGAAGAAACATGTAGTGAATGGTCGAGTCCTATCTTATTGGTCCCCAAAAAATCAACTGACAACACAAAACAATTTCGTTTGGTTATTGATTATCGAAAATTAAATGAATCTATTATTGATGATCGTTTCCCTCTTCCAAATATAACCGAAATCCTTGATTCTCTATCTGGATCAGTATATTTCACAAAATTAGATCTTCAAAATTCATACTATCAAGTCGAGTTAGATAAAGAGAGTAGGAAGTGCACAGCTTTTACATTTGATAAACAATATCAACTAAAACGACTTCCTATGGGTTTAAAAATTAGTCCCTCATCATTTTCGAGAATTATGACCATAGCTTTATCTGGATTGAATTACGACAGATGTTTTGTATATTTGGATGACGTGATTGTATTTTCGCGTAATATACCAACTATGATATCCAACCTTATAGACGTTTTTACACGATTGAGACAAGTCAATTTGAAACTCAATCCACGAAAATGTGAGTTTATGAAGAAAGAGATACTATATCTAGGCCATCTAGTAACGAACGAAGGAATTAAACCAGATCCCGAAAAGGTTAGCGTATTACAAAAATATCCCAAACCAAAAAATGTTGATGATCTCAGACGTTTTATAGCATTTTCTAATTATTACAGAAAATTCATACCAAATTATGCAAACATAGTATTACCATTGAACCATTTATTACGAAAAAATATACCATTTATTTGGTCACAACAATGCGAAAACTCATTCTTGAAATTAAAACAATCGTTAACTTCACCGCCTCTGTTGCAATATCCTGATTTCTCAGAAAATAACACATTCATATTGCATACCGATGCATCAGGTGTGGCAATCGGTTCAGTACTTTGCAACCAAGACGACCGTCCCATTGCTTACGCCAGCAGAAGTTTAAACAAAGCTGAGCTCAACTATCCGACTATAGAAAAAGAGCTTCTTTCTATAGTTTGGTCAGTTAAGTACTTTCGCCCATATTTGTATGGTAAAAAATTCAAAATATTAACCGATCATAAACCATTAGTATATTTGTTCAATATGAACAATCCTTCGAGTAGGTTGACTAAGTTTCGTCTTAGCCTTGAAGAATATGACTTTGTCATAGAATATATAAAAGGAAATGATAATGTACCAGCGGATGTATTATCCCGTGTGATTGTGAGTTCAGATGAATTGAAAGAGATGAATGAACGTGTTTTAAATGTGATAACGAGAGCACAGAAGAGAAGAATGCAAGATGAAGAATGCGAGAAGAATGTTCCGGATGCTAACGTTTCCATCGACAAACGGCCGAAAGTTGTGGAAATGGTTAACAAACCGAAATATTCAGTAGAATTAGTTTTTGTGTCAAAGAGTAAAATACATAAATTAAAGGATGTGACCCAAGCGAGCGAAATGTTTGCCTACGTGCCGTCGCTACGTACTATATACACTTGTCCAGATACTCGTACATGTTTAACGCGAGACGTTTACGTGAGAGGTTTGAATAAGTTTTGTGAGAAGATAAAAGTAGATGAAATATTCTTATTAAAGAATGTAAATAATAAGAAATATGAAGAATGGTTAACCAATAAGAATTATAGTAATAAAATGAGGCCCTGCCCCATATTTTCTCCTCCAGAATCATTGATTCCAAGACTTTGTTTATTAAAAGGAGTAAGAAGAATAATAGATGATGATGATAAAAAGGTGATAATGAATGATTTCCATATTTTGCCAACGAGTGGACACGCTGGCATAAGAAGAATGATTAATAATGTCAAAAAATATTATTATTGGCCAAATATGACGAATGATATAACTTTGTATGTGAAGAAATGTGAACAGTGTCAGAAAAATAAACATTCTGTACACACAAAAGAGCCAATGACTGTCACGTCAACCGCCACATCGGCATTTGATAAGATTTTCTTAGACATAGTAGGTCCCTTAGATAAAGATTATTATAATAAGTCATATATATTAACGCTACAATGCGAGTTAACTAAGTACGTAGAAGCTTACCCATTAGAGCGTAAGGATACTGTTAGTGTAGCAAAAGCTTTCGTAGAAAACTTCGTATTAAGGTATGGAATTCCGCGAGAAATCGCTACAGATAAAGGAACTGAGTTCATATCGTCGACTATGCAGGAAACATGTAAACTGTTGAGTATCAATCAATTGACATCTACTGCTTACCATCACGAATCTATAGGTTCTCTAGAAAATTCCCACAAAAATCTAAACGCATATCTCAGAATCCAAACTAACAACAATCCAACTGCGTGGAGTACATGGGTACCTTATTGGTGCTTTTCGTACAATACGTCAGTACACAGTTCTACAAAATTTACTCCATTTGAGTTAGTATTTGGGAAAGTATGTAATTTGCCAAGTAACTTGAGAAAAACGCCAGAACCACTATATAATTCTGATAACTACGCTTTACAATTAAAATACAGACTACAGAAATGTAACGAATCAGCCCGAAAACATTTAATAGAATCAAAAATTAATAGAAAAAACCATTACGATCAAAAATTAAATACTGTACAATACAATGTAAATGATATGATTTGGTTGAAAAATGAAACAGGAAATAAATTCGAAAATATATATTCTGGTCCATATAAAGTATTAGAAGACATTACACCCAATGTTAAAATTTTGAAAGACAAAAAGGTCGATATTGTCCATAAAAATCGAACCAAACCATATTATACGTAAATATGTTGAATTACTCATACTGTTTGTAGTGTATGCGTGTATACCTGATACTTTAGTTTGAATGATAGACTACTGTTTTTATAATAACAAAGCAATTAAGATAGTATAATATAAAGTTATGAAATTAGATTGACATTGTTTAATAAGGTAGTAATAATGAAATTAGTATAAAGATGTAGTAATAGTAAAAAAAAAAAAGAAATTAAGCATATAACTTTTTTTTTTCAAAAAAAATATGGAGATGTAGTGGCAGAATACACGTAGTGCATAAGTAGAGTATAAGTATACATATAAGATATAGGTACATCTATGTATTAAGCAAACAGATCGTCAATAAACGTGTAACGATAAACACGTCTTTCTATTCCTTCGGCTCCTTACGCTAACCCCACACCAGCGGCAGCTAACGTTTATTATACAAACATACAGTTGAATGAATGCTCACCACTCAGCCCCTAATTCTACAACTCCATCACCAAACGGCACAGTGTGAACCCTGCCATCAACTCTGCCTTGCGCCTCCAGAGCTAGGACCTTACCAGCGGCAGCTAGCGTTTATTATACAAACATACAGTTGATACAGTTGAATGAATGCTCACCACTCAGCCCCTAATTCTACAACTCCATCACCATACGGCACAGTGTGAACCCTGCCACCAACTCTGCCTTGCGCCTCCAGAGCTAGGACCTTACCAGCGGCAGCTAGCGTTTATTATACAAACATACAGTTGAATGAATGCTCACCACTCAGCTCCTAACTCTACAACTCCATCACCAAACGGCACAGTGTGAACCCTGCCACCAACTCTGTCTTGTGCCTCCAGAGCTAGGACCTTACCAGCGGCAGCTAACGTTTATTATACAAACATACAGTTGAATGAATGCTCACCACTCAGCCCCTAACTCTACTATTCCATCACCAAACGGCACAGTGTGAACCCTGCCACCAACTCTGCCTTGCGCCTCCAGAGCTAGCACCTTCTTCCCGGCCGCAGCTAGCGTGGTCGCCGCTGACGTGCCTGAGGCACCGAGCCCAATGACTATTGTGTCGTAGGGGGCTGTCATTGGTGATCTGCGACAAAGATATGGAATAGCATCATCAAAATTGTATATGTACATCTATAATAATGTTTTCTTACTATCGAAGTGAAAAGTATCATGTACCATATAGTGCTAAAATCAATGACGTTAAATTGCTTGCTAAAACCCGTTATAACTCGGTTTCTATTGACTCCCTCGCTAAAGTTCGTCAGTAAAACTACCGAGCTATATACCCACAAGGGCGTCGCCAGCCGATGATCAAGGGGGGGGCTAGTCCAGGAATTTCTACCCAAATTACCCATTTAGGTAGACGGTAGATATACAACAGGTATTTGCCTGTGTACAATTTACAATTACAAATTTCTATGAAATAGAAAAGCCCTACAATCCTACAACCAATAACATACTGGCGAAATGTGGGTTTATCTACTATGGGACTGAGTCCTGGGTTCACATCAGCCTACACTTAAATACAGGGCCGTCTTAAGTCTATTCTGCGCCGGGGTGCGGGACTCAGCCTGCGCCCTCGTTTTGCGCGACCGATGACACACTGCAGTATGAAAGGGGTCCTAGTCAACCAAATTCGCCTATGACAGACGCACAGGTGCCGCACCGCGCGCCCATTTGAAATGAATCATTTTGCTTCAAATGCGGGCTACCGGGTGGCAACGTGTCAAATGTACATACATACACTCTCTTTGGATTAGAGATTTTGCTGCGCGCGTGTTGTATTAAATAAAATTGTTATTTGTGTAGTGTAGTAATGCGGTATGACAAGCGCCGAAAGCGTAATAAAAGTAAAAAAATATTATTGTTGATGACTATTTTTTTTTGCTTGCGCATACATATTTGTCGTAAGTAACAAGTATATAAAACTGTGCAATAGCGTTAAGTTCAATGAAATATCCAAAAATTCAGCGCTCGAAAGGCGCCCCCGGGCGCGGAGCGCCCGGGTGCAATGCACCCCTTGCACCCCCTGGTAAAGACGGCCCTGCTTAAATATAATAAATAAACTACATACATAATCATTCTAATATAACATAACATAAATTCACGCCTTTTTCCCGAAGGGGTAGGCAGATGTGTACCCAGGACTCAGTCCCATAGTAGATACACCCACATTTCGCCAGTATGTTATTGGTCCCATGTAATAGGGGGCAAGCCTATTGCCATCTACCGGGCACAGTTCCAGACTCCAGGCAGTTATTGAGATATTTAACAATATTTAACACTATGCCTGACCTGGGACCCGGGACCTCTTGATTGGCAGTCGAGCATGCGCCCTCTACGCCACCGAGGCAGTCATTCAAATATATATAATTAGCCGATCAATTAATTATTCATTAAATAAATTGCCTTTTAATAACTTAATGTCATCAAGTATCCTCATTATGGTTTCGGTGCATGTCGTCTGACTTTTAATATGCTCTGTTCCTAAAATGTCCACTTTCTGTAAAATTCCGAATCTCTTAAATGAGCATTTCGCAAAATGTCTACTTTTCAAAATGACTATTTTTCTGAAACGACTTGAAACGTATTGGCATTTCGGGGCATGTCGTCTGCCTTTTAAATGCTATTCCTATAAATCAATATATAAATAACAAAAGTTACATACATTATTCTTATAAACGGAGGCTGATATAGGTTAGTGAATTTTGCTCGCTTTTGTCAAGAGTAAACTTCACTATGCATTTTTAATAATAATAATAATAATAATTATAATAAATAAATAATAAATATTAAATATTAAATAAATAATAGTAATAATTTAACAGAATGGGTTACCCCAATTACACTGATCGAGTTAATTCATATGTGTTATGTGAACAACCCATATTGTCACAGTTTCAGTTCGCCAAGATTCCTCTGCGGCTCCGACATGACCTAACGACTGCTCCCTACATATCTTATAGGACCTACAGTTTAACGTGCCATCCGAAACACTTTAGCGCCCAGAAGAAAAGTCCACATGGTGACATTCCATCCAGGGACTCTGGGTTTAAAGCCGGGCATATTCCCACTGGACCATGGACGCTACAGACGTTAAAGTGCTCAGGGTGTGTCTTAACACATACACAAGAAAACATATCTCTTATATAGATGCACAGAAGAGGGAGAATATTACATTTTTGAACAAGGGTTTGCAACTATCTAAAAACCAGCAGGCTTACCATCAACTAGTTAAGCAATTCAGTTTAGGACCTAAACTGAACTGCGTCGCTATTTTCGTACCATGACCTTGTTAAGCCGATCAGTTCAAAATTCCCGCCAAAACAAAACCTAAACTGAATGGCAAGCTTAGTTTCGTTCATTCTTTTCGTACTATGATGCTTCCTTACGACTGAAACTGAATAGCATAACTGTCAATTCTAGCGATTCAATAAAAGTTAGTTTTGTTTCGCCAAACTGAATCGTTTTTACAAATTTCCGTGTATGTTTTAAATCTGTGTAAGTGTAAGTGTGCTATTTTCATTATTGAGACTAAAGTCGATAAGTAGAGCTGTGACTCTGTGACATAATATTATCTAAGATACTAATCAACTAAGTTTAACGTCGTGCGCAAGAGTTATTTGAATATTGAATAGTATGTCTGACGAACTACTATTATTTGAGCTGATGGAGTGCATCAACGAAGATGCTTTTGTTTTGAAGATGTTCTCGATGAGAGTTTAGAGCTTCCAACAATATTTCTAACGGGTGGTACGTAACCCTTCGTGCCACCACTTGACGAGATTGTTCACTGTATACAAAAAAAACACTTAAGAAAGGTAAAGGTACACGAAATTCCACACTGTTGAGTGGACATGGAATTATTATTGAGGTTTGATATTACGAATCGTTAAATAATATCCAAAACACTTGATTAAATAGAAAACATAAACTAACAGCTTACGTCATTATAAATTTCCTAACTTTGTTTTGTTCCAAACGCCAAACACAAACTAATAATTCCATTTTTAAAACTACCGCGCTCGTAAAGTATGACAAGAATTAGAAAAAATAGGTAATACGGATGACATCGGCTAGTTCGTTCAAAAATTTTAATTACGATTTCGTATAATAATCTTGGAAATTCAAGCATTAATGGGAAGACACTGTACCCAAAATATTAAATAAATAAAATTTTGTGAAATATAAAATAATTTAATGTATTTAATTCGCAAAACTTAATATAAAATTGGGGTCTAAAAAAATCCGGTAATTTCCGATTTTTATGTAAGAAGCCGTTTCAAAACGAAGCGACCATTGAATGAGACCACGAGATTTTTATATAGCGTTGTCTTTTTCTCGCTCGGCGGCGGAAAGTTGGATCAGAGACAACGTTTTGTTCATTCTTTCTGACGTAATACGATTCAAATGCGATCGTCGCTTAATGAGTTGATGGTATGAATTTTTTTAGGTACCTAAATTGAATAGAGTCGGAATTGAATAGCTAGCCTATAAGTTGATGGTAGGCCTGCAGGCCTTGTTAATAACTCGGATACATTATTTTAGCATTTTAAAAACTTTGTCAACGTCAACCAAGTGTCCCTACATTATTAGGCCATAGCTGAGGAGTGATGCTATTAACCAAAGTAAGCTGCAGCCTCCATTGACTATTATATGGGGGTATTTTGCCGTAGTCACCATGATTGTTGTGCGGCTTGGTGATCTCAGTAATTAGTGCCGGAGAGTGCTGATGCCTGCTCTCTGTAAATGTCTGTCTGCCAGGTCTCATGGCTCCCACGGGATGAGATAGGGTTGGCCTTATTATAGATAGATAATACTTTATTGTACACCACACGCAAAGAATATAACATTACAGGACACAGAAACTAAACTTAAATGTACAAGCGGCGGTCTTATCGTTAATAAGCGATTTCTTCCAGACGACCAATAGATGGAGAGGATTTATTTACAGCAGAAAGACGGTGGGGCTTAACAGTTTATACTACCAATAATGTTCATAGTATATAATTAAAATTAATTAATTACTAATAATACATATATATAAATTATATTATATATATATACATATATATAAATAATATGATGAATGAAGAGTATAATAATATTATAATATCCAGACAAATACATATAAGTATATATAATAACATAAATATACATATTACAATGTTCCTAATATGAGATAAATATCATAGATAAGATACTATGGTACTATGGAGGTAGGTACTATGTTAGACTAATTTTCATAATATGGTAATGATCGTAACAGATTGACAGACTGTTGAGCCAGATAGTGGCCCTTCACCCGAGACTTGAACACGGCCAATGATGGTGCACGTCTTATGTCTACTGGGAGAGTGTTCCACAAGCGCACAGCTTGTACTGCAAATGAACCATCGAAGAAGGAGGTCCTATGTGGGGGCATCATATTACATAATAGCCGGAAACCACGCGGCTTATACATAATCCATTAACATATCCGCAGGTATATAAACTTGTGCATGTTATATCTGCTAATTCCTCCTAAATCACGCAAAGGATTTTTATATGGTTTCCACCAATGGATGGAAGGTCGAAACGATGGGTCGATGAGATCAATACAGCAGCAGGCAGTTTATGGATGAGGACAGCTGGGAATAGAATGTTATGGATACAGTTGGGAGAGGCCTTTGCCAAAGGGCGAACAAATAATAGTATTATTACAGTAGATTAAGTGATTGTAAACTGTTCAAGAAAAATCTGAATAAAGGCTATTTATTATTATTATTTCACCAATGGATGGAATGATTCAAGAGGAAGGCTTATGTGTATTATAGTTTCGTTTAAATTTGCTAAAATCAGACGATAAATGTGGAAGAGGTCGGATATAAGCATGACGACAGGGAGCTTTATTGAGGTGCGCTGCGTTATTAAAACCCATGTATTACGGAATAATTCCTCTCAAAAATCATACAGTCCTGAGTTATAAATAATGTAACACTATCTCAATGCTTTGAAGCCCGTGTAAAGTCGGATTGCAGGTAACCTATTTAAAGACACAAACCTTGTACGTTTCCTCAGAACTAAAACACTTCACTAGCTTGAAATTTAAAGAATATTCAGTTTTCCCTCAGTCTGTAAAATGTATGTAAGTTTAAACCAAATTTTAATCGCAATAATTTCCGCAAAACCGAAATGGAAAGTTACGTGATATGTTATCAATGATAAGCACTGACATTTAATGTTTATTTTGACAAATAGTAAATAGCAAAAAAATAAACAAAAGTCACAGACAAAAAAATTTAGAAAGTTGAAGGGATGGGGTAGTATTGTCCCAGTCCATTTAACATGGCGCATGGCGAAAATTAGAACCATACGTAATTCTTAGAACCTTCAAGATATTTACGTAGAATCTAGCGCCAAGTCTTAGGTGTTTAGCGGTCCGAGAGCTATGGGATGAACTAGTACTGAAACACTATTTACTAAAGTAGGCCTGTGCATAATGTAGCGTAAAATAGGCTTCCTCATTTTCAAATAACGAAGTGCTAGCCAACCTATAACAATTACCTGTTGTTAAAAGACTATAAAGAGAATAATTTTAAATTGCACTGTATATAATATTATGGTAGTCCATCTTCTCATACAGCATATTATATATAACCGAAATCCACATTTATTAACATATTAAGTGTTAATTTCTTAGTTTGGAAACTTACAATATTTTTTGGACTGATGAATGCGTTGACATAGTGACAATGGCATCTTTTAATATTATTTTAGATAACGACACAGTTAATTGCTTATCTTTTCTGACTCGCTGTAATATCACACAATTTAAACGTATTACACCTAGTACTCTTATATTCATATCGATACCATCAACATGAGTATTATCTTAGACAAGCTACTGTAATATTATTTTGAAACCAAGGTCATTCCAAAGATCATCCGGTTTACAATATTAAAAAATCTTTCTATTCGGGTTAATGTGTAGGTTACTTTTTATTTATAGAATAACGTTTCATACTCCTATTATAATATAATAAATATTCGTTACATCTCACACATTAGACATGTTTACATAATGGTTTGAAAGAGATAAAGGTAATATTAATAAATTCGTCTTTAATTACATATTAAGTTATTAATAATTCTAAGATTTTATTATAATATCATTTATAGTTGACTGCCTCGGTGGCGTAGAGGGCGCATGCTCGACTGCCAATCAAGAGGTCCCGGGTTTGATCCCCAGGTCAGGCAGTGTGAAATATTGGATTTTTCCATTAGGAATTATCTCAATAACTGCCTGGAGTCTGGAACTGTGCCCGGTAGATGGCAATAGGCTCGCCCCCTATTACATGGGACCAATAAAATACTGGCGAAATTTGGGTGTATCTACTATGGGACTGAGTCCTGGGTACACCTCTGCCTACTCCTTCGGGAAAAGGCGTGAATGTTATGTTAATGTTATGTTATGTTTATTTATAGTCTCAGTTTTATGAAAATTAGATAGATAAACAATGATTTGTACGCCATACATGGGACACAATATACATGAATAATATTTTAATTTATCTTAGGCTAGTATACTAGTACTGGGTGGTGGAAGGAGAAGAACAATTAATATGAGTATTTCTGATCAGCGGTATCGTTGCGGTGGTTATGTCGGTGGCGGTGGCGGTGAGTCAGCCAAAGGTTTTATATAAAATTATTAAGATTAATGTCATATATTTTGACTGGTCGGTATGCTCAGCCGGTTGTGCCCCTGCCTTCTGAGCTGCAGATCCCGGGTTCGATCCCTGGCCAGGTCCACATTTGTGCACATGAGCATGTCTGTTTGATCTGTGTCTGAGTGTTATAAGCGTGTATAAGTAAGTATTTACATCAGTCATTTGATTACCATAATGCAGGCTTCTAGCCCATTTTGGGACCAGGTGACCGTGTGTGGAAGTTGTCCCATATTATATAATTATTTTCTAGAATGTTAATGGAAATAAGTGAGAGTAAGTTAAGTGGTAAATTAAGGCAATTAGTTATAACACAACTTA
Source organism: Hemistola chrysoprasaria (assembly GCA_947063395.1). Classification (NCBI taxonomy): domain Eukaryota; kingdom Metazoa; phylum Arthropoda; class Insecta; order Lepidoptera; family Geometridae; genus Hemistola; species Hemistola chrysoprasaria. Next base: position 4,556,012 of record OX346738.1, on the reverse strand, counting down.
TAAACTAAACGTATACTATTTCCATTCTCATCTGAGACTTCTCATGTTATAATAATGGTATATTATGTTCTAACTCATATAAAAATAGAATATTTTATATATGTATGTAACGCTACAACCGACGAGCATGTATGAAAAATGTCATGAAAGTGAACGAAGCGAAAGTTGTATGTCAGGATCGTAGCAAGTGGAGGGAAATAGTCTCTGCCTACCCCACCGGGAACAAGGCGTGACTGTATGTATGTATGTATGTATGTAACGCCTACTGTTATTAGCTAACTACTTACTATTACTAAGATACTGTTATTACGATGACGCTCATCCCTAATGGAAAAATGTCACTGTCACCCAAGGACGGCCGTGACTAGTGAAGTGCGTAAAAACCGGTAAAAAAATCCGATTATTATTCGAGAGCCACAACTTTTTTTTTTTTTTTTTATAATTATAATAACTTTATTTACGAAAAAGGTTATACAAAATTTGGATACTCTATACACTCTTAATAGGAAATTACAACATCAAGAACGTGATATTAGTATTACCACAGAGTAATAGTTGCCACTCTACATCCTCTATAGCAACAACAGACGTCCATCTTCGAACTAAGTATAATAACCTCTTGTATGTTAAAACACCGGGTCCCGGTATAAACACATTTTCGCCGCAACTGTTGACATACCGGGAGCCGGCGCGGTTAAGTATGTGTCTAAAGAACGTCATTGTATTTGATTGTATATACCCTATCCTTTCTAACACGTTACAAATGCATAAGAAGAAACAGGCTAACTAGTGACGCCAAAAACTCGCGCGCTTTGGTGAAAATAACGTAAACAAGAGTCAGTCAAAAGTCAGCCATTGCCTTAGTGATTTAGTGATGTTTTGTGTTGGTGAAAACTTGCGTTTATCTTGAAGTTATTCGCTAAATATTAGAAAAAAACGATGGAAGGGTAAGTATTTATTGATTATATATACTAATTAAATAATAGTTCTTTTAATTTTCACTAAAATTCACCAAATAAAATTTTCACTGAAACTTACCTAAATATCACAGTACCCTATGTTGAAAGTTCTATGTTATCTATAATTGAGTATTTGCATAGAAATGGTTGATAGTGAATAAAGATTATTCAATTTACAATAACATTTTTAACTAGAATTGACTTGATTCCTACTAGATACGGAGAAAATCCAGTTACAGTATAAGTTTATCTCAAAAATGGGATGTCTGTTGACCATACCGGCTCCCGGTATAACAGGTAACACAAAGTGGGCTAATGTCATTCAACATATGAAAGGTTAACTTGTATCTCGAGCGATAGACCTCTGCCCTTGTATATGTGTTCTGTGCCTCTGCCTGCCACAAACAAGCTAGGTGACCACTCCCATATAAACTGAACACAATAAAGAGAAAACAAGAATCTATGCATAATACCAAATAACAGTACAGTAACAGTCAGTAAGTGTGGGTGCTTATTTGTCCAAATAATTCCTGTCAGTTTTTTTTTTCTTTTATTTTTACATATAAGATATAAGCAAGGGATGTACCGATTTTATTTAATGTAGGTACTTAAGTTACAGTGTATCAAATTTAATTAGATTTTCAGTAGAGTTGTAGTCTAGTTGTAATAACCATTCTGTTACTTTATTTTTAACTTCGTATTTGGAGAGGGGATATATGTTTAGATCGTTATTTAACCGGTTATAAAGCTGTGGCGCTTTAATTGGAAAAAATCGACCGTAAAATTTTGTCCTGTGCTTATCTACTACACATATGCTTTTCCTATTTTTACGCCACAGGTCTTTTCGATTTCAAAAGGAAGTGAGGAATGCATGCGAAGGGTAGTTTGGAGAACATAGAGCCGTCTTACCGATAGTACTTTACAATAATTAAATAAATCAATGGTTGGATACCTGAAGGGTTTACGTGACATAACTTTTAATACAGCTCTTTGTGCTCTTTCTAACTGGAGCATTTTGGTTTTTGCTGCACCTCCCCATACTGTCACACAATATCGTAGGATTGATTCTCCAAGAGCGTAATATACTAATTTTAAGGTATCAAATGTAGCGGACGACCTTAATGTTTTAAAAACATGATAAGTTTTTTGGTTCCTGAGGTCAGCGTTTCAATTTGTAAGTACCAATTCAAAGTGTCATCAATATGCACTCCTAGATATTTGATGTTTTTTGTTCTGTGAGAGCCATACAAGAGCAATTGCGATCATAAGGTGTACACTGGTGGCCTATAATATTGACTTGCTCATTTGAGGGTAAAGTAGAAGAAGTTAATGAGAAGGTCATATAATGGGTTTTATCTAGGTTTAGGGTAAGGAGATTATGTGATAACCAGGACATAACAATTCTCATCGCTTCCTCTGCATAGTTTTGGGTAGATGTCCAATTTTGTCCATATATTAACAGAGCTGTGTCGTCAGCATAGCAGGAGATTTGACAATTTCGTATTGGTAGTTGGCAGAGGTCATTTAGGTATATCTGAAACGAGCTATATATTATATATATAGGGTAGGGCCTAGGATACTACCCTGTGGCACACTAAATATATATTACACTTATATATTACACAAAGCCACTTTCTTATCCTGCAGTATATAAGTATTTTACAATATATGATTTTCCCACAGTTATTTATAAATAAATAATGCCTATTGGCCGACGCACATACAAATGTATATAATTTAAGCCCTCTGCTTGACAACAGTAATTTCAATAAAGTATAATCTTGACTCCCGTACTCTGCGCGCAAGCTTTGTTTATGAGCGAGCTATGTATTTAAAGCATAATTAAAGAGATATTATAATTACCTAATAATGTTTTGCTTTTGATACAATTTGATAATGTTTATTTACTTAAAAATGTTGCTTATATATATTCTTTTTTAAATAAAGGCACTCAGCCCTGATAAAAAAAAATAGTTAAATGTTTTATAGATATAACGTAATAAAGAATATTATAAAAAATTAGCCCAAAGCCGGTAATATAAAACTTACGCACGGTCAGCAATATGTTATGAAATCTATAGGTGCTTTGTGGCCTCTGATTAGAATAGTTTGTAATAGAAATAGTTTTGTGATGATAACAATTTTATAAAAATATCCTTTTCAGTAATAAACAGGGGCTTGTTCGTTACTAAACTTTTCTAAATTAAAAAAAACTTACCCATAGCTCCCCACAGCTAAAAGTACACAAGTAAGAGCAACGTGCGTCCCCATCGTAACTTCACCGCCAAATCCGGGTTATCTGTCGAGCACCTCTATATTGACTTCCAATCTATTGACGTAGGTACATTAACTTTTTAATAATAGTAAACTTTAAAACTCTTTATGATTTGAACACCGATTTTACGGCAGAATCGGGAACGCGCGTCACACATTTATTTATGTAACCTTCGACGTATCCACGCTGCAGTAGAAATACTCATTTAAAGATAATTAGAACCACCTAAATAAAATAACATCACGCCTTTTCCCCATAAGAGTATGTATAGGTGTGCCCAGGGCCCAGTATTCAGTCCCGTAGTAATAATGTTACACCTTAGATAAATAAACCAAGCTTTTTTGGCTTGGTTACTACTCAAAGATGTACACCCACACTTCGCCAGTTATGTGTTTTAGATCCCATGTATTAATAGAGAGCGAGCCCGTTACCTGATTCACACACAGTTCCAGACTGCCTGGAGTCTCATTTCGGAAAATTCCTAACGAAAAATCCAATAACGCTATAATATAATTAATTTTTCCAGACCTTCGGATCGGGAAGCTGGTACCTCATGATTGGCACTTGCCACTAAGGCATTATCTGTACTAATTAATAAATACATAACATTAATGATTTGTTCGGTTTTCTATACAGACTACTAATTTTACTTTACGTCTTGGCACATTATGACACTATATAATATATTCACAGATCAGTACTAAAACTGTTATGCGCCTGCACGGCACGGCCGGCACGTTATATAGGTTATTACAGTGAAGGCGGAGGCGGAAGACCGCGTTGCTCAAAGATATAAACCGATAGAAGTCTGTTAGAACTGCCTTGCACCCTCGTCATTAGGGAAGCTGCTCTTTTACCTGTGCTTTTACGGATAATAGCAGAACAGTCAAATACCAGCGCAGACGCAAATATCCCCGATGCACTACTGTAGCGTGGCAGCCCCAACAGAGTTCTAAATGCATTATTATATTATTAAAAGAAAGACTTGCCAGATTCCTGAAAAACAAAACTAAATGTTTAGGAATTTAACTACAGCCAAGTTAATTATTGGTTAGCATAACTTTAACTAGCGATCAAAGAAACCGGTCCTAAGTCATAAAGTATAGTAAGTTTATTTCAAACTAGTGCAGGCTTTGCCCGCTCGCAATTATAAAATATGGGAGTTTTATACCAAAACATTGACGCCTTTCTTGGGTCCCTTAGAATGTGAATTTTCAAAAATAACACGTCTAGACAATGAAAATAGCCTACATTCGTAAGTTTCATATCTCTAGGACCAGTGGTTTGGGCTCTGCGTTGTATATCAGTCAGGAGATGAAAGAGAAATGAAACAGAGGAGATGAAACCTCTTTCATCCTGATCTGTGAGTCCGTGAGTCATTTAGGATTTTATAATATACTACAAACCCCTAGTACATTATATTATTCTACCATCGCACGCAAATTTATGAATATGGTAATTATATTATGTAACACCTTGGTTCACAATATTGCAGTTTTCTTACGGATCCCCATTTTTTTTCAAAATCTCATATAGCCTATGGCACTCACACTGAATTAAGCTATCCATAAGTGAAAGAATTTTTAAAATCGGTCCAGTAGTTTCGGAGCCTATTCGTTACAAACAAAAAAACAAAAAAACAAAGTTTCTCTCTTTATAATATTAGTATAGATTATAGTGATGTAATGAGAATTTTTTTTATTTTTTATTGGAGGTTTACACAGTACTTCGCTCATTGCTTTTAAGCATTTTTTTCCTACTTGGTCACTGTCTATAATCCCAGTTTGTGTTAAAATGGAGATAAACTGAATTTGTTTACTGAGTACTATCAGGAAAGGTTATAGGCCAAGGGCGTATTAATCGAGTTACGCTTTGAGTTATACATACAATAATGTATTGTTACATTCACTTTGACCAATATCTATGAACGGGCTAGGGCGTTAGTATCTTTATGATAACAAGTTTCACGGCGACATAATACAGCAAACCGGCGATAGTCCCATTTTTGTCCACAGTCGTTATGATAGTACTTACTAGAACAAAAACAATTTCTAGGGCTATATAATTTCGCCCTTCAGTAGATATACCTATACTTCCTTACTTATCCTCATCTATACATATTTTTAAACAGTCATTTTCCGCGGCTATCACCAATGAGTGGAACGAAAAACATCTTGAAATATCATACCGACTGGGTGCTTTAATATTGTGCGCTGCGTAAAAATAATAAAGTTATATTATGAACAAAATGTATTACGAATTTATTAGTGTGTAGCTGTGCCCCGCGGTTTCACCCGCGTAGACATCATTACCGTGAGAATATCGGGGAAAAAGTACCCTATGTATTATTTCAGGGATTAAACTATCTACATACCGAATTTCAGCCCAATCAGTTAAATAGTTCTGGCATGAAAGAGTAACAAACATACATCTACATCCATCCACACAAACTTTCGCATTTTAATATTATTAGTAGAATTCGTAGAATGAAGGATTAAACAATGTATTGCTGCTACCCGCGCGAAGCCGGGGTGGGTCGCTAGTAAAAGGTTAGTAAATTATAAACAATAATAATAAGGTGTGAAATGATAGTGGTTAATATAAAGAGGTGCGCGTAGAGATCGCCGGGATTCGGTACTGAAATTGCGATGCCGATGCACGTTGCGATTATTTGTGCCATTCTGACCGTAGGAAGCAATGGGTGAGTAAGATTCATTATAATTAGTTGTTGGGTAAAGAACAAGCCCCTTTTCTTTTTATCATTGACAAGGAATTCGTTTCTAAAGTCGTCACTGTCATATTAAACATAGCAGAGATCGTATAGATATCATGATAGTTATATAAGCAAGTCACGCCTTATTTGATTAATAGAGGTTTGCTATAATTTTATAATAGTTTACTTATATAAATAGAGTAGGTAATGACCGTCAGTCAATTGCCAAAGGGAAAAAATCAAAAAATAAATCTACATGTCAAAAAAAGGTGTAGTATATTATAATACCTAAGGGGCTGCATCTACTCGTCAACCTGAACAACATAAAAAAGAATTTAAAAATTTCAAAAATAATAATTTCAATTCATCTTTTTGTAGCACATTGTATATATTTGTGTCATTTATATTATAAAGTAAAATAATATTTTTATCGGTTTTTATGCGCTTCACTAGTCGTTCCGTTCTTGCCCGATATTTTCTTTTTTAGGGATGGGCGTCATCGTTTTTAATGATTTTGAATTAATATTACCGTTGCCATACCTAACAATAATATTTGTGACAATAATAAATAAATAAATTGTTAAGGCATACGTATGTATGTATGTATGCATAGTTTTGGGTCATTTATTAATTACTTGCGCAAAGTATTGAAATATGCAGTAAAATGGCCATAACTTTTAATTGCATTAACTTAGAAGTAGTCATGGGTAACTCAGCAGATCTTTATGAGTCACGGCTCAACTCACAGCTCATCCACTTGAGCCAGAGCCGTGAACCGACTCACAGATCAGCTCAAAAATCAATTCAACACATCTCGAAACAGATTTGCCCGAGTCGCGTTAATTTTGTTTCTTAATTGTACCAACAGATGGCCCTGTAATTATATTTATCATTTTTGTATCGTTGCTTTTTACAGGATATCAAGGATTAAAGAAGTAGGTAATTAGCATTAATTAGGTACTCAGTACTCAGCATCCACTCATGATTGATGGTTTATGATTGACGCCTCATCAAAGAATACTATAAACTTTTTCATAAAGAAACGACACTCAACTTCCCCCTGCCCCCGCTCTTTTACGTCTCCTGCTGTGGTCCAGCCGTCAACAAATGCCCCTACTTACCCACACATATAAAGAGTGTACACACGTTATGATCCTGAGGCCGAGATGATATTTGACCATTTATAACCATATCTTTGTCATAGGTCACCAACGCCAGCCCCCTACGACACAATAGTCATCGGGCTCGGTGCCTCAGGTACGTCAGCGGCGACCACGCTAGCTGCGGCCGGGAAGAAGGTGCTAGCTCTGGAGGCGCAAGACAGAGTTGGTGGCAGGGTGTACACTGTGCCGTTTGGTGATGGAATAGTAGAGTTAGGGGCTGAGTGGTGAGCAATCATTCAACTGTATGTTTGTATAATAAACGCTAGCTGCCGCTGGTGGGGTCTATGCTCGGAATTTCTCTAAGAGATCGAATGAGGAGATTCGTACACAAACGAAGATTACTGACATTGCATAGCGGTTTAGCAAGTTGAAGTGGCAATAATCACTCGAAAACTGATGGCTGATGAGGCTATAATTTTCTCGATTGGTGACTAAGACCCGGCAAACGCAGGTTCCACTCACAAGGTGAACAGATAACTAAGTAAAGACGGTAGGAATATGCTGGATGCAAGGTTATAAATGGATTAGATGGTATTCTATAGGGAAGGCCTACGTCCGCAGTGGACTTCCTCCAACTAAATAAATAATAATAATATGAGACAACTTCCACACACGGTCATCTGGTCGCAAACTAGGCTAGCAGCCTGTACTATGGTAACCAAATGACTGATATACATACTTATATAAGCTTATAACACACACGGACAGATAAAACAGACATGTTCATGCACACAAATGTTTGACCTGGCCGGGGATCGAACCCGGGGCCTGCGGCACAGAAAGCAGAGTCACTACCGTCTGCGCCAACGAGACGATGATAATAGATTTGACTTTTAGGATCCATGGTACACAGAACAGCTCAGTCTACGAACTAGCAATTAAGAACAACATCACAATCCTCCCTCACGACACGTTGTCTCGCGTGTATCGATCAGACGGGACCTACGAGCATGAAAACGAGCTCAATGACTTGATCGAATACGGGTTGAAAGTTGTGAATGAACCTCCTGAGACTCCTGAGCCTTTGGGGGAGTATATCAGCAGAAGGTAAGACAGATATCTCAATCCTTGTCACCTTGACCTAATGCCGCAGCATCAGGTTTAGATGGGCCAGTAGTCTTAGTAGACATGAAACATTTGTTTGTAATGTAGGTACCTTTCGACCAGTAGTCTTAACCTGTAGACTGACATGAAACATTTGTTTGTAATGTACCATTCTAGGCGATCTTGTTACAATTTGGTCTCACAGACTTGATTGAGCATTCCTTTCTCTATGTTTGTCACTACATCTTCTAACACGCCACAGCGTTTCCTTATCGCACTCCTCATTTCCAGAATACGTGAATACATAAAAACCGCGCACCCCACAATAGCCAACGATGAAGACCTCATAAACGAATTTCTTCTGTTAATGGACCTCATAATAGATGGCTACGAATCATCTAATAGTTGGAATGACGTCACAACTGCCTCTTCCTTTGAAGAATTGGAGGGACATCAAGCCATGAGTTGGCATAAATATGGATATAAGACTCTGTTCGAGATTTTACTGGTGAGTTTTTATAAATAACTAGATATGTTTTAGTACCCGACTGGCTAAGTTGTGGTGGAGGTTCACGAAAAGTCACTTTAGTGTATAATAAACGATATAATAACATAAAACAAAACAAAATACAATATTAATCCGCAAAAACTCAATAAAACTAATAATATTTAACAAAAACACCGGCCGTTACGGTAGCGGGCGGGACGACTGTGCGGGCGCGGGCGGCGAGGTATCACGCCCGCGTTAGTTCACACACGCTTGTACTAGGTGGCGTGCGTTGTCGCCACTCAGGTAATTTTCCCTTCCGTCCGTAGGCGGGAATGTTTAAATACGCCTCAGGCGAGTGCTCGGAATGAGTGTAGTTATGACGTCGCGCTATATACTCCCCCTCTAAGTTGGTAACACGTCCCGAGTCCAACTTAGGACTATCTCGATAGCGGCGCGTTCTTCCTCTACGCTTTCTAGGCACCGTAAAGCGATTGGTGACGGACATAGGGTGAATGGCGGCAGATGGCGACGTGAAAGGGTTTAGGTCCATGCACTCCCTTAGAGTGTACAAGTCCTCCACTGTATACCTTATCCCTACGTTGACCCTTTCCTCATGTTTATCCGGACTTTTCATGGTCACCCTACCAATCCTATAATTGTCCCTAGTTTTGTCCTGTTTTTTTATGGTCACCCTACCGCAGTCTATGCCACAAAAGTGCAGAGGATGATTATCTGGAGGCTTCACCACTCTTAGAGGGGATAATGTAGCCGTACAATTATATTTATTGCCAACATGAGCACTCACCTGGGTATTCACCTTACCGTCAGGTAAATAATTTGACCGATGAACGGGTCGGTGGAGTGATGTGGGATACTGAACCTGAGAGGCGTCAACGCACTCCACCGTACTATGTGGTCTCTGTAGCTGTGAACATGAACAAGGAACACCATTATTGTTTAATTCACTAGATACATTAGGTTCACTAACTTTCTTGTTTATCTTTAGTAACTTGTAACAGTTTTCTCTATTATGTCCATAATTTTTACAATAAGCACAATAACGCTCTCTGGCCCCTCTCTTCGTACTGTGCGGCACGTCGCTGTTGCTGGGGGAGCCAGGGGAGGCGCAGTCACTGCTGTCACCACTGTTGCTCGACGCGGCGGGCCCGCGCTCCTCGCGCGGTGTCGTCGAGCCGCAGGTGCAGTGCTCCTGTGGGGGCGCCGGTGACTTCCCTGGCGTTATCCTCGAGGGCTGAGACGTAGCCCGTCGGCTATCATTGGCCTCGTCGACGGCGTCCTCTATGTCCCGCGCCTTGCGCAACAACGTATTGAAAGAGTCTATTTCGTCGCGGCGGAGTCTCTCCCTCACGCGGTGGTGGAGGAGGCCGTACACCATGTCCAGCTGGACCTTGGGAGACAGGTCGGCGGGAGGGAGGCGTGCGAGCAAGGCACGAGCTCCAGCGACAAACCGCTCCGTTCGCTCCCCCTGCTCTTGTCGCGTGCTGAATAGCGCGATATAAATGCGATGTGGAGGGCGCCGGTCGCCGAAGGCGCCTCGAAGAGCCGTTACGGCGCCGCTCCATTTGTCCACGGTACCCTTCACTCCGAGCCACCAGACAGCGGCCTCGCCGGTGAGCAGTAGAGAAAGGCCCCTCACGGCGTTTAGGTCCGAGACGCCGGTGCACTCTCGGTAGGCCTCGACGGCGTCCAGGAAGGCGTCGAGGCTCTCCCCCTGCTCTCCACCAAAGCGCGCCGTACAGCGCGCGAAGTTCCCCGCTTGCGTGGGAATGGGGGTGGAAACCGGGGTGGCCGTCGGTGACTCCCGACGCTCCTCGTAGGTGAGGACTCGCTCCAGCAGCCTCTCCATAGCCTCCGTATGACTTCGTTGAAGCGCCGCCATGTCGCTGAGGCTGACACTCGGCGACGCCACGGTCACCGGAACTGCAGATACTTCGTCGGCATCTTCGTTAGAAGACCGGCGAGACTGACGGCGGGTAGTACGCGTTTGCGGCATTTTAGTTTACGTTTATGGTATCGTAAACACACACAAGTATTTAGTCTTCACTTTTTCACCGCACACAACAGTGTCCGTGCGGGCCCCACGTGCAGGGCAGCCAGATTTAGTACCCGACTGGCTAAGTTGTGGTGGAGGTTCACGAAAAGTCACTTTAGTGTATAATAAACGATATAATAACATAAAACAAAACAAAATACAATATTAATCCGCAAAAACTCAATAAAACTAATAATATTTAACAAAAACACCGGCCGTTACGGTAGCGGGCGGGACGACTGTGCGGGCGCGGGCGGCGAGGTATCACGCCCGCGTTAGTTCACACACGCTTGTACTAGGTGGCGTGCGTTGTCGCCACTCAGGTAATTTTCCCTTCCGTCCGTAGGCGGGAATGTTTAAATACGCCTCAGGCGAGTGCTCGGAATGAGTGTAGTTATGACGTCGCGCTATAATGTGTGTATGTAGCTCCAATACAATAATGCATTTAGGATTCTGTTGGGGCTGCCACGCTACTGTAGTGCAACGGGGATGTTTGCAGCTGCGCAGGTAGACGGCTTTTAAGCGATAATGCGTAAGCGAGCAGCTTCCCTGATGGCGAGAGTACGAGGCAGCGCCAACAGATTTCCGGCGGTTTTTGTAGACCGATTTGACGGACCCATGATGAGGCACTGGCTAGGCATGCACAATGCTTGCTAAGTGATGGGTTTTGTTCTTTTAAGATAGGCATTTTATTAGTATTTTTTTTTCAATTAGAATAAGTACTAACATAGGTTAAGCTGTTATTGTATACTAACATTATGGACTCTGTCCGAAATAAAAACTTCTTTTTTTTTTTTTTGTAGCTATGGGGCGATATGACCGCCAATTTAAAATGTTAATCAAATGTATGTTTTTTAATGTATTTTAATTTTAAAGCTTTTTGTTTGTGGTGTACATATAAAAGAGTTTATCTATCTATCTGTGTGCCCCCGCTGTATAAACCGCATAAAAGTAAACTCTAGGGAACGTACATGACCCATATTTTTTACAAGAGAAGGGTAATTACTAATTTTCACTTAGTAATTTATACTAATCTTAATATATTATATACATGGTATTTAATAAAATTAAATGGAGTTAAATGAAATTAGGATAGCAGCCGAAACCCTGGAATAGTGCTAGGCCTCTATTGCAGGGGGCCGTCTGGGGAAGTACCACACCTTTGCCAGTTATTCATCCGCCAAGCAGTGTGCAAATATTACTGTGTTCCGGTCTGAAGGGCAATGTTACCAGCTAAATTACTGGGCATGACGATATTGGATTTTTCCTAATGAGGAATTATCTCAATAACTGCCTGGAGTCTGGAACTGTGCCCGGTAGATGGCAATAGACTCGCCCCCTATTACATGGGACCAATAACATACTGGCGAAATGTGGGTGTATCTACTATGGGTCTGAGTCCTGGGTACACCTCTGCCTACCCTTTCGGGAAAAAGGCGTGAACGTATGTTTTGTTATGTTTGTATGACGAGATTCAACAACTCATATCTCAGGGTGACAAGCGCAGTGCAGTGCCGCGCAGAATTTTAGATTTTAAAACACTGGGTGGCACTGTGCTGTAAGGTCCGTGGTCGAGGCGTATTGAATGAGAACACGAGTTACTCAGTTGGATGTCTGTTTATTACTAGTTACTTATGCTAATACATAATATACGATGTATACCTACAGTACATGCCCATCGGAAAAATAATAAAAAAAAATTAATCTAAGACACAGTGCCACCCGTATGGGCAATCATGATACTTACCATCAGGCACCTGATTTGCTCGTCTTGTCACTGAGGATCATAAAAAAAAAAACTAGAAAATAAATTGAAAATAAAATCAATTTCAACTTGATACCTCCACGCGTTCCCGTTAAAAAGTGTCTTGACAGACGGACAGACAGACAACAAAGTGATCCTATAATGGTTCCTTTTTTTCTTTTGAGGTACAGTACCCTAAAAAGGCGGGCGGAGTCTTCCAAAACAAAATGTGAAGCACAATAGCAAGCTAATACAAACATGACGACTCCGCACGCACACCCATGAAACTAGAAAAAGAGGTGTGAATGTGTGCATGCAGAGGTCAGCAGAAATGGTTAGTGGTTATAGGTCGCGTCACGGTTTAATAGCGCTCGGCAAAAGTGGAGGGGTGCTTTGCGCAAGTGTACAGTCGCGTATATAATTTATTAAGCGAGTTTTCTATTAACTACCCAATTTTTCAAGATAGTAGTATAAAAAAAGGTGCAATAAGCGGTTCGGGCATGAGCAAATTAAATAAAGTGAACTTATATAAACATAACATACATTCACGCCTTTTTCCCGAAGGGGTAGGCAGAGGTGTACCTAGGACACAGTCCCATAGTAGATACACCCACATTTCGCCAGTATGTTATTGGTCCCATGTAATAGGGGGCGAGCCTATTGCCATTTACCGGGCACAGTTCCAGACTCCAGGCAATTATTGAGATAATTCCTAATGGAAAAATCCAATATTTAACACTTTGCCTGACCTGGGGATCGAACCCGGGACCTCTTGATTGGCAGTCGAGCATGCGCCCTCTACGCCACCGAGGCACCGAGGCGAGTGAACTTATATTATATATCAAATTATGTGATACTTTATTCCGAGAGAGTAATAAACTCAGAATAACACGTCTTTCGTGAGATGTAAAATTAAAAAATAAAATTTCGGAGCCTTCGACCTCATTTAGACTGTCTTCATTATCCGAGCTATCATCGCTCACACACCACTACGAAATATGCACGCGACTGTACGCAGGACACGTGAGACCGTGGGCGAGGTCAGTCGGGGTGAAGACACCGAGCGACCGATGGAGCGCCTCTCCCGTCGCATCTCATTCCTGTTACCAAACAGATCTAAAAATAGATTTCTGCGGATTCAAGGTCAGCGCTATTAAACCGTAACGCGACCTATACTGATAGAGCTTTTAGTACAAAAATCCTTTCCGTCCACTCAAGGTAGACCTCCCCAAACAAGTGTGCGAGCTGCCTTTCTATTGTGCGTCACTTTTTTTTTTAGAAGACTCCGTCCGCTTTTTTTTCTAGCTCCGTGATTTTAAGCTATTATAATTTAATATTGTTACAGAATACATACAACAACGGCACCGGCTATCAAAATTTAGACATTAAGTTAAACACGGAAGTGACTAAAATCCAATGGCCACAGGATCCAGCTGATAATGTAGTAGTTACAATTAAAGATGGTACCCAATATACGGCTAAAACTGCCATAGTTACCGTCTCACTTGGAGTGTTGAAGGAAAGGTATGTATTTTGTAGTATGTATGTATGTATCACAGTATGTAGTATGTATTAGTTACAATTAAGGATGGTACCCAATATACGGCTAAAACTGCCATAGTTACCGTCTCACTTGGAGTGTTGAAGGAAAGGTATGTATTTTGTAGTATGTATGTATGTATCAGAGTATGTAGTATGTATTAGTTACAATTAAGGATGGTACCCAATATACGGCTAAAACTGCCATAGTTACCGTCTCACTTGGAGTGTTGAAGGAAAGGTATGTATTTTGTAGTATGTATGTATGTATCAGAGTATGTAGTATGTATTAGTTACAATTAAGGATGGTACCCAATATACGGCTAAAACTGCCATAGTTACCGTCTCACTTGGAGTGTTGAAGGAAAGGTATGTATTTTGTAGTATGTATGTATGTATCAGAGTATGTAGTATGTATTAGTTACAATTAAGGATGGTACCCAATATACGGCTAAAACTGCCATAGTTACCGTCTCACTTGGAGTGTTGAAGGAAAGGTATGTATTTTGTAGTATGTATGTATGTATCAGAGTATGTAGTATGTATTAGTTACAATTAAGGATGGTACCCAATATACGGCTAAAACTGCCATAGTTACCGTCTCACTTGGAGTGTTGAAGGAAAGGTATGTATTTTGTAGTATGTATGTATGTATCAGAGTATGTAGTATGTATTAGTTACAATTAAGGATGGTACCCAATATACGGCTAAAACTGCCATAGTTACCGTCTCACTTGGAGTGTTGAAGGAAAGGTATGTATTTTGTAGTATGTATGTATCATAGTATGTAGTATGTATTAGTTACAATTAAGGATGGTACCCAATATACGGCTAAAACTGCCATAGTTACCGTCTCACTTGGAGTGTTGAAGGAAAGGTATGTATTTTGTAGTATGTATGTATGTATCATAGTATGTAGTATGTATTAGTTACAATTAAGGATGGTACCCAATATACGGCTAAAACTGCCATAGTTACCGTCTCACTTGGAGTGTTGAAGGAAAGGTATGTATTTTGTAGTATGTATGTATGTATCAGAGTATGTAGTATGTATTAGTTACAATTAAGGATGGTACCCAATATACGGCTAAAACTGCCATAGTTACCGTCTCACTTGGAGTGTTGAAGGAAAGGTATGTATTTTGTAGTATGTATGTATGTATCATAGTATGTAGTATGTATTAGTTACAATTAAGGATGGTACGCAGTATACGGCTAAAACTGCCATAGTTACCGTCTCACTTGGAGTGTTGAAGGAAAGGTATGTATTTTAAAATTGACTCCTTATCATCATATCCACCACTAACTCACTACCATACAAAATGACATTTTCCAAATATGCACGATGAGTAATGAGCGAATAATTTTCCACTCAATTATAAAAATAATCATCATCATCATCATCTCAGCCACAGGACGTCCACTGCTGGACATAGGCCTCCCCCATAGATTTCCATCCAGTCCGGTTGTAGGCGGCCCGTCTCTAGCTTGTTCCAGCCGTCTTTATCAGGTCCTCTGTCCACCTTGTGGGTGGACATCCTACACTACGCTTGCCAGTCCGTGGTCTCCATTCGACTTTACAGCCCCATCGGTCATCAGTTCTACGTGCTATGTGCCCTGCCCATTGTCACTTCCAACTTGCTAATCCGCTGGGCTATGTCGGTCTGTCAAACTTTCGTTCGTCTACGGATCTCCTCATTTCTGATTCGATCTCGTAGAGAAATTACGAGCATAGCCCTCTCCATAGCTCGTTGCGCTATTTTGAGCCTGCTGATAAGGCCCACAGTCAGAGATCACGTTTCACGTTGAAACGTGATGATAATCATAATATGGGACAAAATACATTTGGTTTAAGAAAACCGGCTAGTTCTTTTCATATTAATCAGAAACATAAAAATAACAGCAAAATATGTTTTACAAATTTTTTTATTAAATAAATAGGAAAAAAACGATGTGGTTTTCTTCAAAAAATTCCGGAATACGTCCCCTGTTGAACAAATTAATTTTGGAGCAAAAAAAGGCCAGATCGAAAACCAACAACAAAAAGTGGAAAATTATTCTCTCTTTCTCCATATCCGGGAAATTTATATTTGTATGGAAGAACCGCCTTAAATGAGTATTTTATTACACCAGATACAAACACCTATTCGAACCACCGCTACCGACGCCGAAAGTTAACTCAATAGAGAATTTATCCATTGGAGTGGTAGACAAAATAATTCTCCGATGGAAGGAAGTATGGTGGGATATACCTACCAATGGTTTCATGTGGAAGACGGCAGATAGGAACAGCGTGGGGGAGTCTGACCGCTGGGTCTTATGGATGGAAGGACTTTCCGCCCCATTGTCTATTAATAATACTTTGACAGTATGGATGAACGGCGATGCCGCGAAACTGGTAAGTGACGTTTTTGAGGGTAGTTGCGAAATGAGTTGGTTATAGGGCTTTACATTATAATTTTTGGTTTTATTTGATAGGCCTAACAATAAGTTTATTAAATGTGCATGAACAATATATTTAGGATAACATAAAATAACATACATCCACGCCTTTTTCCCGAAGGGGTAGGCAGAGGTGTACCCAGGACTCAGTCCCATAGTAGATACACCCACATTTCGCCAGTATGTTATTGGTCCCATGTAATAGGGGGCGAGCCTATTGCCATCTACCGGAAACAGTTACAGACTCCAGGCAGTTATTGAGACAATTCCTAATGGAAAAATCCAATATTTAACACTTTGCCTGACCTGGGGATCGAACCCGGGACCTCTTGATTGGCAGTCGAGCATGCACCCAATACGCCACCGAGGCACCGAGATATATATTTAGCATCGCCATTAATTTTCAATTAATAACCATTAATTTAAAAAAAACAGTAAATTTAATGTTCTGTTAAAATTGGAACGCACGCTAAGTATTTAACCTCACTTTATTGACAGCCTCGTTGGCTCAGATGGTAGTAACTCTGCTTTCTGTGCCGCAGGCCCCGGGTTCGATCCCCGGTCAGGTCAAACATTTGTGTGCATGAACATGCCTGTGTGATCTGTCCCTGTGTGTTATAAGCTTATATAAGTATGTATATCTGTCATCTAGTTACCATAGTATAGGCTTCTAGCCTAGTTTCGGACCAGATGATCGTGTGGAGGTTGTCCCAATATTATTATTCAAATCAAATTATTGTCATGTTTGTATTAGCGAGCTGGCTTACTATGGTGCTTCATTTTATTTTTTATAAGACTCCGTCCGGATTTGTTCTAGGTTCATGATTACACGTTCAAAATAATTATCATAAACATTTCAGATGGAAACTCTACCAGATGATGAAGTTAAAACGAAAGTCATGGGGGTGATAAGAAAATTTATGGGATCTGACAGGACCATACCAGACCCGGTTGGTATGATCAGGTGTGTATTTATGTAGTGTAGTGTAGTGTTTTTTTAGTGGTAGGCCTCTTTTGCAAGGCCCCGCTTGGGGAAGTACCACACCTTTGCCAGTTATTCATCCGCCAAGCAGTAATGTGCAAACATTACTGTGTTCCGGTATGAAGGGCAATGTTACCAGCGAAATTACTGGGCATGATTCAACAACTAATATCTCAGGGTGACAGGTGCAGTGCAGTAGCGCGCAGAATTTAGAAATTTAAAACGCTGGGTGGCACTGTGTCTGATATGGGCAATCATGATGCTTACCATCAGGCACCTGATTTGCTCGTCTTGTCATATACTATCATAAAAAAAAACAGGGTACTTCTCGATATTTCTCGATCTCGCAGCTAGTGATACATATTCAAACATTTGGGGCTACATTTATTGCATTTCCGTCCAGATCGTCCTGGTACAGCAATCCGTACACGCGCGGTAGTTACACATATGACAACATACACACGCCCCAACACCCGAGCGCTCGCAGCGACCTCGCCGCGCCGCTGTTCGATACATCCGGACGGCCGCGGCTCTTGTTCGCCGGGGAGGCTACACATTCTACACATTATTAATGTTTCCGTCCAGATCGTCCTGGTACAGCAATCCGTACACGCGCGGTAGTTACACATATGACAACATACACACGCCCCAACACCCGAGCGCTCGCAGCGACCTCGCCGCGCCGCTGTTCGATACATCCGGACGGCCGCGGCTCTTGTTCGCCGGGGAGGCTACACATTCTACACATTATTAATGTTTCCGTCCAGATCGTCCTGGTACAGCAATCCGTACACGCGCGGTAGTTACACATATGACAACATACACACGCCCCAACACCCGAGCGCTCGCAGCGACCTCGCCGCGCCGCTGTTCGATACATCCGGACGGCCGCGGCTCTTGTTCGCCGGGGAGGCTACACATTCTACACATTATTAATGTTTCCGTCCAGATCGTCCTGGTACAGCAATCCGTACACGCGCGGTAGTTACACATATGACAACATACACACGCCCCAACACCCGAGCGCTCGCAGCGACCTCGCCGCGCCGCTGTTCGATACATCCGGACGGCCGCGGCTCTTGTTCGCCGGGGAGGCTACACATTCTACACATTATTAATGTTTCCGTCCAGATCGTCCTGGTACAGCAATCCGTACACGCGCGGTAGTTACACATATGACAACATACACACGCCCCAACACCCGAGCGCTCGCAGCGACCTCGCCGCGCCGCTGTTCGATACATCCGGACGGCCGCGGCTCTTGTTCGCCGGGGAGGCTACACATTCTACACATTATTAATGTTTCCGTCCAGATCGTCCTGGTACAGCAATCCGTACACGCGCGGTAGTTACACATATGACAACATACACACGCCCCAACACCCGAGCGCTCGCAGCGACCTCGCCGCGCCGCTGTTCGATACATCCGGACGGCCGCGGCTCTTGTTCGCCGGGGAGGCTACACATTCTACACATTATTAATGTTTCCGTCCAGATCGTCCTGGTACAGCAATCCGTACACGCGCGGTAGTTACACATATGACAACATACACACGCCCCAACACCCGAGCGCTCGCAGCGACCTCGCCGCGCCGCTGTTCGATACATCCGGACGGCCGCGGCTCTTGTTCGCCGGGGAGGCTACACATTCTACACATTATTAATGTTTCCGTCCAGATCGTCCTGGTACAGCAATCCGTACACGCGCGGTAGTTACACATATGACAACATACACACGCCCCAACACACGAGCGCTCGCAGCGACCTCGCCGCGCCGCTGTTCGATACATCCGGACGGCCGCGGCTCTTGTTCGCCGGGGAGGCTACACATTCTACACATTATTAATGTTTCCGTCCAGATCGTCCTGGTACAGCAATCCGTACACGCGCGGTAGTTACACATATGACAACATACACACGCCCCAACACCCGAGCGCTCGCAGCGACCTCGCCGCGCCGCTGTTCGATACATCCGGACGGCCGCGGCTCTTGTTCGCCGGGGAGGCTACACATTCTACACATTATTAATGTTTCCGTCCAGATCGTCCTGGTACAGCAATCCGTACACGCGCGGTAGTTACACATATGACAACATACACACGCCCCAACACCCGAGCGCTCGCAGCGACCTCGCCGCGCCGCTGTTCGATACATCCGGACGGCCGCGGCTCTTGTTCGCCGGGGAGGCTACACATTCTACACATTATTAATGTTTCCGTCCAGATCGTCCTGGTACAGCAATCCGTACACGCGCGGTAGTTACACATATGACAACATACACACGCCCCAACACCCGAGCGCTCGCAGCGACCTCGCCGCGCCGCTGTTCGATACATCCGGACGGCCGCGGCTCTTGTTCGCCGGGGAGGCTACACATTCTACACATTATTAATGTTTCCGTCCAGATCGTCCTGGTACAGCAATCCGTACACGCGCGGTAGTTACACATATGACAACATACACACGCCCCAACACCCGAGCGCTCGCAGCGACCTCGCCGCGCCGCTGTTCGATACATCCGGACGGCCGCGGCTCTTGTTCGCCGGGGAGGCTACACATTCTACACATTATTAATGTTTCCGTCCAGATCGTCCTGGTACAGCAATCCGTACACGCGCGGTAGTTACACATATGACAACATACACACGCCCCAACACCCGAGCGCTCGCAGCGACCTCGCCGCGCCGCTGTTCGATACATCCGGACGGCCGCGGCTCTTGTTCGCCGGGGAGGCTACACATTCTACACATTATTAATGTTTCCGTCCAGATCGTCCTGGTACAGCAATCCGTACACGCGCGGTAGTTACACATATGACAACATACACACGCCCCAACACCCGAGCGCTCGCAGCGACCTCGCCGCGCCGCTGTTCGATACATCCGGACGGCCGCGGCTCTTGTTCGCCGGGGAGGCTACACATTCTACACATTATTAATGTTTCCGTCCAGATCGTCCTGGTACAGCAATCCGTACACGCGCGGTAGTTACACATATGACAACATACACACGCCCCAACACCCGAGCGCTCGCAGCGACCTCGCCGCGCCGCTGTTCGATACATCCGGACGGCCGCGGCTCTTGTTCGCCGGGGAGGCTACACATTCTACACATTATTAATGTTTCCGTCCAGATCGTCCTGGTACAGCAATCCGTACACGCGCGGTAGTTACACATATGACAACATACACACGCCCCAACACCCGAGCGCTCGCAGCGACCTCGCCGCGCCGCTGTTCGATACATCCGGACGGCCGCGGCTCTTGTTCGCCGGGGAGGCTACACATTCTACACATTATTAATGTTTCCGTCCAGATCGTCCTGGTACAGCAATCCGTACACGCGCGGTAGTTACACATATGACAACATACACACGCCCCAACACCCGAGCGCTCGCAGCGACCTCGCCGCGCCGCTGTTCGATACATCCGGACGGCCGCGGCTCTTGTTCGCCGGGGAGGCTACACATTCTACACATTATTAATGTTTCCGTCCAGATCGTCCTGGTACAGCAATCCGTACACGCGCGGTAGTTACACATATGACAACATACACACGCCCCAACACCCGAGCGCTCGCAGCGACCTCGCCGCGCCGCTGTTCGATACATCCGGACGGCCGCGGCTCTTGTTCGCCGGGGAGGCTACACATTCTACACATTATTAATGTTTCCGTCCAGATCGTCCTGGTACAGCAATCCGTACACGCGCGGTAGTTACACATATGACAACATACACACGCCCCAACACCCGAGCGCTCGCAGCGACCTCGCCGCGCCGCTGTTCGATACATCCGGACGGCCGCGGCTCTTGTTCGCCGGGGAGGCTACACATTCTACACATTATTAATGTTTCCGTCCAGATCGTCCTGGTACAGCAATCCGTACACGCGCGGTAGTTACACATATGACAACATACACACGCCCCAACACCCGAGCGCTCGCAGCGACCTCGCCGCGCCGCTGTTCGATACATCCGGACGGCCGCGGCTCTTGTTCGCCGGGGAGGCTACACATTCAACGCATTTCTCTACCGGTGAGTATACATTACCGATACAGCGATAAGACCGCCACTTGTACTAGACTAAGATTCTTTTAATTGCTGTTACTGTATTGTTATGTTCATGTTTTACATAAACATAACATACATTCACGCCTTTTTCCCGAAGGGGTAGGCAGAGGTGTACCCAGGACTCAGTCCCACAGTAGATACACCCACATTTCGCCAGTATGTTATTGGTCCCATGGAATAGGGGGCGAGCCTATTGCCATCTACCGGGCACAGTTCCAGACTCCAGGCAGTTATTGAGATAATTCCTAATGGAAAAAACCAATATTTAACACTTTGCCTGACCTGGGGATCGAACCCGGGACCTCTTGATTGGCAGTCGAGCATGCGCCCTCTACGCCACCGAGGCAGTCCGAGGCAGTTCATGTTTTGGTGTACAATAAAGTGTTTATCTATCTATCTGTCTACATTTGAAATTGATATTGTAGGGTTGATGTTATTTTGTGACGCGCATACTACGGATTCTGTGAACGTTTTGGTGGTTTTATGGAAAGTATTAATGGCAACGTGTGGTTTAAGGAAGATCTATGGCATGTGCGAGGGCGCGATGGCAACACAGGGAGGGGGATGCCAGCGACAGATGATTGTAGAGCGAGATTGAAGATGGTGGGCTTGGAATAAATCATGTAAAATATGCTGAAGTGTTCGAGTATTATTTAATGGAAAAGGCACGTCTACAGATATAATACACTAAGGTCTGCAGTCCCTTGTAGCTGTAAAAAATTATACTTCGTTAACGCAATCAAAAGTTATGGTTTACTGCACATTTGACATTCTGACATCCTGGTTAGCACAGATGGTAGTAACTCTGCTTTCTGTGCCTCAGGCCCCGGGTTCGATCCCCGGCCAGGTCAAACATTTGTGTGCATGAACATGTCTGTTTGATCTGTGTCTGGGTGTTATAAGCGTATATAAGTATGTATATCAGTCATCTAGTTACCATAGTACAGGCTTCTAGCCTAGTTTGGGACCAGATGACCGTGTGTGGAATGGAATATATAATATTATATATTATATATTTCCATAGTTTGCATCATTATTTCCGGTTGGTCGATGTTTTGTATTCCCGTGTATCCTCCGAATATATAAATTTATATCCTGATATTTTTATAGTGAAGTAACCTATGTCCCTGTCATTTTAATTTTTCTTATAAACACTTGGTTTTTTCATAGTGAACTTCCAATAATCGCAGTTTTACTCGCGTGATTGGACGTTCAATACAAAAAATTTAGAGTTTATGAACAAAAATAAAATGATAGGGACATACTTTACTTCAATTTTAAAATATCAGGATATAAATATATCAAATAGGTTTACTGTATTCGGAGGAAACAGGGGAATACAAAACATCGATTTAGTAAATTTTCCATAGGATTGTGTCAAACTGCTAAGAGGTCCTGTATCTTGTATAATATTTTTCAAAAGTTTCATAAATATTATTATTTTACAGTTCACGGTGCCGTGGATTCGGGCCGCCGAGAAGCAGCAAGACTTCTTCAAAAACATTAAATACTAGCTGTGACCCGCGGTTTCACCCGCGTAGTCTTCGTTCCCGTGGGAATATCGGGATAAAAAGTACCCTATGTGTTATTCCAGGGTCTAAGCTACTTACGTACCAAATTTCAGCCCAATCGGTTCAGTAGTTTTGGCGTGAAAGAGTAACAAACATCCATAAATACATCCATACATACATCCATACTTACAAACTTTCGCCTTTATAATAGTATTAGGATTAGGATAAATCACTATATGTACCTAAATACGGCTGGAATTTTAATTAGAAACCTTTATGATTTTTGTTACAAATTCAGTTCACATATTTTTCCTCGGTCATGGTTCCCATGGGTCTAAACTATCTACACACCGAATCGGTTTAGTAGTTTTGGCGTGAATGAGTAACAAACAAACTTTCACTTTATAATATTAGTAGATTTTAATAACTGGCCGAGGATGCCGGATAAGAAATTGGTCTTTCTGGCCCTCTTCAAATGATTTATCCCAAATAAGATTGTGTAAGGAATGTGTACATATCATAGCAAGTTTGAGATGAAAATGTTTATTATCTACTTATGTAATGTAATAAAAATATTAGCTTATGTAATATTATGTATTGACATTAATATACTTATTCAAATTATAATTTTTTACAAAATATACATAAATTGCAACTTACTTCTTTTAGACCGGTAGTTTACTTACTGAAGTGACTCCAAATCATTTCTGCTCGAGTCTGTTCTTGAGGCTATCCGTATTTATTAGTATTTCTCTCTCCTCCTCAATTTTACTGATAACCTAGTACTTTCAGTTGCGAATTTTCTCTGTTTCAGTTGAGGTTTTGTGTCGCGAGTGCTTTCTTAAACTCTTCAATGTTCCTGATGCCCTGGTACATTATTTTGCTAAACTGCAATTCGTGTTTTTATATCATAGCTTCATCTTGAGGCTATAATTATCTGAGAATTGAATCAATTTCCTCTAGTTAATTAATTAATTGGTGTTTGGCGTTTGGTGGTTGCCACATTATGAAGACATTATTTTATAGTATGAGAGAACAGTTGGGCTGGTTTTAGTTGAGCTGTTGTGTCGTAAGTTATCCTCTTAGAACTCTTCGATGATACTGATGCCCTGGTACTTTATTTTGCGACACATCGCACTAAATCGCACTTTTAGTGGGCTTAGGGCTTGAATGAATGAATGAATGATGAATGGCTTGATAAAGTGACGATGTACCCACTGGTCTTGAGGTAATTATTATTATTAATTAATTCGTGTAGTGTGGTTGCCAAGTGACTGCAGACATTTTCCTATTAAACTCCTGCAGTATGAGCAGCGGGCACTTTGGGCGAGTTTCAGTTGAGGTGTTGTGTCGCAAGTTTTTCTCTTAGAACTCTTCAATGATACTGATGCCCTGGTACTTTTTTACTAATGCAAATGGAAGCAATAGATAGATCTCATCAATTAATTAGTGTTTGGTGGTTGCCATGTGACGGCAGACATTTTCCTATTAATCTCCTGCAGTATGAGCGAACAGCGGGCAAGCTGAGCTGGTTTCAGTTGAGGTGTTGTGTCGCGAGTGCTTCGCTCAGAGCTTGAAGCCCTAGGGCGTTGTGCTCGACGGAGGGCGCGACGACGACGTGCCCGAGCTGTTAAGAAAAACATTTCTTAATAAAATCTTACCAAAATCTATCTCTATGGGGTATTTTATTATTCTAATAGACCCAGGGGCTTGCAGGCAGCACACGCACCATAACGTAATTTGTTACGGTGCGGGATTCAAGTGAATTAATAAATGATATTTATTTTTGTATAAAAGTAACTTCTTACAAATTATCAACAGCGTTCTATGACAAGTCGTTTACGGTGATGGCCATTCGTCTATGGAATGCCTTATCTATCGAAATTAGGCGCTCCACCTGCTCACTAGACATCTTTAAATCTCGTATATTTAACTATTACCTATCGCTATAGCTATTGTAGTTGTATTGTAGTTTGTGTTTATTAGTATTAATTTAGTAAATTTCATATTTATAATTTTTGTCACACCACAGACCAAATGTGATTTACTGTACTCTCCTCCCCCTGCCGGGCCCATAAATACTTATATTATAAACATTAACATATATACGTACAATAATATGATAATAATATAATACATACATTTTTGTAGTGGTAGGCCTCTTTCGCAGGGAGCCGCCTGGGGAAGTACCACACCTTTGCCAGTTATTCATCCGCCAAGCAGTAATGTGCAAACATTACTGTGTTCCGGTATGAAGGGCAATGTTACCAGCGAAATTACTGGGCATGATGAGATTTAACAGCTCATATCTCAGGGTGACAGGCGCAGTGCAGTGCCGCACAGAATTTTGAATTTTAAAACACTGGGTGGCACTGTGTCTGATATGGGCAATCATGATGCTTACCATCAGGCACCTGATTTGCTCGTCTTGTTACTCGCTATCATAAAATAAAAAAATAAAATATAATACATATTATATTATAGTTAGATATTATAATAATAATATAGTGAATAGTAATTATCAATACTTACCACTCTCTTTTTCCTTAGCTTTGTAATCATCATCTAAGGATCTTGATAGAGATCTTTTCTTCGGTGACTGTAAGATAAGACATTAAACTATTATTATTATTACATTAATAAAGCCCACAACACAAATAACGATTAATAAGATATTTGGTTTCCCCACCCTTTTAGGTATACGAATATACCTACTTATTCTGCTGGCACACGAAATTGAATTTTATTGTGTGATGCCAGTGTTCAAATTCCACTGAGCGAACTTCGAACTATAATCTGATAAAAATCCATAATATGGGTATTTTCAAATATAACTCCATATAATTTTTTTTTATACTAAAATATAATTAGGGATTAGGAGGTGTCTCATTCCGAATAACGTCATTAAATGTTGAAAATATGCTCTGATTTCAAATGCCTGGAAGAGATCGCTCTGAGCGATAAGGCCGCCAGTTGTTACTTCTTTCTAGTTTTAAGGTTTTCTTCTTTGTTATTTTATGTTATATTGTGGTAGCAATAAAGAGTTTTCATTCATTCATTCATTCATTCATTCATTCATTCATTCATTCATTCATTCATGATTTAACTATTACATTTGTATGGGAAATTCTACGGTCGCCGCCACGTTAATGACAGTCTGGAATCTGGAACTGTGCCCGGTAGATGGCAATAGGCTCGCCGCCTATTACATGGGACCAATAACATACTGGCGAAATGTGGAATTCTACTATGGGACTGTGTACTGAATCCTGGGTACACCTTTGCTTACCCCTTCTAGAAAATATAATAATAATATGGGACAACTTCCACACATGGTCATCTGGTCACACCCCGGACACTCGACTCAATTCCATACAAAAGTCGCGATATAACTACCTACTACACAGACACTGCACACATGGAGTTTTGTACACTTGCAAGTGTGAGTGAGGTGCGTTCTGATCTCGCTCGCGGGGTGATGTAAGCCCGATTGGTGGGCGGATGATAGTGTCCATTCTATACATAGTATTATTATCTGTTCTGTGATCTAGCCCCAAACTTGGAAATACCTGTTCTATGGTAGACTGATATACATACTTATATACGCTTATAACACCCAGATACAGATCAAACAGACATGCTCATGCACACAAATGTTTGACCTGGCCGGGGATCGAACCCAGAACCTGTAGCTCAGAAAATGGCGTAATATTTAAGTTATAATTGAAGTGAGATAACAAACCCTTTTTTTTATCTGTTTCTGATAATGCTGAGCATCATAAAACTGTGGCTGGGATCTCCTTACTCTGCCAGTTCTTCTTTTTATGTCTTCCACAGCTGGCAGTGAGTCTGCAGCGCGGCGAGATGCAAAGAACGTGTGACCGCACTTGCAAGACTTTGACGCTACTGCTACCTGAAATATTTACAAAAATCTATTAGAATTTATTATCTAACAGAACGGGTTACCCCATTTACACTGCTCAAGTCAATTCAGGGTTGTATTGTCAGAGTTTCAGGTCGCAAATTGTAACAGGAACGCAATGAGAAATTCCTTACTTAGTAAGTTATTTAGCACAGTAAGTTTAAGTATTGTTCTTGAATAAGGGGGTAAGGTATTTATTACCACATGGGTTTTGCTGTTAAACTTGTTACGGGAGGGCGATGGTGAGAAAATTCCCATGAGGGCCAAACTCAAACTCAAACAGATTTATTCAAATAGGTCATAATCTGACACTTTTGCACGTCAATAAAGATAAACAGTACTGAGTCTACCGTGTGTTCGGAAAGATACCTCCACAAGAAGAACGCACAAGAAACTTGTAGGGCTTAATTTTTTCAACAGATAGTTTTACAATATTTGGTTTGGTTCGTTTTCTTTGAAGGTGCCGCGAGGCGGCTATGCAGAAGTTTCCAGGCATCTTTGTCCTCTATGTACTGGTTGACTTTATAATAAGCCTTCTTTAGTAAAGTAGATTTTATATAGGTTTTGAATTTACCCTCTGAGAGCCCAGTTATCTCTTTTGGGATTTTATTATAGAAACGTACACAATTCCCTAAGAATGTCTTTTTATTTGTTTTAGATAATCTAAAGCTAGGTGCAGCTATTTTGTCTTTATTCCTAGTATTAAAATTATGAAGGTCACTATTTAATTTGAATTTATGTAAAGTTCTCATAAATGTATAAGGATGTTTATTTCTTTAAATAATTCCCTCAGGGATTCGCGTGGACGCATCTCAAAGATGGCACGAATCGCACGTTTTTGGAGTATAAAGCCAGTGGGGGTAATCCTCCTCCCCTACCTTTCTCACCACTCCACACCAAATTCATGTTGGTTCGGTCGAGTTGAGCGACAGACACTTAAAAAAGTATCTTAAAAACTATACGCCACCGGCAAGGGGGCGCAGTGGGGGTGAAGGAAGTCTCAGTAGATGAAAATGGCGAGCAGAGGCCTCATTCCTGAACCCAACCCAAAAACTAAATTATGTCTATGGTCAAAAAGTACTCTGTGGTAAGTGGTATAAATGTAATACCACATTTACAGCAACTAGTGAAATAATTAAGCATTTATCTAAATATATGACATAACATACATTCACGCCTTTTTTCCCGAAGGGGTAGGCAGAGGTGTACCCAGGACTCAGTCCCATAGTAGATACACCCACATTTCGCCAGTATGTTATTGGTCCCATGTAATAGGGGGCGAGCCTATTGCCATCTAACGGGCACAGTTCCAGACTCCAGGCAGTTATTGAGATAATTTCTAATGGAAAAATCCAATATTTATCACTTTGCCTGACCTGGGGATCGAACCCGGGACCTCTTGATTGGCAGTCGAGCATGCGCCCTCTACGCCACCGAGGCAGTCGTAAATATATGCGTAAGTAAATATATGCGTTTATATATATATATATATTTTTTTTTTTTTTTTATGATAGTGAGTGACAAGACGAGCTCATCAGATGCCTGATGGTAAGCATCATGATTGCCCATATCAGACACAGTGCCACCCAGTATTTTAAAATTCAAAATTCTGCACGGCACTGCACTGCGCCTATCACCCTGAGATATGAGTAATTGAATCTCATCATGCCCAGTAATTTCGCTGGTAACATTGCCCTTCATACCGGAACACAGTAATGTTTGGACATTACTGCTTGGCGGATGAATAACTGGCAAAGGTGTGGTACTTCCCCAGGCAGCCTCCTGCAAAAGAGGCCTACCACTACAATTATACTACAACTATAAAACTAGCTGTGCCCTGCGGTTTCACCTGCAATTTTCATTCCCGTTGGGAATATTGGGATTATAAGCACTCTTATAATATGTTATTCCAGGGTCTAAAACATCTACATACCAAACTAAAGCCTAATTTATTCAGTAGTTTTGGGGTTTCTCATTGGCGTTTTATTTAACTAACCTAACTGAAAAACTTCAAATAATTTGTATATTTGATAACTGGGCTCTCAGAGGGTAAATTCAAAACCTATTAAAATCTACTTTACTAAAGAAGGCTTATTATAAAGTCAACCAGTACATAGAGGACAAAGATGCTTGGAAACTTCTGCATAGCCGCCTCGCGGCACCTTCAAAGAAAACGAATGTAAGCAAACCAAATATTGTGAAACTATATCTGTTGAAAAAATTAAGCCCTACAAGTTTCTTGCGCGTTCTTCTTGTAGAGGTATCTTTCCGAACGCACGGTAGACTCAGTACTGTTTATCTTCATTGACGTACAAAAGTGTCAGATTATGACCTATTTGAATAAAGCTGTTTTGAGTTTGAGTTTGTATTCCACTAAGAACATTAATTAAATAAACAAAAAATTGTGTAAGCTAATCAAATTGTAATCAATTTGCAATGGAAAAAATCAGTATTACATCAGTACACTATCATCAATCTAATATTTTGTCTCTTGTCACAAACCTATAAAACATTCACATAATCCTTACATATTTCCATATACAAACTTTCATCCCCTATTCCCTATTGTTATTTTACACCCTTGAGGGTAAAACTTTTACTTTGAATGTCATATTTATTTATATTGAATCAACAACCTACAAAATAAGATTCAAAATTTCAAGCTTCTAGCTCTAAAAATGACTATGCTTCCATACAACTTTTCCTCCTCCCCTTTCAATCCTTTTTTTGCATTGAAGAGTAGCCTATGTCCTTTCTCAGGCTCTAGACTATTTGTGTTTTCATTTAAATCGGTTCAGTAGTTTCGGCATGAAAGTGCGACAGACAGAGAGAGTTCGCACTTTCGCATTTTTATTAGGCTGAGTCTATTAATACGGTTACCGTACGAACAATTTATTATTATTCGTACAGAAGTCGGCCGAATAATTTTATTTTATCAATTAGTGCGAAAAAAAAAAATAAAAAAAAAAAACCTTAAACCTAACCTACAGAAGTCGGTTTGCTTTGTATTATATTGCATGGCCGCCTTTAAAATGAGCATTCATTTTGTCTATATATCTTAGTAATAATTTACAAAAAACTTTAATCCAATAAAAGTATTTATTACTTACGTTGTCATACATTATATTATATATAAATCAGAAATAGAGGCTCTATCTCTAATTTGTATATTCCAATCTAAATTTTAATGTGATTTTATTTTCTATTTATTATTAAGCTAATCATCCAATAAATGTACGAATAAATATAATTTATTCGTCCAGTACCCGTACAAATAGTCACTTCGTTTTTATTATTAGTTAGGATAGGATGAACAGAAATAGTATCTCAAGCCCTTAGATTTTAAGAAAAAATATTTATATACATACTTGCACTTCGCATTTTGGACAGCTCTTTGCAATCATCTTGTTTTTCCCCATTTCTGAAGATTATTTATATAATGTCGTAGATAACTTTCAGGTGGTAAATATGGGTAATCTTTTTGCTTTATCTGAAAAACTCTGTACTCGTATTATTCATGATTGAAATTAAAATTTTCAGCGCACAACACAATAAAAATCAATGAGAAAAAATATTTAACTATTTCAATCATTGAAAAGATATAAAGATACAATGAATTCAAGATCACACTTCTATTCTTAGTAAATTATATTCAAATCTTATTTTGTGGCAATATCACTGAGCTAATATGATAAAAGGAATAAGCACAAAGTACAAATAAATAGCATAAAAGTTAAAGGTAATAAATAGCAATTTAATTCACAAACTCAAAGCAATTCACGTCATTGTTCACAAATCAAAATTTTTTTAATTTCAATTCAATTCAATTCTTATTTTGTGGCTTGTGAAAGTGTTTTTAACACCACAACTTTGCCAATAACACGTTGGGAGATTGGACATCAAACGATGGAAATTAACCAACAAGTGCTTTTGAATTTTGAACACAATCAGCAATCATATTCTACAGCTTGATAATATACTATAATCTACACTACAATAAATTATATTTAAAAAAACTCATACCTCCTTTGATAAACTATTTACTAAGTATATACAACTAATAATTACAATCTATACATACACAAACCTATATAACATAATTACGAATACACATAAATATATTTATACAATATGTTTTAATATTAAACTTATAATTTTATCTTATTAACTTTAATATATCTACACAATAGTCTAATAAACGGTGAAAAAACCAAGGATAAGAGGAATTTAAAGGAGACAGGACGAGGGATATCAGAAGGAATAATATCATATAGAGAAAACTGTTGCTTTGGACAAGAAAAAAAGATATGGTCCACATTTCCATAATCTAAACCACACTCGCATATGGAATGGTCTCTTATTCTTAGTTTAGCCAAAAAGACAGGTGTACACGAGTGATTCAAGCGTAACCGGCAGATCGTTGAAGTAGTAACTTTATCTGCCCCTTGGAATTTTGAAAACCAGGGTTTATGAGGGATATCTGGCTGAATATCACCATAAAATTTGCCTTTTATGCACTTTGAAATTTGCCACTGTTTTGACCAGGCTTCATATAATTTGGGATTAAAAGTGGCACAGATGTCATGAGAATAAACATGAGGATGAACCAGAGAACCAGTAAGAGCAGCGTTCCTAGCACATGAGTCCGCTGACTCATTCCCCAGGATACCCATGTGGCCAGGAATCCATGCGAGGGATTAAATTAATTTAATTATTTAATTTTTTTAAAGTTATAGAGAATCCATTACGATGACAGCATTATTTCCCTTGACATTTATTAAGTTGGCATTTTGCTTGTAAAAATCAAATTTGTCATTTTGACCCTGGATACTTGTGGAAAGTGGAATAAGCTATTCTCCTATTTTTTCAAATATTTTTTAAAATGCTCATATATATCAGATAATCAAGGATTATTTTTATTTCTGCAAAATATACCTGCTAAATGTTAAAAAAAATATATCAAAAATTTGACTTAAAATATACGCGCCAAAACACCGACCGCCATGATGGTGGCGGCGACTGACGTCATATAAACTAAAATGAAGAAATGTCAAAATGCCAGTTTGTCTTGTACTCTTGTAGTGATTTAATATAATTTAATTTCAAGTAAAAATGAGTTTTTATAGCCCATATCGTTGGTGTGTAGCGTTGAATTGTAAAAATTCTACGTTGAAGACTCCAGAAAAGTTATTTATTAATGTGCCGACCGACGTTTCTATGAGAAATGTTTGGTTGGAACTCGCGGGACGAGATCCTGTAAAATATTCTAAGAAATCTCATTTATATCTTTGTGAGGATCACTTTGACGTAAGTACATAAGCTTTTTTTATTGATTTTTATTTAAATTACGATATTACTCTCTTTTTTACTATGTAAACGAGACTTTGAGGTTATTTTTACTACATAGCTCGGTATCATTGCTCTGCTTAGCTAAATAACCTACAATAATTATTAACATTTGTTTTTAGCTAGAGCAAGACATGGAAAATTATATGCAATAT
This sequence comes from Hemistola chrysoprasaria, assembly GCA_947063395.1. Lineage (NCBI taxonomy): Eukaryota > Metazoa > Arthropoda > Insecta > Lepidoptera > Geometridae > Hemistola > Hemistola chrysoprasaria. Next base: position 4,523,604 of record OX346738.1, on the reverse strand, counting down.
AAAATAATGGGCTCAGTAAAGAAAATCAGAATGAAACCTGGCATTATACCATCTAAGTTTAATAATATACCCATTGTGAGTCCTGGCCAGGAAGCAGAGAGCTCTTCAACAAGTGTACAACCTGGTTCATCAACATCACGTAAGTATATTTTATTTACCAAGCTTTGATGGTGCTAAAATGATAAAATATATTTAAACCTAAAGGGAAATTTTGTTTCTAACTGAAATCCTACCATTTACATCGTGTCATAGAGAGGTTGTGAATCTCAGCCAAACACCATTTACATCATGTCATACAAGAGGTAATCCCAGTCAAACAGAAGAGAGTGCTTTAATAAATAACCATACAGCCCACTTTATTAACTCAACTTAAGTTTAATGATGATCACTCACCATCGCATTACTTTAAATTATTACAATGGAAAGGCTGCTCTACAGATTCTTATCTATTGTTTTCAGATGTTGTGGAAGTGGAGGAAGATGAAAATATTTCACACAAGGCAGATAAAGAAGTTCAAGTACAGATAATGCCAGTTATGGAATACAAAGCTGTCCAAGTGAATTTATCTGCCCATTATAGAAGCAAAGCAACACAAATAAATTTAAAAGTGCGGCACAGCACTACATCTCCAATAAAGTTAAGCACCTCAGTTGCCACTTCACCACTCATTAAAATGAGCACTATAGATGTACCAAGTACATCAGGTATCACAAGACCAGCAAAAAGGAAATTGTCTACCTTGTTCGAAGACCAGTCTGATAGTGAGATATCATTTACTCCATCAGTATCTGGATCAACGAGTCAAGACTTCTCTCCAATAAAAGTCACAACATCTGACAGTAGTTTGCCTGAAGAAATTCAGAGGGACAAGAAAACGAACTTAGAAAACACAATCTTAAAAATAAAGAAAAAGCCTAGACTCTATATTGGTATCCCTAAGGAACTTTATTTTTTACTAAATATCATACAAACACAGACAAACATTTCTGAGGCAAATATTTTGTTGTGTTTGACAAAAATTAGGCTAAATAGCTCATTTTCACAAATATCTGATGATTTTGGTTTGTCACTATCACAAGCAAGTAAACTTTTTTCAACCAACATAATACCAATCAGTAAAGTAATGTTACCTTTTATTAGATCGTTTACAACGGAGTCAATAAAATTAAATTTACCAATAGCATTTAGACATAGATATAATAAAGTAAGTTGTATAATAGATTGTTTGGAGATAGAAATACAGAAACCCACTAATGCAGTCCACCAAGCACTGACTTGGTCCGAGTATAAGAAGGCCAACACAATAAAATATTTGGTTGCTTGTACTCCAGATGGATTAATAAGTTTTATATCTGCAGGATATGGCGGAAGAGTAACAGATGTACATTTATTCGAACACTCCAAATTTTTAGATACTCTCCCATCAAACACATGTGTCTTAGCTGACAGAGGATTCAAGCACATTGAAACATATTTGTCTAAAAAGAACATAACTTTATTAAGGCCCCCAAGTGTTGGTAGTGGTTCCAAACTGTCAAAAGCTGAGGTACTTCAGACAAAAGAAATAGCAAGCCTCCGGATTCATGTGGAAAGGGTGATCCGAAGAATCCGGGAGTTTGCTTTTTTAAAACCACATTCTGTGGTTAACATAAATTTAGTTCACCTTCTTGATGAATGTATTACTACTGCATGTGCTCTGATTAACATACAAGATAGTCTTATTAAATAAATACATATACAATTTTTTTTAAACTTTTATTTATACCCATAATATCCCAGCCAACTGTTCAAACCAGATATTGACATATGCTATTTATTACATTAAAGTGGACAGTATGTAATTGATATAACCATGTAGTAGAAATATTAGGTTTTTCATGATTTTGGTAACTTGCATGAGCTAGTTAGAAATGCAAAAGTAACTCTGGCAGTCTGTCTGTTACTTCTTTTCTCTTTATCCTATGAACAAGTTTGGTTAAAACTCAGTATAGAGGAGATAAGTTTGAGGATTTTATCTAAGGTGTGGTTTGAGGTCCGGGGGCATAGGTAATAAAGATTCATCCTAAGACAAGGTACTGTAGCTAGTGGTAGAAGCCTTGGGCTAAAGCATATAAAATAAAACAATACACATAAATACTTACAAGTTCTATATTTTGGTACTTTCATACAAAATTGGATATATATTATTTTTCCAAAAAGGAACAATTTTGTCCAAAAGTTCCTGTACTACTTTTCTATCATACTGCACCTCTACAATACTGACATCATTGGAAGTCTCAAAATCACTACTCGCAACACAAAAAAAACTTTTTTCTGCTTTTGCACAGAACATTTGCATTTGCACTTGTGCCATATATTTTTTGGTCACAGCACCATCCTTAATATAATTTGTTAAAGTTTTTACACTTGTTGGGCACTTTATTTCTACCAAAGTACTTTTTTTATAGATGCCATCAGGTGAGCCTGCAATCATAGGATATGTTTCTGAAATAGAAAGACCACATTTTTCAATCTTATGGCCCAATTTTTTTTCTACTGTTTTCCTTACTTTTTCTTCTAATTTTTGCCCTCTTTTCATTGCTGAAGTTAGTGGAGTCCTTGCTCCAAGAATAGCCGCTACTAAGGAGCCATCCACAGTTTTGCATTTGCTCACTTCGTAGCATTTTGATGCTGTAACTCTTCCATAACGTAGCTCATACCAAAAGCTTGTTTGATGCTGGTGCCTTGTCTCTTTTTCAGCATTTCTTAAGTTAATATCATTAAATACACTACTGATATTATTTAAAAATGAATTACAATCCAGTCTTTCATTAAATTTGCACATCAAATAATGTAAAGAAAGCATATTAATTTTTTTTTCAGCATAGTTAATCTCATGTTTGAGCAGCTGGCATGAGCTTATTTTTCTTTTTTTACATTCAGTCACAAAGATTTCTGCGACACTTTTATGTGGTGCTACTTCTGGGGTTTGAGTACTACTTCCTTTTCTTTTCTTCAATATGTCCTTAGCAAGTAATATTTTTAGAGAAGATCCAACTTTAGATAAAGTAGATTTCCTCCAATAGCACTCAATAGCAGTGCAAGGTGGCTCTTCACTCCGACGATGACACCACATTAAAAAAGCAACAGCATGCTTACAACCACCTTCAGATGCTGGACAGTCATGGCATACTACACTTTTAATTTCTTCTTCCTGTTCATCAACAGTAAGTGTGCAAGAGTATGGCTTGGAACGCACTTTGTGTTCAGGACACATTTTGCATTTGACAACGCATGTCTGCTGATCTCTTTTCAGCTGCACATACCCAACAGCATCATCGCCATACGTTTCTCTGGCTGACCTATAAAAAAAGATGAAAAGTTACGATACCTACTTATTGTTTACACATAACCTCAAAACACGTAAGGATACTTTCATACACAATAAAACTATTTAGTTTTAAATACAAGTTGTAATTTAAATACATTATACTTACATAGCTGTTTTGATATTTCTGCATTCGGCAGAAAAAAAGTCGGTATTACACGCAAAGAACTTTGCAATCATTACCGCATCTATTTTCGGGAGATTAGTACTTTCGGCTTTTACAAAACCGACGTCCATTTTAATTAAGTAAAACTAACGTATTAAAATATTAAATCTTTTAAATTTAAGCTTCAAAACACATTAAACTCAATAAAAATATTAAATTTCTATGAGCGCTGGTAGGTAAGTAGTTTGTTGTTTGTAAAACGAGTGACGGACGACGAGCTTTAGTGAAATTGACGTCACATCATGGCGGTCGGCGTTTTCAATCACGTGACATACAGATAATGAAACCTCAATTTTAATTTTGAAAAATAAAATTAACCTTAGGTTTTCATGGGAAAATAACTTTATATTTGCATTTTCCGTGATGAAAACTATCCAAGTAATATAATTTCATAATTTATTGTTGATATAAGAAAATGGCCTATTGTGGACAGCGTTGCCAGAATATAACAAAAGTAACAACTTTTATAAAATTTATGTTACTTTTACATAACTTTTATGATTTCGTAAAACATATTCAAGTATTTTCTAGCTAACAAAAATAATCATACAACAAAATGGACTCAACGAAGTCCTTGTTCACCATCGCGCACCATCGCAAAATAACTATATATTAATTCATGATCTCGATATTTCGCTTCCCTCATATAAGACTTAAAAACGATGATTTTTACCGAATCTTTTACGTAACTATGCCATCCCACGCTGGGCTCGTTTTGCGTTGATTTTCAATGAAAAATGGTTCTAAATTAGCAAACGCATCTAGTCTAAATGTAATTACTCATTTACTTTTTATCATAAATATTAATTTCAAGGAAACCATGGTCCTATAACATTGTGGTTATATTTCATTGTGGTCCTTACCTCTCAGAAGGACTATAATAATACAGTATTATGTGTCGTTGGTTAATAAGATTATGTTACATTTTACGTGATAATAATTACTTTTTGAGCTATGTCATGTTACTTTTAATTAACGGCAACTGGCAACCCTTTTGTGGAATTTTAATAAAAAATAAAATTTATTGGACTTGAAAATTGAAAAGTTGTTTACATTTTTTTTTTATTTGATCACGAATCACAAACACAACATAAATTATCACGACAAATTATTATTATATAAAGAAATTGCATCTTATCTAATAAAATTAAATTAGTGAAGTTTACATGGTCGCAGTTATTCCAAATTTTAATAACAATGAAACGCAGAAGCATGATTGCTATGTCTGATGATGATAATAAAAACTTGGATGAAACCAGCAGTTTACAAAATCATTTCATATGCGTGTGTGGTTGTAAATTTCCAAAAAAAGGATCTTTATCCAAACATATCCGTACATGTAGCGGTAAAAAACACTCTTTGGTTTGTAGTTGGTGTAATCTTAAGTTTAAGAATAGGGGTAATTTGGTTATGCATTCATATTACATGCACGGAGATAAAAGGTAAGTGTTTTATCTCATAGCTGTTCTAAAATATAGACATGGGCACTAAAGTTGAACACAATAATTTTACGAAGTGACTATTTGTACGGATACTGGACGAATAAATTATATTTATTCGTACATTGGATGATTAGCTTAATAATAAATAGAAAATAAAATCACATTAAAATTTAGATTGGAATATACAAATTAGAGATAAAGCCTCTATTTCTGATTTTTATAGATAATGTATGACAACGTAAGTAATAAATACTTTTATTGGATTAAAGTTTTTTGTAAATTATTACTAAGATATATAGACAAAATGAATGCTCATTTAAAAGGCGGCCATGTAATATAATACACAGCAAACCGACTTCTGTAGGTTAGGTTTAAGGTTTTTTTTTTTTATTTTTTTTTTTTCGTACTCTATTTGATAAAATAAAATTATTCTTCCGACTTCTGTACGAATAATAATAAATTGTTCGTACGGTAACCGTATTAATAGACTCAGCCATAATTTTAAACAATCTTAATATCTTAAGCAACATAGCACACTGCCATTCAAATTTTTATCTAAATTGCTTTGTATAAAGTCGAATATTGCACACCACAGTTGAAGATGAGTTAAGTGCTGAGCTCCAATCTTCATTTTTAGCAGGGCATTTACTCAAATTATAAACAATAAATAAGAAAAGAAGTTGGTTACTCCATTTTAATATTAGTGTGGCTATATAAGAGCTTCTGAAGCTTTGAGTAAAAGAGCTTTTGTAAAAAAAAACCCTTTTAGAGACCTTAAATTTTTAGAGGTGATTTAAATATAAAGCAACATATTATTTTTAAAAATTCTATTTGGTTACTCCCATATTACAAAGATATCACCTGCCTACATTTATTAAACTGAACATTTATGTTTTTTCTTAAAGTATGAGTTTATAAATAGACCTTTTGCTAAATTTTTGCATACAGCCCCTGACCTGGGGATCAAAGGCAGTGTTAAATATTGGATTTTCCAATATTAACTCAAACTCAACTCAAAACAGCTTTATTCAAATAGGTCATAATCTGACACTTTTGTACGTCAATCAAGATAAACAGTACTGAGTCTACCGTGCGTTCGGAAAGATACCTCTACAAGAAGAACGCACAAGAAACTTGTAGGGCTTAATTTTTTCAACAGATAGTTTCACAATATTTGGTTTGCTTACATTCGTTTTCTTTGAAGGTGCCGCGAGGCGGCTGTGCAGAAGTTTCCAAGCATATTTGTCCTCTATGTACTGGTTGACTTTATAATAAGCCTTCTTTAGTAAAGTAGATTTTATACAGGTTTTGAATTTACCCTCTGAGAGCCCAGTTATCTCTTTAGGGATTTTATTATAGAAACGTACACTATTTCCTAAGAATGTCTTTTTATTTGTTTTAGATAATCTAAAGCTAGGTTGTCTTTATTCCTAGTATTAAAATTATGAAGGTCACTATTTAATTTTAATTTATGTAAATTTTTACGCACATACATGATGTTCTCATAAATGTATAAGGATGGTAGGGTCAGTATGTTTATTTCTTTAAATAATTCCCTCAGGGATTCGCGTGGACGCATCTCATAGATGGCACGAATCGCACGTTTTGTAGTATAAAGATAGTTTCTATATCTGCGGCTGACCCCCATAAGACATCAAGCTATGGAAATATGCAAAGTACACTAATCTCGCCGTGGCTACATCTGTTAGTTGCCTAATTTTATAAACCGCGTAAGCTGCAGAGCTTAGTTTCCCTGAGAGCTCGGTGATATGAGTGCTCCATTGTAGTTTAGAGTCAATATTTATGCCAAGGAACAAAGTTGCATTGTTAATATTGAGTCTTTCACCGTCAAGAACTATGATTGGTTCTATACTTCTGACGTTAGGCAACGAAAATTTCAAACATTTAGTCTTTTTCGCATTCAATAACATATTATTTGCTGTGAACCATCTGGATATACTTGCTAAGGTATTATTAACATGTACTAGTGAAGTATCCTTCCTATCAACTTTAAAAATCAATGACGTATCATCGGCAAATAGAACGATATCTGCTAGACCGTGGACCATGTAAGGCAAATCGTTAATATATGCCAAAAACAGGAAAGGACCCAAAATTGATCCCTGTGGGACTCCCATCTTGACAGGAGAACTAGCAGATGTGATACCATTGACGCTAACCTTCTGTTTGTATTTAACTGTATTTAACAGGTGATTAGGAATTATCTCAATAACTGCCTGGAGACTGGAACTGTGCCCGGTAGATGGCAATAGGCTCACCCCCTATTACATGGGACCAATAACATACTGGCGAAATGTGGGTGTATCTACTATGGGACTGAGTCCTGGGTACACCTCTGCCTACCCCTTCGGGAAAAAGGTGTGAATGTATGTTATGTTATGTTTATATTTCTTTCCAGTTGTAAAAGTAAACAGACCCCAATCAACTTCCAATGCAATGTATGTGATGCGAAATTCTCTGAGAGCTTGAGACTAAGGTATCACATACGAAAGGCACATTACAACTTAACTGCGAACACACCCCAAATGGAAGCGAAGAAGATCAACCAGATCTGGTTTGAGAAGGTTTTGAACACAGATTTGGTGATGAGAATAAAGAAAACCGGTGCTAATACTTTGGTGATGAAGCCTTTGATGCCAAATCCGAAGATAAAAATACCTGAGACGAATGATAGGATCGATCTGAGTGGACTTTATCCAACTGGTAGGTTATTTTGTAGTGGTAGGCCTCTTTTGCAGGGGGCCGCCTAGGGAAGTACCACAACTTTGCCAGTTATTCATCCGCCAAGCAGTAATGTGTTCCGGTCTGAAGGGCAATGTTACCAGCGAAATTACTGGGCACGACGAGGTTCAACAACTAATATCTCAGGGTGACAGGCACAGTGCAGTGCCGTGCAGAATTTTGAATTTTAAAACACTGGGTGGTACTGTGTGTGATATGGGGGAAATCATGATGCTTACCATCAGGCACCTGATTTATACATTATATAGACCTTAAATCAATTTTTTATGCATATAAATGTTCCTATTTCTTACAGGAAGAAGAACAAGAGAGGAAACATGCAAAATTTGCAACAAAACATTCAAAAGAATAGACTTAAAGAAGCACCTGGACGAGAAACATCTAAACAACTTCAAAATGAAATGCAACAACTGCAATAGGATGTTTAAAAGACTGTATATATATCTCCAGCACGTTTGCAGCAGTAATATAGGGAAGAGACGGAAGAGAATTATAAATGAGGTTGGTGGCGTCACACAGTATGGGAATATGCTTCAAATTGCCAATGTTGCCAGTTTAAAGGCAGTTGAGGTTGATTAATTAATGTACCATATATCTTGCATGACAATGTCACCATGGTAAATATGTTGTTAACACTTTAACTGCAGAAAACACACAACTTTGAAATGCCACTGCCTTGCGGCATCACGAGGGCCGTCTTTAATCTATAGGGCCAATGGAGAGCTCAATCTCGCTCGTGGGGTGAGGGAGGCCCGATTGGTAGGCGGATGACAGTGTCCAGTCCCCCATTTATATATTATTATTATTTAATAATTGTATTTTATATTGACATTTTATTGAGGATTTATTATGTTTATTTGATGTATGGGTGAAATGACCTGAAATAAATGAATTTTAATTTTTTAATCATTTTTTTTCAATTAGCACAGGACAGATAATATTACTACGTATAGAATGGACACTGTCATCCGCCTACCAATGGGGCCCCGCTTGTATGGGAAATCACCTCACGCACACATGCATGTGTACAAAACTCCATGTGTGTGCTGTCTGTGTAGTAGGTAGTTATAGCGCGCCTTTTATATTGGAATAGAGTCGAGTGTTCGGGGTGTGCCCTGGGTGTCTAGACGTACGAAATATTTGGGTGTGTAATATCCGAACGTCCCTAAGTTCTGAAATTATGCTCCGTTCAGATATTTTCCTTTGGGATATTTCGTTTCGTAGTCGAAGTGTTAATTATTTGCCAAATGCCAAGTTATATGGGATCTTTAAAATTACACTCTGTATAATAAGGTTTAACATCAACATAGAATAGGGAAAAGTCATGTCATTATTATGGTGTAAAGCTGTTATTTATTTTTTTGACGTTAAGTTTACTTTGTACAGGGGCGGATTTACACATATGCCATCAGATTTTGCCACTCGTGCCGCCCCTGATTAATTTTATTGTTAAAATTAACTAACGGAAACAATAACGATACACTATCGTGTAGTCTATAAAAAAACTCGAAAATTCATACAATTTGAGACTGGATAATACTTTCGTGTGGGTCCAAAAAAAAAGATCTTGGTACAAATATGCCTTAATATTTATTTGAATGTTGAATGCTTTTATAACAATAACATCACGTTAGGAGAATCAATTAGGCTAATTATTATTGTTATAAGTCCAATTTTTAAGGATTTTGTGAGAGTGAGATTAGCATAAGGTATTTATGTCACATTTTTACAAGCTTTTATATTGACTTGTTTGTCAACTTTGGCAAATGAATTTTATTGCAAAACAGCTAGGCCCACTTGCACGATCCTGGGTTAACAGGTGTAATTAACCTGAGTAAACAATAAACACAGGTAAATAAATATTTTATCTTGCGACAACAAGGGTTAACTCCTCAGGCCCTATTCAGGTTTTATTATTGCAACACATAAACTTAAACTAATAAGTATCAATAGATATTATTATATAGTGTAACAATTAAAGCGATGTCGTCAAGACAACCGTGCAGAGGAGAGTAGTATAACGAATATTAGGGTGAAATAAATACACAAGTATTGAGTTTACTAACTCGGGAATAAATATTTAAAATCTTAGCAGTTTTGCTACTATCTGTTAACTCACTGATAATTACTTTAACCCAGGATCAAAGAACACGAAGTATTACTACTACAAAAAGCGACACTCCCCTCTCCCCGCCAAAAGTCCCTCGCCTGCGACCAGCAGTAGACAGTCAACGGGACAGTAACATATTTGACGCGTGTACACACGTTATGTTTTCTATGTAGCAGTAGGCACCTGCGCGCGGCTGATTGTTTGGAGTGACGGGGGTCTGACAGTATGATGCAAGTGGGCCTTAGTTAAATAATCTTACCCTAAAGCATACCTACACACACATTCACATTTATTTTGGATGGTGGTTCAAATCAAATTAAGTAAAAGCTTGTTTCTACAAAGTTTTTTTTATTCATATTTTTTTTACGTGTTATCTGTATTATGTAAGGCATAAGCATAATATTTTATAGATTTTTAACATACCAATAGAATAGATTTTATATAAAAGGCCCACTTTTTAACATCAGCTTAGTTACGTAAACCCACGAACTGCACGTTCGTGGGTTAAGTGCTAACACAGGGTTAAATCTTTGATTATTTACTTGTCTAGATAGAGCTTGGCGCTGCAACGGTAATAAAATAGATGGCCAGGCCGGGCACGCATGTAGGAGTGTTCACGCACACAGATGAATTGCCTTACACTGTAATTACTAGCGCGCTGTCTCATGTTTGTGTGCGTAATGCTGCCAGCTTTTAAATAATTTCCTCAAAGTTGACAAAATATGCTGTGATGTGAAATAATTTGAATAACCGGCCAAGAGCGAGATAGACTCGCGCATGAAAGGTTCCGTACCATCAAAGCGCTTTACCCGCGCTTTGATTGGTTATAAATAGATTTATATTGGTTATAGGAATATATATTTTCGTCAATAAGCGTATATATTTTCGTCAGTAAAATATTGTCTATAATACAATGTTAAAAATAAAACATATTTTGTTACAATTTATTTATTTACATATTTTTTTTATAAATGATATATTTTCATGTAACAGGTACATAATTATTTATACAATACAAATCAAAGCCAAATTAATATTTGGTGAACTTTAATGACCTTCTCTTTGTATTTGTTTTTTAAATAAATTACGTTTCGATTTTACATCGTGGCTTTTGTTGTTTATTTTGGTTTCATGGTAATAGCGCAAGTCCAAATATTTTTCAACAATTAATCTCATAAGATTTGTCTGGTGGAGAAAGCCACAAACGTGATTTGTTTTCACTGGGAAATAATTTGGTCCTCCAACAAATACTTTCATTGTACAAGAAACAATTTTCGAGTAGTTCATGGGGGTCATTCGGAAATCTTGTCTTATAAATTTTCGAATGACGCTTTCAGTAGCTCTGCAAACAGAATATACATCCTGAGATGCATAGACAAGTCCGCCTTCGTCTCTCATCATTACAAGTTTTTGATATTTTGATTTTTCGGTTGTGGTTAAGCTGTCGAGACACTCGATACATTTAATTTTTTTACGCAAAGATCTAACAACAAAACCTGCAATGTAGCCGACAATTTGTTGTATGTATTCAGATGTTTGCATAAAATCTAATTGTCCGATTGTGATATCTTCACCTTCGTTACAGTTTTCCGTATCGTCGTCGCTTTCTTCATCGTCTTTTCTGAAGGAGGGAACGGTTTCATTGATGCATTTCAATGATGAAGAGCACGATAGAACACTGATATTTTCAAGTGGAACACAATTTCCCGATGATGCTGATTTGAGCTCCATGTGGCATAGCAATTTTTTATAAATGCCTTTCAACTGACGAGCATTGGGGTTATCATTATATCCCCCATGCATCCGTACCGCACCAAAGAACAATTCTATGTGATCTTGACTGATGCGGTACGTGGTCAGATATTTTAATTTACTTGAATCTATAAGATGTTTATATAAGTACTGGACGCTTTCTAGGCAGATAAGAACGCCGAGAAATCCAGTGAAAGATTGCGTTTTTAAAACTGGGACATAGCATTTTGTGACCAATTTTTTTGATTTTTCGTGATCGTGAAAAGTTCTTTTTCTCGAAACTTTTAAACTAAGGTTCAGCATCAAATCTTTTGCATCTTTCAATACAGTAAATATTTCTTCTTTATTGCCGGGAAACAAAGGATGTTTGCATCCGTGTGCTTTTAAATTTCTCGAATTAAATATGTCAAACATATTGTTCATGGTCATAATAAATTTTTCTGTGGCTTCACTTCCCACGAATTCGGGCAGCTTTAGCTCTTCTCGGCAAAATTTAATTGCCAAGGCCACACTCCAGCTAAGAAGCTGGGTAGCTAATTTGACATTCATTATTGAATTTCTGAATGCAATATGTCTTTTTGTAAGTCGGTTGGCCAGATGCAATCCAGTCTCATCTTGTAATTCGGCTAACTTTTTAACGAAATCCCACTTTATTTCATCCTCTTTGTATAAAAACACCTCTTTTGATTCGAAATGGTTTCTTATTAATTTCAGCATATGGCAGAAATCTAAAAATACTGCCACTTCATATTCAGCACATGGGTGCTTAAAGGTGGTTTTGAGTTCTTTCGGGTTTTTGTATTTGCAACCCAACACTTCCATGGCGGATAAATTAGAGCTATGGCCATCAAAAGTTAGCGATACGACATCCACGCCTACTTCATGGCATTTAAACAATATTGTTTTTATAATATTGGCTTTCTGTTCTCCTGTCATACCATGTATTAAAAAATAACCCACAGGCAACTTCCATGACTCATTGAGACTTACGAGTAAAAACAAATATGCCTCTGACGCTTTCACTGCTATATTTTCTGAGGGGCCATTACCAATATCAATAAGACCTTCGTCCTGCATAGTCTTGCGATTAAAACATTTTTGCTGTCTAATAGCCATTTCGTCCGCGATCAATCCGCATATCATGTTTTGATCAGATTCATTTCTTTTGGCTTGTAGAATTTTAAATGAATCTTCTGTCAGACCCGGTGAGCCATCAATGTTTGCATACCATTTAGACAACGTTTTAGGATGCGGGAGACACGTGTCGAATTTGCTTCTGACGTAACTATACGCCTTCGGTGATAGAAAATGCAATGTCAAGCAAAATTTTCTAAACTCGGGCTTATATTTTTTAACAGGTCTCTTGGATCCTGAGCACTTCTTTTTCATGTTTGAGTAAAGGTCTGCTGCAAATACATTACTATTCAAAATGTCATATCATTATCGATGTATCTTTCTTTTTTTAAAGTCAATTTTTTTAATTCAATTTTTTTTAAAGTTAATTTGTTTCAAAGAAGCTACCTTTTTTTTTAGTCGTAGATTTTGTCTCCTCAATGATTGGATTTTCAGCGTATGTTTCTTTTGAAGTTTTATTTTTCTTCGCAATTCTGTCCGTAATTTTGATTTTCTTGGTGTGTCAAAAATGGACTCCAGATCAGAAAAATCTTCTATGGCATTGCTTGCATTATTGTCTGAAGTTTGTGCATTTGGCGAAGGGATGTTTGTGATACCAGATAATTCTACTTTGTTAGATCCAGATGGTCCCTAAAAGTAAAAACAATAACTGTAAATGTATATAATATATATACAGGATACGGCACAGCTGATTGAACAAGTTATTAATAAATAAAAAAAGAATAGAAGAGAACATTTTACCATTTCATCTTGACAAATTGTTTTGCAATCGGTGTCTTTTCCTGCGTTTTCGAGTGAATTATCATCCCTTTCCTCTTCGTTTGTTTCTACACCCGTCAAAAACAATGCCTAAAAATATAAACATGTATTATTTGAAGTGTTTTTACTAAAAACAATTACTGATCCCAGTAAATTACATAATTAGCAACAATATCGAAAAGTTTTTTAATTGAGTAAGTATACTTCTGAAAAATAAACTACAATAACAGAAACAACCGACTTCAAGCGCCAAGCGATGTATATGGGAATATTAATTATGAGCTTATTTTTAATCCAGACAAAATGTAATCACGTCAATAGGTAGTCATACTCCTAGTCTGTTAGATACAAAACGGGAAACACTAGGAAGCACTTCAAAATGCTTGAGATATCAAATAAAACACATAAAACCTTAACCGACAAAATTGGGAAACCTGATAAACTGCTCCTTTTTGTCGGTTAAGTTGGGTGAAATTTGATTTAAAAAAAATCACGCACCTTGCATGGAATCGATCCTTTTTTTAATCTACGACGACCTTGGTTGTTCGCTAAATACAAATCCTTGGAACGAAAATGATCCGAACAGATGACAGTAGATGCAACCGGTTGCCAGAGATCTTCGCCACGGCTTTTTCTTATTATATTTAGCCATTTACTCCTTAAAATTGGATCTGTGGGTATTCTGCAAACAAATTATAATAAAAAGTTACTACTTAATATTATGCATGCCTCAATAATTACCAACACAAGCAGCTTATTCTCCACAGCTGAGGCATCACTACCCAGTATTTCAACAATTTCGTCATAAAAAAGACTTTTTATGTTCTAGTGACTTATACGAGTAGTTAACGAACTCAATGTTGAAAGCAGCATCCAAATCGGACTAGTTTTAGGCGCTAACAATTTTTTACTAAAGCGCCCACTAGTGGGTAGTCACCGATTCACACAGATAAAAACATTTACCAAATAAAAGAAAAACCGAAAGCCCATCAAAGAAAACCGCATCAAAATAGTTTTGAAAATAAAGGTAAAATTGGTTTGCATAAACTTTGTTAGATTATTATATTTTTTTTCTCAAAAAATTCTGATCTAAATAAAAAAAAATATTTATGGGACCACCCTTGAAACATGACCTATCTAGTAATTTTCTTTTATTAAAATCGGTTCATAAATTTTAATAGCGGAGTATTCGCGTAACATACCCACAAAAAAATCTTTCAGAAGAATTGATAACCTCCTTTTTTTGAAGTTGGTTAAAAATAAACTAAAAACCCGACTGCGAAACGTATTCTGCGATTATACGCCACCACCTTGGGCAAAGGGACACAATGGTCCAGGGCATACATACATACATAAATACATACAAATATACAACGAAACAGATTTCTCACGGAACCCTAAAAATATATCGAAAAAATACATACATTTCACACCTCTAAATCTTCTTAGAAAAAAATGGTACAAAAATATGTTTACAAAATTTGGGTAAAATTAAATTTGGAAGCTGGCAACTAATGACACAGATAGCACAGTAGTATGTTTGCCGATAGTTCTATCACTAATTCTTACTAATTATACAAGATAATAGTTGTTTAAAATGTACTTACCGGTGATAAGAGATCGTTTCAGGTGTTTTCAAACGTCTCTTGTAGTTCCGGCACAGTTTTATAGCACAATACGCCATATTTTCGCAGCAATACAGAGAATAATAATACGTGATATCCGCGCGGTGTCTGTGGCGTATGTGTTCTGTGCTGTGGCGTCACTGAGGGCCGCGGGCGGAGTTAGCGTGTAGCAGCTACATGCTAATTTTTTTGGCGCTTAAGGCGCGTTACTATCTATCTAGACAAGTAAATAATCAAAGGGTTAAATAAATAATTGATACAAATTATTTAATTAACCCTTCTTTGCGTGCAACTGGGCCTTAGATAATGTCCGGACATGGGAATGTTTTTTTATTACTTAGTTCAGTAATATATGTATAATATAGGTACGGTTTTTGCCTTACCATTATCTCCCTGTAATGGCTAATAACTTATAAATATAATATTGTGATAAAAAATCATCAGTTTATATTTTATAATAGTTAATTTTATGTAGGTAAGGAACCCGTGTACCTATACTGTATTATATTATTTAAAATAGCTATAATTTATAATTATTATTTGTACTATTTTTAATAAATTTTTAATCCATATATTGTTCCATATAACATAGACATGAAGAATAATAAATAATATTTTTATTGTTTGACCATTGTTTTCTTTTTTAATTGATAATTTAGCTTTGATTTTCATAATTATGCACTTTTTACATTCATTGTCATGTTATATAGAGGTCGAAAATAATGTAAGGGAGTTGCGTGGTTTTTTTTAATTTTATCGATTTTTTTAAATTGGTACATCACTACTGTTTACAAGCTGTCATTTTATATCTTTTGACAGCTGTCATTCGCTATTCGCTACATCTTGTGCTTTGCAAACTAAAAATAGTTTATGATTTATTAAAGGAGATATGAGTTTTATTTCAATATTTATTGTAGTGTTGCTTATTATAATAGTTTAGTATCATGCTGTAGAATATATTATATGATTGTTGATTGTGTTCAAAATTCAAAAGCACTTATTGGTTAATTTCCATCGTTTGATGTCCAATCTCCCAACGTGATATTGGCAAAGTTGTGGTGTTAAAAACACTTTCACAAGCCACAAAATAAGAATTGAATTGAATTGAATAAAAATACATTTTCTGTGCAATTTAATTACAAATTATGAATGAAAACGAAGTATTTTCTAATTCTTCCATCGAAAATACTTGTCGAGTATGTTTAAAAAGCACAAGTGATTTGTATACAATGTGCGAAGACCTAGTAGCGTTGTACAGTAGTTGCGTCGATGTTGTAAGTTATATTTATCTATTTGCTTCAATAATTAGTATATTTTTTGTTTATTAAAGGCCTATCGGCTTCGTGAAACTCTGAATAATCATGTGTTTAAATATTCTGAGTGTAACATGACCATTACGCAAACATTAGGGGCCAACCTACGAATAATAATAAGTATTCGTAGTGGCCAACCTTAGATAATATAGAAGTAGGTAGTAAAGGCTGTAAATTTGCCTGAAAAACGCAATTTCGAAGCAGTTAAGCCCTATTTTTATCCACTTTTTATAGATAGATAGATTAACTCTTTATTATTACACTACAAACATGAAACCTTAAATTTAAATATACAATTATAACAAATAATGTAACAATTGGCGGTCTTATCGCTAAGAGCGATCTCTTCCAGACAACCGTGCAGGGAGAGGAGAGTACAGTAAATCACATTTGGTCGGTAGTGTGACAGAAGAAGTAAAATTGTATTTGTAGGTATATAATATTATAATTTAGGTAGTTTATAGACTTAATATACCTACTTACCTACGTAAAATTAAATTACAATAATACGCAAGTACATACTATATAAACTAAAAATATATATATAATAAATACCTAAATATATACTAAATCATATAATAAATAAACTAATCAATATAATATTATACTTACTATAATATATATACATAACATACATTCTAATATCATAATATTAAATAAATAACATAAATTACATAATATATAACTATGTAATAACATGAGTCATGATACATGCGAATTAAATTGGAAGGGAGAAAGGGAAGAAAGACAGCTAGAACGATAAGTAATGGGTAAAGACACGAGATTTGAAAATATCTAGTGATGTGGAGCGCCTAATTTCAATAGGTAAGGCATTCCATATTCGAATGGCCTTTACTGTAAAAGATTTATCGTAAAACGCTCAGATTATCGTAAACGCTAAATTTATGTCTCTGGAGTATATTATCAAAGAATTCGTTGGTAAAATTTATCTTAGACTGTGGTCTTAGGGGAAAAGCAATAGTGTCTAAAAGTCAGCCACTATGTGTGTTTGCTGATTCAGGTTATATGATTATAATCGAATTGATTACAACCATCAACCTGCCTACAATATCAATAGATAAAAGTTTAGGTCTGGTGGTTTCTACTTATTCTACTTCCAATCATGAGGTTCTGGGTTTGATTCCGACAAACCTTCACATTTATTATACATATTAATAGAAAGTAAGATTAAAGCTCTATAGTGCTTAACTGAGTCTTTTGCCTGTGGTATGAGAGGGGCTTGGGAGGGGTACAGTTCGATTAATATGGGTTATTTGGACAGACCATATTGTCAGAATTTCAGGTTGACAACATAGAAGCTAACTTCTGCTCCCTACATATCTTATAGGAAACAGCTGGGTCTTACAGTTAAACGTGCCATCAGAAACACGATAGCGCCCAGGCGAAAAGTCCACATGGTTAGATTCCACAGCCTGGAATTTGGAACTGTGTCTGGTAGATGGCAATAGGTCCGCCCCCTATTACATGGGACCAATAACAGACTGGGGAAATGTGGGTGTATCTACTGTGGGACTGATTCCTGGGTACACCTCTGCCTACCCCTTCGGAAAAAAGGCGTGAATGTATGTTATGTTTATGTTACGTCATTAAGTATATTTAAATAATTTTCAGGTAGTTTATGAAGAATACATGAAAACATGCACAATATGTCGATTTATGCTTCGTAAACTGAGGAAGTTCAAGCAACAATGTCAATTGGCCAATAATTTACTAAACAATGTTTATATGGTAATTTATTTACTCATTTTAAGGGGCTATGTAGAGCAAATTACAAATTGCTTACATGAAAATGTGCACATAAATGTTGAACAATAACATAAATGAAATTTTTGCATTATCGTCCAATTTAAAACCAACTAGTACAATATTGTTTCTAGAAATATTTGAAAGAACATTAAAATGATTGATGAACATTTTCGTAGCATTATAAATATTTTTTGGAGGTATATTCATGATTTTTTTCTATCAAGTGAAGATAATGAATTGGGTTTTAAGATCCTGAAGAATAAAATATATACAATATCAATATGGTAAGAAACATTTCACTTACGAGCGGGATTTGAACCCGCACCTTCCGCATCAATCCGCATGACGGTACTCTACCAATGGAGCTACCGTGAAGGTACTAGTAATCGGCGAAATTTTTCTATCCCACCTATTAACGCCTATAGGGGCGTGTTTGTTATCTATAAGTGATGCATTTCACATTCTACCCATTGACAAGTCTAATGTTATGATTAGAATTCAAATCAAAAGGCCTGCCCCATAGAACGCCATAAACTATTCATATGGGGAGATTTAGCAGTAATCACCACGCTTGTTGTGTGGCTTGGTGATCTCAGCAGTTGGAATACTTGGTGCCAGAGAGTGCTGCTGCCCTCTCTCCGCAGGTCCCTCTGCCAGGTCTCACGGCTCTAAGGGAATGAGAAAGGGGTGGCTCTATTATATAGCCAGGGGAGCGTTCAAGTATTACGTAACGCAATTTGGGGGGGCGGGGGGGTCTCGTAAAACGTTACGATGCGTTACAGGGGCGGGAGGGGGTCTTTCTTACAACACGTTACGTAACATTATTTCTTTTTTTATATAAAAAATTAGGGAATTAAAACTAAAAATACGCAGGTGTTGCGAATTAAAAATCTATTGTTTTATTATAAGGCAATTAAAACTATACCAAGAATAAAAACTATAACATAACTTTTTGCGACCAGGGTAAAAATGATCACTTGAGTGTTACGTAACGTTTAGAGAGGGGGGGGAGGGGTACAGAAAAACGTTACGGTGCGTTACAGTGGGGGGAGGGGGGGTCAAAAATCTTCAAAAATTGCGTTACGTAATACTTGAACGCTCCCCAGGAACCACACAGAAATTATAATAAATTGTCATATTAATTTGGCTGTCTTCCCATGTATTACACTAGCTGTGCCCCGCGATTTCACCCGCATAGTCTTCGTTCCCGTATAAATATTGGGATATAAAGTACTTTTACATCTCTCATATTTGGTAAGTAGGTCCTTATTACCCCCAAATGGGGCTTGTAAGTGACCAATTAGCGCTCTAGGGTAATAATGTAGCTAGAAAAGCCCTAGGGCGGTAAGTAATTAAAAAAAAACTTCACTCTTTCAAAAAGTTTGCGTACATCTAACCATCATACTGGCAATAGACATCATGCATTCAGGCCAATGACAAAAGAGGTCGCTTCGCTATTCCTTGTCTTCGTATGAGTATAATAGTCATCAATTTTAAATATCGAACTACCTTACAGCCCTTGGCTACTAATCTACTATATATATTATTCGAAGGTCTAAACTATCTATACCTACACCGATTTTCAGCTCAATCGGTTCAGTAGTTATAGCGTGAAAACGGAACAAACATACACACAAGAAAACAGTGCCAGCGCTGGTTTTTTGTGTTACCTAAATGGCGCTGGAGTTAAGTTAGAACTCTGTAGCGTTTTGTACCTTTTTTACATTGTACTGAGATTTGAGATTTATAATATTAGTGAGATTATGTTATTAAATGAAAGTCTTTCATTTCAGGACACGAAAGCAAAAACCTTTGCAGTTAACTTGTCACAAACAAACATAAACATCTCTTCTTATATAGCACACCCACTTGACAAGAAACGTTTCCATGTCAAATATACCTACGAAATGCTAAATGATAATTGTAAATCAACAAATAATATAAGAATTTGTGACATATCTAAAAATGATGATGAAAATGATTTTAAAAATGAAACAAACAATTTTGATAGCGGGGATGATCATTTTGACAGTCATGATGATCGTTTTGATAGTCAGGATAATGATGAAATACCACTGGTTCTGCTTAAAAATGAGAAGAAGAAAAGGAAAAGACTTAAAAATAAGTTGGTAAGTTTGAAATTTGTGGATTACTAGCTGTGCCCAGTGGTTTCATCCACGTAGTCTTCGTTCCCGTGGGAATACCCCATGTGTTATTTCAGGGACTAAGCTATCTACATACCGAATTTCAGCCCAATTGGTTCAGTAGTTTAATGCCTCGGTGGCGTAGAGGGCGCATGCTTGACTTCCAATCAAGAGGTCCCGGGTGCGATCCCTAGGCAGTGTTAAATATTGGATTTTTCCATTAGGAATTATCTCAATAACTGCCTGGAGTCTGGAACTGTGCCCGGTAGATGGCAATAGGCTCGCCCCCTATTACATGGGACCAATAACATACTGGCGAAGTGTGGGTGTATCTACTGTGGGACTGAGTCCTGGGTACACCTCTGCCTACCCTTTTGGGAAAAAGGCGTGAATGTATGGTTCAGTAGTTTTGGCGTGAAAGAGTGACAAACATCCATCCATCCTCACAAAGTTTCGCATTTATAATATTAGTAGGATAGTATTAAAGCGCTAACTGAGTCTTTTGCCTGAGGTATAGGAGCGGAACGGAAGGGGTATTGCGAGAGATAACGGGCGTCACCCCTCCCGTACCTCTTTAATACCTAAGGAACTTCCTGAGGCAGGAAAAGACTCATTTATGGTGGTTTGGACCGACATCATTTCCCATACCATCTTTGAGGATCCAATAATATATAATTTATTTACTTTATTGGTATTTTATTTTAAGTAACTTTTTTTTATGATAGTGAGTAACAAGACGAGCAAATCAGGTGCCTGATGGTAAGCATCATGATTGCCCATATCAGTCACAGTGCCACCCAGTGTTTTAAAATTCAAAATTCTGCACGGCACTGCTCTGTGTCCTGTCACCCCGAGATATTAGTTGTTGAACCTCGTCATGCCCAGTAATTTCGCTGGTAACATTGCCCTTCAGACTGGAACACAGTAATGTTTGCACATTACTGTTTGGCGGATGAATAACTGGCAAAGGTGTGGTACTTCCCCAGGCGGCCCCCTGCAAAAGATGCCTACCAATACAAAAATCCTACCTATATAAGTAAATTATTATATCACTTCTATCATCGCCATTAGTGGGAATATGCCCGGCTTTAAATCTGGAGTCCCTGGATCAAATCTCACCATGTGAACTTTTCGCCTGCACGCTACCGTGTTTCGGATGGTACGTTAAACTGTAGTTGTCCGTATAGTTCCGTATAAGATATGTAGGGGGCAGTCGTTAGCTCATGTCGGAGCCGCGGAGGAATCTTGTCGACCTGAAACTGTGACAATATGGGTTGTCCACATAACACATATGAATTGACTCGAGCAGTGTAATTGGGGTAACCCGTTCTGTTAGAGTATAAATTCAAATTATTAGAATCAAACTTTTAAACTTTTCAGTTGCCCACCAATGAAATTAATATAAAATCAAAAGAAAATGGCCATAGGGCTCCAAAAACTAAAAAGAAAGAGTTAAAGGAAGGGTTCACATCGAGAATGGTGCAAGAAACCGAGGAATACACTGTTATTAAACTAAGTAAAGAACAGGTAATAGTATAACATCACTTCTATGGTCATTATTCAGGTAATAGTATGATTAAAGACCACTATTTGTCGCAAACTTAGTGTTATGCCATCCCTAAACATTGGAAAAAAAAAGAAAAATGTTTTATTTCAGCACACAAGAATCAGACATAAATCTTACATTACCTATATTATTTCATATTTCCTTAACCTAGTTTTTATACATTCTTAGTCCGAGATACAAGGTGCTGCGAGATATATTCCGTAGTACATATTAACTAATGATCCCCACACCAGGCGCTGCCTATCGTGAGGGTCTGGAGAAGGTTTACCCAAAGCAATTATTAGACCTCATCCAAACGCAGATATTACTTTTACTCATATTATATTATTCTTATATTATATTATATGAAATCAATAAATGTATGTAGTGGACAAAAACAAAGTATAAATTATATAATGTTAACTATAAATTTTATGTAAAATGATAGTATATTAATGGAGGGGACCAAAATGACTATTTCAAAATTACAAGCAGTTTTTCGGTTTCGGTTTCACATTATAGCATTGTAAATTGTAACAGATAAATTATGACCTCTATATAATATTATTTTGTTATGTTTGTTATATTATTAATAAGTGTTATAGTCATAGTGGAAAATTGTTCTCTCTTCATATATCTCTAATTTCATGTTGTACATATGACCCTCTAGGAATTTGACACAATTTTATGAAAATTTTACCAAATCGATGTTTTGTATTCCCCTGTTTACTCCGAATATAATAAACCCATTCTATATATTTATATCTTGAAATTTTTATAGTGAAGTAACCTATGTCCATGCCATTTTAATTTTTCTTATAAACCCTTGGTTTTTTCATAGTGAACTTCCAAAAATCCCGGTTTTACTCGCGTGATTGGACGTTCACTACAAAAAAAATGTGGAGTTTATAAACAAAAATAAAATGATAGGGACATACTTTACTTCAACTTTAAAATATCATGATATAAATATATCAAATAGGTTTACTGTATTCGGAGGAAACAGGGGAATATAAAACAACGATTTAGTAAATTTACCATAGGATTGTGTCAAACTGCTAAGAGGTCCTGTATCCTGTTAAGACACATTAAAATCACTTTGATTTTAAAATCAACAGGTTTTAGAGGAGATGGAAGAGCGAGCCAAAACAGATACATACATAAGATCTCCATTCAAATGTAAGAAATGTGTAAAAGGATTCAATTTTGATGATGTACTACAAACGCATATGGAAAAGCATTCTATGGTAATAAATATTATATAGCTACTAGCAACATAACATCATGCCTTTTCCCGAAGGGGTAGGCAGAGGTGTACCCAGGACTCAGTCCCATAGTAGATACACCCACATTTCGCCAGTATGTTATTGGTCCCATGTAATAGGGGGCGAGCCTATTGCAATCTACCTCTGCCTACCCCTTCGGGAAAAAGTCGTGATTGTATGTCATGTTAATTAACGCATGATTTTGTTGTTATTTTTCAGAAGAATGGCAGTTTTCAATGTGATATGTGCAATCAGTATTGTCCCAGTGCAGTATCTCTTAGAGGACACGTCAAATCACATACAACAAGGTATTTTGACTAACTAGCTTGGCCCCGCGATTTTACCTACGTAGTCTTAGCCATTAGCGATTCCTGTGTCCATTAGGTATGCTAAATCCATCCATATTTTCAAAACACTTGTAAAAGAACACAACTTATCTTCAATTTCATAGACAGGTCTGCGGCTCAATGTATGTATGTACTCGTATGTAATTTGTATGCTTAAAATATATAACCTATTATTATAATAATGTCTAAGTATATAATATGTATTATATGTTAATATTTATATGAGTATTTATATTTTATGTATTATATAATATAGTATGTTTATATAATATATAAGTAGCTATATTATCTATGTAAATACCTATATATTGCACACCGCCGTCGGTAAATGTTAACTGTCCTCCATCCCCAGGCTGTCTGTAAGAAATTGCTTTACGCGATAAGACCGCCTGTTGTTTATTTTGTATGCAATGTTTTGTTTTTTTTGTATGCAATAAAGTATTATTCTATTCTTAGTTCCCATGGAAATATCTAGATCCTTTGCAATTTATTTTCTTTTTAGGTATAAATGCAAATTATGCGGCCATATAAGGCTGTCTCGTCAACATCTCTTGGAACATTACGCTATATCTCACACAAGTGCAGCCACTACATATAATTGTGGTTTTTGCAAGTTTACTACTAAGTAAGTACATTCTACTGACGTTATAAACATGATAGTTTGTATGGATGGATGTATTAGGAACAGGACGGCCTCTTTTGCAGGCCCCCGCCTGGGGAAGTACCACACCGATGCCAGTTATTCATCCGCCAAGCAGTAATGTGCAAACATTACTGTGTTCCGGTCTGAAGGGCAATGTTACCAGCGAAATTACTGGGCATGACGAGTTTCTACAACTAATATCTCAGGGTGGCAGGCGCAGTGCAGTGCCGCGCAGAATTTTGAATTTTAAAACACTGGGTGGCACTGTGTCTGATATGGGCAATCATGATGCTTACCATCAGGCACCTGATTTGCTCGTCTTGTCACTAACTATCATAAAAAAACAAAACCTAACATAGTCACGCCTAATTCCCGATGGGGTAGGCTTATATTCTGTACTAGTATATGAACAGCTGCTTTGCCCGCCCGCAATTATGAAATATGGGAGTTTTATACCAAAACTATGACGCCCTTTTTGGACCCCTTAGAATGTGAATTTTCAAAAATCCTTTCTTAGCACACGTCCAGACAACGAAAACAATCCACATTCCAAGTTTGAAGTCTCTAGGATCAGTGGTTTGGGCTCTGCGTTGCATGTCAGTCAGTGAGTCATTTAGGATTTTATAATATACTAGCGGCCCGCCCCGGCTTCGCACGGGCAACAGAAGTAGGTATAGTGAACGTTTTAACAGGAGTAAATTCGTGATACATTGTATTTTTATAGATATAACCCTAATGGTTTACGCAGCGCACGCAAATTAATGACTATTTCTGTTACAGTGACCAAACCTTAACACATGTATAAATTTTCCGTGGACTATTTTGTAGATATATAAGTACTATACACATTATTTTATTTTACCATCAATAGCGCACGCAAATTAATTAATAAATTTGGTAATTATGTGACACTCCCTAATATTTTTCAAAATCTCATATAGCCTATGTCACTCACACTGAATTAAGCATTGCGTAAGTGAAAGAATTTTTTAAATCGGTCCAGTAGTTCCGGAGCCTATTTGTTACAAACAAAAAAACAAAGTTGCTCTCTTTATAATATTAGTATAGTAATATATTATAGTGATATATTTCAGCAAACGTACAATAATGCAGCGTCACGTCCGTCGACACGCGTCAAGTGAGTCTCACGCGTGTCACAAATGTGGAAAACTATTTAAAACCATTGAATCTTTGAGATTGCACACCGTGTAAGTATCTTTACATAGTAGTGATGGTAATTAATGCAATTTCACATTAATTTCATAAGCATGCGAATTAATTAGTCATAATTCTAATTTCTATTGCAATGCTATTTGCTAAGATGATAATTCGCACTTAACACCGGCCTGCTATTAATTTTGACGAATTAAATAATCATACACGTTCGTTCAATATAATACAAGCTAAAGCCCTAACTACAAGCTAATAAAGATAATAATTGCTTAACCGCGCCTACCAAATTGCTAATAATTTCACTCGCGACTCTCAAACGCAACGAGGTCAATCAGGGTCACGTGAAACAGATATAGGTAGTATTCATTATTACCGTCTCGTCGTCTCTCGTCGTTACGACGGCCGACGGCCGAGGGAGAGCACACGGCGCAATGAAGTGATGAATTCGCTAAATAAGATTCGCATGCTAACAATGAATGCTAATGCTAATTAATCCATCACTATTACATAGTATATTTGTCAGGATAGGCGACCCCTTAGCAGCTTGACACATAGTGTAGGAAATGAACATAGTGGACCCCCACAGTAATTCCTCAGTCAGTAAAAACTTTATAGCATGATTAAGTATCAATAAATTAAGGTATTGTATAAATATCCAAAAAAAAAAAATTTAAGAAGTTAGGTTTTTTTAATTAAAATCTTATTTCTATGATATCTTTTTTAGGAAAAATGCTCCGTTTGAACTTTCTTCACAGGACATATTCATGTAATCTATACAAACAATACACGAAATATCCAAAAAAAATTCCCAGCAGAATCGCCAAATTTTTTATAACATATGTTTCTTGGTGTAACTTGGACTGGAAAATTGCTCAGTCGAATTTTTTAACGGGAATGCTATTTTATCGAAGTCATATAACCACACAATAAAAATCCAAAAAATAAACCATGTAATTATATATTTTTTTAAGATTGTCTCTTTATTTGCAGTGGAAAATTTCTCAGTCTATTTTCTTTATTGATTTAAGTACACCGTTAACTTTCTTTTCAACTAGCAAAATATCCAAAAAAAAATCAAGCGGATTAATAACTAAAAACATTTTAATAATAAACAGATTTGAATCTAGCTATCGGGAGCCGTGAGTAGGGAGCGGGGTGGAGGAGCGGGGCGCGGGAGCGGTACTGGCCGCCCGCGCGACATTATTATATACCTACTTACTATTCACGTATTTATATTTGATTAGCCGCTAATTTGTAATTTTGTACATATTCCTTGGGAATAGTTTGAAGTTTCATTACATCACTTTAATTTTTTAGTAAACGACACTTGCTTGGCGCAAAGGTGCTTTACAATACGTATGAAAATGCGTGTGTAAACTGCTCTTAACTGCCGACCACCGGTGGTTGTGGTCGATGGTCCGTTTGCGCCGAGACTTATAGGGAATTTAATACATCCTCAAAACAATAATGTTAATATTAGAGATGAAACGGATATTCGGTAACTTTCCGGTATCCAGGCTATCCGGCACGAATTTAATATTCGGCCAGTTACCGAATAATGGACAAGTATCCGGCCAGATACCGGATTAAAAAAAATTTAAGAAAATTATCATATATCAATTTTTAATTACAGAACAAAATTGATAGTCAAACTGCACTACAGGCAAATTATGATAAATAAATATAAAGGCTTCTGTCCTCTTTCTATGAGCCTTCGGCCACGAATGAACAAACTTGTGACGTATATGAATATTAATAATAAAATAAAATAACACTTTTTTGCCGGTAATAATATATCAAAAAAGTAGTAACCGAAAACATTTCTTTTAATTAAATGTAAAACGACATTATTAGATTTACTATTTGAAAATATTCCGCCATTCCAACAAACTTCATTTCAACCAAAACGTTTTTATTCGCTTGTTAATTTTTAATTGAGTACTTTTATGACCAAACTTTTTTCATCAAACTCCTTAGGTGCTATTGAGAAATAATAATATAATAATAATAATATGGGACAACTTCCACACATGGTCATCTGGTCCCAAACTAGGCTAGAAGCCTGTACTATGGTAACCAGATGACTGATATACATACTTATATAAGCTTATAACACCCAGACACAGATCAAACAGACATGTTCATGCACACAAATGTTTGACCTGGCCGGGGATCGAACCCGGGGCCTGCGGCACAGAAAGCAGAGTTACTACCATCTGAGCCAACGAGGCTGTCGTGTCGTGGCGAGGGTGTGTGGCGAGGAAATAAAACTATCATGGTGGCTCATATTCATTATCATCATCTCAGCCGTTGGTAATCCACTACTGAACATAGGCTTCCCCCGTAAAGGGGGGTTTTGCCAATACTCGACACGCTTGGCAGGCGGGTTGTCGAGCGCAGATCGATGGTATTTTGCAGAGGACGCTGCTGCTCGTCCTCCGGATCTGTTAACCCTTAGCCGGCTCTTACGGCAACCACGGGTAGAGAGTAGAGAGGGTGGAGCACTGTTCTCAAGCTGGTAACTCCACGGCCAATACGGCTCATATTATCGTAGTCAAAAGCGGATATTGCTGAAAATACTTTTTATATTATCATTTTTTTATCTTTTCCCCCGTAAAGCTGGCTACTTAATAGGTATTAAATGAATTATGCTGCAACAAACGGTTTCACTTATCTTCGTATACAAGGTCAGCTTCCGAAAAAAGTCTATCGCTGTATACACTGCTGCAGGGTGCTAAAAAATAAATACTAGCAAAATTTGTTAAGTTTAGGTATTGTACAGAATTAACTGACCACCATAAGGATCACGTTTCACGATCGCGACCAATGCGTACTGAATTGAGAAAAGAATCAATATCACGTGCAATCGCGTTTTATCCTCTTCAAAAGGTGCCATCATCATCATTGTCATCATCATATCAGCCATAGGACGTCCACTGCTGAACACAGGCCTTAGATTTCCATCCAGTTCGGTTGTAAGCGGCCTGCATCCAGCGTGCTCCTGCCGTACTTATCAGATCGTCTGTTCCACCATGTGGGAAGACGTCCTAAGCTGCGCTTACCAGTCCGTGGTCTTTATTCGAGAACTTTACGGCCCATCGGCCATCAGTTCTACGTGCTGTGCCCTGCCCATTGCCAAGTGGATTAGCAAGTTGAAGTCAACTTTCTAATCCGCTGGGCTATGTCGGTAGCATCCGTTCGTCTACGGATCTTCTCATTTCTGACTCGATCTCGCAGAAAAATCCCGAGCATAGCAATCTCCATAGCTCGTTGCGCTATTTTGAGCTTACTGATAAGGCCCACAGTCAGGGACCACGTTCCAGATCCGTAAGTCATCACTGACAACACACATTGGTCGAATACTTTCGACTTGAGGCACTGAGGTATTTTGGACGAGAAGACACTACGTAGGTTTCCGAACGCTGCCCAGCCTAGTTGACCTCTTTCTCGAAGTTGGACCTACCAAGTTGGACTACTTGTCCTAGGTAGACGTAAGAGTCAACAACTTCTAGAATCGCGTTACTAACCGGTACTGGGGATCAGCGCAACATGGGCATTAGACATCACCTTCGTCTTGTCCAAGTTCATTTTAAGGCCGACCCGTTGAGAAACTCGATTGAGGTCTTCGAGCATCATGCTAAGATCTTCCATCGATTCTGCCATGACTAAAATGTCGTCGGTAAACTGAAGGTGAGTGATGTATTCGCCATTAATATTGATGGCGTGCCTTTGCCATTCCAGAAGCTTGAAGGCGTCCTCCATTGCGGCAGTAAACAGTTTCGGAGATATGACGTCTTCCTGTCTTACCCCTCTATTCAACGTGATCGCCTTCGAACTCTGGTCCTGTACTCGAACCGACATAATGGCGTTCCTATCCAAGCACTTCAACACTTCGATATACCGATAGTCAATATGGCATCGCTGGAGAGACTCGAGCACCGCCCATGTCTTGATCAAATCAAAGGCCTTTTCATAGTCCACAAACGCTAAACATACATATATACATGCAGTCACGCCTTGTTCCCGGTGGGATAGGCAGAGATTATTTACCTCCACTTGCTACGATCCTGACATACAACTTTCGCTTCGTTCACTTTCATGACATTTTTCATACATGCTCGTCGGTTGTAGGTGCTTTTGATTTTGCTTTTCTTAAGAACAACGTCAACTTGTTCATGAAAAGTACGCCTAGGTCGACCGCTACCGACTTGACCATTCACACTAGCCTTATAAATCTCTTTTGTTAATCTCCTTTCATCCATCCTCTCCACATGTCCGAACCACCTCAGCATTCCTTTCTCTATCTTTGTCACTACATCTTCTACCACGCCACAGCGTTCCCTTATCGCACTATTCCTCATTTTGTCCATCAAAGTCACTCCAGTCATGCTTCACAGGCTTCTCATCTCCACAGAATTAATCTTACTCTCATGCTTCTTCTGCCAGACCCAACATTCACTACCATACGTAAGTGCAGGGATCAGTACCCTTCTATGGACAGCCAGCGGACGCTAAACATAATGGCAAATTATACTCTTCGGTCTTCTGTATAATTTGGCGTAGCTTGTGGATGTGGTCTATGGCGCTGTAGCCTTTTCGGAAACCTGCTTACTCAGACGGCTGGAAGTCATCGAACCTGCGACTGAGACGATTCGTAATGACCCTCGAAAACAACTTATAAACATGGCTCAGAAGCGAGATGTGTCTGTAATTCTTCAACAAGGTGTTATCACCTTTTTTTGAAGAAAAATGGAAGAGATTAAAGTTAATTTAGCGATACCGGACGTCTCAAATTGGAAGAGATACTCATCACTCACGAAGTTGATACGAGTTATAGTTTATCGTCGACGCTTTCTCGAACTGAAAAAGCCAGCTAATGAACGAAATCGTCAGGAGCATCTCACGCCAGCAGAATTATCACATGCGCTTCAGACTTGCATAAAACAATGTCAAGGTGAACATTTCAAGGCGGAGTTGGATCTTTTTAAAAGGAACGACCATTTCATTAAAATCAAGGGACGTCTGAAATCATTGAATCCTTATGTTGATGGTGAGGGTTTATTGCGAGTTGAAGGTCGATTGAATAACATCTCGGGCAATGAAGATGTTAGGTATCCTATACTGCTGCCGAAGAAATCTGCGCTTACTGATCTAATTTTCGCGGATGCACAGCACACACAAATTTTTTCATCTTTTCATCAATTCTTACCAGCAACCTGAACCGGGGATTGGGGATGTGGTTTTAATCAAGGAGGAGAATTTATCACCATGTAGATGCCTACTTAGACGGGTGGTTGCCAAACATACAGGGTCCGAGAACGTTACTCGCGTCGTTACGTTGCGGACAAAAAACAATTGTGAAATAAGCGTCCTACTTCCAAACTCTGTATGTTACCGTTGCCGGTTTGATTGTGAAATGTAGGATTAGATATAAGCTAGATTTTTAATATTTAAGGATTGATTGTAAATACCTCACCAAGAACAATACTTGTGCTGTGCGTAGGAAACTTGACCTACCTAGGTAAAGTCACGGTGGGCGGCGGCTAATATTAAAGGCCAAATTGCATTTGTCCTTGGTGGGCGGTATGTATGAGAAGTTTAGTTTAAGTTCGTCTCAATAGATGGCGCCTCCATACATTAAAACTCGCAAGCGTCTGTATCACCACTTAGCAATAATCGATAGCCAGAATAAACGGTATTACGTATCCAGGCCTATTCTTTATACCCACTTTGTACACACCCGATCGTTCGTACGGTTTGCTCGTGTAACAATTCCCCAATCGGCTATGTTCGGATGGATATTCGGCGGCCGGATATCTGTCCATCCGGCTTCTAGGTTTGCCGAATATTCGGTATACGGTATCCGGCAAAACATCTATCCTTTTCATTTCTAGTTCAAATACGTGATTTGCTAATGTAAATAAATAAATCAACCAATATCATTTTATATATCTATAATTATATACAGAGATAGCCTATTAATATTATAAACGAAAGTTTGGTTGTTTGTCACTCAATCACGCTTTAACTACTGGACGGATCGGAATGAAACTTTGCACACATCATGTAGATTAGGTTCTGGAATAGGACATAGGCTACTTAGCTCCATAGGACATAGCTCCACCCGCATGGATAACGCGCGATAACCAAAGTCCACGCAGACGGAGCCGCTGGCAACAGCTAGTGTTGATATGTAATTACGTACATAGATGTATTATAGTATAGTGTATATAACACAAAAAATAAATAATTCTGTATTAATGTCTTGAAAAGCGAGTCAAAAGTTTTACTATTAACGCGAGCACGCTAATCTGCACCCAACTGGTAAAGCAAGACGGCACATTATTGCGTGTAAACGCGGGATAGATTTATCTTCGCTTCCAAAATCTTGGTGTTCTGGATGGATTTTTTTTTGGATATTTCGGATTTGTGTGTTTGTGTGACTACTTAACATATTTAAAAAATAAAATAATGCTGAGAAATTTTCCATACAGTGTTATTTATAGTTTAACAATATAACAATATTGGAATGAATTTTTTTTTGGATTTTCTTACTCGTAACGCTAAATAACATTCTAAGATCATATAAGAAAAAAAAAAGGACTGAGAAATTTTCCGATGAAAATGAGGGCCATAAAAAGGAATTGTATTAAAAAAGCAATATAATACTTGACAAAAGTTTTGGATTTTTATCAAGTATCACATACTGGTATAAATAACTCATTTGGTAAAATAAATTTGGACTGAGAAATTACTCGGTTCAATATATTAACAGATTTGTGTTTTTAGGTTAAATACCTAACTTCCGTGTGGTCTTTTTTTTTGGATTTTTTAAAATAAGTCTTGGTTCATACTATTTTATAACCCTGCAAAGTTTCATCGACTGAGGAATTAATGCATGGGTCCCCATACAAAGAATCCGTTCATTTACTACACTAACAATCCTAAAGAAAATTTACCAAATCATCAATATAACATCGACTTGGTAACGTTGACCTGATGCTGCATCAGGTTCAGATGGACCAGTAGTCTAATATATCGTGTTTGTGTTCATTGGAACCGTCTCAATGAATATGGTACAGACAGATGAAGACCAGGGTCTTATTATCATATTATTTTAGTATTTATGAAATGTTCTCTGGATTCAAAGTTTACAAGAAAAGGAAAGTATGACTGCGACATTGAAAGAATAGTTTTGGCAGGACATCAGGTGAATGGTGCGTTGCATACCTCTTTATGAACAGTCATAAAGTGTCTCAAAGGAGTTTTGGCGGGAGACCGAAGAACACAGTTTGGCTCCCGTATCTTTATCAATTATCGGTGCATTTTCGAGTGTTTAACGTGTAATAATGGTGGAATATTACGTGTTGAGTGTTTTCGAAAATGCACAAGTCTCTTGGCAAGTGATGCGGGAGTTGAAATGTGATTTTACGTGTTCCCCCTAAAATTCCAGCAGCTTCTTGTAAAGACCACCACTTTACTGGAGCTGTGACTTGACTGGGCTTGCCCTGACTTTACATTGACTAATTGACCATGTTAACTTGAAAATTTATATAACTTGACACTGGCAATACATTCGTGTGGGTCCATAAAAGAAAAAAAAAAGTTCCCTGATCCCTACACTTATGTATGGTAGTGAATGTTGGGTCTGGCAGAAGAAGCATGAAAGTAAGATTAATGCTGTGGAGATGAGAAGCCTGCGAAGCATGCCTGGAGTGACCTTGATGGACAAAATGAGGAATAGTGCGATAAGGGAACGCTGTGGCGTGTTAGAAGATGTAGTGGCAAAGATAGAGAAAGGAATGCTTAGATGGTTCGGACATGTGGAGAGGATGGATGAAAGGAGATTGACAAAGGAGATTTATAAGGCTAGTGTGAACGGTCAAGTCGGTAGCGGTCGACCGCGGGCGTACTGTTCATGAACAAGTTGATGTTATCTTAAGGAAAGGCCAGGTCAAAAGTACCAACAACCGACGAGCATGCATGAAGAATGTGATGAAAGTGGAAGAAGCGAAAGTTGTATGTCAGGATCGTAGCAAATGGAAAGAAATAGTCTCTGCCTACCCCAACGGGAACAAGGCGTGACTGTATGTATGTATATTTAGCTGGCAATATATAGAGGATAGCAAGGACGGCCGAACGGTATAATAGCATGCGTTTTCCAGCGTCCAGGTTCTCTTTGCCTTCAGCTATCGTCATAATACTTTTGTTGTCGAATCTCTGCCCGAATTACTGTCGAATTTATTTTTGATTTGTTTTGTTTTTACTATACTAGTAATTTTTTATAATTGACTTTTTTTTAATTAAATTTATTCTAGTTTGCTAAATACAGTGTAATCTCACTAATCCGGCACTATTAAAAACCGGATTATTGGAATGTTCGGATTACTGGGTTATACTGAAAAAGTCATCGGTAATTAATAAAATAAAGCATTTCATAGAGATTATTTGACATTTTTAACTATGAACTAGTCTCACTTGAAAGAAACAACACGTTAGCACGTGCACGTGATAAGTTTAGAGGTTAGACTGCTAGTCGATGACGCAGCGACCAAAGCGCACAGGTATAGAGGGGAAAGGGAGGCGTGGGCGGAGGGTGCCGGATTATTGGACGTGCCGATCTATCGAAGTGCCGGGTTAGTGAGATTATACTGTATATTAAATGATGTATATTTCCTTTCCAGTCGCCACGACAAGTCATCCCGTTTCAAGTGCAATAGTTGCGAGGCCACGTTCACATACATATCGCTACTCCGTCGCCATGAGATCTGTGTGCACGAGCGAAGGGAATACTACTGTGTAGAATGCGATATACAGTTTATATCGTCGGTCAGTATTTAATTTGACAGCCTGGTTGGCACAGATGGTAGTAACTCTGCTTTCTGTGCCGCAGGCCCCGGGTTGATCCCCGGCCAGGTCAAACATTTGTGTGCATGAACATGTCTGTTTGATCTGTCCCTGTGTGTTATAAGCTTATATAAGTATGTATATCAGTCATCTGGTTACCATAGTACAGGCTTCTAGCCTAGTTTGGGACCAGATGACCGTGAGTGGAAGTTGTCCCATATTATTATTAATTTATTACAATACTTTCTGTGCCCAGCGGTTTTAACCGCATAGTCTTCGTTCCCATGAGAATATCGGGACTCAAACTATCTCTATGGTACCAAATTCCCAAAAACCGCATCAGCTTACTATATTTGTTTTTATTTTTATTTTTTTATGATAGTGAGTGACAAGACGAGCAAATCAGGTGCCTGATGGTAAGCATCATGATTGCCCATATCAGACACAGTGCCACCCAGTGTTTTAAAATTCAAAATTCTGCGCGGCACTGCACTGCGCCTGTCACCTTGAGATATGAGTTGTTGAATCTCATCATGCCCAGTAATTTCGCTGGTATGTATGTATGTATATATGTATTTGTATATATTTTATTATAGTGTATTTATTTATATATTTATCATATTATTATGTATTCATGTATAATATTATAGTACCTAGTATAGAGGTATTTTTATGAACCTTGTTATGTATAGTTTTAGTTTATATTTAAACCACCGTCTTTCCAATATATGCCTTTCCTCTTTTCGAATGGTTGTCTGGAAGAGATCGCTCTGAGCGATAAGACCGTCAATTATTGTTATTCACGTTTTAGTTTTTAAGTTTCATTTTGTTAATATTCTGTATTGTGGTATCAATAAAAGTGTTATCTAATCTAATCTAATCTACCGGTGAACAATTTGCAACGATTTGCTTACTCCTTCGGGAAATAGGCGTGATGTTATATGTTATAATAAAAAGAAATATTTTCAGGAAAGTCTGAGACTGCATTTCAAGAAAGCCAAAAAGCACAGAGATTCCTCAGCCAATAAGCACGCGTGCCCGCATTGTCCTCAGCGTTTTTTCACGCGGGCGTCACTGAGCGTCCATTTGACGTCGACGCATGACGTCGCCAAGACGCATGCGTGCGTCGCGTGCGCCCGACTGTACAGCTCGAGGGACGCGCTCCGAGCGCATACATGGAGAACGCATGCGTCCAAGAAATGTACGCATTGTGGGGGATATACTGTGAGTAACTTATTTACTTTATTATATTGTATTAGGATTTATATCTATTAATTTATATAACCTACCTCGGTGGCGTAGAGGGCGCATGCTCGACTCCCAATCAAGAGGTCCCGGGTTCGATCCCCAGGTCAGGCAAAGTGGAAAATATTGGATTTTTCCATTAGGAATTATCTCAATAGCTGCCTGGAGTCTGGAACTGTGCCCGGTAGATGGCAATAGGCTCGCCCCCTATTACATGGGACCAATAACATACTGGCGAAATGTGGGTGTATCTACTATGGGACTGAGTCCTGGGTACACCTCTGCCTACCCCTTCGGGAAAAAGGCGTGAATGTATGTTTTATTTTTATAAAATTTAAATTGAAATTGGCAATAAAATAAAATTGGAAATGTCAATGTGTAGGTAAAATTAATTGAACTTAAGACAACATCAATTTGGTAACGGAAAGTATGCCAACTATGTGACCATTTATATGTATATCAGTCATCTGGTTACCATAGTACAGGCTTCTAGCCTAGTTTGGGACCAGATGACCGTGTGTGTAAGTTGTCCCATATTATTTATATTATATTTAAGATCAGATTCCCACCTTACACATTTTTGTGATATTTTATGAAATGAAATGAAATGAAATTTATTGTATAAACTGTGTCAGGAGGGTCTTCAATTATTATAACATTCGGGTGTCATAAAGTGTCGCAACAGTGCCCAGGACGGACGTACAATATTTATTACATTATACAATTATACTAGATATGAATTTAAAATACGAATTATACATGTCAGATACAATAATTTAAAATAATATAATCATAACATAATCAAAAGAATTCAAACATAATAATCAGCAATACATTATCTAACATTTAACAATTGATTGATATTATAATATGATTTATCTACCAGCCACATATGAAGTTTTGTCTTGAATTGCCTGGTCGGTAATTCCCTAATATTGCGAGGTATTTTGTTGTAGACCCGTATCGTCATCATAAAGCTATTCTTGTGTCCAAGGGCAGTATTGTACCTTGGCATTATTATCTGTGTCGGATCCCTGCAAGTGATTCTGTTACTAAAATCAATCTTATCCTTCTTAAGAGTGAAAAATGATCTATGCTCTCTTACGAAACAACCTATTTGATATATAACCTATTTATATAACCTACTGCCTCGGTGGCGTAGAGGGCGCATGCCCGACTGCCAATCAAGAGGTCCCGGGTTCGATCCCCAGGTCAGGCAGTGTTAAATATTGGATTTTTCCATTAGGAATTATATCAATAGCTGCCTGGAGTCTGGAACTGTGCCCGGTATATGGCAATAGGCTCGCCCCCTATTACATGGGACCAATAACATACTGGCGAAATGTGGGTGTATCTACTATGGGACTGAGTCCTGGGTACACCTCTGCCTACCCCTTCGGGAAAAAGGCGTGAATGTATGTTATGTTTTATGTTTATATAACCTATTTATTGACTGATGCATTATTTTTAGCGCAAGAATGCTTCGAAATCGTGTGTATGTAGCTGTCAAAGTGCTCATGAAAACGAACAAAAGGTAATCTATTATTATAAATCTCAAATCTCATTACAGTGCAAAAAGTTACGTTTGTAACAGGTAAAAATGCTAGCGAGTTCCAACTCGACTCTAGCGCCATCTAGTTGGCACAAAAAACAGCGCTGTTTGTGTGTATGTTTGTTCTGTTTTCACGCTAAAACTGCTGAACCGATTGGGC
Organism: Hemistola chrysoprasaria; assembly: GCA_947063395.1. Taxonomy (NCBI): domain Eukaryota; kingdom Metazoa; phylum Arthropoda; class Insecta; order Lepidoptera; family Geometridae; genus Hemistola; species Hemistola chrysoprasaria. Next base: position 4,486,483 of record OX346738.1, on the reverse strand, counting down.
TGAAATTCGGTGTATAGATAGTTTATACCCTGGAATAACACATAGGGTCCTTGTTATCCCAATATTCCCACGGGAACGAAGACTACGCGGGTGACACCGCAAGGCAAAGCTAGTAGTCTTTTAAATGCGAAAGTTTCTGAGGATGGATGTTTGTTACTATTTCACGCAAAAACTACTGAATGGATTGCATTAAAAGGTATGTTGGTAGCTTAAACAACACATAGGCCCCCTTATTACGGACGCAATAGAAGTGTGGAAAGCGTTTAAATTGCTAAATGTTTTAAAATTTACTGCTGTTGTTACGCGATTGCATGTTCGTAATACCACCCTGGGTACTTTTTATCCCGATATTCCACGGGAATGAGTCCTGAAACCGCGGGGAACAGCTTGTTTATCATAAGTTATCCGACTTCACGTATTAAAATACAAAAGGTGTTACAGAAATGTGTAGTAATCTATACTAATATTATAAAGAGAGAAACTTTGTTTTTTTGTTTGTAACGAATAGGCTCCGAAACTACTGGACCGATTTTAAAAATTCTTTCACTTATGAATAGCTTAATTCAGTGTGAGTGCCATAGGCTATATGAGATTTTGAGAAAAATTAGGGATCCGTAAGAAACCTGCAATATTGTGAACCAAGGTGTCACATAATGTAATTACCATATTCATAAATTTGCGTGCGCTGTGAAATCCATTGATGGTAGAATAATATAATGTACTAGGGGTTTGTAGTACTCATCAATATCTACAAAATAGTCCACGGAAATTTTATCCATCTATTTTGGTTTAGTCACAATAATCGAAAAAGACATTATATGCATACGCTGTGAAAAGTATTGGTGGTAGAATAAAGTAATAGGGGTTTGTAGTAATTATCAATACCTACAAAACAGTATACATAGATTATATCCATCTTTTTTGGTTTAATCACAATTATCGAAACAGTGATTATTTTTTATGCGGTGTGAAAACTATTGGTGGTAGAGTAAAGTAATGTACTAGGAGTTTGTAGTACTTATCAATACCTACAAATCAGTATACATAGATTATATCCATCTTTTTTGGTTTAGTCACAATAATCGAAGCAGTGATTATTTTTCATGCGGTGTGAAATCTATTGGTGGTAGAATAAAGTAATGTACTAGGGGTTTGTAGTACTTATCAATACCTACAAAACAGTATAAATAGATTATATCCATCTTTTTTGGTTTAGTCACAATAATCGAAGCAGTGATTATTTTTCATGCGGTGTGAAAACTATCGATGGTAGATTAAAGTAATGTACTAGGGGTTTGTAGTACTTATCAATACCTACAAAACAGTATACATAGATTATATCCATCTTTTTTGGTTTAGTCACAATAATCGAAGCAGTGATTATTTTTCATGCGGTGTGAAAACTATCGGTGGTAGATTAAATTAATGTACTAGGGGATTGTAGTAATTATCAATACCTACAAAACAGTATACATAGATTATATCCATCTTTTCTGGTTTAGTCACAATAATCGAGGCAGTGATTATTTTTCATGCGGTGTGAAAACTATTGATGGTAGATTAATGTACTAGGGGTTTGTAGTATTTACCTATATCTACAAAATAGTCTACGGACATTGTATCCATCTATTTTGGTTTAGTCACAATAATTGAAAATCATTATATGCATGCGCTGTGAAAAGTATTGGTGGTAGATTAAAGTAATGTACTAGGGGTTTTTAGTACTTATCAATATCTTCAAAATAGCTCACGATAAATTTATACATGTGTTAAGGTTTGGTCACTGTAACAGAAATAGTCATTAATTTGCGTGCGCTGCGTAAACCATTAGGGTTATATCTATTAAAATGCAATGTATCACGCATTTACTCCTGTTAAACGTCCACTATACCTTATACTTCTGCTACCCGTGCGAAGCCGGGGCGGGTCGCTAGTACTAACTACTAAAGGAGTGCACGCGACTGTTTTATTCCACTTTGTGCACCCAGGTGAATTCACCTGGGTGCACAAAGTGGAATAAACCGCATTTACCTATCAAGCTAAACTTTCAACTTTTGACACCCTCGGTGGCGTAGAGGGCGCATGCTCGACTGCCAATCAAGAGGTCCCGGGTTCGATCCCCAGGTCAGGCAAAATGTTAAATATTGGGTTTTTCCATTAGGGATTATCTCAATAACTGCCTGGAGTCTGGAACTGTGCCCGGTAGATGGCAATAGGCTCGCCCCCTATTACATGGGACCAATAACATACTGGCGAAATGTGGGTGTATCTACTATGGGGCTGAGTCCTGGGTACACCTCTGCCTACCCCTTCGGGAAAAAGGCGTGAATGTATGTTATGTTAAACTTTCAAAAGAAACAGACGAGCCGATACATTTTGTATGGAAAGCAGATTTTTTTGATAATTTTTTTGCAATTCTTTTGGAAAGTTGTTCAGGTTGACGGGTATTTTATGTAGTGCTAGGCCTCTATTGCAGGGGCCCGCCTGGGGAAGTACCACACCTTTGCCAGTTATTCATCCGCCAAGCAGGAGTGTGCAAACATTACTGTGTTCCGGTCTGAAGGGCAATGTTACAGCGAAATTACAGGGCATGACGAGTTTCAACAAATAATATCTCAGGGTGACAGGAGCAGTGCAGTACCGCGCGGAGTTTTTAATTTTAAAACACTGGGTAGCACTGTGTCTGATATGGGCAATCATGATGCTTACCATCAGGCACCTGATTTGCTCGTCTTGTCACTCACTCACTATCATAAAAAAAAAGATGCACCCCCTAAGCATTACTACACTTTTCTGTAATATGTTGTAAACATAGACTGCTAAATAATAAAACATAACATTCTTTTTCAGAAAGATGATGTACAATACCAAAACAAAATAGAAGAATGAAGATTAGTCAACATTCCCTCATATATAACTTAATAACATAACATACAATCACGCCTTTTTCCCACAGGGGTAGGCAGAGGTGTACCCAGGATGCAGTCACAGGTACACCCACATTTCACCAGTATGTTATTGGTCCCATGTAATAGGGGGGAGCCTATTGCCATCTACCGGGCTCAATTCCAGACTCCATGCAGTTATTGAGATAATTCCTAATGAATAAAATCCGTTATTTAACACTGCCTGACCTGGGGATCGAACGCGGGACCTCATGATCGGCAGTCGAGCTTGCGCCCACTACGCCACCGAGGCAGTCTCAACTTAATCTAAAAAAACTTACTCTAGTACATTTTAATATAATATGTATGTAATCATATATGTAAGGATAATAAATAAAAACCAATCATAAATTTGTTTGATTTTAATAAAAAATATAACTTTTTATTTACAACTATAGTATATAACAAATGTAGAGTGAAAAACGGTCATTGACCCCTAGGTATTATGTTCACACCAAAGAGTGAGGGGGGCGTCAAGCTGTCTCACTTTAACCAGTACTCTGCATTAGAGACAATCTTTATTTTAAGCACCAAGTTGTGTTACAATACTCAATCTACACGTACATTTCATTCACGGTCTTTGAATATTATACGAACGCTATGGAAATATCCCCTAACCGGACGAGTTAACTTTACATCCCGCTTTTTCTTGTCATCCTTGTCCATCCGGCGATCGTTCATACTACTAGATATATTTACCTCTCGCTCTATCTCTTTAGATGTCAAGATAATTCGTCCGGGTAGGTCTTACAACAGTATTAGCATAATGATTACCGCGAGAGGCATGACGATAGAAATATTTGCTGTGCAACGAATACAGAATAGCATTCTGTCTCTTTTTCTATCGGCCCTAACGGTACAGCAACGTTGACGCGAAGAAGTAGTTATGATCTAGCGATAGGTCGTGGACGCATTTCTCGTAGACGAAACTAGACCGATTATTGTCGTTCATCGATTAGTCGATCAACTAGTTGAATCCGTCGACTAGTCGACTTTCACGACTCCAGTTTAACGCGTAAACCCCTCGACGAACAGTCTAAAGAACGACGCGACAGTTAACGACACGGTTGTCTCGTTCTTTTTTGGAAGTTATATTATCCCTTTTTACATTGAAGTTTATCCCAATGCTTATCATGGCGTATATTACTCTGACATGTGCATTCAAAAATTAACTTTCTTGTAGACATTTTGAGAGTTCAAATTCGTTTATGACCGTCGATCCGTTCAATAGACGACAACCGAAACGAACGTCATTATGCGTCTTAGTTTAGACACGTTACAGTTCGTCCAGCGTCGACATGAACGTCTGGCCGTTAGCCGTCTGCGAATTCAACTAGTGCATCAATCGACGGTGAACCGTTGATGCGTCGCGCATACGTAGACGGTTGATTTAACTAGTTCGTTCATTCAACGCCCACCGCTATTATGATCGTACTTCTCACCTCTGAAATTGTGCTTCGTTACAAGATCTGTGTATAAAACCGTGGACAGGGTTGCATCTTAGTGGTATATTACATTCAAGGCATTATCACCTATATTATTATTAACATAGCATTATCTATTGAATTGGACAACCTTAGTGATAATTTGTTAACAATTTTAACAGTGATAAAATTTGATACTTGAATAATAATAAATATAACTCTCTATCTATATGTATCATCTCCTCAGCCGTAGAAAGTCCATATGTCCATTGACATTTTAAAATATAGCTTGATATTATTACAGCTCAACAAAAATCAATTATTTGGGCCATATTTCCATAAATTAAGTCATAAGAGGGTAATTAAGATATATGTATATAACATAACATACATTCACGCCTTTTTCCCGAAGGGGTAGGCAGAGGTGTACCCAGGACTCAGTCCCATAGTAGATACACCCACATTTCGCCAGTATGTTATTGGTCCCATGTAATAGGGGGCGAGCCTATTGCCATCTACCGGGCACAGTTCCAGACTCCAGGCAGTTATTGAGATAATTCCTAATGGCAAAATCCAATATTTAACACCTTGCCTGTCCTGGGGATCGAACCCGGGACCTCTTGATTGGCAGTCGAGCATGCGCCCTCTACGCCACCGAGGCAGTCAATATCCATATATGTATATATATAGAATTATTGACAAGGTGTAGTGTAAACGCTCATTTAAAGGAATTTGCTCTATTGTTATTTTACGACACGGTCCTTTTGTTTTCGTCGACGCGCATACGCGCCAGCAGTACTGTGGGTACATCCAAAAACGCAACGCACCTTAATAAAGAAGGCTTATTATAAAGTCAATCAGTAGAGAGGACGAAGATGCCTGGAAACTACTGCATAGCCACCACGCAGCATTTTCCAAACAAACGAATGTAACCAAACCAAACTATTAGTTGAAAACAGCAAGCCCTACAAGTTTCTTGTGCGTTCTTCTTGTAGAGGTATCTTTCCGAACGCACGGTAGAATCTAAACTGTTTATCTTCTGACGTGCAAAAGTGTCGGATCGTGACCTATTTGAATAAGTATCTTTCAGTTTGAGTTTGCAATAGTGCGGCGCCGGCGCTGAGGGAACATTATTTTGGACGCATGACACATATGAGTCCATGGCATAAGCGAACTGCCGCGAACAGGTGGCAGCGAATGTGTTAATTAATCATTTGCATCATTAATTACCAGATATTATGTATCTAAATTACTAAAATATGTATAATTGAAATTTTCCCTCGATAATGCCTATCCAGTGCAAAACCTATGTCAGTCTTTCCTCATACATTTCCTCTTCTCCAAAACAATCATACTTTTCAAGGCACTAGCTATAACATATCTCAGCTCGTGGAATTTACTTACAGATAGCCTGTACATATGTTTTTCATTATTAGTTAGGTTTAAAATTAGTATGATGAATGTGTCCCTGTGTATTAACTCTTTAGATCTTTCCGGAGATGCCAACTCTGCTTGTATGTTTGATTGGCTGAAATTAAATAAAAACATGGTGATTATTAATATAAATTAATTGTTATTGCATAAGAATATTGGTAAGTATGTTATATCGTGCGACAAGACCATCTCTGATGACGTCATACTGTCACAGAACAGATAATAATACTTTTTCTTTCTTGGGCCTTCGTCACTGCACCTCACGCACACTCTTGCGCGTGTACAAAACTCGCATGTGTGCAGTGTCTGTGTAGTAGGTTGTTATATCGCGACTGTTGTATACGAATTGAGCTGAGTGTCCGGGGTGTGACACCGGGCTCATTCTTAAGCAACTACGCGACGTCACAAATCGCCGACGCTGCTGTTTTAGTGCAGTAGGGGCTACTATTCAATGTCTCGATGCTTTCCCCTCAAGATCCCACACATCGGGCCGTTGTCGCCGCACTTTAGATTTAATTAAATATAACTTAGATTTAACAAATTATCATAATGTGAATTATATGATAATGAATTTGGCGTGACCTTTAAGAACTTCATTTTGGACTTCTGGAACAAGAATCTTTAGTTTTTAGTTCCGTTCTTAAGTGTCAAAAACAACATGCCCAGTGCACCGCCGTCCCAGTCCAGCGTTCAGCGAGGTAACATCTCGAGGAGCGGCGTCGTACTAACATTAGTCGCCCTTACAGCGGAGTCAGTCTATTTCCTGATGATGCGTCGTGTAGACGAACACGTGTCGATATATGAATGGTGTCTCTTAACAACAATAATACCTAATAGCATTTCCTCTTTGCATGCGGGCGGGAGGACGGTGCATCTACTATTCAACTATTGACTTCCTCACTACAGCTTGTCAGTAAAACTACCGAGCTATACAATGGGTCTTGTTAGCCCCTTATGTTAAAATCTACTATTATTTATCTACTATTATACCTTAAAGATAAATCAATTTTCCACTGCACGCTAACCAGGCCAGGTTTGACTCGTAGATGTGTTGGTACATTCTCATAGATCTGATCTGTACATAGCAGGGTTGTGAACTCCACAGCACACTCTGGGGTGAACCTGGAATCAGGGGTGAGACTATTTTAATAGTTTGAATAATACTAACTAGAGTTCCTATTAACTACAAGAGTTTCTTTATGAAAAAAATAGGGCTTGGTTGGTTGGCCATGCATGTGTGTATGAAGGCACACATTTGATTTGACATTTCATATTTTTTTTTACAAAATTCTGCACGGCACTGCACTGCGCCTGTCACCCTGAGATATTAGTTGTTGAATCTCATCATGCCCAGTAATTTCTCTAGTAACATTGCCCTTCAGACTGGAACACAGTAATGTTTGCACATTGCTGCTTGGCAGATGAATAACTGGCAAAGGTGTGGTACTTCCCCAGGCGGCCCCCTGCCAGAGGCCTACCTACCAATAGTTATATAATATTTTCACAGGTTAATTTTAATTATATTTTATGTGACAACTGTACTTGATGGAATAGGAATATACTGCAGATTCCATATTATTGCCCTCAGACCAATATCTAGCGCACACTGGTTTGTAAGAAACCGAAATACATGACATCTATGCGGTAATCATTTTACCTAAGTCCATCAAGGAAAGTCCTAACATCCTCATGCGCCCATGGATCCTTAGAGCCTGAACGAAGTCGCGCTAAGTGTCTCACCACTGCCCGTACTGCTGCATACTTGTCGGCATTCATTAAACTTGATAACCTACTGTCCGGTTTACCTTCTAATTCTTTTAGAGCCACTGAAACATCGAAATATGTAATTACTGGACATACCAGACTCAACTGAGGATCTATGTATGCAATGAACCATGGACACGATGAGAAGAGGAAGAAATAAGTTGTAAAATAAGAAAACGGGGAGTATACAAAATATGAAAGTAACTCACGAACAACAAACGGTTTTATCTCCTTCTTTTGTATTTCAGGCGTGATGAAACTAACGGATGTCCATTGCGAAGGGTGCTCTGTTAGTAATTCTAGCTGTTGAGACATCGTTTCTTGTGATTTAGGGTTTTATTTTGTGAAAACTACAAATTCTTTAGTGTTTGTAAATTTCCATTCAACCAAAATCAAAACAAATATCTGTCAATTGTCAATATGACGGAAAGTCACGTAAAGTCAGTGGGCTATCAGAAAAAATATAGACAAAAATCTTCCACACCTAGCCTATTAATTTTGGCCGATTTCGGCCGAAAAACCGATAAAATCGAAATAAACCTTTTAATTAATCTGTACTTTTATGTTACCTCACTATCTACTTCACTCAGTAATTTGACATAATATGTCAGTTATGTTTTACTTTTAATTTTTAATCTATGCAAAATTATATTGACGCCGTGCCGCTTGTGTTTCTTCTTCGTGTTTCATGTTATTTTCGATTTGTAAAGACTGAAAACTTACAGTGAAGTGGTTTTATAAGTGAATTTCTATTACACAAACTCCATTTCCAATAAGTTATGGCGGCAGTTCAAGGCAAACCGTGGCCAAACCGACCCGGCATGCAGCATCAGAATAGCCAAAGCAACGCTAGTCTTACTCTAAATAGGTCGATAAACCTATACCCACTAACTAATTACACGTTTGGAACCAAAGAACCGCTGTTTGAGAAGGATGCGTCGGTTCCCGCGCGGTTTCAGCGGATGAGAGAGGAGTTCTCGAAGATCGGTATGAGAAGGTGAGGTTATTGAACTTTAAAGTAAATTTTCATCATCACACCTTGCCTGAAGAGTTGGGTAGAGGTGTACCCATTCATATAGTTGGTAGAATCATCATGAAAAAGTAACAATCATTATGTTGTGTGCGCACACCAACAAATTCCACATTTATTAGTTGAAATTGAGTTGTCAACTTGCAATCCACGGTATGTAAACATTATATTTGTATGAATTCTCATACAACTGAAGAACTTGAAGAACGTAGACAGAGTGATCTCATTGAATCATACAAAACATTAAACTTCCAAGTGAGAGTAACCCAAGAAAACGATGCCTACTTTGCGAACATTATCTGTCTTGAACGCATTCACAAGCGAGCTCCAAAATGTTGATATTTTTGATGATAGTATGCGGTCTATATCAGTTAATAGAGTTTATTTAAGCCATTTGTTACTATGAGAGTTAGCGCGTTGGTGTCTATACTGTAAGCTCTCTATCATTATGTTATTAAATATATAAAACACTTCTTGCCAAACCATGTACCAAAACTGTGGAACAAATTGCCAGAGACTGTTATTAGTGCTACTTCAGTGAACAGTTTTAAAAACAGACTAGATAAACATTTAAAAACTGATAAACTTTTTAATACACAAGAGCAGTGATATGGACGCATCAGCATATGCTGCTAGTGCATTATTAAATAAAAACAGGCCTGGGACACTGCAATAAAGTTATGAAGCTACAAGTAACTGGGGCGTCCGTCTAGACGGGACAATTTCTATAGGCTAGACAGAGAGAACAGATATAGAGATATGCGATAGAAAGAGATGCAGCTTGTATGTTAATATAACGATAATTAGTTAGGTGCCGTGCGACCTGAATTGCACTTTATTACATCGGAGCTAGAGTCACTATTTATTTAAATGATTTCGAGGAGTTTCCCTTCTGTCTCTTTAGTATGAGAATAGAATAATACTTTATTGCATACAAAAATAAAATAAAAAACAATGTTACAAAACAATTAACAGGTAATACGGTAAACAACCGGCGGTCTTATCGCATTAAGCAATTTATTACAGACAACCTGGAGATGGAAACGGAGAGTTATAATAATAAACGACGGTGGTGTGCAATTGGGAATATGTATATTAGTATTCTGTAATAATAATTAATGTAAAACCTTGTAGCACACACGCATAAACTTAGCGAATGGAAATGACCCATAAAGCATTGTATTATGTTTAACACATTAATAACTGTGTGGTTATACTAGGTCAGTGGAAGGAGTCCTGCTAGTCCACGAGCATGGTCTCCCACACGTCTTGCTGCTGCAGTTGGGAACAGCCTTCTTCAAGCTGCCTGGCGGCGAGCTCAACCCTGCGGAGGTGAGAATATTACGTCGCTAATATCATAAATGCGAAAGTTTGTACGGATGGATGTATGGATGTTTGTTACTCTTTTTTGACAGGTTTGTTGGCTCAGATGGTAGTATCTCTGCTTTCTGTGCCGCAGGCGCTGGTTTCGATCCTCGGTCAGGTCAAACATTTGTGTGCATGAACATGTCTGTTTGATCTGTGTCTGTGTGTTATAAGCTTATATAAGTATGCAGTACCTGGATGATTTATGAAAATCGTTGCAGCCGATTCCGAGATTCCAATTATATATATATATATACAAGAATTGCTCATTTAAAGATATAAGATGATAAGATATCAGTCATCTGGTTACCATAGTACAGGCTTCTAGCCTAGTTTGGGACCAGATGATCGTGTGTGGAAGTTGTCCCATATTATATTATTATTATGTCACTCGACACGGGATATACCCGGTCTTTTGAAAGGCGTGCACAGAGACCATTTTTTTTTAAGTCCCACGTGCAGAGGCCCCTTTTAGCTTTTAATCTAAAGGTAATGTATAGCACCTATCAGGGTCCATATCTGAAACCATCTACAGTTTTTTTTTAAGATGAACTCAAATATTATTATTTTTATTCTTTACGCTAAAAGTGCAGAATGGAATGGGTTGAAATTTGATATGTAGGTGTCTAAGACCCTGGAACAACACATATATTATGTCTAGAGATAGAGAGAACACATAGAAAGATACGCGATAGAAACAGAGGCAGCTTGTAAGTTAATTTATCGATAATTAGTTGTACAACTGACACAGTTTATACAATAAATTTCATTTCATTTCATTTCATTTCATTTCATTTCATTTCAACCTGAATTGCACTTTATTGCGTCGGAATTAGAGTCGCTATTTATTTAAATGATTATGAGGAGTGTCCCTTCTGTCCCTCTTCTGTTTAGTATTCTGTGGTAGTAGAACTAAGCTGTTGCTTGCGGGCGTTTGTATTGAGTGCAAACTCAAATAGGTCATACTCTGACACTTTGCATGTCAATGAAGACAAACAGTACTGAGTCCACCGTGCGTTCAGAAAGACACCTCTACAAGAAGAACGCACAAGAAACTTGTAGGGCTTAATTTTTTCAACAGATAGTTTCACAATATTTGGTTTGGTTACATTAGTTTCGAAGGTGCCGCGAGGCGGCTATGCAGTAGTTTCCAGGCATCTTTGTCCTCTATGTACTGGCTGACTTTATAATAAGCCTTCTTTCGTAAAGTAGATTTTATATAGGTTTTGAATTTGCCCTCTGAGAGCCCAGTTATCTCTTTTGGGATTTTATTATAGAAACGTACACTATTTCAGACTATAAAGTTTTTAGTTTTCTTTTTGTCATTTTCTATATTATTGTGGTACCAATAAAGCGTTATCATTCATTCATTCATTCATTTCCTAAGAATGTCTTTTTATTTGTTTTAGATAATCTAGGTACAGCTATTTTGCCTTTATTCCTAGTATTAAAATTATGGGCTGTCTTAAGTCTGAGATGTTTTTTTTTTATGATAGTGTGTGACAAGACGAGCAAATCAGGTGCCTGATGGTGAGCATCATGATTGCCCATATCAGACACAGTGCCACCTAGTGTTTTAAAATTCTTATTCTGCTCTGCACTGCACTGCGCCTGTCACCCTGAGATATGAGTTGTTGAATCTCATCATGCCCAGTAATTTCGCTGGTAACATTGCCCTTCATACCAGAACATAGTAATGTCTGCACATTACTACTTGGCGGATGAATAACTGGCAAAGGTGTGGTACTTCCCCAGGCGGCCCCCTGCAAAAGAGGCCTACCACTACAAAATGTGATGATTTATAACCTTTCATTTATTTTTATTTATTTTATAATCTTTCAGGATGAAATTGAAGGTCTAAAGAGGCTACTCACGGAGACATTAGGAAGACAGGACGGTGTCAAACAGGAATGGCTCATAGAAGATACCATAGGTGACTACTTTTTATACGATTTTTACACTAATACACATCAACAAGTCTTTCTTTTAAGATTTCTATACATGTGTGTATATTATTACAAATTTAAAAACATTGGCGGAGCTCTTCTCTTTCCTGCTCCGTTATCAGACTGATTTGGCGTAGTAATCTCACATTTTGCCTAAAATTCACAGGATACCAATCCTGCAACTTCAATGCAATATTGCAACAGTGCTTTTTGTAGTGGTAGGCCTCTTTTGCAGGGGCCCGCCTGGGGAAGTATCACACCTTTACCAGTTATTCATCCGCCAAGCAGTAATGTGCAAACATTACACTAGTTCCGGTCTGAAGGGCAATGTTACCAGCGAAATTACTGGGCATGATGAGATTCAACAACAATCTCAGGGTGACAGTCGCAGTGCAATGCCGCACAGAATTTTGAACTTTAAAACACTGGGTGGCACTGTGTCTGATATGGGCAATCATGATGCTTACCATCAGGCACCTGATTTGCTCGTCTTGTTACTCACTATCATAAAAAAAAAAATTACCATTTTCAGGTAACTGGTGGCGACCGAACTTCGAACCTCCCCAATACCCCTACATTCCGCCTCACATAACAAAACCGAAAGAGCACAAGCGCCTGTTCTTAGTGCAACTACAAGATCGGGCTTTATTCGCCGTGCCCAAGAACTATAAGCTGGTCGCGGCGCCATTGTTTGAATTGTATGACAACGCGCAAGGTTATGGGCCCATCATATCTTCGCTGTCGCAGAGTTTGTGCAGATTTAACTTTTTGTATATGTGAATAAACAAAACTATGTATATGGAGTGAATTTCTTAGAAGGGTCTTCTGGACCGTCTCAGAAACCATGACATGTTACGATTTCCATTGATTTGCGACTCGTTACTTTTAATAAATTGTGACATTATCAGATGGTGTAATACAGGTATAATGCATACGGGTGTAATTATTTTAGGGTTTCGTACCTCAAAAGGAAAGAAGGAACCCTTATGGGGTCACTTTGTTGACGGTCAGTCTATATGTCCGTCTTTCAAAACACTTTTTAACAGGAACGCGTGGAGGTATCAAGTTGAAATTGATATCAACTACTCAGATCTACGGTCCCTTGTGGCTGTAAAATAATCATACTTCTAAGTTAACGCAATCAAAAGTTATGGCCATTTTATTGCATATTTTCATACTTTGCGAAAGGGACTAATAGATGGCGCTGTATCCTAGTATGGAACCCTACACTATGCAGACATACGTATGCCTTGACAATTGATTTTTAAATCAACTCGTTCTACCCGGAGAGGGTAATTATTCTTTTACAAATGTGACGACACTGTATTGGTTTTAAAAACCCTTTTAAAAAATTCACCCTGTTTAATATTAAAATGTGAGGGTGTCTTTAGGGGTGTTATTTTTGTTTAATAGTAGAATTGAACAAAGATTTAATATAATCATTTGTGGACATACCATTGCAATTTACGCGTAGAGTAAATGTTTTTTATGACTATTTGTTTATTGCTATTTTTGACATAATATATTTGTTTACAATTTAAAAAAGAAGTGGGCCTAAAGTAGCAGGTCTCAGAAAACCTTACACTGTCTATCCTATATTGCCTGGTAGGGAATGTTATTAGCAATAATATTACCAAACATAGTAGCACTCTTTTTATCGCCGATTAATTTATGTTGTAATTTATAATTTGATTTGAATAAAGTAAGGACTGCCTCGGTGGCGTAGTGGGCGCATGCTCGACTGCCAATCAAGAGGTCCCGGGTTCGATCCCCAGGTCAGGCAGTGTTAAATATTGAATTTTTCCATTAGGAATTATCTCAATAACTGCCTGGAGTTTGGAACTGTGCCCGGTAGATGGCAATAGGCTCTCCCCTATTACATGGGACCAATAACATACTGGCGAAATGTGGGTGTATCTACTATGGGACTGAGTCCTGGGTACACCTCTGCCTACCCCTTCGGTAAAAAGGCGTGAATGTATGTTATGTTATGTTAAAGTAAGGTTTAATTAAGTACTAAGTATTTTTAACGGCGACGCGTGTTCTAATTTTTCTAGAACATTTGCTTATGTTCTAAAAAATAATAATTAATAATAATAATTAATGACGATACTAATGATATTATGTGCACATTTGAAAATATTGTGATGTAAAGTCGATTAGGCTCAACAACCAATAATTCCTTTGTGTCGTGTATTAGGACGAGGCCTAAAGCCGACATTTTTTTGACAGCCTCGTTGGCTCAGATGGAAGTAACTCTGCCGCAGGCACCGGGTAAATTCCCCGGCCAGATCAAACATTTGTGTGCATGAACATGTCTGTTTGATCTGTCCCTGCGTGTTAAAAGCTTATATAAGTATGTATATCAACCCTCTGGTTACCTTAGTACAGGCTTCTAGCCTAGTTTCGGACCAGATGACCGTGTGTGGAAGTTGTCCCACAATATTATTATTTTTTGATTTTTTTTTTAACCCTGAGTTAGTTGTTAAAACCGGCTGAACTATGTTAACCCACTAACGTGAAAGTGGGCCTTAAATGTCAAAAAAATGGCCATATTAAAAAAAATTAAAATACTGAACCATTTCCAACTTCCAAAAAATTCGACGTCCCATACAAATTGACCGATCAGCTGATCCATTTCGTATGAGAAATCGTCATTTTTTTTAGCGATTTTTGCATTTTTTCATTTGCTATTTGTTTAAGTTGACGAGTAGATACATACATACATACAGTCACGCCTTGTTCCCGATGGGGTAGAGACTATTTCCCTTCACTAGCTACGATTCTGACATACAACTTTCGCTTCGTTCACTTTCATGACAGTTTTCATACATGCGACGAGTAGATATAGCCCCTTAAGTGTGAAAACCCCAAAAGACACCCATTTTAAAACATAAATAACTATTAAAGTTACATGAAATTGTGTTTATTATAGTAATAAGTGAATTTTCACTAAAATATGGAGAAATATTTTCAGGTGTTTCATTTATTGTACCTCAAGACAGAAGACTGTTTTAGATAATAATAGTGTTAAGGCAAATATTTATATGTGATTTGATAAACCCAAATACTTACAAACTTTTTACACGTGCAGCCTGTGGGTGAACTGTACTCGGCGGGCCGTCAATACTCTGTGTGTACACTACAACGCATTCAAGCTAGAACTACATCTTAAACACGTGTGCCACGTACGCCGGATCTGGGCGCGTCGGAGCCCATACATTTTATAAGGCGACTAGCTGTTTAGAGCTACATCTGGCACACGCATTAGGCGTGTATGTAATGTAGCTCTAAACAGCTAGTCGCCATACTTAATGTATGGGCTCCGACGCGCCCAGATCGGAGTACGTGGCACACGTGTGCCAGATGTAGTTCTAGCTTTAGAATTCTGTTGGGGCTGGGTCGCTACTGCAGCGCATTAGGCATGTTCGCGGAGGCGCACGTGGATGGGTTTCATGCAATACTGCGCAAAAGAGCGTCCTCCATTATGTCGCGGCTGCGGACCACCAACAACAGAATTCTGAGTGTGTTTGGGGCACGTACTGACGACCCCTTTATGTGGCGCTGGGCTACTATGCATGGAGCGTGCTGGTACAGTGCTAAATAATAATATTGGCTCGATTTTCATTTTCATTTTATTTACTAACATAGATTTTAGATTTTTATGTTACTAGTATAAGATGGACACTGTCGTTTTAAAATTTAAATAATTATATCAATTATGGAGAGTGTAAAATTAAAGGAAGCTGACCAAATGTATGAGCTTTTTGCTCCGAATGACCATTAATTGTGTATAAAACTGAGTTTTCAAACTCATTAGATTTTATATTCAAAACCTACATAAAATTTACTTTACTAAAGAAGGCTTATTATAAAGTCAATCATTACATAGAGGACAAAGATGCCTGGAAACTACTGCATAGCACCACGCGGCACCGACACTAACAAACGAATGTAACCAAATCAAATATTGTAAAACAATCAGCTGAAAACATTAAGCCCTACAAGTTTCTCGTGCGTTCTTCTTGTAGAGGTATCTTACCGAACGCACGGTAGACTCAGTACCTACTGTTTATCTTCATTGAAGTGCAAAAGTGTCAGATTGTGACGTGTTTGAGTTTGACACTCCGGCAAACCAAAAAGGGTTGTTTTTATGAAAATATAACGTTTAGAGCGTACATGGCCTTCTAGGAATTTGACACAATCCTATGAAAAATTTACCAAATCGATGTTTTGTATTCCCCTGTTTCCTCCGAATATAATTAACCCATTCTATAAATTTATATCCTGATAGGTATTTTTATAGTGAAGTAACCTATGTCTCTGTCATTTTAATTTTTCTTAAAAATCCTGTGCGTCCAAAAACCCCAGTTTTACTCGCGTGATTGGACGTTCACTACAAAAAAATGTAAAGTTTATAAACTAAAATAAAATGATAGGGACATACTTTACTTCATCTTTAAAATATGAGGATATAAATATATCAAATATGTTCACTGTATTCTGAGAAAACAGGGGAATACAAAATATCGATTTAGCCAATTTTCCATAGGATTGTGTCAAACTGCTTAGAGATCCTCTTTCCTGTTATTATGATATTAAATTTAATTTTTAAAGTGGTTACGAAACTTTTGGTATACCTAAAGTTTTATGACGCATTTCCATAGACGACATTAAGAAGAAAAAAAAAATGTCACGGTGGCCCATATTATAGGCCAAAGCGGATATTAGGGATATCACTCTATTTTTTGTTATGGCTTGCTGCAATGATATTATAGGGGTTTCTCGTCCATATAAAATGGAATTTCCCAAATATGGAGAAATAGAGACTAAGTTTCCACTCAATTGTTTGATGCTGGCTCTTAATCTGGCCATTATTTACGTAAAAATATATTTAGTTGATGAAAACTCTATGGTTTTTTTCATTCAAAAAAAATGTTAAAATAATCAGCCTCGTTGGCTCGGACATGGCTGTTTGAAGTGTCGCTCTGTGTTATATAAGTATGTATATCAGTCATCTGGTTATCATAGTTACAGGCTTCTAGCTCTAGCCTAGTTTGGGACAAGATGACCGTGTGTGTAAGTTGTCCCATATTATTATTATGTTTTTTTTTATATATTATAGTTATATCTTTTATGTTTTTTGTAAATATGAAAAAAATATACGGTTTTTATAAACCAAATTTATATTTGCGCAAATAACGGCCAGATTTAGAGCCAACCACAATCAATTGAGTGGGAAATTAGTCTCTATTTCTCCATATTTGGGAAAAATCATTTTGTATGGACGAGAAACCCCCTTAAATGGAAATTAGTATGGTTGTAAGACTGATTTTGTTATAGCTATCTTTTGTCTGGCATTGTGCTTATTTATGGCCTGAAATGGACATTGATCTTTGTATATTTTATAATGTGTTACAGAAAAGGTAAAGTAATATTTAAAGAGGGTAACATCCACCCGTCAAAAGACACTAAAAAAAAGAATTGCCATATTCGAAAAAAAAAATTCTACTTCCTTTTAGGATCATTTTGTTGTCCATTTGTCAAGACCCTTTTTAACGGTACGCGTGGAGATATCAAGTTGAAATTGATATCAACTACTCAAATCTGCGGTCCCTTGTGGCTGTAAAAAAAATCATACTTCTAAGTTAACGCAATCACAAGTAATGGCCGTTTTGCTGCATATTTCCATACTTTGCGCAAGGAACTAATAGGTGGCGCTGCATGTTCTAGGCGGATTGTTTTTGAGATTGGAAGCGTTTTGTCCAGGTATCTAGGTATGGAACCCTACACTATGCATACATACATATGCCTTAACAATTTTTTTTGACGTGACAACGTCTTATAATTCGATAGAGCCGGCTGCACGCACGAAAAAACATGACTCATGCGGCGTTACTTCGCTCTGAGGCGCTCGCTGTAAGGCTTGAAGTGCAAGCGAGAGCGCGGAACGAGCGACATCCGTCTCTCTCCTACTTGAGTGAGCGATGCGTCTGCGTGGACAGCTGCTATACTATAGTACATTTACATGTTTTGATCGAGTATCAAGTGCAGTGAAAATTGAAACAAATGAAATTAAAATTTTCTTTTGAAAAATGCTACCATTCCATCAGTATTTTCTTAAGACGTTGTCACGTTCAACTATCGTCAGTAAACCGACTTTACAGACAACCAATTTTTTTTTGCGAATTTCGCGATTCTTTTTTTTTTTCAAGTTAGGGTTGACGGGTAGTTGCACTCCCTTAGTTAGTATTACACCTTTTTGCAATACGCATAATATTTGAAAGTAAGGGAAAAATAAAAGAAAATACTTAAGTAAATACTAATTCAAAGAATAGATAATATATCTTTTAGTATTTTATATTTTTATAGAATAAGCGGACTTTTCGCTTGAAATGCAATATGTATATGAAAAGACAAATTTCGCTGATGACTAGCACCTCCACGGTAGCTCAAATGGTAGAATGCCACCACGCGGTTTGGTTTGTGCGGAAGGTGAGGGTTTAAGTCCCGCTCTTGGCTGAAATTTTCCTTTCCATATTCATATTGTACCAGGCAAAGTGTTAAATATAAGATTTTTTCCATTAGGAATTATCTCAAAAACTGCCTGGAGTCTGGAACTGTGCCTAATAGATGGTAATAGGATGGTCCCCTATTACGTGGGACCAATAACATAGTAGCGAAATGTGGGTGTGCCTACTATGGGACTGAGTCCTGGGTACACCCCTGCCTAGCCCTTCGGGAAAAAGGCGTATATGAGAAAATATGTGATTTTTTTATTATTATGTAACACCGTACATTACATAATTTTTATTATCATATTATCCTATTACTGCCAATATTAGGTCCCGGGTTTGATCTCCAGATCAGGCATAAAGTGGAATTTTCCATTAGAAATTGGAAAAACATATCCCGTTAAATTGCCATACCATTCTGTTTCAGCACACAGATTACTTCTGATATGAAAAATTAAAGTAACAAAATTGCAGAGATGTGCCAATTATGACTTTGGCCGACTAGCCTATTAGTCGTTTGTAAAGACGCCGACTAGTCGGCCAAGCCTATCACGGTTTCGGGGGTTTCCGTGAGGCTTCGCTTACAGCTGATTCGGGCGCAAGTCGCAACCGCCGCGACTGCGCGCTGCGAATGTGTAGCCCCGGTCACTCACATGCGTAAAAATATTCGTACATTGTACAAATGTTTGCACGCATGTGAGGGCAGTCAGATATACTATTCGCAAACTCAGCGGATATGCGAATGGGTTCGCAAACTCACTATGGAAACCCGTTTGCATTTGATAGATATATAAACACTTTATTGGTACACCAACAACAAACAAGATCTAAAAACTAATAACAATTCATTATAACTAGTGTAACAATGGGCGGTCTTATCGCTAAGATATATAAAGTACTCTGTGAGCACAACTGGTTGCACGAATGTGTAGGAGACTACGCGAAGGTTCGAGGTTCGCGCCCTTTGATGTGCATCAAAAAACCGACACAACTTGGAAAAGCACGAATGCAGCGAAAACTTTGCATAATTATTTGCAAATGTCGTCCTACACTTGTGGGTTCGCGTATTCGTACGCATGTGAGTGACCGGCATAGGAACCTATTTTGTTTTCTTCGCATTGTTTCTTGAATTTTGCTTTTGTACGGGTCAGAGCCGTTTTTCTTGTGTAAAAAAAATCTTTGTAAAGAAAATATTTACATTAAAGTGAAAGAACTCAATTAAAATTTAATCATGTCAAAAAGAAAGTCTCGTCTATAGATAGATTTTATTAACAAATACATACAAATTAAGAAGCCGGATAGTCGTCCTTTGCCGAATAGTCGCCGACTACGATAGTGGCCGGATAGTCGGCTTTACCGACTAGTCTCACATCTCTACAAAAATATTTTGCATTTTCGGTTACGACCATTGAAATCAGACTTTAATTTTGTAAAGTAATAAATTCCATGCGATATGGTAAATGATAAGCTTTATTGATGTTGAAAGAGAGCGTTATGTGGCGTACTGCGTTTACTCTAATACTTTATTTTACAAACGGATTGTGTTCAATATGGACAAAAGGGGTAGTACACTTTGCTATTAATAATAAAGATTATGGTAAGAATTACAATATTTAATTCCTAAACCAAGTTTTATATAGGTGACGAGGCAATCGCCTTGTCACTTTCTCTCTCTGTAGAGTCAAGTAGTGTGCGTCGTGTTGACGTGGATGCAAGCTCGACTGCCAATCATGAGTGCCCGGGTTCGACCCCCAGGTCAGGCAAAGTGTTATTTGGATTCAATACGGGTCTAATTCCTAGTACCTATCTCTTATTAAAACCTTTATAGCTAGACACTTGTAATTTTCACAATATATATATATGGCCGCTATAACAACAAATAATAAAAATAAATAAATTAAAAGCAAAAAACATTTTTAAAAAAGCTTTTAACTACTCCGCCATCTTGGATGGTCCACCATATTGTATTTAGAATGATGTCACACACCATATCGTGCATTGTCATCCAAACTGAACGTGTATACAAAATTTCAGCTCAATCGGTTGAAGATATCTATTTCAAAATTGAGTTCAAAGATTTCACCCGAACAAACATACTTTATACATACATTGCAAGTTAAATAAAAGCTTTTAAAAAGAGTATGTATGTAAATGTATGTGTGTGAGTATGTATGTGTGTGTATGTGTATGTATGTAAGAGTTCATAATAAATAAGAGGTGCTCTCCATTAAAGCAATGTGTTTAAGGCGCGGTGCTAAGCTAATTCACCCTCTCGCTCATACGTACCCACATTTTTGAAGATATAAAAAATACTACATGTAATTACGTAAAATAAAGACAACTAGGTTCTAGAAAATAACAATACAAAGATTCAGTAAAAAATCCAATTTAATCCAAACAAGTTTTCAGTGCCTTTTTATTTTTCTGAGATTTTTTTCTTTGTGCATTTTAATAAAATTCCTGACATTTACAAAGACATGACATATAATAGATTCAAATATAATTTAATGACGCGGCTTGCCGAGAAATGTTTTTACAGCCTGAATGAGTTTTTTGATTATAAAATTTGAGCATGCACTTATTTACTAACAAATTAGTTTAATGACAATTTAATTAGATTATGAAATGATGTAATTACTATAAATAAGTATGTACATATTATAATTTAATTTAATTTCCAACGTCTGAAAAGACAAATTATTATAATATTATGTACCTTAAATCTTTTGAATAAATGATTTCTGATTTCTGATTACAATAATTTTGCAATTATGTCCTGGGTACTTCCCCGCATACCCGTGAACATAAAAGGAAAAGGTGTGACGTTGATATTAATGCTTAAATTATTAGATATCCATTCTCAAGATGTAATCCAGACAACGTTTGCGGATATAGAAAGAGAGATATGTGTAAAATTCTTCAACTCCCCGCCCAGTTATAACGCTAGTGTTGATAATAAAATACTGTATATAACCAATCCGGATAAAAGGAAGAATTGTCCGCCGTCGAATTATAACTTCAGTGCTAGTGTTGTGGTGAGTCAATTTTTACTTATATTTCTTATTCAAATCAATCAATTTCTCTTTCTTTTTAATGCTTTTTCTTTTTTATGATAGTGACAAGACGAGCAAATCAGGTGTCTGATGGTAAGCATCATGATTGCCCATATCAGACACAGTGCCACACAGTGTTTTAAAATTCAAAATTCTGCGCGGCTCTGCACTGCGCCTGTCACCCTGAGTTATTAATTGTTGAAACTCGACATGCCCAGTAATTTCGCTGATAACATTGCCCTTCAGACAGGAACACAGTAATGTTTGCACATTACTGCTTGGCTGATGAATAACTGGCAAAGATGTGATACTTCCCCAGGCGGCCCCCTGCTAAAGAGACCTACCACTACAAAAAATCTTTCTTTATTTAGTTTTTGCCCGATCTTTTCCGGGTTCCGTAGGGTTCCGTACCACAAAAGGAAAAACGAAACCCTTATAAGATCACTTTGTTGTCCGTCTGTCAAGACACTTTTTCACGGGAACGCGTGGAGGTATCGAGTTGAAATTGATATACCTAAAATACAAAAATCAGCGGTCCTTTGTGACTATAACAAAATCATACTTCTAAGAATCTTCTAAGATCTTCTAAGATCTTTTCCTTACGAAGCATAGCCGAAAAATTCTTGGCTAACAGCCAAAAGGTCTATTGCGCTTTCGTGGATTTGGAAAAGGCCTACGACAGAGTGGCGAGGAATGAAATGTGGTCAACATTGTCTATGTATGGAGTGAGCGGCAACTTGATACGAGCACTGAAATCACTCTACGAGGGTTCCAGTGCTTGTGTCAGGGTAGACGGAGCTTACACAGACTGGTTTAACATCGAAAAAGGTGTTAGACAGGGATGTGTAGCTTCACCGTGGCTGTTCAACGTATTCATAGACAATTGTCTGAAAGATTTGAAAGAGAGTACGTACGGATTAAGAATGAATGGGTTGACCGTCAAATGCCTCCTATACGCTGATGATCAGGTCATATTGGCATCGTCGGAGGAGGAGTTGCAAGCGATGGTTGATATTACGAATGCTGCTTTAACAGGCAAAGGAATGAAAGTGAATGTAAGCAAGACGAAAGTTATGGTCTTTGAAAGAGAGGAAAGTATGACAGTTTGTAATATTCTGATTGGTGGAGAAAAAGTGGAACAAGTGAAAGAGTTTGTATATCTGGGTTCTAAGTTTACAAGGGATGGAAAGTATGATTGTGATATTGAACGAAGAGTGTTGGCAGGGAATCAAGTGAATGGGGCGTTACATACCTTTATGAACAGTCAGAAAGTGTCTAAAAAGGCACGACTGGCTGTCCATAGAGGGGTACTGATTCCTACACTTATGTATGGTAGTGAATGTTGGGTCTGGCAGAAGAAGCATGAAAGTAAGATTAATGCTGTGGAGATGAGAAGCCTGAGAAGCATGACTGGAGTGACATTGATGGACAAAATGAGGAATAGTACGATAAGGGAACGCTGTGGCGTGTTAGAAGATGTAGTGACAAAGATAGAAAAAGGAATGCTGAGGTGGTTCGGGCATGTGGAGAGGATGGATGAAAGAAGATTAACAAAAGAGATTTATAAGGCTAGTGTGTATGGTCAAGTTGGTAGGGGTCGACCTAGGCGTACTTTTCATGAACAAATTGATGTTGTTCTTAGGAAAGGCCAAGTCAAAAGTACCTACAACCGACGAGCATGTATGAAAAATGTCATGAAAGTGAACGAAGCGAAAGTTGTATGTCAGGATCGTAGGAAGTGGAGGGAAATAGTCTTTGCCTACCCCACCGGGAACAAGGCGTGACTGTATGTATGTATGTATACTTCTAAGTTTCAACTCAATCGAAAGTTATGACCATACATTGCGCACGGGACTAAAAGCTCTAGGGTACTTTCACAGAGTAGCTGTGCCTAGCTTTAGATTGTCTAAAACAGATAAAAAGATGTTCTTAGGAAATAGTGTACGTTTCTATAAAATCCCCAAAGATAACTGTGCTCTCAGAGGGTAAATTCAAAACCTATTTAAAATCTACTTTACTAAAGAAGGCTTATTATAAAGTCAACCAGTACATAGAGGACAAGGATGCCTGGAAACTTCTGCATAGCCGCCTCGCGGCACCTTAGAAGAAAACGAATGTAACCAAACCAAATACTGTGAAACTATCTGTTGAAAAAATAAAGCCCTACAAGTTTCTTGTGCGTTCTTCTTGTAGAGATATCTTTCCGAACGCACGGTAGACTTAGTACTGTTTATCTTCATTGACGTGCAAAAGTGTCAGATTATGACCTATTTGAATAAATCTTTTTGAGTTTGAGTACATTATATATACGGGTAGGTACTTCCTCAATGTTTGCTGTAGTTTGCAACTAGATGTCGCTGTGTTCTTGGAAGACGATTGTTTTTGGAATAGGTAGTGTTTTGATCAGGTATCTAGAAGCTCGAGGAAATACTCAAGTCTGTGACCATCTTTCCTTACCAAATTGAATAAACAAAGACTGTGACTGACCAAAACTTGTCTGCACAGGATATGCCTATCGGCTACAAATGTATCGATCCGAAGAACATAGCCAGGGTGGTGGTGGACATGCTGAGGGCCAGCATTGATCAAACAGGTACGAATATAAAGATCAGGGAGCGAACGATTACTCTGTACCGTATCTTATCGAAATCTATAATCTGGACATCTTTAAGGCCAAAGTGAACAGACACCTTCTAGGCAAACGTGTACCATCTTAGGCCTCATCTTTGCCTTCCATCAAGCGAGATTGAGGTCAATTTTATATAAAAAAAATCTAATGCTTTCATTTGCTTGTCTGGTAGAAATGGCTATAAGATTACCTATAGCTATTTCTACATAAGCTTTAGCTAATCCTAAGGTGATTACCTACCTACCTACGCTCGGAAAAGTACTGTATAGGTCGCGTCACGGCTTAATAGCGCTCGGCATAAGTGGAGGGGTGATTTGCGCGGTGTGCAGGCGCGCATATAATTATTAAGCTAACTTTTTAGTAACTACCTAATTTGTCAAGTTAGTAATAAAAGTTAGTAATAAGTAATAAAATAAAAGTATGAAATAAGGTGCAATAAGCGGTTTGGGCATGCGAAAATTATATAAATTGAACTTAGGTTTTAAATTTTTTATCAAAAGGACACGTCAAATTATGTGGTACTTTATCCAGAGAGAGTAATAGACTCAGAATAAAACGTCTTTTCGTGAGATTTAATATTAAATAAACTGTCTTAAGTATTCGAGCCGTCATCGCTCACACACCACAACGAAATATGCGCGCGACTATATACGCAGGGGACTTGAGACGCGTAAACGGGGTAAGACGGGGTGAAAACCACCGAGCGACCAATGCATCGCCTCTCCCGTCGCACCTCTTTCCTGTTACCAAAACAGCCTGCCTAGCATGACACGGGGATAACTAGTTTTCCCCGTTTTTTCTGTCTTTCGCGCCTAAACAATTCATATTTGCTATCTCGTTCTAACCCCCAGGGATTACGTTTTCCCTGGTCTCTGTGCTACCGGGGCAGATCTAAAAATCGATTTCTGCGCATTCAAAGGTCAGCGCTATTAAACCGTGACGCGACCTACGAGCCTTTACTTGTACATTTGCTGCGCTTTTGGGTTATTTGAATATTTGTTTTTCTTCATCTTTTATTGTTCTTTCTAAGATTTACAGTAGTGTTTAGGTAGGTATATAATCTATGTATTTAACATTTATAGGTACCTATCATTTTTCATTTTCAGTTCAAACCATCAACAGCAATGACTTGATTAGAAAGTTTCAAGAAATGGTAAGGTTTTTTTTAATTTATTTAATTTTATTTAATCCCAGCCCCGGTAGCACAGTGAGCAGGGAAAACGTAGTCCCAGGGGGTTAACGAACAATATGAATTGTTCGGGCGCGAAAGAGAGGAAAAACGGGGAAAACTAGTTATCCACGTGCCATGCTAGGCGGGCAGGCCACCAGAGAGGAAATCCCCTTGCGATAATATATCCATATATAAACTCTTTATTATTACACTACAAACAAGAAACCTTAAATTTAAAATGCAATTATAATAAATAATGTAACAATTCGCAGTGTCATCGCTAAGAGCGATCTCTTCCAAAAACTGTGCAGGAAGAGGAGAGTAGGTACCTACAGTAAATCACATTTGGTCGGTGGTGTGACAGAAATAGGTTGAAAATATTATTATGGGTAAAATTGTATTTTTATATAAGACATTATTATTGTATTGCTATATTACAGAACACCATTATTATATTATTACGTGCTATATAATGTATTCAAAGCTCAGCAGTGAAACTTGCGATCACTTAATAAATAAGTTTAAAAAAAGATTTTTTTCTAAGTTTATATTTTATTTTCAGCAAGAAGACCCCACACGCCCCTTCCTCCTAACCCCAAAAGATCGTAACTACATAAACGCCCACTACCACAGTGAATGTGGAGCGCTAGTGTCCCATACACCGGACACTAGGCGCGTGTTTGCAGAGGTCGGCCTGTCTCGAGTCAATGCAGACTATTATAACAATATATTGTGGCCGTATGGACTAGTTATGTATCAGATATATGAGGAATTACGTAAGAACTCTTATTTATTACACTTATCGTACCAAATTTCATATAAATCATATCGAATTTAACACAAACACATCTAATTTCACACAAATCACATCGAATTTAACACAAACACATCTAATTTCAAACAAAACACTTCGAATTTCACACAAACACATCGAAATTTACACAAACATATCGAATATAATTTTCTGTTTCACCCGCGTAGTGTTCGTTCCCGTGGGAATATCGGTATAAAAAGTACCCTATGTTATTCCAGGGTCTAAACTATCTACATACCGAATTTCAGCCCAAACGGTTTAGTAGTTTTCGCGTGAAAACAGAACAAACACACAAATAACAGCGCCAGCGGTGTTTTTTTTGTGCTATCTAGATGGCGCTGGAGTTGAGTTAGAACACGCTAGCGTTTTGTTTACTTGTTACAAACGTTACTTATTTACATTGTACTGTGATTTGAGATTTATAATATTATATTAGTAGGCTTATACGTTCATACATACATACATAATACATAGAGTCACGCCTTGTTCCCGTTGGGGTAGGCAGAGGCTATTTCTTTCCACTTGCATTGATCCTGACACACAATTTTCGCTTCTTCCACTTTCATCACATTCTTCATGCGTGCTCGTCGGTTGTTGGTACTTTTGACCTGGCCTTTCCTTAAGATAACATCAACTTGTTCATGAAAGGTACTCCTTTATATATACGAAATAAATAAATTTATAATTAGTATTGAACTTCTCTTTAAAGCATCATTCAATTGACTTCCCAACTCCTCATACAGGTGACTCCCCCTACGCAGCTCAGCTCCAATACGCAATGATGTCGATAGAGTTGGCAACTTGCGTAGTCTTCCAAGAGGTCAGAGCTGAAGATACTCAGGTCATCACTCCTAAAAATATGCTGTACTTCACTGGAGCGGGGGCTGACGCGCCGGAGTATGGCTTCAAAGAAGGGAAGCAGGTGAGATATGTCTTATTCTACTATTTTGATTCTACGATTTTGTAATTGTCAGCAATAGTTTTAAATAAGTTTGTGGAACATCGATAGGCATGAAATAATCTGTAAATTAAGACATTGGAACATATGTGGGTAGGAACGAAATTTTTTAGAATAGGCCGGTATGAAAAGAAGCCGATAAAAAATAAAAATCTTTTTCTTTTTACTTTAAAAAATTGGCAGCAATTCATAAATTGTCCGTCGAGCGAGTGTAGAGAATATGATCAATTTTGACGCTCGACAGACTATAATTTGCTGCCAATTTAAAATCATGGCATATGAATTTAATGATAAATATATGAATTTGACAGCCTCGTTTGCTCAGACGGTAGTAACTCTGTTCTGTGCCGCAGACCCCGGGTTCGATTCCCGGCCAGGTCAAACATTTGTGTGCATGAACATGTCTCTTTGATCTGTCCCTGTGTGTTATAAGCGTATATAAGTATGTATATCTTTCTTCTGGTTACTATAGTATAGGCTTCTAGCCTAGTTTGGGACAAGATGATCGTGTGTGGAAGTTGTCACATATTATTATTATTATTGTGACATTTCATGGGTCTAAGTTTTTATTTTTAATTTATTATTAAAATGGAAAGGAATTAATTGCATTTATCATGAATTTAACATTCAGTTATGGCGTTTGTAAAAGGAGTTTCTGTAGTGGTAGGCCTCTTTTGCAGGGGCCCGCCTGGGGAAGCACCACACCTTTGCCAGTTACTCGTCCGCCAAGCAGTAATGTGCAAACATTACTGTGTTCCGGTATGAAGGGCAATGTTACCAGCGAAATTACTGGGCATGATGAGATTCAACAACTCATATCTCAGGGTGACAGGCGCAGTGCAGTTCCGCGCAGAATTTAGAATTTTAAAACACTGGGTGGCACTGTGTCTGATATGGGCAATCATGATGCTTACCATCAGGCACCTGATTTGCTCGTCTTGTCACTCACTATCATAAAAAAGGAGAATGTAAGAACATTTGTCTTATATTCCAGACGATATCCCTAGATTCAATGATAGAAGGGGCCCCAGGACACACTGCGCATACATTATACTTACTATTAAGATCTCTAGGCGTGCCCATGGTCTCCAACCGACCGGACAGAGACAACTATATCACTGTGCATTGGAACCATGTTATAAAAGGTAATTTAAATAAA
This sequence comes from Hemistola chrysoprasaria, assembly GCA_947063395.1. Lineage (NCBI taxonomy): Eukaryota > Metazoa > Arthropoda > Insecta > Lepidoptera > Geometridae > Hemistola > Hemistola chrysoprasaria. The sequence goes on along the minus strand of OX346738.1, from coordinate 4,458,276 downwards.
CTAAATAAGATAAGATAAACTATATAAGTCTGTAAGAAATTGCTTTACGCGATAAGACCGCCGGTTGTTTACCGTGTCTTTTGTATTGTGTCTTTTTGTGAAATTGTTTCTTTTTTTTGGTATGCAAGTATTATTCTATTCTGAATAATTATGATGGTCTTCTTAGGATTCCGTACTTCAAAAGGAATAAAGGAACACTGGGTTGTCCGTCTGTCAAGACGCTTTTTAACGGGAACGCGTGGAGGTCTGAGGTATTAAGTTGAAATTGATATCAACTACTCAGATCTGCGGTCCCTTGTGGCTGTAACAAATCATACTTCTAAGTTAACACACTCAAAAGTTATGGCCATTTTACTGAATATTTCCATACTTTGCGCCAGGAATTAATAGATGGCGCTGTATGTTCTTAGTAGGCGGATTGTTTTTGGGATTGGAAGCCTTTGTTCAAGTCTCTAGGTATGGAACCCTACACTATGCATACATACGTATGTTATTTGCTACCCTTTCACGCTAAACTACTGCATGGATTGTGTTGTAATAGATAGCTTAATAATAATAATAATTCATTTATTTCAGGCAATAGTGCGTATAATAAATTATACGCACCAGAGACCCATATTAATAAATACCTTACAGACTAACATACATAAAAAATATAAAGCACTTAATTTAATTATGGCTCAGGGATTATTGTTCGGTTTCGCCTCCCTGAAGCGACGGAAAACGATGCCTTCGGGCCAAAATTGTGGGTCCAGGAACGTCTCCTTGTATTTCGCCGGAAACCGGAGCACGTATGACTTGAAAGTCTGCGTCCGCGTAGCCTCCAGCCTCGACAGCGAAATCTTGGAGAAGTCCTTTCCCGGAGCTCGTTCTGTGCGCTTTTCGTCGATGTAGCGAGCGATCTCCTCACCGGATGTGGTTTTATCAAACCGGGAGAGATATATCGCCATCGTGGGCTCTGCGACTCGGATGACTGTAGTCGCAGCGGGAGCAGTGCCGCGTTGGTTGCGGGCGGGTCGAGGTCGACGCTTCTTCTTCTCCACGAGGGTGAAGCCGCCATCGTCGACCTTGTTCATGCGCATGACGGGATCCATTGGGCAAATAATAAACTCTTAATAATAAATAATAAACTCTTTATTTTTACACCACATAAATAGAAAATCTAAAAAATAAAAAGTAACAAGAGGTTATTTATCTAGTTTAACAATTGGCGGTCTTATCGCTAACAATGATCTCTTCCAGACAACCGTGCAGGGAGAGGAGAGTAAAATAGATCACATTTGGTCGGTGGTTTGGCTAATTTGTTATGTAGGTAGTTTAGACCCTGGAATAACACAGGGTACTCTTTACCCAGATATTCCCACGGGAATGGTCTGGTCTATGCGGGTGAAACCGCGGGGCACAGCTAGTGATTTTTTTTCATTGTTTCCAGGCAAAGAGTTCTACTTAGAAAAGTATCCTATAGAAGGATGGGTGAGAGATTCTCGGCTTCCATATGACTTTGAAAGCGTCACCCACGCGCCCGCTAACTATATGTGCGCAGACTGTACTAAGGGCCACGCTACTGTTACACCCGCACATGTGAGTTATTATAACATATTTTATGTATTATACTGATTAACCAGGTCAAACATTTGTGTGCATGAACATGTCTGTTTGATCTGTGTCTGGGTGTTATAAGCTTATATAAGTATGTATATCAGTCATCTGGTTACCATAGTACAGGCTTCTAGCCTAGTTTGGGACCAGAAGACCGTGTGTGGAAGTTGTCCCATATTATATTATTATTAAGTGACTTAGGCTGGGTTCTTTGATCACTGGTTAAGTCGACCAATGGTTAATTTTTTCGAAAATACGAGTAGTTAAAATTCGGCAAAATCGGCTTCATCCCTAGTTAACTATTTTTTCCAAACGAATTAACCATTGGTTAGGGATTTAACTATAGTTAGTTTAACAAATGGTTAACCTAACTGTAACCAACGGACAAGAAACCGGCCCTAAGTGAGTAAATACATTAAGAAACCTTTGACATTTATAATCGATCACTCCTTAGAAGGATGCTTTCCGTACAGACTTAAATTGTCAATAATTAAACCTATATTTAAAGAAGGAACTAGAGAAAGTTTAGCTAACTATAGACCTTTGCTCTCGTACCTGTAATATCTAAAGTTTTTGAGCGGGTTATGTATAAAAGAGTGCTTCAGTTTTTAGACAAAAATGACATATTAACCAATAAGCAATTTGGGTTCCTTAAACAAAGATCTAGCAAGAACTTTAGCAAGTTTTCATTTGATAAATCGATTTTCACGTCCCTTAATTAGAAAATTTCATCAATAGCATTGTTTATAGATAAAAGCAAGGCGTTTGATTTTGTGAACTATGAGCTGCTCTTGAATAAGTTGAACAAATATGGTATTAGAGGCATTAATGATAGAAAACAATTGACCAGAATTACTCAGTTTAATAAAAAACTAACACCGTGGAACAATTAGATTCGGAATCTAAACTAAACTCTTGTGGAGTTCCACAAGGAAGTATATTAGGACCTCTGTTGTTTCTGATCTACGTAAATGACTTACCATGAGCAGTAAAATATGAATGTGTCCTTTTTGCGGACGATATTACAGTTATTGTAAAGTGCAAAGATCTGGGAAACTTTAACAACGAAATATATTCTTCACTAGTCGATATTATTTTGTGGCTTGCTATAACAGATTGAAAGTAAATTTAAATAAGACCAAAATATTGCATATTAAAACTTTCAAAACTAAATCAATTGATTTAGCTATTTCTTACAAACGCAAATATGATTGAGCAACAAAAAACCATAAAATTTCTAGGACTTGATGAGCACCTTACCTGGAAAGAACTCGTTCACCATATAATATGTACCAAAGATAATAAGTTCGTTTTTGCTCTGAAAAATCTTTCAAGCTGCACCCACAGATCACTATAAGCTGCACCTCAAAGAAAACTGCTCTGTCGGTTTATCACGCATAAATAAATAAAATATTGACAGTGACAGAAGTACTGAGATATAATAAAATATACTCTATGGAATAGGCAGATAAGCAGAAATATGGCGGCAAAGTAGTGGTAATGGAAAATGGGGTGAATAATAAGAAAAATATATATAAAAGAAGGTGTACGAGGCTTATCATAAGATTTAATAATTATTGTTACTCGTAATAATATATTTGTTTTATTTTTCAGGACCACCTATGGCAGCGAATCATGTCAATGGGGCATCGTAGAGAATTGAGCACGGGAGATAAAGAACTCATCAACGTTTTGTACTCAGATAAATGTCGTGAGAGGCAAACTGCTCAGAAATAAATATAGATAGATACGTTGCTAAAATCTGTAGTTTTATTTATTTGGGACATATCTGACAGGAACTCTACATTAAATCTAGGTACCGTTTGACAGTTCGCCTCCGTAGCATTTGTACCATTAATAGTACAATTGGGACTGTTTTCAATCAAGAGGTCCCGGGTTCGATCCCCAGGTCAGGCAAAGTGTTAAATATTGGATTTTTTAACTTCTCATCTCCACAGCATTAATCTTACTTTCATACTTCTTCTGCCAGACCCAACATTCACTACCATACGTAAGTGTGTACATCAGGCAAAACATGAATACACAGAAATGTTGCATAATGTAATTTATTTCATAGTAATTTTATATAACAAGCGTAAAGCAAGAAATATTTACAATTCATATGACTACCTACATTAAAATTAATTATCACAAAATATCAAATATAACTATTGAAGAAATACCTAACATATCGAAGTGAACGACACACACACCCGTATTCAAGAAAAATACTTATGTAAGGTACTTGACTAAGTAAGGGATTTCAAACCGCGTTCGGGCCATCATAGTATTGTTCTTGAGGGTACAACCCAGACCTAACCACTGGACCTTCTGAATTCCGACGTTTCCATTAAGATGTAGACAAGGAATAACAAAGTAATTCCTGAAATTCCCACGGGAACTAAGTTGAGGATTACCTACTCTAGTTTTGAATTAATTATTATGTACATTCTGAGATTTACTATTTACAACATAATATAATTTTTTTTTTCAAGAATATTTTTAACAGGCAGTGTAGATTTGATCATAAGGAATTATCTCAATGACAGCCTTGGGTCTGCAACTGTGCACGGTGGATGGCAATAGGCTCGCCCCTGATTACATGACCCCTAAAAATGAATTAACTGTCGAAGTGTGGGCCTGGATGAAACGGGCTAACCGGAATTCGGGAAAAATGGGTGATTTTGTTTTTGAGACTAAAACGATGATATTAACACTCTCCCCCTTTAGGCGGTTTGTAGGATAGAAAAATCTTGCCTATGTGTTACAACCACGATAGCTCAACAGAGTATTTGAGTTATTTTTTGCATAAATGGAAAGATCATACATAAGTTTCGTAACAAAACTATTATTAGTTTTTTTTTATCGCTATAATCACAAAGTTATATCAAATTAAAAAATCATTTTTAATCCAGTACCGAAAACACGCCGATAGTACCCGAACGAGCTCGTGGCCTGTAGTGACGTCACAATGTTATAAAGTACCAAACATAACTATAACGTAGTAAACGTCACAAACATGGCGATCAATCGTGGCGCGTTCGTTATCAAGTGTCTCATAATTAAATTTTTCAATTTTGAATCGCTTATGATAGATTAAAAAATATATTTTAATGTGATTTTTGAATCAGATGATACATAATTTTTATAAAACTTTCATAATAAATTAAATCATACGATTTTATTTTTTTTCAAATACTCAATTGGTTAGAGCAACGCCACCGAACGGCGGTAGTTGTGGGTTCGAATCCCGCTCGTGAATGAAATTTCTCGTCTTCCGTAATCCTTATATTCACTTAAAACTATACAATACAATACAATACGTATAATACAAGCTGTACCCCCCGTTTTACCCGCGTAGCCTTCGTTCCCTTGAGAATATTGGGAAACTAAGTACCCCATGTTTCATTCCAGGTTCTAAGCTACCTACAAACCAAATTTCAGCGCTATCGGTTCAGTAAATGGCGTGAAAGAGTAACAAACATTCATCCATCCATACAAACTTACGCATTCATAACATTACGCTTTAATTTAATTAATGTTTAAATTAACTTGCATGCTGTTTGCACCTGTTAATATAATGACACTTAGCATCTACAAATTATGAATGTTTTAAACTTAAGCCACGGTGTACATTGTGTTGGTGTTCTAATAATAAATAAATAAATAAATAAATAAATAAATAAATTAGTAGGATTATATATGCGAAAGTTTGTCTGTACGTGTATGTTTGTTACTTCTTCTTGCTCAAACTACTGTAGCGATTGGGTGGAAATTTTGTATGTAGCTTAGACCCTGGAATATCTCATAGGGTACTTTTAGTAAAACAGCGGGGCACAGATAGCAACGAATGTGCCCCGAATATTTAAACAGAGATGTACCTGCTCATTCCCATATTAGGTACACCCACACCTAACCAGTTGTCTTTAAAGGCCCATGTAATAAGAAGCGAGCCTAATGCCATCTACCGGGCACAAAACCAGACTCCAAGCTGTCATTGACAAATTTATAAAAGAGAAATCAATAATTAAAATTGATAAAGATTGTTTTATTTTTTATGGTAAGCATCATGATTGCCCATATCAGACACAGTGCCACCCAGTGTTTTAATATTCAAAATTATGCGTGACACTGCACTGCGCCTGTCACCCTGAGATATGAGTTGTTGAATCTCGTCACGCCCAGTAATTTCGCTAGTAACATTGCCCTGCCGTCAACCATTAATGTTTGCACATTACTGCTTGGCGGATGAATAACTGGCAAAGGTGTGGAACTTCTCCAGGCGAGCCCCTGCCAGAGGCCTACCACTACAAAAAGTAAGTTAATTGTAAAGTTATTTTTTACATTTTCGTGTGATTTTTTTACAATACTGGCAAGCATCTGTATAGAAAATACTCGAACACCTATGGCAATACTTTGCTTTAGTATTGGGCACACTGTGTGTATCATCAACATTACTTCTTGTATTTTTGCACGTGGCAACATCTTGAAAATGTCTTTCTTTCTTTTCTGGCAACTCTTTACTATTAATTTTCTCTTTTCTATGTAGTTTATTGGTGACACTAATTTCTTTTTTAATTTTTTTGCGACATGGTTTAGTAAGGCGTTGTTGTATAGGACTATATTCTTCCGCTTTCATATCTTTACTTAATAAATTAGCTATAATCTGGTCTTCCACATCAACCTCCTCGGGTTCCGTAGGTAATATTCTATATATTGTTATTAAATTACTATTTATTGTATCGTCGAGTTTCTCTTCGCATTTCTCGTCATAATCATCAAGGAATTTGATATTAGTGTCTGATATAGAATCTAATTCGACAATTTTATTTTTTGCGCCATCTTTTGTGTTTCTATTTGATTTGTGTTTTGTTAAAGTTGGTAACATTGTTGGAACTTTCAAATCAATTACGTCATTCAATTCTGAATCTTCAGATAAATCATACTGTAAATTTTCTTTTGTGTCGACATCAGTTTTTATTTTATTCTTGTCATCTTTGACATTTCTTTTTTCGTTCTTGTCAGTTTTAACATAATTTATCGATATTTTTACATTTTTATTGTTGTCAATTTCATCGTCAGGTTTATTTCTCCGCTTTCTTATAGTCGGGTACACATTATAATAATTAAAATCTTCATATTTTATTTTTATAGGCGACTTTCTTTTACTTTTCCTCATCGGAACAATTTCTTTTGTATTTGATTTCTTATCGATTGTTATTTTATTCATGACTTTATCGTCGTTCATTTCACTTATGTCAATATCACAATGTTCTTTAACAGGTATTTCAATATTTTCCAACGTATTTAAAAGGTCTTCATTAATGCTAGAGTCTGATAGTGCACCTATACTGTTTTTTCTTTTTTTGCCACCATCATTATCGGCAATTTCATTCTTGTCAGATATTCCACTATTATCAGAAATTTCATTCTTGTCAGAATTTTCATCACCATTGTCAATTTCACCAAATTTTTGCTTTTTCACCATAATATTACCTAAAATGCTTTCTAATTTGGATCGTTTTTCTTTGAATTCGTCGTAACTCTTCATTACTGAAGACCCATTGTTAGTTTTGAACAAACTATTACCCATATACACTTTCTGTGCGTTATTTTCTATCTGTTGTATGATTTCTTCGTATTCTCCATCATAATTCAGTTTGAGATCATCTTCGGAACCATAAGCATCTGAAAAAAAAATTTGCTTAAAAACTGAAAATGATTTGACTAATATTTATCAAAATCGATCCAGTAGTATATAGAAACGGTATAGAAAATCCGCGTGCTCTAAACCACTGTCAGATGGCAGCGTACCCAAGATGCTGGCGGCATTGCCACGTTGAATAGCAATGCTTATACGTTGAGCCAGATAAGCGCCAGCATATCGATCACGCGTCGCCTCGACCAAGCGATATCTATTAACTGTTTCGTAACAATGTTTTTTCATTTTATTTTGGTGTGTAATAATAGTAGATTGTTACACGCGGGGCTAAAGACAACTATTGGATAGCTCTGCAGATTTACTGACGAGCTGTAGCGAGGGAGTCAATAGAAACAGAGTTACAATGGGTTTCAGCGCCGCGTGTTACACGACACTTTTCACTGCGAGTGTGAAAAGTTAAAATATTATTTTTTCAAAACATCTTGCCTAATATCATACATGCGACACCAAATATAATCTCGTTGGTAACAGACAAAAATTAAAAATACCTATATATTGTCTCCTCTATAGGTAGAATCAAACAAAAGGGGAGACAGGGTACGTTCTCCCAGCACTTATTTAACAACTGGCACGTGCAATTTGCTCTGTATGAAGTTTGCACAGTGACATATAATGAACAACAAAGATAGAAAGACGTACCGCCACACCTCGACAGCCTCGTTGGCTCAGACTCTCAGACGGTAGTAACTCTGCTTTCTATGCCGCAGGCCTCGGGGTCGATCCCCGGTCAGGTCAAACATTTGTGTGCATGAACATGTCTGTGTATGAGCTTATATGAGTATGTATATCAGTCATCTGGTTACCATAGTACAGGCTTCTAGCCTAGTTTGGGACCAGATGACCGTGTGTGGGAGTTGTCCCATATTATTATTACCTAAGGCCTAAACGGAACACTCCGAACCGAAACTAAAGACCGAAGACAACAATGTTATTCGCTCGTACGACCTTACTTTTTGTAGATATACGTGGACCTAATGAGACCTAATTTGAGCTTGCCATTTTCGAGAAGCCAGTACCTCATCTCCCCTTTTCTTTATATTTAAAACTAGCTGACCCGGTGAACTCCGTGTCACCTTCACCTATCTGGGAATATCTCCTCATGTTTATAATAAGATGATATATTTATATTTATAAATGATGTTTATATTTATAACTATGGGACTGAGTCCTGGGTACACCTCTGCCTACCCCTTCGGGAAAAAGGCGTGAATGTATGTTATGTTTTTTTATAATAAGAGCCTGGTACTATATAAAGCTCCTTGCTCTATCAGCTGAGAATATCTCCTTATCGTTATGATAGCCTGGTACTATATAGGTTGTTTCCTCTATCACTATGTGGGAACAGGGGCGTCGCCAGCCGATGATGAAGGGTGGGGCTAGTCAAGAAGGAATTCTACCCAAATTCCCCATTTGGGTAGACGGTAGATATACAACAGGTATTTACCTGCCTGCCTGTATACAATTTAGAATTACAAATTTCTATGAAACAGAAAAGCCCTACAATCCTACAATTTTGTAGATTTTTACAGTTTTGTAGATTTTTTTTTGGCATGCAATAAGGCCCAGATGGTTCTGTATTTAAAAATACGTGCCTATCGTATGGCGGCACTTGAATGTCAACATTGAAAATAAAGGCTAAATTTTTTCGATTCTCTAGGGGGGGGCAGCAGCCCCCCCCCCCTGCACCCCCTTGGCGACGCCCTTGTGTGGGAATATCTCCTTATCATTATGAGAGCCTGGTACTATATAATTTCTTTCCTAAATCACCATTTGGGAATACCTCCTTATATTTATGTGAGCCTGGTACTAAATGGTACTAAATGTAAATCTCCGTTGTCTGTGCTATAGGTACTGATGTTTTGACCGATTTTTTTATTGATTGACATCAATTTTTACCGGGATAAAAAGTATCCTATGTCCGTCTCCTGGTTCTAAGCTACCTCCCCACCAATTTTCAGCCAAATCGGTTCAGCCGTTCTTGAGTTATAAGTGGTGTAACTAACACGACATTCTTTTATATAAATTTTTTTTTTTTGGCAGAGTGCCTTTATTGAAAAAAGACTAAACAATAGAGCTACCTACTTACTACCTACCCTAACTAAATACACTATACCATAGAACGCTTCGAAAATCCACAGGCCGACATGCCAGCCTATAGAAAATCCAAGTGCTCTAAACCACTGTCAGATGGCAGCGTACCCAAGATACTGGCGGCATTGCCACGTTGAATAGCAATGCTATTATATAAATATATGTTATTTTAGCCCCGATCTGGGTACTCAACAATGACGGACTTTTTAAACAAGAGGAGTGAAAGTATTATTCTATTCTAAACAAAATGGACTCACCATCATCCTCCCACCACACTGGGCTTGGACAGGTCAATATTTCCAATAGGTCTTCATCGTTCAAATCATCATTGGCAAGCTTTATCAACTCTTCCATGGTTGGACTGGGTTGGCTTCGCGGTTGAAAGCAGTTTGTGTTTGGTACTTGTTCTGACTTTTCTGTAAGTAAATATTTAAGGGTTACTGCACAGTTGATTCAATCAAAAACATATGCAATTTGTAGTGGTAGGCCTCTTTTGCAGGGAGCAGCTTGGTGAAGTACCACACCTTTGCCAGTTATTCATCCGCCAAGCAGTAATGTGCAAACATTACTGTGTTCCGGTCTTAAGGGCAATGTTACCAGCTAAATTACTGTGCGTGACGAGTTTCAACAACTAATATCACAGGGTGACAGGCGCAGTGCAGTGAAGCGCAAAATTTTGAATATTAAAACATTGGGTGTCACTGTGTCTGATATGGGCAATCATGATGCTTACCATTAGGCACCTGAGTTGCTTGTCTTGTCACTCACTATCATAAGAAAAACCTGTTACAAAGGTAACTTTTTTCATCATCATCATCTCAGCCGTTGGTAATCCACTACTGAACATAGGCCTCCCCCATAAAAGACGGTTGTTGCCAATACTCGACACGCTTGTTGTGCGGTTGTCGAGCGCAGTTCGATGGTTTGTAGCAGAGGACGCTGCTGCCTCCTCTGGATCTGTTAACCCGCTGCCACCACGGGGAGAGAGGGTGGAGCACTATTCTAAAGCCGGTAACTCCATGGCGACTTACCAGTATAATAATGAGGAATTCTCCGTTTCCTTTTATTAGTTGTGCCGATAACTTTATAGCAATGCCTAGGTTTTAGATGAACCTTTTTTGATTCTACTTTCCTTTTGGGTAAGCTTGGGTAGTACTCCGTTGGTTGTGTGCGACTTTTTGGTTGCCTTTTCTTTTGTTTGCCTGAAAATAAACATAAGTTAACCTTCTCCCAAACGTTTGTAAAAAAAAAACAAAACGCTAGCGTGTTCTAACTCGACTCCAGCGCCATCTAGATGGCACAATAAACACCGTTAGCGCTGTTTTTTGTGTGATATGTTTGTTCCGTTTTCACGCTAAAACTACTGAACCGATTGGGCTGAAATTCGGTGTATAGATAGTTTAGACCCTGGAATAACATACAGGGTACTTGTTATCCCGATATTCCCACGGGAACATAAATAGGGATTATAAATAGGTAAAGCACATAATAATATACTGGGTAAAAGACAAACCATCACGCCTTTTTCCCGAAGCGTTAGGCAGAGGTGTACCCAGGACTCAGTCCCATAGTAGGCACACCCACATTTCGCCAGTATGTTATTGGTCCCATGTAATAGCCGGCGAGACCTATTGCCATCTACCGGGCACAGATCCACTCCAGACAGTTATTCGAGATAATTTCTAATGGAATAATCCAATATTTAAGACTGCCTGACTAAACTCCGCCTCCTTAGTTCTTAATGGCGGATGGAGGGGGCCATTGGTGAGCTAAGGTGCCGGTCCTAAGCCCGGATAAAGGAGGAAGGCACAGGATCGTATTGAGAGCAGTTACTACGGTGGCTGCTACCAATGCGACCCCTTTTTAGCACGTATGGGCCAACGTAACGGCGGTTCTACCGCTGGTACGAGGAACAATGCGCGCTCGGTTCTGTCGGTGAATGTGGGCGTACCCGGCAGACTATAACGCCCACCTGCACTAGGACCTGTGCAGTTGAGCGCCGTAAGCAGGGATGACGGAGTCCTGGGGGGCTGAGCTGAACGGCGTATGGGGCTAATTGCGCCAGGATGCAACACTCCCTCTTTGGTCCCGATTTCAGGCGAAACGGTGGCCCCCCTTGCTAGCCACTCGGGGGGAAATGGTCAAGATGCCCCGTCAGAGGGTCATCGGCGAGGTGGGTGGGGATTAGTAGAAGACCAAGTTGACGATGCAAGGGAGGGCTATCACGACAGTTGACAGGTGACCTGCCTGGCGTTCTGTTAGGCCCGAACGAGCGACCGATGCTCTGGTTGTTAGCTAACCCTGCTCTCCTATATCCTTTCCGGTAATCCTAACGCCACAGGCGTTCCCAAAGGTGCGGGCTCCATGGAGGGTGGGAAGCCGGAAGGATGAAGTTTTTCTAAGAACTGTAAATGGAAAACAGGTCTAAAAAAATAGCCACACAAGGCGCGGACTCTGGTTTACCGGAGGCTGCCCCTAAAGCGATTACTGGAAGCACCATGGCAAAAACCGTGGTAGCAATCCCGGAGTCGCCCAAACACAAGGATAAGGAACTGGATAAAACCAGGTCCAATCCTTCCACATCAGGAGTGCAAACTGGCACCGAGGGGAAACCCACGGAGCCCAGTGCAAACCCCGATCGCTTTTCTTCTTGGCAGGTGGTGAGCCGGAAGGGGAAGAACAAACCCCCTAATAAGGGGGGGAGTCAGCCCACTTCCAGCGGTCCCGCCACCGGTGCAACTCCCCAAAAAGGAGTAGCTAAGAGGCCGAAGAAAAGTCAAAGACAACGCAGGGCGGCCCAAGCGGCCAAACTGCGGGAGGGCCTACCAGGCCCCAATCTGGTGGAGATACCGGCCCAGGCTGGCAGTCCAGGACGACCACTAGCGCAAGCTGGTGGGCCGTCTGGCGCAAACCCGGAACCGACGACTCAACCAGCACCTCCTACAGGGAAGCCGTCTCAAGGGAGACCGACGGAGCGACCGAAACCCGCTACTGGGAAACCCCGCCAGCAGGCTGTAGGTACGCAGAAGACGGTCACCCCTGGGTCAGCGCCTCCCCCGCAACAGCAGAGGCGTCAGCTCAGTAGGAAGGAGCGCAAAGCTGCGAAACGTGCCCGTCTCGATGAGACAATTTCTCCTCGGGGCGAGCACAAGAAACAGCGTTTGTACACTCCTCCACAAGCGCCCTCTGCAAGTTACGCTAAGGTGACCAAATCTGACCTGGATGTTGCTGTTGTCAGCGATAAATCCGGTCAGATTTCCAAGGACCTGGCCGATACGGTGCTTCGTGAGATCCAACGTAGGATTCTCATGGAGGCTAAATCACCCACTCCGAAAGTCGTCCCGGTGTTTAACGGCAAGCCCACCCATGTGGATGGATTCCTTAAACTCTGGTGCGAAAACAAAACAACTCTGGAGTGGCTGAAACAGGTAATATCCGTAATGCCGCTGCCGACGGGCGAAAGTCTATCGGTACGACAGCAATCGGATATTCCACAACGGGTGAGATGCGGCATGGTGGTCCCGGACCCCCAGAGGTTCTGGGAGAACGTGAAGGATATCGCAATAGCGCTATCCTTCCAGAACCCTTGGGCGGGTATCGACCGCTGGATGCTGCAACGAGCCGAGCGACAAGCTGAGGGATGGTTCCTGGTACTCACAATTCCCGAGGACCTTATCCCGGCCTTGATAGAAAGGAAGCGGCGCCTCAACTTTAGTTGTGGCACCGTGTACTTGAAGTTCCAAGGCCAGGGACGCAAATTCGTGCAGGAGCCTCCGGTTAGTGAGCCAGGAACCAGCGGAAGCCAGACCGAGGAGAAGAAGGAGAAACCGGTGGCAACCAAACCTCAGCCAAAAACAAAAGACGTCGAGGTTGTAGAGGAGACGTCTGGCCAATTAGTGTTGGACAAGCCGACACCCTCGGAGGAGGAGATTCTCTCCGGGCCCGAGGGTGACGACCTAGACGAGCCGACCCAACACATGTTGGCCAACTTATACCTGGGAGAGGGCGAGGGGGGTACATCTCAGGATGACGTCCCTTTCGTCAGCTCTTAGAGTAGTACAGGCGAACCTCCAACATAGTCAGACCGCCACGGCTCAAGTGCGGAACTGGTTGGGGGTTCAAGACACAGCCGTCGTCCTAATACAAGAGCCGTGGGTTAGGACAGGCCGTATACAGGGACTCCTTAATAGAAGAGGTAAGTTATACGTCTCAAATGAACATGATACACCAAGAGCATGCATCTTGACGAGCATCAATGTACAGGCACAGCCTTTAACAGAGTTCTGTTCCAGAGATCTGTACGCAATAAGGCTTAATACATCACAAGCCATCAGTCAAGAAATGGTAGTGGCATCGGCCTACATGCACGAGGATGTAGATCCCCCGCCGCATGAACTAACAAGACTGATGACATACTGTGAAGAATCGGGACTCCAGGTAATCATCGGGGCCGACTCTAATGCACACCACCCATTGTGGGGGATGGAACAAACCAATGACAGAGGTAAGACACTTGTTGAATACTTATTCACAACTAACCTAAACATTATAAACATAGGATCGGAACCAACTTTTGTTACCAGACGTAGTAGAACCATAGTAGATATTACTCTAGCAACAGAAGGGGCTGCGGAACTCATTGAGGGATGGCATGTGTCTCAGGAGGCATCATGCTCTGATCACCGGTGGATCCGCTTCGATCTTAAGGTAAACATACCCAAGTTACCCCCCCGGAGAAACCCACGCAAGACTAACAAAGCCAGGTACCAGAAGTTCCTGGATAGTAGGCTTGCAGGAGACACCGAGTGGGGAAATGTGGAGAACACTTATCAAATAGAACATCTAACCAGCACCATAATGGAGTGTTACCATGATGCATGCCCACTAACCGAAGCCACAGACGGAAGGCCCGGAAGCCAACAATGGTGGGGTCCAGAACTAGAACGTCTGCGGAAAAAAGTTAGGAAACGACTGAACAGGGCTATGAATACCAGTTCTGATCAGGACTGGGACAAATACAAAGAGGCTAAATCTGACTACAAAAAACGCCTCCGGTTCCGCAGTAAGTCAGGGTGGAGGAAGTACTGCGGAAACATTGAAACATGCGAACAAGCCAACCGTGTGAGGAAGATACTCAACAGACAACAGATTGGTCTGGGATCCCTCCGCAAGCAAGATGGCACATACACAAAATCTACAGCAGAAAACGAGCACTTGCTCCTGGAGACACACTTTCCAGGATGCAAATTTGTTCAAGAAGTAAGCTGGCAAGATAGAGAGAACACAATAACAAATAGGAATTGGCAATACGCCCAGGAGGTGGTGACAGAGGAAAGATTAAAATGGGCAATAAACAGCTTCCAACCGTACAAAGCAGCAGGACTAGATGGTATTATACCCGCACTCTTACAGTGGGGAGGAAATACCATTATATATAAACTCAAACCCATTCTAACATCTTGCCTAGCGCATGGGTACATGCCTAAAGGTTGGAGAGAAGTTAAAGTGGTTTTCCTACCTAAACCGGGAAAAAGCGATTACACAAACGCCAAGTCATTCAGACCCATCAGTTTAACCTCGTTCTTGCTCAAGACCCTGGAGAGACTGTGTGAGAGAGTACTGAGAGACAGAGTGTTAAAAGACATACCCATGCACCCAAACCAACACGCATATAGCTCGGGGAAATCGACAGAATCGGCTCTACACTTAGTGGTAGGCAAGATCGAAGAAGCTATAAAGAACAAACAAATCTGCCTAGGTACCTTCATCGACATTGAAGGTGCTTTTGATAAAACCACCTTCAACAGCATAGGGGCAGCTTTGGATAGACACAGAGTTGATCCTGTAATGTCGAACTGGATCAAGAACATGCTTAGCAAGAGAATAGTGCGAATATCGAGTGACTCAGAATCCGCACTAGTTGCGAAAGGATGTCCACAAGGTGGGGTTCTTTCGCCTCTTCTATGGAATTTGGTAATAAACGACCTCATTACCAAACTCAATGGACAGCACTTTTATACAATAGGATACGCGGACGACTTGGCCATCCTTATACAAGGAAGATCGGCGAATGTAGTTTGCGACCTCACCCAAGCGGCTCTACGCATAGTAGAACGCTGGTGTAAGGACTACGACCTATTAGTAAACCCGAGCAAGACCGAGACGGTAATGTTCACATGGAAACGGCTTCTAGGTAACTACAGAATGCCAAAGCTTTTTAGCACAGAGCTCCATCTATCCGAGGAAGTAAAGTACTTGGGAGTGATATTGGACAGGAAATTGACCTGGAACAGTCACTTGGAGAAAAAAATGGACAAAGCTGGAATCATATTCTGGCAGTGCCGCAGGATGATAGGAAAAAGATGGGGGCTAAACCCGAAAATCGTACTGTGGCTATACAAAATGGTAATAAGACCCACCCTATGCTATGGAGCAATAGCATGGTGGAACAAGACAAATCAAACGACGACAATAAACAAACTACAGAAATTCCAGCGACTGGCATGCTTAGCAGCCACCGGAGGCATGAGGACTACCCCCACCGCAGCGATGGAGGTCATGCTATCGCTTGAACCGCTGCATCTGTATGTAAGACAAGAAGCTGCAATGGCAGCGATCCGCCTAAAAACACTGAACCTATTGTCAGAGAACGGGACGCTTCACACAGGTATACTAAAGGAGGTGTACGAGGAGATACCTGTAACGATGGCGGTAAGCGACAAAATCCCAAAACAATTTGTCTTCGACAAAAAATACAAAATCCAATTAATGGAGGACCTCGAATCGTATGAAGGACTGAACCCAAGGGAGATCAGGATTTTCACAGACGGTTCGAAAACAAAATCAGGTACAGGTACGGGTGTCTTCTCAGAAGACTTAAACATCAGAATCTCGGTACCCCTAGGAATCCACAACACCGTATTTCAAGCGGAATGTATGGGGATTATTCTAGCAACACACGCCATTGCTGACAGGAAAGTAACAAATCAATCTATAAGAATACTATCCGACAGCATGGCGGTATTACAAGCCTTAACTAGCCACAGCATGAGTACAGGTTTAATATACAACTGCCATCAGAAACTCTCGGAGGTAAGTTTAAACAATAGTATTACCCTTCAATGGATCAAGGGACACAGCGGCTCTCGAGGCAATGATGCAGCGGACGAGCTGGCCCGGAGAGGCTCGGATATGGAGGCGGTAGGACCGGAACCAATAGTCCCGATACCTTTCACTCAAATCCGCAGTCTCCTAATACAACAAACCCGTAGCAAACATTCCACTTACTGGGGAAATCACAATGAGTGCAGACAGACGAAACTGGCGCTTCCAGAAATAAACTGTCGGCTCACAAAGGCGCTCTTACACCTGAGTAAGCCCCATCTTCGAACGGTCACAGGCGCCATTACAGGTCACGGACTTTTTAACAAACATCTATATGTTTTAGGTGTTACAGACAGCCCTCTATGCCGAGCGTGCATGGAAGCGGAGGAGACAGCTGCTCATGTCCTTCTCGAGTGTACAGGAGTAGCAGCATACCGGGCACAGTACCTCGGAACTCCGAGGTCGCTCACCGAGATTGTCAGCAACCTGAAAGGGCTGCTGAAATTCTTCGGAGAGCTAGGGTGGCTCGAGTGAAGAATCACACCCCACCCACACGCAAAATAGGCGCATTGTCGTCGAGTTGCGGAGAACTGCCTGCGTTATACTACTACTACTACTAAGACTGCCTGACTTAGGCATCGAACTCGGGACCTCATGATCGGCAGTTTAATTTGCGCCCACTACGCCACCGAGCCAATCGGGGGGGAGATATAGTACTGTATATATTATGTATAATTTGGGTACCTGAAATTTTAGACGGGCCAGCAACATCATTTCTATTTTTAACATGATTAATCAACGGTCCACTTTTTTTCAATTGACCAATATCGATAATCTTCACATTGTTTAATAACGATTTTTTTATAGTAATATTGGGTGTTTTGAGCAGCTGAGTCAGAGTTTTCAAGTTTTGCTTGTGTGTGTATTGTTTTTGCTTCAACGATTTGAATCTAGTTGCAATTGGCTTGTGTGATTGCAGTGTTGACGCCATTATTCTGAAAACAAATAGCAATTTATAATCATAATCAATAGAATAGAATAGAATAATCTTTATTTTCACCAAAATAACATAATACATATTAAACTAAAATAATGTATAACTAATTCTTGGTTGAAAATGGGCGGCCTTATCGCTTTAAGCGATCTCTTCCAGGCAACCAGTCTGGACAGAAAGGGGAAACTGATATAATAAGCTAGTAAAATTTGCTCGCTATCGTTGAGAGTAAATTTCACTACGCATTTTAAAGTACTCGCGGTGTGTCTTAACGAAAATGCATATGTCTCCTATATAGATGCACGGAAGAGGGAGAATGTTATATACATTTCATATTATTCTTTTGGGGGTCTACTATACAGAATGAAATTTCTCAAATATGGAGATTAAGAATTTTTCACAATGTATTAGGCTGAAATTTAGTATGCAGGTGGCTTAGACCCTGGAATAGCACATGGGGTACTTTTATAACCGATATTTGCAACGGTGTGCTCCTGCAACACCAGGAGTATTGTCAGTATGTTGCCGACCCGACCAACACTCTATTCACTCTCCTTTTGAAGAGCCCCATGTTGTAGCTCAACGAGAAGACCGCAGCAGGGTGATCATTTCACAGTCTATTTGAAGTTGGTTAGAAATCAGTTTGTAGTTCATCTTTTGTTCATTAAATCTAAGAATTCAATTATCTAAGATTGTGTTAGAGCCGACGTCCACTGCTGGAGACAGGCCTTCCCATTGATTTCCAGCTAAGCCAGTTGTAAGCAGCTTGCATTCAGCATGTTCCTGCAGTCTTAATTAGATTGTCTGTCCACTGTGTTGGTGGACGTCCTACGTCGATTCTGGTATATTGCAGTTTCATGTGAAACCCCGGGCTGAATCTAGTATATTCAGTAATATGAATAACAAAATTGAGTCAATGCTATTTTCAAGATGGCTGACCTTTAGGGAGGTATGTGTAGGTGGGTCAAGTGGTACCTATAAAAAATAGTTTACTGTGCATACTTTGATAACAATCTATTTAACATTTCATTACCTATTTATTCTATGGGAGAAATTTGGTTTGAGTAATCAGATCTCAATAATTTTAATATATTTAATGCCAAAACGCACAAAATGCAAAAATATGGAATCTGAAGTTGCCCCGCTAGATGGCGCTGTTTTATAAAAATCAATAAGTCTGTGTAAAAATCCCATATAACTTGGCAGGTGGTGAAAGTTGGAACTATACCTTTTAAAATATAGCTTGATACGTGACAGATGAACTTACATACATTTTTTGGATCATATTTCCATAAATTAGATATTCGGTATATAAATGATATCTTACCAGGTAATTTATAATTAAAATGATAGATCAAATACCTTAATTTGTGAAAATATGGCCAGTAAATTTATTTTTGTTCAGCTGCCAGGTATCTTACTATTTTTACAAGGTTTATTAGATCGTTTGCATAGACGCTAGCGCCGCATCTAGATGCAAAGGGGACGGACTAGGTGAGGCATGCTGGGCACTGGGCCTTCTGTTGCTTAATTTAAGAAACCATTAAAATGCGTCTATTATTGAAATAAAATAATTATGAACATTTCAAATTATGGAAAACATGTTGCTACGCAGGAAAAAATTGAATTCGGTTATCTCTCTTAATCAATTAATTATCTTTAGTTTTAGAGAATAATACTAAACCTGCATTTATCGTGGAAGGCAACTGGTAGGTAGGTGTCTATTTTTTGTAGCCCAACAGTTCACTTATGTCCTAATTTTTACATTAAATAGCCCTGTCAAATGCTTATGAGCACACGCACAATATTGACTGGGAATGTCTAAGTTTTCCATTCTCTCACTTAAAGCTTGTAATCGTACACATAGATTCCTTGAAAACCATAAAATTCCATACCTGCTTATTCAGAGCCCCAGATGGCCAGGATACGTCGTCCAAAGCTGTGTCGATGTTGTTTTGGAAAATGAGTATAGTATGTTGTTACTTCATCTTATTATCACAAGAATAACAATATAAAATCAATTACTGAGTAATTCCGAAGGCAATTTTAATTTTAATTTCATAAGTTCGATAATACTGCACCTCGTGAAGAATAGCACGAAAATAGTGATGTCCATTATCCATTGGCAATTGATTATCGACAATCGTCAACTGCCAACTAAGACAATTGTTAATCGATATTGTCATAATGTTATAATTTTGTATTGTGTGCAATAACAATTTAAATCTTCAAACATTTTTTTATTCAAATTCATTCTAAGAAGAAACTTATGCGACTAAATTAAGCTAATAGGTATAAAATGAATCTACAGTGCATATAAGAAGAATGCACAAGAATTCTAAAAGGGCTTAATTTTTTTACTTTTAGTTTTAAAATTAAAATTAATTAAATTAAGGAATAAAAAATATATTTGAATATAAAGGCAATTTTTTTTATGATACATGTCTTTAAAAGCAAGAAAACATTTTTTAGTTATCTTTATAATGTATTCATAATATACAGTTCTCTCTCAGTGCACGGTTGCTTGGAAGAGATCGTTCTTAGCAACAAGACCACCAATTCTTACACAATGTATTATAACTGCATATTAGTTTTAAGATTTCCTGTTTGTGGTGTATTTATTTATTTATTTATTTAAGATCATCCACATTGTGTACATTAATTCTTATTTCATTAGTTACATTATTCATTATCTTAAATCTAAATGTCACAATATTTACGGATGAAGACAGCATGCTTAAGATATTAATATTAATCGAACAACATAAAATTTCAATGATACTAAAAAATAATTTAAAAAAAAAAAACATCTAGTTGTAGTCAAAATTAAAATAAACAAAATTAAAATAAACAAAATTAAAACATAATAGCAAATAATTAATAATATAAAATACAGAAAAAATATAACAATGTCAATAATAATTGTATCAATTTATTTATTGTTTAAAATATGTCGTCTGAATTTGTGAATTTTGTCAGAGAATATGTCAATGTCAGAGTTTTTTGATATATTATTAAAATTTCGTACAAGTCGGGCCACGGGAGCATTATGGCTGAGGTTGGAATTTGAAAAAGGGACGTTAAACAAATTAAACCTTGAGGCTCTGGGCAGTATTCTAGGCGCAGAGAAATACAGCTCGGAAAGTAACTCGGGTGTAGCCATGATTCCATTAACAATTTTGTAAAGAAACATGTTATCGAGCATATCCCTACGATGCGCAAGAGATGACATGTTGAAATGTGCAAGTCTACTTTCGTAACTCAAGAGTTGTTTACCTTTATTACAAGAGTAGGTCAGGTGCCACATAAATCTCTTTTGTATGCGTTCAAGTCTCTT
Organism: Hemistola chrysoprasaria; assembly: GCA_947063395.1. NCBI lineage: Eukaryota > Metazoa > Arthropoda > Insecta > Lepidoptera > Geometridae > Hemistola > Hemistola chrysoprasaria. The sequence continues at coordinate 4,437,429 of OX346738.1, read as the reverse complement.
CTTGTGGACCTCATAGAATGGGCTCCAGACTACACTACAGTACTCCAGAATACTGCGGACCAGTGAGTTGAATAAAGTTATCTTGGTATAGGGCAACTTAAAGTCTTTGCAGTTCCGGAGTACAAAACCAAGGTTTTTGAACCCTTTAGAAGCTATGAGGTCTATGTGGACATTGAATCGCAGCTTCATGTCGAGCGTAATACCTAGATCGCGTATCTGTTTTACATTAACGATTTCATTATTTTTAATATGAAATCTGGGACAATCGACATGTTTTTTTCTACTAAGTTGTAGACAGCAACACTTAGATACATTTAGACACATGCCATTCCTATCACACCATATAGCTAGGCTATCAATATCTTCTTGCAACTTAATTCTATCGTCACTAGAATCTAATTTCCTAAAAAATTTAAGATCATCAGCAAAAAGATAAAATCTGGAGTGGAGAAAACAGTGACCAATGTCATTGATGAAGATGTTGAAGAATAGGGGACCCAAATGGGAGCCCTGCGGTACGCCTGAGTGCACTTGGAATGAGTCTGATGATTCTCCGTTAACGACAACTCTAGACCTACGACTCTGTAGGTATGACTGACACCAACTCACCAAAGGTTCAGACACACCAAACTCAGATAACTTGGAGAGAAGAAACCAATGAAAACTTTATCTATCGATATTAAATAAAATTGCTTTGATAAACGATTATACGTATAGTTTAATAATTATACATATAAGAACTTACTTTGAATAGATGGTAATTATTAGTCGTTATCATTAAATAAATACTAATATTATTATAATACACTTACTTTAATGTAAAATTTGTGGTGAATTTGCTCAATCAAGCAATGAAGTTTTGAGTTAATATTTTTATAAGATTGATAAAGGGTTGAATCGTCGAGTGCTGATCGTAGAAATGGAAGAGTCGTACGATCTGAAACTGCTGCGAACTAGTAGTACATATAATGATCGATGAATATCGACGACATTTATTTGTCAATAGCTTTTACCAGCGTCATTTTTTTCTTTTTACAGAGTCCTAATCATCAAAAGCAGCCTTTTCCCTTTATTATGCCTTATAAATGATGTTCAAATTCAAGGGCATAATATAGGCTCCTCTTAATAATGATATTTGCAATGAAAGTCGTATTAAAATAATTGGTCCAGCCGTTTCTGAGATTTGCCGAAAGTCAGACAAAATAGTATTTTTATTATAAGTGTCGTATTTACTTTCTGCAATTATTAGTAAAAAATCTGTAATTATTAATTTATATAGCAAACAGACAATTTAATAAATTGAATATATCGATGAACGACATTGGTATATGGACATCTCTAGAAAAGACAGTCTTATAATTTCAAGCTTTACTGTAACTGCAATACCTCAATAATAGATGTAAAATGTAATGTGATACTCTAAATTGCTTCATTATTTTATGTTGATTATGAAAAAAATAATAGCAATCCAGCATTTCTATGAACAGTCACACTAGTATACTAAACCTTGTCGTGTTGTTGTGCTAGGGATTCCAAGTACGTCACATTCCTATAATCGATTAGAAGATTCGAATAATAAAAGATTTTAAATAATTTATTATTTTGCAATTAATATATATTAATATTAATTTAATTAATAAATAAACCGTTCTACTGTTAGGTATTCTGCAGTATTCTGTGGCAGTGCAGTGCCAACGAATAGTGCCATATTATATTGCCATACATAGCTATCGGAATTTCGCTATTATATTTTTTTTTAATGAACTAACCAGTATCGCTACATTTATTTTATCAATAATATAAACAATGTTACAGCAATAATTAAAATTTGTACAATATATTATTATGCATATAAACTTATCCTGTTGCCTGTTGCGGATTGCTAAAATTCCATTAATTTTAACTATTTTGTACGGTTTTTCCCATCATATGTGTGCATACCCTCATTCCCGTGTCGTTGCCCGTGGGAATATTGGGTTAGAAATTAAAAGTACCTATACTTTTCCCAATGCTCCATTCATTTCTACTTTCTATACTAAAAAATTGATCCCCGGCCATCGTGAAGGCATAGAGATAATATAATTAATCACCTAATGTTTAATTTTGATCCTTGCAACTCCGAAGATTTTTTGACATCAAATTTGATCAAATCTGTCAACTGTCATTGTTTGACATGTAAAAAGTAAACACGATACACGTACAATTCTCTTTTTATTTATTTTTTGTTATTTTTATTAATATTTGATTATTTTATCATTGTTTTCCATATTCCATTTTAACCATGAGAAAGAACAATGCCTTAGCTATAAAAACTGAAGTGCCTAAGAAACAGTTTCACTGTGATATTTGCAATAAGAGTGGCTTTCCTACGGCGTACAAGTTGAAATCACATCTATTTATCCACAATGCTATACCTCCTCGGTTTAAATGTGAATTTTGTGACAAGGAGTTCTATAGATACGATGCTTATAACAGGTATGTATTACAAATAATAAATTCCGTCATATCAGAGGATTTCGCTCGATCTAAAATTGTGCTTAAGACACATACAAAATAATACTTTAATCGTCAGGTTCTGTGTTCTGAAACCTAACTCAAACTCACTCATTTTTAAAAAAAAATTGGTTGTCTGTAAAGTCGGTTTACTGACGATAGTTGAACGTGACAACGTCTTAAGAAAATACTGATGGAATGGTAGCATTTTTCAAAAGAAAATTTTAATTTCATTTGTTTCACTTTTCACTGCACTTGATACTCGATCAAAACATGTAAATGTACTATAGTATAGCAGCTGTCCACGCAGACGCATCGCTCACTCAAGTAGGAGAGAGACGGATGTCGCTCGTTCCGCGCTCTGGCTTGCACTTCAAGCCTTACAGCGAGCGCCTCAGAGCGAGGTAACGCCGCATGAGTCATGTTTTTTCGTGCGTGCAGCCGGCTCTATCGAATTATAAGACGTTGTCACGTCAAAAAATAATTACATGTCTTGTTTTATAGTATTAAAATAATCTAAAATTTCTGGTTACAATAGTATTAAAGCATTCAAAATGAGTTAATTAATATACAAAAAAAATAACTTAATATTTAAAAATAATAATGTCATAATTAAATTAAAGTGTCCTAGTTAAAAATTCATGATTACATGATGTATAAAAATACTATCAGAGTTTGTGATCTATAAATTCGCTAAAACTATCGCTAACCTAAATGTTCAATGTGGCTATAGGCTTTTATCAGGAATCGGCTTTAAGTCTGTACTTGTTCCTCCTGGTAATGGATGCACTGACATTGGACATTCAGGATGAGGCGTTGTGTATGTTGTTCGCCGACATTTTACTTGTTGGGGAAGAGAGGCCTGAGATACAGAACAGACTGGTAAAATAGCAGGAGAAACTAGAGAATGTGGGATTGAGGATCAGACTAGCTTGGTATGGGGATGTTATGCGGGGGGATGAAAATCATGTGGCCAAAAGAATATAATGATGATGGATATGTTTAGGAGTTTAGAGGTTGTAGGGCGTTACCTAAGTGTCCCCTAGTTATAATATAGGAGGGGCATGAATAAAACGTTTAGTCTGAAGGTTGAAATGTGAATTAATTTATTTTTAATATGTGGCAATATATACAGTAAAAGCTCCATATTTGCGTTTCCTTCATTCGCGTTTTTACTATTCACAGATAAAAAAAAAGCGACGCAATGCCTATATTCGCGGCTATAGATTTCTTTATTTCCGAATCTAATCTGTACACAAAAAGGATTCCAATATAATGTGTATAATCCAAACCAGCCGAAATTGAAAATGGATGATAAAAAAAAACATACATTCTCGCCTTTTTTCCCGAAGGGGTAGGCAGAGGTGTACCCAGGACTCAGTCCCATAGTAGATGCACCCATATTTCGCCAGTATGTTATTGGTCACATGTAATAGGGGGCGAGCCTATTGCCATCTACCGGGCACAGTTCCAGACTCCAGGCAGTTATTGAAATAATTCCTAATGGAAAAATCCAATATTGGATATAATTTTAGAATGCTGGGTTATAATTTAATGATTTGACAGCCTCATTGGCTCAGACGGTAGTAACTCTGCTTTCTGTGCCGCAGGGCCCGGGTTCGATCCCCAGCCAGGACAAACATTTATGTGCATGAACATGTCTGTTTGATCTGTCCCTGTGTGTTATAAGCTTATATTTAAGTATGTATATCAGTCATCTGGTTACCACAGTACAGGCTTCTAGCCTAGTTTGGGACCTGATGACCGTGTGTGGAAGTTGTCCCATATAATTATTATTATTATTTCAAAAATGGTCTTGGGTCGGAGTTACAAAATATTTTGGCATTAAATTAGGTCTGTTGGGCCTTACATAATTCCTTGGACATATTGTATCCTATAATATGTCCAAGAAATTATGTAAGTTATTATCTATGCATTGTTGCTATGCAACTAGTGTCATTGATGAAATGTCAAGTGTTTAAAGCACTTTCACAAGCCACAAAATAAGAATTGAATGAATTGAATTGAATGTTGTAAAATCACTCATAACTTCATAATAGTTATCTTAATAAAAGTCTTTGTTTATACCGAAAGTTATTCAATTCAGAATAGAAATCTATCGTTGCTCGCTGTGCAGGTAGGTGCCTATCTACATTTTACTATTATTTATGGAACGTGAAAAACAAAATGGGCGACAGAATATTTAATATTACAACATATACATACATTCACGCCTATTTCCCGAAGGGGTAGGCAGAGGTGTACCCAGGACTCAGTCCCATAGATACCCCCACATTTCGCCAGTATGTTATTTGTCCCATGTAATAGGGGGCGAGCTATTGCCATCTACCGGGCACAGTTCCAGACTCCAGGCAGTTATTAAGATAATTCCTAATGGTAAAATCCAATATTTAAACACTGCCTGACCTGGGGATCGAACCCGGGACCTCTTGATTGGCAGTCGAGCATACGCCCTCTACGCCACCGAGGCAGTCATTAATATTACAAGTTTTATTTAACTTGCAATTATAGTATGTTTGTTCAGGACAGAAAGAGAATTCAACTGAATTGTAATGCTACTTATCTTCAACTGAGTCATATGACTTTTTTCATGTGAGTCCATTGATGGTGACTTCATTCTGAATTCAATATGGCGAACTGCCCAAGATGGCGGACTAGTAAATTTTTAGGGTTCCCAAAAGGAAAAAATGAACGCTTATAGGATCACTTCGTTGTCCCCCTGTCTGTCTGTCTGTCTGTCTGTCAAGACCCATTTTCTCCAGAACGCGTTGTATCTTAAGTTGAAACTCATATCAACAACTCAAGTCCACGGTCTCTTGCTGCTGTAAAAAACAAACTTCAAAGTCAACACAATCAAAGATACGGCCATTTTAACGCACAGTTCCATGCTTTGCACAACCGGCTTAAAACCTTTAGGGTGCTTCCGGCTGGGCTAGCGTCATGAAATTTGACAAGAAGCATAAGATTTAGGGGCCATCCATAAACTACGTCAAATGTTAAGGGGGTGTGAGGGGGTCGACGAAATGTACCTTTATATACTACCTTTTGCAACACAGTTATCTAACTAAAGCAAAAGGTAGAAAATCTAGATAACTTTATACTTACTAATATTAGATTCAATAGAGAATTTATAAATTTTTGATTTGTTCGCGGTATCTGGGTAACCTAGGTCAATTCACCCAGGTGAATTGATGGGAATTTTTTTTCCCACTTGTTCACCCAGGTGAACAAACGGGAATAAACCATGGAACCCTACACTAAGCATTTAAGCATACTTACAAAGGTATGCCTTAACAATTTGTTATGCATGCCCATGATATGGGATATCAAATGAAAGGTAGAAAGGAGTAGAAAAAGCCTGACTCAATTTATGTATAGCTGTGCCCCGCGGTTTCATCCGCGTAGTCATCGTTCCCATGGGAATGTCGGGGAAAAAGTACCGCATGTGTTATTCCAGGATCTAAACTACCTGATCATCTTATAATTGCTGATTGTAACCATAATATTATATATTATATTTGCATGCATTTTTTTCTTAGAATTTCATCATTACACTTGCAATTATTTTACGAATAATTCGCAAGTCTTTATTTAATAACATTTTCAACATATTGCCATGTCAATCCTTTCCGCAACACTAGGAATGTTTTAAAGACTACTCCAGAGGCTCAAGATACAAGCCTAGAGCTTAGTTTGGGCCTCACTGTAGAACTAATAGTAGGATAATATTATTAATAAGGATATATCGTTATATAGCATTACTATTTGTGTAAATATTATGGTAATAAATAATCTTATGTCTTATGACCTATATACCAAATTTTAGCCCAAACAGTCCAGTAGTTTTGGCGTGAAAGAGCAATAAACATCCATTCATCCATCCTCACAAACTTTGGCATTTATAATATTAGTGGGATAGGACAAGCTGTACTCCGAGGTTTCACCCGCGTAGTCTTCGTTCCCGTGGGAATATCGGGATAATAAGTACCTTATGTGTAATTCCAGGGTCTAATCTATCTGCATACTGAATTTCAGCACAATTGCTTCAGTAGGCGTGAAAGAGTAACAAATATCCATCCATCTATCCTCAAAAACTTTTGCATTAAAATATTAGTAGTTTACGATTTTCTCCAGCTCCAAGATAGGTACAAAATGCTATTCTAGCTCCAGTGCTAAAAAATAAACAAATAAAAGCTCGTTTTTAAAAATGCTTTAATTTCTTCTAGGTTTGGCTACACACCTTGTGCATTATGACAGCCTCGTTGGCTCAGATGGTAGTAACTCTGCTTGCTGTGCCGCAGGCCCCGGGTTCGATCCCCGGCCAGGTCAAACATTTGTGTGCATGAACATGTCTGTGTTGATCTGTCCCTGTGTGTTTTATGCTTATATAAGTATGTATATCAGTCATCTGGTTACCATAGTACAGGCTTCTAGCCTAGTTTGGGACCAGATGACCGTGTGTGGAATTCGTCCCATATTATTATTATTATTATTATCCTATATTGAAACCTGAATAATGTTTAATTATGTTACTTTCTTTCAGACACATGGCAACCCACAAAAATAGCGACAGGAAGCAAAAACTGCATGAATGTGAATACTGCGATAGGGGTTTTGTCGATAAACGCAATTTAACCACACATTTACTTAACGTCCACGACGAAATATTAAACACTAAACAGCGTCACAAGTGCGTGGAATGTGGCGCCACCTACTGCGAAGAAAGATTACTAAAACATCACATTAGAAAGGAACATTTGAAAATCACAAAGGAACCGAACTACGTATTGAAGAATTTGAACGAAACTTGGATTGAAAGTATCAAAGACTCGAAGATGTGCGTTCAAATCACGAAAATACAACCGAATAAGCTGACTATAAAAAGTTGCACGATCAAACGTAAGGATGATATAATGAACGATAAGGAGTTAAACATTATCCAAAAATACAAGGCTTCGGTTTTTGCTAATAAACATAATAATTATTATTCCAAGGCCATTTGTGATTATTGTAGCAAGGAGATGTTGAAAAAGAGCATTGTTGTTCATATAAGAGAAAGGCATTTAAAATTACGTAGATTTCAATGCGAATATTGCAGTAAAAGTTTTAAAAGGCATTACCAGCTATGCATGCACAATTGTGATAAAATTCTGGTGAAAAAGGAAGAACCATAATATTTCACGGTTGAAAAGGAGATCTTCATATGCCACTTACTGACCTCTATGAATACATACATACATACATACAGTCACGCCTTGTTCCCGGTGGGGTAGGCAGAGACTATTTCCCTCCACTTGCTACGATCCTGACATACAACTTTCGCTTCGTTCACTTTCATGACATTTTTCATACATGCTCGTCGGTTGTAGGTACTTTTGACTTGGCCTTTCCTAAGAACAACATCAATTTGTTCATGAAAAGTACGCCTAGGTCGACCCCTACCAACTTGACCATACACACTAGCCTTATAAATCTCTTTTGTTAATCTTCTTTCATCCATCCTCTCCACATGCCCGAACCACCTCAGCATTCCTTTTTCTATCTTTGTCACTACATCTTCTAACACGCCACAGCGTTCCCTTATCGTACTATTCCTCATTTTGTCCATCAATGTCACTCCAGTCATGCTTCTCAGGCTTCTCATCTCCACAGCATTAATCTTACTTTCATGCTTCTTCTGCCAGACCCAACATTCACTACCATACATAAGTGTAGGAATCAGTACCCCTCTATGGACAGCCAGTCGTGCCTTTTTAGACACTTTCTGACTGTTCATAAAGGTATGTAACGCCCCATTCACTTGATTCCCTGCCAACACTCTTCGTTCAATATCACAATCATACTTTCCATCCCTTGTAAACTTAGAACCCAGATATACAAACTCTTTCACTTGTTCCACTTTTTCTCCACCAATCAGAATATTAAAAACTGTCATACTTTCCTCTCTTTCAAAGACCATAACTTTCGTCTTGCTTACATTCACTTTCATTCCTTTGCCTGTTAAAGCAGCATTCGTAATATCAACCATCGCTTGCAACTCCTCCTCCGACGATGCCAATATGACCTGATCATCAGCGTATAGGAGGCATTTGACGGTCAACCCATTCATTCTTAATCCGTACGTACTCTCTTTCAAATCTTTCAGACAATTGTCTATGAATACGTTGAACAGCCACGGTGAAGCTACACATCCCTGTCTAACACCTTTTTCGATGTTAAACAAGTCTGTGTAAGCTCCGTCTACCCTGACACAAGCACTGGAACCCTCGTAGAGTGATTTCAGTGCTCGTATCAAGTTGCCGCTCACTCCATACATAGACAATGTTGACCACAGTTCATTCCTCGCCACTCTGTCGTAGGCCTTTTCCAAATCCACGAAAGCGCAATAGACCTTTTATATATGTGAATACGCTGGACTTTTTTTTATGATAGTGAGTGGCAAGACGAGCAAATCAGGTGCCTGATGGTAAGCATCATGATTGCCCATATCAGACACAGTGCCAGTGTTTTAAAGTTCAAAAATTCTGCGCGGCACTGCACTGCGCCTGTCACCCTGAGATATGAGTTGTTGAATCTCGGCATGGACTGGTTTTACCCTAGAAAATGACAGCAATTTTTTGTGCTTCATTCTGACACAGCCAGTCCAGAAAGAATTAACAGACTTATTTACTAACGCCACAAAAAAATACATACTATATCGTAGATATATTTTATTATCATATCATCATAATTTACGATAGTTTAACACATAGTCCCAGCAATTGCAGCAACCGCACAATAATAATAATTATATTATTAAGAGCATACATGGCCTCTTAGCAGTTTGACACAATCCCATGAAAAATTTACCAAATCGATGTTTTGTATTCCCATGTTTCCTCCGAATATAATTAACCCATTCTATAAATTTATATCCTGATATTTTTATAGTGAAGTAACCTATGTCCCTGTCATTTTAATTTTTCTTATAAATCCTTGGTTTTTTTCATAGTAGACTTCCAAAAATCGCAGTTTTACTCGCGTGATTGGACATTCACTACAAAAAAATTAAGAGTTTATAAACAAAAATAAAATTATAGGGACATACTTTATTTCATCTTTAAAATATCAAGATATAAATATATCAAATAGGTTTACTGTATTTGGAGGAAACAGAGGAATACAAAACATCGATTTATGCCCGGTTCCTATAAACATGAAACGGTTCGTTTTACCTACGGACAGTTAAATATGCTACCAGGCGTAAGTGCAAACCGTTTCGATAACAAACGTCTCGTAGGTTGAACTACCAACAGTTCGTTACTAACGGATGGAAGGTTACCTTTAACGCTTGGTATCAACTATGTATGGAAATGTCACTCTGTGGTGTTTCTATAACTTTTTTCAATCTGTCAAACTTACCATCCGTACCAAACTTGTCTACCGGTCGATTTTGGTCGGTTTTGTTGTACCGACGGATTCTTTAGAATTTAAAACATTAAAATAATACATGTCAAGAGGTCCCGGGTTCGATCCCCAGGTCAGGCAATGTTAAATATTGGATTTTTCCATTACGAATTATCTCAATAACTGCCTGGAGTCTGGAACTGTGCCCGGTAGATGGCAATAGGCTCGCCCCCTATTACATGGGACCAATAACATACTGGCGAAATGTGGGTGTATCTACTATGGGACTGAGTCCTGGGTACACCTCTGCCTACCCCTTCGGGAAAAAAAGGCGTGAATGTATGTTTTCTAGTTAACATAATAAATGTCTACTTAAGAATGTGATCAAGAAATTATGATATTTTATCTACTACTAGATTTAAAGATCGATATGAACGTAAATAATTACGCAACTTGATAGAATTTACAAGCAAAGAGTGAATGTTAAATTATGATATATTTAATTATAATAATTATTTCAACTGATTTCGGCAAGATAAATTTTCTGAGCAAGAGGTACTTGAAATAAGTAATAAGTATACCTACGAATAAGAATAAAATGGGCCTGAATTGCATACTGGGTAATAGGATTATATAGGCTTAGTTTTAATTGTAATCTGAAACTTACTAAGGTAGAAGATAAACATTTGTGGCTTAACAATACTTTATATTTTTATTATACACTTCACACTCAAGCACTGTTTAGTTTATATACGATAAGTAATAAGGTATTTTCTTTATTATCTTCTGTAACTGTCTAATTTATAAAAAATTCTTCGCCGCCTTCTTATTATTAATTTTCGACAGGTAAATTGCGTAATTGCCTTCTAGTAGCCCATCTTCCCATTTGCCTATGGAAAAATGACATTAATTTACTATAACGTCGATGGCCTGGAATACTTATTTATTTTCGCTTTACGCTCTAAACTTATCATAATTAGACTTTATCATTTTTTCTTAAGAATTAACAAAATATTATTATCACATTTTAATTTTTTCATAAATGTGGCGCCAAATGATGCGCGCGCCATAAGATAGCGCTGGCGTTTCGTTTCACCCAAAACAATTATTAGCAAATGGCAAATATACCATAATAAAAAAATATTATTAATCTAATATCAAAATTCAAAATACAGCAAAAATTAATTTAATATGGTTTTACGGGTTGTTGTTCGTTGCTGGTAGGAGAGTTAAAAACTTTGTGAAACACTATGAAACTACCCGTTATTGGTAGGTGAAAACGAGTCGTAGCTCTTATACAATGACGCTCCGTTGAATATAGGAACCGGGCATTAGTAAATTTTCCATAGGATTGTGTCAAACTGCTAAGAGGTCATGTGTCCTGTTAAGTAGGTACCTATAATAAGTAATAATATATAGGTATTATTATATCATGTTCGAAAAAAGATAGTTTACCTAAATGACTGTATCTAACCGTTAAGCAGTTGTGCCTTGAGTCGGGAAGGTCTGCCTACCCCTTCGGGAAATAGGAGCGATGTTATGGTAAATGTTAGGTAAATTATGTTTGAGTGTTTTACTCACATGAGTTTCACAATATTGTCTTCCATGAATAACTGATAATTAAACTGCCTCCGTGGCGTAGAGGGCGCATGCTCGACTGCCAATCAAGAGGTCCCGGGTTCGATCCCCAGGTCAGGCAGTGTTAAATATTGGATTTTTCCATTAGGAATTATCTCAATAACTGCCTGGAGTCTGGAACTGTGCCCGGTAGATGGCAATAGGCTCGCCCCCTATTACATGGGACCAATAACATACTGGCGAAATGTGGGTGTATCTACATGGGACTGAGTCCTGGGTACATCTCTGCCTACCCCTTCGGGAAAAAGGCGTGAACGTATGTTATGTGTTATGTTATGTTAATAATCTAATGCTACGAATAGACGATCGTATATGGTACGACCGTATCACGAACTTGGTTCGCCACTATGCATGTTCGATCGTCCGGCGCGCTGTCCGGCGAACATTATTATTATTATTATTATTACTTGGTACGGTCGATCATGTGACGTGAATTGTTTTTTTGTTTTGTATTGCACACTACACTTACGTGTTAGAATGTATTGGACATATTTGATACTAGTGTATCAACAGCGGTTTTGCCCGCTCGCAATTATGAAATATGGGAGTTTTATACCAAAACGTTGACGCTATTTTTGTACCCCTTAGAATTTGGATTTTAAAAATCATTTCTTAGCATACGTCCAGACAACGAAAATAACCTACATTCCAAGTTTCAAGTCTCTAGGATCAGCGGTTTGGGCTCTGCGTTGCATGTAACTCAATAAGTCATTAAGGATTTTATAATATATTATAGTGATTATAACACCATTTTACGACATTCTCGCAATAAATTATTCTGATTCCGAAGACCGTACCGGACGGTACGTCGAACCATGTTCGATCGTCTATTCGTAGTATAAATGTGCTATTTTATACAATTTCATAATAATTAAGTATATTAAAATGAAATAAGTATTATCATGTTTCGGCCAAACTTTTATCTTTGACATCCTTGAAGACTGAAAGCTGTGCCTTCCTTAAAAATATATATATTAGATATTATTATGTTTAGAATTAAGGCATGTTTAAAAGTTAACTACAGTTCAGTTAATCTAAGAAGTACCGTTTGACAGTTCGTATTTGCCTTGCTGGAAGGATTTGTATTTAACGGGACTGCGACCGGAGAATTCCCCCATACAAACTAATAGTTAAATCATTTGAAATCTAATATATATTTCCAATTCGAATTGGAAATATACTCTATTTTCAACATTTATTGACGTTATTCGGAATGAGGCACTAGTTATCTAGGTTCCTAATTATATTTTAGTCTAAAATACTTGTAATTGGAACTTATATATGAAAATACCTATATTTTGGATTTTTATCATATTTTAGTCCAAAGTACTTCTTTTTTGGATTGATATATAATAAGGAACCTAGATAACTAGTATCTTATTCCGAATACCCGGAACTGTGCCCGGTAGATGGCAATAGGCTCGCCCCCTATTACATGGGACCAATAACATACTGGCGAAATGTGGGTGTATCTACTATGGGACTAAGTCCTGGGTACACCTCTGCCTACCCCTTCGGGAAAAAGGCGTGAATGTGTGTGTGTGTGTTTTTTATTCCGGATAACGTCATTAATGTTGGAAATATGAAATATGCTCTGATTTTAAATGATTAAACTATTATGGTGAATTCTCCGGTCGCCGCCTCCTTAAATTTAGTGTTTATGAATTGTACATTTTGTGATAAAATTCATAATTCCATGGTTTTACGGCGAAGGTTGTTGATATTGTGCGTAACGTCTATGCAAAGTTATTTCTCCCTAAAACTTTGAAAAGAAGAAACGTCAAACGGAACTTCTTAGATTTCTTGGGCTGTACATTATTATTAAATGTATGAGGGGTGGAAAATCAATCGGATTGAATCACTGCCCACTGTACTGGTAGGTTATAGAGCCATGAGCGTCAAAGAAATCATATTTTTTGTATGAAATGTATAATACCTTGCCCACAGGACCGTTTTATTAATATTTATCATTTAAAGGTTCTATAACATTCTGGTATCAGAGATAAACATACAATTTTAGCTGTCTTCGATTTCCACCACTCATTTGACAAAATATTGACTGTTGCGACAAATATAGATAAATAAATATACTTATTTAAAAAAATATTTTGTATGATTATTGTATTGTATTTTTTTAGTATTGTTTTTAACTGAGTGTTATCACGTAAGTGACGATTGCCTTTGTTTATAATAAAGATCTTTAAACCGAAAACGAACTTAAGAAAATATGGCCAAAATAGTACAAATAGTTGTTATACAAGGGCTAAAGACCCATTAAAATGCACTCTGGGTTCAGCGTTCAGCGAGGTAACATCACTGAGAGGTAACATCTCGAGGAGCGGCGTCGTACTAACATTTGTCGCCCTTACAGCGGAGTCAGAGTCTATTTCCTGATGATGCGTCGTGTAGACGCGAAACACGTGTCGATATATGAATGGTGTCACTAACAACAATAATACATAATAGCATTTCCTCTTTGCATGCAATTTTGCGGGCGGGAGGGCGGTGCACTGTGCATGTTGTTTTTGACACTAAAAATCGGAACTAAAAACTAAATATTCTTGTTCTAGGAGTTTGCAATGGAGTTCCGAAAAGTAACGCCAAATTCAATCAATTAAAGACCCATTGTATACGAGGTAGTTCTAGCGAGGAAGTCAATAGAAACCGGGCTATACTAGGCTTTCTATATTGCCGTGTAGAACAGCAATATAGTGAAACAGAAGTGAAACCAACAGGTTGTTAAATATTTGTACCATTGCATTTATTTCTTGGAAATATAGATCATTGCACTTTACGTCATATATGCTTAGCGCTTTTCACTGGGAGTTTATTGACGATCCGCTTCCTTTGCCGGCTTGTCGAAGAATGTGTCGTTTCCTTCCAACGCTCTTTTTGAATCTCCACGGCGTAGATAAGATGTAGATGTATCTCATAGACAAGCCTATGACTGGGTGGTGAGCTTGACGAAGGTAGGTATACTCTGCAGGGATGAGGTTGGTATGCTTGGCCAAGCCTGGTAGTGTCATAGCTGGCAGTCGGTTGTTATGCGCGCGTTACAATAGAATAGACAGTGTAACGTTTTCAGGGCCTAGCTTCCTTTCTTTAAGTTTCGTTTTTAGGTTGAGTTGTCTGTGAATGACACATCAATTGCATACGCGTATAAATTTATAAGAATGGAATTATTGAAACGTTACAAGTTTTATTTTTAAAATTTTAATCATCAGACATATCAATATCGTCATCATCATCGATTGCAATATGTTTCATACTCTGACATGTAGCGCCATGCTTATGTTTAATTATATGCACTTCTTTCTCTGGTTCAATATAGAAAAAAACGCCTTCACTGTCCTTTTTCACCGGAAAATCCGTTGTTTCCATAAAATCCCTAAATTCTTGAAAATTATCGCGTTTATTTTTATTTAACAAATCTAGGCTAATAGGTTTTTCTGATATAACTACGCCATTTGTGTCCGGATCGATTTTACCGCATTTTACGCACGCATAACTTTTCCCGCCATTTTTCATAATCTTCGAATAAATGATGTGGTTTGTCGAATTTATTATTCGAAATGTAACGTATGCTCTGCTGATCTGAAAACAAATTGCATTAATTACATAAATATATGCATAATACATATAAATGCATTAAGTATAAATATTATTAGTTCGGAAATCGCACGACACCATTCAACGGGTTACAAATTTAAGTATTTTGTTATTTTAGACATACCTTATTATTATATTACATTCTGAACATAGATTTAGAACTTTGGATAAGATTTACAAGGACACAACATTTTGTTTCCTTTAAGTAAATTTAATAATATTATTTTATTTTTGTTGAAAACTTACCATGTACACAGTGGTAATTTCACAGAAATCCCGCCCGTTACAAATTACAACCGGAAACGGATTTCGTTCAGTATCATTTCCATAAACTTTCAAAATCCGGAACTTTGTTTCAATAGGATTGTCACACATTGTTGTAAGTTCGCTAAATTGTTCAGTAAATGGGCATTTCTTCTCAATATTTGTATGGTTGATCAAACTACTTGCGCAAAACTCTATGTCGTTGATTACAGAGAATATCTCATAAGGACATCGTGGAGGCTTGTCTTCAACGATCTGTGAACCAGATTTTGAACGAAGTTTAGTGATGTCATAGTATAATAATAAGTGATGTGCTGCATAATAAACCAAAAAAATACTATGTAGGTATTCCGTGAAAATAAATTATTGTGACTAATACTTAGCAGCTAATTAAAACCTTGCGATCCCCATATCTGTATGACTGACTTATCTTGCTCTTCATTGTCAACAACCACTTATTGTCTCTTACAACGTGGGACTGTATGTTATTCCTAAACAATAGTTAACAAACACTAGTGTTAGCACAGCGGCTTTGCACTCTTGCAATATAATTGTGATATATGAAAGTTTTATATCAAAACTTTGACGCCCATTTTGGACCCCTTACAATGTGAATTTTCACAAAACCTTTCTTAGCACACGTCCAGACAACGAACAGAACCTACATTCCATATTTCAAGTCTCTAGGATCAGTGGTTTGGGCTCTGCGTTGCATGTCAGTCAGTGAGTCATTCAGGATTTTAGAATATACCTAATAGTGATGAAGACCGTATATAGGGTCAATGTGGTTAAATGTAAACAGTTTAGAAAAAAATAATTGGTCGTGGTACTGAAGTCGTCATAAAAAAAAAACGTGACAGAGTAGTGTAGTAATTTTTTTTGAGGGACCTCAGGTATTAAGTAAGGTACAGAAAAACAATTATTAAGACCTTTTAGCAAGTTTCTTTTAAGTTTTGCAAATAGTTTACATTTACCCCAATATAATATTTTAAAAACTGCATTTTTGGGGTATTTGTAAACGTGTTATTCTGAATTATATGCTAAATAAAACAGTAAAATAATTATGTAGTGCTAAAACTAGGTCTCTGTAATAAGTATTTTAATGTAAGAAGCATTTATCTATGATAGGGGGTAAATCGAAACAAACTTAAATATATTTAGTAACCCTATGAACTGACAGCTGAGGTAAATGGAAATAATTTACTTGTTTTGGGGTAATTGTAAACTGAATGATTTTAAAGTAAGTACAATATTATAACTAATAAAGGGAGGTAAATTGAAACATTTTTGTATAATTTTTTTAGACATTTATTTGAAGAGAATCATGCTTTTTCAGATACATCTATTAGTTTTTGAAACTTGTAAAAAATTCTTTCTCCTTTTAAAGATATAAGTGGTTCTGGTAACAGATCTATAATATCCGTTATAGGCACGCAACTAGCGTCCTTCTCATTGAGTGCAAAAACTTGCTTCGTAGAATCAACACTCTTTAAAGAGGTTACTACTATTTCATTATTATCGTCTTCATCAATGCTATCAACCATACATAGGTATCAAAACAAAGTAGCTAGCCTTTTCCCTCCTTTAAACAGTACTAATACAGAGTTACCTCTTATCAAATTTTCAGTACCCATTGTTTCCAACCATTCACATTCTTCAGTTTCACATTCTATGTTGTAGTCACTGTCACTATCTGCATATGGTACCACGTCTTGTTCTCGCTCAGACTCACTATCACTTACATGAACTCTTACTTTCTTTTGCTTATTATTTCCGGTATCCTTTTTTTGCATGCATTGATCCTTATTCGCCTTTTTAACCATAATTTCGTCAGTTTCCATGTCAATTTTATCAAGTCTTGTCTTTTTTGCTCTATTATTTTCCTTTTCATCTTCTTTTTCATTTTGTTGATGGGAGTTGGCACATTTTGTTCGTTTTCCTTGACCTTTATTTTTAAGACCTTTTTCTACTTTAATTTTTATCTTGTTTTTTTTACTTGTCTTTTCTTCTTCAGCTTTTTTCAGACGATCTTTAACAGCATTACTAGTCAAAACTTCACTATAAGTGGCGGCTTTAAGCCTTGGTATAACTATTTTCTTCCTTTTTTTGGGGTGTTTTGGGTTTTGAATAAATTATTTAAAATATGTTATCAGTCACATCATCTACGGCTCGCCTAACATCTTCTAGGGAGTAACTGGGTGGTTCCTTCTTACGTACATATGCCCTCGGCATTTTTAGTTGATTTCAATATGACGACAGCACTGAAATAAAAATGTTTACAATCACCCACCATCACCAACAAATAAATTATGAAGCCAAATTATATTGTTTCCAATTCCCTCACACATTTACATTTGCCTCATTTTGCGTTTACATTTTACCCCGCCCACTAAATGTTGAGGTAATTGTAAACACGCGCTCAAAAAATGGCGGACACCATTTAGAGAGAAAACAAAACCCAAATCATGCAAATAAATCCACTTTCATCTCATTAGTCAATACGGTTTTTCACTTACCTCAATTGTTTTCGTAGTAGAGTAAGTACTATTAACCACTTGAAAACTGTATTTTAATTGATTTTGCAAAAAAAAAAAACAAGCACATTAATCATCTGTTTTCTGACCTCTGACACTGAAATTGCAAAATGACTGTCATAGATCATAGACTATGGATGCGTTCCGTCTTACGTAGAATCTTCTAAAAATAACAATGATGAAATTATTGAATGTGTTTCCATTTACCCCTGTTTACATTTAACCACATTGACCCTACTATGAACGATTCTTAAGCTATCGTCGGACCGATTTTTATCCAGATTAATTATATTATATCCTTACCCAATAACCACCGTACTGACAATTTGTAGCGTTAATGCTATTCGTACACCTATAGCAAAGGACTTCTTCCTTTCCTTCAGGATATCGCACTTTTCTCCACGTTCTCCAATACGTATCGCGTTTGTAAGTATACCTTATCCCCTTCATCTGAATCAATTTTTTATATTCATTTTCAATTTCATTGACATCTTTCAACTCATTGTGCTGTTCATCGATGATGTGATGCGCCAATCCATCAACAAATATAGTAGAATTTGATAAATATTTGTCCAGCAACTCCACTCGTTTGCCGTTAACGAGATTTTGTCTTCTTTTAATAAGGAAATGCTGTCTCAACTTGTTAGATTCAAAAGACTGGATTTCTGGTGACCCAAAATCCTGGTTAAGCAAAGTATTTGTCATCACTTGTAGGTTAAATAAAATAATTAAAGTAGCACCATAATGTACAGTCATCATAGTAGCTGTAACCTGACTAAATGGGACTAAATTTTCCAGTTATCAAAGTGCTTCACAAAATTGTAAATATTTTGCTTTCAACGTCCGATAAGCATACGCATTGCGTTTTTTTAGACTTTTTTGATCAGCAGTAAACGACTGACGAATTAATTATACAAACCTACCGAAATCAGTTACAATAAAATCATAAATCATCCTATATTTTGGATTTTTATTATATTTTAGTCCAAAGTACTTGTTTTTGGATCAAAATTTAATTTGGAACTAACTAGTGTCTCTTTCTGAATAACATCACTGTAGGTGGAAACATGCCAGGATTGTAAATAAGTTAGGTACCTATTACGTTTGTATGGGGAAATCGTCGGTCACCGGGTCCTTAATGATTAGAGATTGAAAGAAGATAGTTCCCGAATTTAATATTGTCGTTACATTAACAGTAAACAAGATGGATGTTCAGCAGTGGAAGTCCTATGGCTGAGATGATGATGATGATGAAACAAGGTGGCACAATAAAGCGTGGTGAAACCGATCAACTGCTCAATTTTGAATGGGAAGTCTTTCATTACGAATCCGGCAATTTTTTTTATTGCGAGCTCTAGTTCAGTTTGATGGATAGATGAAACTCCTTAAGTACTTATTATTATAACTCCTTGTTATTCTTGGTCCTGGTTTAACATCTTTTTCTTTATTGTTAAAAAAAAACCAAAGAAAAATCATTCAAGTTGAAGCTTACGACTGATGGTAGCATTTTTCCAAAGATTTTAGATACCAAAGCAATATAACGTGGTTGGACAGAGTTGGACTTGTCACAATTTTGTTTAATTATGGTAACACGCAGGTGGTGATTGGTATAGACTAATAATATTATAAAGTTTGATCCCTGACAGCTGATCAAATACAATTTTTGCTCATATATCCTAAAATTAGGGACTATGGTATCAAATCATCATCATCATCCAGCCGTTGGAAGTCCACTGCTGAACATAGGCCTCCCCCATAAGGGGGGGTTGTTGTCAATACACACCACGCTTGACAGGCGGGTTGGCGAGCGCAGTTTGATGGTTTTATGCAGAGGACACTGCTGCCCATCCTCTGGATCTCATAACCCTTAGCTGGATTTTACGGCAACCACGGGTAGAGAGGGTGAGGTATTCTAAAGCCGGTAACCCCACGGCTATCAGGGGGGCTATTGGCGTTCTTCATAATCACCAGTCGCTATCAGGCTTGAGTCTTTATGTTCTGTGGCTTGAGTTAGTAACAAAGACGTTTCACCCCTAACAAGACTGAATTGTCAAATTTGGAGAAGAGAAAAGGAAAAGGATAGACTCTCTGTTCTGTGGGATAGACACTGCGAGTGGTTCTCACTCGGGACCGACACAGTGCACAGCCTACTTAGTAAGTTTATCTTAATGTCTTTGGGTAGTAAACGGACTTTGACATTTGTAGTTAATGTTAAATCAAGATAATAGTCACTAAAGTGATGGTCACCAAGAACGCCAATAGCCCGGCAGATACCGGCCACGGTATCAAATCAGATAATGCATAATTCAAATGATTAATCGGTATCAAACCATCGATATTCGCTGTCGATAAAGCTTTGCCAGAAACTTGAAACTGCACAACACTAGTTACTCCAAGAAAAGGAAAAATGTCAAAAACGATAAGTACCTACGTCTACGGCGCCTTTATACACTATTCATTCATCATTTTTTTTTTTTTTTTTTTTTTTCTTTTATGGACCCACACGAATGTATTGCCAGTGTCCAGTTATATAAATTTTCAAGTTAATATTATGGTCAATTAGTCAATTTAAAGTCAGGGCAAGCTCAGTCAAGTCACAGCTTTAGTAAAGTGGTGGTATTTACAAGAAGCTGCCGGAGTTTTGGCGGGACCACGAAAAATCACATTTCAACTCCCGCATCACTTGCCAAGAGACTTGTGCATCTTCGAAAACACTCAACACGTAATATTCCACCATTATTATACGTTAAACACTCGAAAATACACCGATAATTGATAAAGATACGGGAGCCAAACTGTGTTCTTCGGTCTCCCGCCAAAAACCATTCATTCATCATTCTTCCAATGAATTTAGCTTGTGTTGCTAGTATTTGAATAAACCCCTGAATGATTTATTAATTTCCTGCAGCTGAGGTTTTGACAAAGAATTAATTCGTTTGGTTCTGTGCAGCAGAACATGGCCCTTTTTTGGCCCATGAAAAATGCATTGACGTATATCCCTTTCACTCAGGGGAGTGGGAGGGGTTACTCGCCACCAGATAGTCCGGTAGAATACCCACTAAAAACCTAGGGGTTATCCTGCAGGACGCCATGTGTCGGGGCTGCGTGCACACCGAAGCATTCATCCGCAGCCTGGACAGCGTTTGATCCTCCGTGGAGGGAAAAGAGGAGCCTTCGCCCCCAGCAGAACATGGGCTGTGCCAGCTTCTGCATATTAATGTGTCCTACCACTTTGCACCCCAACCTGTCGCCGTTTACTATATCTTTATTGATCATCAATAATATAACACTATCGCATATACTGCTACTGCATAATAATAATTGTGCGGTGAGGTATAATCGTATTGTACAAAAAAAGTGAGTCCGGAATATAATATGGTAAAGCTATGCCCAGCCTATGCGTGGCAAATTCGTCAGCGTTCAAGGCTTTGCCGCGCGAAATTTGGACGCAGCTCACGCGCGCGAAATTTGATACGGTCTCAAAAATCGGTTCGCCGTGCGATATGTTTCAGCGGGGTATGAAACCCCGTCCACATAATCCGCGGCCACCGCGCGCGCGTATATTTTGCCACACGTAATAGTTTAGTAGTTTCACGTTTTTAAACGATTTTCGGGACATATTTTAATTTATCATGGCAGGCTCTGTCATTCATTCATTCATTAATCAAACGTCAAAATATCAAATGTCAAAATTATCAAATCAAATTATTCACAGTGAAAATATGGGAGACAAAGGTTGTCTTTCGTCGAATTTTTACAAAATAATTCAATTATTGTAGCATAAAATCACCAGACGTGACGAAAAAGCCTTGTGACATGAACCAGTGAGTTCGCGATTGTGTATTTGTGTTGGTTTTGTGGATTTATTTCGTTGTTTTCTACATTGTTATTGTGTGAATGTACAGCTGATTTTACTCGTAAGTAGACGAAGTTATTATTTTTACGTTTAAAACCTATGTAATAAGATGATTTTGACATTTCTTAATGCTTTACTGAGGGATAATATTGATGAAATCCTGAAATCGTTCGAATACACGTAGTTCCAAGTACAAAGTCAACACTCAAAACATTGTTGCAAGCGTAAGTAAGTTGAACAAAGATAAAGCACGAAACATGATATTTTGTAACTGTATTCGTCCAGAAAGCATAACGTTTACTCACTGCCACTGCTTTCATAAGTTTCGATCTAGTATAATGAATAAGTAGGTAGGTATCCACAACAATTACATGTTTATAATAATCGAACTTAATTTTTGTCTATGGTATTGAGCAAAAAATGGAAGAAATCCTTTTAGCCTAATTTCAATAAAAATGGTGACCTATGCTCCTACCACAAAGACACTAGTCACAGCGGATTTAATGTTAAAAGTAAATACCAACATCCATAAAGCATTCATAATGGGAGTTGTCAGGCCCACCCTCTGCTCTATTACATGAACAATTTGTTCATGCATGTTTTTTTTTTCACATTTGGTCTTCTGGTCCCAAACTAGGCAGAACCTGTACTGTGGTAATCAGAAGACATACATACATGATATACATTCTTATAGACACTGATAACACACAGACACATAAATTTTTGACCTGGCCGGGGATCAAACCCGGGACCTGCGGCTCGGAAGGAAGGGGTACTACCAGCTGAGCCAAAATGTGCTCTTTGTGTGGAATTTTAATAAAATAATAGTGTTTGTTCATAATGCTATTATTGGATTTAGACCAATAATGACATTTTAAAATTGAAATTGCAAAATCGCAATCTAAAAATTATTACAAAATTATTACTATATAAGCTATTGTTATTCCACTGCTGAGCAAAGGCCTCCCTTCTATTACGCAATCCATGTCTGTCGAGAGCTATATAGTGAACCATTCTTGAATCCGGACCTAGATAATGACATGGAATAATGTAAATAATAATTGTCTTTTTAATTTAATTTGACCAATATAATTTTTTTTTATTATAAATTGAATTTTTTGCTATTGTTTCTAATTTTTTTCGCTATTATATTTTATTTTTTGTGTGATAATTGTAATTGAATTTGTGTCGTTTTTATCACAATAAACAATTTCATTTCATTCATTTCATTTCATTTGACATAATCAGAAAATAATAATTCTCCAATTAACATCATGGCTAATTCCTAAAGCTTATTACAGTATAAAAGAATATTTTAACGATCAGACGAGTCAGATACATATAGATATAGAAAATAACAAATGTGTCACTAAGTTTTTTTACGTTTTTTAAGTTATTTTAAAAAGTTTCAATTACTAACTAAATATTTAGTTAGTAATACTCTTAAATTTGTAAAATTGTAATAATACCTGCTATTGTATGCTCGAAGAGGGTAAGCTGTTGAGACTAATTAGTTTTACATGTTTACCATCTGTTTATGTACACATAATAATAATAACAACATAACATACATTCACGCCTTTTTCCCGAAGGGGTAGGCAGAGGTGTACCTGGGACTCAGTCCCATAGTATTCTTATTCTTATAATAGTTTAACAAAAAGGTTTATTCTATTATGTCACAATCTGACACTTTTCCACGTCAACGAAGATAAACAGTAATGAGTCTACCGTGCGTTCGAAAAGATACCTCTACAAGAAGACCGCACAAGAAACTTGTAGGGTTTAATGTTTTGAACTACAGTTTTCAACAACAAATAGTTTAACAATATTTGGTTTGGTTACATTTGTTTGTTAGTGTCTGTGCCGCGTGGTGCTATGCAGTAGTTTCCAGGCATCTTTGTCCTCTATGTACTGGTTGACTTTATAATAAGCCTTCTTTAGTTAGGTGGAGGCATTGTACTGAGTTACCAATCTTTTTAACTCACTCCAAGAAAATCAGCAGAAAAAAACTGCTGGAATTATCACTTGACACTTCCAATGCTCATTGCTGTAATCCTACCACATAAACACAGATTATCCTCATTTGAGATTCTACCTCATAAATTGGTAAACAAAACAGATGCTGAGTCAGCCCTGATTCACTTTCCTTTGTTGGGAAATATCTTTAACACCACAAAGTTTGTTACATCCAGCGACTCTACTACCCCGCTGACGTCACACCCAGCTTAATCTTGGCCTCGAACCAACGTCACAAAGGGCCGACGCTGCATTTTAGGCTGTTTTCGCCCGCCCGATGCCTGCACCTCAAACACCAATCACTTCGGTCCTAACATCGGACCGTTGTCGCCGTATTTAGATATAAGATAGATTTAACACATTATCGCAATGTGAATTTTATTAAAGACTAAGTACATAGAAGAGGTTTTTAGATTCTCCTGCGCCCTCCGGCCCCGGCAAATATAATTAGTGTGTCTGAGTGTTTACTGTTAACTCCAAAATTAAAAATTAAAAAAATATCCTATGTGATATTCCAGGGCCTAAGATATCTATATACCGAAAGATCACTGACACTTAATAGAAATAAAAAAAAATAATAATAATAAAAGTATAAAAAATAGGACTCTTCGGCCCCCGAAAGAACACTCTTGTGACGTATATGAATATAAATATTTGAATAAAACAAAACTTTTTACTGGTACTATTACATATTATAAAATTCTAAATGACTCACTGACTGACATGCAACGCAGGGCACAAACCACTGATCCTAGAGACTTGAAACTTGGAATGTAGGTTCTTTTCGTTGTCTGCACGTGTGCTAAGAAATGATTTATGAAAATTCACATTCTAAGGGGTCCAAAAAGGGCGTCAATGTTTTGGCATTAACTACCCACCATATTTCGTAACTGTGAGCGGGCAAAGCCGCTCGGCTTACACTAGTATCTACTAATATTATAACTCTCAGTATGAACACAGAATATGAAAGAGACAAAGGGTCCACTTGGGACACTCCTCATTCATTTAAATAAATAGCGTTATGTTATGTTTTATGTTGTTTTTCACCAGCCCTGGGACACTCCACTGAAGCAACAAGTAGCCGTAGTAGTTTTTGCGCGAAAGTGTAACATCCATCCATCCATCCATCCTCACAAATTCGTATTCATAATATTATATAGTAAGATTAGTAAGTGAAAATAAATCATTAGATAAATTCTGGGAAATCCCCCATTTAGATTTGAGATTCTGGCAAACAGCCATCTGTTTGTCATCTGCCCACTTTTTTAAACATCTGCAAAAATATTTAATTGTACCTACTGCCTAATCTAGGTAATTTTTTTAATTGACTCGTTTGGATGGATAGGATTTTTTACTGAATCCTTGTATCGTTATTTTCTAGTTCCTACTTGTATTAATTTTACATAATTATATTTAGTATTTTTTATATCTTCAAAAATGTGGGTACGTGTGAGCGAGAGAGAGAATTAGCTTAGCACCGCGCCTTAAACACATTGGTTTAATGGAGAGCACCTTTGATTATGAAGTTTTTTTTATTATTTGTTGTCATAGCGGCTATATATTGTGAAATATACAAGTGCTAGACACTTGTATGCATTATAGACATGCACCCGCACCCGCTTCCTGTCTGCGTTAACCTTTAACAGGATACAGGACCTCATAGCAGTTTGACACAATCCTATGGAAAATTTACGAAATCGATGTTTTGTATTCCCGTGTTTCCTCCGAGAATACCTATTTGATTTTATCCATAAATTTATATCTTGAAAATTAGAAGATATGTCCCTGTTATTTTATTTTTGTTCCCTTATTTCTAGTGAACGTCTAATTACGCGAGTAAAACTGGGACAGTTTTTTCATGTTTTTAAAGGGTCATACTTCATTTAACAATTAGTTTGTAGAAAAATGAAAATGACAGGGACATGCTCACTGATCACCTAGATTTTATAAAAAATAAACCATTGCTCTGACGCAGTTATCTAGGGAGGAAACACGGGAATACGTTTGTATGGAAAAATCACCCCTCATGTAACCTCTTAAGGGACATAAAGGTATTTGAATACAGTTACATGTGATGTCATTGGACATAATAATATTACCTATTAAATATTTACGCTACACGACTTTATGCCTTAAGTTTAGTTGATAACCGTTCAAAATTCAATGACTGTTTGAGGTTGTTTACCTCTTCAAACACATGCTAAAAGTTTGTATGTGTGTTATATGGTTATAATAAGAACAGTTTTGGATAATACAAGGTAAATATACACAAGTGTTAATTAATTAAGATATATTTAACAGTATACAGGACCTCTTAGCAGTTTGACACAATCCTATGGAAAATTTACCAAATCGATGTTTTGTATTCCCCTGTTTCCTCCGAATATAGTAAACATATTTATTGATATATTTATATCCTGATATTTAGAAATTGAAGTTAACTATGTTTCTTATCATTTTATTATTGTTGATATACTCTTAAGGCGCTGTCCAAAGCAAATTCGCCCTCTCGCTCACACGTACCCACATTTTGGAAGATCTAAAAAATACTCAGTGCCAATTACTGCCAATCAAGAGGTCCCGGGTTCGATCCCCAGGTCAGGCAGTGTTAAATATTGGATTTTTCCATTAGGAATGATCTCAATAACTGCCTGGAGTCTGGAACTGTGCCCGGTAGATGACAATAGGCTTGCCGCCTATTACATGGGACCAATATACTGGCGAAATGTGGGTGTATCTACTATGGGACTGAGTCCTGGATACACCTCTGCCTACCCCTTCGGGAAAAGGGCGTGAATGTATGTTGTTGTTAAAAAATACTACATGAAATCACGTAAATAAAGACAACTAGATTCTAGAAAATAACAATACAAAGATTCAGTAAAATATCCAATTTAATCCAAACTTCTATCAAGTTTTTAACTGTTATTTCCGTGAAATAGGAACAGGTATGGTAACAGGTTTCTAAGTAGATAGATAAACACTATTGGTATAACACAAACAAGATCTTTTTTTTTATGATAATGAGTAATAAGACGAGCAAATCAAGTGCCTGATGGTAAGTTTTAAAATTCAAAATTCTGCGCGGCACTGCACTGCGCCTGTCACCCCAAGATATTAATTGTTGAATCTCATCATGCCCAGTAATTTCGCTGGCAACATTGCCCTTCAGACCGGAATACAGTAATGTTTGCACATTACTGCTTGGCGGATGAATAACTGGCAAAGGTGTGGCACCTCCCCAGGCGGGCCCCTGCAAAAGAGGCCTACCACTACAAATATATCGAGAAAAAAGTACCCCATGATATATTCCAGGGTCTAAGGTACCTACATACCAAATTTCAGCCCAATCGGTTCAGTAATTTTGGCGTGAAAGAGTATCAAACATCCATCCATCCTTACTCCAAATCTGTTCCTGTTGTGTGAATCCAAAGCTGTTTCGTATAATCAGATAAAAAATTGAATATAAATAATAATTTTTATTTATTTCAAATGCCCAAATGACTGAAAAATACTGTTGCTAGGTGGGTAATTCGTATATATATATATATATAGGTACCTAATTCATGATGACTTCATTCACATGTGATATTTGTAAATATCTATAATAGGTAGGTATACTTATCGCGATTTAGAGGAATTCAGGCAGATTATTATTTGTTCACATAAAACTTAACGAATCTCCGAATAGCATGACAAATAGAAGTAGCTCAGTTGACCCTGATCGCGTAGTATTTTATTAGGTAACCCCCAAACGAAAAAGGAAGGGGTGTTATAAGTTAGATGGAAGGGAAAAAATTCACCTCTTCTTCCTGCAGGCCTACCATCAACTTATAGGCTAGCTATTCAATTCCGACTCTATTCAATTTAGGTACCTAAAAAATTTCATACCATCAACTCATTAAGCGACGATCGCATTTGAATCGTATTACGTCAGAAAGAATGAACAAAACGTTGTCTCTGATCCAACTTTCCGCCGCCGAGCGAGAAAAAGACAACGCTATATAAAAATCTCGTGGTCTCATTCAATGGCCGCTTCGTTTTGAAACGGCATCTTACATATAAATCGGAAATTACCGGATTTTTTTAGACCCCAATTTTATATTAAGTTTTGCGAATGAAATACATTAAATTATTTTATATTTCACAAAATTTTATTTATTTAATATTTTGGGTACAGTGTCTTCCCATTAATGCTTGAATTTCCAAGATTATTATACGAAATCGTAATTAAAATTTTTGAACGAACTAGCCGATGTCATCCTTATTACCTATTTTTTCTAATTCTTGTCATACTTTACGAGCGCGGTAGTTTTAAAAATGGAATTATTAGTTTGTGTTTGGCGTTTGGAACAAAACAAAGTTAGGAAATTTATAATGACGTAAGCTGTTAGTTTATTCTTTCTATATAATCAAGTGTTTTGGATATTATTTAACGATTCGTAATATCAAATTTCAATAATAATTCCATGTCCACTCAACAGTGTGGAATTCGTGTACCTTTACCTTTCTTAAGTGTTTTTTTTGTATACAGTGGACAATCTCGACAAGTGGTGGCACGAAGGGTTACGTACCACCAGTTAGAAATATTGTAGCAAGCTCTAAACTCTCATCGAGAACATCTTCAAAACAAAAGCATCTTCGTTGATGCACTCCATCAGCTCAAATAATAGTAGTTCGTCGGACATACTATTCAATATTCAAACAACTCTTGCGCACGACGTTAAACTTAGTTGATTAGTATCTTAGATAATATTATGTCACAGAGTCACAGCTCTACTTATCGACTTTAGTCTCAATAATGAAAATAGCACACTTACACTTACACAGATTTAAAACATACACGGAAATTTGTAAAAACGATTCAGTTTGGCGAAACAAAACTAACTTTTATTGAATCGCTAGAATTGACAGTTATGCTATTCAGTTTCAGTCGTAAGGAAGCATCATAGTACGAAAAGAATGAACGAAACTAAGCTTGCCATTCAGTTTAGGTTTTGTTTTGGCGGGAATTTTAAACTGATCGGCTTAACAAGGTCATGGTACGAAAATAGCGACGCAGTTCAGTTTAGGTCCTAAACTGAATTGCTTAACTAGTTGATGGTAAGCCTGCTGCTCCATTATCAGAACCTGCAGGCCTACCATCAACTTATAGGCTAGCTATTCAATTCCGACTCTATTCAATTTAGGTACCTAAAAAATTTCATACCATCAACTCATTAAGCGACGATCGCATTTGAATCGTATTACGTCAGAAAGAATGAACAAAACGTTGTCTCTGATCCAACTTTCCGCCGCCGAGCGAGAAAAAGACAACGCTATATAAAAATCTCGTGGTCTCATTCAATGGCCGCTTCGTTTTGAAACGGCATCTTACATATAAATCGGAAATTACCGGATTTTTTTAGACCCCAATTTTATATTAAGTTTTGCGAATGAAATACATTAAATTATTTTATATTTCACAAAATTTTATTTATTTAATATTTTGGGTACAGTGTCTTCCCATTAATGCTTGAATTTCCAAGATTATTATACGAAATCGTAATTAAAATTTTTGAACGAACTAGCCGATGTCATCCTTATTACCTATTTTTTCTAATTCTTGTCATACTTTACGAGCGCGGTAGTTTTAAAAATGGAATTATTAGTTTGTGTTTGGCGTTTGGAACAAAACAAAGTTAGGAAATTTATAATGACGTAAGCTGTTAGTTTATTCTTTCTATATAATCAAGTGTTTTGGATATTATTTAACGATTCGTAATATCAAATTTCAATAATAATTCCATGTCCACTCAACAGTGTGGAATTCGTGTACCTTTACCTTTCTTAAGTGTTTTTTTTGTATACAGTGGACAATCTCGACAAGTGGTGGCACGAAGGGTTACGTACCACCAGTTAGAAATATTGTAGCAAGCTCTAAACTCTCATCGAGAACATCTTCAAAACAAAAGCATCTTCGTTGATGCACTCCATCAGCTCAAATAATAGTAGTTCGTCGGACATACTATTCAATATTCAAACAACTCTTGCGCACGACGTTAAACTTAGTTGATTAGTATCTTAGATAATATTATGTCACAGAGTCACAGCTCTACTTATCGACTTTAGTCTCAATAATGAAAATAGCACACTTACACTTACACAGATTTAAAACATACACAGAAATTTGTAAAAACGATTCAGTTTGGCGAAACAAAACTAACTTTTATTGAATCGCTAGAATTGACAGTTATGCTATTCAGTTTCAGTCGTAAGGAAGCATCATAGTACGAAAAGAATGAACGAAACTAAGCTTGCCATTCAGTTTAGGTTTTGTTTTGGCGGGAATTTTAAACTGATCGGCTTAACAAGGTCATGGTACGAAAATAGCGACGCAGTTCAGTTTAGGTCCTAAACTGAATTGCTTAACTAGTTGATGGTAAGCCTGCAGGTCACCCCGGACACTCAACTCAATTCTCATACGAAACTCGCGATTGTAGACGTGCTTTTTCCATATTTTGAATGATTTATTCCAAGCCCACCATCTTCAATCTCGCTCTACAATCATCTGTCGCTGGCATCCCCCTCCCTGTGTTGCCATCGCGTCCTCGCACATGCCATAGATCTCCGTGAAACCACACGTTGCCATTAATACTTTCCATAAAACCACCAAAACGTTCACAGAATCTGTAGCATGCGCGTCACAAAATAACATCAACCCTACACGATGTAACTACCTGCTACACAGACACTGCACACATGGAGTTTTCCGAGGAGGTGCGTTCAGAGTTGAGCTCACGAGGGCTCGTCGAGAGCTCAATCTCGCTCGCGGGTCGAGCAAGGCTCGATTGGTGGGCGGATGACAGTGTCCATTCTATACGCAGTATTATTATCTGTTCTGTGGTATTATTCTATTCTTTCTATATTTACTAAACAACCGAGGGTATTCCTTGAAAACGTGGGCGTTACATCAAAGATTTCATGTAATTTTGGCAAAAACATTACATTAATTTTCTGGCGAGCCTATTTTTGTCACGCTATTAGATTTATCTTTATTGTTGACCGTTGAGTAAACATCCCATTGACTGCTAATGAAGGTGATCTTTATTAGAAACACGGCCCCAAGACGAGGTATGTTCGTTACCTTTTCACGCCAAAACTACTGAGCCCATTGGGGTGAAATTTTGCCCAGGGTGGCTATTGGCGTTCTTGGTGACTATCACTTTAGTTACTAATAACTTGATTTGACATTAACTACAAATGTCAAAGTCCGGTTACTAACCAAAGACATTATGATAAACTTACTAAGTAGACTGTGCACTGTGTCGGTGCCGAGTGAGAACCACTCGCAGTGTCTATCCTTTTCCTTTTCTCTCCTCCAAATTTGACAGTAAAGTCTTGTTAGAAAGGTAAAACGTCTTTGTAACGAACTCAAACCACAGAACATAAAGACATAAGCCTGATAGCGACTGGTGATTATGAAGAACGCCAATAGCCCTGCTGATCATATTTGTATGATCAGAGAAATTTTGTATGTATAGGAACCTTCTGCATAGCCACCACGTGGCACTTTCCAAACGAACGGGGGGCAAACGCCCCGGGCGGCAGTTTCCGAAGGGCACCATAATCATCAAATATTTTGGTTCACCGTCGATTAGTAGGAATGGCGCCACACAGGCCCACACCACATTAATTTAAGTAATGTATATTTATCTCAAACGTTGGAGAGAAAGGCGCCATTATCAAGTTATTTTCTTGGTAAAAAAAAAATCGTATAACCGTGGCTGAAGCACCGATGTTTTGTAGGTACCTCTACAAGAAGAACGCACAAGAAACTTGTAGGGCTTAATGTTTTCTAGTGATAGTTTAACAATTTTTGTGTGGTTACATATAATACGACCAGCCGATCGCAGAAGTGACAGTGCAAATCATCTGCGAGGTTTCTTACGAAGTACTGTCACAATAAGTCAAGTGGTTCATTAAAACGTGTTGTAGATAATCATCAATTATTTTGCTGAATAGTTGACTTAGCGTTGAGAATTAACTGCCCAAGGTCATTCTTGATCTATGTTTACGATGTCGATACACTAGAAGAGTGACGTCACATTTGTTTTGTTCGAACTGACACAAATAGTTTTTTTTTTATGATAGTGAGTGACAAGACGAGCAAATCAGATGCCTGATGGTGAGCATCATGATTGCCCATATCAGACACAGTGCCACCCAGTGTTTTAACATTCAAAATTCTGCGCGGCACTGTACTGCGCCTGTCACCCTGAGTATATTGCCCTTCAGACCGGTACACAGTAATGTTTGCACATTACTGCTTGGCGGATAAATAACTGGCAAAGGTGTGGTACTTCCCCAGGCGGGCCCGTCATCTGGTTACCATAGTACAGGCTTCTAGTCCAGTTTGGGACCAGATGACCGTGTGTGGAAGTTGTCCCATATATATTATTATGAACAATGATAGATGGCCAAAGAAGAAAATTAATAAACGAAAAAGAGGAAGACCCAAAGAAAGATGGCTAGATGAAATTAAGAAAATAGCTGGCGATGACTGGAATGAGAAAGCTACAGACAGAGATGTTTGGAGGAAAATGGACGAGGCCTTTACTCGATTGAGAGGTCCATAATAAAAATAAATTAAGAATAATAAAACATAACATAACATACATTCACGCCTTTTCCCCGAAGGTGTAGGCAGAGGTGTACCCAGGACTCAGTCCCATAGTAGATACACCCACATTTCGCCAGTATGTTATTGGTCCCATGTAATATGGGGCGAACTTATTGCCATCTACCGGGCACAGTTCCAGACTCCAGGCAGCTATTGAGATAATTCCTAATGGAAAAATCAAAATTTTAACATTGCCTGACCTGGGGATCGAACCAGGGTCCTCTTGTTTGGCAGTCGAGCATGCGCCCACTACGCCACCGAGGCAGTCGAAATTAAGAATAATATATATTAGAATTTTTAAATTGTATGTTATAATATATTTTTTCTAAATTTATGTTATACAACCAAATGTTATAAAAGTTTTGTCAATTAATTCAAAATTAAAACTGTTAATTAAGTTTATTATGGAATGAAATGGCTTTTTATTTTTTTACTAGCCTATACTTTCCCACTGCTGGGCAAAGGCCTCCCCCAAGTCCTTCCATACGTCACGTTCCTGCGCCACCTTCGCCATCTCTTTCTGGGCCGGCCTCGGCGACGATGTCCGTCTTCAGGTGCCCATTCTGTGGTGATCTTTGCCCAGCGGTCAGGATGCATGCGACTAACATGACCCGCCCAATCCCACTTAAGCCTGGCACCCTTTATGCCCACGTCAGTTATGCCTGTCTTAGAGCGCAGTGTGATGTTTCGCACTCGATCCGATCTTTTAACTCCTAAGATGCTACGCTCTATTGCTCTTTGGCAAACCCCGAGGCGGAACTTCGAAATGGCTTTATTACTATTATTTTATTTGTAAGTTAAACCTGTATTAATTGTGGTCTCAATAAAGAGTATTGTATTGTATTGTATTGTAGGTATTATTGCTATATCATGTTGCTTTACATATAAATGAGATGATTTACATTCTCTAGGAAAGTAACTGAATGATATCCTATACTAGTGATGGTAATTATTGCGATTTCACATTAATTTCATAAGCATGCGAATTAATGAGTCTTGGCATGCTAATTGCTATGCTATTGGTTAACTCGATAATTCGCACTTCGCACACACCGCTCTGCTATTAATTTTAACGAATTAAATAGTCATACACGTTCATTCAATATACGATCCTAACTAGAAGCAAATAAAGATAATAGTTGCTTAACCGCGGCTACCAAATTGCTAATAATACTAATAATTTCGCTTAAGCGATGGATTCGCTTTATTCGCATTCACAGAATTTCGCACCGTCTTTTAATTTGCTAAATGCTGATTAAAGACTCGCATGCTAACAATGAATGCTAATGCTATTTAATCCATCACTATCATATACCATATTTTCCTCAATATAGTCAGTTAATGGTTCTTGACACTGAAGAAGTTGACTTGGTCGTAGGGATTGCAATCCCGCAGCTCATCCAATCCCGCGGGATTGTTATGCGGGATTACTCGATCCCGCGGGATCCCGCATCTTCAATATGAAAATATTGCATTTCAAGCGAATATACTGCTTAGTCTATATTTTTTTTTTTTTATGATAGTCAAATCAGATGCCTGATGGTAAGCATCATGATTGCCCATATCAGACACAGTGCCATCCAGTGTTTTATAATTCAAAATACAGCGCGGCACTGCATTGCGCCTGTCACCCTGAGATATTAGTTGTTGAAACTCATCATGCCCAGTAATTTCGCTGGTAACATTGCCCTTCAGACCGGAACACAGTAATATTTACACATTACTGCTTGGCGGATAAATAACTGGCAAAGGTGTGGTACTTCCCCAGGCGGCCCCCTGCAAAAGAGACCTACCACTACAAAAACATATAAATTGTAGTTAATTGTAGTATATTGTAGTTGTAAGTTAGCAGAGCCTATGTTCAGACTCGCCAAATTACGTCGGGCGTGTTGTACCATACGTGATACAAAAGACGTGCCTACACGTGATTCGGATCAAAATATTCCGACTAGTGAACAGTTTGAAATGTGTGTTTATTTATTCAACTCGTTCATATCACAAACTGATGAAATGCAAACAAAATTGACACAAGTAATTAGACATAAGCGCGTTATCGTCACGCAAATGTTTGTAGTGTATACAGGAAACTCGAGTTACTCCACTTCTGATGTCGGCGAGGCCTTGAGTCAATGAACTGGTGTAGACTGTAGACTGACTTTCTTTCATAACTATTTGTCACTTATTATTCCCGGGTCAAGGGCTCGCAGATAGGCTGGCCCCCTGTAACAGAGGACTTAAGAGTCTTAAGGCGCGGTGCAAAGCAAA
Source organism: Hemistola chrysoprasaria (assembly GCA_947063395.1). Classification (NCBI taxonomy): domain Eukaryota; kingdom Metazoa; phylum Arthropoda; class Insecta; order Lepidoptera; family Geometridae; genus Hemistola; species Hemistola chrysoprasaria. The sequence continues at coordinate 4,402,685 of OX346738.1, read as the reverse complement.
TTCGCCGTCTCGCTCACACGTACCCACATTTTTGAAGTTATAAAACATACTACATGTAATTACGTAAAATAAAGACAACTAGGAACTAGAAAATAACAATACTAAGATTCAGTAAAAAAAATCCAATTTAATCCAAACGAGTTTTCACCGATTTAGGGAGTTAGTTTAACAAATGGTTAACTTAACTGTAACCAACGAACAAAAAACCAACCTGAAAAAACTGAATGGTGTCACTAACAAAAATATTTCCTCTTTGCATGCAATTTCCATCGGTGACTGCCTCGGTGGCGTAGTGGGCGCATGCTCGACTGCCAATCAAGAGGTCCCGGGTTCGATCCCCAGGTCAGGCATAGTGTTAAATATTGGATTTTTCCATTAGGAATTGTCTCAATGCCCTGCAGTCTGGAACTGTGCCCGGTAGATGGCAATAGGCTCGCCCCCTATTACATGGGACCAATAACATACTGGCGAAATGTGGGTGTATCTACTATGGGACTGAGTCCTGGGTACACCTCTGCCTACCCCTTCGGGAAAAAGGCGTGAATGTATGTTATGTTATGCATGCAATTTTGCGGGCGGGAGGGCGGTGCACTGTGCATGTTGTTTTGACACTAAAAATCTGAACTAAAAACTAAATATTCTTGTTTCAGAAGTTTAAAAAACCGAGCCTTAGGGCCGGTTTTTTGATCACTGGTTAAGACGACCAATGGTTAATATTTTTGACAAATACTTAAAATTCGGCAAAAATCGTATTTTCATCCCTAGTTAACTATTTTTTCCAAAAGAATTATGACCATTGGTTAGGGATTCCACAATAGTTAGTTTAACAAATGGTTAACTTAACTGTAACCAACGAACAAAAACCCGGCCCTTAGGCTGGGTTTTTTGATCACTAGTTAAGTCGACCAATGGTTAAATTTTTTGACAAATAGTTAAAATTCGACAAAATTCGTTTTTACATCCCCGGTTAACTATTTTTTTCCACACGATTTAACCATTGGTTAGAAATTTAACTATAGTTAATTTAACAAATGGTTAACTTAACTGTAACCAACGAACAAAAACCCGGCCCTTAGTGAAGAGTTTCAAAAATGATATGGACATAGTTATGGTATATATATATACTTTCTTTTTTCTCCGCTCTGTAGGCTGGTACGGGATAACTTATTTCAAACGGCAACCAGCCTTCCGGAGCGCGCTCGTCTCCTTGCCGCTGTGGAGTGGGAATCCGGGCAGTGGCTCCAAGCTCTGCCTTCCATATCGCTCGGCACACTACTAGATAACTCCACATTCCGCCTGTCTGTCGCTCTTCGCCTGGGAGTGACCTGTTTTGCCAGACATCGCTGTCGCTGTGGTGACCCAGTTGACCCGCTGGGTCATCACGGATTATCCTGCGGCAGAAGCGCAGGGCGTGCCCCTCGCCATGCCAGCCTTAATGATGTCATCCGTCGGGCCCTAGCCAGGGTGGTTGCACCGGCCGTTTTAGAATCGACCGGCCTCGCCCGTGACGATGGTAAGAGGCCCGACGGCATGACCCTCGTGCCATGGAGGATGGGACGGCCCCTAGTTTGGGACGCGACATGTGCCGACACTCTGGCGCAGTCCCACCTTCGTGGCACCGCAGTAAAAGCTGGCTCTGCCGCCAATTCGGCTGAGTCCCTCAAGCGACGCAAATATACTAATATAAATAGTGGATGTATATTTGAGCCGTTTGGGGTTGCGACTCTAGGACCCTGGGGGGAAAGCGCCCATAGGGTCTTTAAAGAGTGCAGCCGGAGATTGGTAGAGCTGACACGTGACCAGAGGGCTGGCTCATATCTAGCACAGCGGATCAGCATTGCCATACAACGTGGCAATGCTGCCAGCCTTCTGGGCACGCTACCAATCGACGGCGATTTTGGTCAAATATTTTATTTATAGTTTGTTTTTACGTCTAGTTTTAAATTTTAGTTTTTAATGTTTACTTTTAAGTTAGGTAGTTTAATTGTTTCTAGTTATTTATTTAAATTAATTCTATTGAATAAACAATTATTTTGTTTAATTCATCTTCAAAATATCTAACTAATATAATCTTAAATCTCAGTACAATGTACAATGGTAAACAAAATACTAGCGAGTTCTAACTCGACTCCAGCGCCATCTAGATGGCACAAAAAAACAGCGCTAGCACTGTTTTTTTGTGTGTATGTTTGTTCCGTTTTCACGCTAAAACTACTGAACCGATTGGGCTGAAGAGTGTGTCGATAGTTTAGACGCTGGAATAACACATAGGGTACTTATTATCCCGATATTCCCACGGGAACGAAGACTACGCGGGTGAAACCGAGGGGCACAGCAAGGTACAATCAAAATTATATCAAATTGGTGCAATTCAACGTCACTGCAAATAATAAAAATAACAAATTTAACCAGCAAAATTACTGGGCATGACGAGATTAAATAACTCATATCTCAGGGTGACAGGTGCAGTGCAGTGCCGCGCAGAATTTTGAACTTTAAAACACTGGGTGGCAATGTGTCTGATATGAGCAATCATGATGCTTACCATCAGGCACCTGATTAACTCATGCTGTCACTCACTATCATAAAAAAAAATTTGGTTTACTATATTGTTTGGAAGGAATACAAAACATCGATTTGGTAAATTTTCCATAGGATTGTGTCAAACTGATGTCCCCTTTCCTGATAAACATTACTGACTAAGTCTGGGTGTACAACATCCAATTATTAACAATAACAATTCCGTGTACAAACGCCCTTACGGCCTATTATTCTGAGAACGTCTTTCATAAAGCTATCAAGACAATGAAACGTGATGCAAACATTCCATGGTTGACCCCATAAAGGCGGCTGTGACGTCATTACCTTATCAAGTGGAGTCCATTTAAGAGCTATCGGGGAAGCACGAATCACGTAATGCTAAGATCTAGAAACCTACATAATATATAATATACAGTTGGTACTAGTTTAAGAGAACCGGCTTTGCCCGCTCGCTATGGGAGTTTTATACCAAAAATTTGGCGCCCGTTTTGGACCCCTTAGAATATGAATTTTTAAAAATCCTTTCTTAGCACACGTCCAGACAACGAAATCTCATATAGCCTATGTCACTCACACTGAATTAAGCTATCCATAAGTGAAAGAATTTTTTAAATCGGTCCAGTAGTTTCGGAGCCTATTCGTTACAAACAAAAAAACAAAGATTCTCTCTTTATAATATTAGTATAGATAATATAGTGATGATAACTGTCGAATCCAACTAGGCTGGGCAGCGTTCGAAAGCTACGAAATGTCTTCTCGTCCAAAATACCTCAGTGCCTCAAGTCCAAGGTCTTCGACCAGTGTGTGTTACCAGAGACTTGCCGAGACTTCTGGATTTCTCTGTGAGATCGCATCAGAAATGAGGAGATCCGTAGACGAACGAAAGTTAGCGACATAGCGCAGCGGATTAGCAAGTTGAAGTGGCAATGGGCAGGGAACATAGCACGTAGAACTGATTATATTTTAGTCTAAATTGTTTATAATTTGGAGTTATATTTGAAAATATAATAGAAGTCCAAAGTACTTCTATTTTGGATTGAAATATAATTAGAATCCTAGATAACTAGTGTCTCATTCCGAATAACGTCATTAAATGTTGGAAATATGCTCTGATTTCAAATGATTTGACTATTACGTTTGTATGGGGAGTTTTCCGGTCGCCGCCTCCTTAAAGTGCACAAAGAGCCCGCATCAATGGACCATTGTCGTCAATTAGTCCGCGGATGCTAGCAACCGGTCAATTGTACCGAGTGGCGCCTACCAATCATACTTTACCATTATTGACCATTGAAAAATAGATGCATGCTCACAGATAAATTATCAACCGTAGCGTCCGTGGTCCAGCGGGAATATCATCATCATCATCATTATCATCTCAGCCACAGGACGTCCACTGCTGACCATAGGCCTTCCCCATAGATTTCCATTCAGTCCGGTTGTAAGCGGCCCGTCTCTATCGTGTTCCTGCCGTCTTTATCAGATCGTCTGTCCACCTTGTGGGTGGACGTTCTACGCTGCGCTTGCCGGTCCGTGGTCTCCATTCGAGAACTTTGCAGCCCCATCGGCCATCAGTTCTACGTGCTATGTGCCCTGCCCATTGCCACTTCAACTTACTAATCCGCTGCGGGAATATGCCCGGCTTTAAATCCGGAATCGAATCGAATCTCACCATGTGGACTTTTCGCCTGGGCGCTACCGTATGTCACGTTAAACTGAAGTTCCGTAAATAGTTTCCTATAAGATATGTAGGGGGCAGTCGTTAGCTCATGTCGGAGCCGCGGAGGAATCTTGTCGACCTGAAACTGTGACAATATGGGTTGTCCACATAACACATATGAATTGACTCGAGCAGCCCTTAATTGGAGTAACCCGTTCTGTTAGAATAATAAAAATAATTGGAATGTATACACATTCAAATTATTTTTATTATTATCAACGTATTTATCACTGTCTCCTTGGTACTAAGTCATTCGCACATAATCGATACGTGGACGTCGAACATCACGCCTTTTTCCTGAAGGGGTGTTCCTTTTTTATGATAGTTAGTGACAAGACGAGCTAATCAGGTGCCTCATGGTAAGCATCATGATTGCCCATATCAGACACAGTGCCACCCAGTGTTTTTAAATTCAAAATTCTGCGCGGCACTACACTGCGTCTGTCACCCTGAGATATATAGTTGTTGAAACTCGTCAAGCCCAGTAATTTCGCTAGTAGCTTTGCCCTTCAGACCGTAACACACTAATGTTTACACATTACTGCTTGGCGGATGAATAACTGGCAAAGGTGTGGTACTTCCCCAGGCGGGCCCCTGCAAAAGAGGCTTACCACTACAAAAAACCCAGGACTCAGTCCCATAGTAGGCACACCCACATTTCGCCAGTATGTTATTGGTCCTGTGTAGAATGGACAGTGTCCATTCTATACGTAGTATTATTATCTGTTCTGTGCTCTGGGTTATATCGACATAACTCATTTCTCCTTATCGTTTGTTTTGGTAGGTATTATCAATACCACTATCTATACTATTATATAAAGAGAGAAAGTGATTCACTGACTGACTCATCAACCCAGAGCCAAAACTACTGGACCGATTATGATGAAATTTTGACAATAGATTATTTTTACAGTCTAGACAAGTAATAAGAAAGGATTTTTCAAAATTTTACCCCTAAGTGTATTAAATAGGGGTTGAAAGTTTGTGTGGAGTAGACTTCATTTTTCAGCCGATTAATTTCAAATTTTGTAGAAAATTTCTAAAATGAAAATAATTAAACACGTGTTTCAGCGTTTTCAAAAATTTCAGCCCTTTTGTGTAAAAATACAGTATTAAAGTTTCTTATGAATATTTTAGTTCCAACAATGCTTACTAGATGGCGCTACAGAAAAATTTCAATATTTTCTTGCAAGACATAACGATGGCGTTCTGTAAATAATTAAAACGCAAAACTATAAATAATTTCTGTAAATAAGAAAAACAAAAACATACATTCACGCCCTTTTTCCCGAAGGGGTAGACAGAGGTGTACCCAGGACTCAGTGCCACAGTAGATACACCCACATTTCGCCAGTATGATATTGGTCCCATGTAATAGGGGACGAGCCTATTGCCATCTACCGGGCACAGTTCCAGACTCCAGGCAGTTATTGAGATAATTCCTAATGGAAAAATTCTATATTTATCACTTTGCCTGACCTGGCTTTCGAACCCGGGACCTCTTGATTGGCAATCGAGCTTGCGCCATCTACGCCATAGAGGCAGTCGCTTATGATTTCGCTTCTCTTTATCATAGCTCTATTAAACTGGGTTGCAACAACATCGAATTATGAATGCTCTTCTTACTGTTTTCACTGTTTCCGTAATCCGTATATGTCTCCAGATTATTCAATCTATTACCAATACCAATATCATAGTATAAAGTGAGAAACTTTGTCTTTTATTTGCAACGAATAGGTTCCGAAACTACTGGACCGATTTAAAAAATCTTTTTCTTATGGAGAGCTTAATTCAGTGTGAGTGACATAGGCTATATTACGAGGTTTTGAAAAATATTAGGGATCCGCAAGAAATCTGCAATATTGTGAACTAAGGTGTCACATAATTACCAAATATATTCATTAACTTGCGTGCGCTGTGAAATCTATTAAAGGTAGAATAATATAATGTACTAGGGGTTTGTAGTACTTACTAATATTTACAAAATAGTCCACGGACATTAGGTATATCCGTCTATTTTGGTTTAGACACAATAATCGAAACAGTCATTATATGCATTATATGCATGCGCTGTGAAAAGTATTGGTGGTAGAATAAAGTAATGTACTAGGGGTTTGCAGTACTTACCAATATGTACAAAATTATATCCATTACACACCATTAAATTATATCCATCTATTTTGGTTTAGTCACAATAATCGAAGCAGTCATTAACTTTCATGCGCTGGGAAATCTATTTGTGGTAGAATAAAGTAATGTACTAGGGGTTTGTAGTATTTACCAATATCTACAAAATAGTCAACGGACATTATATTCATCTATTTTGGTTTAGTCACAATTATCGAACAGTCATTATATGCATGCGGTGAAAACTATTCATGGTAGAATAAAGTAATGTTCTAGGGCTAGGGGTTTGTAGTAATTATCACTATCTACAAAAATTAGTCCACGGACATTAGATCAGTCTGTTTTGGTTTAGTCACAATAATCGAAGAAGTCATTATTTTTATGCGGTATTAAAATTAATGGTGGTAGAAATAATGTACTAGGGGTTTGTAGTACTTATATATCATCAAAATAGGCCTCGGAAATTATTTCCATCTGTTAAGGTTTGGTCACTGTAACAGAAATAGTCATTAATTTGCGTGCGCTGCGTAAACCATTAGGGTTATACCTATAAAAATACAATGTATCACAAATTTACTCCTGTTAAAACGTTCACTTCTACTTCTCCCGTGCGAAGCCGGGGCGGGCCACTAGTATATTATAAAATTCTAAATGACTAGAATCTTTAAACTTGGAATGTAGGTTCGTTTTGTGATCTGGACGTGTACAAAGAAAGAATTTAAAGTAAATCTATTGTCACATTTTATTAATTTCATTTTCGTTAGAAACATAATAATATAATGGAGTTGTTTGATCTGTTGCCGGCATCGCTTTTTTATCACCGCACAACCCGTCACCGTAACAAAGCCCATCACATTTTCAGACGAGGGGGGCTATTGGCGTTCTTTATAGTCACTATCAGGCTTGAGTCTTAATGTTCTGTAGCTTGAGTTAGTAACAAAGACGTTTTACCCGTCTAACAAGTCTGTGCACTACCAAATTTGGAAGAGAGAAAAGGAAAAGGATAGACACTGCGAGTGGTTCTCACTCGGGACCGACACAGTGCATAGTCTACTTAGTAAGTTTATCATAATGTCTTTGGTTAGTAACCTGACTTTGACATTTGTAGTTAATGTCAAATCAAGATATTAGTCACTAAAGTGATAGTCACCAAGAACGCCAATAGCCCCCCTGGAGTTCCCACAGATCACGCTTTTCGCGCTCTTTTTTACCACGAACCTTCAAGATGTGGTACAACCTTCCTCCATGCGTATTTCCGCAGACATACAACATGACTTCCTTCAAAAAGGGTATTAATAAATTCTTTAAGGGTCGGCAACGCACCGACAACACTTCCGGTGTTGCAGGTGTCAATAGGCGACGGTAACTGCTTTACATCAGGCAGGCCGTCCGCTTGTTTGCCACTCATCGCATAAAAAAAACATTTCTTAATAATGAAACACGTATTTGAGAATCTTACTTATTAATATAAATCTATATAAGAATATATTTCTGTTATTTAATAGGCCAAGTCAAAAGTACCTACAACCGACTAGCATGTATGAAAAATGTCATGAATGTGAACGAAGCGAAAGTTGTATGTCAGGATCGTAGCGAGTGGAGGGAAATAGTCTCTGCTTACCCCATCGGGAACAAGGCGTGACTGTATGTATGTATGTATATTTTGTAGTGGTAGGCCTCTGTTGCAGGGGGCCGCCTGGGGAAGTACCACACCTTTGCCAGTTATTCATCCGCCAAGCAGTAATGTGCAAACATTACTGTGTTCCGGTATGAAGGGCAATGTTACCAGCGAAATTACTGAGCATGATGAGTCTCAACAGCTAATATCTCAGGGTGACAGGCGCAGTGCAGTGCCGCGCAGAATTTTGAATTTTAAAACACTGGGTGTCACTGTGTCTGATATGGGCAATCATGATGCTTACCATCAGGCATCTGATTTGCTCGTCTTGTCACTCGCTATCATAAAAAAAAATGTATTTAATAGTTACAGAACCGATATTGAGCGGACGAAGCCGCTGGATTTACATTAGTATAGTCCTATAATTACAGTATCTATATTAATTGTTCCTATCTGAACACGGCCACGCCCACAGGCGGGATGGCCTGACAAATGATAGATACAGTTTGACCATGAAAAGTATTATCATAGGTAGGAGACTAATCAAAGTAGATTTTGAAATATAAATAATAATAATATGGGACAACTTCCACACACGGTCATCTGGTCCCAAACTAGGCTAGAAGCCTGTACTATGGTAACCAGATGACTTATATACATACTTAAATAAGCTTTTAACACACAGGGACAGATCAAACAGACATGTTCACAAATGTTTGACCTGACCGGGGATCGAACCCGGGGCCTGCGGCACATAGCAGACACGCAGACACATTAAACTTATAGCACCATTCCTTTTTCGTTCAGGGGTAACAATACCATCTGCTGTAAGCTGTATAATGCGATGTAACCTTCGTTAGACAGCCATGACCATGATTAGGTACATCTACATACATACGTTGCTACTTTTCACCGTAGAGCATCTAAAACTAGAGTTGTCTAGGCGTGGAGGGGAAGAGAGGGGGCCTTTGCCGAGGTATATGAACCATGGTATATGAACTGAGATACACTTTTTTTAATGCTTCAATTTCTGCTTATGAAATGCCTGCTAAATGCTACATGTCGCCAGTATGATATTATGGTCCCATGTAATAGGGGGGAGCTTATTGCTATCTACCGGGCACAGTTCCAGACTCCAGCTTTTCATTAAGATGATTCCTAATGGAAAAATCCATTACTAAGCACTTTGCCTAACTTGGGGATCGAAAACGGAAACTCGTGATAGGCCGCTACGCCACCGAGGCAGAAAACATTCGATGCCACATTATTCGACGCTGCAAACTTTCGATGAGTGACATTTATTGCAAAAGTTGAAACTTCCAGTGATCTATCCTCTAAGCTTTTGCAAATAATATGTCGTGACTGTGTGACCATTTCTGTTGCGAGTGACCGCATAAGGCTGACAATTGTTTATCACCATTGACCCATATGGACTTATCTTTTAATGGCTCTGACATAAGGCTCGGTTCACTTGGCGTGCGTTACCAAGCGCGGCGCGGTGCATTGAGGCGTTCACGTGACGTGTATCATTGGTCACAGATTACTAAAGATACTAAGTAACAATACAAAGACAAGTCGAACCGTCTCGCACCCGCGTTGTTGTGTAGGTAAATTTTTTTTTTCATGAAAGTGAGTGACAAGACGAGCAAATCAGGTGCCTGATGGTAAGCATCATGATTGCCCATAACAGACACAGTGCCACTCAGTGTTTTAAACTTCAACATTCTGCGCGGCACTGCACTGCGCCTGTCACCCTGAGATATTGGTTGGTGATTCTCGTCATGCCCAGTAATTTCGCTGGTAACATTGCCCTTCATACCGTAACACAGTAATGTTTGCACATTACTGCTTGGCGGATGAATAACTGGCAAAGGTGTGGTACTTCCCCAGGTGGGCCCCTGCAAAAGAGGCCTACCACTACAAAAACCATCAGGTTGACACATTTGGTACACCTCTTTGTAAACCCTTGCAAAATAATAATAGGTACGTGTACATGTCCTACTAATAATAAATGTGAAAGTTTGTGAGGATGAATGGATGGATAGGTGGATGGATGTTTGTTACTCCTTCAAGCCAAAACTACTGAACCGATTGGGCTGAAATTTGGTATGTAGGTAGCTTAGACCCTGGAATGACACATAGGGTACTTTATTTCCCAATATTACAACAACATACATTCACGCCTTTTTTCCCGAAGGGGTAGGTAGAGATGTACCCAGGACTCAGTCCCATGTAGATACACCCACATTTCGCCAGTATGTTATTGGTCCCATGTAATCGGGGGCGAGCATATTGCCATTTACCGGGCACAGTTCCAGACTCCAGGCAGTTATTGAGATAATTCCTAAGGGAAAAACCCAATATTTAACACTGCCTGACCTGGGGATCGAACCCGGGACCTCTTGATTGGCAGTCGAGCATGCGCCCTCTACGCCACGGAGGCAGTCTTCCCAATATTAGGTTTAAAGATATTTATTTATCAAAAAGACAGAAGTCACTTACATGAGAAAATAATTAATGTGTAAAACTAAATATGTGGGTAGTCGGCCGATCTTAAATTAAGTAATTATGGTGTTATTTTTCTCTTAAATAGGTAAACTCAAACTCAAACTCAAACAGATTTATTCAAATAGGTCATAATCTGACACTTTTGCACGTCAATAAAGATAAACAGTACTGAGTCTACCGTGCGTTCGGAAAGTTCGGTAAATAATAATAGTACATCGTATTTCATTACTCGTAACAAATTTTGGAAGCGAGTTATTAAACTTTTATGATATTAAATACACTTATTAAAAATAATTGTTTACGACATATTCTGCTAGTTTTTAATTTTATATTCCCACGGGAACGAAGACTGCGTGTGTGAAACCGCGAGGCGCAGTTAGTACTTTATATATTTAATTTAATATGATACAACCAGCCCAAGGTCGACGACCTTGTTATACATTATATTACTACTACAAACCTGATTGGAACGGGATTGTAGCTCCTATTAATGCTATATCTCAAATCTTTGTAAAATGTAAAAAAAATTACGGGCGTAACTCAAGAGAGTACGCGGCCTTCTAGGAATATGACGCAATCCTATGAAAATTTTACCAAATCGATGTTTCGTATTCCCCTGTTTCCTCCCGAATATAATTAACCTTTCTATAAATTTATATCCTGATATTTTTATGGTGAAGTAACCTATGTCCCTGTCATTTTAATTTTTCTTGTAAACCCTTGGTTTTTTCATAGTGAACTTCCAAACATCGCAGTTTTACTCGCGTGATTGGACGTACACTACAAAAAAATTTAGAGTTTATACACAAAATAAAATGATAGGGACAAAGTTTACTTCATCTTTAAAATATCAGGTTATAAATAGTATATCAAATAGGTTTACTGTATCGGAAGAAACAGGGGAATACAAAACATCGAGTTGGTAGTTTTTCTGATGATGCGTCGTGTAGACGTATCGATATATGAATGGTGTCACCACAGATCAGGATGAAAGAGCATCTCCTCTGTGGGTGTCACTAACTAAAATAAAACCTAATAGCATTTCCTCTTTGCATGCAATTTTGCGGTGCCAGTGCACCGCCCTCCCGTTGTTTTTGACACTAAAAATCGGAACTAAAAACTAAAGATTCTTGTTCCAGAAGTCAACAATTATAACGTCATTTTTGGATAGCTGCAAGCCATTGTTTAAGAAGTGTTGTATCCTTCCACTCCCGTGCATGTACATCAAAGATATATGTATATTTGTTCGAACCCATCCAAATTATTTTATAAAACGTAGTGACATTATACAAAGGCAAAAGAGATCTAGATTTAAAAACTTGCTTTTTCAGCCCACTTGTCATAGATATATTTATAAAAGAAACGTATTTAATATGTGCATTACAATTTACAATAAATTACCCGAGGACATTAAGATTTTCACCCGAGGACATTAAGATTTTAAAGGAAAATAAGTTTAAATTTAATCTATATAAGTGGCTACTACATAAATGTTTTTATAGTGTACAGGAATATATAAATTTGAAATAGACTAAACGAAATGTATATTATGTAATCTTTCTGACATTAATATATATTTTTTTAATGATAATTGACATAGGAATAATTAATAATATCATGACTGAAATATTTGCACGCCTGCTTGCAGACTGAATGCACTGACTTTTAGTTATTTAAGATCCTATTTTATAATGTATATGTGTATTCTGGCAAAATAAAATATTTGATTTGATTTGATTTGATTTGATTTGAACGTATAATGTAACTATTGGCGGTTTATCTCTAATCTCTTCCAGACAGCCGTGCAGGGAGAGGAGAGTACAGTAAATCACATTTGGTCGGTGGTGTGACAGAAATAACTGGCGAAGTGTAGCTGCATTTCCGTCAAACCCTTCGGAGAACAAAGCCTGATGTTATGTAGTTACTAGTGGGTACCTGGGAAATGGGGACAGTTGGGAATGACCCGCATTAATTGTGATATCATAGACAATGATGGACACACCTTCGCCACGTATTTCGTGATAATTAATGATAATATCACAGAATTATCTATGTACTAGCTGTGACCCGCGGTTTCACCCGCGTAGTCTTCGTTCCCGTGGGAATATCGGGATAAAAAGTACCCTATGTGTTATTCCAGGGTCTAAGCTACTTACGTACCAAATTTCAGCCCAATCGGTTCAGTAGTTTTGGCGTGAAAGAGTAACAAACATCCATACATACATCCATACTTACAAACTTTCGCCTTTATAATAGTATATATATATATTAGGAAGGATTAGTGTTGAAGCTTCACTTCAATATGTAGTTCCGCAAACCTAAACTAGATGGCGCTACTATTAAGTTAAAACGCGGTTACGTTTGTATTGGAGTATTGGTGATACAGATCTAACATTTCCATATTAAATTGTCTCATGCGAATGCGCTGGTTTTATTTACATCTGTGTCAAGTGTAAACAAGGTCCTAACGATACGGATTAGTGTATATTGGATTGCCTATGGATATTCAGTGTTTATATGGATGGGAGTAAGTCTTAGAAAATAAGTGCGAAAAAAGTAACTTAGTGAATTTGGCCATAGTTAAGACTTAGAATAGTTGCGCGTGCATGCTCGGGGACTTAGAATAATTTAAGAAAAAACGGAGGAACGGGGAATCCATGCCGGATTTTTCTCCGAATAGATACAGTCCCAAACACTTAGAATAATTTGGAACGGATTTTACTGGACTTAGAAAAATTCTCAACAAAATTTGTGGAACATTGAAAAAATATTCTGATTATATAACGAGCTTGATTGCACCCAACTTTAGTCATGGAAGTCGATACCAGAGTCATGGCAGAGCTAAAGCGCCAAATAGAGAAGGGAAGAGTAAACTTTAAAAAGTCGCCAAAGGAACGAGTTACAGAAGCATATGTTATTACAAGATTGGAAGCATTAGAGGTCCTCATTAAGCAATTTACAGAAAAACACGAAGCAATAATTAGCACTTATGATGAGGAGATTCTTAGTGCAAGTTCTTATGTTGCCGAAGATATATTCGACCAAGGTTACGAGACTTACTTGGATTATAAGGGAGAATTAACCCACGTTTTGGCAAAGTTTCAAGCACCGAACCCGTCGACCAGTAACAAATCTACTACGAGGCCCAATAATGAGTCGATGTTAAAACTACCTAAAATATCGATTCCGACATTCAGCGGAGCATACTCACAATGGACATCATTTCGCGATTTATTTGTGTCTTTGGTACATAATAACGCCGCGCTCGATGACGTCCAACGTCTTCATTATTTGAAGACTCAAGTCACTGGGGAAGCTGAGCGTCTGATCAAGCATTTACCTATTACTCAAAACAACTATAGCGTTTGTTGGGATTTGTTACAAAGTCGGTATAATAATAAGAGGTTTATGTCTAATTGTATTTTGAAACGTTTATTTAATCAACGTAGTATGAATGTCGAATCGGCTCATGCAATTAAAGATTTATTAGATACCACGTGTGATTGTTTGCACGAAATGTCAAATTTAGGGATTGAGGTAAAATCATGGGATGTGATTATTATATACATAATCAGTTTGAAGTTGGACGCTGAAACTCGCAAGCAGTGGGAACTGCAGGTTAGTAATTCAGGCGAGGATTTACCGTCTTTTCATCAGTTCCGGGAATTTTTGGAGGCTCGTTTCCGAGCTTTAGAGTTTGTTGAGCCATCCAAAATTAAACCTAGACCGTCCCAGAATTCTGTGCATTCTAATAAAGTAATGCACGCCGTCTCTAATGATGTTTGTCCGCACTGTAGCGAACCTCATAAATTGTACCATTGTAAGAAATTTAGCAATGAGGTCGCACAAACACGTCGGGATTTAGCGAAATCTTTAAATGTGTGTTTTAATTGTTTAGGCTGCAACCATGGGAGCAAGCAATGTCGTATTTCAACCAAATGTCGGATATGCCACAAAAAGCATCACACTTTATTACACCCCCCTAAGGACGAGACTATAGTTGCGGCGGGAGTCCCTACCGGAACTACAGGTCAGGATAAAATTCCAGAGGAAGACGCAGACAAGCATGAGATCAACCCTATACATACTCATTTTTCATCAGGAAATGTCAACGCGCAGACATTATTAGCCACAGCTCTTGTCAAAGCTGAGTCGAAAAATGGTCATCCTCAAGTATTACGGGCCCTTTTAGACCAAGGGTCACAGGCCTCCTTCATATCCGAGGCCGCGGTTCAACTGTTAAGGTTGCAAAAAATTAGTGCCAAAAGTTACATATCAGGAATAGGTGGTGGTACAAGCGATCTGACCTCCAAGTATACGGTCATGGTAAATATACAATCGCTCCACGACCCGACTTTCAATTTACGAGTGAAAGCCCATGTACTTAAAACTGTCACGTCGGTCTTGCCAGAGAAAACATTCTCGGTACAGAATTGGCCAGAAATTACATATCTAGCGCTAGCTGATCCGCAATACAATACGCCAAATAGGATTGACATCTTATTAGGCTCCGAAGTGTATTGTAGCATCCTGAAGGAAGGATTAGTAAAGAACCCTTCTTGTTCCATGATAGCACAGGATACTTACCTCGGATGGGTGTTGTCGGGGCAAATCAGCAGTCAATCTCCGCTCACCAGAAATCTTCTGTGTATGCACGTCCAAGTCGATGAGGCGGACATCTTGAAACAATTTTGGGAATTAGAAAAGGAGCCAAATTTACAAGGAAAAATACTCACCCCAGAAGAGGAAGCTTGTGAAGCACACTTCGCGAAGACGTTTCGTAGAGATGAGGATGGGCGATACGTCGTCGAACTGCCGTTCCGGACCCAGGAGCCACAGTGTCAGTACGGAAGAACTCGAGACATAGCTGTGAAAAGGTTATGCAGCCTAGAAAAGCGGTTAAGACAAAAGCCTGAGCTACAAAAGCAATATTCTGAAGTTATGTCTGAGTACCTACAGCTAGGCCACATGGAGGTGGTCCCCAAAGCAAGCGAAGGAAGTCATGAACAAGCAGGTAAATTTTGGTTACCTCATCACGCGGTAGTCAGAGCCGACAAGTCGACTACGAAAACCAGGGTGGTATTCAATGCATCGAGCAAGGGGACGAACGGGGTCTCTTTGAACGACACCTTAATGGTAGGGCCTACCCTGCAACCTGATTTGCGTCACATCGTGATGCGTTGGAGAACGTATCCGATCTGTCTTACGGCCGATATCATCAAAATGTATCGGCAAATTAAAGTGGCCGACAAGCATGTAGATTTCCAGAGAATTGTTTGGAGAAACGTAGAGTCTGAAATACAAGATCATCGGTTATTACGAGTAACATTTGGAACAGCGTGTGCACCCTACCTTGCAGTCAAAGTGTTGCAGCAAACTGCTGTTGACGAAGGTCAGGAGTATCCATTGGCAGCCGATAGAGTGCGCACCGACTTTTTTATGGACGATTTAATGACGGGTTCAGAAACAGAAGCAGAAGCCGTCAAATTATATGAAGAAATGAACGAATTGTTAGCGAAGGGATGCTTTACATTACAAAAATGGTCTAGTAATAAAATAGAGCTACTGGATAAGTTAAAGATGGAGACCGGTAAAGATTTAGAAATTAAAATAGATGAAGTAACCAAAATATTAGGACTTACCTGGAACCGGCGTAGTGATGACTTTGATTACACCGTGAAGTTGTCACCCCAAGTCGCCGCAGACACAGCCACCCCTGAGATCACCACCGCTGCCACCGCTTCTGCTGCTGCAGGTGCCGCCGCTGCTGCTGCCGCCGCCGCCGTACCTGAAACAAAAAGAAAAATCATCGCGGAAATCTCTCGGCTTTTTGACCCCTTAGGGTGGATAGCTCCTTGTATAATTACCGCCAAGGTATTTATACAGAAACTATGGATAGCCGGCTTAAATTGGGATGATAACTTACCCGAACATCTACTCCAGGAATGGTCTAACTATCGCACGGAACTCTCCAGTCTTGTTCACTTTCACATCCCTCGCTGGTTGAGATGCAGAAGGGACGATATCAGCGTTGAATTGCACGGTTTCAGTGATGCATCTAATGTAGCTTATGCTGCAGTTGTTTACATGCGCGTCGTGGACCGTAGCGGTAAGATTCACAGTAACATAGTAACTGCTAAAACAAAAGTAGCTCCTATAAAACAAATTTCGATACCCAGGTTGGAGTTATGCGGGGCGGTGCTGGTCACCAAACTGTTGGAGGAAGTAGCTGGAGTTCTAGACATCCCTAAGTCAAGCCTACATGCGTGGACGGACTCCACGGTCGTGCTCGCTTGGTTGAGCGACCACCCAAGCCGCTGGAAGACTTTTATTGCAAATCGAACATCGGAAATACTTACCCGTATAGATTCTTCACAGTGGTCCTATGTCCGGTCAAAGGATAACCCAGCTGATGGTGCATCGCGAGGTCTCACGCCGTCCGAGTTGGCGAACAGTTGTCTGTGGAAGGAAGGTCCGACATGGTTAAAGGATGCTACCATTGACTACAAGCGACCAGACTCCATACTTACCAGAACAGAATTAGAAATGAAGGTAATCAAAGCACATGTCACTTACCAAGAAGAAGCTGACGTACCTTGGACGAAGTTCTCGACATTACAAAAGCTTGTCAGGGTAATAGCTTATTGCAGAAGATTTCTTCTATTGAGAGCTCCCCAAACCGCAAGACTTAAGGCTATACCGTATCTCACTGCTGCAGAATTGAAAGAGGCTCTAAAGTGTTGTATACGACATTTTCAGGGTCAATTCTACGCAAACGTAATGAAGACTCTCGATCAACGACATGAACTATCTTCGCTCAACCCGTTCATAGACGCTGAGGGTGTGCTGAGAGTTGGGGGTCGAATTGACAATTCGAACCTACCGGAGGAAAGCAAGCATCCCGTAATTATACCAGATAAGTCGTACCTGGCCAACCTCTTAGTTAAAGATGCTCATGAAAAGACTATGCATGGAGGTCAGCAGCTAACTATTACTTACCTCAGGTCCAAGTATTGGATACCAAAAATTAAAAACTTGGTACGAAGTCACATTCATGGGTGTGTACCGTGTATACGCCATGCAGCCGTTACCAGATCTCAATTGATGGGACAGCTGCCGTCATGTCGAGTGACGCCTAACAAGCCGTTTTTATGTTCCGGCGTCGATTACGCAGGCCCGATAAACATTCGGGTCTCAAAGGGTCGTGGGCAGAGATCCTACAAGGGGTACATATGCCTCTTTGTGTGTATGAGCAGTCGCGCAGTACACCTTGAAGCCGTCTCTGACCTGACGACGGAAGGGTTTCTCGCAGCCTTTAAACGATTTGTCGCTAGGCGTGGTCGCTGCAACCAAGTTTGGAGCGACAACGGAACGAATTTTATTGGCGCTTCCAAGGAGCTCAAACAGCTCTTCAACAGCGAACGAGCTTCAATGCTAAGCGAAGTCGCTAATGTATTGGCTAACAACGGGACAGAGTGGAACTTTATACCTCCTCACGCCCCAAATTTCGGCGGACTTTGGGAGGCAGGAATCAAGAGTACCAAGCACCACCTAAAGAGAGTAATAGGCGACTCTACTTTAACATTTGAAGAGATGACCACAGTGTTATCTCAAATTGAGGCCTGCCTCAATTCTCGCCCGTTGTGGCAATTAAGTACCAATTCGGAGGATCCAGTACCTTTGACCCCTGGGCATTTCTTGGTTGGAGAACCATTATTGATTGCTCCCGATGGTTCGTATGAACATGGTCACGTAGGAATTCTTCGTCGCTGGCAATTGACCCAAAGAATGGTCCAACAATTTTGGAAGAAGTGGGCCCAGGAGTACTTGGTAAATTTCTTTCAAAGGTACAAATGGAATAGGAAAACGTCTGAACCCAAGGTGGGAGACGTAGTGTTGGTGAAGGAAGATAACCTTCCCCCAACCAAGTGGCTGTACGGTAGAGTTGTGGACATTCATCCGGGAAAAGATAATATTACTCGGGTAGTTACCTTACGTTATAAAGGGTCTTCGATTAAGCGTCCAACTTCAAAGCTGTGCATGCTACCGGCTAATCCTGATTCTTGTTAAGATGTCATTGATTTTGTGTTAATTAAACTTTATGGTTAGGTTCTGTAGATTGTAATTTGTAACCGTTTTGGTAAATGATTTTGATATGTTGTTTGTTGTACTGTTTATCTTTAGTGTAAGTTGCTAACTAAATATTTGTTTCTCTTTGGTTTGATCCAAAAAAATTATACAGTCCACTTACCCAATTGCTTACTATTGAGAATGTAGTTAGTTAAGTTTATCATTTGTTAGTGGTACAATTTATCTTAGTCCATATCATAATATAATGTTAGTAGTTTTGCTCAGATGAATCAAATTGTATTGTATTTTAGTGCGCCATAACGTATTGTATTTTATTGTCTTTTACACGCTCATGGTGGGCAGAATTATGAAGGACTATATTAGTCCTTGGTGGGCAGGATGTTGAAGCTTCACTTCAATATGTAGTTCCGCAAACCTAAACTAGATGGCGCTACTATTAAGTTAAAACGCGGTTACGTTTGTATTGGAGTATTGGTGATACAGATCTAACATTTCCATATTAAATTGTCTCATGCGAATGCGCTGGTTTTATTTACATCTGTGTCAAGTGTAAACAATTAGGATGTGACGGATAAAAATCGTATTAAAATGTAACTAGCGAACCGGCCCGGCTTCGAACGGGTAGCAGCAATGCATAGTTAAATAGTTAATTTTAAGGCTCAGTGCAAAGCAAATTCGCCCTCTCGCTCACATTTAAGGCGCAGTTGCAAAGCAAATTCGCCCTCTTGCTCACACATACCCACATTTTGAAAGATATAAAATATACTACATGTAATTACATAAAATAAAGACAACTAAGAACTAGAAAATAATAATACATTTATTCAGTAAAAAATCCAATTGAATCCAAACAAGTTTCCAGTGCCTTTTTATTTTTCTAAGATTTTTTCTTATACACATATGAAATACAAAATATCTTTAAGTAAGGTATTTGAAATATAAAATACAAAATACAGTATTTTAGCTATTTTAAATTGAAATACGAAATACAATACATACAATACGAGCAATACGAAATACAATACGAGCCTACAGACTCCAGGAAGTTATTGAGATAATTCCCAATGGAAAAATCCAATATTTAACATTTTGCCTGACCTGGGGATCGAACCCGGGACCTTTTGATTGGCAGTCGAGGGTGTATTAACTTACAAATTTTTAGATACAATACGAATATGTAAAGATAAATTTCACCCACGGGCGGGATTTGAACCACGCACCCTCCGCCATTCCGCGTGGTGGCACTCTACCACTTGAGCTACCGTGGAGGTACTAGTCGTCGACAAAATTTTTCTATCCCATCTGCCTACCCCGTCTGGGGAAGTACCACACCTTTGCCAGTTATTCATCCGCCAAGCAGTAATGTGCAAATATTACTGTGTTCCGGTCTGAAGGGTAATGTTACCAGCGGAATTACCGGACATGACGAGATTCAACAACTAATATTAGTTGTCAGGGTGACAGGCGCAGTGCAGTGCCGCGCAGAATTTTGAACTTTAAAACACTGGGTGGCACTGTGTCTGATATGGGCAATCATGATACTTACCATCAGACACCTGATTTGCTCGTCTTGTCACTCACTATCATTAAAAAAAAAAAAACTATACGCCTATACGTGTGGCGTGTTTTTATCTATATGTGATGCATTTCACAATCTACCCACCGACCAAGTCTAATGTTACAATTAGAATTCATATCGAAATTGATAAAGGTATCTTTCCGAACGCGCGGTAGACTCATTACTGTTTATCTTCATTGCGTAAAAACGAGATCAGATTGTAACATATTTGAATAAATATTTAACATTTTTTTTCTTTTTTTCGTTCGGTCGTCTGGAAGAAATCGCTTTAAGCGATAAGACCGCCACTTGTACTAGCCTAAGACTATCTGTACCTTCTTTATTTTCATAATATTATGTTCGCTGTAAGGTGTACAATAAAGTGTTTATCTATCTATCTATAAATTAATCGGCGATAATGAAGAGGGCTACTATTTTGTGAACATTATTACGAGTAACATTCCCTACCCGACAATATAGTATAGACAGTGTAAGGTTTTATTTTATACTATGATTTAAATTCATATAAAAACAAAGATAAGTAGGTAATGTAAAAAAAAATAATAGATTAACCCCACAAAAAAAAATCTAAAAATCATCTCGAACAAAACTTTCAAACAAAACCGCATCAAAATCAGTACATTTGTTTAGGAGCGAAGCGAAAGAATTATGGTCAATCGAGGGGCAAGCCTAGTCATAGAATAAATAATAGTACTTACGTAATTACGTAGCTTAGTGAAGAATTAAGGACCTAATTAATTATTTAGTTATTCTGTATAAAATATTCTAAACTTGTTAACCTTTTACGATATATTATTATTCTGTCTAGAAATTATTATTAGTTTTGATTTTTAATTATTATGCCGTTGATATACATAATATAAGTAATAATTTTTGAAATAATATGATTATCTGCTCTCTGCCTCGGTGGCTTAGTGGTCGCATGCGCTACTGCCGATGGGGTACCGGGTTCGATCCCCAGGTCTTGCAGTGTTATTGGATTTTTCCATTAGGAAATTTCTTAGCAGCCGGATTCTGGAACGGTGCCCGGTAGATGACAATAGGCTCGCCCTCTATTACATTGTACTTAAAAATATTACTGGTGAAGTGGTTGTGCCTACTACGGTACTGGCTCCTGGGTACACCTCTGTCTACCCTTTCGGGACAAGGTGTGGTGTTATGTAATGTTACTCTAGGGGGTCACAGTTCAGTTATTAAAAAACATTAAGCACATTTTTCTCTTGTTACAGACTCCAGCCAAACACAAAGACTGAAATATCTACATAGAATTATGTAGCCCATATACATTCCAATAATGAATATTGTTTAACGTCGGCCATCTTGTAAGCCGTCCGCCATCTAGTAAGCTGTCGGCCACCAAGTAAGCTGGCATTTTAAACTGTCGGCCACCCAGTAAGTGTGTATGAAGCCGAGATGGCGACCCCGATCCGGTCGGTGATAGAGGAGCAGGAGGGGGATGACGTTGAAGAGAAGCTGCTCGATGTCAACCAGATGGTGGTCGTTCCCCCCGCGCAGGAAGACGCGCTGCTGTCCGCCAAGTCTTCCAAGAAAGGTAACTTTCATCTACAATAATATCTTCTCTTAATTAACGGGGTGGCGACCGGAGAATTCTCCAGTTCGACACAAAAGAGTAGAAAATAATGGGGGCGCCACTGTCTCTTACTAGAGTAAAAACAATTTAATCAACACATACACTTTAAATTAGTTCCGTTTCTACTCTTTTGTGTCGAGCTATACAAACGTAATAATTAAATCATTTGAAATCAGAGCATATATCAAACATTTAATGAAGTTATTCGGAATGAGACACTAGTTATCTAGGTTCCCAATTATATTTTAGTCTAAAATACTTATAATTTGGAGTTATATTTGAAAATATCTATATTTTGTCCAAAAACACGTATTTTGGATTTTTATCATATTTTAGTCCAAAGTACTTCTATTTTGGGTTGAATTTGTTGGTAAAATCTATATGTTTATTACGTTTGAATGCGCTCATAGGCGATACACACGATAGCTAAGTCGTCAATCAAGTGCCATCAGTCATGAGTGATACTAAGTGGCGGACGACAAATTTATCCTTGAATGACATCAATCAACACAATACACGATGGGTTAGCCATCAATCATATCCGTGACTGTGGCAGAACTGACAGCGAAATCTATCGTGTAGCCTTAAGCAGTTAATAATTTGGCAAATGAGTTTCGCGACAAGCGTTTATAACTACTAACGCCATTTATCCCGTTATTTAGTTACTGTAGAACAGAAAAGAATTTTATTAGTTTATTGCATACCAAATTAAAAATGCAAGAAAAAAATACAAAAATGTCATGGTAAACAACCGGCGCTCTTATCGCATTAAGCAATATCTTACAGACAATACTAGTGTCCGTAATACGTTAATAATTATTTTATTATATTATAATGCTACAAAATTTTATGAAGAATTGTGTGTCATATATTAATTCGCTTTAAATAATAGTTAGCTAGCATAATATGCAATCACGCCTTTTTCCCGAAGGGGTAAGCAGAGGTGTACCCAGGACTCAGTCCCATAGTAGGTACATATTTCGCCATTATTTTATTGGTGTAATCGGGGGCGAGTCTATTGCCATCTACACTTCCAGAATCCAGGCTGTCCCTGTGATAATTAATCCTAAAGAGAAAATCCAATTAACACCGCCTGACCTGGGGATCGAACCCGGGACCTCATGATCTGCAGTCGAGCTTGCACCTACTACGCCACCAAGGCAGTTCGCAACAGGCGTTTATAACTACTAACGCCACAGAACACATATACAAGAAGAAGTCCCACTACGTACTTCAGATTTGCGTACACGAAGCGACGCTAGCGTTACCAACGCTTCGCACTGGAACTATTCAGTAGCGCGGGAGATTTAATATTTCTAACATTAGCTATAGGTACCTACCAATATTATATTTCTATATTTACTTCTATATATGCCTATTCTATATGCCATACGCAAAGGGTAAAAAAAATAAGGGCAGGTATTAGAAGTAGTCTTTATTCAGATGAAAATAAGGTAAATCTTATATTACACATCTTTCTAGAAGGGGTTGGCCGAGGTGTACCCAGAACTCAGTCTCATACTAAGTATACTCCCACATTTCGCCAGTATGTTATTGGTCCTATGTAATAGAAGGCGAGACTATTGCCATTTACCGGGCACAGTTCTAGACTCCAGGTTGTTATTGAGATAATCCCTCACGGAAAAATCCGATATTTAACACCACAGTTTAACACTTTGCCTAACCTAGGCGTCTTTTTCGCACAATCGCAATAATAGAGTCTATGATCTCGTTAGCACAAAAACAAAACTTTCTATAGCACAATTTAACAAATACGAGAAACTTTACAAAACTTATTTCCACTAAAGATGTGCAAAGTGCAAATCAATGAAAAAGTGAAAATCGTAAACAAAAAGCAGCCATTTCTATTATCCGGTTGCCAGATGGCAAAAAAGAAATTCTTCTAACGCTGATTCAAGTAATCATAAGAATCTGAGGTCTAGATTTAACTAATTTGAACTTTTGAAATTTTTGATTTTTATTGTGATAAAATTATTAATAAATTTCATTACTTATTTTTTGAAATAAGTAATGAAATTTATTGTAGTGTTTATTTCTATCTTCCGAATTAATTAAATAATTCCCATAACTTTGAATTCTACTAAAATGTTATATTTTCCTTAGTAGGGTCAGTAAATAGTGCTTTCTCTGTCGTTTGTAGATCTCCGTTTCTTTTTAACATTTCCTTCGCCGTGTTGGCATTGGCCGGGAACTAAGCTGACACCCCCTGACTAACGCCATCTATCCCGTAAATTAGTAACTGTAGTTGTTATTTACTTTTTATTATATTACAACAAAAATTTTATAAGTTTTCTTATGAATCACATAAAATGTGTTTATAACAAATGTAATAATTTGGCAACATTAGGATCAATTTTTTTAATTAAAAATATAGGTACTCTATTAAAAACTGTGGAAAAATTTGTATGATAAAAATGCGGGTACTTTGAAAAAAGTCAAATGTCAATTGTTTGTCAAGACTGTTTTGAAGTTATTTCTTACGAAAAAGTATCTTTTCAAGTGTTCTATCTAGCTGAGTGTTTTATTATGGTTAAACCGAGATACAAACGTTTATGTAAAAGTAAGTAAATAATATTGTTATCAGATATACCATTCATTATAAGTTCCACTACTTTTTTTCGCTGTCTTAACTAGTAAAGTAATAATGTTTTATGTAAATATATAATTTTTAGGAATTCACATAGATTCAGGTTTATCTTGGAAATCCCATATAGAACAAGTTTGTACTAAGCTTAATCAGTTCTCATATGCCCTCTATATGTTACGCAAATTCGCTAACCAAAATGCACTTCTTAATGCATATCATGCCTATGTAGGTTCTACTATTAGATATGGAATTATTTTATGAGGTAACTCGACAGATAAAGAGATGGCCTTCAAAACACAAAAGAAATGTATACGAGCAATCTGCAACCTAAAACAAACCGATTCATGTAGATCACTCTTTCCAAAACTTAAAATCCTTACGCTTCCTTCGATATACATATTGGATTCTGCCCTTCTGGTTAAAAAGAACATAAAATGTTATGATACTCTTAAGACGATACCCAAAGCAAATATAATTTAAGATTAAGAAATAAACTAACCCTTCCAAATTCAACACTATCCATCCACTCAAATAGCCCATATGCAATAATTTACCGAACTCTTTTAAAACCGAACCGAACGATATAATATTCATAAAAAAACTTAAGCAATTATTGATATTTAAAGCATATTATACGGTACAGGAATACCTAAATGATAAAATAATAGTGTAATAAATTTTGCCATATCGGAACATCTCTATCAATCATCATCTCTATTAAGCCCCTCACTCTTGTTACCTTTTATATTGCAAATGCCCAACAGGGTTCTTAGTTAATCATAAGTTTTATTATAGTTGCCGACCATCTGTAACCTGTAATATTAACTAAGAAATGCAAATAAAGTATTGAGTATTGAGTATTGAAAAGCGCAAGACACAAAGATATAATACAGATACCTGAATGTAGAACAAAAGTCCATAGCAAAAGCAATTTCCGCATGAGTGTAAGAATTTATAATAAGCTTCCACTTAATTTCTAGTAAAAGCATTGACAATTATAATATGTTTAAAAATGCCCTATGTAAACTTAATTTCCAAGACGTACTACACAGTTAATGATTTTCTTAATGACAAAAATTTTAAATGAACAGAACCGTGACAATTTGTTATTATTACGAGTACAATATAATTTTGCATGCCTATTTAGATGGAATGTGGAGCACAGGTATTTTTAAGTTTAAGACCTATTTTTTGTACCCATGTTCGCAAATATACGTTTGAGTTGAGTTGTAAAATTGTCCGTGTTGCCAGATGACCGTGTGTGGAAGTTGTCCCATATTATTATCAAGATTTCTTAACATAATATTGTAATTCCTACAATATTAATCCTTAATATTAATAATTGTAAAAACTTTTTGCAAATAAATATTAATCTATATCCATATCTATAGATATACAGAGGAATGTGTTTATTCCATAGATTTTTTAAATTAAATTCTAATATTTCATATTTTTATATTATATAAATTGACATGTGAAATCTTTTAATTAATTAATTATGTACTTATTGTCCAATATTATTACATAAGTTGACATCCTGAATTTCTAAATAATTACTAATTATTAATCACTATGTATATTTGTAAATATTTGCATGACAATTTGGTCGAGTACAGTGGTCTATATACAATAAGCAAGAACATTCTTTAACTGTATAAAGTAATCATTTCATTTATAAAAGAAGCCCCCTTTATAGAAAGAAAGAAAGAAAGAAAAATTTGTTTATTACTCAACCTTAATACGATATTACAATCTTTTAGAACATATACTGGTTGTAGCAATTGGCTTGTGCTCAGCATGTGCTGCGCTCGGCTAACCGTGCACAGCGCTGTTTTTCAGCACGCACCGTCTTATTAAAAATTTTTTTACATCCTTGTGGCATATGCATGCCATGCCAAGCGACTTAATATATTTTTACATAATATTATATTGTCTTAACATATCATCTTTTACATATTATATATATTTTTATGTATCCATACAATGAATATATTTTATTTATTATCACCACCTTACAGTTTATTGCTTTTTGTTTTTGTTCACTTTATGGGATTTATGCTTCAAGGATTTATGGGATAGGCCTATATCCAGCCGTGGACATTCTACGGCTGAGATGATGATGAAGATGATATTATATGAAACATATTCTTGGCTCAACATATCTGGTGGAAAGACAGCTTTATAAATATTATGATGTAACATTATCCCCACATACATTCTCCGCTTGTCGCATTCCATGGTCGTATGTTTACGAATACGAAACAGGACTACCTATTCAGTATTATTTTCAGCATATCTTTGATCAGGTTACTGTCTTGTCTCAGTATTCATTGTATGAATAACTATAGCTGTGCCCCGCGGTTTCACCCGCGTAGTCTTCGTTCCCGTGGGAATATCGGGACAGAAAGTACCCTATGTGTTATTCCAGGGTCTAAACTATCTACATACCAAATTTCAGCTCAATCGGTTCAGTAGTTTTGGCGTGAAAGAGTAACAAACTTTCACATATAAAATATTAGTAGGATAGACTACTTTATTCAGAAGAAACCGGCTCCCTTATTACGAACTGTTATGATATATTTTTCAGTAATAAATTTGTAAGATCAGCGATTATCCCCCGTCGCATCAAAGTGTATAAAAGGGCTCCGCCATGCGGTTTATTAGACAGATACATACAGACAGACGGACACATACTCGGTCCATTGTCCGCGGTAGTCATTTAATTTAAGTGATTTGGTGTTACAGTGAGTTTTTTTTAATAAATCTCTTATGGAGAGTGTGAGTCTTTTTTTAAAAAGGATTTAAGGACGACCCATCATAACAGAACAGCAGTAGAAGTGTGGAAAGCGTTTAACTGCTTAACGTCATTTTTTGTATGCAGTTTGACAGCAAAATTTACTGCTGTTGTTCCGCGATTGCACGTTTGTAATACCACCCCTGGTTTTGTGTTCAAAACATGGATTTGGTAAATCTTCCATAGGATTGTGTCAAATAGCTTAAAAAAATCACGTTTCCTGTAAATAATAAAGCCTAATAAAGTTCGCTATGCTTCACTGATTCAGGCTAATCCCTCTAAACGTTGAAATTATAGTATTCACTTCCATAATTGGCTTGCAGCCAGATGGAAACTAAATATATCTCGTGGGGAGGTCGTGAGGTCGATTCCATCGCTTTGATTTACGGCTGGACCGGATAAATTACTGTTTTGTAATAATTCTTAAATAAAATTTTTAACTGGCAACTCGCCCGTCTTTTAACACCGGTCAGTAGTCAGAGCACAGTTTAATATGATTTTAATAGCAATAACTACAGAATATATAGGAATTGTTTTCATATAACAAATACATTTCATATATGGTTTACGCAGCGCCCGACAGTATAAAGCCCGCAGCCGGCATGATTTTTCCGATTTATTCCGATCCAAAATTGGTAATAGTTTTTAGCGCTCTTTTGTTTATATTCCCAACGAGTACCGATTATTTAGGGGATTGCTCGTCCATTCAAAGTCAAAATACGTAAATACGAAGAAACAGGGAATAATTTTCCACTCAATTGTTGGCTCCGGATCCGGCCCCCATTTGCGTCATCCTAAATATATTTGGTAAATGAAAACCTTACGGTTTCTTCGTATTTATGAAAATTGTAAAAAGTTGTTTTTAGGATATGTCAATGTTTTCTTTAAATTATCTCTTGAAAAAATTAAGCCCTACAAGTTTCTTGTGCGTTCTTCTTGTAGAGGTATCTTTCCGAACGCACGGTAGACTCAGTACTGTTAATCTTCATTCAAAAGTGTCAGATTATGACCTATTTGAATAAATCTGTTTGAGTTTGAGTTTGAAAAAAAAAATTAAAAAAAAAAACATACGGCTTTCATTAACCTAAAAAATGATTTCTCACAAATGGGGGCCAGATCCAGAGCCAACCATAAACAATTGAGTGGAAAAATATTAGGTACCTGTTTCTTCATATTTGTGCATTTTCACTTTGTATGGACAAGCAATTCCCTTAAAATGTTCAATTAAATGTCATAATCTATTCCTTACCAATACCAATCATGAGTTTTCGTACCGTTTCATAGTAGAAACAGCTTATTCATTATATTTTCCTTGATTCAATTTTCTAAACTGCCTTTCTGAACTTTTTTGACTGCATCGATGGCGTAGTGGGCGCTAGCTCGGCCCAGGTTCGATCCCCAGGTCAGGCAAAGTGTTAAATATTGGATTTTTTCCGTTAGGAATTATCTCAATACCTGTCTGGAGTCCGGAACTGTGCCCGGTAGATGGCAATAGGCTCGCCCCCTATTACATGGGACCAATAACATAATTAGTGGCGTAATTACATGATATCAATAACACACTGGCGAAATGTGGGTGTACCTACCATGGGACTGAGTCCTGGGTACACATCTGCTTACCCCTGCGGGAAAAAGTCGTGATTGTATGTATATTTTTTAAATATTTCAGAAACTAGATACCAGGGCATCATAAGGTATGAAGAAGTTGTAGTGTACGAGCTTTTTCGATCTCATCAACGTTCATCGACGTAGTTGAGCCAATCGATTATTTGAATTTTTTTTGATATAAATGGAAAGATCATATTATATAAGTTTTGATTATAAATAAATAAATAAATTATCAGTTATTCATCCGCCAAGCAGTAATGTGCAAACATTACTGCACAATTTGAATTTTAAAACACTTGGTGGCACTGTGTCTGATATAATCAATCATGATGCTTACCATCAGGCACCTGATTTGCTCGTCTTGTCACTCACTACCATAAAAAAACATGTCCATCTGTGCTACCTTGTGATAGTAATGTTGTTCCACAGTAAAGTTGCCAGAGGATGAATGCGGCGCGGTGGGCACCGGCCGGTTCACCATTGGCCCCGCGCCCGAACCGGAGCGCGACTGGGAAATGGTGCCGCCTGATGGAAAGTGGGGCTGGTTCGTGCTTATAGGTAACTGACATTACCTTGTAAAATATAGCTTTATACCTGACAGCTGAACAAAAATCTATTTTTTGGCCATATTTCCGTAATCTTTTGCCGTGGAGTTACTGGCTTTATAATAGTGCTCCACCCTTGGTCCACTCTCTACCCGTGGTTGCCGTAAGAGCCGGCTAAGGATTAACAGATCCAGAGGACGGGCAGCAGCGTCCTCTGCAAAAAACAATCGAACTGCGCTCGACAACCCGCACAACAAGCGTGTCGAGTATTGGCAAAACCCCCCCTTTATGGAGGCTTATGTTCAGTAGTGGATTACCAACGACTGAGATAATAATAATAATAATAAATAAATAATAAATATGGGACAACTTCCACACACGGTCACCTGGTCCCAAACTAGGCTAGAAGCCTGTACTATGGTAACCAGATGACTGATATACATACTTATATAAGCTTATAACACCCTGATGATGATGATGATGAAGTTCTAGGAGTTTATAATTTATATATTTAAGGCGCGGTGCTTTCGTCCTCTCGCTCATATGTACCCACTATTGCATAGCTTCTATCGCGGGCCTTGAGCGTGGAGACCGAATCCAGAAATTTCGTAACGAAAATAACCTAACACCCCCCACTCCGACCGGCACAGCGGTGATACTTTTTAGTTTTGCCATCTATCGATGAATAGCAGAACTTTTAATGACTTTTTTGAAATATCACGCTTTTCTCTTTAGTTCAGCAACTCGCCTCTAGGTGGCATTGGTTGTATCGGCGAATTTGTTTTCTTATCGGTCACCACGCTCAAAAAGTGTAACTTGAATTAATATCAAAGGAAAAAAAAAACAAAGGAAAAAAATACTGCATAATTAAATAAATAATTATAATTGCATAAGTTGATAAAAAATGCTATGCAATAGCTTTACCGCGGCAGTCCCCGAGTGCCACACGTCTTTTTTATTATACTTGAAAATTTGTTTGGATTAAATTGGATTTTTTACTGAAAGTATGTATTGTTATTTTCTAAAAAGAATTTTGCAATCCCTTCTTTTGCAAGTTGACGGGGAAATTCATACCCTTAAGTATTACTATAGCTTTTTTTAACACGTATTTACACAAAGAACTGTAAATTTCAGGTGCGACGGTAGTAAACATACTAATACCCGGTACGATAAAATCGTTTGGTGTTTTAATGGTGGAGTTCAATGAGGTGTTCGAGTCGAGTCCGGCCGCGTCGTCGGGCATCGTGGCCTTGTGCTACTTCTTGTACAGCAGCTTAGGTGAGTGAATCCCGTATTTTTAGGGAAATTACATACATGATTTAGTTGAATTGGTTATGATTGTGAGTGATTTTAATGAACTTGTCTCGGTTCGGAGTGATTTAGGTGAATAAGTCGTGGTTGGGAGTGATTTTAATGAACTTGTCTCGGTTCGGAGTGATTTAGGTGAATAAGTCGTGGTTGGGAGTGATTTTAATGAACTTGTCTCGGTTCGGAGTGATTTAGGTGAATAAGTCGTGGTTGGGAGTGATTTTAATGAACTTGTCTCGGTTCGGAGTGATTTAGGTGAATAAGTCGTGGTTGGGAGTGATTTTAATGAACTTGTCTCGGTTCGGAGTGATTTAGGTGAATACGTCGTGGTTGGGAGTGATTTTAATGAACTTGTCTCGGTTCGGAGTGATTTAGGTGAATAAGTCGTGGTTGGGAGTGATTTTAATGAACTTGTCTCGGTTCGGAGTGATTTAGGTGAATAAGTCGTGGTTGGGAGTGATTTTAATGAACTTGTCTCGGTTCGGAGTGATTTAGGTGAATAAGTCGTGGTTGGGAGTGATTTTAATGAACTTGTCTCCGTTCGGAGTGATTTAGGTGAATAAGTCGTGGTTGGGAGTGATTTTAATGAACTTGTCTCGGTTCGGAGTGATTTAGGTGAATAAGTCGTGGTTGGGAGTGATTTTAGTGAATTTGTTTTGGTTGAGAGTGATTTAGGTGAATTTGTTTTGGTTGAGAGTGATTTAGGTGAATAAGTTAGATTGACATAAAATCTGATTGCCTAAATAG
The DNA here is from genome assembly GCA_947063395.1 of Hemistola chrysoprasaria. NCBI lineage: Eukaryota > Metazoa > Arthropoda > Insecta > Lepidoptera > Geometridae > Hemistola > Hemistola chrysoprasaria. The sequence continues at coordinate 4,371,303 of OX346738.1, read as the reverse complement.
TCAAAAGGTCATTTAGGTTGAAATGACATGAAGGCAGAATGCCAAGTTACCAGATAGTCATCATAGCTGGACGACATAAAAGCAGAATGTGCATGTAGCAAAACGTCTGGAATTTAAAATATCCGTATGATTTGAATACCGGAATAGCCAGAATTCAAAATCATTCATATTTCATTGATCAGGCATGATTTCGATTTTTTGATAACTTGATCGAATGTGTTATGGTCATGTTTCATGAAAATCGGATCAGTCGTTTGAAGATTATCATTATCAGCTTTTTTCTAGTGGCTAAAGGGTGGTCGTGGTTGGGAGTTATTTAGGTCAAGTCTTGGAGTCTGGAACTGTGCCCGGTAATAGGCAATAGGCTCGCCCCCTGTTACATGGGACCAATAACATACTGGCGAAATGTGAGTGTACCCACTATGGGACTGAGTCCTGAGTACACCTCTGCCTACCCTTTCGGGAAAAAGGCGTGATTGTATGTTGTTTTATGTAAAAAATATGCTGTTTTCAGGTCCGTTGTCGTCAATTCTCTCAGTGAAGTGGTCTTATAGAACGGTGACGCTCATAGGAGGCAGTCTCGCAGCGTTTGGAATGATATTCAGCTGCGGAGCGTTCTCGATATCATATCTATATTTTAGGTAAGTTTACATTTTACCAAAATAATGTTTAATTCCGAAAGATATGAACTTGTTTCTCGAAGAAGCTCAGTTGGGTACGCCTACAGGTTTTATGAATGAGACGGGACTTTTTTTTTATGATAGTGAGTGACAAGACGAGCTAATCAGGTGCCTGATGGTAAGCATCATGGTTGCCCATATCAGACACAGTGCCACCCAGTGTTTTATAATTCTAAAATCTGCGCGGCACTGCACTGCGCCTTTCACCCTGAGATATTAGTTGTTGAATCATGCCCAGTAATTTCGCTGGTAACATTGCCCTTCAGACCGGAACACAATAATGTTTGAACATTACTGCTTGGAGGATGAATCGCTTAATCGCGCTAAAAACATTTATTATTTACCTCGACGTTTCGACTGAGTTGCATCAGCTGTGGTCACGAAAAGACAGTCTTCACGTAAAATAAACTGATTGAATTAAATTGAATTGGGGTAACTAAAATGACAGGGACATAGTATACTTCACTATAGAAATATCAGGATATTAGTGATCAGGATTGTTGTGGTAGGTCTCTTTTGCAGGGGGCCGCCTGGGGAAGTACCACACCTTTGCCAGTTTTTCATCTGCCAAGCAGTAATGTGCAAACATTACTGTGTTCCGGTATGAAGGGCAATGTTACCAGTGAAATTACTGGGCATTACGAGATTCAACAACTCATATCTCAGGGTGACAGGCACAGTGCAGTGCCGCGTAGAATTTTGAATTTTAAAACACTGGGTGGCACTGTGTCTGATATGGGCAAACATGATGCTTACCATCAGGCACCTGATTTGCTCGTCTTGTCATACACTAAAATAAAAAATAAAAAATTTATAGTATGGGCTAATCATATTCGGAGGAAACAGGGGAATACAAAACATCGATTTGGTAAATTTTTCATAGGATTGTGTCAAATTTATCGTAGATAAGGATACGCTCCATATGTGATAATCTATGTGTGGTTGACTGTACGACGTTTAATTACAGTTTCGGTGCGTTAGTAGGGGCGGGCGCTGGGCTAGCGTTCCCGCCTACCGTGTACATAGTGACGTCATACTTCGTCAGGCTCCGGGGGCTCGCCAACGGGATCTGCATGTCGGGCTCCGCCTTCGGTAGCATCGTGTTGCCGCCCGTCTTGAGATACCTGCTCAATAGTTATGGATACAAGTCAGTATTGTTATAAAGATCTAATCAGAAATGAATGAATAAATAAAAACTCTTTATTGGTACCACAATATAACAGAAAATAACAAAGAAGAAAAACTTAGAACTAGAAAAGTAACAACTGGCGGCCTTATCGCTCAGAGCGATGTCTTCCAGGAAACCATGCAGAAAAAAAGACAAATACTTATACTGAAGGGACGGTGATTTCAAACACATTATATTTAAATAAATAAAATACATACCAAATACTGAATAATAAATCAATATATTTACTAACTGAACGGTGAATTTTCTTTCAGAGGAGCAGTTTTAATCTTAGGCGGCATAATGTTGAACGTGTGGGCCGCCGCTTTACTCTTCCAACCCGTTGAAGAACACATGGTCAGGAAATACAAGGACCCTGAGGAAGAGGAAGAGGGGCCACAGGTTAGTTGATACACAATATGGGATATGTGGTTTAGATAAATTTAGGAGTGATTTAAGTAAATTTGTTATGATTGGGTGTGATTTAGGTGAATTTGCTATGATTAGGAGTGATTTAGGTGAATTTGTTATTATTGGGAGTGATTTGGGTGAGTTTGTTATGATCGGGAGTGATTTAGGTGGATTTGGTAGCATTGGGAGTGATCGTGAGTGTATTATTTATCGTGATTGTATGTGATTTGGGTGAATTTGTTATGCTCTGGAGTGATTTAGATGAATTTGGTATGATAGGGAGTGATTTGAGTGGATTTATTATGGAATTGATTTTAACATGTTTATGATTTTGATTTGTTTTTATTAATTGTTTGAAAGTATATAATACTTGTTTTTACTAGGAATAATTTAAGTAAACTATTTTTCACTTATAAAAGTAATTTGTTCATTTTCTAAGTGATGTTTGTATAAGATTTTGAAAGAGATGTCACAGGTTTTTAATTAATTATTTAATTATAATTTAAGGCTATCAGCTTAAGTTTCACATTATTCATGCCTTTTTAATTGGCATTTACTTATATTTATTGCAAAAATGCCATAAAATATTTAAAAATGTGTCTTTGAAAATGAAACGTGATTTCATTCGCATTTCGTGGGAACATAGCGGTGCCGCAACAAAGTAAGCAATCCATATATTATTTTCGTTCGATAACACGTTATAAGTTTCGTTATTTTTCACTAATATGGTATATTCGTAGTGATAACAGGTTATATAAAATCACTGAACCAATTTGTACTTGCATATTCAAATAGTTTAATTAACAAACAGTAAATTCTAATCAACGTGTTGGAGGAAGGTGTAATAGTACTTAAGGCACCTGTCAAACTGAACAACTTTCAATAGAAATAACTGCGAAATAAGCAAATAAAATATCGAATTCCCTTACAAAATTGATCAGCTGATTGTATGAATGGAATAAGTTTTTTTTTTTGCGAATCGCAATTGTTTCATTTGCAAGTTGTTTTGGTTGACGGGTAGTATTACTACGCCTTTATTTACCGCGTTGTATTAAAAAATACCTTTGAATTCCTTCAGGACATAAGCAAAATGTATACATTCTTTAAAACATCTTTGAAAAAAAATATTAGTCGGGTACTTTTAAATAACGTTAAAAACACTGGTATTTATAACAGTTATTATACTTATAACGTGTTATAATATATGTTGTACATGTCTATAGCTTTATTGTTCTTGTTTGTTAGCTTCTAGTGCATAAAACCGTTTTGGAACGAATTTGGTTCGTTTCGTGACGTAAAAATCACCGCTTAAAATAACATAGTGATTTTTCACTGTACCTAATATACTATATAATAACATGTTACTTGCTTACCGCTATGCCTAACTCATTACCGCTTTAACTAACTTTCAAAATAATCACTTTCCTTAACCAATAACAGGGAATAATAGTTTCATTTTCAAAAACACACGACAATAACGAGCTTAGCGTAGCGGTTATAAATAACGTAACGTTAAAATAACGAAAGTGATTATGCGCTAGAGCTTAGTTATGTGGTAAAAAGTTGACAGAATATATCTAGCAGTAGTATTTGTAAGTTGAATAGTTTTGTGTTGAATTTGAGGTCGCGATTTTAAACACTGAAAAACTAATTTGATTGAAAATAGATATAAGACTATAAAAGAGATACTTGTAATAGATAACGCTTCAAAAGTAACTAGTATTATTAAAAATAACGGTGATATTTTTCATAGTTAAAAATCACGTCCTCTAATATAAGGTAAATATTAGTGAATAAAGCTAATATCTTTTTCAGGACGACATCTTATTCGAAGAAGAAGAACCTATAGAGTCATACAACATGGAAAAAGAAACGCTGGAAAAGGAAAACGGGCACATTACCCCAAAAATCCAGTCGCAAATACAAATACATAACCAAATAACTCCAGTACCTTCTCAAAACCAAATGAAACACAACCTTTCCAAAAGGAAGTTATCTTACACGCGTCCTATACCCAAAACAACTTATAGCTCAAACTCAATAGGTTCTGAATTGAGAAAGTTAGGTTCGTCAGATTTTAGACGAATGAGTACCACAACAGGACCTAAGAGAAATTATTCCACTTCGAGTTTCGCTTATGTACCTTCGACTCCATTCCACGGTTCGACACTTTCAGCGTTCGAACAACCGAATCAATTTGCATCGCAATTTTCCCTCAAATCGGTTACAGATAGCGTAGCAGGTGCAGCTTATTTCTGTTTTTGCTGCAAGAAAAAGCCACAGAAGGACAAGGAACCCAATCAATTCTTCGATTTGAGTCTTCTATCTGATCCTGCATACTTGATAATATTATTATCAAGCAGCACGGTCGCCATATCGGTTACGAATTTTATTATCCTCCTACCCTCACATGCTCAAAATATCGGTTTTGATAAAGCGCTCGGCGCGTATTTGCTCAGTACTGTTTCAGCGCTCGACCTAGTCGGACGTATCGGCGGCTCTGCGCTATGCGATTTGAATTTAATTCCAAAGACCGTTTATTTCGTGGGAGGCTTAGTTTTATCTGGTATAGCCTTAGTAATCGTGCCGTTTTTGGAATCTTATACAGCAATTAGTGTAGTTTGCGCGTTTTTCGGTTTAGCTTCGGGAGTTAATAATAGTGTAACTACATTAGTTATGGCGGAAGTGTTAGGCGTGGAAAGACTTATGTCTACGTATGGCATAAGCTTGTTTGTGAACGGTATTTTGCAGTTAATCGGACCGCCTATTTGCGGCTTGTGGTTTGAGAAGCAAAAGAATTTCGTCTCTATGTTCATTACGTTTGGATTCATTTTCATAGCGGGTGCGTCGCTTTGGCTCTTCATGCCTATTGTGAATAGACAGAAAAAGTTGAAGGAAGAAAGGAGGAAGGGCTTGACGAATTTATAGATTAAATTCTATTTATTATATTCTATACACGTGCTGGTTACTTTTTGACATTGAACTCTAAAATGCTACAAAATGCTACAAAAAGTAACGTAACGTTATAAAACTGCTATTTTTATACTGTTATCGTTATATTAGTTACCAAAGTAAGTTACATCACTTTTATATTAGTCGTTATTTTACGCACAAACGCGTTATTTCTTATGATATTCAAATGCATTTTGCTCGATAACTGTTATTATTGCGACCGTTATTTTATTGGTGATTGTTAAATGTTTAGCGATTCGAGCATATATTTTTACGGCAATAACGGGACTACCTACCGTATTCTCCAGAACGGGCTAATTCAACTTAATCCAATCAAATATTTATAATATACCTCGAATATAAATAATTTCAAATCCCGTTTACGAAATAACGCGTTCTAGTTATTAAAAACTATTTTACTTTACAAATATGAAATATAGTTACCTTGTCGAGGCTTACGTTTAACCAGTTGTAAGAAAAAAGGTTGTAATACTTAAGGGGTTTGATATAACCGATCAAACTGAAAACTAGTGTGAAAAGAAATTCGTGAAGAAACAGCTTGACTTCCAAAATTTGATTTTGAAAAGACATTAATTAAGCATTCCACATCATATTATATGAATTTACACTATAAATATTGGTTTTGTAGAAAAAAAGCCCAGTGCACACATGAGCGCGGGCAGTCGTATGTGGGCCGGATGACGGTGCATTCCTTGTACATATTTTTATGGAAGACAACACACTATAGCGTGCGCGTCCGTGTTTCCTCACGCGCTCGCCCGTGTGTGTTTCGACCTTAAAGACAAACATTAATTTAAAAAGGAAAGGAATTACATAAAATGACATTAATTTAATATTCAATAAATTAAAGATATTCAGTTTAAAAGGTCCTAGTTAATTTATTATATAATATATTACCACACTTTTTTCCTGGCGTTCTCATGTTATAGTTAAATACACTAAGTATTTATTAAGTGATATTTTATAACTTATAGATTTTTAAGAATTAAGCTTAAATAACCAGTTACATTAAGTAACTGTTATTAATAACGTTACGAATAACAGTTATAAATAACGTTACCTCAGTATGGGTGCGCCATAACGAAAAGTATTAAAATAATGACGATATTATGTGCTTTTAAAACATTACGATATATTATTAGCTTTTTATAACTTTTTATATTGTTCATTAAATAATGGATAAAAGTAGAATTTCTTTAAAGCTTTATATGCTTCAAAAGATGCTTCAAAAAAGTTGTTTTTTTAAACACCATTGTCTTATTTAATTAAATTAAAACGTTGTTATCAGCAAATACAGGGTAAAATATTGTCATCATCATCTCGGCCATAGGACGTCCACTGCTGAACATAGGCCTCCCCCTTAGATTTCCATCCAGTCCGGTTGCATGCGGCCTGTATTCAGCGTGCTCCTGCCGTACTTATCAGATCGTCTGTCCACCTTGTGGGAGGACGTCTTACGCTGCGCTTACCAGTCCGTGATCTCCATTCGAGAACTTTACGGCCCCATCGGCCATCATAAATATTATAATATATATAAATTAGGAATTATTATTATTTATCATGCGCCATTCCCAACGCCCTCAAACACTTTAAGGCGTTCGACTTCCATACACAAATATGTGTACTTAATACATAACACACTTATAAGACTGCCTCGGTGGCGTAGAGGGCGCATGCTCGACTGCCAATCAAGAGATCTCGGGTTCGATCCCCAGGTCAGGCAAGTGTTTTAAATATTGGATTTTTCCATTAGGAATTATCTCAATAACTGCCTGGAGTCTGCAACTGTGCCCGGTAGATGGCAATAGCCTCGCCCCCTGTTACATGGGACCAATAACATACTGTCGAAATGTGGGTGTATCTACTATGGGACTGAGTCCTGGGTACACCTCTGCCTACCCCTTCGGGAAAAAAGGCGTGAATGTATGTTTATGTTTTTATAAAGACATAACATTTTAACAAACTCCTGAAACAAGAATCTTTAGTGTTTAGTTTTGATTTTTAGTGTCAATAACAACATGCACAGTGCACCGCCCTCCCGCCCGCAATATTGCATGCAAAGAGGAAATGCTATTAGGTATTATTGTTGTTAGTGACACCATTCATATATCGACACGTGTTCGTCTACACGACGCATCATCAGGAAATAGACTCTGACCCCACTACGGGTATAATATTTTTTTCACTCAATTGTTGTATCTGGATCTGTCTGGCCTTTAAAAAAAGGTTTTTAGGTTATGTTGATGTTTTTTTATAATTATCAAAGAACCATACGATTTTCTTTAACAAATATGTTTTGACGCAGATAAAGTTCAGATCTAGCGCCAACCACTAACAATTGAGTGAACCATTATTCTCTATTTCTTCATATTTGTTTTTTGTTTTTTTTTTGCAAGTCGGTAGTGTCGACCTTGGCGTACTTTTCATGAACAAATTAATGTTGTTCTTAGGAAAGGCCAAGTCAAAAGTCAACCGACGAGAATGTATGAAAAATGTCATGAAAGTGAACGAAGCGAAAGTTGTATGTCAGGATCGTAGCAAGTGGAGGGAAATAGTCTCTGCCTACCCCACGGGGAACAAGGCGTGACTGTATGTATGTATGTATTATGTTTGAAAGTCGAACGCCGTTAAGTGCAAAACTGTAAGACTTCGTTTACATTAGCTAATTTTAGCCTTAAATAAAAGTTAACCGACCGTCTCACCTTTGATTAGACCAATATTCCATTCAAGAGCTTTGGCGGTCTTTTAGGAATTTGCCTAAATCCTATGCAAAATTTACCTATCGATGTTTATATTCCCCTGTTTCCTCCGAATATTAATAAACATATTTGATATATATATTTATATCCTGATATTTAAAAGATGAAGTAAACTAGGTATGTCCCTGTCATTTTATTTTCTTTTATGGGTTTTTTGTTTCTTTTATAGTGGGCCTATTTTAAATAAAAAATCCGGATATAAAACAGTTTTTTTAAATATAATTTACATATTTAAATGTTATTGCAACATAATTTTTGTATTTGTTTACTTATATTGAAATAATATAAGTTCTTTTATAAATAATTTAAATAAATAATGAATTTTTAAATTGATTTTTTAAAGATTATTTTTTTCTTACTTTTAAATCACTTTTTACTAAAAATTCATGATTATATAGGTTTTTAAGTGAACAAAGATGTATTGGGATTTTAAATAATTTGATTAATTATTATATTTAAACTATATTTTTATCAATTTATTTATATTAAGTTTTGTTTATATTATTACGGGCCTGCGACCAATGAATTTAAAGCCAAAATAGTTAGTGTGACTTAGTGTGACGAGTGGAAATTATTAAATCTTATAATAAGCCTCGTACACCTCCTTTTACTATATTTTTCTCATAATTCACTCCATATTCCATTATCACTGCTTTGCCGCCATATTTCCTGCTTATCTGCCTATCCCATAGAGTATAATATCACCTCTCAGTCCTTCTAATATCAAACCAGTAAACTTGTCATTGTCAATATTCTTGTTGACAGCGACAAAGCCACAGACAATTCACAAATCCTTACATTTGCCAAAAATACTTATATAACATTATATTTTGGATAATATAATTAGGAACCTAGATAACTAGTGTCTCATTCCGAATGACGTTATTAAATGTTGGAAATATGCTCTGATTGTAAATAATTTTGACATAACGTCTGTATGGGGAATTCTTTGGTCGCCGGCCTCTTAAGCCGTGTATCCACTGAGCGGTCTCAAGACAAGCGAAATCTTAGCGTCTGATCGACAAGACCATTTTTTTCACAAACTTAGTTCAAAGGGTACGCTATTTTCTATTTTCCCAGGGTTTATTTCTTGCCATTTTTTATATTTATACTATTTTTATTTAATTGACTGCCTCGGTGGCGTAGTGAGCGTAAGCTCGACAGCCGATCATGATGTCCTGGGTTCGATCCTCAGGTCAGGCAAAGTGTTATGAATTTTTCGTTACATTAGAAATTCTCAATATCTCTATGACTGCCTGGAGTCTGGAACTGTGCCCGATCGATGGCAATAGGCTCGCCCCCTATTACATGCGACCAATAACATACTGGCGAAATGTGGGTGGCTATAGGACTGTTCTGGTTACACCTCTGTCTAGCCCTTCGGGAAAAAGGCGTGATTGTATGTTGTATTATATATTAATAATCATTTTAATTATAAATTACTTGATATGATACCATTTATGTCATTTTTTTATTTTTTTTTTTACTTAATATTTTAAATTTTTTAGACAAAGCGGTCTACTCGCATGTAATACAATACAAATAAGGAAAGAAAAATTTCACCCACGGGCGGGATTTGAACCACGCACCCTCCGCACAAATCCGTGGTGGAATTTTTTTTTACACCATGGACACTGCTCCATGCAATTTGTTTTAATTTTATCTTAATTAGTACTTATACAATATTAAGATACATAATATATATATATATTGAAAATTATAATAAAGGAGCAAAAAGGACCATTTAAGTCCTCATTTTAAGAAAATATGACCAAAAAATGGATTTTTGTTCACTTGTCGCTTCTCAAGAGAATAATTCTAATTCACAATGTATAGAGATTCGACGGCAAGTCATTCATTAGTAACACAAAATGGGATAATATTATCATGCGCGGCTGATACAATGAATCTAAACAATGAATTTACACTTGGCCGTTTTACAATTATTGTAAAACGGTCCCCGGACGGTCCCTTATAATATAAGGAAACGTCCGCGTACGTGACGCTGAGCCTTCGGACCACAGAACACATATACAAAGGCAAGGCTTCGGACATCAGAGAGCGAAATCTGATTAATCACGTCCATAGGCCGTGACATACAGACACGGCTCATAATATTATAATTCCATTAAGATTTATAATAAATTACCAAATAAAATTAAGGTCTTGCCGTTGAACAAATTTCAAATTGTACTTCATAAAATGCTGCATAAAATGTGTTGTTAATACAACACATTTTATGATATACCTACTATATAATATACTATATGATATACTAGATAATTCTATTTTAACTAAATTTCATTATTTCAAAGATTTATACCAGAATTCCATAATATTGTGATTATTTTGTTTGATATGTGCATTCCCAGAATCATTCCTTTGCGTCAATTGAGTATTTGAATTTTATTGGCATAAATAAAAAGATCATATATGAGTTTCGTAGCAAAACTATTTTTAGATTTTTTTTTTCGTTGCTATAATTACAAAGTTATATCAAATTAAAAAATCATTTTTAATCCAGTGCCGAAAACACGCCAATAGTACCCGAACGGGCTTGTGACCTGTAGTGACGTCACAATGTTATAAAGTACCATACGTAACTATAACATAATGACGTCACAAACATGGCGACCACTCGTAGCGCGTTCGTGACTCTTGTGACTCTTATTAGTGTTTTATCAATTTTTATTATAATTAATTAAAAAATATATTTTTAAAGTGATTTTTGAATCGGATGATACATAATTTTCTTTAAAGTTTCAGAATAAATTTAAATTTTCGACATTTTTTTTTTCAAATACTCAATTGCAATGAGCCTAATAATAAGAAGTTTTTATATCTCACGTTTTATATTGTATTTTATCTATTAAGTAAATATGACGCTAATGGTTTGTATGTGTTTTTAAAATGTTATAACTAGGTGTAGATGTGCACTAACCCATGAACCTAGAAAAAATGGCGGTGCAGCACCATAGTAAGCCAGCTCGCTAACACACACATGAAGGACACGTACATATTCACACCATATAAACAATAGTTCATGTAACTAGTTCATTTTTGTATACAATACTAGTTCATAACGAAACTAGTTCTTTTTTGTAGTGGTAGGGCTCTTTAGCAGGGGCCCGCCCTGGGAAGTACCACACCTTTGCCAGTTATTCATCCGCCAAGCAGTAATGTGCAAACATTAATGTGTTCCGGTCTGAAGGGGAATGTTACCAGCGGAGTCACTGGGCATGACGAGTTTCAACGACACGCGCAGTGCAGTGCCGCGCAGAATTTTGAATTGTAAAACACTGGGTGGCACTGTGTCTGATATGGGCAATCATGATGCTTACCATCAGGCACTTGATTTGCTCGTCTTGTTACTAACTATCATAAAAAAATTTGAAAAAGCCAGGGGATACGGCACACGTAGCCGAGCTGGCTTACTATTGTGCTTCGCTTTAGGTTTTATAAGACGAAGACCGCGTATTTTTCTAGGTTCATGTATCAACCCATCTCATTTTTTATACAATTTGCAAAAGAAAGTATGTAGTATGTATAATGTGGAATTTTGCCTTCACAAAGCCTTTTACTGATATATTTTGTATGAAAGTAGAATATTAACATAACATACATTCACGCCTTTTTCCCGAAGGGGTAGGCAGAGGTGTACCCAGGACTTACTCACATAGTAGATACACCCACATTTAGCCAGTATGTTATTGGACCCATGTAATAGGGGGCGAGTCTATTGCCATCTACCGGGCAGAGTTTTTGTAGTGGTAGGCCTCTTTTGCAGGGGGCCGCCTGGGGAAGTACCACACCTTTGCCAGTTATTCATCCGCCAAGCAGTAATGTGCAAACATTACTGTGTTCCGGTATGAAGGGCAATGTTACCAGTGAAATTACTGGGCATGATGAGATTCAACAACTCATATCTCAGGGTGACAGGCGCAGTGCAGTGCCGCGCAGAATTTTGAATTTTAAAACACTGGGTAGCACTGTGTCTGATATGGGCAATCATGATGCTTACCATCAGGCACCTGATTTGCTCGTCTTGTCACTCACTATCATAAAAAAAAAAAAAAAGTTCCAGACTCCAGGCAGTTATTGAGATAATTCCGAATAGAAAAATCCAATATTTATCACTTTGTCTGACTCGGGACCTCTTGATTGGCAGTCGAGCATGCGCCCTCTACGCCACCGAGGCAGTCAAGGAGAGAGATGGACATTGACGCACGTTTTTAAATGTAATTAGACATTTTTGTAACCTGGTGCCCTCAATAACTGCCTGGAGTCTGGAACTGTACCCGGTAGGTGGCAATAGGCTCGCCCCCTATTACATGGGACCAATAACATACTGGAGAAATGAGGCTGGTATCTACTATGGGACTGAGTCCTGGGTACACCTCTGCCTACCCCTTCGGGAAAAAAGGGGTGAATGTATGTTATGTTATGTTTTTGGTGCCCTCACTTTGTATTTTAAAATGGGTACCTACTTTATTAATTAATTTCAATGGTTAATTTTATCATATTTGGTGTTAATTAATAATTTATTAACTATGCAATTAATGTGTTTTCATCACAATTGATATTTCCTAATTTTTGTTATATTCGTAAGAGATCATGTGAACGCGTTTATTTTTTAAATAAATGTATTTTATGAAACTGTTGAATTATTTAATTTTTACACAATGTTATATAATATTTTTATAGTCCAAGCGGTCTTTTGTATTTTAAGCGAGTAGACCGCTCAGTCTATAAAAATATAAAATATTATGAAAAAAAGGTAGTGTTTATCAATTTCGATATGAATTCTAATTTTTTTTTATTTTTACATTAGACATCTCCAAACAAGAGCGTTTGGACCTTTTTTTACATAATTAATTGCATTATTAGGCGTATTGGACTAACTTAGACTGTCTTGAGGGAGTCCATAGCGTAATATTTTTATTTTATTTAAATATATGAATACATAAATATATTTTTAAACCGATAAATATATTATTATAATACATATACATATAGATCAATTACACCACAGAACACCTGGCACAGACTATGAATTCTTATTGTAACATTAGACTTGTCGGTGGGCAGATTGCGAAAAGCATCACATATAGATAACACGGGTTCCCTACTTGACATCTAATGACGTTTGATCAAACATTAATTGCTCGAAAACGAATACGCTAATATTCATGAGACCTATGAATCGTGAGCTCTATAGTTTGCCACGTCGATGGATCAAAATCTCTAAAAACCATTTGCTCTAACGATTAATAGCAATAAGCATCCACGTCGCATGGAACAAAATCCCTAAAGAACATGTGCTCTAACGCTCTAATTAATAGCGATAAGCATCGGATTGACGATCTCAGGGAAGAATTTTTTTTTGCAATTTTAATGGAGCACGCATAGATAATTGGTTGTTTTTGGCGTTTAAAAAACACATTAACATTTATTAAACCTTTAATTACCAAAAACTCTGTATTTGGATAGTTGGTATAATAAGGCAGCCTAAGTTAGAAATAAATCAACAGCATAACATTGTTCTATAATAATTATTTATTAATGTAAATTTAAATACCTAGGCACTGGTTTTTAAAAACTAATTACTATAAATCCAAAAAATTTCTATAACTATAAAGCAGCTAGATAGCTTTAGGTGGATGAATTTAATAATTGTTTAAGGAAATCATTTGTAGGAATTTGTTATAAACAAAAAATATGTAGAATTTCCAACACCAAAAAACTAAGATATTAGTTATAGATAAAAGACTAACACCCATATTCAAGAACAATATTAAGATCTCCCGAACGCAGAGGGCTGGTAAATCCAATTAGAAACAATTGCACGCCGTGACGTACTCGGTGAAAAAATTCTAACTCAGCACAGTACCTTACATAAGTATTGTTCTTGAATACTGGTGAAAATGTACATTATTGTAGCAACACTTTATTTTTCTATAGGTAGATACTCGTAGATAAACACTTATTGGTACACCACAAACAATAAATGTTAAAATTAAACAAAAGCAGTATGACAAAAAGTGTAACAATTGGCGGTCTTAGCGCTAAGAGCGATCTCTTTCAGACAACCTTGCAGGGAGAGGAGAGTATATCGTAAATCATATTTGGTCAGTTGTGTGACCAAATCCCCGTAAAGGTTTAATAAATGTTAATGTGTTTTTTAAACGCCAAAAACAACCAATTATCTATGCGTGCTCCATTAAAATTGCAAAAAAAATTCTTCCCTGAGATCGTCAATCCGATGCTTATCGCTATTAATTAGAGCGTTAGAGCACATGTTCTTTAGGGATTTTGTTCCATGCGACGTGGATGCTTATTGCTATTAATCGTTAGAGCAAATGGTTTTTAGAGATTTTGATCCATCGACATGGCAAACTATAGAGCTCACGATTCATAGGTCTCATGAATATTAGCGTATTCGATTTCGAGCAATTAATGTTTGATCAAACGTCATTAGATGTCAAGTAGGGAACCCAGATAACACACACGCCCCTATAGACGTTAGGAGGGAAAGAAAATTTCGTCGATGTCTAGTACCTACACGGTAGCTCAGTCGGTAGAGTGCCGCCACGCGGATTGGTGCGGAAGGTGCGGGTTCAAATCCCGCCCGTGTGTAATTTTTTTATCAAGTACACAGCTCGAGTCTGCACATTTTGTTGTGTGGTCAAATTCAACACAGCACTAATGTAGTGTAGGGTTGATGTTATTTTGTGACCCGCATGCTACGGATTCTGTGAACGTTTTGGTGGTTTTATGGAAAGTATTAATGGCGACGTGTGGTTTAAAGAAGATCTATGGCATGTGCGAGGGCACGATGGCAACACAGGGAGGGGGATGCCAGCGACAGATGATTGTAGAGCGAGATTGAAGATGGTGGGCTTAGAATAAATCATTTAAAATATGCTGAAGTGTTCGAGTATTATTTAATGGAAAAGGCACGTCTACAGTAGTTTCACAAGGCAACATTCTTACAAACACAGCAACTGAGCCGATGGTTCAGATGGTAGTAATTGTGCTTTCTGTGCCGCAGGCCCCGGGTTCGATCCCCGGCCATTCAAATATTTGTACGCATGAGTCTGTTTGATCTGTCCATGTGTGTTTTAAGCGTATATAAGTATGGTATATCAGTCATCTGGTTACCATAGTACAGGCTTCTAGCCTAGTTTGGGACCGGGTGACCGTGTGTGGAAGTTGTCCCATATTATTATTTACAGTACACAAAGAATAGTAGTTCGTCTTCATAGAAATTGGCCGCTAGACATTAGCATAATCTGTGGGGGACTCGGGTGTTATTAGTGTGGGCCGTGCCGTGAGTGTTATCACTGCACGCTCCGAGCATTCGCCTGCTCTCACCGGACACTTTATTTAGTTATTTAGCGCAGTTTTATATTCAAGAAAACTGTTTATCATGACTTCGAACAGAGGCTAAACATATTGTAGTGTCTATAGCTGCCTCTATTATGACTCAGAATAGGTACCTACTCAACAAGAAAAGTCTTATTTATATACCTTTATGAATTGGTAAAACATTTCACTGTATTTATGTAAATGATAAGCTAGTAGCTGCTCATAACACGCAAATAATATTAAACAATAATAAAAGTGTCAACTATTAGTCAATGCAAGAGTAGGCTTTTGCCAGTTATTCATCCGCCAAGCAGTAATGTGCAAACATTACTGTGTTCTGGTCTGATGGGCAATCATGATGCTTACCATCAGGCACATAATTTGCTCGTCTTGTCTATCACTGTCATAAAAAAAAAATTTCGCGATTGGCCTTAGGCCATAAATGAACTACTGTTTTTAGTGTACTGTGATACAATACACCGACATGAGCGACACGATTGCCCTCTATATAGGTTTATCTTATATAATACAAGACTATAGCAGTGTCATCTGAAACACGTTAAAAGATCAGACTTTTATACCCTTTGTCCACAGCTGGAGCCGTTTGCAGAAGCAGGTGACATGGAAGAATCATCAGGCCCCCCGAAACTGACTTTCACCCCGGAAGAAGCAAATTTCACACCCGAAGAGAAACTCAACGGCTCCCCACCGATCTTCAAAAATAAGTCCAATGCACACTTAGAAGAACGGGTGTCCCCTAACAAAGACTTCGCCCGATCCGCCAGTGCAGCTTTAGTGTCAAATACGGAGAGAGTTAGAAAGATTTCCACGCCAGTTACGTCTAAAAATGCTCTACACAATATTTCTAGTAAAAACCATTTGCCCAGTAACCCGTCCTTGCTGGAATCTGTTCCTGAGGGCAGAAGTAGCACGTCACACGACGCTTTTTTGAAGAAACTTCAAGTACCAAAAACACCTAAACGTAGTCCGTCTACCTCCAGTTTTCAGTACATGTCGACACCTTTCCACGGGTCTACGTTGTCAGCCTTCGAGAAACCCAGCGAATTCGCGTCTCAATTCAGTCTAAAGTCCGTAACAGATAGTCTAGCCCCTATTTCATATTTCTGCGGTTGCAAGAAACGGCCGAAAGACGACAACGCTAAAAAAGAGCCGAGCAAATACTTCGATGTGCAGTTGCTAAAGGATCCGATTTATCTTGTGATCTTAATATCGAATTGCACCAGCGCGATTTCCTATACCAATTTCATAATTCTAGTGCCAACTTACGCGGATGAATGCAAGTTTGATAAAACGTTGGGAGCTTATCTTCTATCAATAATATCCGCGTTAGATTTGGTCGGTAGAATCGGGGGGTCGGCGTTATCCGATATAGTGACAACGCCAAAGAGATACTTCTTCATTTTCGGCTTGCTCCTGTCCGGGATAAGCCTGTCCATGATTCCCTTGGTTTCTACCTATTGGGCCATAAGCGTTTTTTGTTCAGTTTTCGGCCTTGCATCGGGGATTATGACTGGCGTAACAGCCCTGGTCATGACAGAAATGTTGGGCACGGAAAGGCTTATGTCCTCCTACGGAATAAGTCTGTTTGTGAACGGTATTCTGCAGTTGATAGGACCGCCGGTATGTGGTATCTGGTTTCAGTATACTCATTCGTATAAATCCTTGTTTATAACGTTAGGTTTCATTTTGATGGGCGGTGCGTCGCTGTGGATCTTTGTGCCGTTTATATTTAGACGGAGAAAGCTAGCGCAGATGGCAAAAGAGGTTGAAAAAGCGTAGTTTTTGGTGTTGTTAATGTTGTAAGGTTAAGAATTGTTCACATTTGCCGGCAAGAATGTATGCAACAAAAGTAGACATTATCTACAATAACTTGTGGCAGCTATCACTCTGGTGAAAAGTCGCAGTGGGATCGCACCGATAGTGGCGTCTGTGATTGGTTGTATCCGTATTGTAGAAATGTAAATGAATTGACGTTTGGTAGGAGCAAACAAATTACAGTTCATGAAAAATTGTGTTAAAGTTTGTGAGAACGAATCGATGGATGTTTGTTACCCTTTCACGCCAAAACTACTGGACCGATTGAGCTGAAATTTGGTATGTAGATTTTTTAGACCCTGGAATAACACATAGGGTACTTTTTTCAATATTCCTACGGGAACGAAGACTCGCGATGCACAGCTCATATGAAAAAAATGTTCTGTTCTATTCAACTAATGCTTTGCTGCTTACTGCTTACCAGTAGTGCAAAGCCGTAAATATATAAAATGTAGGTATATAATAATATATCAAATGAATTAAACGAGCTGGATACGTTACGTGCCGGTAGATGTGAACGATCCTTTAGAAAGTAAAGTGATAAATGTTTGTACCACTGGTTTTCAGTTATTGAAGGTTATTTCATATATTCAAATACTAGGTCATAAAACAACACAGTACAGAAGTTAAGCTACATAGTACGCGCGCTCAAACGACGCACACATACATAGCCAACGCTCATGGACACGATTTCTCGGAACAGTGCCGTCCGCTTCTGACACGCGTCTTGTGATGTTGTTTGTTGAACTTGAATTATTTTAGAGGGTGTCCATTAGGTGATATTAGGTTAGGTATTCTAGGATTTTTCGACCCCCTCCTCTCCCCTTGGTGAGTTGGCGTGAGATTTTGCCCGACCCCCTCACCCCTATCTCACTTGAGATTCTATTTCTCAAAAAAGTTGCTGTGCTTGATTGCGTTAAATTAAAACGCGATAATTATTATCAAGCGGATAAACATTCTTTTCTTAATTTAGCACAGTTTACTCGCCATTTTATACCCTGTTTTGTGTGATAGTTGTGATATTTGCCAAGACCCCGTCTGTCCCACGTCAGATTTGATGAAATTCAGCTCGACCCCTCTCCCCTTAAACGCCTCCGTAATTAATGGATGCCCCCTTATTATTGGTTTCTATGTCTGTTCTTCGTTTTTTACTCTCAATCAATCAAACTAGTTACGAGTGCCACTAATACGATATTTTTTCGCATAAGTCAGAGTTGATAACCCTAGCGCGATCACCGAGCGTAGGTATGAAGAGTGAGGTATAAACATGAGCTTGACTTCTGTGTTCTGTTATTTTGTGACTGGGCATAATCGGTGTTTAACTTTATACATACTGCTCTACTGCGGACCATGAGATCCCGGGTTCGATCCCCAGATCAGGCGAAGTGGTAATGGATTATTCCATTAGAAATTGTCTCAATGACAGCCTGGAGTTTGTGCTCGCTAGATGGCAAAAGGATCGCGCCCTGTTACATCGGACACAATAACATACTGGCGAAATGTGGGTGTACCTACTATGGGACCGAGTCCTGGGTACACCTCTGCCTACCCCTTCGGTGAAAAGGCTAGTTGTCATATTAACAATATACATTCAAAATATTAGAAAATCAAATTACAAAATTTTGAATCAATACAAATTTATAATCAGTATTTTTATAAACGAAAATTAATATAAGTATTTTTTACTCAATTATCCAAATTTGTGAATGCCTTAATTTATCATATTTTAAAATGTACCACTAGAATTATTTTTGCTTATTTTTAATTATTACTAACTTGATAATAATAATTTAAAAAATTATGAAAATGTCGAAATCGATAGTTTGATAAGAAATTGTACTTAATTTTTTTATATTTTACTGAACCATTTTGGATCTGTCCAAGTTATATTTTATACTTACACAATTAGAATAAGATTTTATATAAACATTTTTACGAACATTCTTCCCTTTTATATAAATTTAGTTTTAAGATAGGCTTTAAATTATTATTAATTATATAAAAATGTCATGAAAACTTGCTTGTTTTATTTCAACCAATTTTTTTAACCGGCTTCTTCGAAGACCGTGTGAACAGGATACAGGACCTCTTATAGCAGTTTGACTCAATCCTATGAAAAATTTACTAAATCGGTGTTTTGTATTCCCCTGTTTCCTCCGAATACAGTGAACCTATTTGATATATTTATATCCTGATATTTTAAAGTTGAAGTAAAGTATGTCCCTATCATTTTATTTTTGTTTATAAACTCTACATTTTTTTTGTAGTGAACGTTGAATCACGCGAGAAAAACTGCGATTTTTGGAAGGTCACTATGAAAAACCAAAGGTTATTATGTATATGCACGTGAGCGCCATATTCGAGCAAGCCACGCGTGTGGGTTGCAGTCAGTGGACTCAATGCGATTACATATTTTCTACCAAAGCGAAGTTTGATTATACTGTATTAATTATACTGTACAGTAATTAGAATTAAAAAATAAACATTCCGGGATATAAATTAATTAACACTTGGAAGGCAACAAGAGATCAATAATTAAAAAACATAGGTAGTTTTAAATAAATTTTATTGCTTACAATAAATGATCACAAGATTGTAAGATATGTACGCGACATTATTATTATTATTAATATAAAATAATAGTTAATATAATAGCAACATCACAATTTAAACTAATATTATGAATGGGCTTATTACTCAATGAATATTAGAATGGGAATTTTCAAAAATCCTTTCTTTGCACACGTCCAGACAACGAAAACAACCTACATTCCAAACTTGAAGTCTCTAGGATCAGCGGTTTGGGCTCGGCGTTGCATGTCAGTCAGTGAGTCATTTAGGATTTTATAAACAGTGATAATAATTAAAAATAATGAATTATTTCCATATTTTGAGAATTAAGTAGAAAGCACCTTTTCAGAATCACACTAATATAAAGATGAAAGTTTTGTATGGATTATAAATAATTTGGATACATGTCTGTTTGTTACTCTTTTACGGCAAAACTACTGAGCCGATTGGGCTGAAATTCGGTATGTAGATAGTTTAGACCCTGAAATAATATTTTATCCTAATATGCCCACGGGAACGAAAGCGGGTGAAACCGCGGAGCACAGCTACTTCGACATACTTTTATATATTATTCCAGAGTAAACTATCTACATACCGAATCAGTCAGCCCTATCGGTTCAGTAGTTTTGGCATGAAAGAGTAACAAACAGCATTTGTAGTGGTGGGCCTCTTTTGCAAGGGCCCGCCTGGGGAAGTACCACACCATTGCCAGTTATTCATCTGCCAAGCAGTAATGTGCAAACATTACTGTGTTCCGGTCTGAAGGGCAATGTTACCAGCGAAATTACTGGGCATGACGAGTTTTTAACAACTAATATCTCAGGGTGACAGACGCAGTGCAGTGCCACGCAGAATTTTGAATATTAAAACACTGGGTGGCACTGTGTCTGATATGGGCAATCATGATGCTTACCATCAGGTACCTGATTTGCTCGTCTTGTCACTCACTATCATAAAAATAATAATAGTAACATTGCCCTTCAGACCGAAACACAGTAATGTTTGCACATTACTGCTTGGCGGATGAATAACTGGCAAAGGTGTGGTACTTTCCCCAGGCCCCTGCAAGAGGCCTACCACTACAGAAAGGTTAGTTATAGAATGAGTAATAAGTCAAATAAATACAAAACTTATAACTAAACGAGATTGTACGAGATCGCGACATAATTAGGAATGGAATTTGAAACAGTTGATAGTACTTATCAGGAAAGGGGACCTCTTAGCAGTTTGACACAATCCTATGGAAAATTTACCAAATCGACGTTTTGTATTCCCCTGTTTCCTCCGAATACAGTAAACCTATTTGATATATTTATATCCTGATATTCTAAAGATGAAGTAAAGTATGTCCCTATCATTTTATTTTTGTTCATAATCTCTTCATTTTTTTGTAGTGAACGTCTAATCGCGCGAGTAAAACTGGGATTTTTAGTAGTTAACTATGAAAAAACCGAGAGTTTATAAGAGAAACTTAAACGACAGGGACATAGGTTACTTCACTATAAAAATATCAGGATATAAATTTATAGAATGGGTTAATTATATTCGGAGGAAACAGGGGAATACAAAACATCGATTTGGTAAATTTTTCATGGGATTGTGTCAAATTTCTAAAAGGCCGCATGCGTTCTTGAAGTGATTTTTTTTTAGTAATAAGTGGACTTATGACTTATGCACTAACCTTATATCTGAGGTAAATATAAAATATATGTCAAAAAGATGTAGTAATACTAGAGGGTATCTAGCTGTCATTTGACACGAGAACAACAATGATTTGCCTATATATAACAATTATTGAAGATAATGATTCGCAAGTCCTGGGTTCGATTCCCAGGTCGGGCAAAAGGTGTTATTGACATTTTCCATTATAATTTTTTTCAAAAACAGCCTGTAGTAGGCATTGTGGATCATGTGAAACCCGGTAGATGGCAACAGGCTCGCACCTTATTTCATGGGACTTTAACGCCTTTTTCTCGGAGGGTTAGACAGAGGTGTACCCAGGAATAAGTCCCATAGTAGATACACCCACATTTCGCCAGTACGTCATTGGTCCCATGTAATAGGGGACGAGCCTACTGCCATCTACCGGGCAAAGTTCGTAACTCCAAGTTGTCATTGACCTCCCTCTCGCTCACACGTACCCACATTTTTGAAGATATAAAAATACTACATGTAATTACGTAAAATAAAGACAACTAGGTTCTAGAAAATAACAATACAATGATTCAGTAAGAAATCCAATTTAATCCAAACGAGTTTTCATGTATAAAACCCTGCACAAAGAAAAAAATTCTCAGAAAAATAAAAAGGCACTGAAAACTCGTTTGGATTAATTTGTGTTGTTATTTTCTAGTTCCTAGTTGTCTTTATTTTACGTAATTACATGTAGTATTTTTTATATCTTCAATAATGTGGGTACGTGTGAGCGAGAGGGGGAATTAGCTTAGTTAATAATTAATAAGTCAAGTCAATTGACTTAAGACAAGTCAGTCGTTCCTTAATTATGACTACACCTTTCTGTACCTGATATTTATAAATACACACATTATTATGACATTTCCTATCAAAACATCGTGTAAATAGTGTAAACATTTTGAATACACATGCGAAAGCTACTAACACGATAAATTCTATCAAAATGAGTCCATCCTTACAAAGCTACCTATATAATATGTAGCATTAAATATATGTACATTTTTATAAAATTTTCTAAAATATTTTTTTCTTTTTACAATAAATTTTGGTCGAATTTCATCACTAAATTTTATCTAAAAGACGTTCGCCCATTAGACCGGTACGATATAGGACAGTTGTATCAAATTAAGAACAGTTGTTCATCTAAGGCCGATCGGCGAGTTAATAGCATAGTGTAACGTAGTGATGGATTAATTAGCATTGGCATTCATTGTTAACATGCGAATATAGCCTATTGCCATCTAACGGGCACAGTTCCAGACTTCAGGCATGACACGCGACTGTTACAAAACGCTCTAGTGGTCTAGGTTTCACACAGTTCTATACAAAGAATGTTTTATGCCACACGCGGCTTTTTAAATTAACTTTAACGTACGGTATAGTGGGCAAACAGTTACAATCTAAAGAATTTATCGACAAATCTTAAGTGTTTTTTTTTTTATTTTTGCAGCCTTTTTTTTCAATGAAAATGATACTTTTTAAACAACAATCATAACAAAGAATATTTTAATTTATAGGTTATGTATGAAACTGCAGACATTTTTATAGCGAATCTTTAAGTCGTTGAACAAAATTTTTATATTTTGATTTGGATATGTACAAAACATGCCCTTAAGAGAATGCTAATTGTTTAACAGCAACCCTATTTTTATTGACACCCCATAAATTTTCTCGAATTAACATATATTTTGCACAAGAAATGTTGCCATTTCATCAAACGTTCGTTTGTTGGTTTGCTTTAGAAAACTAACAATTAACTTGATCGAGGAAAGGGTACCTCTTCGCAGTTTGACACAATCCTATGGAAAATTTACCAAATCGATGTTTTGTATTCCCCTGTTTCCTCCGAATACAGTAAACCTATTTGATATATTTATATCCTGATATTTTGTAGTTGAAGTACAGTATGTCCCTATCATTTTATTTTTGTTTATAAACTCTACATTGTTTTGTAGTGAACGTCCAATCACGCGAGTGAAACTGCGATTTTTGAAAGTTCACTATGAAAAAACCAAGGGTTTATAAGAAATATTAAAATGACAGGGACATAGGTTACTTCACTATAAAAATATCAGGATATAAATTTATAGAATGGGTTAATTATATTCGGAGGAAACAGGGGAATACAAAACATCGATTTGGTAAATTTAACATAGGATTGTGTCAAATGATGGGGTGTCAAATAATTGGGTCCTCACTACAGTAAATTGTAACTTATCTCAATCCTAATAAAGTTTTGTTTCCTTTGAGAGCTGCTCGCAGTTTCTTCACTAAGCTACTTGGCTGGATCAGTACTGAAGCTTCTGTCCCGTGAAGACTTAATCTATTCATATCTTCTTCACCACCCTGTAAAATAATAATAATAATATGTGACAACTTCCACACACGGTCATCCAGTCCCAAACTAGGCTAGAAGCCTGTACTATGGTAACCAGATGACTGATATACATACTTATATAAGCTTATAACACACAGGGACAGATCAAACAGATATGTTCATGCAAACAAATGTTTGATCTGGACGGGGATCGAACCCGGGCCCTGCGGCACAGAAAGCAGAGTTACTACCATCTGAGCCAACGAGGCTGTCATGTAGAGGAATAAAGAGAAAATAGCTCGCAGGAATAAATAGCATGTAAAAAGATTCTATAATTAATAATGATAGAAATTATAATAATTTCGGCACATTTTGCCTCCTAATGGCGTGCGAAATACATAAAATTATATCAAAATTAATTATTAACATAACATACATTCACGCCTTTTTCCCGAAGGGGTATGCAGAGGTGTACCCAGGACTCAGTCCCACAGTAGATACACCCACATTTCGCCAGTATGTTATTGGTCCCATGTAATAGGGGGCGAGCCTATTGCCATCTACCGGGCATAGTTCCAGACTCCAGGCAGCTATTGAGATAATTCCTAATGGAAATATTCAATATTTAACACTGCTTGACCTGGGGATCGAACCCGGGACCTCGAGAATGCGCCCTCTACGCCACCGAGGCAGTCATACATAACTTAAAACACTATACAAAAAAAGTTTGTATTAAAGGCGTTCGACCCCTACTCAAAATAAAAACACACAAATGAGAAACATTGAGTATGAAAATTCTATACAAACAGTAATGTGATAACCCTAGTGGGGCAAAAACCACCAGGTTTTTCATGTCGTGGAATCCGCACCACCGGTCAATTTAGTGGGGCATATTCCGCGACATAATTTGTAGCATTCACTATGCCCCACCAGTGGGGCGGCTTGGTGGGGCATAGTGAAACAATCCAATATGACGATATGGGGAATAATATTTCACTCAATGGTTTGTTGTTGGCTCTGGATCTTAAATGCCGCAAATAAAGGCCAGATCCCGAACCAACAACAAACAATCGAGTGGACAATTATTATTCCCTATTTCTTCATATTTGTGTATTTTCATTTTGTATGGGTGACAAACGCCGTTAAATAAACAACAGTAGATAATATTTGTAATAATCAAGAGGTCCCGGGTTCGATCCCCAGGTCAGGCAAAGTGTTAAATATTGGATTTTTCCATTAGGAATTATCTCAATAACTGCCTGGAGTCTGGAACTGTGCCCGGTAGATGGCAATAGGCTCGCCCTCAGTTACATGGGACCAATAACATACTGGCGAAATGTGGGTGTATCTACTATGGGACTGAGTCCTGGGTACACCTCTGCCTACCCCTTCGGGAACAAGGCGTGAATGTATGTTATGTTATGTATCAAGTTTAACAAGTTTCAGTTTAAGGAGATTAACAAAAGAGATTTATAAGGCTAGTGTGAATGGTCGAGTCGGTAGCGGTCGACCGCGGGCGTACTGTTCATGAACAAGTTGATGTTGTTCTTAGGAAAGGCCAAGTCAAAAGTACCTACAACCGACGAGCATGTATGAAAAATGTCATGAAAGTGAACGAAGCGAAAGTTGTATGTCAGGATCGTAGCAAGTGGAGGGACATAGCCTCTGCCTACCCCACCGGGAACAAGGCGTGACTGTATGTATGTATGTATGTCAAGTTTAAGATCTATTTTTGTAACAATGTTAGCCAATGAACGTTTGAATTGAATCACCTTGAGTAAGTTGATAGGCCTATTGTTGACCTCAGTGACGGCCCATTTCCCCGGCGGGGGGATTCCCGCCCTACTCGCCGGGGAATCTGCCTCCACTGATGTTATATTGCACTCGTTGTCCAGTTTTATACCTGTAAAATATATTATCAATTATAATTGTGTATATGATTTTTTTTTCATATATGGAAAGATCATATATAAAATTCGTAAGAAAATTATATCAAATTATATAAAATTAAAAATATCATTTTTAATCCAGTACCGCAAACACGCCGATAGTACCCGAACGAGCTCGTGACCTGTAGTGACGTCACAATGTTATAAAGCTGGCATAGTGCCTTTATTGAAAAAAGACTAAACAAAAGAGCTACCTACTTACTATCTACTCTAACTAAATACACTATACAATAGAACACTTTGAAAATCCACAGGCCGACATGCCAGCCTATAGAAAATCCAAGTGCTCTAAACCACTGTCAGATGGCAGCGTACCCAAGATACTGGCGGCATAATATGTTATAAAGTACCATACATAATTATAACATTTCTACGTCACAAACATGGCGATCAATCGTGATGCGTTCGTGATCAAGTGCTGTTTGTTACTCTTTCACGCAAAATCTACTGAACCGATTCGGCTGAAATTCGGTATGTAGATAGTTTAGACCCTGGAATAACATATAGGGTACTTGTTATACCGATGTTCCCACGGGAACGAAGACCACGCGGGTGAAACCGCGGGGCACATCTAGTAATATTATAATTATATGTATGTAATAAATGCTTACCTATAGTTTCTTGGTCCCTTTTATTGACTACGTATATCTTCCCCAAAGGCACCCGGTGGAATAATATGTCCACCTGTGAAAAGATATAATATAATTAATATATAATATATTTTGTAGTGGTAGGCCTCTTTAGCAGGGGGTCGTCTGGAGAAGTACCACACCTTTGCCAGTTATTCATCCGCCAAGCAGTAATGTGCAAACAACTTGTGTTCCGGACTGAACTGCAATGATACCAGCAAAATTACTGGGCATGATGAAATTTAAAAACTCATATCTCAGGGTGACAGGCGCAGTGCAGTGCCGCGCAGAATTTTGAATTTTAAAACACTAGGTGGCACTGTGTCTGATATGGGCAATCATGATGCTCACCATCAGGCACCTGATTTGCTCGTCTTGTCACTCACTATAATGAAAAAAAAAAAAAAAACTCATTTATTTATTTATAATTCAGCACAACGCTAGGACTAACTTAATGCTAGTGTAGCATTTTCTACCAGTTATCCCAAAACTAGAGAAAATGTTACAGAAATTGGGTGGAGCGCAAAACATGAAAACTTTAAAATAACTAAAACTACTCAATTAAACAAAATATAAAACAAACAGCAAATAATCATAAAACCAAAAACAAATAATAATAGTCTACACCATGTACTTATATATAAAACACAATATATAGCCATAATACATAAATAAAATAAAATAATAAATACACCTACTTAAATGTGAGTATATATAATATACATACATAATAATATATACAATATTAATATACCTGCCTCGGTGGCGTAGAGGGCGCATGCTCGATTGCCAATCAAGAGGTCCCGGGTTTGATCCCCAGGTCAGGCAGTGTTAAACATTGAATTTTTCCATTAGGAATTATCTCAATAACTGCCTGGAGTCTGGAACTGTGCCCGGTAGATGGCAGTAGACTCGCCCCCTATTACATGGGACCAATAACATACTGGCGAAATGTGGGTGTATCTACTATGGGACTGAGTCCTGGGTACACCTCTGCCTACCCCTTCGGGAAAAAGGCGTGAATGTATGTTATGTTTTTTTTTATTAGTTTTTTTTTACACCATGGACTCTGCTCCATGCCATTTGGTTTAATTTAATATTAATTATTACTTATAACATATGCTCTGAGGAACTTTTGCTTATATTATACAATGTTGAGTTACATATTTATATACATTAATAGTTATTATAAAGGAGCAAAAGGGAACGCTGTTAAAGTTCTTTAATTATGTTATGTTGTGTTTATTAATATACCTAGATAATAAATAACATTAGCAGTGGATAAACAAACAGTAATACTTACATAAGTGTTGTATACATGGTGCAGCAGCAGCTTGGCGTGTGCAGCGTCCCTGGGCTGCGTGGCGCGCACCCCGCACACCCGGTCCCCCGCGCGCCCGCCCCACCGGGGCCCCCCCCCGCCCCAACTACACACCCTACAAACACATTCATTTAACAGGATAGACCTCTTACAATTGAGTATTTGAAAAAAAAATAATGTCGTATTTATCAAGTTATTTTGTAAGTTTAATGAAAATTATGTATTATCCGATTAAAAAAAACACTAAAAATATTTTTTTTATTAATTGCAACCAATTCAAAACTGATACAATTCCAATAGGAGTCACTTGTTCACGAACGCGCTACGAGTGGTCGCCATGATTGTGACGTCATTATGTTATAGTTATGTATGGTACTTTATAACATTGTGACGTCACTACAGGTCATCAGCTCGTTCGGGTACTATCGGCGTGTTTTCGGTACTGGATTAAAAATGATTTTTAAATTTGATATAACTTTGGCGAATTAATATAATTATGGCGAATAAAAAAACTAAAAATAGTTTTTGTACGAATCTTGTATATGATCTTTCCATTTATGTCAAAATAAAATAAAATTCAAATACTCAATTTGACACAATCCTACGGAAAATTTACCAAATCGATGTAGACTTCTGGAGCAAGAATCTTTAGTTTTTAGTTCCGATTTTTAGCGTCAAAATTAACATGCACAGTGCACCGCCCTCCCGCAAAATTGCATGCAAAGAGGAAATGCTCACACAGGCGCAGTGCAGTGCCGCGCACAATTTTGAATTTTAATACACTGTGTGGCATGATGCTTATCATCAAGCACTTATCATAAAAAATCATAAAAAGAAAACCGATGTTCCCACGAGAACGAAGAATACGCGGGTGAAACCGCGGGGCACAGCTAGTGTATCATACATACCAGACTTGTTTATTGTAATCAACAAAGACGGGCGGTTCGCTACATCTGACTGGAGCGACTAGCGCCGCCCCGCGGACTTGTTCGCTTCTCAGTAAAGCTGCTTGTCTAGCACGAAGGGGCTGGAGAGCGGGGGGGGCGGTGCATGGGGGGGATTGACCTGGGGAACGAGGGGGAAATATTATTAAAAAAAATTACGTTTGTAACAGGTAAACAAAACGCTAGCGTGTTGTAACTCGACTTCAGTGCCATCTAGCCCTGTTTTGGTTAGATGGATGTTTGTTACTCTTTCACGCAAAAACTACTGAACTGATTGCGCTGCAATTCGGTATGTAGGTAGTTTAGATCCTGGAATAACACATGGGGTACTTTTTGTTCAGATATTCCCACGGGAACGAAAACAAATCGGGTGAAACCACGGTAAAATGCAGCTCCTTAAGTATTAGCCAAAATAATATTTTTTTTATGATAATGAGTAACAAGACGAGCAAATCAGGTGCCTGATGGTAAGCATCATGATTGCCCATATCAGACACAGTGCCACCCAGTGTTTTAATGTTCAAAATTCTGCGCGGCACTGCACTGCGCCTGTCACCCCGAGATGTTAGTTGTTGAAACTCATCGTGCCCAGTAATTTCGCTGGTAACATTGCCCTTCAGACCGGAACACAGTAATGTTTGCACATTACTGTGCTATAAATATAATGGCACTTAGCATCTACAAATTATGAATGTTTTAAACTTAAGCCACGATGTACTTTGTGTTGGTGTTTTAATAAATAAATAAATATAATAATAACATAACATACCATTGCTCAAGGAACTACTTCTCCTTCTACTCCTGTCCACTCTTGTCTCTGGCCGTGATCGGTGAACAACTTTCGCTGGCGAAGTCCCAACGTTTCTGAAATAAGAATAACAAAGATTTCTTTCAGAGCCCTCATAATAATAGTTTTAACTTCTTCAATTAGATATACCTTCATAAATAATCAGATGTTTTCAACTCGGCCTCTTTTGTGTAGAAATAAATAGTTTTTAGTACCTACATCACTATTATCTTATTGTACCTTGTGAAGTATAGTTGGGTGCGTGGCGGCTGATCGGTTTTTTGTATAAGTTATGGCGGGTACAGATTTGCGAAATATAGCATGCAATGTAACACGCAATGAAAGAATTTGCCGTCCACATTGTCGCAATGTATCATGCAATGTAACAGAATTCCCATAGTGTGGACGGCTTGCGCGCACGAACCGTGCTCACTGTGCGCACGAACAGAGCATTTCAACTCGTTCGCGCCTCGATCCGCCATTTGTCGGTTTTTTCGCCGAACACAAAAGGGCGCGCAGTGTGCACGGAGCGCCAGTGTGGACGGGTTGTGCTGCGGAATGTTCGCCGCGCGCATGCCGGAAACAGATGTGAGTACGTACATGCTCGGTTCGTGTGCGCTTTGCGTCCACACTTATGAAATGCTCCTTTCACGTTACATTGCATGCTACATTTCGCAAATCTGTACCCGCCTTTAGGTTAGACATCATTGATTTGTGTTCAGCTGTCAGGTATTATTGTGCTGTATTTTGCGAGGTATAGGTGATTATTGTGTACTACCTTGTTATATATTAGTTTCGCACGATTGTTAATTTAATGTACTGCTACACGTGAGGACCTTTAATTGGCTTAATGTTGCCATTTGAAAATGTATTAATTTATGAACTGCTGTTGGTCTTCCTAAGATCTATAAATAAATAAAATCACGCCTTTTAATAATATTGTCATGTTCTCCTTTTTTCCACAACATAACATAACATACATTCACGCCTTTTTCCCGAAGGGGAAGGCAGAGATGTACCCAGGACTCAGTCCCATAGTAGATACACCCATATTTCGCCAGTATGTTATTGGTCCCATGTAATAGGGGGCGAGCCTATTGCCATCTACCGGGCACAATTCCAGACTCCAGACAGTTATTGAGATAATACCTAATGGAAAAATCCAATATTTAACACTGCCTGACCTGGGAATCGAACCCGGGACCTCTTGATTGGCAGTCGAGCATGCGCCCTCTACGCCACCGAGGCAGTTTTCCACAACTCAAGGTTATATCAATACTGTATTCGACAAGCGCTTCAGAGGCTCAAGATACAAGGCTAGAGTCTTAGTTTGAGTCTCGCTGATAATTGATATGAACAATAATGTAGAATATTTCTCTGTCTCAAACTCAAACTCAAACAGATTTATTCAAATAGGTCATAATCTGACACTTTTGTACGTCAATGAAGATACAGTACTGAGTCTACCGTGCGTTCGGAAAGATACCTCTACAAGAAGAACGCACAAGAAACTTGTAGGGCTTAATTTTTTCAACAGATAGTTTCACAATATTTGGTTTGCTTACATTCGTTTTCTTTGAAGGTGCCGCGAGGCGACTATGCAGAAGTTTCCAGGCATCTTTGTCCTCTATGTACTGGTTGACTTTATAATATGCCTTCTTTAGTAAAGTAGATTTTATATAGGTTTTGAATTTACCCTCTGAGAGCCCAGTTATCTCTTTTGGAATTTTATTATAGAAACGTACACTATTTCCTAAGAACGTACGTAAGTACACTATGTCTAGCTATGTTATCTGTGTAAACACTATATTGGCATTAATTAAGGGGTAGTCAGTGTATCCAGAACTCAGTCTTATAGTAAGTACACCCAAACTTCGCCTGTTACGTTTTTACGTGACTAATTCATGCATAGCCTTCAAGCGGTACCGACACTAAACGAATGTAACCAAACCAGATATTGTTAAACAATCAGTGGAAAACATTAAGCCCTACAAGTTTCTTGTGCGTTCTTCTTGTAGAGGATCTTTCCGAACGCGCGGTAGACTCATTACAATTTTTTTATTGCATAAATCATGGCATATATTACAATAATAGATGGTTTAAAATATATGGTGGTTCTCATGATAACCGTTTGGACGTAGCAAGTATTAAACGAAATTATCATTAAGTATGATATATTATATGACAAAGATGGAGAAAGGATTGCTTAGGTTGTTCGGACATGTGGCCTCTCCACATGGACGAAAGATTGACAAAGGAGATTTATAAGGCTAGTGTGAATGGTCAAGTCTGTAGGGGTCGACCTAGACGAACCTTTCATGAACAAGTTGATGTTATCTTAAGGAAAGGTCAGGTCAGAAGTACCAACAACCGACGAGCATGCATGAAGAATGTGATGGAAGTGGAAGAAGCGAAAGTTGTATGTCAGGATCGTAGCAAGTGGAAAGAAATAGCCTCTGCCTACCCCAACGGGAACAAGGCGTGACTGTATGTATGTATCATTAATTATTAATTGTTTTTGATTTTAAAAATTAATTTCTTTGACTTTTGATTTATTGGACGTGTGACTCATTACTGTTTATCTTCATTGACATGCAAAAGTGTCAGACTAGCGAAGTCTAATAGAATTAATAAACCATTGACGCAATAAGAAGAGCTTGGTAACTTCCTTACCTGTCATTTTCAGTCCTGGATGGGCTTTCTTGCCTTTTCCCGTGTCCTATTCCACGTAATCTTGTTAACAATGATAATTCTGTAAGGCCACGCTTCCATATTGGTTTAGGTTGAACTACTTCTGACTTTTCTGAAAAAGAATCAATTCAAGCTATTAACAGGAAAGACCTCATTGCATTTTGACATAATCCTATGGAAAAATTACCAAATTGATCAAATCAAATCAAATATTTTATTTTGCCAGAATACACATATACCTACATTATAATATAGGATCCTAAATAACTGAAAGTCAGTGTATTCAGCCTGCAAGCAGGCGTGCAAATATTTCAGTCATGATATTATTAATTATTCCTATGTCAATTATAATTAAAAAAATTATATTAATGTCAGAAAGATTGCATAATATACATTTCGTTTAATCTATTTCAAATTTATATATTCCTGTACACTATAAAAACATGTATCTAGTAGCCACTTATGTAAATTAAATTTAAACTTATTTTCCTTTAAAATCTTAATGTCCTCGGGTAATTTATAGTGAATTGTGTTTTGTATGTTTTGTTTTGTATTCCCCTACCTACCTACTACACAGACACTGCATACATGGAGTTTTGCACACGTGCAAGAAAACTCCTGCCAGTGTACAAAACTCCATGTGTGCCGTGTCTGTGTAGTAACACCACATCACGCAAACGCGTGATGTGATTTCCCAGTGAAGCGGGGCTCGTGGAGAGCTCAATCTCGCTCGCGCGGTGAGGAAGGCCCGATTGGTGGGCGGATGACAGTGTCCATTCTATACGTAGTATTATTATCTGTTCTGTGCCATGGGGCTACCAGCTAATAGAATAGCACCCCACCCTTTCTACTTGTGGTTGGTGGTGGCTCACTAGACACTCACTTATGCTGGGTTTTTTGATCACTGGTTAAGTCGACCAATGGATAAATTTTTTGACAAATAGTTAAAATTCTACAAAATTCGTTTATTCGTCCCTGGTTAACTATTTTTTTCCACATGATTTAACCATTGGTTAGAAATTTAACTATAGTTAGTTTGACAAATGGTTAACTTAACCGTAACTAGCGATCAAAATAGGCCCTAAGGTTTATCACATCCAGAGGACGGGCAGCAGTATCCTCTGCGTGAAACCATCGAACTGCGCTCGCCAACCCGCCAGCCAAGCGTGCCGAGTATTGTCCAGCAGTGGAAATCTAACAGCTGAAATGCTGAAGATGAAATATTAATCCATTGTTGTGGTAGCCCTCTTTTGCAGGGGGGCCGCCTGGGGAAGTACCACACCTTTGCCAGTTATTCATCCGCCAAGCAGTAATGTGCAAACATTACTGTGTTCCAGTATGAAGGGCAATGTCACCAGCGAAATTACTGGGCATGAATAGATTCAACAACTCATATCTCAGGGGGACAGGCGCAGTGCAGTGCCGCACAGAATTTTGAATATTAAAACACTGGGTGGCACTGTGTCTGATATGGGCAATCGTGATGCTTACCATCAGGCACCTGATTTGCTCGTTTTGTCACTCGATATAATAAAAAAAAAGTCCATTTTTTAACACTTACCAACTTTTCCATTTCTCATTGGTCCATTTTCTATTCGAGCTTCTCTTCTCGGTGATACATCATATGCGTTTTGGCTTTGAGTCCGTTCAATATTAGACCTTATCGCCCTTGAATAAGGATCCAAAATAGAGACCGATTGTATGTGTACTCTTGAATGATTTGTTGAAGTATTTGTGTTTGAATTTGTCGGTATTGTTATATTCGTTGAGATTGTCGTGGAGATTGAAGTGATATTGGCAGAATTAGAAGTGATATTAGTAGAATTGGAAGAGACATTGGTAGAATTCTGTATATTAGAAGAATTAGCCGTGACATTGACAGAATTCGTAGCGCTACTGGTAGAATTAGTAGCAACATTCACAGAATTACTCGAAACATTGCCAGAATTCGTCGTGACATTGGTAGAATTAGAATTGACGGTAGAATTCGCTGTGATATTGCCTGTACTGTTATTGTTTTGACTCAAAAACAGATACTCATAAGTGGAATCCGTATTTACTGTGTCCAAATTTGGTAACGACGATTTTCTCATTTTATCTTGACTTATTAACCTTCGAACTGACAATGGTGAGGCTTTAGATTCCTTAGAAGTCGATGCCATGCATAATCTTTCATAAAGTCCCTCCTTATCCGTTTTGACATTGACATCTGTCACTTTGACTTCTCCTGTCAAACTGACAGTAGTGGTCAAGCTCAGATGTCCGTATTCCGGCTCGCTTTCGGTGAAAACTGTACCGTAATCGTTTGAATTTGTAACGTTTACTTCTGTATTGACTATGTTTACGAAATTCGGGTTTCGAGATGAAGGAGCAGATTTAAAGTTGAAATCGAATACGTCCGTTTCGGGGCCGATTACTGGGATTGCAGTGTGCGGGGGCTCTTTATTTGACACTTTGATTACTGTGATATTTGTTGGTCGGTCTCTGTAAAGAAAAAATATTAATTATTATTATTAGTTATCTATACTAATATTATAAAGAGAGAAACTTTGTTTTTTTGTTTGTAACGAATAGGCTCCGAAACTACTGGACCGATTTTAAAAATTCTTTCACTTATGGATAGCTTAATTCAGTGTGAGTGCCATAGGCTATATGAGATTTTGAAAAAAAATAGGGATCCGTAAGAAAACTGCAATATTGTGAACCAAGGTGTCACATAATGTAATTACCAAATTCATAAATTTGCGTGCGCTGTGAAATCCATTGATGGTAGAATAATATAATGTACTAGGGGTTTGTAGTACTCATCAATATCTACAAAATAGTCCACGGAAATTTTATCCATCTATTTTGGTTTAGTCACAATAATCGAAAAAGACATTATATGCATACACTGTGAAAAGTATTAGTGGTAGAATAAAGTAATGTACTAGGGGTTTGTAGTAATTATCAATACCTACAAAACAGTATACATAGATTATATCCATCTTTTTTGGTTTAGTCACAATTATCGAAACAGTGATTATTTTTTATGCGGTGTGAAAACTATTGGTGGTAGAGTAAAGTAATGTACTAGGGGTTTGTAGTACTTATCAATACCTACAAAACAGTATACATAGATTATATCCATCTTTTTTGGTTTAGTCACAATAATCGAAGCAGTGATTATTTTTTATGCGGTGTGAAAACTATCGGTGGTAGATTAAAGTAATGTACTAGGGGATTGTAGTACTTATCAATACCTACAAAACAGTATACATAGATTATATCCATCTTTTTTGGTTTAGTCACAATAATCGAAGCAGTGATTATTTTTCATGCGGTGTGAAAACTATCGGTGGTAGATTAAATTAATGTACTAGGGGATTGTAGTAATTATCAATACCTACAAAACAGTATACATAGATTTTATCCATCTTTTCTGGTTTAGTCACAATAATCGAGGCAGTAATTATTTTTCATGCGGTGTGAAAACTATCGGTGGTAGATTAAATTAATGTACTAGGGGATTGTAGTAATTATCAATACCTACAAAACAGTATACATAGATTATATCCATCTTTTTTGGTTTAGTCACAATAATCGAAGCAGTGATTATTTTTCATGCGGTGTGAAAACTATCGGTGGTAGATTAAATTAATGTACTAGGGGATTGTAGTAATTATCAATACCTACAAAACAGTATACATAGATTTTATCCATCTTTTCTGGTTTAGTCACAATAATCGAGGCAGTAATTATTTTTCATGCGGTGTGAAAACTATTGATGGTAGATTAATGTACTGGGGGGTTTGTAGTATTTACCTATATCTACAAAATAGTCTACGGACATTATATCCATCTATTTTGGTTTAGTCACAATAATTGAAAATCATTATATGCATGCGCTGTGAAAAGTATTGGTGGTAGAATAAAGTAATGTACCTACTAGGGGTTTTTAGTACTTATCAATATCTTCAAAATAGCTCACGATAAATTTATACATGTGTTAAGGTTTGGTCATTGTAACAGAAATAGTCATTCATTTGCGTGCGCTGCGTAAACCATTACGGTTATATCTATTAAAATACAATGTATCACGAATTTACTCCTGTTAAACGTCCACTATACCTTATACTTCTGCTACCCGTGCGAAGCCGGGGCGGGTCGCTAGTATTATATATTTGCCGTGGGGTTACCGGCTTTAGAATAGTACCTCACCCTCTCTCTCCGTGGTTGCCGTAAGAGCCGGCTAAGGGCTATAGGATCCAGAGGACGGGCAGCAGCGTCCTCTGCGTAAATCCATCAAACTGCGCTCGCCAACCCGCCTGCCAAGCGTGGCGAGTATTGGCAACAACCCCCCTTATGGGGGACGCTTATGTTCAGCAGTGGACTTCTAACGGTTGGATGATGATTATTAGTTATAAGTAATTTGTGAAGGCATATATATGTATGCATAGTGTAGGGTTCCATACCTAGATACCAAGACATACAGCGCCATCTATTAGTTCCTTACGCAAAGTATGGAAATATGCAGTGTGCAATATGCAGGAAATATGCTACTTCCTAATATCTGAAACCTATCTTACTATTATTATAAATCACAACTCTCAGTACAATGTAAAAATGTTACGATAAGGTGAACAAAACGCTACCGAGTTCTAACTCCAGCGCCATCTAGATAACACAAAGAAACAGCGCTAGCACTGATTTTTCGTGCGTGTGTTTGTTCCGTTTTCACGCTAAAACTACTGGACCGATTGGGCTGAAATTCGGTGTATAGATAGTTAAGACCCTGGAATAACATTAAAAGTACTTTTTATTTCGATATTCCCACGGGAATGAAGACTACGCGGGTGAAACCGCGGGCATAGCTAGTTAATACTATAAATGCGAAAGTTTGTAAAGATGGATGTTTGTTCATGCAAAATCGACTGATTTGTACAACACTAATTTTGTGTCCCAACACTAGTCTCACGCGACCGCGACGCCAGCGCTCGCGCCATGACTCATTCTCTTCTTACCTTGTGAACTGGAAAATGGCCGCGTTAAAAGGCTAAACAAATCTTAATAATTTGTGTTGTTGGCGAAGCCGCCTATTTGTAAATACTAAGTAATAAATTGTGTACTTAAAGAGAAGTGCATTTCATTGGCATAGCCAAAATACTAAGATAACGAACCCGCGACCTTAACAATCTCGACGTGGAAGGCCAGGCGACGTTCGTGTGTCTACGCAGCGGAGCGCCGGGACATCAAACTGAACCACCTTCCATGTGGTTCATCTACGAGGCGTAAGTGAACAACAGATGTTTGTTACGCTTTCACGCCAAAACTACTTAACCGATTGGGCTGAAATTTGGTATGTGAGTACCTTAGACTCTGGAATACTAGAACTTTTTATCCCAGTATTTCCACGGGAACGATGAGTACGCGGTTGAAACCGCGGGCAGCTAGATATGCTTTAATATTAGTTGTTTATCTTACCCTGGACCGTTTTCATCAGCCTCACATTCCTTGCCATCACTAACAACCACCGTCTGCTTGTAATCATCACCTTCGTCACCATCATCATCACTTTGACTCCTCTTCAATATGGAATCGTCCAAACATATATTTTGTCCGCAGATCTTCGTGACACTCTTCGGCGCTTGATTAGCTTGACTCGTGCTTGGTATCGGTGTTATGGTGTCCCAGGAGGATATGTCTACTGGTGGATCTGATGATGGAGCCGGAGGAGGTGGCTCTGGGTCTGCGGGCTCCGGTTGTGGGGTTGGACGGATGGTTGGTGTTGGTGCTATTTCTATTCCTGGTACCCTGTAAGAAACAAATTTTCATGGTTTATTAATAAAGATTTAATAAAATAATATTAACACGTGAAATGTATTGCTTTTAAGTGCGTATCCTAGCTACGAGCTACGCAAGCGAGCTGGCTTGTAGTGGTAGGCCTCTTGCAGGGGCCCGCCTGGGGAAGTACCACACCTTTGCCAGTTATTCATCCGCCAAACAGTAATGTGCAAACATTGCTGTGTTCCGGTCTGAAGGGCAATGTTGCCAGCGAAACTGCTGGGCATGACGAGATTCGACGTGAATTATCTCGGGGTGACGGGCGCAGTGCAGTGCCGCGCAGAATTTTGAACTTTAAAACACTGGGTGGCACTGTGTCTGATATAGGCAATCAAAATGATGCTTACCATCAGGCACCTGATTTGCTTGTCTTGTCACTCACTATCAAAAAAAAAAAACCGAGAAATTTGACACAATCCTATGGAAAATTAACCAAATCCATGTTTTTTGGGGTCCCATACTTCAGAAGGAAAAAAGGAACCCTTACTTTGTCCGTCCGTCTGTCTGTAAATTGGCGGGATTTTTTTCTTTTCATATTCGTATTGTATTACAAGTGAGTAGACCGATAGTCTATAAAAATATAAAATATTTATAAAAAAGGTAGTGTTTATCAATTTCGATATGAATTCTAATTGTAACATTAGACTTGTTGGGGGGTAGATTGTGAAATGCATCACATATAGATAACACACACACCACTATAGGCGTTAGGTAGAAGGGATAGAGAAATTTTGCCGACACAGTATTGACTGCCTCGGTGGCGTAGAGGGCGCATGCTCGACTGCCAATCAAGAGGTCTCGGGTTCGATCCCCAGGTCAGGCAAAGTGTTAAATATTGAATTTTTCCATTAGGAATTATCTCAATAACTGCCTGGAGTCTGGAACTGTGCCCGGTAGATGGCAATAGGCTCGCCCCCTATTACATGGGACCAATAACATACTGGCGAAATGTGGGTGTATCTACAATGGGACTGAGTCTGGGTACCCCTTCGGGAAGAAGGCGTGAATGTATGTATGTATGTATGCAATATACACGGGCGTTACTGTTGTGTTACCTATGTGGTGGTACAGGCGGAGTGGGCGGTAGAGGAGAGGTGGGGTCCCTCGCCGCGGCCCGGGGGGGAGGCGCGGCGGGTGGGGAACAATACACATTCTCACATAACGGCACTATCTTCAACTCGTGCAGTTTATTCCGTAGTGTGGTCACCCAGTCTTGCATAGACTCCCTGAAAAGAAACATAAGACAATTTGAATTTACTCTCTCCAATGCAGACACTGCTCGAGTCAATTCATATGGCTTATGTGTCCAACCCATATTGTCAGAGTTTCAGGTCGACAAGATTCCTCCGCGGCCTGTCTACTATATATCTTATAGAACACAGTCGGGACATACAGTTTAACGTGACATACGAAACTCGGTAGCGCCCAGGTGTGGAGTCCACATGGTGAGATTCGATCCATTGACTCTGACTTTTAAGTCAGACATATTTCTGCTGGGCCACGGACGCTACATTCATATAACTTTCTTCTTCCTGGCCTCATTCACTAGTTGACACTAGATGAGGTCGGCCCAGGACATCCTCTTCCGCCTCCAGTCTATCATCCGTTATTCTTCTTCTTCTTTGAGTGGCAAAAGCTACAATGTTTTATATTTATAACACTTTGGTCCAAATATTTTGCCAAATCTATAGCGTTTTCGGTTGCTTGAAAAAGGTCCTCCATCATACATGCTGTGGGCAGGACAGTCTTAGTCTATCATCCGTCATCTCTGCACTCACTCTTCTCTCTCAAATCCTCATTCACACAGTTCATCCAGCAGGGCTATTGGCGTTCTTCATAATCACCAGTCGCTATCAGGCTTATGTCTTTATGTTCTGTGGTTTAATTAGTTTCAAAGACGTTTTACCTTTCTAACAAGACTTTACTGTCAAATTTGGAGGAGAGAAAAGGAAAAGGATAGACACTACGAGTGGTTCTCACTCGGGACCGACACAGTGCACAGTCTACTTAGTAAGTTTATCATAATGTCTTTGGTTAGTAAATGTCAAAGTCCGGACTTTGACATTTGTAACATAACATAACATACATTCACGCCTTTTCCCGAAGGGGTAGGCAGAGGTGTACCCAGGACTCAGTCCCATAGTAGATACACCCACATTTCGCCAGTATGTTATTGGTCCCATGTAATAGGGGGCGAGCCTATTGCCATCTAACGGGCACAGTTCCAGACTCCAGGCAGTTATTGAGATAATTCCTAATGGAAAAATCCAATTATTAACACTGCCTGACCTGGGGATCGAACCCGGGACCTCTTGATTAGCAGCCGAGCATGCGCCCTCTACGCCACCGAGGCAGTCCCACATGACATTTGTTGACATTTGTAGTTAATGTTAAATCAAGATAATAGTCACTAAAATGATAGTCACCAAGAACGCCAATAGCCCCCCTGGTCTTTTTGGACGCCCCCTTCCCAGATAAGCACTTACATTCATCACTTATCATAGTGCTGTTTTAGTTCTGGCTAGGATTTATACGAGCAGCCGCCTGCCTGACCCTCCTTGGGAATGCCGATGATATGGTGGCAGACTTTAATTCCTTTAGTCGCCTTCTACGACACCCACGGGATGATACATACATACATACAGTCACGCCTTGTTCCCGGTGGGGTAGGCAGAGTCTATTTACCTCCACTTGCTATGATCCTGACATACAACTTTCACTTCGTTCACTTTCATGACATTTTTCATACATGCTCGTCGGAGAGATACATACAGAGTATGATACATATCAAATAAAATTCTTCTAATAGTAAAGTGGGCACAGAGGTCTTACCAGTCCGGTGCAAGCATTCTGACAGCGCCCTGATGTGTATCAACGAGGAAGTCATACTCATTGTCTCTAGCAGTAACACTGGCCGTCACGTGGCGAGCTGTGAGTAAGGAGGCGCGCCATATAGGTCTATGTGCTCTGGCTGATGTGGGGTCGCGGTATTGTTCGAGGTACGGTGTGCGGCCGTTGTGGACGCATAGCTGGGTCCAGAGCGGTTTTGGTGGTGGTTTCTGGAATTAAGCAAACTTTTCATTATTTTTTTAATTTATTAAACGCACAACATATTACAACCACATAAAAAGTAGTATTAAAAATATAAGAAGTTTCAATCTGGATCGTAACAAAAAAATCATGTGCGAACATCAAAATTAAAATAGTAACATGTCGCGAAGAAAACAGCAACAAAGGAAGTTATATTTACTTTTAAATTATATAACTGTTGCCGATAACATGTAAATTGATTGTTTACAATAGTGTACCTACCAAGCCAGTCTAACCGGAGTCCGAATAGCTTGATCTAAAATTAAGAATATGTTTAATAGTCTCACACACACACACAGTCAATAAAATTTCATTTTACTTGTTCTGACGCAATATAGGACATACACTTTTTTCAACACGACATGTCTCTTGCAGATACCACCCAAGCTTGGGTGTTACAAATGGTGGACAGAACTAAGAACAATTTCGTGATTTTATTTGTTTTTTTTTGCATGATGTGACAAGACGAGCAAATCAGGTGCTTGATGGTAAGCATAATGATTGCCCATATCAGACACAGTGCCACCCAGTGTTTTAAAATTAAAAATTCTGCGCGGCACTGCACTGCGCCTGTCACCCTGAGATATTAGTTGTTGAATCTCGTCATGCCCAGTAATTTCGCTGGTCACAATGCCCTTCAGACCGGAACACAGTAATGTTTGCACATTACTGCTTGGCGGATGAATAACTGGCAAAGGTGTGGTACTTCCCCAGGCGGCCCCCTGCAAAAGCGATTCTACTATCGTGATTCTGCTGTCTACTGTTAGTATAGTTTTTATATAAACATTTTTGTTAAAATTAAGGTTTCCTCAATCTTGGCTTGCCTAGTGAGGAAACAAACAGACAATAATAAAATATATGTAATATAAGTCCTGCAAAAATGTTTAGATTACTGATAGAAGCAATAACTAAAACTAGAGAACCAAAAGTGTACTTTTGTATATGTTTAATCCTTTCGGTAAAATTGTGCAAGAGAAGAAAAAAAGGTTCCAATGTTGCCAACTTCTATTCTATGTTGGCAGTGTTTGAAATTTTACTTCTCAGTAGCGATGGGTCGTCGACGCATTTCTCGTAGACGAAACTAGACCGTCTATTTTCGTTCATCGAATCGAACAACTAGTTGAATTCGTTGATTAGTCGACTCCACGACTCTAGTTTAGACGCGTAGACCCCTAGACGGACAGTCTAAAGAACAACGCGACAGTCCAACAAACGACACGTTTGTCTTTCTTTTTTGGAAGTTATACTTTCGCCATCCTTTTTTTACATTGAAGTTTATCTGAATGCTTATCATGGCATATTCTATGACATGTGCATTCATTCAAAAATCAACTTTCTTACAGACATTTTAGAGTTAAAATTTGTTTATGACGATTTGTTTATGTTGATTGTATTCAGTGTACCTTGGTCATAATAAAGAGTATTCTATTCTATGACAGTCGATCCGTCTGTGATGTTATTCAATAGATAACAAACGAAACGAACATTATTATGCGTCTAAGTTTAGACATGTTACAGTTCGTCCTTCGTCGATGAATGTCTGGCCGTAGAATTCTATGAACCATAGCCGTCTACGAATTTAACTAGTCCATCAATGGATGGTGAACCGTCCATGCATCGTGCATACATAGACTGTTGATTTAAGTAGTTCGTTCATTCAACGCTCACCGCTACTTCTCAGTTTCATGGGTATTGTATTACTAGGATACCTTAAGAGCCAAAGGCCGCAGCTTCCCTCCTGTATCATCAGGCAATCTCTTCAAATATGCATTCTTTTGTATTTCTCTATAATAAACTGGACTAGCGTCTCTGTTTTGGGACATTGTTCATGTTTGAGCTGAAATTGTGAAAACTTTGATTAATGACGGCTTCATGGCTAATTAGTTTAGTTATGATTAGTTTTTTCCAACATCTCAAGTAAATAGGCATAAAAACGTCTGTTCTTACTATAGGTATAATTTGTATAGATTTACGACATACCGGTTACTCGTC
This sequence comes from Hemistola chrysoprasaria, assembly GCA_947063395.1. Lineage (NCBI taxonomy): Eukaryota > Metazoa > Arthropoda > Insecta > Lepidoptera > Geometridae > Hemistola > Hemistola chrysoprasaria. Next base: position 4,328,299 of record OX346738.1, on the reverse strand, counting down.
ATTTAAATAATTCTCAGAATTCAGTTAATTCTGATCAATGCATTCTATTTATTTGTGTTTCACATACCTAGTTTGAAAGATAACATACTTATTAATGTTAATAATTCAAGTCATGCAACAGTGCGTTGATTAATATCGTTCCTCAATAGCATTCCAGTTGGCGTAAGGACCTAATTAATATGGACTATAGGCATTGGACAGAGGTTGTGACTCAATATATAAGAATTCGTACTTCCTTTTACATATACTTCATAGAAAGTTTTACTGGTAATTAAAATAAAAAGAGATTATAAACTGACAATTACACTGAATTACACAATGTATAGGATGTAAACATGTGTTTAATTGTTTATCGCCTATTGTTTAATAAACTGTAAAAAAGACAATATAGTATTTATTCTCACCTGATCTGATTTTAAACTTAAGAGACACTTTCAACTGTTGTCCTTCATTATTTAGTTGTGGGTGATAGTTGTAGCATTCGTTATCGTAATGGTGTTGCGAAATAATGAATTTTAACATTAAAAACACTGAAATAAATAACTAATCAGCAGCCGTCACAAAGCACCGACGCCATATTTATTTATCACCACAGATCTACACAGGACACAGATCACTAGATGCAGGGCTGCCGTCAGTGTTGGATTTAGACCCTCAAAAAATATTCTACATAGAAAATAAAATTATACTATTTGGCCAAAATTATGTTTTATGTTTTGTCCACAGAACAAGAGGAACGTTTTTTCGGCGTTTTTGTTTTGAATTCTCTCATTCGGCTCTGTATTTTTGTTGTTTCAAAATCTCTTCTTGAAAGAAGACGACTCAAACGACGTTGAAACATTTGCGTCGAAACACCAGACTTTTCTTTGCCCTCACATTCACTCATGATTTCAATTTGTGACCAAAACATAAATTATCCTCAACAATTGTTGAAGCAAAAGCAAAATAGTATACACACGACGTCACATACTTTATTAATCTAAATTAGTACCAATTAGGATGAGTATGTACTCTACATAAAAATACTATACATAAAAATCCTTCTCTGTCAGAATGGCTGGGGTAGTAAAAACATTACTTGAGGTAATACTTGATCCTAGACGTTAAGAATCCCCGTTGCGTGAGATTTGGTGATGCCGTACTTACATAAATTCCCGATAATGTAGGTTAAATATTAATAAGTATAAGGAATAATTCAAGTCGGTCGAGCTCAAGAAAAATTATGGTACTTTCGCATAGTACACTTTACAATACAATACTACATCCTACACACTACGAAATAATGGTACAAAATGGTATAAATATACTCCGAAATCCAACCCTAGTTGCTATTAAAATTATTAACAAAAATATTATATCAGATTAACAAACTTTATAGAAAATAACAGAGTTCTGGCGGGAGACTGAAGAATACAATTTGGTTCCCGTATCTTTATCAATTATCGGTGCATTTTCGAGTGTTTAACGTGTATAATGGTGGAATATTACGTGTTGAGTGTTTTCGAAGATACACAAGTCTTTTGGCAAGTTGAAATATGATTTTTCGTGTTCCCGCCAAAATTCCGCCAGCTTCTTGTAAAGACCACCACTTTACTAGAGCTGTGACTTATCTGGGCTTGTCTTGACTCTGAATTGAATAATTGACCATATTAACTTGAAAATATAAATAACTTGATACTGGCAATACATTCGTGTGGGTCTATAAAAGAAGAAAAAAAGAACGTAACTAAATTCGTCGAAATTCGAAATCATCATGGTATTATTTTATAGCTGTCAGTGGTTAAGCTACGAGTATATGAAAAATGGCTTCCATGGTGCATCGCAGGCATGCTTACCTTGCTCGCTCGGTTCGTGAGTCGGCTTGCTCTGAACTGTATAGTAGAAACCATTATTTTACAATTCAATTAATTTTAAAGCTAAGCATATTAAAATGTATAGCGGCAACTGATCGCATATTGATTGAAATCTTGGCGCGTTTATTCCAATCTATACAAGATTTTGTATAAAGCCGGGTCCGCAGCGGCATGTTTTTGTGTCATCATCAAGGCATTAGTTTTTAGATCTTTCCCCGGTCACTCACATGCGTAAAAATATTCGTACATTGTACAAATGTTTGCACGCATGTGAGGGCAGTCAGATATACTATTCGCAAACTCAGCGGATATGCGAATGGGTTCGCAAACTCACTATGGAAACCCGTTTGCATTTGATAGATAGATAAACACTTTATTGGTACACCACAAACAAGATCTAAAAACTAATAACAATTCATAATAACTAGTGTAACAATGGGCGGTCTTATCGCTAACATATATAAAGTACTCTGTGAGCACAACTGGTTGCACGAATGTGTAGGAGATTACGCGAAGGTTCGAGGTTCGCGCCCTTTGATGTGCGTCAAAAAACCGACACAACTTGGAAAACCACGAATGCAGCGAAAACTTTGCATAGTTAATTGCGAATGTCGTCCTACACTTGTGGGTTCGCGTATTCGTACGCATGTGAGTGACCGGCAGCGGATGGAAAACATCAGCCGATTTCGCCTGCGGGGGGGGGTTCGTAGTTCATTTTTTGTTAGCGCTCGTGCCGTCAACATCTCTGCTGGATTTTTGAAAATCATAATCTCCTTTTGTAGCATACAATATTTAGCAATTTTCTATTATTTAGAGACTGTAGCATATTGTGAGTCGGAATCAATGGATTTTAAACAAGAAAACACTTGCCCTTGTACGGAGCTTATTTTAGAAAATGATAATTCTAAAACATTTCACAACAAAAACATTTTCGGTGTCAAGTCGCAGATGAATGGAATACGCATTATTTAATACTATGTTTTTTTTTTGGACTCCAATGCTCATCGACTATAATCTGTGATAAATATTATATTCCCTGATTCCCTGGATGTCTATCTTTGACTTTAAGTCTTTCGGTTTCTCCAACTATTTTAATATTCTGTGCTTTAGTAATCTTTTGTGATCTGTGTTAAACTTTAGTCTATGGTGAGATTTGACGTATTGAGTGTGCAAAAACAAGTGAAAAACAAATAAAAAACGGAGAAGTCGTAAGTAAAAGTGACTAGACATATTATTTTGTTATGTATCTAGTTCATCTTGATAAAAATAAAGCTTGTTTTCAGCCAAAGTTAACCATATTTTGAAAACGTAAATATTGCGGTAATCGTGAGATCTGTCAGTTTTTTTTATTTAGTTCTCGTTTCTACCGCTGTGGCGCCTATTAAAATGCCATATGTTTTGAGTTTTGGTCACGTGACCATTTCAACCGCCAAAATAGTTGTCAAAGTTGTCAGTGCAATAATTTGTCACTTTTTTGCCGACCATTCAGTCTACAAAATAACAATTTCAGTTTTACAAAATCAGTTAATTTCATTGTGATTTATCAATCTGCGTGCCAAATAAAATTTCAATCGTTACCACCGTGCATTATTGTCCAGAAAAAACATTAATTATTTGCTTGTACGATGGCAAAAGTTCACATAACCAATGTCGTGGTTCTCGACAACCCGAGCCCGTTCTTGAATCCGTTTCAATTCGAATTAACCTTCGAATGCATAGAAGAACTCAAAGAAGACCTCGAATGGAAGATGATATACGTCGGATCGGCGGAAACTGAGGAGCATGATCAAATTTTGGATACTATTTACGTGGGTCCTATACCAGAAGGGCGTCACATGTTTGTGTTCCAAGCACCACCTCCCGACGTCACTCGCATACCTGAAAACGACGCTTTAGGAGTAACTGTTGTGTTATTAACGTGTTCTTATCGCGGACAGGAGTTTGTGCGTGTAGGTTACTTCATTAATAACGAATATAGTGAATCGGAGCCGGAGTTACGTGAAAATCCACCGGCGAAGCCCCAGTTTGACAAAGTGATGAGGAACATACTAGCTTCTGAGCCCAGAGTGACCAGGTTCAAGATTAATTGGGCGGAACCTGACGCTACCGTCCCAGATTCTGGTGATGGCAACTTAGAAGCTCTTGCCCCAAGCAATGATTCTTATGGCGCGTCTTTCAACGCGGATAGTCAAATAAGCGGTATTGAATTTCAAGGAAGTTTGAGTGGATATGGTGATAACTCTAATTCAATAGCTCCTATGGAATCATGAGGTAAGAATTACATGTTTACATACAGTCACACCTTGTTCCCGCTGGGGTAGGCAGAGACTATTTCTTTTCTCTTGCTACGATCTTGACACACAGTTTTGCTTCCTATATCATGACATTCTTCAAGCATTCTTGTCAATTGTACTTTTGACCTGGCCTTTCCTTAGGCCAATATCAACTTGTTCATGAAAGGTATGCCTAGGTCGACCCCTACCAACTTTACCATTCCAACTTGCCTTATAGTTTGTTAATTACATTAGAGGGTATATGGTAGAGTAAATTCCTAATCAGGAGAAGAGTGAAGATACTAGCACTCATGCCACATGATATCCTAGTGTGCAATTTATTTAACTGTCATATTATAACAAATATAGTATATTGTATATCCATCTTTGAAACCATCTATCCTCCTAAGACCTTTAGCACAACCGGGACATGATTCAATTCCCATATAAAGGCTGGCATATAACTACCTACTACACAGACAGCACACACATGGAGTTTTGTACATGTGCAAGAGTGTGCGTGTGGTGATTTCCTATAAAAGCAGGGCTTGTGGAAGGCTCAATCTCGTTCGCGGGGGTGAAGAAGGTGGATTGGTGGGCGTATGACAGTATCCATTCTATACGTAGTATTATTATCTGTTCTGTGTCTTTAGGTAATTTTTTGGACCAAAATTAAATGTGTCGCTGAGCCCAAAGTTTTGAAAAACATGACTTAACGTTGATGATAAATGTTCCAAAAATAGAACAAAATATTTTTTTCTAATCCATCTATTACTTGACCACTATTGCATGACGAGTTTCAACAACTAATAACTTAGGGGGACAGTTGCAGTGCAGTGCTGCACAGAATTTTGATTTTAAAACTCTGGGTAGCACTGTGTCTGTTATGGGCAATCACGATGCTTAGTATCAGGCACCTGATTTGCTCGTCTTGTTACTCACTAACATAAAAAAAGAAAACTTAAATAAATGTTCTAAGCTAAGCCCCCCAATATTCTAAAAAAGGAACAAAATATAATGTTCATTTTAAATTAAGCTATATGTATTCCTTAAGAAGTCCTAAATTTAATTGCTTATTGTTGAGCAGGGCGGTTTAGATCTCAACGGTATTAATCAATTTGTTCCATAAAATGGACATTTGGTCACAATGCAAAGTGCGATTTTCAAAATGTCAGAAAACTCAAACTCAAAATCAAACAGATTTATTCAAATAGGTCATAATCTGACACTTTAGAAGATTAACAATACTGAGTCTACCGTGCGTTGGGAAAGATACCTCTACAAGAAGAACACACAAGAAACTTGTAGGGCTTAATTTTTTCAACAGATAGTTTCACAATATTTGGTTTGGTTACATTCGTTTTCTTTGAAGGTGTGGCGAGGCGGCTATGCAGAAGTTTCCAGTTATTTTTGTCCTCTATGTACTGGTTGACTTTATAATAAGCCTTCTTTAGTAAAGTAGATTTTATATAGGTTTTGAATTTACCCTCTCAGAGCACAGTTATCTCTTCAGGGTTTAGGAGAATAAGTAGATGAGCTTAAAAGACAAGCCACCCTAGGTGCCCTCTAGGTGCAAGGATTATTGTGAATGTAAGGAAAATATTGTAAATAGTGAAGGCAAGACAGAGGTTCCTACTCAATTCCTAGACAGTGTTCACTCCAAGTCGCTGGTGAAGGCTAATTGGAGATAAGAACATGACCCTAGTCTTTACTTATCATTATTATTATTATAAAATTAATTTGTATAACTGATTGCAGATGAAAAGCACAAAAAAAAAAAAATATTATAAAAAATTCTAAAACACTGCTTGAACCGGAGATTGAATCTACTCCTCTGCCTACCCTTTGTAATGTTAAGATGTGATGTATTGTTTTTTTTTGTTTTCAGATAGAAACATTAGTAAATTATGGATAATAAGCGAGCATCTTTGGACTGCATAATAGAAGGTGCATATATCACTAACTTGAAGAGAGTAGAAGATATTTGTGGACTGAAGACTTTAATAGTATTAACTCTAGTAAAACGGTTTTATTTTGCTTGATTTTGTTTGGTCAAATTTAGTTATTGAAATGACACTTTCCTGTTGAAATATTAATCTGATATTTGGTACAAACTTTTATTTCTGATGACAAAATCTTAAAAAATGTAATTCAATTACTTGCTGTTCCCCGCGCTTTCACCCGCTTAGTCTTCGTTCCCATGGGGATATTGGGATAAAAAATACCCTATGTGTTATTCCAGAGTCTAAGCTATCTACATACCGTATTTCACCTCAATCGGTTCAGTTCAGTTCAGTTTTAGCGTGAAAACAGTTTTAGCGTCAGAACAAGCATACACACAAAAAAACAGCGTTAGCACTGTTTCATCTAGATGGCGCTGGAGTTGAGTTAGGACTTGCTAGCGTTTTGTTCACCTGTTACAAACATAACTTTTTATATTGTACTGAGATTTAAGATTAATAATATTAGTGTGATAACTTTGGTCAATGACTATTTTTCTTTCTGTATTTGGCGCTGACTACCTGAGTCATAAATCAGTAAATATGCTTAATTTTTCCAAGTATTCTCATGTTTAATACTACTAATTCTGTAAATGTTTGTTGGTGTGCGTGTATGTTTGTTCCTTCTTCACGCAAAAACAGCAACCAATTTGGTATGTAGGTTAGTTTTGACCATGGGATATAACATGGCTTATTTTTTATTCCGATATTCTTTTGGGATGATAACTACGCGGCCGAAAGCACGGGGTGCAGCTAGTTTTCAATAATAACTGTCAATAATAGAATCTAAATAGCTGATGCTTCACTCGCCGTAGAATAATTAGGTCTATTAATTTTAAAATCCACAATGTCCATTTACTTACCAGCGAAATTACTGGGCATGATTAGATTCAACAACTCATATCTCAGGGTGACAGGCGCAGTGCAGTGCCGCGCAGAATTTTGAATTTTAAAACACTGGGTGGCACTGTGTCTGATATGGGCAATCATGATGCTTACCATCAGGCACCTGATTTGCTCGTATTGTTACTCACTATCATAAAAAAAAAAAAACTTTTTTGGGATCTTATAGGATCACTGTGTTGTCCATCTGCCTGTACGTCTGTCAAGACATTTTTCCTCGGGAACCCGTGAAGGTATCAATTTGAAATCAATATCAACAACTCTAGTCTAAGGTCTTTTGCTGCTGTTAAAAAAATCAAACTTCTAAGTCAACGCAATCAAAAAATACAGCTATTTTGTCTGACATACTTTGTGCAACGGACTGAAAACATATAAGGTAGGCGTGGGTAACTCAGCTCTGAGCCGGCTCAAATATACAGATCATGTATGTTTGAGTCACCGAGTCACAGCTCAACTATAAACTGAACAGCTCATTGGTGGCTTGCGGCTCATGTACTCATCACTGTCATTCCAAAGAAAACAACCTTGTCACGCATTTTGAGAGTCGAAAATCGAACGCGAGTCGCATCTTTTTGACCCGTAACATTAGTTACAAAAATTATGAGCTGATTTTATGTGTTCTGCAAGTCAGGTTTACTCTGTATTCGCTAGATGGCCCTCATTAGAATCATATTGGATATTTCATCTGAATAGTTCAATACATGCATTCAGTTTCGAGATGTGTTGAATTGATTTTTGAGCTGATCTGTGAGTTTACGGCTCAAGTGGATGAGCTGTGAGCTGAGCCGTGACTTATAAAGATCTGCTGAGTTACCCCCATGGCTAATATAAGGAATTTCTTGTTGGATTAGCATCGTGAAACATGTTTGCAGTTTCTAGGCATGGAACCCTACACTGTAAGGATACTTACCAAGATAAGACTTAACTTATTTGTTTAAGGACATTGCGGTTTTAATAGACTCAATTACGGTATTTTTGATCTTACAAAAAAAAATCCAAGGGTCTATTGCAGTTTTGTTTGTTTTGTCTGTAAGGTTTTTTATTAATATAGAATTATTGATTGTAATATTATTATTATTATGACATCCAGAGGATGGGCAGCAGCATCCTCTGCGTAAAATCCATCACACTGCGCTTGCCAACCCGCCTGCCAAGCGAGGCGAGTATTGGCAAGAACCCCCACAGAGATGAGGCCCATGTCCAGCTATGGCCTTCCCTGGGCTGTGATGATGGTGATGATGAGGAATTGTAAAAAAATACCAAATATTGCCTTCTCAAATGTGTGTAATTATAGTTATCTTGACTTATAATACTAGGTTTGCCTTTAGTTTCATGTATCAAAATTTTCTAACATAGTATAAATTTAGATTATTAATATAAAACAAATATGAAGAAAGAAAGAAAGAATAGTTTTCCACTCAATTGTGGTTGGCTCTGGATCTGGCCTTATAAATGCGGCAAACATATTTAATGATGTTTTTTTTTTCATATTTACAAAAACATTAAAATAACATTTTTTTAAATTAAAGGAAACCATACAGTTTTCTTTAACCAAATATGGTTGTTTTGCCGCAAATAAAGCCAGGTCAAAAACAGACACCAAACAATTGTTTGGAAAATTATTCTCTGCTACATGTTTGTGAATTTTCATTTTGTATAGAAGTCGAATAACCCTTAAGCTATGATGTTGTTGCATTTTACGAGTGCGAGTTTGTTTTAGAAATGTCACAGAATACAGACCTAAAAGTACACAAGAGTCACTTCACAAAATTCACTTCAATAAATATCGACTCTGGATACGACATAATAAAGTGCAATTCAGCTCGCACATCGCTAATTACCTACAGTTATATTTACCTACAAATTAGCTCTATTCCTATCGCGTATATCTCTAGCCTTTCTCTCTTTCTAGCTTATTGAAATTGCGACTTTGGCCACGACGCAATAAAGTGCAATTCCGGTCGCACAGCCCTTATTACCTACAGTTTTGTTAGAGTTTACGCGAGCTCGTGAATAGCAACAACTAGGATATAAAAGAATAATGTTATATGTATTAACGTATCTGTCCAGATTGTGTTGTATTTTTGTCAATTTTTGTTTTTCAGTTTTGTCAATTTTGTCAGTTCCTGGACCGGTCGGTTTGATCTGTGTCTGGGTGTTACAAGCTTAAATAAGTATGAATATCAGTCTACTTACGTACGGGGTTCTAGCCTAGATTGGGACCACAAGACTGTGGAAGTTGTTCCATATAATATTGTAAGTGGGAAACCAAACAGATTGTCTCGATTTTCTTCGCTATTTTTTGATTCTTGCGAAAATCCTATGGTCCTAGATATTTGGAAACTTGAATGCTGATAGGCTAATATAAACTTCCTTACCAACTGAGTAGGATTTCTGATACTTCTGACAGCGGTTTTTGCCAATGAGCGCATCCGTGAAGGTCAATAAATCAATGATCGTACGCGATTTTCCTATAGTGCCTCTGGTTTTTTTTTTGCAAATATCTTAAAAATAACTGTAGCCCTAATATAAGAAGTACCCTTTGACAGTTTGCCTTGTTTGAAGGATCTGTATTTAAATTGTGTGGTTAAATAAAAATTGAGTGATAAAATTCATAATTCCATTTACGGCGGATGTTATTGAAATTGTGTGAGTTATGTTAATTTATTCCGGCTTGACAATTGCTTGAAAAGATGGAACCTCAAACGGTACTTTTTAGATTTGATGGAATGTATGAAGATTGAGAAAATATTTCTATGTTTTCAATTATTCGGTATTGTGCAATCGTCCTAGGTTTCTCGGAATGAATCGGTTTTCCCGATTATCCTGCGACATATGGACGTAGATGCAAAAGCACGTTCACGAGTGCGTTTGTGTGCGAAACTCTTACGCACACAGAAATTATGTTACATGCTCCACTACAAGTACGCGCGTTCATTGATTACAACTTACAAAAACTACTAAAGTCTATTCCAAATGTAGAGCCACAGGGTAGAGCGAGACAGCTTGACGCACCTCTCACTCAACCTTGTACCGCGAAATGCAGTAAACGAGTAGGCGACAAGAAAGCGATTTGTAAAAGAACCAGAAGTGATACTATAGTTTAATTTTTATGCGAACATAATACCTAGGCAGTGGCGTAGCGTGGACTAAATTAGGCGTGAGGCGTGGGCGAAGTCACATCAGCGAGGGCTTTTTCTTTCGGGAGGTACTTATGCCACAGAATACTTAAGGGATAGAAAGGGCACTCGACAAATCATTTCAATAAATAGACCCCAGCTCCGATGCAATAAAGTGTAATTCAGGTCGCACAGCGCCTCTTTCTATCCCGCATCTCTGTCTAGTCCATCGAAATTTTTCCGTCAAGACGGACGCCCCGGCTACTTGTAGCTTCATCGGAGTGTCCCAGGCCTGCCTATACCGAAGATATACGTGGCAAACCATTTCGGAGCCCTGACAATGAATGCGAGTGCGGCGAAAAATTTACACTTACGCTAAAGGATGCACGAGCAGATCATTGCGTGCCAAAAAAAATGCTTTGACGATGCATCGTAAAATTTGAATATTGACACAGCTTTGCTCGAATTCTGAGGGCCTCGCCAGAGCCCGTGGGTGAGGGCCTGCATCGCCCAGTACTATCTACGCCACTGTACCTAGTTCAATGACCGTTTTTCTCCGCATTTGGAAAAGTCTAATATTATTATACTCTAAATTGTGTGCCCGAGCCAAATTTATTTAAAAAATCAAGCTCAAGTTGTATGTATTCATGAAACAAAAATGTATAAAAAAATGTATGAAATAGATATTTTTCTGTACTTCCATTTTGTAATAATGTGTACTAAGTTATAATTAAAACTGATAACGAAGAATATACAGTATTTTATTTTCAACACTGTTATGCTAAGTAAGGAATTTCTCTTTTTTTTTTTTGGATTTACTAACCGGCCCTATGCGTTCGGGCCATCATAGTAGTTCTTGAATATGGGTGTCAGGATTTTGCCTAATGGATGCCATAAGCCATAACACAGAAAAGATAATAAAACTACCTACGTATAGAATGGACACTGTCATTCGCCCACCAATCGGGCCTTCCTCACCCCGCGAGCGAGATTGAGTTCTCCATGAGCCCCGCTTCGCTGGGAAATGACCTGACGCACACTCTTGCGCGTGTACAAAACTTCATGTGTAGTCTCTGTGTAGTAGGTAGTTATAGCGCGGCTTTTTTTTGACAGACTCGTTGGCTCAGATGGCAGTAACTCTGCTTTCTGTGCCGCAGGCCCCGGGTTCGATCCCCGGCCAGGTCAAACATTTGTGTGCATGAACATGTCTGTTTGATCTGTGTCTGGGTGTCATAAGCGTATATAAGTATGTATATCAGTCATCTGGTTACCATAGTACAGGCTTCTAGCCTAGTTTGGGACCAGATGACCGTGTGTGGAAGTTGTCCCATAAAAAAAAAAAAAAAATTTTTTGTATGGTATTGAGTCGAGTGTACGGGGTGTGTTTCCGGCAATATTAGATAGACAGTCATTGATATAAAGAAAAGGGGACAAGAGGTGCTGGCTTCTCGAAAATGGCAAGCCCAAATTCCCATTAGGTCCACGTACGTCAGTAAGTAAGGTCGTACGAGCAAATGATATTGTCTCGGTCGCACTTCGGTCTAAGGTACGTCCTTCTATCTTTGTTGTTCATTATATGTCACTGTGCAAACTTCACACTGAGCAAATTGCACGTGCCAGTTGTTGAGTAAGCGCTGGAAGAACGTACTCTACCTCCCCTTTTCTTTATATCAAGTTTAAGTTCTTTATACATAACAATAATTTTACATATCATATTTTATACGATTTCATTCCTACTTATAAAACTTCTAACTTTACACTTATAAAGTTAGCATAATCAAAAATCAATGTAGACAGTTAAGGTTTTCCGGGCCCAGCTTTTTTGGATTCTAAGTCCATTTCCTTTGTGCACATGCCATCAAAAACAAGTTGAGAAATGGTGTACAAGGCCAATAATAGGGTTTGATCGATCTGTGAAATGGTTTCTAAATGTCAGCCAGGTGAATCGTAAACGAACTTATTGGCCCGGAAAAATCCTAACCTTTTACCCTTTCATGAGGTCAACCGTAAATCCTATCCTGCTAATAATAAATGTGAAAGTTTGTGAGGATGGATTGATGGATGTTTGTTACTCTCACGCCAAAACTACTGGACCGATTGGGTTGAAATTTTGTAAGTTAGTTGTTTTGTAGTATGTTAGTTGTTTTGTAGTATGTTAGTTGTTTTGTAGTATGTTGGTTGTTTTGTATGTTGTTTTGTTTGTATGCTTAGACCCTGGAATAATACTGGCTACTATTTTTCCCGTTATTCCCACGGGAACGAAGTCCATGCGGGTGAAACCGCGGGGCACAGCTATTATTATGTAAGGTGCATATTTATACAACATAAAAATGATGTAGAGTAATACTTAAGAGGCTTCAACTACCCGTCAAACTGCAAAACTTTCAAAAGAAAGAATTGCTAAATTCGCGAAATGTAATAGGGATCCCATGTCATAGGGGCCGAGCCTATTGCCATCTACTGGGCAAAGCTTTTTTTTATTTTATGGTAATGAGTAACAAGACGAGCTAATCAGGTGCCTGATGGTAAGCATCATGATTGCCCATATCAGACACAGTGCCACCCAGTGTTTTAAAATTCAAAATTCTGCGCGGCACTGCACTGCGCCTGTCACCCTGAGATACGAGTTGTTGAATCTCATCGTGCCCAGTAATTTCGCTGGTAACATTGCCCTTCATACCAGAACACAGTAATGTTTGCACATTACTGCTTGGCGGATGAATAACTGGCAAAGGTGTGGTACTTCCCCAGGCGGCCCCCTGCAAAAGAGGCCTACCACTACAAAAATTTTGACTCCATGCAGTTATCCATGGTGTCGCACTACAGCACGTGCCAATGCGTCCATACCACGCACTCTAGCAGCATTCAACGCTCTCTTGGACCACAATCCCGACTTTGACTTTTTTGCGGATGAATGGTCGTCTGAGGTACTGCGAGCGTGATGTACGACTGGTATTTATTTTTTTCCTTATATTTTTATAATAATTTGCTGTGTAAAAAAAGAAATCATAAAAGAAATTTCTTTTATGATTTCTTTTTTTATTTCTTTCTTAATTTTATTTTAATCATTGTAATTGGTGTAACTAAACCGTTTTGATTAAATAAATAAATGGAGATATAATTCCTAATGGAAAACTCCAATGTTTAACACTGCATAACCCGGGACTTCATGATCGCCAGTAGGGCTTGCACCCACAAGATACGCCACCGAGGAAGTTTATATGTTTCGATTTAAATTAATCATAGCAATGGGCAGTGCAGTGACTGGATTACGAATACTATTATAGCTACCTACGTAATAGAAATATTATATTCGGAATAGAAAGTCTAACTATCATAATCTTTATAGTTTTTATATAATTTTAGACTCCTTGGTGTGAAGTAATCATTCAAGTTTTAATCCAAAGAGGTTTAGTGAAATTTTGGCGGCTATCAGTGACATATGCGCGCGTTATATGGTTTTGTTTGGTTTTAATGTTTGTTTGTTTTGTTATTGTGGTAGAATAACAATAAAACGCATATCTAACTGAACATTTACATGTTATGTGCTTATTGTGTTGGAACAATGATGAATTTTGCGATATTTGTGGAAATATTATCGTGTGGTTTGCTACTGTGGTTTGACAAACTGTAAGTGAACGTATTCCTTTAATAGGCGGACGGATTCTTCTAAAACAATATTTGAAGCACCATAGTAAGTCAGCTCGCACACTTGTTTTTGCTTGCACACTTTTTGGAGGAGGTTTTACCTTTAGTCGACGTTAGGATTTTTGTACTAAAAGCTCAGTAAACAATAAAGCTGACTTCATAAGTGCTTGTCTCTAAGTGCACGCACCAATGACGTTGAATCGCTTTATCCTTACGCACACATTGTTTTAGAAGACTCCGTCCGCCGTGCAGGTGTGCGAAATTTCATAACATACATTCACGCCTTTTTTCCCGAAGGGGTAGGCAGAGGTGTACCCAGGACTCAGTCCCATAGTAGATACATCCACATTTCGCCAGTATGTTATTGGTCCCATGTAATAGGGGGCGAGCCTATTGCCATCTACCGGGCACAGTTCCAGACTCCAGGCAGTTATTGAGATAACTCCTAATGGAAAAATCCAATATTTAACACTGCCTGACCTGGGGATCGAACCCGGGACCTCTTGATTGGCAGTCGAGCATGCGCTCTACGCCACCGAGGCACCGAGGCGAAATTTCATATGGTTTCATATAAAGAATTCTAAAATTCGTTTCGTTCGACTCGTTAGGCTCTTATAAGTAAGCGTTCACCTTTATAAAAAGACTAGAGTTTGGGTGGTGCGCGAGCTGCGAGCAGCTCGCGAGATATGCTTTCGTTTGGTTTTGGTGGGTGAATACCAAAAAATTGGTTGGTGAGTTGGCGGATTGACGAATGGGCTATCCCAACTACAGAGGGTGCGTGGTGCGCTTCGCAGCAAGCTGCTCGCGTGGGGCACTCGCGGTACGCTCGCAGCTTCGCTGCTCGCGTACCAGCTCGTGTCCGCCATCTTGAAAAAGTAACCGGATCCAAAAAAACCATTCCGAAATTGAAATCAAAATCCCCATTAACCCCCGAATCCAAAATTTCATCCAAATCGAAGCAACTGTGAAATGAGCCGCCTTCTTGGATTTGAAAAAAAAAAACCGTTCGTCCTTCCCTCCATCATATTTCCCAAGAAACCGGTCACCCATCCCTTTTGCGGCGAGCGTGTCGAGCCTATAAACGAAATTTAGTATGGCGGCAATTTTTTTTTGTACGGCGGCCATCTTTTTTTCACCCGGTCCATCCCATACCAGAGTCCTGTACAACTTTAGTTTCGGCACCCCCCCTCCAAGTCGCACCGTTTCGGCGGGCCGTCGACCTGTTCCACCGGAACAGCCCTCGGGAGACCTCCCTCCAGTTCTCGAGAGGTACTCTTAAGATTCTCTCTCCAAAGGTACCACGCAATACCTATAGCCCCCATCATAAGTCTCATGTGCAAAATTTGTATGGCGGCCATCTTTTTTTGTACGGCGGCCATCTTTTTTTTCGCGCGGTCCATCCCATACCAGGGTCCTGTACAACTTTTGTTCTACGGCGTCACGGAAAATGTGCACCGTTTCGGCGGCCGTCGACCTGTTCCACGAACGTCGAACAGCCCCCCACACCCTCCCGACAAATTTTCGGAGGGTCCCCGCAAAATTCCCTATGCGACGGTAACATAATATCTACCCCCCGCCCAACCCCCAGACCTGTAGCCCTGATCATAAGCAATTTACGATCAGCTGATCGCGTCGAGCTATATATATAGAGGCACTCTAATGTTTACCAGTAAACCCTGTTTTATTGAAATCTAATATTTTGTATCATTCAGAAATCACAAAAGTAAGAAACGAGTTTTTGCAATCTCATATTGATAAATAGACTTAATATTGACTTTGAAGCAAGTATTGTCAAGGCATTTTCTTGGACCGCATTGAACAATTTCACTAAAGGCTGGGTTTTTTCATCACTGGTTAAGTCGACTAATGGTTAATTTTTTGACAAATAGTTAAAATTCGACAAAATTCGTTTTTTCATCTCTGGTTAACAATTTTTTCTACACGATTTAACCATTGGTTAAAAATTTAACTATAGTTAGTTTGACAAATGGTTAACATAACCGTAACTAACGATCAAAAAACGGGCCCTAAGGCCCACTTGCACTACACATTCATGGTTTAACGTAATTAAGCCGGTGCTAACAGCTAACACATGGTTAAATTAATTATGTATCTTACGCTTTCAACATTTAGTAGAAATGAAATAAAATCAAATGAAATATCTTTATTTGCTTTAAATGTTGTAGGTACATAAATTTTCAGGTGTTATAGAGTTGTATTCTTAGTCCAAAACATTTAGTCAATTTATAGTGACATGCAAACATGTAGAAAAACTATTAACATTTTAATACTGTATCCCTTAGGAAATAAACTTAAAATTCATTTATTAATTACCCGTATCCAAGTGCTTCAAGCACTTGGATTTTCTAAAATCAAGTGAATCAACAGAATAAAAAACAATCTAAATAATCCAAGTGCTCCACTATTAAAGATTAGACCTTGGATCAATATATTTTCTATTTAACTTTTAATAAATTTATAAATTGTGGTTGTGACAACCAGTTATTTATTATATTGGACTCGGAGTTTGTTAAGGTCAATTTGTTGTTGTATTTTTTAAAAGAAAACAAAACACACAATAATACTTACGTGATAAATGCCCTTACTCGCGGCCCTCAGGTTGACAACACCTGTTAGACATTGTATGATATTGATAGTGAAATCTCAAATCAAATTTTCTGTTACAGAGCTGCTAGTACATCGCACACACTGTCAAATGATGCCCGTTGTGTGAACACTATACATTGTAACACAAGTAAGTTTATGTTTTATTAATTACTTGCTCGATCCTCGACAATACGGATATACTTAGTGAGAAGACAGTTAAATCAAGTTAAAACATAACATACATCCACGCCTTTTTCCCGAAGGGGTAGGCAGAGGTGTACCCAGGACTCAGTCCCATAGTAGATACTCCCACATTTCGCCAGTATGTTATTGGTCCCATGTAATAGGGGGCAAGCCTATTGCCATATAACGGGCACAGTTCCAGACTCCAGGCAGTTATTGAGATAATTCCTAATGGAAAAATCCAATATTTAACACTTTGCCTGACCTGGGGATCGAACCCGGGACCTCTTTATTGGCAGTCAAGCATGCGCCCTCTACGCCAACGAGGCAGTCAATCAAGTTAAATGTAGTGTTATTATCTGTAGTGCCTATTACGAATACACGAACAAAGTGCCTCACCTCATCTTAGAGACAATAAAGATTGTACCAATGGCTCACCCAGGACACTGGACTCGATTCCCATACAAAAGTCGCAATGTAACTACCCAATACACAGACACTGCACAGATGGAGTTATGTCATGAGTTTTGTACACGTACAAGATTGTGTGAAGTGTGCGTGAGATGATTTCCGAGCGAAGCGGGTCTCGATCGGGTCTCAAACTCGCTCGCGTCACAGAACAGATAATAATACTAGGTATAGAATGGACACTGTCATCCGCCCACCAATCGGGCCTTCCTCACCCCGCCAGTGAGATTGAGCTCTCCACGAGCCCCGTTGTGTGCGTGCGTGCTCCATGTGTGCAGTGTCAATGTAGTAGGCAGTTATAGCGCGGCTTTTGTGTGGGATTGAGTGGATTATCCAGGGTGAGCTCGCGGGGTGAGGAGGGCCCGATTGATGGGTCCCCGCATGGCCGGGAATCTGTATGCAAATTTCTCTGGGTAAAAAAAAACAAGGGTTCCATACCTAGATACTGCAAACATGTTAGTACATAATCACATTTTTTTTTATTTAACAGTTTTGGGTTTTTTCCTTCACATGTGATATAAGATCTTGCTTATTGCCAAATTTTATGATAATAGGCCAACAGGAAGTATCTTAGAGGTTTTCAGTTTGTTACACAATCTACGCAAATGCGCAGTAAAATGGCAGTATCTTTTGATTCAGTTGATTTAGACGTTTGATAATTGATTTAATTTGACGTTACTTTTCGGAACTCCATTGCAGACTTCTGGACCAAGAATATTTAGTTTTAAGTTCCGATTTTTAGTCCCAAAAACAACATGCACAGTGCACCCTACCGCCCGAAAAATTGAATGCAAAGAGGGAATGCTATTAGGTATTATTGTTGTTAGTGACACCATTCATATATCGACACGTGTTTCTCGTCTACACGACGCATCATCAGGAAATAGACTCTGACTCCGCTGTAAGGGCGACTAATGTTAGTACGACGCCGCCCCTCGAGATGTTACCTCGCTCAAAGCTGGAACCAGACGTTAGACGTTTATATTTTTACAGCAGCAAGGAACCGTAGACATGAGTTATTGATATCAATTTCAACTTGATACCTTCAGGCCTTCCCGAGAAAAAAGGTCTTGACAGACACACATCGAAGTTATCCTATGAGGATTCCTTTTTTCCTCTTGAAATATCATCGTCATCATCATCATCTCAGCCATAGGACGTCCACTGCTGAACATAGGCCTCCCCTATCATCCCCTTCCATCCAGTCCGGTTGTGTTTCCCCTGTTCCAGCCGTCTTTATCAGATCGTCTGTCCACTTTGTGGGTGAACGTCCTTAGCTGCGCTTGCCGGTCCGTGGTCTCCATTCGAGAACTTAACAGCCCCATCGGCCATCATCTACGGATCTCCTCATTTCTGATTCGATCGCGCAGAGAAATTCCGAGCTTAGCCCTCTCCATAGCTCGTTGCGCTATTTTGAGCCTGCTGTTAAGGCCCACAGTCAGACCACGTTTCAGATCCGTAAGTCATCACGGAGGTCAGGAGTCAGGAGCCCTAAAATTAATAAAGCTTTGAGAAAAAACCCTCATCAATATAGTTCTTTTGAATTTTCAGGGTCTCCTGCTAATATGTCCCTGCAGCGGTTAACAGCGCTGCGAGCGTTAATGGCGGCTCAGTCTCAAGTACTGGCTGCTTACATTGTACCCACAGCTGACGCTCACAATGTAAGATACCACTAAGATAATAATAATAACCCTTTTAGAGGACGACCTTCACGGGGAGCCCGTTTAGTGAGCGGCGAGTCATCGCCTGCTGTATTTATATGCCATATTTCACCATGAGACGGAAATGGCAGGTGCCGGAGTCTCTAGCAATAGCCCGGTTACCATCCATCTAGAAATGATAGGGACATTTACTTCATCTTCAAAATATCATGATAAATATAATAAACTAATAAATATAATAATAAAATTGACTTTATGATAAGCCTTTTTTAGTA
Source organism: Hemistola chrysoprasaria (assembly GCA_947063395.1). Classification (NCBI taxonomy): domain Eukaryota; kingdom Metazoa; phylum Arthropoda; class Insecta; order Lepidoptera; family Geometridae; genus Hemistola; species Hemistola chrysoprasaria. Next base: position 4,309,309 of record OX346738.1, on the reverse strand, counting down.
AAGTAGATTTTATATAGATTTTGAATATACCCTCTGAGAGCCCAGTTATCTCTTTTGGAATTTTATTATAGAAACGTACACTGTTTCCCAAGAATGACTTTTTATTTGTTTTAGATAATCTGAAGCTATGTATAGCTATTTTGTCTTTATTCCTAGTATTAAAATTATGGGGGTCACTATTTAATTTGAATTTATGTAATTTTTACGCTCATACATGATGTTCTCATAAATGTATAAGGATGGTAGGGTATGTTTTTTCTTTAAAGATTTCTCTCAGGGATTCGCGTGGACGCATCTCATAGATGGCACGAATCGCACGTTTTAGTAGTATAAAGATGTACCTATCTGCAGCTGAACCCCACTATAGAATCCCTCGCAGAAATGCTCAAATCTTGCACCACCTTTAAGAGAAAGCTGTTCACTCTTGTATATACCAAACAGTCGGAGTACATAGCCCCAGTTGACGGCCGTCGCGAGTGGTTGTCTCAGTTCACGGGGTCAGCCGGCACGGCCGTGGTGACTGCCTCGCACGCGCTGCTCTGGACTGACGGACGATATTACACCCAGTTCGAGAACGAGGCCGATTTGACTACATGGACGCTCATGAAGCAATGTGAGTTATAATAATAATAATTTGGGATAACTTTTTGTAGTGGTAGGCCTCTCTTGCAGGGGGCCGCCTGGGGAAGTACCACACCTTTGCCAGTTATTCATCCGCCAAGCAGTAATGTGCAAACATTACTGTGTTCCGGTATGAAGGGCAATGTTGCCAGCGAAATTACTGGGCAAGATGAGATTCAACAACTAATATCTCAGGGTGACAGGCGCAGTGCAGTGCCGCGCAGAATTTAGAATTTTAAACCACTGGGTGGCACTGTGTCTGATATGGGCAATCATGATGCTTACCATCAGGCACCTGATTTGCTCGTCTTGTCACTCTATCATAAAAATTAAAAAACTTAAAAATAAAAATATGACGCCTATACATATCTAAATAATATACATACATTTATTCACGCCTTTTTCCCGAAGGGGTAGGCAGAGGTGTACCCACGACTCAGTCCCATAGTAGATACACCCACATTTCGCCAGCATGTTATTGGTCCCATGTAATAGGGGGCGAGCCTATTGCCATCTACCGGGCACAGTTCCAGACTCTAGGCAGTTATTGAGATAATTCCTAATGGAAAAATCCAATAATTAACACTGCTTGACCTGTGGATCGAACCCGGGACCTCTTGATTGGCAGTCGAGCATGCGCCCTCTACGCCACCGAGTCAGCCTAATATAATGCCTATACATATCTAAATAATATATACAATATAATATATTATATCTACATATGTATGTACTTTGTATGTACAAAGATTGCAAGTTCTGTCTAAGATCTGTCAAGACTCTTGTCAAGCTCTCTTTGTTCTAGCACTACCAGACACGCCGTCTATAGAGAAATGGTTGTCCACCAACCTGAATGACGGCGATATAGTGGGCGTTGACCCCAGCACCATGACCAGAGATGAATGGACACCCATTCAGGTAAGTGGTAGGTGGTAGTTGTAGTGGTAGGCCTTTTTTGCAGGGGCCGCCCGGAGAAGTACCACACCTTTGTCAGTAATTCATCCGTCAAGCACTAATGTGCAAACATTACTGAGTTCCGGTCTGAAGGGCAATGTTACCGGTGAAATTGCTCAGGGTGACAGGTGCAGTGCAGTGCCGCGCACAATTTTGATATTTAAAACATTGGGCACTGTGTCTGATATGGGCATTTATGCGAAAATGCAAAGAGTTTTGTTATACAACGAGTTACAAAACGGTGTATCAGCCCACAGTAAGTTGATCTTAGAAATAGGTCGCTGCTGGTTTGAATGTTTGCGTGCGTACCGTGCGCTGTGTACGCACGCACAGCCACACACACATCTTTCTAAATAAAACATTTCTATTCTATTCTATTCTATTAGCATAATATGTGGGGGACTCGGGTGTCGGCAGCGTGGGCTGTGCCGTGAGTGCACGCGTTTGGATTAAATTGGATTTTTTACTGAATCTTTTTATTGTTATTTTCTAGTTCCTACTTGTCTTTATTTTACGTAATTACATGTAGTATTTTTTTATATGAAGTTTGAGAAGTATGACTGGAGTGACCTTGATAGACAAAGTGAGGAATAGTGCGATAAGGGAACGCTGTGGCGTGTTATTTTATTTTTATTTTATTTAAATTTTAAAACAGACAGTGTCCATATTATATTAGTAACAAAAAAAATCTTAAAATCTATGTTAGTAAATAAAATTAAAATTAAAATCGAGCCAATATTATTATTATTTGGCACTGGACCAGCACGCTCCATGCATAGTAGCCCAGTGCCATATAAAGGGGTCGTCAGTACGTGCCCCAAACACACTCAGAATTCCGTTGTTGCTGGTCCGCAGCCGCGACATCATGGAGGACGCTCTTTTGCGCAGTATTGCATGAAACCCATCCACATGCGCCTCCGCGAACATGCCTGATGCGCTGCAGTAGCGACCCAGCCCCAACAGAACCCTGAATGCGTTGTTGTACTGTACACGCAGAGCATTGACGGCCCGCTGAGTACAGTTCACCCACAGGCTGCACGTGTAAAAAGTTTGGCAAAAGGCTCTGAACAAGCAGATTTTTACTTTATTTGTGCAACGTGCGAACCTGCGAGCCAACATGTTACATCTGACCGTCAATGCTCTGCGCTCCCTCTCCAAGTCGTCATCGTCACGCAAGGTTTCCGTGACCCAGTGACCCAAGTACTTAAAACGCGTGACTCTAGCAAGAGGAGTTCCGTTGATGTAGACTGGTGGCAAATTGTCATACGTTTTGTTTCGTGCTTTAAAAACCATCAACTCACTCTTTGCTTCATTGTACTTGAGTCCATGGGTCACAGCATACCTTTCGCATATCGCAAGCAACTTACGCAGACCGTTGATAGATGGACTCAGCAACACCATATCATCTGCGTAACTTATATTGTTCACAACAACACCGTCGATAGAGCACCCTGTCATGGTGTCGCTGAGCTCATCAATTAGTTTACCAATGTACAGGTTGAAAAGCTTAGGCGAAGACAGGCCCCCCTGCCTTACCCCGCATTCCAACCTGTACTCCTCAGAAGTCGACCCCGCCCACTTTACATAATTGGTTTGATGGTTGTACCAGTATTTGAACAAGTTTCCTACCTCTTTGGGCACAGTAGTGTCGGTCTCCATCTTCCGCCATAAGAGCTCATACGAAACGAGGTCAAAAGCCTTGGAGAGATCAAGGAAGCAGGCAAATACAGGGGTGTTCCTAGCTGTGTAGTACTGCACAGTCCGCTTGAGACAGTATATGGCACTCTCTGTAGATACGCCCACTCTAAAGCCGAACTGCGCATCATTGAGGACCACGTTTCTACTGAGTTCTCTCTCAAGCAGACTGTCCAGCACCTTCGCCAAGATCGTGGCCAGCGAGATTGGTCTATAATTTTTAACATCAGAGGCATCTCCCGTTTTATTTTTAATAATCGGCACCACCAACGTTCTCATTAAGTCTTTAGGCAAATACGCATGACCAACACAAAGAGTGTAGAACATAGACAGCACGCGCGGCAGATGCACGCCTGCATGCCGCAAATGCTCCACACTCAGTGAGTCATGGCCTGGGGACTTACCTCTTTTCATGCTAGCAATCGCCCTGGCCACGTCCTTAGCCGTAAAGCGAACAGTCAGTGCCCGATCACTCTCCGCTGCCTCAGACTCCGCCTCTCGGCTACTCGACTTAGCGCCCAGCGGTGACTTCACCGCAAAACTATTCTTAAACAATTTTGCAATACAGTCACCGCTAGTTTCACCCCCAACACTATTCGAGCAACCTGCCATCGCATTTAATTTGCGAGTTTGCTTCCAGAAGCTTTTAAAATCTTTACGAGAGTGATGCGCAGCAATAATATCCATTTTTATTTGGTCTTGATTATTCTGGCAATATTTAAGCCTGTTTTTAAAGACTCGTTTACTACTGCGCATACTCTCATATACTGGGCCTGACCGAGGTTTTCTATGTAGAACCCAGTTCTGAAAACAAACCCGCGCCTCCGCATGAGCTCCCTTAACATGTCTATTCCAACCTGTGATGTACTTCTTATTTTTTTTAACTTTGTAACTAGCTTCAGATGCTCGACACAAAATATTGATAATATCGGCATACATTTTGTCCAAAGCCCATCGATGCGATAACTCGTTACACGTTTGATCACAACAATATTCAAATTCTGGTGGAAAGTGAACTTCTCTCAGACTATTATGACACACATTATTATACACTTGAATTTGGGACGCATCTCTTTCCCCCCATCTAATAAAATTACAGCAGACAGGATCAATCTCTGGCAAGGTTTTTGTCTCAAATCGGTCTAAACTACATTCTATAACAAGAGGGAAGTGATCCGACATTGATACCTCATGCAGTATTTTGGCACGACTGACTTCCACGAGGCTTCCGTCACCACACAATGGTCTAGCCACCTAGTGGTGCCATGCGCATCACTTAGATATGTATAGGAGTTGGAATCCTTACCTAGAAGTTCAATGTCAGCACACCTCCACTCCTGCTCTTCACAATAGTTTAACAGCTCTATACCAAATAACTGTCCCGGGTGCGCATTAAAATCACCTAAGACAAAAACTGACTCCACATTTGTCTCTTCAATGATGGCACTTATTTCACCCATACACTGACACATTTCGGTAAGATTTATAGGGTCGTCCGTAGGCATATATACCGAAACTATCAATAAAGCGCGATTTTGAAGTTCAATTTTAATCGCCGCCAACCGCACACTCTTACATTCGACTACCGACACACTAGTAAAGATGCCACAGTATCGCCAGTGTTAGAAGATGTAGTGACTAAGATAGAGAAAGGAATGCTGAGGTGGTTCGGACATGTGGAGAGGATGGATGAAAGGAGATTAACAAAAGATATTTATAAGGCTAGTGTGTATGGTCAAGTCGGTAGCGGTCGACCGCGGGCGTATCTTTCATGAACAAGTTGATGTTATCTTAAGGAAAGGTCAGGTCAAAAGTACCAACAACCGACGAGCATGCATGAAGAATGTGTTGAAAGTGGAAGAAGCTATAGTTGTATGTCAGGATCGTAGCAAGTAGAAAGAAATAGTCTCTGCCTACCCCAACGGGAACAAGGCGTGACTGTATGTATGTATTTTTTATATCTTCAAAAATGTGGGTACGTGTGAGCGAGACGGCGAATTTGCTTAGCACCGCGCCTTAAGATAAACTTCTTATTCATCCACAGACAACGCTATCAAAAGCAAATATGGAAATAGTACCTGTATATAAGAACTTAGTTGACGAAGCGAGGAAAGAACTTAATGATCCGCCCGCAGAGAGACCTAGGAACGATATCATGCCGTTGCGTCTTGAATTTACAGGTAAATAGATAAACTGCTAACTGTACCCCGCGGTTTCACTCGCGTTCTCTTCGTTCCCGTGGGAATAAACATATAAATACATTCACGCCTTTTCCCCGAAGGGGTAGGCAGAGGTGTACCCAGGACTCAGTCCCATAGTAGATACACCCACATTTCGCCAGTATGTTATTGGTCACATGTAATAGGGGGCGAGCCTATTGCCATCTACCGGGCACATTTCCAGACACCAGGCTGTCATTAAGATAATTCCTAATGGAAAAATCCAATATTTAACACTGCCTGACCTGGGGATCGAACCCGGGACCTCTTGATCGGCAGTAGAGCACGCGCCCTCTACGCCACCGAGGCAGTCCAGGGTATAAACTATCTATATACCGAATTTGAGCTCAATCGGTTCAGTAGTTTTGGCGTGAAAGAGTAACAAACATCCGTCCGTCAATATCCTACTAATAATGCTACTTCTTACTAATATTATAAATGCGAAAGTTTGTGCCGATATATGGATGTTTGTTACTCTTTCACGCCAAAACTACTGAACCGATTGGGCTGAAATTCGGTATGTAGATCGTTTAGACCTTGGAATAACACGACATCCTATGTAAAAATGTTTGTATTTTAGGGTTCTCTCTCAAAATATTATTATAAAATGAAAATCCGTTGGCCGTAGGTTTAAGTAATCATGTGGAACTTTGTTAACTTTGTTTGGGCTGTGGATTCTGATAAAAAAAAAAATTGAACCTTTATAGGATCACTTCTTATCATCTGAATGCGCGGGGCACAGTTAGTTTATGAGAGAATGTAACAAAATTGATAAAATTCTACCTCTTTCAGGTAAAATGTCTGGAGAGAAGATCGCAGAACTAAGAAAGAAAATGCAAGAAAAGAAGGCTTCTTTGTTGGTCATTACCGCTTTGGATGAGGTTGCATGTGAGTATTATATATTAATCTATATATACTGCTTTCTGTGTCTGGCCTGGTCGAACATTTGTGTGCATGAACATGTCTGTGTTGATCTGTCCCTGTGTGTTATAAGCTTATATAAGTATGTATATCAGTCATCTGGTTACCATAGTACAGGCTTCTAGCCTAGTTTGGGATAGCGATAGGTCGTCGACGCATTTCTCGTAGACGAAACTAGACCGTCTATTTTCGTTCCTAGATGGACAGTCTAAAGAACGACGCGACAGTCCAACGAACGACACGTTTGTCTCTTTCTTTTTTGGAAGTTATACTATCGGCATCCCTTTTTTACAATGAAGTTTATCCGAATGCTTATCATGGCGTATATTCTCTGACATGTGCATTCAAAAATTAACTTTCTCACAGACATTTTAGAGTTCAAATTCGTTTATGACCGTCGATCCGTCTGTGATGTTATTCAATAGATGACAACCGAAACGAAAGTTATTATGCGTCTAAGTTTAGACACGTTACTGTTCGTCCTTCGTCGATGAACGTCTCGCCGTAGAATTCTACGAACCGTAGCCGTCTACGAATTCAACTCGTCCATCAATGGACGGTGAACCGTCCATGCGTCGCGCATACGTGGACGGTTGATTTAACTGGTTCGTTCATTCAACGCTCACCGCTAGTTTGGAATCTGATGACCGTGTGTAGAAGTTGTCCCATATTTTTTATTTATTTTATTTATTATACCTTAACAAATTATCGTTTTTGTTGTAGATACGTTGAATATTCGCGGCACCGATATAGAGTACAATCCAGTTTTTTTCTCGTACCTTATAATAAGCCCTACAACCATCAAATTGTTCTGGGGCGATGGTCAACTCAGTGGAGATGTCAAAACACACTTAGATAATGAAGGTGTAGGCCCTTACGAAGTGTTGCCTTACGGTGTGATAATAGACACTTTGCAGGAAATGGCGGTAAGTTCAATTATAAAAAAAAAATATATATATTCACGCCTTTTTCCCGAAGGGGTAGGCAGAGGTGTACCCAGGACTCAGTCCCATAGTAGATACACCCACATTTCGCCATTATGTTATTGGTCCCATGTAATAGGTGGCGAGCCTATTGCCATCTACCGGGCACAGTTCCAGACTCCAGGCAGTTATTGAGATAATTCCTAATGGAAAAATCTAATATTTAACACTGCCTGACCTGGGGATCGAACCCGGGACCTCTTGATTGGCAGTCGAGCATGCGCCCTCTACGCCACCGAGGCAGTCACTTATTATCCTGATATATAGTGTTGATAATTGATTGAATTTGGCGTTACTTTTCGGAACTCCATTGCAAACTCCAAGAACAACACCCTTACAGCTCTTACAGCGGAGTCAGAGTCTATTTCCTGATGATGCGTCGTGTAGACGAACACGTGTCGATATATGAATGGTGTCACTAACAACAATAATACCTAATAGCATTTCCTCTTTGCATGCAATATTGCGGGCGGGAGGGCGGTGCACTGTGCATGTTGTTATTGACACTAAAAATCTTTTTTTTATTTTTTATTTTTTTATTTATGATAGTGAGTAACAAGACGAGCAAATCAGGTGCCTGATGGTAAGCATCATGATTGCCCATATCAGACACAGTGCCACCCAGTGTTTTAAAATTCAAAATACTGCGCGGCACTGCACTGCGCCTGCCACCCTTGTAATTGCCAAATTTGTGATGATGATATTTATATTCTCAGTTAAGTAGTTGCTGAGAGCAGCCCACGGATCCTAGCTCAGTGGTGTGGGTTTACCAGGGGCTCATCAAACCTCAGACTTGAATGAATAACTGGCAAAGGTGTGGTACTTCCGCAGGCGGGCCCCTGCTAAAGAGGGCTACTACTACAACGGAAACTAAAAACTAAATATTCTTGTTCTAGGAGTTTGATATAGGTTTGAGATTTGTAATATTAGTAGGATTTTAATAATAAAGCTACTGTTTTGTTTTAGAAATTGTTGTCGGAGACAAATGAAGGCAAACAATCTATTTGGCTATCCAGTGATGCGAGCGAAGCTATCCACAGGGCTGCTGCAGGGGTAAATAATAATAATAATAATATGGGACAACTTCCACACACGGTCATCTGATCCCAAACTAGGCTAGAAGCCTGTACTATGGTAACCAGATGACTGATATACATACTTATATAAGCTTATAACACCCAGACACAGATCAAACAGACATGTTCATGCACACAAATGTTTGACCTGGCCGGGGATCGAACCCGGGCCCTGCGTATAATAATATATTTATAAGCCTTTAAATAGTTTTAAACAGGGGCTAAAGAGACGGATTTTTGGAAAAATCCTTTAGGAATTACCTCGATAGCTGCCTGGAGTCTGGAACTGTGCCAGTAGATGGCAATAGGCTCGCCCCCTATTACATGGGACCAATAACATACTGGCGAAATGTGGGTGTATCTACTATGGGACTGAGTCCTGGGTACACCTCTGCCTACCCCTTCGGGAAAAAGGCGTGAATGTATGTTTATATGTTAAAGAGACCCATTGTATAAATAAAAAATAAAATCTATAAAAGTATTTATATTCAGTTACAACCATAGTCCAATATTGTTTTGTACCTAAATAAGGTTTACTAACATCTGTTTGTAAATTCTTTTGGCTAATAAACATTTTTATTATATTAATTATTTACTTAATTATAACTATAACATATACTACTTAACATATAATACTACATATAACAACATATAACATATAATACTTAATTATTGATAATAAAATAAAATTTAAATTACATTAAATGAAGTTAAATTAAATCAAATCAAATTAAACAACATTAAATCAAACCTAATCAAATTAAATTACATTAAATGAAGATATATTAATCAAATCAAATTAAACAACATTAAATCAAACCTAATCAAATTAAATTACATTAAATGAAGATAAATTAATCAAATCAAATTAAACAACATTAAATCAAACCTAATCAAATTAAATTACATTAAATGAAGATATATTAATCAAATCAAATTAAACAACATTAAATCAAACCTAATCAAATTAAATTACATTAAATGAAGATAAATTAATCAAATCAAATTAAACAACATTAAATCAAACCTAATCAAATTAAATTACATTAAATGAAGATAAATTTAATCAAATCAAATTAAACAACATTAAATCAAACCTAATCAAATTAAATTACATTAAATGACGATAAATTTAATCAAATCAAATTAAACAACATTAAATCAAACCTAATCAAATTAAATTACATTAAATGAAGATAAATTAAATCAAATCAAATTAAACAACATTAAATCAAACCTAATCAAATTAAATTACATTAAATGAAGATATATTAATCAAATCAAATTAAACAACATTAAATCAAACCTAATCAAATTAAATTACATTAAATGAAGATAAATTAATCAAATCAAATTAAACAACATTAAATCAAACCTAATCAAATTAAATTACATTAAATGAAGATAAATTAATCAAATCAAATTAAACAACATTAAATCAAACCTAATCAAATTAAATTACATTAAATGAAGATATATTAATCAAATCAAATTAAACAACATTAAATCAAACCTAATCAAATTAAATTACATTAAATGAAGATAAATTAATCAAATCAAATTAAACAACATTAAATCAAACCTAATCAAATTAAATTACATTAAATGAAGATAAATTTAATCAAATCAAATTAAACAACATTAAATCAAACCTAATCAAATTAAATTACATTAAATGACGATAAATTTAATCAAATCAAATTAAACAACATTAAATCAAACCTAATCAAATTAAATTACATTAAATGAAGATAAATTAAATCAAATCAAATTAAACAACATTAAATCAAATCAAATTAAAATGCATTAAATTACATTAATGTATAGTTCGGTAGTTTTACTGCCGAGCTGTAGCGAGGGAGTCAATAGAAACAGAGTTATAATGGGTTTTAGCGCCGCGTGTTACACGACACTTGTCACGGTGATTGTGAAAAAATAACAATTAATTGCAACAACACATTTTTTAATATCTTATACGCGCGACACCAATCAAATATAATCTCTTTGGTAACAGATAAAAATTTAAAAGAAATTTACTTTATCCCCTAGAGCAGGGATGGCGAACCAATGGCACCCGACACAATATTTTGGGCACGTCACTGATCACAGAATTCATTATAAATACATACATACATACAGTCACGACTTGTTCCCGGCACAGAATACTAATAAGGGACAGAAGGGACACCCCTCAAAATCATGCAAATAAATAGAAACTCTAGCTCGACGCAATAAAGTGCAATTGAGGTTCACGGCGCCCAACTAATTATCGTTCAAGCTGCCTATCTTTCTATCGCGTATCTCTTATTCCTTCTTACGACGTTAGGGATGTAATCTTTTTAATTTGTCTATGAAACTATATAATTATCTTAGGTTTTAGGTGTAAGCAGTGTAAGGTAATACGAGTGGCAGGTGACATGTTTGTAAGAATTAAGAATAGTTTAAAATTTGGGAGTTGTAGGTATCTACTTATTTACTAATAGACATGCATTATTACCTTTCGATGGCTATTAGAAGTAAGAAAATTCGTGGGGTTCAGACTCTTGTAATAATTTAATCATCCGAATGCGATGAAGCCTCGTTGGCTCTGATGGTAGTAGCTCTACTTTCTGTGCCGCAAGGCCCGGGTTCGATCCCCGGCCAGGTCAAACATTTTTGTGCTTGAACATATCTGTTTGATCTATGTCTGGGTAGCTATTACTGAGCTATAGGGTAGTAGTACGGTAGTAGTACTGATATACATACTTATATAAGCTTATAACACACAGGGACAGATCAAACAGACATGTTCATGCACACAAATGTTCGACCAGGCCAGACACAGAAAGCAGTATATATAGATTAATATATAATACTCACATGCAACCTCATCCAAAGCGGTAATGACCAACAAAGAAGCCTTCTTTTCTTGCATTTTCTTTCTTAGTTCTGCGATCTTCTCTCCAGACATTTTACCTGAAAGAGGTAGAATTTTATCAATTTTGTTACATTCTCTCATAAACTAACTGTGCCCCGCGCATTCAGATGATAAGAAGTGATCCTATAAAGGTTCAATTTTTTTTTTATCTCAGTGCCTCAAGTCGAAGGTCTTTGACCAGTGTGTGTTACCAGTGATGACTTACGGATCTGAAACGTGGTCTCTGACTGTGGGCCTTATCAGCAGGCTCAAAATAGCGCAACGAGCTATGGAGAGGGCTATGCTCGGAATCTCTCTGCGAGATCGAATCAGAAATGAGGAGATCCGTAGACGAACGAAAGTTACCGACATAGCCCAGCGGATTAGTAAGTTGAAGTGGCAATGGGCAGGGCACATAGCACGTAGAACTGATGGCCGATGGGGCTGCAAAGTTCTCGAATGGAGACCACGAACCGGCAAGCACAGCGTAGGACGTCCACCCACAAGGTGGACAGACGATCTGATAAAGGCGGCAGGAACACGATGGAGGCGGGCCGCTTGCGACCGGACTGAATGGAAATCTATGGGGGAGGATGTTCAGCAGTGGACGTCCTGTGGCTGAGATGATGATGATGATGATGAGGGTAGTAATAAACATCCATCCATTCATCCATCCTTCCTCACAAACTTTCTCATCTATAATATTAGTAGGATAGAAGGATGTATATAGGTTATATACATTTACACCCGTATTCAAGAATAAACTTATGTAAGGTAGCAAGCAACACTGTGCAAATTAAGGATTTCCCACTGCTTTCGTCACGGCAGGCCATCTCATTCACCGTTCGCATAGCAATCTATGCGAAATGCGAACGCACGGCGTCGATTACAGATATGATACAATATTATGATCAGAAGTCACATTAATTTTAATTTAAGAGTAAAAAACCAAATATTGTAAAACTTGCAGTTGAAAAATTTAAACCTTACAAGTTTCTAGTGCGTTCTTCTTGTAGAGGTATATTTCCGAACGCACTGTAGATTCTTAACTAACCTAGTTTGATATAGGTAACTGATATTATTGATTGACGTTTACAAATGACTTTTTAAGACTTATTTAAATAAATTTTCTTTGAGTTTGAGTTGTAAGCATGTTTTATTGCTTGTTGACAGAGTGAAGTCCTGAAGAAACCATTAAATTTGATATCGGAGGTGTCTCCCGTTGCCTTGGCAAAGCTTGTCAAGAACGATGTGGAATTGCAGGTATGATAAATAAATTATTCTCATTTTTGTATATTAGAGGAACTTGAGTAATATATTATATAGTGTTGTTTTATTTTTTAGTGGTAGGCCTCTTTTGCAGTCGTCTGGGAAAGTACCACACCTTTGCCAGTTATTCATCCGCCAAGCAGTAATGTGCAAACATTACTGTGTTCCGGTCTGAAGGGCAATGTTACCAGCGAAATTACTGGGCGTGATGAGATTCAACAACTAATATCTCAGTGTGACAGGCGCAGTGCAGTGCCGCGCACAATTTTGAATATTAAACCACTGGGTGGCACTGTGTCTGATATGGGCAATCATGATGCTTACCATCAGGCACCTGATTTGCTCGTCACTATCATTAAAAAAAAATTGTTGTTACTTAAAATAAAACACTGATTAAGATAATGTATCTCTTCTATCATAGTCATTGGTTCCTCAAAGTTTGTATAGGAAATGACGTTGCCCAACCACCTTAAGTAGGATATTATAGATGTGTATGTCCAGGGTTTCCGGTCATGTCACGTTCGTGACGGCGTGGCGGTGTCCCGTTTGTTACGATGGCTGCATTTAAACATTGGCCACTCGCCCTCTGAAATACAAGTCGCTGATAAACTCCTCGAGTTTCGCAAGTATGATTATTTTATACTAATGTTTATAATAAATTATATAATAAAATAAAATAGCTTTTTATTCCGATCAATTTAGTATCTATAACATAATATTGTACCTAAAGATTTGACTTGTTTTATATTAAAACAACATAATTATTAATATACACCTTTGCCAGTTATTCATCCGCCAAGCAGTAATGTGTGCAATCATTACTGTGTTTTGGTATGAAGGGCAATGTTACCAGCGAAATTACTGGGCATGACGTGATTCAATAACTAATATCTCAGGGTGACAGGCGCAGTGCAGTGCCGCGCAGAATTTCGAATTTTAAAACACTGGGTGGCACTGTGTCTGATATGGGCAACCATGATGCTTACCATCAGGCACCTGATTTGCTCGTCTTGTCACTCACTATCGTAAAAAAAAGTCGGCGTTCAAGTTTCACGTTGCTACGACGTACTTTTGTGTGATTTACTGACTAAAAGACTACAGCAATGCCCTCGTCTTCGTTCACTAGGTAGGTATATAAATATTTTCTGAACAAAAAACAAAGCCCAAAACAACACTTTTCGCATTTGAGTACATGAAAACTTTAAATTTTCTAATTATTCTATTGCTTTAATTAGCCATTTGTAGACAGGGATAGAAATATATTAGTTTATTCGTGTTTTGTTTAAAATAAGGTCGTACTCGCGACTAATATTGTTGTCTCGGTCGCACTTTTCGGTTTTAGGTACGTCTTTCCATCTTTGTTCTTCTTGTTCGTTGTATATTGCACGATTGTACTATGCAAACTGCACACTGCAATCGTGCAATTTAGCGCTGGGAGAACGTACCATATCTTCCCTCAATGGATAATTACCGAAAAAGAGGCTCTTCAATTTCCTGCTCTATTTTTTTTTTAATTGATACTTTTAGAGAAGAGGAACATTTCATGGGCCCGTCATTCAGCACGATATCAAGCGCGGGGGAGAATGGGGCAATCATACACTACACTCCGATCCGGGACGGACCTCAGAGGATAGTGGGGAGGGATGATATGTATCTGTTGGACTCTGGAGGACAATATAAGTAAGTTGGTTCATATATTATATTTACCTATAGCTGTGTGGTTTCTTAGATGGTTCGGACATGTGGAGAGGATGGACGAAAGGAGATTTATAAGGCTAGTGTGAATGGTCAAGTTGGTAGGAATCGACCGCGGGCGTACCTTTCACGAACAAGTTGATGTTATCTTAAGGAAAGGTCAGGTCAAAAGTACCAACAACCGACGAGCATGCATGAAGAATGTGATGAAAGTGGAAGAAGCGAAAGTTGTATGTCAGGATCGTAGCAAGTGGAAAGAAATAGTCTCTGCCTACCCCAACGGGAACAAGGCGTGACTGTATGTATGTATGTGTGGTTTCACCCGCGTAGTCTTCGTTCCCGTGGGAATATCGGGATAACAAGTACCCTATGTGTTATTCCAGGGTCTAAACTATCTACATACCGAATTTCAGCCCAATCGGTTCAGTAGTTTTGGCGTGAAAGAGTAACAAACATCCATTGATCCATCCTCACAAACTTTCGCATGTACCTATATAATATAAGTAGTATTTGTCCCCAGAGATGGTACAACAGACATAACCCGTACCCGCCACATGGGCACACCTACAACAGAACAGAAAGACGCATTCACTAGAGTGTTGAAGGGACAGATCATGTTGGGAAGCGCTCTATTCCCTAAGGGGGTTAAGGTAAGACCATATCCCATCTAAAACATTTTTTATGATAGTGAGTGACAAGACGAGCAAATCAGGTGCCTGATGGCAAGCATCATGATTGCCCATATCAGACACAGTGCCACTCAGCGTTTTAACATTCTAAATTGTGCGCGGCACTGCACTGCGTCTGTCACCCTGAGATATTAGTTGTTGAATCTCATCATGCCCAGTAATTTCGCTGGTAACATTGCCTTTCAGACTACAAAAATAATACCACTACATAAATAATGTTAAGAGAAAACCTAAGTTTTTATTTATTTATTAATAATTCAGCACAACGCTAGGACTAACTTAATGCTTGTGCATTTTCTACCAGTTATCCTAAAACTAGAGAAAATGTTACAGAAATTGGTGGACATTTATTTATTTATTTATTCATTAATAAGACATAGAATCCTTACAGTATACACCAAACGCAAACTATGTTAGGAACGGCTTAGAAACAACCTTAAGTTAGTTATTAGAATGCTTATACTATCGTGAAATATGTCGACATGCTGGTTCTCGCTCAGAAACGCAGTCAATAGAGATACGGCTCGGCGTGTCGGCGTATTGCTGCATGACGCGTCCTAGGTGGCGGTGGACCCACCAGCAACCGGTGACGCCTACGTCCCGAACGTAAATAGTTATCTGGCACATACAACCCAACACTAGACAGGATATTATGCGGATTGTGCAGCTCACCGCGCAATATCACAAATGCAGTAATGCACAATGAGCAGCAGTTTCCGCCTCAGTTCCAGTGTGTCGAGCCCTACCATCCCGGAGACAAATAATGATGGGTACAAGAATGGATAGTACCCATAGCTACGTTTATACGCATAGCGTGCAAATTTACGCTGAAGCCGTTCCACCATGAGAGTGTATTTGGCTTCCCGCGGGTCCCACACTGTAGCGCCAAACTCTAATTTGCTGCGAACGAAGGTATTGTACAGCAATACCGCCACTCTGATATCCGAAAACTGGGAGGCTGTACGCATTATGAATCCCAGCATCTAGTTAGACGCTGGGAAAGTGACATGGAAAGTTTAAAATAATTAAAACTATTCAATTGAGTATTACATAAACAAATAGCTAATAAGTTAACAATAATAGTCTGAGGTTAAACGTCACCCATACAAAATGAAAATACAAAGATATGAAGAAATGGGAATAATTTTCCACTCAGTTGTTTGTCGTTGGCTCTGGATCTGCCTTTATTTGCGCCGAAAACATATTAAGCATGCAACACAACATAATATATTAATTATTATATTACCTATTCCGAGTGGTGGGCACTCTATAACTTGAGCTACCGTGGAGGTACTAGTCGTCGGCGAATTTTATTTATTTTATTTTATTTATTAATACAAAATTCACAGCTCATAAAATTAAATAGCATTTTTTTCGTACTAATATTACAGCCAATAATGGATTTAATTTTTTTACAATGTTTTTTATAATATGAACACACAGTCAATTAAAATCACACGCGTATGATCTTATTTTGATACTCTTCAGTGGAGCTATTGGCGTTCTCGGTGACTATCACTTGTCCGGTTACTAACCAAAGACATTATGATTAACTTACTAGGTAGACTGTGCACTGTGTCAGCAGTCCCGAGTGAGAACCACTCGCAGTGTCTGTCCTTTTCTTTTTCTCTCCTCCAAATATGACAGTGCACAGTCTTGTTAGAAAGGTAAAACGTCTTTGTAACTAATTCAAACCACAGAACACAAAGACTTAAGCCTGATAGCGACTAGTGATTATGAAGAACGCCAATAGCCCAGCAGGGCTCGTTTCATAAAACCCCACTCGTGGTATAAAATACTATTTTAAGACGTTAAATAACAACTAAAATACTGACATCCACCCATACAAACTGTCACCTTTGTGACATTAGTATGATATGTCCAGGGTAACGTGCTGGACAGTTTCGCTCGCAAGTCCCTGTGGGACGTCGGGCTGGACTACGGTCACGGGACGGGACACGGCGTGGGACACTTCCTGAATGTACACGAGGGGCCCGCCGGAGTGTCCTGGAGGCCCTACCCTAGGGACCCTGGGTTCGGACCTGGACAGGTGCTCAGTAACGGTCTGTATGGATAATAGAATAGAATACAAATATATACTCTTTATTGGGACTATGATTACATTATGGTTTTTCTGCTTTCTGTGCCGCAGGCCCCGGGTTCGATCCCCGGGCAGGTCAAACATTTGTGTGCATGAACATGTCTGTTTGATTTGTCCCTGTGTGTTATAAGCTTATATAAGTATGTATATCAGTCATCTGGTTACCATAGTACAGGCTTCTAGCCTAGTTTGGGACCAGATGACCGTGTGTGGAAGTTGTCACATATAATTATTATGGATATGCAGATTATCTAAAATTTGAAGTAAGGTCTAAGAAACGATAAATCATTTGTTGCATTGGGCGACCGCTTTACGCGATCTCTTTCAGGCAACCAGAATTGGATAGTGGTATGAAGGAAGAGTAACAACGAGATTTTTTTAGTGTGTAGATATTAAGCAAAATGTTATGATGATATTAATAATGTTATTTTCTCACCATCGTAGTGACAAGTAGAGTGTAACACGCGGAGCTAAAATCCATTATAACTCTGTTTCTATTGACTCCCGCGCTTCAGTTCATCAGTAAGACTATACTTTAATGTAATTTAATTTGATTAGATTTGATTTAATGTAATTTAATTTGATTAGATTTGATTTAATTTTGTTTAATTTGATTTGATTAAATTTATCTTCATTTAATGTAATTTAATTTGATTAGATTTGATTTAATTTTGTTTAATTTGATTTGTTTTAATTTAACTTCATTTAATGTAATTTAATTTGATTAGGTTTGATTTAATTTTGTTTAATTTGATTTAATTTAACTTCATTTAATGTAATTTAATTTGATTAGATTTAATTTTGTTTAATTTGATTTGATTTAATTTAACTTCATTTAATGTAATTTAATTTGATTAGGTTTGATTTAATTTTGTTTAATTTGATTTGATTTAATTTAACATCATTTAATGTAATTAGATTTGATTTAATGTTGTCTAATTTGATTTGATTTAATTTAACATCATTTAAAGTAATTTAATTTGATTAGATTTGATTTAATGTTGTCTAATTTGATTTGATTTAATTTAACTTCATTTAATGTAATTTAATTTTAATTTTATTTTCAATGATTGAGTATAATAAATAAATAATAAAAATGTTTATTAGCCAATAGAGTTTACAACCAGATGTTAGTAAGCCTTATTTAGGTACAAAACAATATTGGACTATGAATGTAATGTCTGAATATAAAACACTTTTATTGATGTTATTATTTATTTATACAATGGGTCTTTTTAGCCCCTCGTGTTATAATTTACTAATTCTCATATTACAGAGCCTGGTTACTATAAAGTGGGTGAATACGGCATACGTCACGAAGATCTCGTCGAAACCGTCATCGTCACTAAGGATTCTGATCATCCACGAGTAAGACATTTTTTTTTATGATAGTGAGTGACAAGACGAGCAAATCAGGTGCCTGATGGTAAGCATCATGATTGCCCATATCAGACTCAGTGCCACCCAGTGTTTTAAAATTCTAAATTCTGCGCGGCACTGCACTGCGCCTGTCACCCTGAGTTAATAGTTGTTGAAACTCGTCACGCACAGTAATTTCGCTGGTAACATTGCCCTTCATACCAGAACACAGTAATGTTTGCACACTACTGCTTGGCGGATGAATAACTGGCAAAGGTGTGGTTCATTATCATAAAAAAAAAAAATTGGCCTAATAGAAGGCTTCGCGAGGTCTACTGTTCTCACAAAATCACTAGTATATCGTCACAGAACAGATAATAATACTACGTATAGAATGGACACTGTCATCCGCCCACCAATCGGGCCTTCCTCACCCCGCGAGCGAGATTGAGCTCTCCACGAGCTCCGCTTCTATGGGAACTCACCTCACGCACACTTGCACGTGTACAAAACTCCATGTGTGCAGTGTCTGTTTACATACATTCACGCCTTTTTCCCGAAGGGGTAGGCAGAGGTGTACCCAGGACTCAGTCCCATAGTAGATACACCCACATTTCGCCAGTATGTTATTGGTCCCATGTAATAGGGGGCGAGCCTATTGCCATCTACCGGGCACAGTTCCAGACTCCAGGCAGTTATTGAGATAACTCCTAATGGAAAAATCCAATATTTAACACTGCCTGACTTGGGGATCGAACCCGGGACCTCTTGATTGGCAGTCGAGCATGCGCCCTCTACGCCACCGAGGTAGTGTCTGTTTATTAGGTAGTTATATCGTGACTTTTATATGGGAATTGTGTCGAGTGTCCGGTGACAAAGACAGTACATATTATGCGTTTCATTATGAAACCGAGGTCAGGGTCTGATGATGGAGCCGGAAGAAGAGCAGTGTCTAAAAATTCTTAATTCATGTTTTTTCCAATGTTGTCAGGCCAAAGATCTAAAAGGCGATTTCGAGGGTCGTGGAGTTCTAGGCTTCAAGACATTGACCTTAGTGCCACATCAGAGGGAATGTATTGTTGTGGCCTTGCTGGACGATTTTGAGGTAATATTTATTTATTTATTTTTATTTATAATCAATTTACGTTTAAATTTACGCTGTGGCGTGTTAGAAGATGTAGTGGCAAAGATAGAGAAAGGAATGCTGCAGGTGGTTCGGACATGTGGAGAGGATGGATGAAAGGAGATTGACAAAGGAGATTTATAAGGCTAGTGTGAATGGTCAAGTCGGTAGGGGTCGACCGCGGGCGTACTGTTCATGAACAAGCTGATGTTATCTTAAGGAAAGGTCAGGTCAAGAGTACCAACAACCGACGAGCATGCATGAAGAATGTGATGAAAGTGGAAGAAGCGAAAGTTGTATGTCAGGATCGTAGCAAGTGAAAAGAAATAGTCTCTGCCTACCCCAACGGGAACAAGGCGTGACTGTATGTATGTATACATTTACATCATCATCATCATCCCAGTCATAGGACGTCCACTGCTGAACATAAGCTTCACTAATAGATTGACACAACATCAGTGAACGGAACGGAAAAGCATGAAAGTTAAAAATTAATTAAAAATTACATTATTGAAAATTACCCAATAACTATTATGCTGGTATAGTGGATGTGGTGGATTGTAGTGGTAGGTCTCTTCAGCAGGGCCCCGCCTGGGGAAGTACCACACCTTTGCCATTATTCATCCGCCAAGCAGTAATGTGCAAACATTACTGTGTTCCGGTCTGAAGGGCAATGTTACCAGCGAAATTACTGGGCATGACGAGTTTTATCAACAAATATCTCAGAGTGACAGGTACAGTGCAGTGCCGCGCAGGATTTTGAATTTTAAAACACTGTGTGGCACTGTGTCTGATATGGGCAATCATAATGCTTACCATCAGGCACCTGATTTGCTCGTATTGTCACTCACTATCTATAAAATAAATATAAATAAAATAAAATAATATAAAAAAAAGAAAAAAGCGTGGTGTTATGTTATATGTACTTCGTATATTTTCAGTTGAACTACTTAAATGCGTACCACCAAAGAGTTTTGGAAGTCGTTGGGGGCATGATGAAGGAGCGCGGCTTGAATTCTGACTACGAATGGCTTAAAGAAGAGTGTGCGCCTTTAACTAGGGGATAAGGTATGTAAAACTCTTCATTTTATCTTCCTTTACATTTACACTTTAACATTTTTTACAAGTGCGCATTGTTTTACACTTTTATAAAACTCTTCTTTGTATCTTCCTTTACATTTACACTTTAACACTTTTTACAAGTGCGCATTGTATTACACTTTTTCACTTTTATAAAACTTTTCATTGTATCTTCCTTTACATTTACACTTTAACACTTTTTACAAGTGCGCATTGTATTACACTTTTTCACTTACATAATGTAGTGTAAGCCCAGCGACTTTGCCCGCTCACAAATATAAAATATAGGAGTCTTATACAAAAACTCTGACGCCTTTTTTGGACCCCTTAGAATGAGATTTTTAAAAATCTTTTCATAGCACACGTCTAGACAACGAAAACAACCTACATTCCAAGTTTCAAGTCTCTGGGATCAGCGGTTTGGGCTCTGCGTTGCATGTCAGTCAGTGAGTCATTTAGAATTTTATAACATTTAGTGATAATATATTATTAACAATATTATTGTTTCAGACACAGCTTGCAAACATGGATGTTGTTTTGTAACGAATAAAACACAACAACACGGCTTTTTCCCGAAGGGGCAGGCAGAGGTGTACCCGGGACTCAGTCCCATAGTAGGTACACCCACATTTAACCAGCTATAGTTAGTTTTGTAACGAATATTTATAATTATTTAATGTCATTTAACAGTGCATTTTATAACGTGATTATTGAAAATAAATAATATTATTTTAAAATTTGATTTTTTATTTCTACCTAACGTAGCTTATTCTAAAATATCTTTTTTTATGATAGAGATTGAGAAGACGAACAAATCAGGTGCCTGATGGTAAGCATCATGATTGCCCATATCAGACACAGTGCCACCCAGTGTTTTAAAATTCAAAATTCTGCGCGGCACTGCACTGCGCCTGTCACCCTGAGATATTAGTTGTTGAAACTCGTCATGCCCAGTAATTTTGCTGGTATATTTGCCCTTCAGACCGGAACACAGTAATGTTTGCACATTACTGCTTGGCGGATGAATAACTGGCAAAGGTGTGGTACTTCCCCAGACGCTCCCCTTCATAAGAGGCCTACCACTACAACAAAATACAATCTATGAAGCAATTTTTAATTTACAGTTTATGGCTGCTTATGGGGGAGGCCGTCGTTCAGCAGTGGACGTCCTCCGGCTGATGATGATGATGATAATGAATGATAAAAATACCGACAAAGCCAATAGTAGTTTTAATGTCTGACTGACTTGCTTTATCCAGAGTTAAACATAACAACACGCCATTTCCCCTGAAGGCGAGGTTTTTGAAGATATAAAAAATACTACATGTAATTATGTAAAATAAATACAACTAGGAACTAGAAAATAAGAATACAAAGATTCAGTAAAAAATCCAATTTAACGGGAAACCTGAGTGACGAAGAATTTAAAATTTCGATTTTTGTAAAAACTATCGCCGTCGCTCTGCTCCTGAAAGTATGAGCTATGAATGTGTGTGTAAGAAGATTATTATTGCGACTTCGCGCGCATATTCATGTCAGTAGTAAAGTTTGTGACGCTTGTATTCAAATTAGGTAGGTACTTATCGTAGGTATTATTTTAGACTTTTGTTTTTATTTACATTCTCGTTTAAATTCATTAGCTACGTCTAGTATGAAATGGACCAGTGGTTGCAGTATTCAGACAGCGTTAACAAAATCGTGTCAACGAATCAACGAATGCGAGTTCGAATCCAGTCCCAGGAGTAATTTTTGCCAGGATATTTTTTTGTTAGGAACTTTTTTCTTCATTATCTGTATTTATATTATTGTGATATTATATAATAAAAAAATAGATACTATAATATATATTTATAGTTTATATGACACCAGTCGCCCAGCGCTTAAAAATTCATATCAATGTGTATAATATTATCTTCGAAGGTAAGTATTGACTTTTTCAGTTCATCCTGTCAGTCTGGACGTTTGCTGAAAATATAACTTTTCATTGTAATATCTACCTAATAATAGATCGCCTAAATAATTTTCGACCTGTGCTGTTTACGGACTTGATTCTTTTGCTTAATATTTTAAATTTTTAGACAAAATGGTCTACTCGCATGAAATACAATACGAATAAGGAAAGAATTATTATTGTATTCGTATTGTATTTCATGCGAGTAGACCGCTTTGTCTAAAAATTTAAAATATTAAGCAAAAAGAAAGTATCAATTTCGATATGAATTCTAATTGTAACATTAGACTTGTCGGTGGGTAGATTGCGAAATGCATCACCTATAGATAAACACACGCCCCTAGAGCGTTAGGTAGAAGGGATAGAAAAATTTCACCGAAGACTAGTACCTCCACATTAGCTCAAGTGGTAGAGCGCCGGATTGGTGCGAAAGGTGCGTGGTTCAAATCCCGCCCGCGGGTGAAATTTTTCTTTCCTTATTCGTATTGATTCTTTTGCTTTAGTACTTACGGTTTTGGCTTGTTTGTATGAATTTCTTTCAGTATTTTGCTCAGAAAATGGGTAAAAACAAAAGGGGCAGGACGTTTATTTTTGAACGCTCTACGAAAAATACACCATTTACGTATAAAACGGCAAATACATTTTGCGCCTTTTCCATCCGTTTGAGTATAGGTAATACGTGCATACTTAATTATTTTGTGTTTTTCATCATGAAATTACGATAAACCGCAATTCAAATTAATTTCTTCAACCTAATGAGTGATGTTAGAGGTGAGCAGTTGATAGTCATGTCGACCGCAAAAATTCGAACCGTTCGAACCGTTGATCGCTATGAACTATAAACTTGAAAACCATTTAGGTGGTGTTTGAGCCAATCATATGATCATGAGAACCCGGGTTTGATCCACAAGTCAGCCAAAAAGTGTAATTGGATTTTCTATTAGGGGTTTTCTGAATGACAGCTTGGAGTCTGAACCCAATAGATGACAATAGGTACGACTTCTACTACAAGTACTACTACTACTTCTATTTAAAATATTACTGGCAAAGTGTTAGAAAATTTCACTGAGTCTTCACCCATGAACGCAAATGCCGTAGCTTGCGATAATGCTCTTGAACCATCTCTTTTTTAAAGATGTATCTACTCGTACAAGGCCAATAATGATTATGATGATAAAGTAATACATTTCAATACAATTACATATTATATAATATTTATTAACAAATTACTTACTTAACAGTATAGAAGACAATGAAAGATCACCATAAAAACAAGTGCTATGCACTAGACATCTCAACATTAGGTTCTCCGAAGGTCTAACTGAACGAGAATGGGCCATATGAAGATTGATATTATAGTTGAATTGCATTTAAATCGATATTGTTACATACTATTAGTCTTCTATTTCTTCGTAAGAAGTATTGGTTTAAACTCGTTTTCTATGAACATCACTAGGATTTTTCAAAATACTATGTCTATGAGTCCCTTCCCTAGTTGTATAAGTGTGAGTGGAACCCCCCCTCACCGCCTGCCGCACCCCGTAGAACGCGAAAGGGACAACTGCAGCTCAAAGCGATTATAACTACGAAAAAATGACGAAATCGATGTTTTGTATTCCCGTGTTCCCTCCGAGAATAATAAGTTTTATCCATAAATTTATATCTTGAAAATTAGGAAATGAATTAGGCTATGTCCCTGTTATTTTATTTTTTTTCCTAAACTCTTCATTTTTTTCTAGTGAACGTCTAATTGCGCGAATAAAACTGGGACAGTTTTTCATGTTTTTAAAGGGTCATATTTCATTTAATAATGAGTTTGTAGAAAAATGAAAATAACAGGGACATGCTCACTGAAGACCTAGATTTTATAAAAAAAAAACCATTGCTCTGACGCAATTATCTAAGGAGGAAACACGGGAATACGTTTGTATGGAAAAATCACCCCTAATGTATCCTCTTAATTCAAACGAGTTTTCAGCAGCTTTTTATATTTTGCTGAGATTTTCTTTCTATGTGCAGGGTTTTAGAATAGAATAATACTTTATTGCATACCAAAAAAAAGAAACAATTTTACAAAAGACACAAGACAATACAAGAGTTTTATACATGAAAACTCGTTTGGATTAAATTGGATTTTTTACTAAATCTTTGTATTGTTATTTTCTAGTTCCTAGTTGTCTTTATTTTACGAAATAACATATAGTGTTTTTTATATCTTCAAAAATGTGGGTACGTGTGAGCGAGATGGCGCATTTGCTTAGCACCGTGCCTGAAGGGCTTGGCATTTAATAGGGGGCGAGCCTAATGCCATCTATCGGACACAGTTCTAGACAGCACAGTGACCAGGTAAAACGAAGTCGCAGGGGTGGAACGTGACAGCAGATATGCAATGTTCGGTTGCGAAAGAGACAAAAAACGGGGAAAATACGTTATCCCCGTGCTATGTATGCTACGCGGGCAGGCTGACATTGAGAAAATGAATCTTATTTTTATATCCTGGGGAATGAACCCGGGACCTCATGATCGGCTGTAGCGCTTGTGGACCACTACGCCACTGAGGCAAGTCTTACTAATCACACTAGTTCTGTAGTGTAGTTCTGTAGCGGTAGGCCTCTTTTGTAGGAGGCCGCCTGGAGATGTACCACACCTTTGCCAGTTATTCATCCGCCAAGCAGTAATGTCCAAACATTACTGTGTTCCGGTAGAAAGGGCAATATTACCAGCGAAATTACTGGGCATGATGAGATTCAACAACTCATATCTCGGGGTGATAGGCGCAGTGCAGTGCCGCGCAGAATTTTGAATTTTAAAATACTGGGTGGCACTGTGTCTGATATGGACAATCATGATGCTTACCATCAGGCATCTGATGAGCTCGTCAGCACTATCATAAAAAAAAAACTAATATAGAGATAAAAAATTGTTTGGGTGGATGGATGTTTGTTACTCTCTCACGCCAAAACTACTGAACCGATTAAGCTGAAATTCGGTATGTAGATAGTTTAAACCCTGGAATAACACATAGGGTACTTATTATCCCGATATTCCCACGGGAACGAAGACTACGCGGGTGAAACCGCGGGACACAGCTAAATAAATGTACCTTATCTTGTTTAACTTCAATTAAACCCAAAGATTACCGTCTGATAGCTGATAACATTAATCTAAGCATTATCTAATAATAATGATAAAACATTGATAATTATTGGAACGTAAGAGCTACATAATATTTCGATTATTTTATAGTCAGTCTTTTAGCCAAAATGGCGTGGAATTGTGTTTTGCTATTATGTTTGGCGTAAGTACTATTTATACTCCAAATTTGTTCAATATACCTATATCATTAAAAATCTTTAAAAATATACAAATATATTATTTAAATGTACAGACGTCATAAAGTTTATAGCTTTCGATTTTATGGCACATTTTTCTTTTTCGGATTTTGTCTTCTGATCCCAAACGGCGTTCGAAGCCTGTACTACGGACTAGGGTACCAGAATAGCGATATAAAAAGTACATAGACTATATACTATCTACCTATATTAGCTTAAAACACCCTATATATACACATCCAACGTTCAGCGGAAATATGCCCGTTCCTGGATCGAATCTCACCATGTGGACTTTCCACCTGCACGCTACCGTGTTTCGTATGTGATGTTAAACTGTAGTTGTCCGTATAGTTCCGTATAAGATATGTAGGGGGCAGTCGTTATGTCATGTCGGAGCCGCGGAGGAATCTTGGCGACCTGAAACTGTGACAATATGGGTTGTCCACATAACACATATGAATTGACTCGAGCAGTGTTATTGGGGTAACCCGTTCTATTAGAGTATAAATTCTACGTCCTACGGCTGAGATGATAACGAACACAGCAAACAGACATGAACATTATTGACTTGTCCAGAGATTGAATCCAGGACGTGAAGCTCGGAAGGCAGAGTTACTTATCTACTAATTGGTCAGTGAAATGTAGAACAGGGTCTTTTAGTAAAAGTCAAAACACACATTGGGCGGGCGCGTGTCGGGTCGATGTCGAATACAAGGAAACGCGCCTGTCCCGCGCTCGTTGTAGTGTGCTGTTGTCCTCCATACAAATACAAGGAATCCAACCGTTATCCGCCCCGAGCACGACTCGCGCCTGCGGTCATGTGTGCATTGGCCTTTTATGTTTTATTAGGAAGTATAGGTTACCTAAGGAAAGTATAGGTTTTTGTAGAGGTAGGCCTCTTTTGCAGGGGCCCGCCTGGGGAAGTACCACACCTTTGCCAGTTATTCATCCGCCAAGCAGTAATGTGCAAACATTACTGTGTTCCGGACTGAAGGGCAATGTTACCAGCGAAATTACTGGGCATGATGAGATTCAACAACTAATATCTCAGGGTGACAGGCGTAGTGCAGTGCCGCGCAGAATTTTGAATTTTAAAACACTGGGTGGCACTGTGTCTGATATGGGCAATCATGATGCTTACCTACCATCAGGCACCTGATTTGCTCGTCTTGTCACTCACTATCATAAGAAAAAAAACCTACACTCGAAAAAGTAGTACACATTATGGTTTTGATATTTTGTTCCTACCATGGGAAACCAAATATGTTTGCTTTTATAAAATTATAACATATTATTCTACCATCAATATATTTCACAGCGCAGCAAATTAATGATGATGGTAATTATGTGACACCTTGGTTCACAATATTGCAGTTTTCTTACGGATTCCTATTTTTTTTAAATCTCACATAGCCTATATCACACTGAATTAAGCTAACCATAAGTAAAAGAATTTTTAAATTCGGTCCAGTAGTTTCGGAGTATATTCGTTACAAACAAAAAAAAACAAAGTTTCTCTCTTTATCATTTAATGTAATTTTATTTTAATTTTATTTACCAATTTAATAATTTAATTTTAATGATTAAGTATTTTAATGATTAATTATGTGGACTATGGATATAATTATCTGAGAATAAAAAAAAAATATTTTTATTTTTTTTATACACATACATACATACAGGCACGCCTTGTTCTCGGTGGGGTAGGCAGAGACTATGTCCCTCCACTTGCTACGATCCTGACATACAACTTTCGCTTCGTTCACTTTCATGAAATTTTTCATACATGCTCGTTGGTTGTAGGTACTTTTGACTTGGCCTTTCCTAAGAACAACGTTTTTATTTTCTAATTTTTAAAAGTGATTAAAAAACTATTAGTTTCGTATTTGTTTCCAGTATAGCCACAGATGTATCTGGACATATACCGATGAGGTATTTCAACTCCGCCGAACCTGATGCTCCCATTTACGGTAAGCAAGATCATCATTTTTCTGTTCTTATCCCACATTAGGTTTTTTTTATATGCTAACATAAACTGCTGCTATGGCTTATGCAGCACCATTACACACCAACTAATATACATATTATTCTACACTAACTTATAGCTACTTACAAATTAGGTAAACGTAATATAGACATATTTATATATTTTATTATATTGTATATATTTTCTCTTCCCTCTTCTTTTTTAATTATCATTATTATTTTTTTATTTTTTTTTTCTATGTAGGTATATAAGTCATATTTCTATACAAAATTAAAAAAGTTTTTGATTCGGATAGAGTCTATAATGTTAATATACAATCACGGCTTAACCTATGTTAGTACTTATTCTAATTTAACAAAATTAAACTAAAAACACCTAACTAAAATGTACAATGAACCAACCCATCACTTAATACTGGACCAGCAATGGCTATGCAGAAGAAATATTATAGGTACCAAAGGTGATCGTGCATTTCAGACAATCTGGACGGTTTTCCAGTCCAATCGATGGAATGCCAACAATGACGTTGAATTGCTTATGCCAATAATTATGGTTCTATTCAGCGGTTATAAACCGAGCTACACAGCTAGTTAATAATATTATCATATTGGCAAAGTTGTGGTGTTAAAAACACTTTCACAAGCCACAAAATAAGAATTGAATTGAATATTATCATATGCGGGGTAAATAGAAATAAACTGTTGTAATGTTTTTTATAATTCCCCAACAGAAACTTTGGCGTCTTTGTCATGCCTTTTGTGTTGTGAACAAAACACTTTTCAACGCAACAGCCTCTTCAAATGGGACACCTGCTGTCTTATTCACCCCGATTTACGATAGAGAATGTTATCTGTGACACATACGTAATTATTTAACTTTGATGCAGTACCCGATCCATCTGCAACTAAGCTTACTAGACAAACAAGCTTAGACCGTCTGACAGCGGTGCGTTCTGTCCTCGCTCAGGAGTCCATCGACGCTTACATCGTGCCTACTGCTGACGCTCACAATGTAAGTATTACTAGACGATCCGTCAGCAACCAAGCTCACTAGTCAATAGAGCTTAGACCGTCAGACAGCGGTGCGTTCTGTCCTCGCTCAGGAGTCCATGGACGCTTACATCGTGACGCTCACAATGTAAATATTACTAGACGATCCGTCAGCAGTCAGCAACCGAGCTCACTAGGCAATAGAGCTTAGACCGTCTGACAGCGGTGCGCGCAATCTACATATAACTCCTTTTAACGTGTGTATGTCTGTGACATCGTAGCTCCTATAATAAATGTGTAGATCGATTTTGATGCGGTTTTTGTGTTTGAAAGCTGACCTGATCGCCTATTGAGACTTTCTACGTTCGTGTGTTGTTGTTTCCTGAAAATCGCCGTTTGAAGAATATCTGCTCTTTTTTAGCAACTAAAAGGATATGAGGAACTTCTAGTGGTCTGATCGATTCGAAATTTGGCATCCATGTATCTCTTCATCAATTTTCAAAGACTTGGTAACCTTGACCTGATGCAGCATCAGGTTCAGATGAACCAGTAGTCTAATATATTATCGTGTTTGTGTTCATTGGAATCGTCTCAATGAATATGTTACAGATAGATGGAGACCAGGGGCTGGTGATGGAGCAGGGAAACGTTTTTTTATTTTACATTTATTTTGAAGATTAATTTCCTCCCCAGTCTCAATACATAGCCCCAGCGCACGCCCGTCGCGAGTGGGTATCAGGTCTCCGCGGCTCCTCAGGCACGGCTGTGGTGACATCCTCCCGGGCTCTTATCTGGACTGACGCGCGATACTTCACGCAGTTCTACGTTGAAGTCGATACTACGCTGTGGGAGCTCATGAGACAAGGTAATGAATCTTTTTATAGGCGACCTTTACACGGTGTCTTAAGTGTGTTGGTCGGGTCGGCAACATACTGGCAATACCCCTGGTGTTGCAAGTATCCTCAGATCATACAAACAAGGCAAGTATCCATAGGCGGCGGTAACCGCGCGCCATCACCGCACACCGTCTGGTTGCTTGCTTCCAATATCATAATAAAAAACGGAAGAAATTTTCTCTACTACCTAGAGCATTACGACTGCTTAATGCCTTAGTACTAGAAAGGGGTCTTGACCTCTTTGTGAGTGAGCTCAACATAGCGATTCCAGATGTTGGTTCCTCTAATATTGACAAATTGGCAAAGTGACTGCCTCGGTGGTGTAGAGGGCGCATGCTCGACTGCCAATCAAGAGGTCCCGGGTTCGATCCCCAGGTCAGGCAGTGTTAAATATTGGATTTTTCCATTAGGAATTATCTCAATAGCTGCCTGGAGTCTGGAACTGTGCCCAGTAGATGGCAATAGGCTCGCCCCCTATTACATGGGACCAATAACATACTGGCAAAATGTGGGTGTATCTACTATGGGACTGAGTCCTGGGTACACCTCTACCTACCCCTTCGGGAAAAAGGCGTGAATGTATGTATGGCAAAGTAATATTTTTTAGGTTACGTATTATATTAATTAGGTACATGTATTTTAAATTTTACTTTATAGAATAATGTATTCTCTTGGGTTATATTCATAATTTGAAACACTGTATTCATGTTATAGGTTATGACAATTTTTATTTTATTGTTAGTTATTAATATATTATTTAATAAAATTTTTAGCAGCACTAAGTTTGGCGGTTTGGTTGTAAGCTGTAATGTCAACTTAGTAGTAATAAATAAATAAATAAAACTTATAGATATATAAAACTTTGATTACAGGTACTGATGCATCAGTACAACAGTGGTTAATCGCCAACTTACCCGCCAACTCCGTAGTTGGTATAGACCCTACTACCTACACAAGGAGCACGTGGACGCCTTTGGAGGTAACTATCATTCAAACTGACTGCCTCGGTGGCATAGTGGGCGCATGCTCGACTGCCAATCAAGAGGTCCCGGGTTCGATCCCCAGGTCAGGCAAAGTGTCAAATGTTGAATTTTTCTATTAGGAATTAGGAATCTCAATAATTGTCTGGAGTCTGTAACTGTGCCCGGTAGATGGCAATAGGCTCGCCCCCAATCGGCTCGGGACCAATAACATACTGGCGAAATGTGGGTGTATCTACTGTGGGACTGAGTTCTGGGTACACCTACCCCTACCCCTTCGGGAAAAAGGCGTGAATGTATGTATATGTTTTTGCCTTTACAGAATGCCCTACGAGCAGCCAATATAACACTACAAGCCACTCAGACTAACCTGGTCGATATAGCTCGAAGGAATATCAACGATGGGCCCCCTCCGACACCTAGCAACGATTTGATACCTCTGACTATTGACTTTACTGGTAAGATTATTACTTACTAGCTATGACCCGCGGATTCACCCGCGTAGTCTTCGTTCCCGTGGGAATATCGGGAAAGAAAGTACCCTATGTGTTATTCCAGCGTGTAAGCTCCCTACGTACCAAATTTCAGCCCAATCTGTTCAGTAGTTCTGGCGTTTTTTTTATGATAGTGAGTGACAAGACGAGCAAATCAGGTGCCTGATGGTAAGCATCATGATTGCCCATATCAGACACAGTGCCACCCAGTGTTTTAAAATACAAAATTCTGCGCGGCACTGCACTGCGCCTGTCACCCTGAGATATTAGTTGTTGAATTTCGTCATGCCCAGTAATTTTATTGGTATCATTCGTGGCGTGAAAGATTAATAAACATCCATCCATTAATTTAACGAAAACCGCGCTAGATGGCGCTGGAGGGGAGTTAGAACTCGCTAGCATTTCAAAGATATATATGGGACAACTTCCACACACGGTCACCTGGTCCCAAACTATAAGGCTAGAAGCTGTACTATGGTAACTAGATGACTGATATACATACTTATATAAGCTTATAACACACAGGGACAGATCAACACAGACATGTTAATGCACACAAATGTTTGACCTGGCCGGGGATCGAACCCGGGCCCTGCGGCACAGAAAGCAGAGTTACTACCATCTGAGCCAACGAGGCTGTTAGAATAATAAAATAATTTTCTCAGGAAGGTCAGCCGCAGATAAGTTAGCAGAACTACAAACACAGATACAGTCTCGTGGCGCCACCGCGTTGATCCTAACGGCTTTGGACGAAATCGCTTGTAAGTTGGTTCATTTTGTACGGTAGGTATGATCGTGGTGGAAATTGGAACTAAAATTGTTCAGACATACGTATGTATGCATAGTTTAGGGTTCTTTACCTAGATACTAACAACGTGCAGCGCCATCTATTAGTTCCTTGCACAAATTATGGGAATATGGGAAAATGGCTATAACTATTGATTGCGTTAGCTTAGAAGTATGATTTTTTTCAGTCACAAGGGACCGCAGATCTGAGTAGTTGATATCAATTTCAACTTGATACCTCCACGCCAAGGGCGTCGCCAGTCGATGATCAAGGGGGGGGCTAGTCAAGGAATTTCTACCCAAATTCCCCATTTGGGTAGACGGTAGATATACAACAGGCCTGTATACAATTTACAATTAAAAATTTCTATGAAACAGAAAAGCCCAACAATCCTACAATTTTATAGATTTTTTACAGTTTTGTAGATTATTTTTTTATGAAATAGGGTCCAGATGCACTAAAAATTCTGTATTTAAAAATACTTGCCTATCGTATGGCGGCGCTGGAATGTCAACATTGACAATAAAGGCCTTAAATTTTTTCGATTCTCAGGGGGGGGCTGCTGCCCCCCCCCCTTTCCCCCCCTTGGCGACGTCCTTGCTCCACGCGTTACCGTTAAACAGTGTCTTCAGAGACGGACAGACAGATGGACAGACGGACAACAAAGTGATTTAAGTACTGAGTATTTTTTAATGGCGACACACGTTCTAATAGGTTGTTCGGAAAGTAATTTCATTATTTTTGTGGAAATGAAAGACAGTTTTCGTATAATAAACAAATACTTTATTAAATTATATATTGGCCGTTTTGTCCATTCTAGTCCATCTTTCTGATAGTAGCATAATTCCACGCTCATAAAATTTTTGGTCTTTGCTGGCAAAAAACTGTCGAGAAAAACGAAATTACTTTCCGAACAACCAATAATTTTAGTTGAACTTTTGCTTATAATTTCATTATAATTAATGGCGGTACAAAAAAATATTATTTAAGCACATTTGAGAATCATATTATTAGGCCTATGAAATAAAATCAAAATTATATTATAATAAGGTTGACGTGGCCCAACGTGGAAACCAACGACTCTTATAATACGCATTTTTAAATTTGACAGATACTCTGAATCTCCGCGGCTCGGATATTCCGTACAACCCAGTTTTCTTCGCTTATCTCGTTATTAGGGTTGATGTGGTATGTACTTTTTTTTCTTCATTTATGAACCCATACGAATGTATTGCCAGTGTCAAGTTATATAAATTTTCAAGTTCATATGGTCAATTAGTCAATTCAGAGTCAGGGCAAGCCAAGTCAAGTCACAGCTCTAGTAAAGTGGTGGTCTTTACAAGAAGCTTCCGGAATTTTGATGGGAACACGAAAAATCACATTTCAACTCTCGCATCACTTGCCGAGAGACTTGTGTATCTTCGAAAACATTCAACACGCAATATTCCACCATTATTAGGTACACGTTAAACAATCAAAAATGCACCGATAATTGATAAAGATACGGGAG
This sequence comes from Hemistola chrysoprasaria, assembly GCA_947063395.1. Lineage (NCBI taxonomy): Eukaryota > Metazoa > Arthropoda > Insecta > Lepidoptera > Geometridae > Hemistola > Hemistola chrysoprasaria. Next base: position 4,275,705 of record OX346738.1, on the reverse strand, counting down.
CCAAATTGTATTCTTCGGTCTCCCGCCAAAATTCATGTTTTATTTTTAATACACATAGCGCTCGGCACAAGTGGACGGGTGCTTTACGCAAGTGTACAGTCGTGCATATAATTATTATCACTATGTCGTTCGTTCGCCACTGCGCTGCGGCACATTCAATGGAAAGATATTTAGTAATTTTTTATCATCAATAATGTAAATTATTGCGCTAGCGAGATGGATGTTTGGCTCCTATAGGCGCCTTAAAAAATCTTGTTCATATTTTCAGACTGCTCCTGACAACGTAATATTATTCTGGAACGACGGCAATCTCTCATCAGAAGTGGTCCAGCAATTAACTTCAGAGAACGTGCAGATAACAGCAAGGCCTTATGCTGAGATATTTGACTATTTGAGAGGAATTACTGTAAGTTTTCCTGCAAGACTTGGCGTATCGTGTTGATCGGAATTATTTAACTGCTTATTAAGGCGCTGTTCAAAGCAAATTCTCCCTCTCACATTAATTATTACAAGAAGAACGCACAAGAAACTTGTAGGGTTTAATGTTTTCAACTGATACCTTCTTAGATTAACAATATTTGGTTTTTGTTCGGGTGGTGCCGGTTGAATTTTCCAGTGGTCTGATCGATTCGTTTGTTATCCTGTCTCTTCATCAATATAGCATCGTCTTGGTAACGTTGTCCTGATGCAGCATCAGGTTCAGATGGACCAGTAGTCTAATATATCGTGTTTGGGATCATTGGAATCGTCTCAATGAATATGTTACAGATTGTGACGAATGGAAATTATTAAATCTTATAATAAGCCTCGTACACCTCCTTTTACTATATTTTTCTCATAATTCACTCCATATTCCATTATCACTACTTTGCCGCCATATTTCCTGCTTATCCGCCTATTCGATAGAGTATATCACCTCTCAGTCCTTCTAATATCAAACCTTAACCTTGTCATTGTCAATATTCTTGTTGACAGCGACAAAGCCACAGACTAAATCCACAAATCCTTACATTTGCCAAAAATACTTATAACAAGATAGATAGCTGGAATGAAAGGAGGAATTTTTAAATTTCTTTAAAGAGGCGGCGACCGGAAAAATCCCCATACAAACGTAAAAGTTAAATCATTTGAAATCAGAGCATATTTCCAACATTTAATGACGTTATTCGGAATGAGACACTAGTTATCTAGGTTCCTAATTATATTTCAATCCAAAAAACAAGTGCGTTCTGACGAGATTCAACAACTAATATCTCAGGGTGACAGGCGCAGTGCAGTGCCTCGCAGAATTTAGAATATTAAAACACTGGGTGGCACTGTGTCTGATATGGGCGATCATGATGCTTACCATCAGGCAACTGATTAGCTCGTCTTGTCACTCACTATCATAAAAAACAAAGTTGGACTAAAATATGATAAAAATCTAAATTATAGGTATCTTGAGAAAATATAGGTATTTTCAAATATAAGTAAATTATAATTATATTAGACTGAAGTATATTTACCGACCGTTTTAATTATTATATTATTTTATAAGCTATTACATTTATATGAGAAATTCTCCAGTTGCCGTCCTGTTAAGTACATTTTTTCGTTTTTGTTTTAGAGTGTGCTACCTTATGGCAGTTCTGTTTGGCTATCAGAAGATGGTAGTCATGCTATTTACTTAGCTGTTGAAAATGTAAGTACGCCATTTGTAAAATTACATACAGACATAATTTTTTTTTATTCTTCTTTTGACCAAGAAGAAAGAAGTTCGTCATTACGGAGTACCAGAGCTGGGCTAATTAAAATCACTTTACAGTTAATTTCTTTTTAATTTTTGTCTGTTTCTGTTACAAACGAGATTATATTTTTTTGGTGTCGCACGTATAGTTTAATAGCCAAAATATTTCAAGCTCGGCAGTACCTCGTATACAATGGGTCTCTTTAGCCCCTTGTGTAAAGATCTACCAGTTGTTTTTCAACACCCTTATTTGTGTCGTGACCGTTATCTCAACGTATTTAGGTTCATTATACTGCATATTACGCACTAGTGCTTTTTATTTTACATTAAAGCTTTCGTACGTTTTTTTTAAATTGCAACTTAAAGTTTATATGCAAAAAACCAATAAATATTTTTAGAATGAATTATAAATATATTAACACATTAACCATTTTATCATAATTTTATATTTTTAACAACAAATTAACCTAAGTACTAAGTACGTATTTGCCAGTGCATTTGGGCGGGTATCAGCGCGGTACGTAAAAAAAAAAACAGCGCGCCATTTTCATTAGCTAAGAATTTATGCTAAAATTTTCATTACGTGTTTTTTTTATTAATATTATTTATAAAAATGTCAACATCTATCGAAGAAGAGCAGTTATAAGATCTTACCTAACTTATCTTATAATCTTAATCTAAAGGTGTTGAAAAACGTCGTATGAAACACGTGTGCTATGAACATGCCGCTACTCGGTATCTCTTATTCACGCTCGTCTTCGGCTCGTGCGAACAATACCACCTCGTGCGTAATGTGCAACTTAGCACACTTGTATGATACTGTACTATTATGGAACAGTTTGTTCTACAAATAACAGTTTTTGTTTAATTTGCAATGTTTGTGTGTTCCGCGCTAAACTTGCAATTGAATTGTAAGCAGTTATCCTCAACCGATTGATGTGAAATGCATAATTTACACTTACACGTTTAGTTTGGATGACAATGGATGATTAGCTAAGTGATAATCTAAATCCAATATGGCGGACGGCTCAAGATGGCGGACTAGTTAAAATTTTGTGCACGCAAATGATTTGGGTATCAAATGAAAGAGTTTTCTGCGAAAAATGCAATTAAACATGTTTTTTAAAAGGTTTTTTAAATAAATTTTTTGTCCACAGGACGGGCTAAATGCTGATTTGAACATAATTTCCTCTGTATCGCCGGTCGCTTTGATTAAAGTTGTCAAAAATCAAGTGGAATTAGAGGTGAGTTAGAAAGTTTGTAGCTCATTGAAACCGAATTCGTTTAATTAAAAACGGGTTCCTTAACAAAAAAAGAAAAAAAGGAACCCATATAGAATCACTTCGTTGTCCGTCTGTCTGTCTGTCTGTTTGTCAAAACACTTTTTAACGAGAACGCGTGGAGGTATCAAGTTGAAATCGATATCAACTACTCAGTTCTGCGGTCCCTTGTGGCTGTAAAAAAATCATACTTCTAAGATAACGCAATCAAAAGTTATGGCCATTTTACTGCAAATTTCCATACTTTGCGCAAAAAACTAATAGATGGCGCTGTATGTTTTAGGCGGATTGTTTTTTTTGGGATTGGAAGCGTTTTCTTCAGTTATTTAAGTATAGTACCATACACGGTGCATAAGTATGTACCTATATACGTTGGTATGCCTTAAAAAATATTTTATTTCCTATTTGTACAATAATAAAGACTGCCTCGGTGACGTAGAGGACGTATGCCCGACTGCCAATCAAGAGGTCCCGGGTGCGATCCCCAGGTCATGCAGTGTTTAAATATTGGATTTTTCCATAAGGAATTATCTCAATAACTGCCTGGAGTCTGGAACTGTGCCCGGTAGATGGCAATAGGCTCGCCCCCTATTGCATGGGACCAATAACATACTGGCGAAATGTGGGTGTATCTACTATGGGACTGAGTCCTGGGTACACCTCTGCCTACCCCTTTTTAAGAAAAAGGCGTGAATGTATGTTTTTTATGTAATGTACAATAATCATCTAAAAAGGCACCAGTAGGACTTTTTTTTACATTATTAAGTATTTGCATTAAGTATTGTGTAGGTCAATTAAACGTTATTTATTGTTGATATACTCAGAACCTGGAATTTTTTCCATAAAACATGGAAGTTACTATAATGGATATGTAACGTCACCTTGTCACCAAAGTCACCATGTGACTTTTCGCCTGCGCTCTACCGTGTTTAACTGTAGTTGTCCGTATAGTTCCGTATAAGATATGTAGGGGGCAGTCGTTAGCTCATGTCGGAGCCGCGGAGGAATCTTGTCGACCTGAAACTGTGACAATATGGGTTGTCCACGTAACACATATGAATTGACTCGAGCAGTGTAATTCGGGTAACCCGTTCTGTTAGAGTATACATTCAAATTATTATGGATATGGGCCCTGAAGACCCATAAAAACACATTATACCTACTATATTGACTATGATTGCCTCGGTTGCGTAGAGGGCGCATGCTCGACTGCCAATCAAGAGGTCCCGGGTTCGATCCCCAGGTCAGGCAGTGTTAAATATTGGATTTTTCCATTAGGTGAACTGTGCCCGGTAGATGGCAATAGGCTCGCCCCCTATTACATGGGACCAATACTGCCCTCCCGAACTTAAAGTGCAGTAACAGCAAAAACACGATTTTTAGAAAACCGCGCGTAAAGAGTAGAAACTAAAAAAAATGCCAAAATATCTAACTAAATAATATCTTCTGTGCAAAGTAAGAAACGATAGGTAAAAAACCATAACTTTTTATGTTGTTAGATTAATTTTGTTTTAAAATACAATAACTATAGAGCCATTTAATGTTTTTGGTCCCTCTTACTACAAGTTATAAAAATAAATAAACCGTTGGAAATCTAATTAAAATGCAGTAAATTTTACTCTTACTGCACTTTCGACAGCGACATGTAATTTTTTACTAACTAAAGTGCAGTATTAGTGTGAAAATACTGCAGTTTATAAGGTTTTTATAAATAAAATACTCAAGTTCTCTAAGTGTAGTAAAATAAAAATACCTCTAAATTTTATAAATATTGTATTTCTCGCATAATAATTAAACTTAAATGCTACATACAATACTGTAATAATTAAATGAAACATTGTTCTTGAATGTACGTTTAAAATTACCAGTTTTTTTGACAATCTTAACAATAAATACAACAATAAAAATAATATAATAATCAGAGTCACGCGTAATTAAATTTTATGTTTTACATAAAATTTTACTTCTTCACTAAATCCTTATTCATTTCTTACAATATAATATCAGAAGTCAGAACATTGGAATGCAGTAACATTATAAAATCTATCCTTCTTTAAAATTTAATTTTAGCACAATATCATATCAATTATCATATTAACCCACCATTTTTTGCCAAATTCATGTCCTTCGAGGTAATTTCATGCATCCAGACAGATTTTTCATTTAGCTGTTTTTTTAATTTTGTAGAATGGCTTATTGGTTCAGCCGCAGATGCAGCCGCTGATGTAGATGCAGTCGCTAGTGGTACTTAAGAATGTAATCCCGGTGATAAGGACTTGTTGTTTTAAGACTCTGCACCGTCATTATAACTTACCTGCAATATTTTACCTACATTAGTTAAACCTATTCCTAATGGCTAAGTTACTACACATGTATATATTTAATATCAAATGTTTAATGAATAACTAGTTTTTATTTCCACTTGCATATCTCATAAAATACATTAAGGAATATCGCTAGACAAAGAATGAAAACAAATTAGTGATTATATTGTATATAAAAAAATCCCGACCCTATCTCTATAACATAATCGTGTTAAAATTATTTAATCCAATATCCGTCTAAGATCCCTATCACAGCCTTTAGCTAAGAACCATTTCGATCACGTTAGCTTTCTAACGAAGAAAACCTCATCTAAATGGGTCCAATCGTTTTGGAGCTGCGATACCACAGACAGAAACACAGATACTCTTTCACTCTATTTTGTGCGTTGTGAATCAATAAAAAAATACCTTGATAAAAATTGCAAAGTGTTATATCTGATCTTCATAACGCATAGCTAATAAGAGTAAATAATTAAAAATCACGGCTGCTCTGCCTAAAGCGAAAGATTTCCACATTTGAAAATGCGCCATGAAGCCACTGTATTGAATTTCTTTGTAACAAAATAAAGCTCGGGATGATGTAACGATTCTAACGAAACCTGTCCCATATTATATAATTATGGTGGTGAAATAAACTCACATACATACATGGACATGAAACTACAAACATTGGTACCAAATTTATAATACATACTTCCTAAAGCAAACTTTGAAACCTGTATTCAGTCAGCTTACTGTAATTTCTATTAATTAATTACACAACTTAAATTGGTATAAACAAATAAAAAGAATATTTAGTTAACAAACACTTACCTCAGCGCTTTCCAATCAGCACCACGTCAGCGACGTCAGCGACGCAACTGACAGAACTTAGTGCATTATTTTGCAGTATTGTGCGAGCCCGGTTTAATTACGTAAGAGGTTACCAACTAAAACGCAGTATTAGGGAATATTACTTGTCTTTCGCTACATTAGGTAGTATGAATCCATGGATTAAACTAACTAATATGCAGTAAAATATGTAAACACTGTAAATTAATTAGTTTTTTAGTACTATATACAGACTAACAAGTTAAACTGCAGTAATAATTTTTTAATGTTTTGTACAGGATTTATAAAATTCCACACAAGTTAAAGCGCAGTATTTGTCGTATGTACGTACTAATACTGCACTTTAATTGGGGATACAAATAAAAAGCATTTTTTTTAAGCAACTGCAGTAAAATCAACTTGTATGGAGGCAAATAATACTGCACTTTAATATGTTTGTTGATTTCATCTTCTAAATAAAACTACCACCCAAAGTGTTACAAATTATGATGAAATACTACATTTTAGCTGGGAAATTCAAAGAAATTATATGTAGTATGTATTTTACTGCAATTTAGCCGGTAAACCCTGTATATTTTTTATAAATCAGTCTTTTTTTTGCAATTTATGAATTCGAAAAATATTTTTAAAAAATACTTCTAGTGGTTATTTTACCAAAAAAACTTAATTCACTTATAGGGTTTGAAATAGGGTTTCTTAATTTATATTTAACTCAAAACTAACCAAATGACTATTACTGCACTTTAAGCTCGGCAGGGCAGAATAACATACTGGCGAAATGTGGGTGTATCTACTATGGGACTGAGTCCTGGGTACACCTCTGCCTACCCCTTCGGGAAAAAGGCGTGAATGTATGTTATGTTATGTTATACTAAGTATATTTCAGGGTTTCCGTAAAGCCCACGTGAAAGATGGCGTGGCAGTAGTGAGATCTCTTCACTGGGTCCATCAACAAGTAGATGCCGGCGTGGAGGTCACTGAAATGCAGCTCTCTGCCAAAATGGTGGAGTTTAGAAAGTATGACGATACAACATTATCACTCAGTTAAACGTTCTCTTCTAAGTTTCTGATCTCCTGGTACTTAATACGCCCTAAAACCTTTTATTAACCTAAAATTTTTTGACGGCTTCATGGCTAATTTAATAGAATTCCAACCGGGGCAAGTATGTGTGTTCGGAGATCTGCTGTTTGTTCTCGTGTGTTGTATGTGTAGTGTGTTATTCTATGTGTCCATGTCGATGAAGACACAGGGGATCCTTGTGTTTGGTTTGAGTGTGTTAATGGTGCTCCCACACTGGTGATACAAAATGTTTACAAACATTATTAGTAAACTCGTCTAATAGACTCGTCTTTTAGATGTAAAATTAAAATTCTAATCATAGTCTTCCATCAGATCCTCACTTATTTCACCAGTTAAAGAAAGAACACCAGAATTAAATCGTTGCTAATTTAATAGAAACTATTTCATTCTTTCATTGGATTTTTTTTTAAAGAAACAATTCACATCGTAAACCATTTGCAAGCTTGCCTAGTTAACACTTTTTTTTGACATCTTTATTCCCACTACGAAATATGCGCGCAACTTTAGTAGACATGCGACGCGTGAACGGGGTGAGACGGGCGAAAATGACTGAGCGACCAATGCAGCGCCTCTCCCGTCGCACCTCATTCCTGTTATCAAACAGCTCTAAAGATCGATTTCTGCGCATTCAAGGTCAGCGCTATTAAACCAGGACGCGACCTATAACAATAATGTAATGTTACAGAGAAGAACAAGACTTCATGGGTCCATCGTTCTCGACAATAGCCGGCTCGGGCGAGAACGGAGCGATCATACATTACTCGCCTAGCGTGGAAGCAGATAGAGTTATAAGGAAGGAGGACATGTTGCTTGTTGACTCCGGTGGACAGTATAGGTAAAGTTATTTACATCTATAATACTTTGTCAAATGAAACCTAATCAATGATTACGTATTTATATGGGCCTCTAGTTGCTTTAGATTTAAGTTTACTGTAAAAAACAGATAACAAAAAAAATATAAATTAATTATTATTATTAAAAAAAAAACTGTTATCTATTGATAAGTCCTTCTTAATATCTTTTTTTTGTTTTTTTTTTTATTTATTTAATTCATATAGAAAACAGAATTTTGATATTGTACTATTAAACCAAGTAGGTTTGAGTTGGTACTTATAATCGCTATTATATGTCACTGTGCAAACTGCACACTGAGCAAATTGCACGTGCCATTTGTTGAGTAAGCGATGGGAGAACGTACCTTATCTCCCCATTTCTTTAAATCAATGGTATTTGTATATTATAGAGATGGTACAACAGACATAACCCGTACTCGCCACATGGGCACACCTACACCAGTACAGAAGCGCGCCTTCACCCGCGTGATGAAGGGACAGATCAACCTCGGTACTGCTGTCTTCCCAGCTGGGACTTTGGTAAGACATACTTATATTAATATAATATATTAATAATTATATTTTTTTTCTAGCCTATACTTTCCCACTGCTGGGCAAAGGCCTCCCCCAAGTCTTTCCATACGTCACTTTACTGCGCCACCTTTGGCCAGCTCGACTGGTACGCGTCTAAGTCATCACGCCATGTCTTTCTGGGCCGGCCTTGGCGACGATGTCCGTCTTCAGGTGCCCATTCTGTTGTGATCTTTGCCCAACGGTCAGGATGCATGCTACTAACATGAACTGCCCAATCCCACGTTAGCCTGGCAGCATTTATGCCCACGTCAGATATGCCTGTTTTAGAGCGCAGTGTGATGTTTCGCTCTTGATTTTTCAACTTCTAAGATACGCTCTATTGCTCTTTGGCAAACTCCGAGGCGCGACTTCTGCGATTCGATATTTCGGCACCGTAGGTTAGGATGGGAAGAAGAAGAATGAAATACACATATCGAAAAGCCTTCGCTTCAGGGAGACTGGTAGATCTCCCTTCATTAGCGTCTTCATGGACCAGTAGCTTCTCCAGGCGTTCTCGATGCGGCGATCGATTTCTAATAATCTCTAATCTCAGTAAATTATTAATGTAAAAAAGTTACCTTTGTAACAGGTAAACAAAACGCTAGCGAGTTCTCAGTTTTTTTTTTTTATGATAGTGAGTGACAGGACGAGCTCATCAGATGCCTGATGGTAAGCATCATGATTGCCCATATCAGACACAGTGCCACCCAGAATTTTAAAATTCAAAATTCTGCGCGGCACTGCACTGCGCCTATCACCCTGAGATATGAGTTGTTGAATCTCATCATGCCCAGTAATTTCGCTGGTAACATTGCCCTTCATACTAGAACACAGTAATGTTTGGACATTACTGCTTGACGGATAAATAACTGGCAAAGGTGTGGTACTTCCCCAGGCGACCCCCTGCAAAAGAGGCCAACCACTACTACAGTTCTAACTCCACTTACCATCTAGCGCTGTTTTTGTGTATGTTTGTTCGGTTTACACGCTAAAACTACTGAACCGATCGGGCTAAGGTCAATGTCCACCCCAGGCCACAAATCTGTCTTTATAACAAACTATTTTTCATTTAATATATTTTACATCTCTCATATTCGGTAAGTAGGTCCTTATTACCCCCAAATGGGGCTTGTAAGTGACCAATTAGCGCTCTAGGGTAATAATGTAGCTAGAAAAGCCCTAGGGCGGTAAGTAATTAAAAAAAAACTTCACTCTTTCAAAAAGTTTGCGTACATCTAACCATCATACTGGCAATATACATCATGCATTCAGGCCAATGACAAAAGAGGTCGCTTCGCTATTCCTTGTCTTCGTATGAGTATAATAGTCATCAATTTTAAATATCGAACTACGAAGCTCAATTTCGTTCTTGAAAAAAATAATTTAAAAAAGAGATGAAAAAAGGCGGGAATAGAAAACTTTTACTTTAAAATGTTTTATTCTTGTAATGCCGGTGTTTTTCTACTTACCTCACAATCGAGATGTAAAGCAGAGTAGTTAGCTCGGGTGTAAGCATCAATTGCACCCTCGAAGTATAGGCGCCCTCGCTGCGCTCGTGCGCCTAAATATCTCGGGCTGCAATTGATGCCTTACAGCCCTTGGCTACTAATCTACTATTATTATGGGACAGAAGCCTTTGCTTAAGTATGTATATAGCTTAGACCCAGGACATATTTTTCAGTTTTATGCCAATAATTCCAGAACGAAGACTAAGCAGGCAGAGAACAGATAATAATACTACGTAAGGAATGGAAACTGTCATCCGCCCACCAATCGGGCCTTCCTCACCCCGCGAGCGAGATTAAGCTCTCCACGAGCCCCGCTACTATGCGAAATCACCTCACCCACACTCTTACACGTGTACAAAACTCCATGTGTGAAGTGTGCAGTGTCTGTGTAGTAGGTAGTTATTAGCGCGGCTTTTGTATAGGAATTCATTTGAGTGTCCGGGGTGTGACGCGGGAGAAACTTTGGAGCACAGCAGCATAATATTATAGGTATCTCAAAAACTTTTAGACAACAACTCATATCTCAGGGTGATAGGCGCAGTGCAGTGCCGCGCAGAATTTTGAATTTTAAAATACTGGGTGGCACTGTGTCTGATATGGGCAATCATGGTGCTTACCATCAGGCATCTGATGAGCTCGTCTTGTCACTCACTATCATAAAAAAAAAGACCTTTTTCTAAGCTCATAGGTTAAAACTCCTTAATTCCTCAGGGTCACGTAATAGAGGTGCTAGCTCGCAAGGCCCTGTGGGACGTAGGGTTGAACTACGGTCACGGGACCGGTCACGGTGTGGGACACTTCTTGAACGTACACGAGGGGCCCGCTTGGATACTGAGCGGACCCGCCGCGAACGATCCGGGGATTAGACCTAATATGATCTATAGCAATGGTAAGAAACTTATTTAACACCGGGATATATTCCTGGCTCTCATTGTTCACATTGTCCTCAAAGAAATATGGACCGATGACATACCGATGATTGATAAAACAATTTTATCATTTGCACGTGTTGCTTGAGGCAAAATTGATCAAGTTGATGATTTCTACTCAATTATAAGAAAACGAAGCGCTTCCCTGATGTGCCGCATGCGGGCCAGTAACAACAGCATACTAAGGACCATTGCTGAGTCATCAGACTCCCATTTGATAAAACACTGGACAGAGGTCCATAGGCCAATGGCCAACATTGTGTCTTTATAGGTGAGATGTTATTATTAAACCTTAAATTTAGTATTATAATACTAACATAGTCATAAGTTCACTGTATACTAACAAATGGATAAAATGTCTGAATAAAATTAATTTGAATTTGAATTTGAATAAATTTGAAAAATACACAAGCCGTGTGTTGCTAATCAAGCAAAAAAAAAATAGGACAGCCAATGTGACAGATGTAGCTTCAACAAGATGGCCGATATCAACTGTCAAAGTTCTGAAGTCCTTATTGAAAGACCCCATATCTACAACATTTAGGACAATCCTAATCCTAATCCTAATCCTAATATATACTATTATAAAGGCGAAAGTTTGTAAGTATGGATGTATGTATGGATGTTTGTTACTCTTTCACGCCAAAACTACTGAACCGATTGGGCTGAAATTTGGTACGTAAGTAGCTTAGACCCTGGAATAACACATAGGGTACTTTTTATCCCGATATTCCCACGGGAACGAAGACTACGGGTGAAACCGCGGGTCACAGCTAGTAATTAATAAGACGACTTTGTCTGTCTCGGTGGCGTAGTGGGCGCAAGCTCTACTGCCAATCATGACGTCGCCGGTTCGATCCCCAGGTCAGGCAGTGTAAGTTGTCAATTAGGAATTAATTAATTAACTGCCTGGAGTCTGGAACTGTGCCCTGTAGATGACAATAGACTCGCCACCTATTACATGGGACCGCTTTCATACTGGCGAACTGTGGGTGTATCTACTATGGGACTGAGTTCTGGGTACACCTCTACCTACCCCTTCGGGAAAAAGGCGTGGTTGTATGTTATTTTATAAGGATGGATGAATGGATGCCCATATGGTTACTAGAAGTTGCTCATATTCCTTCAGCCGCTAGAAAAATTACTGATAATCTTCAAATGTCTGGTCAAATTATCGTTTTTTTTTATATTTGCAGAGCCTGGTTATTACGAAGTTGGAGAATACGGCATTCGTCACGAAGATTTGGTTGAAACCATACAAATAACTAGAAATGCTGATCATTTACTGGTAAGTCTATGATACTTCTATGTTTTCGAAGTTATTTTGCTAGAATAATAATATTAGATATCTTCCTTCCTTTTGGTTCTTCGAGTCGGATTTTAAGTGCTGTATCAACCGTTTTTTGAATTCCATTTTTTTTTGTACTTCTAGTAATTGCGTCGCACGGTTTGCATACGCCAGTTACATGTTATTTTTTTTTTGTTGAACATCAGAGTATTATGTGATGACGTGTGATTGTGCATTTGACAGTAATAAAAATATGTTTCCTATTATTACAGGCTGATGGCATAGTAGCAGACTTCGAAGGTCGAGGAGCCGTGGGTTTCTACACCATATCGTTAGCGCCGCATCAAACTTCTTGCTTGGATGTTGATCTTCTTAATGATTTCGAGGTTATTATTTTTATACCATGTCCCGTGCTTTTAACCGGTAGTAGGTATCCTTGTTATTCCAGCCTAGAGATAGATCTATCTAGAGATTAGCCTAGCATAGAGATCAAGGGAAACGAAGAACCAGGAGGTTAGAGCGAGACAGCAGATATGCGTTGTTAAGGCGCGAAAGAGAAAAAAGAGGAATCTTCATGTTTTGCAAGGCCTGCTTGATCTTTATTACGATTATATTATTAAGATTTAACACGTTAGTTACATGCTGTAAGATGCTATGGAAAATGAGAATATTAGGAGTGAGTGGTAGGAGTATTGAGGTAGTGTCATATTATAGAGGTATATATCTAATGGTTTTTTTTTTTCAGATAAAATACCTGAACGACTACCATGCAAGAGTTTTATCAACAATTGGTCCGATTCTCCAACAGAGAGGACTAACTGAAGATTATGAATGGTTAGAACACGAGTGTGCGCCTATTCATCGCAGCGCCGCCATTTTAATTAAATTTTCACCGCTTTTGGCAGTAATCGCTATTTTGAGAATATGGTTAGCATAAGTGCAATCAATAAAGTTAAATGATTATATTTATTGTTTTATTACCTACTACCTACTATTATTTTTTGTGTGTTGTGGTGGACAGACGATCGGCAGGAACACGCTAGAGGCGGGCCGCTTACAACCGGACTGGATGAAAATCTATGGGGGGGGGGGGCTATATTCAGCAGTGGACGCCATATGCCTGAGATAATGTTAGTGATTTTTTTTTTTTAACTCTACTCACATTAAATTTTCAAGTCGATTCATAATCGATGTTATAATATCGATTGCAACGATCCGTATAACATCAGCCCTATTGTCAGTTGACTTTTGACCACAGAGTACTTTTGCTTTTGACAATGACAGTAATGGTTTTGCTCAAAAGCTCTCAGCCTCAGTCGATATTGTCATTCTTATCGATTTTTCAGTCGAATTTTCCACTTGGATTTGTAAAAATTACAAGGAAAACAGAGATTAACAAGTGAAACAAAATGTTTGGCATCAGGAACCTCCTCAGACCCACCAACCAAATCGTCAAAAATGTTGTGCAACAGAGAAATATGAGCGTAATCCCCATTCCTTCTAGAAACAAAGTTTCCACTGGGGTGAGTTGGGTTCAGATTTTATCTAAGTTCCTGCGAAATTGAACCTTCACTAGTTTCAATAGTAATTTTGGACATATAAAACTTGCGTACAGCAAGATTGAGTGTAGAAATTAAGTTAATAAAAGATAAAATGAAGGATAAAAACATTACGTAATTTGAGGTAAATTTTTAGGTTAACTTCAGGAACTGCCCTGCAGATAACAATGTAGAAATCGCGACAATACTGTATGTTTTGTGTCGTACATCCTCCGCAAAATCCTATCCTACTTTTTATTATAAATGCAAAAGTTTGGGTGGATGGATGTTTGTTACTTTTTCACGCCAAAACTACTGAACCGATAGGGCTGAAATTCGGTGTGTAGTTCGGTGTGTGTGTGTAGTAGTTGAGACCCCTAACACATAGGGTACTTTTTATCCCGATATTCCTGCGGGAACGAAAATTAGGCGGGTGAAACCGCGAGGCACAGCTAGTACTATATAAAGGCTCCCGAACAGTATATTTTTACCACTGACCAATGTAATACAATCACGCCTTTTCCTGACGGGGTAGGCTGAATTGTACCCAGGACTCAGTCCCATAGTAAGTACAATGAATGAATTAATTTTAAAACACTGGATGGCACTGTATCTGATATGGGCAATCATGATGCTTACCATCAGGCACCTGATTAGCTCGTCTTGTTACTTACTATAATAATAAAAATAATACCTACGTGCCCCCTGCCGCCCTGCCACTCCGCAGGCGAGGACTCAATTAAGCGGTCTAGCTATATGCAGTCACATAAACTAAATCGATAAAAAAATTGTATAACATTTGATGATAATCATTCAAGAAATGGGTACCTGTAAAGAACAGCCAGATAGATAATACAAAAGCAACTATTTGGCCAACGTTGAAACAAAGACACTGCATTTGCACTCTCTCAGTCAACAATGAGGCAGCTGACATAAAATTATATTTCCAGGAGATGATAGCCCTCGCCAGCCTCATGGTGATAGGCTGGAGTGCCGTCCCTGCATGGGTGCTGGTCAACATCAAGAACTACCGTGACAAACAATAAATAGATCACTTATGTACCAGTAGTTTATTAAGAAATAAATGTTAATTTTATCAGTTTATTAATGCCCTTTCCTTTTTATAACCTCAGACATGCCTGAAGCACTCCGCAATATAGATATGTAGCCACAAGTAGCCGGGGCGTCTGTCTTGACGGTACAATTTCTATGGGCTAGACAGAGAACAGATAGAGATACGCACTAGAAAGAGAGGCAGCTTTAAAAATTTGGTATCCTGTCATTGCGTCAATGTTACGACTTGGTGACATTGACCAGAGTCTGCAGCATCAGGTTCAGATAGATGGAGACCAGGGGCTGATGAAGGAGCAGGAAGAAGGGGAGGAAAGTTTTTTTATATTTCTTATGTCTTGTAGTTGTTTTTTAGACTGCCTCTATGGTATAGTGGTCCTGCTGAGCATTAAATCAACCTGAGTTCAATTCCGACGGTAGACAATGTTTATGAATTTTTCCGCGTTTCAGCCTGGAATTCTAATGTCCGGTTGATGGCAAAAGGGTCGCCCCCAATTAGGGATGGCACAATATACTATGAACCAAAAGGTTTCTGTCCAAAAAGAAAAAAATAATAGTTTTCATGTATGAAAAATAACAGACCAAACATTTATTCTGGCGAAAGCGGAATCTGAACTAAGTGAACCAAATCCTTTTATTCTTTTCTACATAATAACTACCCTTAATAAAAGTCAAAACAAATAATTTTAATGCAATATTTATTAAAAACAAACTTAAAATTAACTTAAACATAGGTAGGTACACTCCGTACAAAAGAAAATGACAATACTTTGAAGAATATGAAAATGGAAAAAGCTTTAACCCACATGCGGGACTTCAACCCACACCTTCCACACCAATCCGCGTAACGGCAATCTACCAAATGAGCTACCGTGGCAAATAGACAGTCTATAAAAACATTATAATACTTTGAAAAGGTTATCAGGTGACTAATGAGTCACCTGTTACATCGACAGTCACGCGGGACTGTAAATTCTACTAAGTACATTGATATTTATAGTTCTATGGTTCAGTTTAGTCTTTATAACATTACTGTCTTTTGGAATGTGTTTTAACGTTTCCATAAATATTGGATAATTTATTTTTATTAACATGACACAGGAGCTCTTCACAGTTTGACACAAACCTATGGAAAATTTACCAAATCGATGTTTTGTATTCCCCTGTGTCCTCCGAATATTTGATATATTTATATTCTGATATTTTAAAGTTCATAAGTAAGTATGTCCCTATCGTTTTATTTTTGTTTATAAACTCTACATTTTTTTTGTAGTCAACGTCCAATCACGCGAGTAAAACTGCGATTTTTGGAAGTTCACTATGAAAAAACCGAGGGTTTTATAAGAAAAATTAAAATGACAGGGACATAGGTTACTTCACTATAAAAATATCAGGATATAAATTTATAGAATGGGTTAATTATATTCGGAGGAAACAGGGGAATACAAAACATCGATTTGGTAAATTTATTAAGGGATTGTGTCAAATTCCTAGAAGGCCGCGTACGCTCTAAATATTTGTTACAATTTTGAGATTTGGTTTCGTTGTCTTACTGTGCTACTTCCATCAATTGAGGGGCATCTGAAAATAAATAAATTTTACTTAATTTTTCTAATTATACAGACTGTCTCGGTGACGTAGTGGCCACAAGCTCGACTGCCGATCATAAGGTCCCGGGTTCGATCCCCAGGTCAGACATTGTTATTGGATTTTTCCATTAGGAATTATCTCTACGACAGCCTGGAGTCTGGAACTGTGCACGATAGATGACAATAGGCTCGCCCCCTATTACATGGGACCAATAACATATTGGCGAAATGTTGGTGTGTCTACTATGGGACTGAGTTGGATACACCACTGCCTATCCCTTTGGGAAAATGGTGTGTAGTTTTATTGCAGCTTTAGTGAGGGAGTCAATAGAAACAGAGTTATAATGGGTTTTAGCGCCGCGTGTTACACGACACTTCACCATAATATCATAATAGCTAATATCATATACTTCACACTAAAATAATATTATTAGCAAACTCGATTAACTTTAATAAAAAAAATCTAATAATAATTAAATAATATCTAAACAAACTAAAAACAAATTCGACACTAACTCGGGCAGAGATTCGACAACAATACTATACGATATCGGGTGATGTTGACTCGACAACGGCTGAAGGCAAAATGAGCCCGAGCGCTGGCTTTTATACCGTTCGGCCGTCATAACCTCTCTTCTAGATATAGACAGCTAACAATATAATCTCGTTGGCAATAGATAAAAGGGAGTTGTTTTGACTGCCTCTGTGGCGTAGTGGGCGCATGCTCGACTGCCAATCAAGAGGTCCCGGGTTCGATCCCCAGGTCAGGCATAGTGTTAAATATTGGATTTTTCCATTAGAAATTATCTCAATAACTGCCTGGAGTCTGGAACTGTGCCCGGTAGATGGCAATAGGCTCGCCACCTATTACATGGGACCAATAACACTGGCGAAATGTGGATGTATATACTATGGGACTGAGTCCTGGGTACACCTATGCCTACCCCTTCGGGAAAAAGGCGTGAATGTATGTTATGTTATGAGTTTTGGCGGGAAGCCGAAGAGTACAGTTTGGCTCCCGTATCTTTATCAATTATCGGTGCATTTTCGAGTGTTTAAAGTGTAATAATGGTGGAATATTACGTGTTGAGTGTTTTCGAAGATACACAAGTCTCTTGGCAAGTGATGCGAGAGTTCAAATGTGATTTTTCGTGTTCCCACCAAAATTCTTGTAAAGACCACCACTTTACTAGAGCTGTGACTCTACTGATTGCCCTGACTCTGAATTGACTAATTGACCATATTAACATGAAAACTTATATAACATGACACTGGCAATACATTCGTGTGGGTCCATAAAAGAAGAAAAAAAAAATAGATAAAAAGTATAAGAAAATTTACTTTATGCCCGTTCTGCTACGCAACGGTGACAGATATTTTGGGCAAGACGAGTGAAAATTCTTTGATTTTGACTCTGTGCCTATTGACCCCATCATACTATCCACTGTGGTGTGTCAACTCACCCCCACTTCCATCGTTGAACATGAACTCGTCCTGGTACTCCTTGAGGAACTGCTCCGAGCGATGCTCATCAAGGAACAACGAGTACACCTTCTTAACATCTTCCATGCTCACCTGATTATAATAATAACAATTTATTATTTGGTAGGCCTCTTTTGCAGGGGGCCTGGGGAGGTACCACACCTTTGCCAGTTATTCATCCGCCAAGCAGTAATGTGCAAACATTACTGTGTTCCGGTATGAAGGGCAATGTTACCAGCGAAATTACTGGGCATGAGATTCAACAACTAATATCTCAGGGTGACAGGCGCAGTGCAGTGCCGCGCAGAATTTTGAATTTTAAAACACTGGGTGGCACTGTGTCTGATATGGGCAATCATGATGCTTACCATCAGGCAACTGATTTCCTCGTCTTGTCACTCACTATTATAAAAAAACCGCTAGCGTGCTCTAACTCGACTCCAGCGCCATCTAGCGCTGTTTTGGTTAGATGTTTTGTAGTGGTAGGCCTCTTTAGCAGGGGGCCGCCTGGGGAAGTACCACACCTTTGCCAGTTATTCATCCGCCAAGCAGTAATGTGCAAACATTACTGTGTTCCGGTATGAAGGGCAATGTTACCAGCGAAATTACTGGGCATGATGAGATTCAACAACTCATATCTCAGGGTGATAGGCGCAGTGCAGTGCCGCGCAGAATTTTGAATTTTAAAACACTGGGTGTCACTGTGTCTGATATGGGCAATCATGATGCTTACCATCAGGCACCTGATGAGCTCGTCTTGTCACTCACTATCATAAAAAAAAAAAAAAAAAAAAAAAAAATGCATGGATGGATGTTTGTTACTCTATCACGCCAAAACTACTGAATCGATTGGGCTGAAATTCGGTATGTAGATAGTTTGGACTCCGGAATAGCACATAGGGTACTTTTAAACTCGACATTCCCACGGGAACGAAGACTACGCGGCGCAAAGCTAGTGATTTTTATAAAAATTAAAAAACCACTGTTTTCTTTATATAAATATGTTTCTGCACAAACAACTGTCTGGCAAATTATTTCTCTATATTTGGGAAATGTCATTTGGTATGGAACGTATACCTTAAAATGGGGTCTTTAGTACCCTATACACACCTCATTGGCCTTCCTACGTTTGGAAACAAGCGAAGCCGTAGTGATCAGTTGTATAGCGTATCTGAGTGAAGTTTCCGTCGCCACTCTAGTTAACACTGTGAGAGCATCGTTTGACATCTGACAGTCTTCCTCCTCGCATCTGGGGGGTTAAAACAATGTACTAACGTTTTAGACGAGCGAGAACAAGATAGTCGAGGTACGGAATGTTCACACACATGTTGGCACACTTGTATCATAATGTACTATTATGCTGAGCACTTTCTTTTGACATTTGTTTTTATTTAGCTGAAAGAAGGCTGTTTTAATAAATGTGTAAACCTGCTAATTTTATAAATGCGAAAGTTTTTGAGGATGGATGTTTGTTACTCTCTCACGCCAAAACTACTCAACCGATTGAGTTGAAATTCGATACATAGGTAGCTTAGACCCTGAAATAACACAAAAGTACTTTTTGTCCCGATATTCCCACGGGAACGAAGACTACGCGCTTGAAAGCGCGGGGCATAACTAATTCTGTTATATTTACCTTATATTCAGAATCTCTCTCAACTCCTGGTGGCTATAAGGCGCGGTGGGCACAATAATCATCCTATCCAACAGATCCAGGGGTATCCCATGCGGGCTACGGTAGTTGGTCCCCCTGATCCGGGTTATTCCCCTGTTCGTAGCCATGATCACCACCGGGGCGGTTTCTGATTCGAGCGCGCGGTTTAGGAACGAGAAACATTCTATATCTAGCATATGGGCCTGAAACAAATAATACATAGATAGATTAACACTTTATTGTACACCTTACAGCGAACATAATATTATGTAAATAAAGTAGGTACAGATAGTCTTAGGCTAGTACAAGTGGCGGTGTTATCGCTTAAAGCGATTTCTTCCAGACAACCGAACGGAAAGGACAGAAATTATAAATATTTCTGGTCGGCAGTGTACTCATTGTTGTTTTAAAAAAAATAATAAGAAAATAATAAATAATTATATAAGTAAATAAATATATAATAAAACACATCATATATACATACTTCATACTTACATACATAATACACATACATACATAATACACATATTATAAACATATAATATATGTAAATATAATGAACAGGTGAGTATACATAATTGTACATGAGACTAATAAGGACAAAGTGACAAGTAATACTTGTTGACTTTAGTTTTGAATGCATACAGTGATCGAGACTGACGTATTTCCAAGGGTAAGTTGTTCCACAATCGGGCAGCTTGGACACTAAAAGATTTGTCGTAAAAGGAAGTAGCATGTGAAGGTATTCTCAGCAGCAAAGTTTCAGAAGACCTTAAAGAGCGACCATGACCTGCATGAAGAAATTCAAACCGTTGTTTGAGATAGCTCGGAGATGAAGGATTAAATAGTATATTGTAAAGAAGATATAGAATTCGTGCATTAATATTATAATAATAAATATTGAGACTACTTCAATATTTTATTTTTATCACAATACCAGCTGTGCCCCGCGGTTTCACCCACATAGTTTTCATTCCCGTGGGAATATCGAAATAAAAAGTACCCCATGTGTTATGGAGTAACTAAACTATTTGCATACCGAATTTCAGCGCATTAGAAACAGTAGTTTTGTCGTGAAAAAGTAACAAACATCCAACCATCCTCACAAAGTTTCGCATGCAAAATATTAGTAAGAAGGAGTGGTAGTTTACCTCGTCAATGAATAGAACCCCAGGAATCATCTCAGCCTTCCCCTCCTCGCGCCACTCCGCCACTTTGCTGTTGATCTGTTCGCGGATCTCAGACTTTATTTCACCTGTGTCGCCTGTTTATAACAAAATAATATTTAAACGAGCAAACTCCTTATAAAATGATGTAAACTTCAACAGAAAAATTATATTAAGACAGTACGGTCATTTTATCTTCGCGGATCTTAACATAGGGTCTGCGAACTTTAGCGCGGTTTACTAATGTAACGCATAATATGTATTGTTATAATATACTTTGTCATAACAACATTCAACATAATGATCACTACGCATTCGGGCGACATTGCACGACGCGATTATGAACTTCACACATTTAAGATTTAATCCTTGTATAATTACTAATATTGTTATTTTATCTGTTTGTTTATGAATGAATGAATGAAAAAACTCTTTATTGCTACCACAATATAACAGAATATAACAAAGAAAACCTTAAAACTAGAAAGAAGTAACAACTGGTGGCCTTATCGCTCAGAGCGATCTCTTCCAGGCAACCATGCAGGGAAAGGAAATACATATATGAAGGGGGGGTTTATTCTTTTTTTTTTTAACTTATGAGTATTTTAGTTTTCGTTTTGTCTTTTGTGTAGTGTTGTCCTAATAAACGTACTTCATTCATAATATTATTAGTCACAAATATTGTCATAATGTTTATTGTCATAATTACTATTAGCATAATAGTAATGAACAAAACATAACATACATACATTCACGCCTTTTTCCTGAAGGGGTAGGCAGAGGTGTACCCAGGACTCAGTCCCATAGTAGATACAGCCACATTTCGCCAGTATGTTATTGGTCCCATGTAATAGGGGGCGAGCCTATTGCCATATACCGGGCACAGTTCCAGACTCCAGGCACCTATTGAGATAATTCCTAATAGAAAAATCCAATATTTAACACTATGCCTGACCTGGGGATCGAACCCGGGACCTCTTGATTGGCAGTCGAGCATGCGCCCACTACGCCACTGAGGCACCGAGATAGTAATGAAGCATAATTTTATTAAGCATAAGGTTATAAACGCATAATGGTATTTACACATAATCGTCTTTGTCATAAAAGCTCTAATAAATAATAATAAAACCTAACCTAACAAACCTATTCGGATATCGCAATATATTTTTATGCCACATGATTATTATGTGAATTTAAGTATGCCTTAAAACATTATGCAACAATCAATTATCTAAACATGTTAGACCAATCACTACTTATGCTAAACTTTCTGTGCTACAGTGTTATTATGCCAAAGTATTATTATGCTAATAAAAGTAATGCCAGAACTTTATGCCTAAAAATTTATGCCAAACGGAGAAATCCCCTTTGGCGCAAACTGAATACAACTGTTTAATACGTGAAGTTATAATTAAAAATTAAGAGAATATTTTGGCTTTATTATTTATATAATTAAAAATTGTTTCGGTGTTTTTTTCGAGCTTAATTTTTTGGGGTTCGGAAAAAGTTGGGGGCTTTACATAGTCATCTGGTAACACTGCCGGTCTTACCAGAGAAAAGCGCCAGAAATCCGTGTGTACGTGAATTAATAACGTCAACTTCGTGTAGAGTGACCGTGTGGACCACTTCCTTACGTTTCTGTAGCTCACCCTCCGGACATTGGACGAAACGGGCTTGCTGGCCTGGAATTAATATAATTATATAATATGGGACAACTTCCACACACCGTCATCTGGTCCCACAAGGCTAGAAGCCTGTACTATGGTAACCAGATGACTGATATACATACTTATATAAGCTTATAACACACAGGGACAGATCAAACAGACATGTTCATGCACACAAATGTTTGACCTGGCCGGGGATCGAACCCGAGCCCTGCGGCACAGAAAGCAGAGTTACTACCATCTGAGCCAACGAGACTGTCAATAATTGATAATATTTTGAGTTATTCCACAGTCTTTGATACTCACAATGTGAATCTTTTATAAGGATCTTCAGACTTCAGGGTCATATTCGAACGAAGGCAAATTTAAATATTGTTAGCATACATATGTATAGTGTAGGGTTCCATACCTAGATACCAAGAACATACAGCGCCATCTATTAGTTCCTTGTGCAAAGTATGGATATATATATTTTGTAGTGGTAGGCCTCTTTAGTAGGGAGGAGCCTGGGGAAGTACCACACCTTTGCCAGTTATTCATCTGCCAAGCAGTAATGTGCAAACATTACCGTGTTCCGGTCTGAAGGGCAATGTTACCAGCGAAATTACTGGGCATGACGAGTTTCAACAACTAATAACTCAGGGTGACAGGCGCTGTGCAGTGCCGCGCAGAATTTTAAATTTTAAAGCACTGGGTGGCACTGTGTCTGATATGGACAATCATGATGCTTACCATCAGACGCCTGATTTGCTAGTCTTGTCACTCAATATCATAAAAAAAAAAAAGTCATACCTGTCGCATCATAATCTCGAGCGCGGGCAAAACTTCTGCCAAGCTTGTTGATTTTGCCCGTAGCTTTGTCTATGGTAATAACGTCCCCTGCTTGCACCTACAACAAAAAAATACTTTATTTAACTTCAACTTCACACCGATAGCAGCTGGGAATAATTAAGGTAAAACGTCACCCATACACACATACATACATACATACATTCACGCCTTTTTCCCGAAGGGGTAGGCAGAGGTGTACCCAGGACTTAGTCCCATAGTAGATACAGCCACATTTCGCGAGTATGTTATTGGTCCCATGTAATAGGGGGCGAGCCTATTGCCATCTACCGGGCACAGTTCCAGACTCCAGGCAGTTATTGAGATAATTCCTAATGGAAAAATTCAATATTTAACACTTAACATACCTTTTCTTTAAGCAATGAGTCGGCCATCTTGGCCCCCATATCGTAATTAGTCTCCATATCGCTAGTCTTCAACGTGAGTCGTCCCACACGAGCCCCTCCTCCGCCCGCGCCTCGTTCTATCACCACTTCTACCACTTCTCCTTCTATTATCTCTGATTCTTCTCTAGAAATAAGCAAAATTGTCGATTGTTACACGAGGGGCTGGAGACCCATTGTATAGCTCGGTAGCTTTACTGACGTGCTTCGGCGAGGGATTCAATAGAAACAGAGTTGTTATTGGAGGCTGTTTCATCGCGGAAGAAACGGTTGCCCACGTAGTCCATGAATGCGAGGCAGTAGCGCTTCAACGTGAACAAATCCTCGGAACAGTGAGGTCACTCCGCGAAGTTCCCAGGAAGCTTCTGAGCTTCTGGGCGGAGTTAGGCTGGCGAGATTAGCCAGGACTTCACGTACAATGGACCAGGGGGGCTATTGCCGTTCTTGGTGGTGACTATCACTTTAGTGACTATTAACTTGATTTGACATTAACTACAAATGTCACAGTCCGGTTACTAACCAAAGACATTATGATAAACTTACTAAGTAGACTGTGCACTGTGTCGGTGCCGAGTGAGAACCACTCTTAGTGTCTATCCTTTTCCTTTTCTCTCCTCCCAATTTGACAGTATTGACTTGACTTGAAGGTAAAACGTCTTTGTAACTAAGTCAAACCACAGAACATAAAGACATAAGCCTGATAGCGACTGGTGATTATGAAGAACGCCAATAGCCCTGCAGATATAGGGTCTAAGTGCGGAAAAGGAGTCCCCCCCTTACATTACATTACAGTTGTTATTGGTTTTAGCGCCATGTGTTACACTCTACTTTTAACTGCGATTGTAAGAAAATGATAATACTAATATAAAATGGGACAACTTCCACACACGGTCATCTGGTCCCAAACTAGGCTAGAAGCCTGTACTATGGTAACCAGATGACTGATATACATACTTATATAAGCTTATAACACACAGGGATAGATCAAACAGACATGTTCACACAAATGTTTGACCTGACCAGGGATTGAACCGGGCCTGCGGCACAGAAAGCAGAGTTACTACCATCTGAAGTTAACGGGGTTGTTCATATTTAACATTTGCAGACAGTAAAATAGTAAACTTACTTGATCCTAATGCCAATAGATTTTCTGATGGCTTGAGTCAGGGCTTCAGTCTTGCTCATTTCAAGGGAATAGATTTCAGATCCTGCAAATATAATTGATATAATATAATAATAAATAGCGGGCCTAAAATAATTTTTCAAGCTCTAGGGGACAACATAAATTTCTTTATAATTTGTCTTTTACCAACAAGATTGTTTTTTAGGGTCTGTATCTCTAAAGAAGAAAGGAATTATTCAAAAATCACGAACTATCACAAGGAGGGGGTGTGGTAAGATATCATGTGTATTTATTTGTTTGATGAAACAACGTTGATCTTAAACAAAGCACAGTGCCAATTGACTTGCAAAAAACATGCTTGCTCTAAAAATTTTTAGATTCCTTGTAGGTACTAAAAATTACACGTGATTTTGGGTAGGGGGGGAGGAGTTAAAAAATGATAAAAAAACATCGTGATTAATGGACGGCCCCCAAGCGTGTTGAGTCAGTCGAGTATTGGCAAAACCCCCCTTTATGGGGAGGCCTATGTTCAGTAGTGGATTACCAACGGCTGAGATATTGATGATGATGATTGTCATGTACTGAAGATGAGGGTAGTTCGAGAAACCGTTAGTCTGGAATTGTGGATCTAAGCTGTGAGTGTTAATTAAGTAATTTAGGTAATTCGGCGTAAATATAATAGTGGCGACGAGTGAAAACTGTGAAAAACTGTTAAATAACTGTTGAGTGTTGTGATAAATAAAAAATATAGCTATGGGTATTAAATTTAATGAGTTTGATGTGGCACATGGATGTTGGGAAAATTACATTGAAAGATTTTGCTATTGCCTAGAAGCAAGTGAAATAGAACAAGATGAAAAGAAAAAGGCGAATTTTCTAGCTGTTTGTGGTCCTGATTTGTATGATTTAATTATTTCATTGATTTCTCCAAAGAAGATAGGTGAGGTGAGTTTTTCAAATATGGTGGCCATTTTGACAAACCATTTTCATCCAAAGCCAAATGAGACTGTGGAATCTTATAAATTTCATACTACAAATCAAGAAATAGGCGAAAAAATGAGAGATTATATTGCTAAATTGCGGAAACTGAGCATACACTGTAACTTTACAGATCTAGATCGTACTCTTAGAGACAGGTTGGTGTGTGGAATAAATGATAAAGATATTCAAAAGAAACTGTTACAGCAGAACAAATTATCTTTTGGGCAGGCTTGTGAAATTGCACTGTCACATGAGACGGCTAACTTTGATGCAAATGTTATTGTACAAACCGGTCCTAGTACAAGCGCTGTCATGCAGGATGATAATATGGAAGTACCTATGGAAATTAACAAGGTGATAAGGAAAAAAGGTATTAAAGAATCCAATAATTCTGATTGTTTTCGCTGTGGCAGACAACATAAAGGGGAATGCAGATTCCGTTGGAGCAAATGTCACCACTGTGGGAAGGTAGGACACATAGAAGCAGCATGTTTTGTAAAGGCAAAGCAAACTAAACAGAACAACTCTGATTGCAATGGATTGTATGAGGTAGGTCTTAATAGTATTAGACAAGATAAGGTGAAGCCATTCCAAGTTAAAGTGTTGCTGAATGATACAGAACTACTGATGGAGGTGGATTCAGGCTGCCCATACACAATAATAAATGAGAACACAGCCAGACTCATATGGAAGGGTAAAATGCCACATTTAGAGACTACAAATATCGGCCTGAAGTCATATACTGATGGGAAGCTTTTGCTACTGGGGAACGCTTCAGTCGAAGTAAAATATAAAAATGTTATTAAAAATATGAATATATTGATAACTAGAGGAAACGGTACGAGTTTAATTGGACGAAATTGGTTCCAGGATTTAGGCATTATAATACACGGTATTAATAATGTAAAAATATCTGCAAATGAGAAAAATCTGGTGGAACAGCTAATAGGAAAATATAAACAAGTGTTCGAGCCAGGGTTAGGGAAATATACAGGCCCTGTGGTAAATATTACGCCAAAGGAGGGGTCCGCCCCAAGATTCCTGAGAGCTAGATCAGTTGCATTTGCTAGGAGAAAGGAAGTCTTTAAGGAAATTGATAGATTAGTGAGTGAAGATGTGCTCGAACCAACGGCTCACTCAGAGTGGGCCACTCCTTTAGTAGTTGTGCCGAAGCCGAATGGAAAGGTACGCTTATGTGGCGATTATCGTTCTACTGTGAATGCAGTGACCGACACTGATACATACCCGTTGCCAACATTGAATGAAGCTTTTGTTGAACTCCAGGGGGGAGTAATATTCTCAAAAATTGATTTAGAGCAAGCTTATACTCAAGTGCGGGTGGATGATAAGACTGCAGATTTGCTGACATTGAATACTCCAAAAGGATTATATAAAGTTAAACGACTAGCTTTTGGTGTTAAGGCCTGTCCTGGAATTTTTCAAAGATTAATGTCTTCGCTGCTGGCAGGAATCGAAGGCGTCGCCGTCCTGTTAGATGATATAGTTATATGTGGAAGCAGTGTAGAGACACATAATGATAGATTACATAGAGTGCTGCAAAGATTACAGGATGCCGGTTTAAGAGTAAACAAAAGGAAATGTGCATTTGCAGTAAATAAGATACAATTCTTGGGATTTATTGTGGATGAAACTGGCATACATCCCACTAAAGAGAAAATAGACGCCATAGAGAAGACAGCACCACCTGAGAACGTGAAAGAACTTCAGGGGTTCTTAGGTCTCTTAAATTTTTACGACAGATTTTTGCCTCATAAAGCTACGATAGCTGAACCATTATATAGGCTATTAGAGAAGAGATCTAAATGGAAATGGGGGAAAAGTTGCCAAGAGGCTTTTGACAAGTTAAAGGCTATGCTGTCTAGTGAAGATACCTTGGTGCACTACGATGGTAATAGGAAGTTAATAATGTCATGTGATGCTTCAGAGTATGGTCTAGGGGCAGTATTGGAACATGAGATGGATGATGGAACAGTGAAACCTATTATGTTTGCATCTAGGACAATGAATGTTCATGAACGAAATTATGCACAAATAGACAAAGAAGCGGCTGCAATCGTTTTTGGGCTAAAAAAGTTTCACCAGTATATTAGTGGAAGAAAGGTGACTATTAAAACAGACCACAGGCCCTTATTAGGTATATTTGGTAACAGCAAACCTATTCCAAATATTATATCCCCTAGAATGTTGCGATGGGCACTATTATTGAATTCATATGACTACGAGATTCAATATGTAGAGGGGAAAAGGTTGGGAAATGCTGATGCACTAAGTCGTTGGCCAGTTAAGGAATCTGAGGAAGCCAACATAGTGGAGGAATATGCAGGAGTTTTATTGATAGAAGAGACTCCTGCAGGATTAGATCTCACTGCTAATAGGGTAGCACAACTCACAAATAAGGACCCAACTTTATGTAAAGTATTGTATTGGATTAGGAATGGATGGCCATCTAAAGTAGATAAGGAATTGAAAGTATTTTGGCAAAAAAGGGACGAACTATCGGTACATAGTAACTGCATATTATGGGGCAGTAGAGTAGTGATACCGGAGAGGATGCGTACTTATATATTAGAAGAGTTACATAAGAACCATGATGGCATTGTTATCACCAAAGCATTAGCTCGGAGCTATTTTTGGTGGCCAGCCATGGATAAGATGATAGAAATAATGGTAAAAAATTGTAATAGCTGTGCAGAAAATAGGAATATGCCAGCACAAGTCACTCATCATTGGATCAAAACCGAAAAAGCCTGGTCAAGACTACACATAGATTATGCAGGGCCATTTCAAGGAAAAGTTTTTTTGATTCTGATAGACTCTTATTCTAAGTGGCCAGAAGTTAAAATCGTCAATGACATGAGCAGCGCCACCTTAATCAGAACACTAAGAGAGATATTCGCGGAGCAGGGGCTACCAGACTCCATAGTGAGTGACAATGGAAGAAGTTTTATAGCAGAGGAATTCAAGAATTTCCTTAAGGAATGTGACATTAAGCAGATACTGGTAGCACCGTACCATCCGGCTTCTAATGGCCAAGCAGAGCGCACTGTGCAGACAATAAAAAATAAATTAAAAAAGAAGGCAGCGGAACCTTGGCATGTACGGTTGCCAAGTATGTTGTATGGGCTGCGTGCAACGCCGAATACGGTGAACGAGAAGACGCCAGCAGAGCTTCTCAATGGTCGACGGTTTAAAACCAAGTTTGACAATCTGAATCCATTGTCATATAGTAACAAGAAAGAGAAGAGTAATGAGGACGTAAAGGTGCGTTCTTTTATTGTGGGTCAAACTGTATACATTAGGAACTATGGCAGAGGACCTCGATGGTTGCAAGGAGTGGTGGAAAAGCGCGTCGGAGTATGCAGATACTTGGTGCGGTGGAATGGGAAGTTGCTGACAAGGCATATCAACCAGATGCATAGTGGAGGAGCTGTAAGTAAGCAACTACCATCGAAACCTCAGCCAGAAAGCGGAAGTGAAGATGATGATGATGTAGTAATACCCTCACCGCAGAAATGGGCCGATATCATTGGAATTACAGGACCTCAGGATTTTGTGATACCGAGCGGTTCTGGAGAAGTTGCTAGGAACAAGCGAACATTATCAATCTCGCCACCTGCTTCTAGTAACAAGAGAGTCAGATCGGAAAGGCATTATAGCACTGAATCTGATGAAGAATTTGGGTCAGATAATGAAGTAGAGTA
Organism: Hemistola chrysoprasaria; assembly: GCA_947063395.1. Taxonomy (NCBI): domain Eukaryota; kingdom Metazoa; phylum Arthropoda; class Insecta; order Lepidoptera; family Geometridae; genus Hemistola; species Hemistola chrysoprasaria. The sequence goes on along the minus strand of OX346738.1, from coordinate 4,246,107 downwards.
GCCATGCCTATAAATATTAATATACCCATAGTTTTAAAATAGTAAAGACAATAATATAATAGTTTTGTAAGGGACAGTGTATTTAAATTAGTGTAAAGACTTAGTGATTCGGAAGTGTATGGAGCTATCCCGAGGGAAAGGCATGTCATGTACTGAAGATGAGGGTAGTTCGAGAAACCGTTAGTCTGGAATTGTGGATCTAAGCTGTGAGTGTTAATTAAGTAATTTAGGTAATTCGGCGTAAATATAATAATGATGTTTCCACAATTAGTGGTTGCCCTATTAGGTGACTTACCAGCCATGCTAGTGAATGGTGTATCCGGGCCCAGGGCTTGTGCGAGTCCCATGGCAATAGCAGTCTTGCCTGTTCCTGGTTGACCTGCCAGCAGAACTGCTCTGCCAGCTATTTTACCTAAAAATATAGAACAAATTGTAAATCAATGAGAAGTGTCAGCTGCCTCGGTGCGTTGTGGACGCAGGCTCAACTGCCGATCACAAGGTCCTGGGTTTGCTTTATGCTCAAAATGTCTAAGTAGCAAACATCCAACTATCAAACCGTCTATGTGACATAACGTCTAATTAGCTAATCGTCTAATTCTCAGAAGGTCTGGACACTTGAGCACAAAATATTACACAATTTCATAAAGATATTATGGCTATCTAATATTTAATAAGTCAACTAGTACTGGCCTAGACTATTTGCTACTTAGACATAATACTAAATATACCTTTTGAGCAGTTGGACGTTTCGCTACTTAGACGTATTGAGCATAAAACCTAGGTTTCGATCCCGAACAGTGTTAAATATTGGATTTTTCCATTAGAAGTGATCCCATTAACTGCCTGGAGTCTAGAATGTGCCCATAGATGACAATATGCTCGCCCCCTTGGGACCAATAACATATAACATGAGTCCTGGGTACACCTCTGCCTACCCCTTCGGCAAAAAGGCGTAATGCTATGGCAGATCTCATATTGGAAAAGCAAGTGTCTAAGGTTAAGACAAAATTTTTTTTCTCATGTCTGCTGCTTCAGATTGAGTTATTACTAGCTGTGCCCCGAGGTTTCACCTGTATAGTCTTCGTTCCCGTGGGAATTGGTAAAAAGTACCCTATGTGTTATTCCAGGGTCTAAACATAGTTCTTGCGTGAAAGAGTAACAAACATCTATCCATACAAACTTTCAACTTTATACAGGGTTACCTTAAAAACACCAGCAACCTCGTAGGAGCAAGCAGCCAACATCATAAACAACATTTGTTCTACGAGTTATGATAATATGTTAGATTTTACTTTCATACAATAATAAATATCAATTTAATATTCCACTGCCTCGGTGGCGTAGAGGGCGCATGCTCGACTGTCAATCAAGAGGTCCCGGGTTCGATCCCCAGGTCAGGCAGTGTTAAATATTGGATTTTTCCATTAGGAATTATCTCAATAACTGCCTGGAGTCTGGAACTGTGCCCGGTAGATGGCAATAGGCTCGCCCCCTATTACATGGGACCAATAACATACTGGCGAAATGTGGGTGTATCTACTATGGGACTGAGTCCTGGGTACACCTCTGCCTACCTCTTCGGGAAAAAGGCGTGAATGTATGTTTATGTATGTTTTATGTTAATATTCCAGATGAATGTTCTTAATTCTACGCGCACCGTAACAGATTACGTTACGGTGCGTGTACTGCCTACAAGCCCCTGGGTTTCTGGTGAAGAAAGTCTTTAAGTTTGTGAATGAAACATAGACTCACAAATGTCACAACAGTAATATAAAAAACTTGAAAAATAATTTTAGTTTAATTTATTGAGTTATGTATAACTCATAGAAAAAATGTTGAATTTATGATGTTGGCTGCTTGGTCCTTCGGGTTTGCTGGTGTTTTTAAGGTAACCCTATATATATATATCAGGTTATACCTATGAGGCATTGTTACTTCATTCAAATAATTTTTAAGTATCACAAAAATCAATGGTAAACAAACAAAGCCGTCGCCATAGCAACCAACCTTCTCGAATCATCTGCAATATGACTCCGGCGGCCTTCCTGGCCATCTTCTGGCCAACCATGCCTTGAGACACGGCGCGGGGCTCCAACGAATCATCGAGGCCTAAACCGCGGATGTGAGAGTGCGCCCCAATGCGTTCTATGCGGGTTATTGAGCGCACCTCTTGTACTTGAGCTGCTGCTATCGACTGTGAAAGAAAATTAATTGTTGCTGATTTTTCGGTGTGAATAAGTTAATTTTTGTAACCCATTTTTCTCTTTTTTATTGAATAAACAGACTATTTAGATAAATACGGGCAGTATTGTTCAGTTTTCATTAAATTTGACAATAAAGACTACCTTTTTATGAAATTTATCATGGTTTTTCTATGCAAAGAATGATTAAATTGTGAGGTTATGTTGCAAACACCGCAGCTTTTCTCTACATTTACGAAAATATTTATTGATTGGAATTAAAATAATGGTACTTACAGCCATTTTAATGCAGTTTTACGAGAAATTGCAATGACACGAAGAGGAAATCCAGTAAATATATAAATGTGTTTTTCACGTCGCTTCGCAACAAAAACAAAATTGCACCGAATTTTGATAAGCATTTGGCATTGACATTGACATTGAATTTATAACTTGACAGTGACAGTTGACTTAAGTTGACAGCTAACTGTTGACAAAATTATCCGCGGGTGCTGCCAGTTAAGTAGAAAAATTGTACTATTATATTAGATTTGAATAATTATGGAAAAAACACGGTTATATAATCTAAGAGTCGATTAATTATTATTTATTTTAGACGTTTTGAATTCGCGCTCAATGTATCTATACTATCTCTTTCTCGTCTATGATAATAAATAAAATAATATTTTAATTCATTTTTTTCAGGCGATAAGTGCGTATAATAAATTAAACGCACAGGAGACCCATATATATATAATAAATACCTTATAAAAATATAAAATACTTAAGCTCCATTATGGCTTAAGGATATTTAGTTCGGTTTTTCCTCCCTGAAGCGGACGGAAAACGACGCCTTTGGGCTATTATATATTACTATTTTACTCCACAAAGACATTATGCTGCTCATGGCAAAATTACTAGCTTATATAAATTTCATACTATCATCTTATTATGTCGGTGAAACATGTAATAAACCATATATTATCCTACTTTGGGAGTTGGGAGTTGGGAGTTGGGAGGATGGATGGATGGATGGATGTTTATTACTCTTTCACGCCAAAACTACTAAAGCGATTGGGCTGAAATTCGGAATGTAGATAGTTTGTACCCTGAATAACACATAGAGTAAGTACTTTTTGTCCCGATATTTCCAAGGGAATGAAGACTACGCGGTTGAAACTGCGGGGCACAGCTAGTCGTTCATGTAAGTTGAACATAACGTTAAACTTAACTCAAACACTTACTTAACACTTACACCATTTTTCCGAAGAGGTAGGCGGTACCCATTAGTCCCATAGTAGGTACACCCATACTTCGCCAGTTAAGTTTTTAGTCCCATTTATTAGAAGCCGAGCCTATTGCCATCTACCGGGTTCAGTTCCAGACTCCAGATCTTTTCCATGACAACCCTTGTCAAGGAAAAGATCTGGAAAAATCCAATAACACTTTTTGCCTGACCTGGGGATCGAACCTGGGGCTTCATGATCGGCAGTAATTTAAGTAACCGTGTTCTAATTAGATTATATTGCACTTAATAAAATTAAATAAGTTTTTGATGTTACTGGGTAAATTATTGATTTGTTGCAGCGCACAGCACAGCATCACTGGTCTAGTTGGGATGCACTTAGGGGATTCTTATGAGGGTGTTACCTATGTTTTTTATTTTTAATTTTTGTGACTCTCAACGCTATTTTTCGATCAAAAACTAAACCTATCGTTAAAGTCGGTACAATTATTATAATATATAACATTATAATGTAAGTATCCTATACGGTAAATTAATATAATGACAGAATATATTAGGTACTTACCTGTAGGTCAGTAAACATAATATTATTATAGGGGATGAGGAATTATTGAATTAGTATATAAACATTTTATATATATACGTTATATTGGCCGAGAATCACGAAATATTTTTTCATTATCAGTCCAAGAAAACAAATATAAAAGTAGTTTTAATACGTGATTAAGCGCGTAAACACGTAGTTAGTAGCCTAACATTGAAAAAATAACAAAAACATGTAGTAAGTAGTAACCCCTCAAAAAATATCCCCGCAAAATGCCAGAGTTCAACCCACCCAACGCCACCTCCTCCCTAGCATGCTACCCCTTTCCCTCACTTGCATTTTCCGCACTCATCTATCTCCGTCTCTCTCTGACACAGGGTAAGCTTCCCTATAATCGATTTTTCCTCCACTCTCACCGAAGTTCCCTGTGAAAGCTAACGCCAGTGTTTTCAACGTTTCCTGTTGATTTCCATGTGCTATTAACAATATTTATTGTGACTTTAAAATATTGAAGTTTACAATAGAACAATACTTATAGCGAAGTGCAGAAGTGGATTTGAGTGAATCGAAGAACTGAGTGAGTTTATTTAAGAAATGTAAAAGTAATGCGTAGTATTTTTCATTTGATTAGGTAAATAATTAAATTCTGACCTACACTATGCCTGTTTCATCCGGACCATGGACGGCATGGATGCTATTTAATTATTCATGGTATTTTATTTTCATCAAGCTCAGTGGAAAACAACATTTTCATCTTAATTCGCATTGTACACGAACGAACAGGCATTTTTGTTAAATCCTCTGTAGCTTTTAACTGAATACAATTTACCATTCTCAATAGCTTATAAATGAATACAATAATATAAAAGACAGGGTGTCTTTTCACCACAAAAGTTGGTCGAAAGATTTGCTATATAGGTAATTTGAACAGTTTATTCAAAGAAAACAATATTCTACGGCTGGGAGCGATTGCTGTAAGTGATAAAACCGCGTATTGTTTTACACTTACAGCGATTGCTCCCAGAAGATGGAATTGAACGGTTTTTATCAAAAAGATAATAAACATAAAACGATAAAGGTTCCCTTCATTAACCTTCAAGGCAAATGCTTCCCATAACGATTGTAAAAAAATTTACCGGGTCATGTGACAGCTACGAGTAAATTACGCGCTCTACACAATAAATTGAAGTGCTCTCTTGATTAAAGCTATATATTAGCTGTTTTTGCGGTCTTGTTTAAGCTTAAATTATGTTAACTACGTGGAATCGGTTTTTGCTTTCAGTTTGAAACGAGTAAACCAACCACACAACGTAATTTCGACGAAAGTACGTATTATTTACTACCTATATCAAATTGAACGTGGAAATTTGTCTTTGGTATCAAAAGAAAATCGATTAAATATATAAAATACCACCATAATCAAAAATTAAATCAAATAAAGCATAAATCAAAATGATAGCCAGTGTTGTTATATTGTGTTACGTCAAGTAAAAAAAAGATACTTTAAGAATAGAATAGAATTCGTTTATTTGTAATAAATACATACATACATACATACATACAGGTTTTCGGTACATAGTTAAAGGGTCCGTGTACATACAAATATTAATTAAGTAGGTACATTCTAAATTATCTTTATTATTATTTAACTTTATATAAAATTAGATTCATTATTATTTAGTTTATTTACAATATCCTACCCTTAATATTATCGACCGAGCGAAGCGAGGTCTTAGAGTCGACAAGTGGGAAAAACCTGCGCTTGTACCAGCTTAAGGGTTGACCTCTGGTATGTAAATTTGATCGACGATAAATTGAAAACTGTTGATCTGATCTTGATGAAACTTTGCAGACATGTAGTTTAAAGTGATAAAATTTTTTACTTTAGATAATGAGCAAAATCGGCCGAGGGGTTCCGTATATATAAGAGTCACAAGGTATTTATGAAAGGTCTGACGATAATTTCGAAACCGATGGTCCGATTTTTTTTTTCAAATTTAGACACATAGTTTAGGACTTGCATAAAAATATTAGCCGAAGTTTGTATGTATGTATGTGTGTATGTGTGTATGTATGTTTGTCTTGCGATAACTCGAAAGCCGATGATCCGATCTTGATGAAACTTTGCAGATAGGTAGTATAGGATAAAAGAATTTTTAAGTTCAAAGATGAGTTAAATCGGTCAAGGGGTCCTAGAGTTGTAGCTATTATAAGATCTCAATATTTTTCGATTATAACTTGAAAATTATCAATTCTATTTTTATGAAATTAAATATGTACGTAGGATAGGCTTATATTGTTTATAATATCCAGTTTCAGATTGATCAGTTAAGGTGTTGTCAAGTTATAAAAGATACCCCGATTCTCAAGGGATAAAATTCCATCTCCGCTCAAAACAACTAGATGGCGCGCTGATGTCGTTAAGTCGCACTATCGTAATGTTGAATAGATTATTATAACTAATATTAGTGAATATTTATTAAAAAAAAATCCTAACGAAAGAAATCAGCTTTTTTTCAATAATAATCATACCTAGCTAATGTACGAACTTTGCCCAAGCAAAGCTTAAATATGAAAAATTTCATCCGCGGGTGGGATTCGATCCACGCACCCTCCACACTATTCCGCTTAGTGGGCACTGGGGCACTCTACCCTGTGCTTGAGCTACCGTGGAGAGCCACGACGAACGCGTGGAGCGTGGAGAGCGTCAATCAATAAATACCCTCTTAGAACTATTTTTTGAATTTTTTTTTCTTATGTTAATGAGTAAGAAGACGAGCAAATCAGGTGCCTGATGGTAAGCATCATGATGGCCCATATCAAACACAGTGCCACACAGTGTTTTAAAATTCAAAATTCTGCGCGGCACTGCACTGCGCCTTTCACCCTGATATATTAGTTGTTGTAACTTAACTCGTCATGCCCAGTAATTGCGCTGGTAACATTGCCCTTGAGACCGGAACACAGTAATATTTGCATATTACTGCTTGCTCGACTGCCAATCAAGAGGTCCGGGATTCGATCCCCAGGTCAGGCAATGTGTTAAATATTGGATTTTTCCATGGGAATTATCTCAATAACTGCCTGGAGTCTGGAACTGTGCCCGGTAGATGGCAATAGGCTTGCCCCCTATTACATGGGACATACATACATTCACACATTCACGCCTTTTTCCCGAAGGGGTATGCAGAGGTGTACTCAGGACTCAGTCCCATAGTAGTACACCCACATTTCGCCAGTATGTTATTGGTCCCATGTAATAGGGGGCGAGCCTATTGCCATCTACCGGGCACAGTTCCAGACTCCAGGCAGTTATTGAGATAATTCCTAATGGAAAAATCCAATATTTAACACTTTGCCTGACCCGGGGATCGAACCCGGGACCTCTTGATTGGCAGTCGAGCATGCGCCCACTACGCCACCGAGGCAGTCAATCGAAAACAGATTACACATATAATATAAAATCGATTAATAAATAATCGATTTTATAACGTAATAATCGTTCAAATAAATTCGATTTTTTAGGAATAATAATCGATATTTTTTTTAATAATCGATTATTTTTTCACATCCGTAATTAGAATTTCAGAGCTAATCTTAAAAACTAATTATCTCATACCTCAATTATACCTAAAGACCTTAGACTTTACCCTTCTAGACCTTAAGAGGTCTAGAAGTTACAGGAAATTGGGGTTTGCGAGGTCTCAGTTCGAGGCGAACTACTAGTTATTTAATTCTGTGATTGTGTAGAAAGACTTCTATCAACCACAGCTTATTTTCTGGAAAATCTACTTTCTGGCAGTTCTCTAATATCACGGGGGATGGCATTATATTATTTAAAAATAGGCTACTCATATAAAAAAGGTCAAAACTCAGTGAAAATTGACTTCAAACTGCGTCTTATACTATCAGGATGTGCACTTTCTTTTGCCAACATAAATAACATATAGATAGGAAGACTATCTACCTATAGTTCAAGTATGGTATACTCGTATTCAATTAAAGCCCAGACAGGTTAGCAAATAGCAAATTTCCTGTAGACTACATCCATCAGAATAAATGAAAATTGGGTAGGAAATTGCTTCTCTGAGGTGTTCATTAGTTCGTTCATTCGTTCTATGCAGTTTTGATCATATTATGCAGTATTGACCTGGGTGTCGAACCTAGCACATCATGTTCCGCAGTAGCACTTTCAAACCACAACGCTACCGAGGCAGTACTAAAATAAAATCCATTCTATTAAAACTAATTTGGATGAAAATGAGAGGACTTCCTATAATAATAATAACTTTACTAATTAAACTCGAATAACAACTATTAACAATAAATTTTAATGTTCTATAATATCTACAACTTACGAAGATATTAAGGTATATTGATCTATTAAAACAATACAGGCGATTTAAAAAAATATTCATATAGTTCGTTCTTTAAAACATTTATAGTGCACTTTTCTCATCATTTTCCGTAAAAAGAGGTTTGTTTTTAAACCAACAAGGAGTGTTAATGGGGCAGGAGGGAAGCGTGCTAAGCATAACACTGGAGTGTGCTAAAACTATCCGTGGGGTGCATTTTAGGGTTGTCTTCAGAAAAATGTCTAATTTTAATTTAAAAAACTATTTTTAAATTTGATTCTATAAAATGATACAGTAAAATTTATAACCATGGACTAAAATTATCGGACTAGTTTTAATAAAGTGCACCCCTGATAACGATTTTCAAATTATTTTTATACTATTTATTTACTTGGTTTAAAGCTATAATAATATAATTGCGGCGGTAGCGTAGTGCTTCGCAAGCGCTGATCATGAGGTCTCAGGTTCGATCTCCAGGTCAGGCAAAGTTTTAATCCATTTAAAATGCATTAGGAATTTAATAAATGACAGCCGGGATACTGGAACTATGTCCGGTAGATGGCAATGGGCTCGCCCCCTATTACATAGGACCTAAAGAACATAACTGGCGAAGTGTGGGATTGTACCTACAATGGGACTGAGTCTTGAGACATCTGCCTATGGAACTGAGTCTTGAGACGAAAAGGCGTAATGTTATGTTATAATAATATTAAACTCTTCTCCTACTGATGTTATATTGGTTTTTATTTAAACCCGACTGTAAAAAAATAATCAATAATATAAGTAAATAAATTGTTAAGGCATGTATGCATAGTGTAGAGTTCCATACCAATCCCAAAAATAATCCGTCTACTAAGAACATACAGCGCCATCTAGTTGCAAACTGAAGCATATATGAAGGAAGTCACCTAGGGCTTTCAGTCCCTTGCGCAATGTATCGAAATATGCAGTACAATGGCCATAACTTTTGATTGCGTTAACTAAGAAGTTTGATTTTATTACAAATATGAGGGACTGCAGATGATTTAGTAGTTGATATCAATTTCAACTTGATACCTCCACGCGTTCTCGTGAAAAAGTACAGACATACAGACAGACAGACGGACAACAAAGAGATCCTATAAGAGCTTTTTTTTCCTTTTGAGGTACGGAACCCTAAAACTATCTAAATTGAAAAACGGCTAAGTAATTTTAGTAGAATTTCAAATTATATATTAGCAACCCTAGATTTACGCAGTTCCTGAAGATGCATTTTCCGCGGGAACACGCACGCGGCCCTTTGTGGCGCGCTTTTGAACCTTTAATGACTGCGCTTCGCTGAATAGCATAATATTTTCCCTATCCTTTGCTTGTTTTTGTGAAAAATAGGGGAAAATATACTCTTTACCTTATTTTACCTCCATCTTTTAGCGCACCAGTACTTCAAACAGTTTCACATGATGTTTTTTTTTAGGATTTTAGGATTCACATTTCTCACAGTTGCGATTAATTTTTTTATGTTTTTGCGTATGAAGCCAGTATTTTTTGTATAAACAATAAACAGGCTTATCGCATGATATCTTTCTTTATAGATGAGTGTCGGTATGCAGCGTTCGGGGTGAGATGGACGGCATACAAATGGAGCCCATTGGCAAATATAAGGCGGATCGAAACGGTTCTGCTAAGGGTAATAAAAAATGTTTTAGAAACTTCCCACATAAAATAATATATTATAGTGCCACAAGTGAGCATAAGTTGGCAGTGGCCGGTTTATGGAACTAATTCCACCATCTTGAAACTGTGAGCATTCGTTTAGAGCACAATGATGCGCACTGGCACACCAAGATAAGCCGGGAGTACTGCTAAATATTAGTAAAGCCGGGGCCGCAGCGGCATGTTTTTGTGTTAGCTAACACAATATCATGTTACTAACATGAAAAGTGGGCGTAGCTTTGGTGTTATATAACAGAATATTATATAACACGCTAACACGTTATCCGTCGCGGATGGAAAACATCACCCGCTTGCGAAGCGAAAGCTTGCGGGGAGAGGGTTCGTAGTTCATTTTTTGTTAGCGCTCGTGCCGTTAACATCTCTGCTGGATATTTGTAAATCATAATCTCCTATCGTAGAATACAATATTTAGCAAATTTCTATTATTCAGAGACTGTGTAGCGTGGATATAATGTAGTATCTATGGATTTTAAACAAGACAACACTTGCCCTTGTACGGAGCTTATCTTAGAAAATGATAATTGCTAACTAAATCATTATCCGGCGTCAAGTCGCTGTGGACGGGCTGTTATATAACACGGTTAGCTAACAACGTTTGGTATTTGACTACCTCGGTGGCGTAGTGGGCGCATGCTCGACTGCCAATCAAGAGGTCCCGGGTTCGATCCCCAGGTCAGGCAAAGTGTTAAATATTGGATTTTTCCATTAGGAATTATCTCAATAACTGCCTGGAGTCTGGAACTGTGCCCGGTAGATGGCAATAGGCTCGCCCCCTATTACATGGGACCAATAACATGCTGGCGAAATGTGGGTGCATCTACTATGGGACTGAGTCCTGGGTACACCTCTGCCTACCCCTTCGGGAAAATGGCGTGAATAGTATGTATGTATGTATGTTTGGTTATTAACATTTAGCTGTAGTCCTGGCTTGATAAAACATAGCATGCATAATGCATAGTATGTCATGGGGATAACGAATTTTCCTCGTTTTAGGTCTCTTTCGCGGCCAAACATTGCATATCTGCTGTCTCGTTCTAACCCCCAGGGATTTCGTTTTCCCTGGTCACTGTGCTACCGGGGCTGATCTAGAAGAAATCGCTTTCCACTTTCCATTTATCCCAGCCCCGGTAGCATAGTGAGCAGGGAAAACGAAGTCAAAGGGGGTCAGAACGAGATAGATAGATAAATTAACACTACAAACAAGGAATCTTATTAAAATTGGCGGTCTTTTCGCTAAGAGCGATCACGAGACAGCAGATATATGAATTATTTGGGTGCGAAAGAGAAAAAAAACGGGGAAATCCAGGTATCCCCGTGTCATGCTAGGCGGGTAAGTGGCATTATAGAAGACTGGGTCGTCATGGAGTGTGAAAGATGTTTTTTTAGGCGCTACAGTGTCCCTTTTAATAATCCTAATCCCGAGGTTCACATTATCTTCAAATTAAAGTAATTTTTTCATAAAAGTTTCACAATAACGAATTAAGTAGGATTTACGATATTAACAAAGAGGTAACAAACAAATTTACATGGATAGGTAACCTTTTGTGTAAAATTCACCTGCATTAAAATTTTATAAAATATAATAATTTTTAAACAAATCATATAGGAATAGTCCCAGCTAATAAAGCAGTCGTAAACCAAATCAAAACTTAAAACAGTACAAAAGTTTACTACTAAGTTGTAAATTGTTTTTTTTTAGCAGCTGCCTGGCGTAACATGGTGGATCAAGATTTGGATGACGTTGCATTTTTGGCTGGTAAGTTATTGCAGAACCTCTTGTTTAAACTAACATTTCCCGCCATATAATAGCGATTCCAGAATTTGTGTCACAAAAAGAAAGCCACAGGCTCGCGAAATAGACAAAAACGTTTCCAAAATTTAAAAAAAACATAATATATAGGTATATAGTATATACCCGTGCTCTGGGCCTGTAGTGAATGCTTTCGCTAACAAGACCCTTGACATACATTTGTGAGATTGAGTCACGACCCTTTCCTTTATACGCAGGGTTACTGGTAACCAATTAGTATCCACATAAAAAAACCATAAAAAAAACCATACCGAACCGGGTTCCATTCAGGTATCTAGACCTGAACAAAACGCTGCAGCAAAATGGCCTTAACTTTTGATTGCGTAAGCCCTTGTTCACACTGTGACTTTCAGCTGCTTAGCTGCTTTTCAGCTGCTAGATGCCGCGACAAACGCTGCACCCCGCACACTGCACCGCGACTTTTAGCTGCGGCAGCTAGCTGCTTAGCTGCAAAAACGCCGATCGCCGCAGGCTTCCAAACGCAGGGAGTCGCCAAAAGCGCAGCTGCGGCGTTGCAAATGCAAAAACGCCTTTTCTGTTTCATAGAAATTCAAAATTGTATACAGGCAAATACCTGTTGTATACCTACCGTCTACCCAAATGGGGAATTTGGGTAGAAATTCCTTGACTAGTCCCCCCCTTGATCATCATCTGGCGACGCCCTTGGACAGACGGACAACAAAATGATGCTATAAGGGTTACTTTTTTACTTTTGAGGTTTGGAACCCTAAAAAGGCGGACGGAGTCTTCAAAAATAAAAAAATGAAGCACTATATTTTGGGGAGGTCTACCTCGAGTGGACGAAATGGCTTTTTGTTGTAAAAGCTCCATCAGTCACTTATCTTAAGCGAGCTGGTTTACTATGGTACTTCACTATTTTTTTAAAAGACTCCGTCCGCCTTTGTTTCTAGGGTATGGCTATTACATACATTTTGTTTAAGGCGCGGTGCAAAGCAAATTCGCCCTCTTGCTAACACGTACCCACATTTTTGAAGATATAATAAATACTACATGAAATTACGTAAAATAAAGACAACTAGGTTCTAGATTCTAGAATTTTTTTTTTTTATGATAGTGAGTGTAAAGACGAGCAAATCAGGTGCCTGATGGTAAGCATCATGATTGCCCATATCAGACACAGTGACATCCAGTGTTTTGAAATTCACAATTCTGCGCGGCACTGCACTGCGCCTGTCACCCTGAGATATGAGTTGTTGAATCTCATCATGCCCAGTAATTTCGCTGGTAACATTGCCCTTCATACCGGAACACAGTAATGTTTGCACAATACTGCTTGGCGGATGAATAACTGGCAAAGGTGTGGTACTTTCCCAGGCGGCCCCCTGCAAAAGAGGCCTGTTACTGCACTAAAATGACTAAAACGGTTTTTCATGCATGTGCAAATTGAATTGGACTGCCTCCGTGGCGTAGAGGGCGCATGCTCGACTGCCAATCAAGAGGTCTCGGGTTCGATCCCCAGGTCAGGCAGTGTTAAATATTGGATTTTTCCATTAGGAATTATCTCAATAACTGCCTGGAGTCTGGAACTGTGCCCGGTAGATGGCAATAGGCTCGCCCCCTATTACATGGGACCAATAACATACTGGCGAAATGTGGGTGTATCTACATGGGACTGAGTCCTGGGTACATCTCTGCCTACCCCTTCGGGAAAAAGGCGTGAACGTATGTTATGTAAATTGAATAAATAGTTTTAATGTTTAGGTTGTTTTAATGTTTTTTTTTTAGCTAGGACGTTGTTCAGCTTTCAAACAAAAATAACCACAATGTAATCGTTCCCTTAGGCAAGTCAAACTTCACCCCTTTCGTTTTTCATTTAGAAGTTAAATAGGCCAGTCAACAAGCCCGAGTTTTTTTTTTCAGACACCGACAAAGCTCGCGAAGCGCGCGAGCTGCACGAGGCCCCTGTAGCAGTATGTTCCCAGAGAAGAGCCCTCTGCCTCACCGTGCTTGTGTTCTCTGCTATATTCGCGAGCGCTCTACTCGTCGTGTACGCCACGCCGCAGCCGTGTGAGTGAGATGGATAGATATGTGGCTCGCGTGTGGAAAAAGCACGGGTAGATGTTGATGAGGCGCACCGCATTAGTATATTCCCGAGCGCGCGTGTGAGTGAGACGGGTGGATGTAGTGTAGTGAGTTGGAGAGGGACGGGTAGATATTGATGAGCTACAATATAGAAGGCTGTCGATATAGCTGTTGCAAGTGCGACGTAGCTAGTAGCAAATATTGCTCGTAGCAAAGTAGAAACCGTATGGCATTACTACGGTTGCGTAGTAGAGTGCTACGCTTCGTAGCATTACTAGCAACCGTAGTAGAAGCTAGGGTTGCTTCGTTGCTCGTATAAATTCGTAGCATATGCACTATTAATATCATCAGCAGTACCAGATACAGCAGCAGGTTTTTTGTAGCAAGCTACATTTCTCGTAGCAACGAACCAACGGTAGTCAATGCTACGGTTGCGTCGTAGTACACGAACTATTCGACCGAGCATTACCGTAGCATTCGTAGCTGATACAGCTAAGCATTGTTGGTGCGTTGTAGCATCCTACGCTTCGTAGCATTTATTTCTCGTAGCGTAGAACTAGGAAGACAATGCTACGCTTGCATCGTAGCATGTTAAGCTTTCTATTCTAATTGAGCAAAAGTTTTTAAAAGCTTTTCATTAATCTGCAAAGTTTGTAAGTATGTATGTTCGTATAAATTCTTGCAACTGATGAATGAACTGAATGAATGTGACGTTGTCCGAAATCCAATATGGCGGAAGAAATAAGATGGCGGAGTATTCTTTTTTACAGTTAGGCAGAGGTGTACCCACGATCCATTCCCATTGTAGGTACACCAATATTTCGCCAGTTGTGTTTTAAGTCGAACTGGGGATCGAACCCAGGACCTCTTGCTCCTTAGTCGCGCTTGCAATCCCTACACCAACGTGGCAACGAAGTTATTAAAATGCATAATTAATTTTCATTTATTTATTTATTCATGTTTGGTTTCTACATTGGCATAGTGGGCGCAAGCTTGACTGCCGATCAGGTCCGATGAGGTCCCGGGTTTGATCCCCAGGTCTGGCAAAGTTTTTCCAGGAATTATCTCAGTAACAGATGGCTATATGCTCGCCCTCTATGAGACCAATAACATACTGGCGAAATGTGGGTGTAGCAGCTATGGGACTGAGTCCTGGGTACACCTCCTTACCCCTTCGGGAAGAAGGCTTGATTGTATGTTATGTTATGTTATGTTATAACTACACTTTTTTGTGAATGTTGTATCATAAAATACTATTTAGTACTATCTATTTATAGATTGCCCGTGCGCTTCAGAATCAACTCTCATATCTGGACAGCCTCCCACTGATGCTGCAGCCAGCGATGCAGCATCTAATAAGTAAGTTGATTGGGATGTTGGCTCAGTGCTTGTAACTCTGCCTTCTGCATACCTCGAAAAATCGAAAATGAAAAAGAAAAGTATAAAGTATAAAAAAAGTAAAAATATTTACACTGGGTGTCACTGTGTCTGATATGGGCAATCATGATGCTTACCATCAGGCACCTGATTTGCTCGTCTTGTCACTCACTATCATAAAAAAATGGGGTAAATCGTTCTGTTAGAGTAAACATTCAAATTATTTATTATTATCATGGGTTTTTAATGTTTATTATAGAGAACGGATAGCAAGCAATGGTGCGGTGTTTCCATGGCGTGGCGCTCGGTTACCTACCTTCGTGATACCCAAACATTATAGTCTGTGGTTACACCCTAACTTAACCACTGGAGAATTACGAGGCAAGTATCATCAAAATAGAGTTTTGTCACACTCAATTCCCATACAAAATTCACGATATAACTACCTACTACACAGACACTACACATGGAGTTTTGTACACGCGCAAGAGTGTGCGTGAGGTGCGTTCTGAGCTCCGTGGGCTTTAATTTCGTGGGGTGAGGAAGGCCCGATGGGCGGATGACAGTGTCCATGCTATTCATCGTATTATTATCTGTTCTGTGGTTTTGTTCAGCTGTCAGGATCTGGTATTAAGCTATATTTTATAAGGTAAGGTTTTGTAGTGGTAGGCCTCTTTTGCAGGGGGCCGCCTGGGGAAGTACCACACCTTTGCCAGTTATTCAGCCGCCAAGCAGTAATGTGCAAACATTACTGTGTTCCGGTCTGAAGGTCAATGTTACCAGCGAAATTGCTGGGCATGATGAGATTCAACAACTCATATCTCAGGGTGACAGGCGCAGTGCAGTGCCGCACAGAATTTTGAATTTTAAAACACTGGGTGGCACTGTGTCTGATATGGACAATCACGATGCTTACCATCAGGCACCTGATTTGCTCGTCTTGCAATCATGATGCTTACCATCAGGCACCTGATTTGCTCGTCTTGTCACTCACTATTATAAAAAAAAAGGTATAAAATAATAAGCATAAGCTTAAATCTTACAATTATCTTACTAATCCTAGTTACTACTAACATCATAAATCTCAAATCGCTAGATATTCCCCACTGCACACCGCCGACGTTTATTGTTTTATCTCTCCGTTTCCATTCCCAGGTTGTTTGTAAGAAATTGCTTAACGCGATAATGCCGCCGGTTGTTTACCGTATTGTATTGGTAACATTGTTTTTTATCTTATTTTGGTATGCAATAAATTATAAATCTATTCTATTCTACGAAGTGAAAAAACTTACCTTTGTGACAGATGAACAAAACGCTAGCGTGTTCTAACTCGACTCCAGCGCCACCAAGCTCTGTTATGGTTAGATGTATGGATGGATGTTTGTTACGCTTTCACACTAAAACTACTCAACCGATCGGGCCAAAATTTGGTATGTAGGTAGTTTAGACCCTGGACTAACACATAGGGTACTTTTTATCTCAATATTCCCACGGCAACGAAGACTACGCGGATGAAACTGCAAATCATTTACTTAAAAGAATTAAAAAAAAAAAAAAAAATTAAGAAAAAAAAAAAAACTATTTTATTTTCCAGGTGAAGTCTCAATAGACTTCAAAGTGGATCGAGACACCTTGTTCGTAGTACTAAACGTGCGAGATATGAACGTGACCGAGCGAGCCTTGTTCCGCGCCGGCGCGGGGGCTACCATCGGACCTAAAGTTGCTAAGGTGCTGGAGTATCCGCAGGCTGATCAAACTTATATCGAGTTTAAGGTAAGGTTTTTGTAGTGGTAGGCCTCTTTTGCAGAGTATCGCACCTTTGCCAGTTATACATCCGCCAAGCAGTAATGTGCAAAAATTGCTGTGTTCCGGTCTGCAGGGCAATGTTATAAGCGAAATTACTGGACATGACGAGTTTCAACAACTAATATCTCAGGGTGACAGGTGCAGTGCAGTGCCGCGTACAATTTAAAATTTTAAAACACTGAGTGTCACTGTGACTGCGACTGCCTCGTTGGCGTAGTGGGCGCATGCTCGACTGCCAATCAAGAGGTCCCGGGTTCGATCCCCAGGTCAGGCAGTGTTAAATATTGGATTTTTCCATTAGGAATTATCTCAATAACTGCCTGGAGTCTGGAACTGTGCCCGGTAGATGGCAATAGGCTCGCCCCCTATTACATGGGACCAATAACATACTGGCGAAATGTGGGTGTATCTACTATGGGACTTAATGGGACTGAGTCCTGGGTAAATCTCTGCCTACCCCTTCGGGAAAAAGGCGTGAATGTATGTATGTTGTGATCAATAAATAAATAAATAAAATTTATGTTAGTTTTCTTCCTTGTTATCATATTCTGTATTTGTGTTACCAATAAAGAGTTATCATTCATTCATTCATTCACCTTTGCCTACCCCTTCGGGAAAAAGGCGTGATTGTATGTTATGTTAAGACTAGAATAAGAGAATTCTAATGATCAACATAATAACACACAATCACGCCTAATCAATCAATGACTAACAATTTAATGATCAAGACTAGATCAAATGAGTTTTAAAGTGATTAAGACTAGAATAATAATAATATGTGACATCTTCCACACACGGTCATCTGGTCCCAAACTAGGCTAGAAGCCTGTACTATGGTAACCAGGTGACTGATATACATATTTATATAAGCTTATAACACACAGGGATAGATCAAACAGACATGTTCATGCACACAAATGTTTGACCTGCCCGGGGATCGAACCGGCCTGCGGCACAGAAAGCAGAGTTACTACCATCTGAGCCAACGAGGCTGCCAAATGATATTTATTTATAAAGATCATATTTAAAAGAAAATTGTTTGAAATGTTAATGACTAAATGTTATTATTATTAAGTTACAGTAATTTGCCAGTTATTCATCAGCCAAGCAGTAATGTGCAAACATTACTGTTTTCCGGTCTGAAGGGCATTGTTACCAGCGAAATTACTGGGCATGATGAGATTCAACAACTCATATCTCAGGGTGACCGCCTGTCACAGTGCAGTGCCGCGCAGAATTTTGAATTTCAAAACATTGGGTGGCACTGTGTCTGATATGGGCAATCATGATGCTTACCATCAGGCACCTGATTTGCTCGTCTTGTCACTCACTATCATAAAAAAAAAAAAAAAAAAAAAAATTTCGCTGGTAACATTGCCCTTCAGACCGGAACACAGTAATGTTTGCACATTACTTGAATCTAGTGTCCGGGGTGTGTTTATTATAAACAACTCGCTTTACCATGTCGGTAGAACGAATAGAAGAATAAAATGACATTAAAATATTTATATTAAATTTATTTATTTCAGGAAAAGCTACGTCGTAAATATAACTACACCCTAAGCCTTCGTTTCATCACCAAATTAGAACGGAACGACAAACAACGGGGCTTCTTCCTGATCGGGACACATAAACAGTAAGTTTTTATTTATTTATTTATTTATTTATTTATTTAGCATCAAATGCCCACTACGCTTACCCCGGTCACTCACATGCGTAAAAATATTCGTACATTGTACGAATGTTTGCACGCATGTGAGGGCCGTCAGATATACTATTCGCAAACTCAGCGGATATGCGAATGGGTTCGCAAACTTTTATGGAAACCCGTTTGCATTTCATAGATAGATAAACACTTTATTGGTACACCACAAACAAGAAGATCTAAAAACTAATAACTAGTGTAACAATGGGCGGTCTTATCGCTAAGATATATAAAGTACTCTGTGAGCACAACTGGTTGCACGAATGTGTAGGAGACTACGCGAAGGTTCGAGGTTCGCGCCCTTTGATGTGCGTCAAAAAACCGACACAACTTGGAAAACCACGAATGCAGCGAAAACTTTGCATAGTTATTTGCGAATGTCGTCCCACACTTGTGGGTTCGCGTATTCGTACGCATGTGAGTGCCCGGCATTACAGTATGATGACCAAAACGCGTAGTGGGCCAATTATACATAACAGGATACAGGACCTCTTAGCAGTTTGACACAATTCTATGAAAATTTTTCGAAATCGATGTTTCGTATTCCCGTGTTTCCTCCGAGAATAATTGATTTTATCCATAAATTTATATCTTGAAAATTATAAGATGAATTAGGCTATGTCCCTGTTATTTTATTTTTGTTCCTTAACTCTTCATTTATTTCTAGTGAACGTCTAATTACGCGAGTAAAACTGGGACAGTTTTTCATGTTTTTAAAGGGTCATACTTCATTTAACAATGAGTTTGTAGAAAAATGAAAATGACAGGGACATGCTCACTGAAGACCTAGATTTTATAAAAAAAACCATTGCTCTGACGCAGTTATCTAGGGAGGAAACACGGGAAAAAGGCGTGATTGTATGTTATTTTATGTTTATGAAAGTTGTTCCAAATGAGTATAATAACTCTTTAAGAGGATGTGCTTCTTGCTAACCGATCAACAGTGAAGGTGTATTTTTACGTATTATTTGGTAAGTCCACCAACTTTTTACCCTCCTCACTAACTTTACCCTTAAAATACTCTTCAATTTCCAACAAACGTTTATCCTTCGTTTCCGGCAAGTACAAATACAACAACAACAAGCAAACTGACGAAGATATTGCATAAAACAAAAACGTTCCTTCTAGATTTAATGCTTTAAAAAGCAATGGGAATATTCTTAATAATGAACCATGTAAAATGACAAAACAAAACGCGATGCATATTACAGTTAGACTCTTGAACTTTGATGGTATTAATTCGCCATATAAAGAGGTAGCTAAAATCAGCGGTCCAGAGCTGATAGACAGCGAAAAGCCAGCTAAGAAAAATATAGATACGTACACATTTTCACTTAAAACGGACAGTTTTATCAAATACATATAAATTGACAAAGCAAATAGAAATAAAATAGCACAGCCAGATGTCGTTAGCAGAATTGTGCGCCTCTTCAAAACTTTAGTTAAATAACAGCCGATGTAAGCGCTAAAAACGGTGACACCATCCAAAATTAACATGCTTCTGTAAGCTTTCGCTTCATCCGCAATCATTTTCTTTAAAACATCTATCGCGTAAATTGTTATCACGAATTTACCAGAGAAATGGTATTGACAGATCACCAAAAGACATAACAGCAAAGGAACGTAGCATTCTCTCATTTTTAACGCTCGCAAAGTAGGAATTGGGTCCGTCTGAGAATTTATTAGCTTCTCCAGTTCTCGTTCGGCAACTTTACCCGTACCTTTCAACCATCTATGTGATTTTCGGCATTCAACAAATTGTTTCTTGCTTGCTAAGTAATAAGGTGATTCCGGCCAAAACATAACAGTTAATCCGTAGAATGAAATACATAAGCTAGTTAAAGATATGTACCACCAATGCGCGTAAGTCCCTATTGCATTTGCGACCCAAATATTAGATATAAAGAAAAATTTAATTCCCCTGATACATCTAAATGGTACTAGATGGCAACACTGTCTATGGCTTTTTATGTTATGTCATTGTCACTAAGTTTTCTTGCAACGTTCTGTACAATAAAAGAAATAAATTAAGTTTTCTACAATAAAGAAGTATTGTTCTCATTTAAGAAACCCATACCTCAAGAGGTTATGGGCCCAGGAGACTCTGGATAAAGAAGGACAGAAGGAATCAGCAAAGAAAAAGTTACAATCGCATTTGAGAAATATTTGAAAAAGTAACCTAAAAATGGATTCCATGCGGGGAATGAATCTAGAAAAGTTTGATGGAAACAACTTTCGTCAATGGAAATTTCAGATAAAATGTGCTCTAAAAGCTAAAGGAATAGATATTTCGAAACCAAAACCACAAGATGAGGAGAAATCTATACAAGATTGGTTGAAAAATGACGGCATGGCAATGTTCATCATAACCTCCTCAATGGACTTCAAACAAATTACACTGATAGAGAATTGCGAAACTGCCTTGGAAATTATGTCAAAATTAGAATCCATATATGAACAAAAAAGTGAACTGTGCAAAATGTTAATCCATGAAAAATTTTATCAGTACAAGATGTCGCCGGCTGACAGTGTAGCTCAGCACATCTCAAAAGTCGAAACCTTAGCTAAACAACTGAAAGAAAGTGGTGAAGCTATCAGCGACATGGCCATCATAACAAAAATACTGGGAACTTTGCCTTCCAAGTTTAGAGCACTGCGACAGGCGTGGATGTCATTAGACCCGAATCAACAAACTATTGTTAATCTAACTGCACGTTTATTGGATGAAGAGGCGAGCTTAGCAGGTGATGAGGAACAGGAGACAGCGCTCCTTGTTGCTAATAAAGGATGGAAAACAAAGCCAAAACAAAATAAACAATTAGCGAGTGAGAACAATACAAATCAGTATAATAAAGCAAATAAACATAGGTTTGAATGCTATAATTGTGGCAAGCGGGGGCATTTTGCTAGAGAATGTCGTGCTCCAAGAAAATCCAAGACTAGAAAACCTCAACAAGAAGGTGCAGATATGTTAGCATTCTATGTGGAAAATAACTTGTGTAATGCTGAAGAAAATACTTGGATTCTAGATAGTGGTGCCTCTGCCCATATGACATTTAGAAAGGATTTCTTTTTGGAACTATTTGAATGTAACCAGAAATCATTGACATTGGGAAATAAACAATCTGTGGAAGTATCTGGCATTGGAAAAGTGTTGATACAGAGATATGTCAATGAACAGTGGGAGACCAGTGAACTGAATGATGTGTTATATGTTCCAAGTTTAGGAAGAAACTTATTTTCTGAAGGAGTGATAATACGAAAATCCTATTCTATTGTAAAGAAAGACACAAGTGCCCTGATTTATAAAGACAATAAAGTTGTGATGAGTGCAAATATTAAAGAAAACAATTTATATGAGTTGAACATAAAAACAGTGGTTCCAGATACATGTAACTTGGTTCAAAATCGCCAAAGTGATATTAAAATGTGGCATGAAAGGTTAGGACATATTAATGTAAAACAAATTAAAAACATGAGTGCAAATAGTGTTGTGAAGGGCCTGAAAATGATTGACACTGAACAAAGCAATTTTGTTTGTGAAGCGTGTGCATATGGGAAGCAGTGCAAGTTCCCATTTCACAAATCTGAGCGAGGAGAACTACAGCCAGGTGACCTAGTTTATAGCGATGTTTGTGGACCTATGAGTGTCGCATCCATTCAAGGTATGAGGTATTTCTTACTTTTCAAAGACGCTGCAACAAGTTACAGGCATGTATATTTTATTAAACATAAAAGTGATGTCATGGAAGCCTTTATAAAGTACAATGCTATTATTAAAAATAAATTCATGCACAATGTCAGAATATTACATACCGACAATGGAACAGAGTATGTAAATAAAGCTTTTAAAAACTATTTAGAGAGTGAGGGGATAGTTCATGAGCGTTCTGCACCATATACACCAGAACAAAATGGTCGTGCAGAAAGGGAAAATCGTACCATAGTGGAGAGTGCACGATCAATGTTGTATGCGCGAGATGTTCCATTGGAGCTGTGGGCAGAAGCTGTACAATGTGCTACATATATATTGAATAGAACATCCTCCACCCAGACTCCAAATACAACAGCTTTTGAATTGTGGAACGGGATCAAACCTCAATTAGGTCATGTTAAGGTATTTGGTAGTATTGGCTATGTTCATGTTCCTGATCAATTAAGAACAAAGTTGGAGAAGAAAAGCAAGAAAATGATACTTGTTGGCTATGACAACATGAATTACAGAATGTATGACTTAGATAAAAAGAAAATAAACATCTCAAGAAATGTAATATTTGATGAACATCATGCTCCAAGCACAAGGAAAAATATTGCACAAATAAGTATTTTTGATGATGAAGTTATAAATATAAATGATGGTGAATCACAAGAATCCAGTGTGGATGATACTCTAATTGACAGTTCGTCAGCGGAGAATGAAGATAGCATGCTCAGTTGTACCGGTGATAACAGTGATGACCCAGACTATGAACCATCTCGAGAATTGGAAGACTCACCAATACACACAATAAATTTGAAATCACGAATAAATAGGAATTATGAAGCAAATCTTGTAGAGCTGTCATTGCCTCAAACATATGCAGAGGCATTGAATAGTCCACAAAAAGATGAATGGTCTAGAGCTATTAAAGAAGAATTGTCTGCACATAAAGAAAACAAAACCTGGACTGCGGTTAAAAGGACGGGTCAACGAACCCTTACTACAAAGTGGGTTTTTAACATAAAGAAGGATGAAAATAATCAAGTTGTACGCTATAAGGCTCGTTTATGTGCCCGAGGTTTTAATCAAATTAAGGATATCGATTATCAAGAAATATTTTCTCCTACAACCCGTTATGATTCGATAAGAATTATACTTTCTATTGCTGCAAAGTATAACTTAGAAATTGAACAGTTTGATGTAAAGACTGCCTTTTTAAATGGGTACCTTGAAGAGGATATTTTTATAGATATACCTGAGGGTTTGTCAATTAAAGATGATTTTGTGTTAAAATTAAATAAATCATTGTATGGTTTAAAACAAGCATCTAGATGCTGGAACAAAACATTTACAGAGTTTTTGCTTAAATATGGTTTTGTTCAATCTCAGGCTGATAATTGTATTTACATAGGATTTTTTGATGGGACTAAAGTATTCCTAATAATTTATGTTGATGATGCTCTTGTAATATCTTCAAATAAAAAACTAATAAGAGAGATATTAGAATATTTAAATCAAGCTTTTAAAATCAAAGAGTTAAAATTCAAGTACTTTGTGGGCATGCAAATAGAGCGTATGAATAACAGTATATACATTCATCAGGAAAATTATATTAATCAGATTATTGAGAAGTTTCATATGAGTGATGCAAATTCTGTCAGCACTCCAGCAGATGTCAATGTTATTATTTCAAAGAATTCTGATGAAGTTGTTGTTAATTTTCCTTATAGAGAAGCTATAGGATGCTTACTGTTTTTGAGTTCTGTCTCAAGGCCAGACATTTCATTTGCTGTCAATGTATTAAGCAGATATGTAAACAATCCAAGTCCAGTACATGTAAATGCTGTTAAACGTGTAATTAGATATTTAATAAAAAGTAAAAATTTGTGTATAAAGTACGATGGAAAAAGCAATGATCTTGTTGGATATTCGGACTCAGATTTTGCAAGTGATATTGATACACGTAAATCCACTACAGGGTATTTGTTTATGATGAATGGAGGACCAATCACATGGTCCAGTCAGAAACAGAAGACCATTGCTCTTTCCACCACAGAGGCTGAATTTGTAGCTGCCAGTGAATGTGCTAAAGAGATATTGTGGTTGCAGCAGCTATTGTCTGATTTAGGTGAAAGTCATGATTGTATCACATTAAATGTAGATAATCAGAGTGCAATCAGATTAATCAACAATCCTGTTTATCATAAGCGAACAAAACATATAGATGTTAAATATAACTTTATTAGGGAAAAGGTTGAACTGGGTTTAGTCAAAATTAATTATGTTCCAAGCAATTGTCAATTAGCAGACATTTTAACTAAAGCATTACCCAATCAAGCTTTTTCATATCTGAGAGATCAGATTTTATATGATACTGATTGATTTATTTTTGTTTGTTATCAGTATACAGATAAGTAGAGTTAAATTTTAGTGGGAGTATTAGATATAAAGAAAAATTTTATTCCCCTGATACATCTAAATGGTACTAGATGGCAACACTGTCTATGGCTTTTTATGTTATGTCATTGTCACTAAGTTTTCTTGCAACGTTCTGTACAATAAAAGAAATAAATTAAGTTTTCTACAATAAAGAAGTATTGTTCTCATTTAAGAAACCCATACCTCAAGACCAAATGCCCCAGAAAGTTGTAGCCGTTTTAATACAGAGGAAAACGCCTCGATATTGTGGTGATGTATACTCGGATATAACTAGCAGTGTGACTGTTAAGCACGAAGCCAATGGCAGCCCGAAAGTGATTTCAGTTATAAGTAACTGTAATGGTGTGCTACTGAAAGTCAATAAAACAAAACTGCCAATGTTCGAAAGAGATACGAAGATGGAGGTCTTCTTTCTGCCAATAGTTCTTGTTAGGTAAGTTTGGATAAAGATCCATGGTATGGACCCATAACTAAATGCGCACGCTGAAAAGAGAAAAGAATAATAGGTATATTTTTTAGTTAAAAGCTGTCCAATTTCTTGAGGATGTTAATAATAGTGAATAAAAGAATAATTGGTTTCAGGGTAAACTATGTTGTGCAGATCCAAAAATCGACATCCCATACAAATTGGCCGATCAGCTGATCCATTCTGTGTGAATTTTTTTTGGAGCATTATTAATTCTTTCTTTTGAAAGTTGTTCAATTTGAAAGGTACATGCACCGCCTTTAGTATTACTGCTACTGATTAAAATACATAAATGAAATGAAATGAAATACGTTTATTTGGACAACACTGCACAGACACAAAACAAAAACACTCATAAATTAAAAATAAAAACAAACATAATATAACAATATTAATTAATAGGTAGTAAAAGAATTAAATCATAAATTTGTGAAGTTCATAGTCGCGTCGTGCAGTGTCGCCCGAATGGGTG
Source organism: Hemistola chrysoprasaria (assembly GCA_947063395.1). Taxonomy (NCBI): domain Eukaryota; kingdom Metazoa; phylum Arthropoda; class Insecta; order Lepidoptera; family Geometridae; genus Hemistola; species Hemistola chrysoprasaria. The sequence goes on along the minus strand of OX346738.1, from coordinate 4,220,251 downwards.
CGAGCTCAGCATGTGTTGCAGACAGACAAGTCAGCAACGCTGATTTTCAGCTCGCACCTTGACGTGACGACACAAACTAGCTTTTATAAAAAAAAAATTGAGTTACGAATATTGCAATACCGGCAGACAAATAAAAATGAAAAGTAATAAATAATTCAATTAACGTTATAATTATGAATTTCAAAAACAAAATAATAATTATAATTACCTATAATAAATATTTAAAAATAAAAAAAAATAAAAAAAAAATCAATATTAAGCAGATAATTATCATATTAAATAGTAAAAACAAAAGATGTGCCACGAGTGGATTACATAACAAACTTTGAAATCAATTAATGAATTGTTGTTATTAATAAAGATAGTGTTTATTTTTACTAATTAAATATAGTCGACTGACGGTCTATCAATAGGCTAGTTTAATTGAAACATTTCAAGATCCCTTACTGCACATTTACTAGATCCTACAAAAACAATATTTCACTGGTTTTGATGCTAATGATTGCATTTTTTATATTATCTCCATAAATATCTCGATTTATTTGTTGTCTCTTTAAAACAATTTAATAATAGTCTAATCGCAGTTTACTCTACATCTCATCATAATTTGTAATATCTCTTAAAGCTACTTGTTTAAGTTTTTCCCAATTTGTTCAAGTTATTTTCTGTTTTTTTAAAAGCTTTTCTTTAACTTGCAATGTATGTAAGTATGTTTGTTCGGGTGAAATCTTTGAACTCAATTTTGAAGTGGATATCTTCAACCGATTGAGCTGAAATTTTGTATACACGTTGAGTTTGGATGACAATGCACGATATGGTGTGTGACATCATTCTAAATCCAATATGGCGGACCATACAAGATGGCGGAATAGTTCTTTTTAATGCATACGGATATCAAATGAAAGGTTGTTGAGAGTAACTCGAAAAATAATGTGACGTCATTCTAAATCCAATATGGCGGATCATCCAAGATAGGTGAATAGTTTTTTTTAATGCACTTCTGCAATATGGGTTTTTCTTCATTTTAGAGCGTTTAAATAAAAGCTTTTTTTAAAAAAGTTTTTTTACTCTTAATTTATTAATAATTATTATTGACTGCCTCGGTGGCGTAGAGGGCGTATGCTCGACTGCCAATCAAGAGGTCCCGGGTTCGATCCCCAGGTCAGGCAGTGTTAAATATTGGATTTTTCCATTAGGAATTATCTCAATAATTGCCTGGAGTCTGGAACTGTGCCCGGTAGATGGCAATAGGCTCGCCCCCTATTACATGGGACCAATAACATACTGGCGAAATGTGGGTGTATCTACTATGGGACTGAGTCCTGGGTACACCTCTGCCTACCCCTTTGGGAAAAGGTGTGAATGTATGTTATGTTATGTTTTTATTATTAGTTTTTTTTATACTTTATATCACGTCAATCATACGCGCGCGAATGTTGTGGCTACCTCAAACTCAAACTCAAACAGATTTATTCAAATAGGTCATAATCTGACACTTTTGTACGTCAATGAAGATAAACAGTACTGAGTCTACCGTGCGTTCGGAAAGTTTCTTGTGCATTCTTCTTGTAGAGGTAACAAGAAGAATGCACAAGAAACTTGTAGGGTTTAATTTTTTCAACAGATAGTTTCACAATATTTTGGTTTGCTTACATTCGTTTTCTTTGAAGGTGCCGCGAGGCGGCTATGCAGAAGTTTCCAGGCATCTTTGTCCTCTAGTACTGGTTGACTTTATAATAAGCCTTCTTTAGTAAAGTAGATTTTATATAGGTTTTGAATTTACCCTCTGAGAGCCCAGTTATCTCATTTGGGATTTTATTAAAGAAACGTACACTATTTCCTAAGATTGTCTTTTTATTTGTTTTAGATAATCTAAAGCTAGGTACAGCTATTTTGTCTTTATTCATTGTATTAAAATTATGAAGGTCACTATTTAATTTTAATTTATGTAAATTTTTACGCACATACATAATGTTCTCATAAATGTGGGATGGTAGGGTCAGTATGTTTATTTCTTTAAATAATTCCCTCAGGGATTCGCGTGGACGCATCTCATAGATGGCACGAATCGTACTTTTTGTAGTACTCGTATAAAGATAGTTTCTATATCTGCGGCTGACCCCCACAACAGAATCCCATAAGACATCAAGCTATGGAAATATGCAAAGTACACTAATCTCGCCGTGGCTACATCTGTTAGTTGCCTAATTTTATAAACCGCGTAAGCTGCAGAGCTTAGTTTCCCTGAGAGCTCGGTGATATGAGTGCTCCATTGCAGTTTAGAGTCTATATTTACGCCAAGGAACAAAGTTGCATTGTCAATATTGAGTCTTTCACCGTCAAGAACTATGATTGGTTCTATACTTCTGACGTTAGGCAACGAAAATTTCAAACATTTAGTCTTTTTCGCATTCAATAACAGATTGTTTGCTATGAACCATCTGGATATACTTGCTAAAGTATTATTAACATGTACTAGTGAAGTATCCTTCCTATCAACTTTAAAAATCAATGACGTATCATCGGCAAATAGAACTATATCTGCTAGACCGTGGATATACATTAACAATTTGCCAAAAACAGGAAAGGATCCAAAATTGATCCCTGTGGAACTCCCATCTAGACAGGAGAACTAGCAGATGTGATACCATTGACGCTAACCTTCTGCTGCCTATTAGACAAGTATGATTCCACCAAGTTTAGGGCATTCCCATGAATTCCATATACTTCTAACTTGCGCAGTAACGTGCAGTGTTCTCACAGTCGAATGCTTTGGAAAGATCACAAAACACTCCAATGGCATCCTGTGAACTCTCCCAAACCTCCAAGACAAGAGTCATGAGATGACAGCCTGCATCGGTTGTTGATCTGCATTTGGTGAAACCATACTGGTTTGAATGCAATATTCTATTTTTATTGAAATGTGACAGCAGTTGGTTAAGCATCAATTTCTCAAAGATTTTACTTAATACTGGCAAAACAGAGATAGCCTATAGTTTGAGGGATCTGTCTTACTTCCCGATTTAAATATAATATACCTATAATTGGATAAGCATCTTGAATTAGTTTTATTATGCAACTATTTTTGTATATGCGATAGTTGCTTATTTGTTGGTTGAATAAATAAATAAATCTCTTTAAAATGTATAAATGCTAAAATGAGACTAGAGACAAAACAATTTTTGATTAATTAATAGATTTAACTACTTTTGTGTATTTTGAGTGATGAATCTTTTACTTTTGTCACGAAACTACAAGTCATTAAGGTTTTTGTAGAATTTTGCTATCTGGGGATATAATTATTACCTATACTTTATTATAAATTAAGGTTAGTACCTGCCGAATGCATGATCTTGAGTAGGTTCTTATTAAACATAACATAACATAAATTCACGCCTTTTCCCGAAGGGGTAGGCAGAGGTGTACCCAGGACTCAGTCCCATAGTAGATACACCCACATTTCGCCAGTATGTTATTGGTCCCATGTAATAGGGGGCGAGCCTATTGCCATCTACCAGGCACAGTTCCAGACTCCAGGCAATTATTGAGATAATTCCTAATGGGAAAATCCAATATTTAACACTATGCCTGACCTGGGGATCGAACCCGGGACCTCTTGATTGGCAGTCGAGCATGCGCCCTCTACGCCACCGAGGCAGTCCTTATTATTTAGGTATAACTAGGTAGTAGTATTTAGTGAGGTATCTCCTTACCTATAAAAAATGCAATCATTAGCATTAAAACTAATGAAATGTTTTTGTAGGATATAGTAAATGCAGTAAGGGGTCATGAAATGTTTCAACTAAACTAGCCTATTGGTTGAGCAGAGCAAAAGTTCTAAAAGCCTTCTAATAGGCTCTAATAGAACACCCCAAAACAGTCAGGAGTTTCAGATCTTTATATTAGAAATTGTGTGGTACAGAGAAAACAGACTTACAGAGCCAAGATGCCATGTCGTCAGTCAAAACACCAGTCTCGTTAGCAGTCTTTCTAAGCTGTGGTATGAATACAGTAGGAGCTCCGTATACTACACCAATACCGAAGTATATACACCATCCGCCACTTGCTATTAACATCTGAAAATAGGTAAAGTCAATATCACTATCGTCATCACTAAAAAAAGACAAACAATAACAGCTACCTACTTACTATTTACCACTAAATACACTATGTCATTGAACATAGAAAATCCACAGGCCGACATGTCAGCCTGTATAAAATCCAAGTGCTCTAAACCACTGTCAGATGGCAGCGTACCCAAGATGCTGGCTGCAATAGCTTATACGTTGAGCCAGATAAACGCCAGGATTTCGATCACGCGTCGCCTCGACCAATCGCTCAGATAACATCATCTCTGAAGTGGGAAGTCCCCTGGATATATACCTTCTCTATAGATTTCCATCTAGTCCAGTTGTAAGCGGCTTGCATCCTGCGTGTTCCAGCTGTCCTTATTAGATTGTCTGTCTGCCGTGTGGGTGGGTGGCAGTCTTACACTGCGCTTGTCTGTTCGTGGTCTCTACGTATTCTACATTACGTTCGTGGTAAACATGTCCCATCTTCTCAGTAATATTATAAATACGACAGTTTTGATGGATAGAGTGTGTTTGTAACTGCGTCACGCTAAAACTACTGAATCGATTTAACTGAAATTTAGATTATTAGAAAAACCTTGGAATAAGACAGAATTTTGCTTTTTAGGACATTTTTCCTAGTTAAACATTATTATTATTTTATTATTTATTATTTTAATTTAACTAATTAAGTTTCCAATGAAAGGTTTATTAGGAAGTATAATGAAAGAACTTACCTGTCTCAAAAAATAAATCCATTTAAACTCATCCTTTTCATTTAGATTTTCACTGTCGTTCATTATATCAAATAACAATAACTTCTTTATACTAAGACATGTGTACTTTGTGAAGTTCTTGTTAATATACAATTAAAAAAATGTAAAACTTGTTAATTGTTAATAATATTTTATGTACGTAAGTACGACCTAAATTTGCTTAAGCAAGTTATTATGTGAATATCGTGAACTGACTGACTGATATTATGACTCAACAACACATAGCAACGTACCTGTGCCACAGGCCCCGGGTTAGATCCCCGGCCAGGTCAAACATTGTGTGTGCATGAACATGTCTGTTTGATCTGTCCCTGTGTGTTATAAGCTTATACAAGTATGTATATCAGTCATCTGGTTACCATAGTACAGGCTTCTAGCCTAGTTTGGGACCAGATGACCGTGTGTGGAAGAATTTCTCCCTTATTTATATGGACACTGTCTGTTTGAAAATTTCAATAAAAAAAAACCTAGCCCAAGAGTTATCTTGGATGTAGCAAGCAGAAATTTTGCACATAGTATTCAATTATGGTATGAGAAACGAATTCCCACAATGCCCACGCAAACGATGTCACGGTAATCACGCTAGTAGATAACAATATCGTGCAAAGGTAAGGTATTAGTAATTAAGTTGGCGTAGGTATAATATAGATAAAAAGTTGTACAAAACTAAATTTTCATTTAAATTAATTTCCACTTCAGTTAACACTGTTTGCATATTTAACAGAAACGAAGTGACTATTTGTACGGGTACTGGACGAATAAATTATATTTATTCGTACATTGGATGATTAGCTTAATAATAAATTGAAAATAAAATCACATTAAAATTTAGATTGGAATATACAAATTAGAGATAGAGCCTCTATTTCTGATTTTTATAGATAATGTATGACAACGTAAGTAATAAATACTTTTATTGGATTTAAGTTTTTTGTAAATTATTACTAAGATATATAGACAAAATGAATGCTCATTTAAAAGGCGGCCATGTAATATAATACACAGCAAACAGACTTCTGTAGGTTAGGTTTAAGGTTTTTTTTTTTTTTTTTTTCGTACTCTAATTGATAAAATAAAATTATTCTTCCGACTTCTGTACGAATAATAATAAATTGTTCGTACGGTAACCGTATTAATAGACTCAGCCTGATACTTACAAATTGTGCGTCCCATTACGATGATTAAAACTAAACAGTCAGAATGTTATATTGCATGATGACAATAATGAATATAATAATAAGATGCTACAACATCATAGAAAATGACTTTATTCATATTTAAAAGATTCTTTTGAAATGTTATTGACTACATAAATTATTATGTTACCTATTAAGGATATTTTAAATGACAATGATTTTTATACATATCTGACATATATTATAAAAAAAAAAAAATATCTTTCGGAAGATTTCAGTTTGTTGAATTGTGAAAGATTACTTTCACAATGGAACAAACAAATAAAGAAACAAACAAATTAACATATTATAATCAATAAACAAAAAGGACAAATAATAATATACGTCATTGATTTTTAAAGTTGATAGGAAGGATACTTCACTAGTACATGTTAATAATACTTTAGCAAGTATATCCAGATGGTTCACAGCAAACAATCTGTTATTGAATGCGAAAAAGACTAAATGTTTGAAATTTGCGTTGCCTAACGTCAGAAGTATAGAACCAATCATAGTTCTTGACGGTGAAAGACTCAATATTGACAATGCAACTTTGTTCCTTGGCATAAATATAGACTCTAAACTGCAATGGAGCACTCATATCACCGAGCTCTCAGGGAAACTAAGCACTGCAGCTTACGCGGTTTATAAAATTAGGCAACTAACAGATGTAGCCACGGCGAGATTAGTGTACTTTGCATATTTTCATAGCTTGATGTCTTATGGGATTCTGTTGTGGGGGTCAGCTGCAGATATAGAAACTATATCTGCAGCTACTACAAAAACGTGCGATTCGTGCCATCTATGAGATGCGTCCACGCGAATCCCTGAGGGAATTATTTAAAGAAATAAACATACTGACCCTACCATCCTTATACATTTATGAGAACATCATGTATGTGCGTAAAAATTTACATAAATTAAAATTAAATAGTGACCTTCATAATTTTAATACTAGGAATAAAGACAAAATAGCTGTACCTAGCTTTAGATTATCTAAAACAAATAAAAAGACATTCTTAGGAAATAGTGTACGTTTCTATAATAAAATCCCAAAAGAGATAACTGGGCTCTCAGAGGGTAAATTCAAAGCCTATATAAAGTCTACTTTACTAAAGAAGGCATATTATAAAGTCAACCAGTACGTAGAGGACAAAGATGCCTAGAAACTTCTGCATAGTCGCCTCGCGGCACCTTCAAAGAAAACGAATGTAAGCAAACCAAATATTGTGAAACTATCTGTTGAAAAAATTAAGCCCTACAAGTTTCTTGTGCGTTCTTCTTGTAGAGGTATCTTTCCGAACGCACGGTAGACTCAGTACTGAATCTTCATTGACGTACAAAAGTGTCAGATTATGACCTATTTGAATAAATCTGTTTGAGTTTGAGTTTGAGTTTAAGGAAACATATTTTGGAAGATTTCAGAGTTTCTTCCACACTTTACAACAACAAACTTTATTATTACAATGTCCAAATAGTATCCAAATAGTCCAAATATAACCCTCTAAGACGCTAAGAGGGGATACTAACTGATTACTAATAACTCCGTATGTTTGTCTTAAGTTCACTGTACCTACTCATTGTTTATTGGAATTTTTATTCGCTATTTCACAGTTTGTTCCATATTGAAAGTTGTTCCTGCTTCGGTGGGATAGTAGGGACAAGCTCGACTGCCTATCATGAGATCCTGGGTTCGATCTCCAGGTCACGCAAAATGTTATTGGTTTTTCAATTAGGAATTATCTCAATCACCGCCTGGGGTCGGGAACTGTTCCCGGTAAAAGGCAATGGGCTCGCCCCCTATTACATAAGAGTAATAACTATACTGGTGAAATGTACCTAATATGGGACTGAGTCCTGGGTACACCTCTACCTGACCCTTCGGGAAAAAGGCGTGATTGTATGTTATTTTATGTTTATGAAAGTTGTTCCAAATGAGTATAATAACTCTTTAAGAGGATGTGCTTCTTGCTAACCGATCAACAGTGAAGGTGTATTTTTACGTATTATTTGGTAAGTCCACCAACTTTTTACCCTCCTCACTAACTTTACCCTTAAAATACTCTTCAATTTCCAACAAACTTTTATCCTTCGTTTCCGGCAAGTACAAATACAACAACAACAAGCAAACTGACGAAGACATTGCATAAAACAAAAACGTTCCTTCTAGATTTAATACTTTAAAAAGCAATGGGAATATTCTTAATAATGAACCATGTAAAATGACAAAACAAAACGCGATATATATTACAGTTAGACTCTTGAACTTTGATGGTATTAATTCGCCATATAAAGAGGTAGCTAAAATCAGCGGTCCAGAGCTGATAGACAGCGAAAAGCCAGCTAAGAAAAATATAGATACGTACACATTTTCACTTAAAACGGACACTTTAATCAAATACATATAAATTGACAAAGCAAATAGAAATAAAATAGCACAGCCAGATGTCGTTAGCAGAATAGTGCGTCTCTTTAAAACTTTAGTTAAATAGCAGCCGATGTAAGCGCTAAAAACGGTGACACCATCCAAAATTAACATGCTTCTATAAGCTTTCGCTTCATCCGCAATCATTTTCTTTAAAACATCTATCGCGTAAATAGTTATCACGAATTTACCAGAGAAATGGTATTGACAGATCACCAAAAGACATAACAGCAAAGGAACGTAGCATTCTCTCATTTTTAACGCTTGCAAAGTAGGAATTGGGTCCGTCTGAGAATTAATTAGCTTCTCCAATTCTCGTTCGGCAACTTTACCCGCACCTTTCAACCATCTATGTGATGTTCGGCATTCAACAAATTGTTTCTTACTTGCTAAGTAATAGGGTGATTCCGGCCAAAAAATAACAGTTAATCCGTAGAACGAAATACATAAGCTAGTTAAAGATATGTACCACCAATGCGCGTAAGTCCCTATTGCGTTTGCGACCCAAATGCCCCAGAAAGTTGTAGCGGTTTTAATACAGAGGAAAACGCCTCGATATTGTGGTGATGTATACTCGGATATAACTAGCAGTGTGACTGTTAAGCACGAAGCCAATGGCAGCCCGAAAGTGATTTCAGTTATAAGTAAGTGTAAAGGTGTGCTACTGAAAGTGAATAAAACAAAACTGCCAATGTTGGAAAGAGATACGAAGATGGAGGTCTTCCTTCTGCCAATAGTTCTTGCAAGGTACGTCAGGATGAAGATCCACGGTATGGCCGCGTAACTAAAAGCGCACGCTGAAAAGAGAAAAGAATATATTTTTTAGTTAAAAGCTCCAAAAAGGTCCAATTTCTTGAGGATGTTAATAATAGTGAATCAACGAATGATTGGTTTCAGGGTAAACTATGTTGTGTAGATCCAAAAATCGACATCCCATAAAAATTGACCAATATGGTGATCTGTGTGAATTTTTTTTGAGCATTATCATTTCTTTTAAAAGTTGTTCAATTTGAAAGGTACATGCACCGCCTTAAGTATTACCGCTACTGATTAAAATACATAACAAACTTTGAAATCAAATGTACGAAAATTAAGAATTGCTGTAATTTATAATGATAGTGTTTATTTTTACTAATTAAATAGTCAACCACATATTACATGGGACCAATAACATACTGGCGAAATGTGGGTGTATCTACTATGGGACTGAGTCCTGGGTACACCTCTGCCTACCGCTTTGGGAAAAGGTGTGGTTAATAAATAGTTCTAAAAGCCTTCTGACTGCCTCGGTGGCGTAGAGGGCGCATGCTCGACTGCCAATCAAGAGGTCCCGGGTTCGATCCCCAGGTCAGGCATAGTGTTAATATTGGATTTTTCCATTAGGAATTATCGCAATAACTGCCTGGAGTCTGGAACTGTGCCCGGTAGATGGCAATAGGCTCGCCCCCTATTACATGGGACCAATAACATACTTGCGAAATGTGGGTGTATCTACTATGAGACTGAGTCCTGGGTACACCTCTGCCTACCCCTTCGGGAAAAAGGCGTGAATGTATGTTTATGTATGTATGCTAAAAGCCTTCTAATAGGCTCTAATAGAACACCCCAAAACAGTCAGGAGTTTCAGATCTATATATTAGAAATTGTGTGGTACAGAGAAAACAGACTTACAGAGCCAAGATGCCATGTTGTCAGTCAAAACACCAGTCTCGTTAGCAGTCTTTCTAAGCTGTGGTATGAATACAGTAGGAGCTCCGTATACTACACCAATACCGAAGTATATACACCATCCGCCACTTGCTATTAACATCTGAACACAAGCAAAGTCAATATCACAATCATCAACATTTCTATAATAAAATCCCATAAGAGATAACTGGGCTCTCAGAGGGTAAATTCAAAACCTGTACAAAATCGAATTTGTAAGGAAAGGCTTATTATAGTATTAACCAATACATAGAGGACAAAGATGCCTGGAAACTTCTGTATAGCCACCAACCGGCACCTTACAAGTCAACAAATGTAACCAAACCAATTATTGTAAAACTCGCAGTTGAAAAAATTAAACCTCACAAGTTTCTAGTGCGTTCTTCTTGTAGAGGTATATTTCCGAACGCGCGGTAGATTCTTAACATAGTTTGATATTACTGATATTATTGATTGACGTTTAAAAATGTCTTTTTATGACTTATTTAAGCAAAGTTTAAGTTTGAGCTTGAAAAGAGACTGAAAAAACAACAGCTACCTACTTACTATTTACCACTAAATACACTATGCCATAGAACACTTCGAAAATCTACAGGTTGACATGTCAGCCTATAGAAAATCCTAGTGCTATATCTATTAACAGATGGCAGTGTACCAAAGATGCTGGCGGCATTGCCACGTTGAATAGCAATGCTTATACGCTAGGCCAGAAAAACGACAGCATTTTGATCATGCGTCGCCTCGACCAAGCGCTCAGATAACATCATCTCTGAAGTAGGAAGTCCCCTGGACATAAACCTCGTCTATAGATTTCCATCCAGTCCAGTTGTAAGCGCTTGCGTCCTGCGTGTTCCAGCTGTCCTTATTAGAGTGTCTGTCTGCCGTGTGGGTGGATGGCCGTCTTACACTGCGCTTGTCAGTCCGTGGTTTCTATTCTACATTACGTTCGTGGTAAACATGTCCCATCTTCTCAGTAATATTATAAATATACGACAGTTTTGATGGATAGATGTGGGTGTGTTTGTAACTGCGTCACGCTTAAACTACTGAATCGATTTGACTGAAATTTAGATTTTTAGAAAAACCTTGGAATAAAACCTAATTTACTTTTTAGGACATTTTCTAGTTAAACATTATTATTATTTATTATTTTAATTTAACTGATTAAGTTTCCAATGAAAGGTTTAATATAAAGTATAATGAACGAACTTACCTGTCTCAAGAAATAAATCCATTTAAACTCATCCTTTTCATTTAGATTTTCACTGTCGTTCATTATATAAAATTCCTTTTTGGAGAAAAAAAATGATAAAAGATTTTATATTATTATATAATATAACTTTTAGTACCTTTTAACAATAAAGTACTTGTGTTCTTTGTGAAGTTATTGTTGAAATACAAATAAAAATATGTGAAACTTGTTAATTTTTAACAATGTTTTATGTACGTAAGTAAGTACGACCTAAATTTGCGTAAGCAATTATGTGAATAAAAATTATGTTAATATCGTGAACATTCAAATTTTGTAACTATATCTTCTATATATGTAAGTCCTACCACATAGCAACGTACTGGCGACCCCTTTATGTGGCACTGTGGCAGCCTCGTTGGCTCAGGTGGTAGTAGCTCTGGGGTGCGTGCAGGAAACCTCCCCGTGGTGCACCCTGGGCAAAGGCGTCTGGCAACAGACGTCCGTCTGTTCGTCTGTTGCCAGACGCCGGCCGATATCCTGCTACATGGGCTGTGGTGGGCTCTTCAGTGAGTAGACCGCCACGACCGGGAGGAGGGCCTCCGCGTGTCCCCATGAAGTTAGCATGGGGCACAGCGGACGGCGCGGGCAGGCTCAATTGAGCCCCGCCGAGAGATGGATTCTCTACTTTCCCCTGTGCAGATCCACCCCTGCACGGGGGCAACTAGAGAATCCCTGCGCTTGTTGCTCGAGGTGGTGGGCCAGTCGGGTCTTTCGCGTCCTCCCGCACGTCTATGACAGCGTTCGGGAGGGCGGGAAACACCCCTTCAGGTCCTTATGTTGAAGAGGGTTCTCGGCTTTCCCCTGTGCAGAAGTCGACCTCTGCACTGGGGCAACCAGAGCGCTGCCCCTACCCCCCTGCGCTGATTGCGCGTGGTGGTTGCCGGAAAAATGTCTTCCGTGTCCTCTCGCAGGGATTGAACGCTCGTTTGAGAGGGCACGGAACACCATTCCGGATTGGAGGACGATTCTCTGCTCGTCTTGGTGCAGAACTCCTCCTGTGCGGTGGCGACCGGAGAATCAAAATCCAGGGGCCCAGGCGACGGATGCGCGGGGGTACCGCCGTTGCCTAAGGGCCCGCGAGGTGGCGCGCGCGTGTTTCCGCGCGCCTCTTGGGAGGGTTGGGGTGAAGCTTCACCCCACCGTGGCGGGGTCCTCCTCGGAGGACCAAACGCCGTTGAGGCTGCGGATGAGAGCTTCGGTATGCCCGCAGGACCGACACATGGTGTCGCTAAGGGACACCTCGGGGTTTTTTAGTGGGTATACCGTAAGGCCCCGTGTGCCGTCCGGGAGCCCCACATAACCACCCGTCGCTCCCCCGGGCGCGGCTGGTATGCATCAAGCATTTTCCCCCGAGGAAAAAAAAAATGGTGGCAGTAGCTCTGCTTTCTGTGCCGCAGGCCCCGGGTTCGATCCCCGGCCAGGTCAATCATTTGTGTACATGAACATAATGTCTGTTTGTGGTCTGGGTGTTATAAGCGTATAATGTACATCAGTCATCTGGTTAATTTGGGACCAGATGACCGTGTGTGGAAGAAGTTGTCCCTTATTTATATAGACACTGTCTGTTTGAAAATTTCAATAAAATAAAATAAATAATAGCCCAAGAGTTATCATGGATCTAGAAAGCAGAAATTTTGCTCATAGGTTTAAATTATGGTATAAGAAACGAATTCCCACAATGCCCACGCAAACAATGTCACGGTAATCAAGCTAGTAGATAACAATATCGTGCAAAGGTAAGGTATTAGTAATTCAGTGTACGAGTATTAGTAATTAAGTTGGCGTAGGTATAATTTAGATAAAAAGTTGTACAAAACTAAATTATCATATAAATTAATTTCCACTTCAGTTAACAATGTTTGCATATTTAACAGAAAAGGGAACATCACAGCAGTATAAGTATAACACAATCCTATGGAATATATTATACTAAATCGATTTAGATTTAAGTAAGTATCAGAGTTTGAACCTTTTAACTCTAATTATGCTACCATTACCTTGCCTGTAGGTACATCTATATCTTTATATATATAAAAATCTTGTGTCACGATGTATGTTGCCAATAAACTCCAAAACTACTGAACCGATCAAATTTCACATGTTCCCGTATTTTGGTCTAACTTACTGGATAGGGTAGTTATTATCTCAATTATTCGCTTATGTTGTGAATGTAAACGAATAAAATGTATCAAATTGTTTTTTAGCAAGTGTTTATTTACTGTTTAGTTTTATGAAGTTCTCATAGATGGTGTACGTTGATTCATCGATAAAATTCTTCAATATTGTTTGACATCTAGGTTGCAAATACAGCCAATAGATGGCGCTGTTTCTTAGAATATATATTCTAGAAATAAAATATGTCGGTACGAAGTTCGCCGGGTCAGCTAGTGAAATTTGTATGTTTATAAACAATAACCCTACCTTGTATATAAAGCATTGTGATGTAAATAAGAGAAGCTATTGTAATACTTACAAATTATGCGTCCCATTACGAAGATTAAAACTAAACAGTCAAAATATTGCATGATGACAATAATCAATATATTATTATAATATATGATTCTACAACCACGTAGAAAATGACTTTTATCATATTTAAAAGATTCTTTTGAAATGTTATTGACATACCTATATTATTATGTTATTAAGGATATTTTGAATGACAATGATATTAAATGATTTTATAACATTTCTGACATATAGAAAAAAATATAAATATCTTTCGGATGATTGCAGAGTTTGTTCAATTGAGTATTTGAATTTTATTTTCTTTTGGCATAAATGGAAAGATCATATATAATATTCGTACCAAAACTATTTTTAGTTTTCTTTTATTCGCTATAATTACAAAGTTATATCAAATTAAAAAATCATTTTTAATCCAGTACCGAAAACACGCCGATAGTACCCGAACGAGCTCGTGACCTGTAGTGACGTCAAAATGTTATAAAGCACCATACATAACAATAACATAATGACGTCACAATCATGGCGACCACTCGTAGTGCGTTCGTGAACAAGTGACTCCTATTGGAATTGTATCAATTTTGAATTGGTTGTAATTAATAAAAAATGTTTTTCAAAGTGAGTTTTGAATCGGATAATATATAATTTTCATTAAACTTACAAAATAACTTGATAAATACGACATTTTTTTTTCAAATACTCAATTGTGAAAGATTACTTTCACAATGGAACAAACAAATTAACATATATAATCAATGACAAAATAGACAAATAAAGAAACATCATTTGGGAGATTTCAGAGTTTGTTCCACACTTTTATACAACAATAAACTAATATTGAAGAGATGCGCGATCTCGGTATCATGCTAGATATGAAGCTTCGATTCAACGTCCACATAGACTATGTAGCTTCTAAGTGGTTCAAGTGCCTCGGTTTTGTACTCCGAAACTACAAAGACTTTAAGTTGCCCTATACCAAGATAACTTTATTCAACTCACTTGTCCGTAGTAATCTGGAGTACTGCAGTGTAGTCTGGAACCCGTTCTATGATGTCCACAAAAACAGACTTGAGCGCATACAAAAGAGGTTTTTGTGGCACTTGACCTACTCTTGTAACATGGGCAAACAACTGTTGAGTTACGAAGACAGACTAGAGTATTTCAAGATGTCATCTCTTGCGCATCGTAGATATACGCTGGATAGCATTTTCCTCTACAAGATTGTGAATGGAATCATGGCTACACCTGATTTACTCTCAGAGCTGTATTTCTCTGCGCCAAGAGTACTGCCCAGGGTCTCAAGGTTCAATTTGTTCAACGTCCCTTTCTCTAATTCTAATCTCGGTCATAATGCTCCCGTGGCCAGGCTTGTCCGAAATTTCAATAATATTTAAAAAAATACAGACATTGACATTTTCTCTAACAACGTGCATGAATTTAGACGTCGAGTCTCCAAATTATAATTATTGTAATAATTACCTATTGTCATGTTATTATATATATATTTTTTTATTTTAATTTAATCATCTATAATGTTCTAAATTTTAAATTTTGAAAATTACTTTAACATTTCTGATATTTTTTATAACTAATAATTATTAATGTTGTTCAATCATTTTTGTTTTATGCATGCTGTCTTCATCCATAAATATTATGACATTTAGAATTAAGATATATAATGTAACCAAACAATAATAACTGATGTACATGATGTGGATGATCTAAATAAATAAATAAATAAATATTACAATGTCCAAATAGTACAATAACCCTCTAAAACGCTAAGAGGGGATACTAACTGATTACCAATGACTCTGTATGTTTTGTCTTAAGTTTTCTTAAGTCTTAAGTCTTGAGGGCGTTGGTGTTTGGAAAACACAGTTTTCCAAACTCTCGCAGACATCATCGTTATAAACCAATTTTGTTTAAGTTCCAATAAAGATAATTTGAATTTGAATTTGTCTTAAGTTTAATGTACTCATTGTTTATTGGAATTTTTTTTTCGCGATGTCACAGTTTGTTCCATAGTGACAGTTGTTCCTGATTCGGTGGGATAGAGGGTACAAGCTCGACTGCCTATCATGAGATCCCGGGTTCGATCTCCAGGTCACGCAAAATGTTATTGGTTTTTCAATTAGGAATTATCTCAATCACCGCCTGGGGTCGGGAACTGTTCCCGGTAAAAGGCAATGGGCACGCCCCCTATTACATGAGGCTAATAACTGTTAGGTTAGTAATACTGGTGAAATGTTCCTAATATGGGACTGAGTCCTGGGTACACCTCTACCTGACCCTTCGGGAAAAAGGCGTGATTGTATGTTATGTTTATGAAAGTTGTTCCAAATGAGTACAATAACTCTTTAAGCGGATGTGCTTCTTGCTAACCGATCAACAGTGCAGGTGTATTTTTACGTATTATTTGGCAAGTCCACTAACTTTTTACTCTCCTCACTAACTTTACCCTTAAAATACTCCTCAATTTCCAACAAACTTTTATCCTTCGTTTCCGGCAAGTACAAATACAACAATAACAAGCAAACTGACAAGGATATTGAATAAAACAAAAACGTTCCTTCTAGATTTAAAACTTTAAACAGCAATGGAAATATTCTTAATAATGAACCATGTAAAATGACAAAACAAAACGCGATACATATTACAGTTAGACTTTTGAACTTTGATGGTATTAATTCGCCATATAAAGAGGTAGTTAAAATCAGCGGTCCAGAGCTGATAGACAGCGAAAAGCCAGCTAAGAAAAATATAGATACGTACACATTTTCACTTAAAACGGACAGTTTTATCAAATACATATAAATTGACAGAGCAAATAGAAATAAAATAGCACAGCCAGATGTCGTTAGCAGAATTGTGCGTCTCTTTAAAACTTTAGTTAAATAGCAGCCGATGTAAGCGCTAAAAACGGTGACACCATCCAAAATTAACATGCTTCTGTAAGCCTTCGCTTCATCCGAAATAATTTTCTTTAAAATATCTATCGCGTAAATAGTTATCACGAATTTACCAGAGAAATGGTATTGACAGATCACCAAAAGACATAACAGCAAAGGAACGTAGCATTCTGTCATTTTTAACGCTTGCAAAATAGGAATTGGGTCCGTCTGAGAATTTATTAGCTTCTCCAATTCTCGTTCGGCAACTTTACCCGCACCTTTCAACCATCTATGTGATTTTCGGCATTCAACAAATTGTTTCTTACTTGCTAAGTAATAAGGTGATTCCGGCCAAAAAATAACAGTTAATCCGTAGAACGAAATACATAAGCTAGTTAAAGATATGTACCACCAATGCGCGTAAGTCCCTATTGCGTTTGCGACCCAAATGCCCCAGAAAGTTGTAGCCGTTTTAATACAGAGGAAAACGCCTCGATATTGTGGTGATGTATACTCGGATATAACTAGCAGTGTGACTGTCAAGCACGAAGCCAATGGCAGCCCGAAAGTGATTTCAGTTATAAGTAAGTGTAATGGTGTGCTACTGAAAGTGAAAAAGACAAAACTGCCAATGTTGGAAAGAGATACGAAGATGGAGGTCTTCCTTCTGCCAATAGTTCTTGCAAGGTACGTCAGGATGAAGATCCACGGTATGGCCGCGTAACTGAACGAGCATGCTGAAAAAGAGAAAGAAATTTCCTATATCCTTCCATAAATTATGTATAAATATAATATTAATTACATAAATTATATATACTATGTATATTGGTAAATATTTGCACGACAATTTGGTTGAGTACAGTGGTCTTTATACAATAAGCAAGAACATTCTATACCTGTATGCAAATAAAGTACCTAATCATTTCATTTCATCATTTCATTTCATTTCCGTTAAACATTTACTAAATAAAAATCATATTTTGTTAATTTAAAAAAATAGGTTCAAACTTTTTGGTTTTTTGGATGTAGGTAAAGGCTCTTTCTCGCGACAACTTGACAAGACATCCAGTTTTTTGCTGGTTGTAGCTAAGTGAAGTTTATAATACGGAATATTGTTTAATGCTCTTAAAAACTGAAACTGCAATTTGCAGAAATATTAAAATAGTATTCTAAGATACAAGATTCACAAAAAAGTGTAGTTATAACATAACATACATTCACGCCTTTTTCCCGAAGGGGTAGGCAGAGGTGTACCCAGGACTCAGTCCCATAGTAGATACACCCACATTTCGCCAGTATGTTATTGGTCCCATGTAATAGGGGCGAGCCTATTGCCATCTACCGGGCACAGTTCCAGACTCCAGGCAGTTATTGAGATAATTCCTATTGGAAAAATCCAATAATTAAGAAGTCGAGCATGCGCCCTCTACGCCTTAGTTATATACTCGTATATGTTATGTTGTAGATGCACAATGCACATATTTATGTATGAATGTATACATACTACTACTACACACATACTATTTTTGATAGATTTCGCGTTCCGAACACTCACTCAGCTCGACTAAAGTATACTGCAATCCGTACACCTTACTTTAGTGTAGTTATATGTATTATCTATGGTGTAGTTTCGACGTCCATGCAGTGTGAACACGTACGGAGCTGTGCTAATATTACGGGAAAACAAACAGATTTTTTAAGCTATTGCATAGCTTCTATCGCGGGCCTTGAGCGTGGAGACCGAACCCAGGCATTCCGTAACGAAAATAACCTAACACCCCCCACTCCGACCGGCACATTACCTTGTTTTCTTATCTGTTACCACGCTCAAAAAGTGTAACTTGAATTAATATCAAAGAAAAAAAAAACAAAGGAAAAAAAATACTGCATAAATAATTATAATTGCATAAGTTGATAAAAAATGCTATGCTATAGCTATAGAAAGCTATTAAGCGGCAGTCCCCGAGTGCCACACGTCTTTTTTTTGTTTCAGTATTTATGGCAAGACTAGTTATAATATTTTTAATGAGTTAAAGGAAGTACCAAATGTATCATCTTGACAAAAATGTTATTATGTGTAAAAGTTGTATTTGTTTTCTGGCCACCTACCCCTCCTCCAAGGGTTTAATAGATTTAATTTAATGAGTAAGGTTTTGTATATAAAATGTAAATAGTGTAGGTAGTGACTTTTGTAAATAGAGTTTTGTGTTTAATTTTAATGTTTCTTTGAATAAATCTATACTCCTGTACAGTAAATAGATTAGAACCGCATGTCAAGCTAATACCAACTAATACCAATATAAATTATGTAATTAATGTCCTATCGCACATACATATTGTAGGGTTGATGTTATTTTGTGACGCGCATGCTACGGATTCTGTGAACGTTTTGGTGTTTATTATGTTATATAACGACTTAACTCACGTTTAAAGTCGAAATCGCTCGACCTAGGTTTCGGACAACTCCGGTGTCCTGCATCAGGAGCTCACGCGTGTGCGGGATCGCAACTCGCGACGGACTGCCGGCCCGCGGCCCGCGCGCGCGCCTCCGCCCGCATCGCTCGCTGCGATCGCGGTGGCGGGGCCTCGGTCGTGTCGTCACTCGAGTCACTACTATTGTTTGCTGTATAAGGCTGTAGGCACACTGCGCTTGTTGTATCCGATTCGCGGTCCCATGTTATGCACTGGTGGTTGCTGGATGTTTTCAGGACTGGTGCCCATGCCGACGATATGGCCCACCCTCGATCTCGGTTGAAATTGGGATTCCGGCTAATTTCGATAGCTTCCTTAAACTTCCGTGGCACAAAAAACTTATCCTTTGCCAACACAGAAACCTTATCGAAACGTAGATAGTGCCTGGAATCTGAGATGTGCGCATGTTCCGCTACCGCCTAACCTAGGTCGAGCGATTTCGACTTTAAACGTGAGTTAAGTCGTTATATAACATAATAAATATGAATACCACTCACGGTAGTTTTCAAAATCGTAACGTTTTGGTGGTTTTATGGAAAGTATTAATGGCAACGTGTGATTTCACGGAGATCTATGGCGTGTGCGAGGACGCGATGGCAACACAGGGAGGTGGATGCCAGCGCGACAGAGGATTGTAGAGCGAGATTGAAGATGGTGGGCTTGGAATAAATCATGTAATATATGCTGAAGTGTTCGAGTATTATTTAATGGAAAAGGCATGCCTACAATATTTAGTTCGACATGCAGGAAGATTGAATGTTTGAAATTATTGATATATTATTTCTATGCAGTAGTAAGTCAGGGTTATCAATTTTACCTTTAAGAAACTGCAAAGACATAGCTCCTTCAAGCAACTTCAGCTCCTAGTTTCGGTGATTGACAACAGTTCAGTAGCTGCAATCGACAACTGAATCAGTTTCAAATTATCATAACTTTAGCAGCAGTCGATTTTTGACTACAAATAACTATATTTGGCAATCGCTAATCGCAACGAGTCGATAGATCGCAGAAGTTTATAGGGAATTGAGGCAATTGTAAATCTGGTGATTTTATTTGTTCCATCTGGCAACTTTTACCGAAAACTTTTAATATGGGAAGTCGAATTGAGCGGGTGATTTAATTTTTCCGCGATTTAATAATTGAAAATGTTTGTGTAAATATCTACTATTCCTGTGTAAATATATTACTAATTTGTTACTGATTTTGTAAATAAACCATGAGTGTGGCGAGTGACGGGGGGGACCCCGTCGAATACACCAAGAAGAGGAAGCTTGATGTCTAAAGTTTAACACTCAGCAAAAGTCTGCAGAGGAGAACAGATGTGCTCATCATGTGCAGGTCGGCACTCTTATAAAGAATGTGATGTGGAAGAAGTAATATGCATCAACTGTAGTGGTAATCATCTAGCAATCTCAAGAGATTGTCCTATTAAACAGAAGAAGATAGAGGAGAAAAGAACATAGCACCTGAACTGTTCGTATGCCACTGTTATTTCTACTGCTTGTTTAAAAGTAATTCGCGAAGACTGTGGAAAGAATACTGGAACACCACCACTATGTACAAAGGAGAGTGGTATGCAGACATACAGCGAGACTTACCAATATCACCATGCACAGAACTCGATAAGTGTTCCCCGCCAAGTGAAAGATCTACTTGCAAATTCTATTTATTTCATTCCTATTTTTAAGTTTATTATAAATAGCATAGAAAAATTATAGTATAGTAAACCTTATTTTTAATATTTCGACTGAAGGACATGTATCCATGGTCATGCAATAAATTAAAAAAAAAAAAAACTTTTAATATGTTTATAATTTTATAGGTAGGTACTTTATAAGTTGATGGTTTCTTCAACTAAAGTTGCTCTGTATGCAGAGTCGCCTAAGTCGTGAACATTAACATACTCGTAATTAGTTATTACACCAACATAACGTACCTTATCGTTATTATGTGTTCACGACATGTTTAAAAATAAATATCTAAATTGAGTTGTATTTAAATAATCGCAATTCATAGGTGCAATCTAAAATAGGTGAAAAATAATTTGCAGGTTTACTTTTTTTTTACTATATATTGCTATTAATAAAATTGCAAAAAGCATCAACCCTTTTTTTGTGCAGTTTTTTTAGACCTATCTACTCTTTATCCAAATCAAATACGAACTGATAAATAATACATTAAATTCCCAATCCTGACTCCAAAATGGTAGATTTTTTGTGGGATAGAGTAGGGAGATGATGAGTAGTAGATTATTGCGCGTGGCCGATTGTGTGGAGTGACGGGGTTCTTAGCGTTGTGTGAGCTGAATTGAACTTTATTGCGTCGTAGCTAAAGTCGCTATTTATATACATGAATTT
Organism: Hemistola chrysoprasaria; assembly: GCA_947063395.1. Taxonomy (NCBI): domain Eukaryota; kingdom Metazoa; phylum Arthropoda; class Insecta; order Lepidoptera; family Geometridae; genus Hemistola; species Hemistola chrysoprasaria. The sequence goes on along the minus strand of OX346738.1, from coordinate 4,198,657 downwards.
GAGGAGATTCCCTTCTGGAATTCTGTGCAATTCCTTGTGAAACCACAGGTGAAACTTACAAAGCCATGAAGCCATGTCGTCTGATAGAATCCCCGTTACATTTTGAGTTTTCCTCAGCTGGGCTATGCATACAGTGGGTGTCCCAAATATTATGCCAATACAGAAGAATATGCACCAAGCACCACTCGCAACAAACACCTAGAACAACGGGAACATAATATTATGTGTATATGTCGAAGCCATTTGGTTAAAATAGCCAGTTAATAAAGACGTCTAGGCTGTTCATTAAGAGCGTACTCGTACGCGGCCTTCTAGAAATTTGACACAATCCTATGAAAAATTTACCAAATCGATGTTTTGTATTCCCCTGTTTCCTCCGAATATAATAAACCCATTCTATAAATTTATATCCTGATATTTTTATAGTGAAGTAACCTATGTCCCTGTCGTATTAAGGTTTCTTATAAATCCTTGGTTTATTCATAGTGAACTTCCAAAAATCGCAGTTCTACTCGCGTGATTGTTTGTTCACTACAAAAAAATTAAGAGTTTATAAACAAAAATAAAATGAAAGGGACATACTTTACTTCAACTTTAAAATATCAGCCTATAAATATATTAAATAGGTTTACTGTGTTCGGAGGAAACAGGGGAACACAAAACATCGATTTATAAAATTTTCCATAGGAATGTGTCAAACTGCTAAGGTCCTGTATCCTGTTAAGCGCGCGCCGTGCACCCAATCAAATGGCTGAAGAACAACTAGCCAAGTCACTGATCAAAACGCATAACCAGACGGCGGAATGTCGTGTAGACATTTACTTAAATTCGATATTGATAATTTTTTTTTATTAGGACAAAGTGCCTTTATTGAAAAAAGACTAAACAATAGAGCTACCTACTTACTATCTATCATAACTAAATACATTTCGAAAATCATCAGACCGACCAGCCTATAGAAAATCCAAGTGCTCTAAACTACTGTCAGATGGCAGCGTACCCAAGATACTGGCGGCATTACCACGTTGAATAGCAATGCTTATACGTTGGGCCAGATAAACGAATTATTTATCAATTAAAAAGGTTGGATCTCGAGTATAGAAACAAAACCGACACAGAGCATTCCGACCCCACGTGGTTCTGGCTCCCACACTTTATAAAAACACTATAGGGTGTTAGCCACAAGACCACGTAGAGTCGGGGTGCTCTGTGTCGGTTTTGAACTTATACCTATCTTCTATACATAATGAAATATTATCCCAATTATAGAGAAGGAGATGGAATATTTTTCCACTCAATTGTTTGTTGGCTCTTGATCTGGCTTTATTTTTTTCCTTCAGGAGAAGGAAAAAATAAAGCCAGATATAAACAGGAGTTTATTTCCTCTTTATTGAAAACAGTATAATAAATTAAAAACAATTTCCATAAATATGAAAAAGAGCCATACGATTTTCATTATTTATTTATTTAAATTTTAAAACAGAAAGTGTCCATATAATATTGATAAAAACATCTTAAAATCTATTTAAGTGAATAAAAATATTTTAATTATAATAAGTATATTTAATAATATTTAAAGGCCAGATCAAGAGCCAAAAATAAATAATTGAGAGGAAATATAAAGAGTGAATATTTGGGATATTTCATTATGTATCGAAGATAACCCCTTAATATATAAGTACTTTGTTTTCCTCTCTACTATTGGTTTTTGTAGTGGTCTCAAGATAATCGAATAGAGTGACAAAACCGACACAGAGTACCCCGACTCCACGTGGTCTTGTGGCTAACATCCTATAGTGTTTTAATTAAATATAATAAAAAAAAAAAATCTCTTTGTATATTTGGTAAATTTCATTATGTATGGGACAACAACCCCTTTCAAAGATATAATAAGTAGATACCTGTCTCAAAAAATAAATCCAACGAAAGTCGTCCCTCTCCAAATTACTCCGATTTGTCATTTTGCACATCTATTTTTAAACACGTTTTCTTAACTACTTAACATTTTATCTATTTATTTTATTCTTTTCTACAATATATTATTATATGAAAAGAGCGCGATTGTATAAGCCTCCTTTCAGACGAACGTCGGCGCAGCGCTCACGTGGCGGCGAAATTTGTATGAAAAATGACTTAAATACATACGGACCGCATTTTGGCGTCAGCGTATGCAAAACAACGAACGCTAACGTCACTTCGCTCGTCTGAAAGCAGGCTTATTGTTTTATGTTTAGCGAGATACTAAAAAATCGATCACATTAGATAAGTAAACCCAATTAATTTTTAAATTAGTTTCCGCTTCGCTTCACAATTCAACTCACTACTTTAAAATATGTCTGAATAATATTGTATCTACTTATACACTAAACTGCCAATTTATATTTAAACTAGCGGCCCGCCCCGGCTTCACACGGGTAGCAGAAGTAGGTATAGTGAAAGTTTTAACAGGAGTAAATTCGTGATACATTGTATTTTTATAGATATAACCCTAATGGTTTACGCAGCGCACGCAAATTAATGACTATTTCTGTTACAGTGACATAATCTTAACAGATGTATAAATTTTCCGCGGGCTATTTTGATAATATATAAGTACCTATATACTACTACAAACCCCTAGTACATTACATCTACCACCAATAGTTTTCATACCGCATAAAAATAATGACTTCTTCGATAATTGTGACTAAACCAAAACAGACGAATATAATGTCCGTGGACTATTTTGTAGATATTGATAAGAACTACAAACCCCTAGTACACTACTTTAATCTACCACTAATAGTTTTCCCAGCGCATGAAAGTTAATGACTGCTTCGATTATTGTGACTAAACCAAAATAGATGAACATAATGTCCGTGAACTATTTTGCAGATTTTGATAAGTACTACAAACCCCAAAATAGATGAATATAATGTCCGTTCACTATTTTGTAGTACATATTGGTAAGTACTACAAACCCCTAGTACATTACTTTATTCTACCTCCAATACTTTTCACAGCGCATGCTTATAATGTCTGTTTCATTATTGTGACTAAACCAAAATAGATGGAAATAATGTCCGTACACTATTTTGTAGATATTGGTAAATACTACAAACCCCTAGTACATTACATTAATCTACCACCAATAGTTTTCACACTACATGAAAAATAATGTCTGTTTTAATTATTGTGACTAAACCAAAAGAGATGGATATAATATATTATGTAGACTGTTTTGTAGATATTGATAAGTACTACAAACCCCTAGTACATTACTTTAATCTACCACCAATCGTTTTCACACCGCATGAAAAATAATGATTGCTTCGATTGTTGTGACTAAACCAAAATAGATGGATATAAATGTCCGTTTATTATTTTGTAGATATTAGTAAATACTACAAAACCCTAGTACATTACTTTATTCTACCACCAATAGTTTTCCCGGCGAATGAAAGTTAATGACTGTTTCGATTATTGTGACTAAACCAAAATAGATGAACATAATGTCCATGAACTATTTTGCAGATATTGGTAAATACTACAAACCCCTAGTACATTACATTAATCTACCACCAATAGTTTTCACACTACAGGAAAAATAATGTCTGTTTTAATTATTGTGACTAAACCTAAAAAGATGGATATAATATATGTAGACTGTTTTGTAGATATTGATAAGTACTACAATCCCCTAGTACATTACTTTAATCTACCACCAATAGTTTTCACACCGCATGAAAAATAATGATTGCTTCGATTGTTGTGACTAAACCAAAATAGATGGATATAATGTCCGTGGACTATTTTATAGATATTGATAAGAACTACAAACCCCTAGTACATTACTTTAATCTACCACCAATAGTTTTCACACTGCATGAAAATTAATTATTGCTTCGATTATTATGACTAAACCAAAAAATATGGATATAATATATGTAGACTGTTTTGTAGATATTGATAAGTACTACAAACCCCTAGTACATTACTTTAATCTACCACCAATAGTTTTCACACGGCATGACAAATAATGACTGCTTCGATTATTGTGACTAAACCAAAATAGATGAATTTAATGTCCGTTCACTATTTTGTACATTTTAGGAAGTACTACAAACTCCTAGTACATTACTTTATTCTACCTCCAATACTTTTTAAAGCGCATTCATATAATGTCTGTTTCGATTATTGTGACTAAACCAAAATAGATGGATAAAATATCCGTGGACTATTTTGTAGATATCAAGTAAGTACTACAAACCCCTAGTACATTATTTTATTCTACCATCAATAGATTTCACAGCGCACGCAAATTATTGAATATATGTGACACCTTGGTTCACAATATTGCAGTTTTCTTACGGATCCCTAATATTTTTCAAAATCTCATATAGCCTATGTCACTTACACTGAATTAAGCTATCCATAAGTAAAAGAATTTTTAAAATCGGTCCAGTATTTTCGGAGCCTATTCGTTACAAACAAAAAAAAACAAAAAAACAAAGATTCTCTCTTTATAATAGGTACTAGTAAAGATAAAGATATGATATGTTAATTGTATTTGCTTTAGACGAAACATTATGTACTCAAGTGCTATGCAGTTTTCGAGGTTAAACAGGACATGAATTTAACCCGCATTACGATATCTATACTTCTTTGCGAGTCCAGATGGCTACCTATAACATTAAATTAGAATGTTTTGGTCAAGTAGGTATAAGGTACATATTTTTTACATAATTTTATCAGTTAGGTACTATCTCCCTGCTACGCATTTTTGTGTATGTATGTATATATTTGAATTATTATGTATGTAGTTTAATTATTATAATTTTGTGTAGTGTATATATGTATAGTAAAATGTTTTATATGTATACGACCGACCAAATGTGAACTACTTTACTCTCCTCTCCTTGCTCGGTTGTCTGGAAGAGATCGCTTTTAGCGATAAGACCGCCAATTGTTACACTAGACATATTCCTATTGTTACATTTTAGTTTTAAGTTTTTTTAAATGTGGTGTAATAATACAAAAATTATTTATCCATCTAACTGCGGTCTTGCCGTTCCTATGCGGATGAAACCGCGGCGCCTATAGCTAGTATATAAATAAATCATAAACCTATGGATTCTAACCCAAAAACCTGTCTTTTGTTTCAGCCGGTGTGCAGTATCAAGGTTTTGGTTAACCCACGCTCGGTCGACCTTCCCTTGCTTGGACGAACCTCAATTCAGAGCCAGTTTCAAATTAACTATAGTTCGGGACAGGTACATATCATGCTTATAAAGGCTGGGTTTTTAATATCACTGCTTTAAGTTTTTTTTAAATATAAAATAGGCTTACGTTTGACCTCAATCTCGCTTGATGGAAGGCGAAGATGAGGCCTAAGATGGTACACGTTTGCCTAGAAGGTGTCTGTTCACTTTGGCCTTAAAGATGTCCAGATTATTGCGTCGACCAATAATACATATTTTTTCTGACAAATAGTTAATATTCGACAAAATTAGTTTTTCATCCCTAGTTAACTATTTTTTCCACACCAACGAACAAAAAACCGACCCTTAAGCGAGCTTTCAGACGAACGTCGGCGTAACGTCAACGTCAACGCGACGCTAATGCGGTGTTGTGGTCTGGCGCTAATTTGTATGAAAAAGAACAATAGAATACACACATCGGCTTCGTTCGTCTGAAAGCTCGCTAACTCATCATCTTCCTGTCCTTATCCCACACTAGGTATGGTCGGCACAGCTCGTCCTCTCCCGCCTCCAGTCTATCATCCGTCATCTCTGCACTTATACTCCTTTTTTCACGCATATCCTCATTGACACAGTTCCTCCAAGTTTTTTTAGGACGCCAAATAAATTTTTTCACAAATAATGGTCTAATCGCTTGATATACAATTTGAAATGAGGAGAAAACGGGCGGGATTTAAATTGTTTACTTGTTAAAAATACTTAAAACTTGTTTCTGAAACTTTGGGCGTATTCATAAAACAAAACCTAATGCAAATAATATTGATTTGTGTAAAAAGTGTTCCTAACACTTTTTTATTATGATTGATCAAAGAAACTATCATTCGAGACAGATTACTACTGTTAAAATGGTTTTGAATCAGTGGAAATAAGATATTTTGCATGTTGGCCATCCTAGGAACTGGGCTTTATTCGGGCCAGTTACCTTACATTAATGACTCATTGTTTCTAGGTTCCACGTCTCGCTGACGAATATGCCCATTGTCGCGACAGAGGAAGCTGGCTTCTATCTCGGACATAGATTGGTCAGTATTTTGTTTAACAGGTTTAAGCGAGCTCTCAGACAAACGTCTGAGAGCTTTCAGACGAACGTCGGCGTAACGTCAACGTCAACGCGTCGCTAACACGGTGTTGTGGTCGGGCGTTAATATGTATGAAAAAGAATACACATTGGCCTCGCTCGTCTGAAAGCTCGCTAAATATTACGACTTCCCATACAGAATGGATCAGCTGATTGGCGAATTGGAGTCGAGATTTTTTTTGGCGAATTACGCAATTCTCTCTTTTACAAGTTATTTAGGTTGACGAGTGGATGCACCCCCATAATGTAATGTAGCGTCCGTGATCCAGCGGGAATATGACCGGCTTTAAATCCGGAGGCCCTGTATCGAATCTCACCATGTGGAATTTCCACCTGCGCGCTACCGTGTTTCGTATGTCACGTTAAACTGTAGTTGTCCGTGTAGTTCCGTATAAGATCTGTAGGGGGCAGTCGTTAGCTCATGTCGGAGCCGCGGAGGAATCTAGTCGACCTGAAACTGTGACAATATGGGTTGTCCACATAACACATATTAATTGACTCGAGCATTTAAATTGGGGTAAACCGTTAGAGTATAAATTCAAATTATTATTGTTATTTATAAGTATTACTACACCTTTTCACACGTTACATTCATTACATGTTATATACATAGATTTGTTATCCATCTACCCTTCAGCTTCAAGACGAGTTCGCCACATCGCCTCCCATGTCCCCTCATATGATGTCGATGGCAGTGTGTCGGCTACAACGCCGTGCGGCGCCAACACACGCAGAAAAAAACAGCACGGATGATGATGTACTTGATGACGAGGACTCGCCGGAGATCAGTCTGTATAGCGACCGTCAGGTTATACTGGATGAGGCTGGGTAAGTAGGTGATGATTATGATGATGATGATGATGATGATTTGTAAATGATATAATGTGTTCATGTACTCAACAACTGGCACGTGCAATTCGCTCAGTGTGAAGTTTGCACAGTGACATATAATGAACAACAAAGATACCTATCGAAAGACGTACCTAAGACCGAAGTGCGACCGAGACAACAATGTTATTCGCTAGTACGACCTCACTTTACTGACGTCTCAGAGTATAGAAAGCAATTCAACGTCATTGAAGCCAGTACCTCATATTAAGTTGTGTTTATATCAATTGTATTAATAACATAACATAACGTATATTCATGCCTTTTTCCCGAAGGGGTAGGCAGAGGTGTACCCAGGACTCAGTCCCATAGTAGAGACACCCACATTCCGCCAGTATGTTATTGGTCCCATGTAAAAGGGGGCGAGCCTATTGTCATCTACCGGACACAGTTCCAGACTCCAGGCAGTTATTGAGATAATTCCTAATGGAAAAATCCAATAAATAGAGTATTAATAAATAGAGGATAAAAGATGCCTGGAAACTTCTACATAGCCTCCACGCAGCACCAACACAAACGAACGAATGTAATGATATTTGTTTCAGGCCGTTACTAGAATGGGTGCAGAAGACAATACAGAATTTCGCGTTTGAATTGAACACATCATATCCTTTGCCCAAGTTTGGTAAGTTAGCATAACATCCCGCCTTTTTATCCGGTAGCCAGAGGTGTATTCAGAACTTAATCCCATAGTAGGTACACCCACAATTCACCAGTTATGTTTGAAGTGCCATGTAAAAACGGGCGAGCCTATTGCCATCTACCAGGCACAGATCCAGGCTCTGGGCTCCTATTAGACATTCTTTTCTGAAGGCTTCATTAAAAAACCCGCTTAAGGCAGCACTATGGGTACAAACAAATGCTTTGAGTTTCTATTGGAAACAATGTGTAACGTACTTCCTGTTATTTTACGGGTTTATTTGTTATAACAATAACAAGTTATTAATATTTAAATGAAGCCTTCAGAGGAAAATGGCTAATTGAAAAAAATCTAATAGAAAATCCAATAAAACTGTCTGACCCGGAAATAAAACCTAAAACCCTCATTTAATAGTAGCGCTCGAGACCATTACATCAACTACACTCACGAAGCAGTTTTCGTCGTTGGTCGCCATTTTTACCGCAGTTTTATATACATACATACATACATACAGTCACGCCTTGTTCCCGGTGGGGTAAGCTGTAGGCAGAGACTATTTCCCTCCACTTGCTACGATCCTGACATACAACTTTCGCTTCGTTCACTTTCATGACATTTTTCATACATGCTCGTCGGTTGTAGGTACTTTTGACTTGGCCTTTCCTAAGAACAACGTCAACTTGTTCATGAAAAGTACGCCTAGGTCGACCGCTACCGACAGTTTTATATGTCTTGAGCATCTTTGCTCAAGACATATAAAACTCGTTACAATTCTACCACCAAGAGACGCTAAGATCTTGAGGCTGTGTTGTACAGTTGTACCCAAAGCTGAAGGTAGCAAAGCATACATCTCGGTATGAAGTAGTACAACTTTTTAAAAGACCTATCACAAAATTTCATGCACTCATAGCATCATCATTTACAGCTTCTTTGCAGTTGTAACCAGGTTTCTTTAAAGTTGTTTTAATTACTTATTTTTAACAATAAATAAAAAATTGTTTTTTTTATGAACTGACACAACTTTAGAAAAAAACAACATAACATACATTCACGCCTTTTTCCCTAAGGGGTAGGCAGAGGTGTACTCAGGACTCAGGACTCAGTCCCATAGTAGATACACCCATATTTCGCCAGTATGTTATTGGTCCCATGTAATAGGGGGCGAGTTATTGAGATAATTCCTAATGGAAAAATCCAATATTTAACACTGCCTGACCTGGGAATCGAACCCGGGACCTCTTGATTAGCAGTCCAGCATGCGCCCTCTACGCCACCGAGGCAACTTTAGATTTTGTACTCGTAATAGGTAATAATGTAGTAAGGAGAAATTCACAAACTATAATATCTAACTTAACTATCGAGAGCCTCAGGCATTTCAATGTCTTATAATGTTGAAGGGGTGTTTTTTCACTGTTAATAATGAATTTATGACTTGTAATAATTCGGAATGATTTTTATTTTATTGGTTATAATATATTCTTGACATTTTCTGTAATGTTATTTGTAACTATTTGTGATAATTTTATGTAATACCTATTCTATTTCAAATACAATTAATTGATTGTTTATGAATAAATGGAATGTAATATTGTTTTTCTAGATATCGTGGTGATGGATGGTAGTAATCCATATTCTGAAGGTTGGGGTCTCATCACGCTGTCTCCGTCCACTCTATCTGACACGAAGACTATTGCAAGACTGCTTGCTCAACAGGTGAATACATTTTACTTTATGCAAGCTTTCAGACGAACGACGCCGACCTGTGTATTCTACTGTTCTTTTTCATACAAATTAGCGCCCGAACACAACTCCGCGTTAGCGTCGCGTTAACGTTAGGCCGACGTTCGTCTGAGAGCTCGCCGACGTTCGTCTGAAAGCTCACCGACGTTCGTCTAAAAGCTCGCTATCACTCTCAAATCTATCATATTTTTCATATCATTTTCGTTATCCTGTGTTCTCATTTTCCAACCACTCCCAGCGACCTTGCGTATATCATTTTCATATTTGTCATATTATTGACATTATAATTTTAATTCTAATGCCTTTCTGCCTCGGTGGCGTAGTGGGCGCAAGCTCGACTGATCATGAGGTCCAGCGTTCGATCCCCCCTCGGTCAGGAAAAGTGTTAAATATTGAAGTTTTCCAGTAGAAAGTCCTAATTCATATTGTTTCCTTACTCCTTGTCCATCGAAAAATTTTCTTCCCTAAAGGTCCAAGTTGACGGTTCGCAGCTGCTGCAACCATTAACTTGGACTTTTATAATCATATTGAATTTCAAGCGAATAGACCGCTTAGTCCGTGTTACAATAACGAAATGAGTTTTATAGTACCAAAACATTGACACGCTTTTTAGACCCCTTAAGAATAAGAATTTTCAAAAATCCTTTTCATAGTACACGTCCAGACAACGAAAAGAATCTACATTCCAAGTTTCAAGTCTCTAGGATCAGTGGTTTGGGCTCTGCGCTGCATGTCAGTCAGCAAGTCATTTGGGATTTCATAATATGTGGTGAATGGTGATTACTGTGTATAAAAAACTGGATCTACCAAACAAAATAAGATCCAATGGGTTATCAGTAAGCTTCTTTCTCGTCCCCAGTGGTTCGGAGGACTAGTGTCCCCTCGCTGGTGGTCTTCCCAATGGTTGATGGATGCATTAACGTCAGTACTGGCTGAGCGAGCACCTCCATACGCCACGGAACCCAGCGGACGACAACAGGACTCGCTGCTCTTGGACCATATACTGCCTGCTTTAAGGTTAGATATTAAAAGGTTTTATCAAATGTTACCGACATAGCGCAGCTGATTAGCAGGTTCTAGTTGCAACCCCGCTTGCGGTTCGCCCGCTACCGTGAATAGAGCAATACTGCGTTTGTTTGCTCTCCCAAAAATATCGAAGTAATAGTGGTTAAAAGTGCAGCTATTCATATAAAAGTTATACTGTTCGAAAGATAATCAAGTGACGCGTGAAACAAAGTTAATTTGGTGAAAATTGGTGCAGAAACTTCAGTGATACGATCAAAAACATTTTAAAGTTTTAATTCAACGGCTGCGTACCTACCGCAGCGAGCGACGGCTGGCACCGAGAACCGGCGCGACGACTTATGACTCACGCGCTGCTACTGTACTTTAGACTCGCTTCGACCGCTAGCACCGCTTGTTTACGCTTTGCTTTTATTTATTATGCACAAATATGATTTGCGCGGCTTGCAATACTGCTATTCTCGATGAGGATAACTTGCTTTGTACTAATAATGGGTGTAGCAAGATTTACCACAAACTGTGCGCAGGAGGAGGACAACCGTCAAATGAATTTTGGATTTGTCCTGAATGCAGATGCACTGCAAAGAAAGGGGGTGATAATAGCTTAACCCCAGTGGGCTCTGCAAAAAGGCCTCGTGATCCTAATGTTACGCACCGCATAAAAAAGCCCACCACTAGTATAGAGATGAAGCAGTATGATGACGAGCCAAATGAATTGGTAACTGAGGTGAGTCATCTAAAGAAAGAAATAATATTGATGCGGCAAACACTTGAACGCCACACTTCTATTACACAGAGTAACGATGCCAAGGTGGAACTTTGCACATCTCGTGTTGATTCTCTGCATAGTAAACTTATAGAGTATGAGACTGCTAATTCAATTATGGCTGCAGAATTAAAGCGTTATACAGCCTTGGTCGAGAAGATGATCACTTATAAGCTGTCTGAAAGCCGTATTCCTGCTGTTGTTGACAGTGAATGCCAGACAATGCCGTTACCACGCTTGATGACAGAAGAATCCGCTAATTTAGGAAAAGACATCAACAAACCTTTACAACCGGCTCAGTCTAAGGCCCAGACTTACTCATGTGCGGTGCAAGCTAAGCGCTCTCGACAATCTGATAGAGTAACAAAAATCGCTCCAAAGCTTGCAACAAAGGCAGCAACAACGCTTGCACCGACACTTGCTACTGCACCAGCACCTGCACCATCGGCGTCGACAATTGCTCCTGCACCGGTGCCAGTGCGTGCACCCACACCAGTGCCTGCACCCAGACCTGTTCCGGTAACTGCACCTGCACCAGTAACTGCACCTGCAATAACATCAGCACCTCAACCTGTACCGATACAGAATAAATCTGTCCAGAATCTACAAACGACGACTACTACTACTTTAAACCTAAATGACGATCAGGAAACCCCGTGGATAGAACAAAGAAGGAAGCATCTCCGGCCGACTTCAATTCGTGGAACTGCTGGACCAGACGTAACTTCTCTTAAGGCGGTGGAGCCCCGCAAACACCTACACCTTTGGAATATGGCATCAGACGCCGACGAGATTCGTCAGTACTTGAGTCAACTCTGCCCCAAGGGAACCTGCACAGTAGAGGAGCTGAAGGCAAAAGGGGAGTACAAATCGTACAAGATAGGCGTACCGTTGGCATATTATGACGTGTGTCTTGCGGAAAATGTTTGGCCCACTAACGCAAGAATTAAGCCCTGGGTTATTCGTGGAACCACCCATGGGCAGCGAGGGGTCCCAAGTGACAAAGAGCCCTTTCGTGGGTCGAACCAATATGCCCAGTAAGAAGGTTACTGCTGGCACATTATTAAAAATCTTTTATCAAAATGTTCGGGGTCTCAAAACTAAACTTAAAACATGGAGACACAACCTTGATATATCCGAACATGACCTTATAGCTGTCACTGAAACATTCTTGGACAAATCAGTTGAGGATGCAGAATTGTCCTCTAATAATTGGTACGTGCTACGACGAGATAGAGCCACGCCTTGTGGTGGTGTTCTGCTTGCTACGCGTTGTAATGCCCTAATGCGTCGACGCCATGACCTTGAGACAGAATCTGGTGAAGATCTATGGGCTCATCTTACGTGGCAGGGTAAACATAATATATACATTTGCGTGGTGTATATCAAGCCTACTGCCTCAGATGACGATTATATGCAGTGGTTTACGAAGGTTGAACACGTGATAAATAATTTGAAGGGGCAGGTGCTTATACTTGGTGACCTTAATTTAAACAGTGCATCCATATCTGTTAAACATTATTTTGTGTACTTTCTGTCATTCTGTAACTTGCTTGAAAAAAATGTTATATTTAATCTACATGACGGTATGCTAGATGTTGTACTTGCCAAAGAGAGTGCCGATTTGCGTGAAGTATCAGTTACTCGAGCGGAGGGAATGGTTCCAATAGATGCATACCATCCAGCTTTAGAAATTGTACTTAATATCAGTAAGTCATCATCACATATTAAAAGTATTCCCCCGAGTAACATTGATGTGACGACTGACTTTAATTTTAGTAAATGTGATTATGTGAAGCTCTATCATTTGTTCTCTAATATCTCATGGGACACTGTTTTTCAATCTGATGACCCCTCAGAAGCGACTAAATGTTTTTACGATACGATTTATTCAATATTTGAAGCATGTATGCCTAGGAAAAATCGATGGAAAAATAAAGGCCACTGTTACCCTGTGTGGTTTACACAGGATATTATAGCAGACATAAAGATTAAATTGAATTTACATGACGTCTGGAGGCTTAGTAAATCCGATGTGACATACAAACCATTTCAGGAGCTTAGAAAGTCACTTAAATATCGAATAGCTCAAGCCTACAAGTCGCATATTGGTAGAATTGAACAGAATATTAAACTTAAGCCGCGTGAGTTTTGGCAGCACGTCTCAAGCCTGCGATCCAAGGGCGGATTTGAGCCTAACATAACTTACAAAGGCGAATCTTTAAATGGGGTCGACGCAGCGGAAGCATTTGCCGAATTTTTTGCATCTGTTTTTGCACCTGAAATACCAGTCTTAGACTTCGAAGCTGCAGCCACTAATGAATACACGAATTTAAATAGCAATTATGTTAATATAACCGAAATCACTATAGCAGATGTCATGCATGGCATAGACAAATTGAAGGTAGGGTCAACAGTTGGTCCGGACAGTGTGCCATCAGTATTAGTTAAAAGCACAAAAGAATTTGTTTGTGAACCGCTATGTCATATATTTAATATGTCCTTAAAAACTGGGTTGTATCCTTCATATTTGAAAACATCTAGAGTAACTCCAATACCTAAAACCTCGAATAAAACAGATGTTGAGGGATATCGACCAATCGCAATATTGTCTACACCTGCTAAAGTCTTTGAGAACATCCTTCACAAATATATATACGCACAGGTTGAGAAATATCTCTCAAATGCACAGCACGGCTTCAGAGCAAAGAGGTCAGTTAATTCGAACCTCCTTACTCTCGTAAACTTCGTATCAAAGCAATTGGACTCTGGCAAACAGGTTGACATATTATATTTTGACTTTAAAAAAGCCTTCGACAGAGTCGATAATGATATTCTCCTGAGGAAACTAAGTGCCATCGGATTTGCGCCTAGTCTTCTCAAACTTATAGCAAATTATATGCGCGACCGTCGCCAGTTCGTTAGGGTGGGCATATATGAATCTATGCCTTACCACACACGCTCAGGTGTAAGTCAGGGTTCCGTGCTAGGTCCCTTGCTTTTCCTCCTTATGGTAAACGACCTTCCGACAGTTCTCCGGCATGCTAAATGTCTCTTGTACGCTGACGACCTCAAGTTATTTATCGAAGTACATTCTGAGAAGGACTGTTTGATGCTACAGGAGGATGTTCGTGCGGTACATGAATGGAGCATCAAAAATAAAATGGAATTTAACCACTCAAAATGTTATGTAATGAGTTTCGGTCGAATGAGACATCCAATTAAGTTCGACTACAAAATTGGCGATACTATCATGCCTAGAGCAATTACGATGAAAGATTTGGGTGTCACATTTGACCGCAAACTCACATTTCATGAGCATATTATAAGAGTTGCAAAGGAGTCTTTTCAGCGCCTAGGATTCGTAGTAAGAAACTCTGGTGATTTTCGAAATGAACATGTGGTAAGGCTTTTATTTGATACGCTTGTTCGTAGTAAATTAGAAGCTAGCTCTTGCGTCTGGAATCCTTACGAATCCACCTATGAGCTTATGCTAGAAAAGGTGCAGAAAAGATTCCTTAGATATCTGTATAAACGTAATTTTGGGTATTACCCATTCATGTACCCCACGGCATTTCTCTTAGGATGCCTCGGATACAACTCTTTGAGAACCAGGAGAGCAAGGGATCAGCTAGTCACTATGTTTAAAATCTTACGTGGTATGATTGACACTCCCGATCTTCATAATGAATTGGCTCGCTTATCTGCTCCGCAAAATTATTTCCGCGTTCGGAGACACCAATTATTTAATGTGCCTTTCAGTCGTACGGTAGCGCGCGCGAACTCCCCCATACCTCGCATTCTCACCGCTATCGGCACTCTCTTAGACGCAAATCCAGCCTTTGATGTGTTCGCTGATAAGTGGAATACCGTTATGACAACTTGTCAAATATTTTGTGACACGTGTTAATTTTTTTATGTTTTTGTGATATGACTGTACTTTTAGAATTTTTATTATTTTAATTTTATTTATCTTTTGACATTTTAATTATTATTATTATTATTTTTTTCTTTTTTTTTTTTTACTAAAGAAATTGACTAATGTAATTTTATAATAATTTTTTTATGCAATGTTCCTAATATTATCAATGTGTTATTTAGTGTAAGTGGTATTTTGTAGCGCCGTACTAATTATCAATAAATAAATAAATAATTAAATGGGCGGCACATAGCACGTAGAACTGATGGCCGATGGGGCTGTAAGGTTGGAGAATGGTGACCACGGACCAGCAAGCGCAGCGTAAGACGTCCAACCACAAGGTGGACAGACGATCTGATAAAGACGGCAGGAACACGCTGGAGGCGGGCCACTCACAACCGGAATGGATGAAAATCTATGGGGCGGTGGCCTATGGCTGAGATGATGATGATGAATATGATGTAAATTTCATCGCAAGGATTTGCCTTCTGCCGGCCATATGGTGCGCAGTAGTCTATAAACTAAACGTTATCAAAAACTATTTCACTTACAACCGCTGACATGAAGTTTAGGTCGCACAGCGCCTACCTATCGATAGGTTAATATTATTAACCTACAAGTTTCCTCTCTTTCTATCGCGTATACATCTATCTGTTCTCTCTGTCTAGCCCGTAGAAATTGTACCATCAAGACGTACGCCCCGGCTACTTGTAGCTTTATACCTATAATGCGGAGTATCCCAGGGCTGTCACTGAATTCAGCTGTTCCAAAGAAAACGGTCATTGACCGCTTTTCTAAACATTGACCCGATTATGTTGTTTTCAGGTTGGATTCAAGCAATTCTGTTCGAGCCGTGGCTTCTCCAAGACTTGACAGAGCTGATATAGAATCGGCAACTGATGAACTGTCTTTGCATAAGGTAAGATATCAAGTGAATAATCATAGACAGATAGATAGATAAACACTTTAATGGTACACTACAAACAATAAACATTAAATTTAAACAAAAACAAAACAGTATGACAAATAGTGTAACAATAGGTAGATGAGAGTTTCGTAAATCACATTTGGTCAACGGTGTAAAAATAACAATAATTATGACTAAAATATAATTAATTTTATAAAGTAGATGTAATTAGGCAATTTAGTGTAATGTAATAGGCTTTTAAGACGTGATAGTGTGTAAATAACTGCCTGGAGTCTGGAACTGTGCCCGGTAGATGGCAATAGGTTCGCCCCCTATTACGTGGGACCAATAACATACTGGCGAACTGTGGGAGTATCTACTATGGGACTGAGTCCTGGGTACACCTCTGCCTACCCCTTCGGGAAAAAGGCGTGAATCAAATCAAATCAAATCAAAATCATTTATTGCCTGAAATACATGTACAATATTGGTGTTCGTTAATGGTAGGTGTCTCAATGTACTCTGCCTCGTCAAGCATGCAATAATATCAAATTTTACAATAATAATAATAATTAAGATTAAAATAGTTCCACATGTTGTGTTGTGTGTGAATGTATGTTATGTTTATGTTTAGTGTGTATAGGAGTAGTGATATGCTATAGGGTGCAGCCATAGTGAGCATGGCTATAGAGGCGGCGGGGCAGGCGGCGGGGCGCGCCGCTCTAGCGCGGCTGCTGCGGGACCACAGCGCTGCTAGCGCTGACGCCAGGTACATCACATTATACAATATATAAAAATATATTATTATTATTCACACTCCTTCATTCGACACTCCTTCCATTTTTATTTTATTTTATTCATTTCATTTTATAATTTCATTATTGTTTTAAAATGTTGTAATTTTTATTTATATGAATAATTCTTTTTTTATTTTATTATGATATTAGTGATTGATTTAATATGAGAACTGTAATTTAATTTGATTTATTTTAATATTTTGTAAATTGATTTGATTTTTGATTTTGAATTTGACGTCATTTCATGTAATGTTATTTTAATTCTTATTTTAATTTTATTTATATAATTTTATTTAGTAAGTATAATTATGTGGACTATGGATGTAATGTCTGAGAATAAAACATTTAATTTAATTTAATAATTTAATTAGCCTGATCTGTCCTCTAAAAAGGCCTCTCTACCCTCAATCCACTTGTGGTTCATGAGGGTAAAGGTTGGACGTTTAACCCACCACGCTTGTCCAATGCGGGTTGATGGGTGTGTAAAAAAAAAATAGTAATCATTAAAGGGGTCGTTCTACCCATCAACTTTAACAACTTGGAAAAGAAAGAAATGGGAAATTAGCAAAAAAAAATTGGTTGTCTGTAAAGTCGGTTTACTGACGATAGTTGAACGTGACAACGCGCTCACTCAAGTAGGAGAGAGACGGATGTCGAACGCTGCCGAACGCAAAGGCCGATTGTGCTTCTTTGTCGCTCGTTCCGCGCTCTCGCTTGCACTTCAAGCCTTACATGGAACGCCTCAGAGCGAGGTAACGCCGCATGAGTCATGTTTTTTCGTGCGTGCAGCCGGCTCTATCGAATTATAAGACGTTGTCACGTCAAAAATTCTACTTCCATCGGAATCCCTTCATCTTCATACAAAATGTATCAGAAGATTGGCAAATTTGTATGGGCAGGGGGCATCGATTATTTTTATTTATTTTATTTTTATTTTTTTGCCATGTTTTTAATGTTCTTATGATGATTAATGTTACTTATGGATTTTATTATCTGAAATAAATGAATTAATAATAATTAATCACGTGAGGCGTTTAAAGGAGAGAGGGGGTCCAGTTGAATTTTACCAAATCTCACGTGGGGGAGAGGGGGGTCTTGGCAAATATCACGTAATTTTTTCCGCAAAATCCAGGCGATAAAATAAATAAATAATATGGGACAACTTCCACACACACGGTCATCTGGTCCCAAACTAGGCTAGAAGCCTGTACTATGGTAACCAGATGACTATGATATACAAACTTATTATTTAAGCTTAGAAGACTCCTATAGGCGCCTTAATTCTTCTCTCAGGGATCTATGGCGAGCGTTAGAGCGAGACGGCACGAACGAGTCGTCCCATGCCCACGCGTGGGACGGCTGGTGTGAGAAACCTGGACATCCATTGTTATACGCCACTGTGGTTGGGAATGACGTTGTATTGAGGCAAGAAAGGTAAGTCTGACAAGAGAAAGGAGAGCGTCCATTTTGTCAAATTCAAGAAGACTGCACTTGCTATCTAATGCAATCGGTGCATTTTTCAAACTCAAACTTAGAGAAAATTTATTTAAATAAGTCTTAGAGCCACATCAAATTTGTGAACAAAATAAATAATTTTTTTTTAAACGGCAATAAATAATATCCTCTAACTAATGACTGCCTCGGTGGCGTAGAGGGCGCATGCTCGACTGCCAATCAAGAGGTCCCGGGTTCGATCCCCAGGTCAGGCAAAGTGTTTAATATTGGATTTTTCCGTTTGGAATTATTTCAATAACTGTCTTGAGTCTGGAACTGTGCCCGGTAAATGGCAATAGGCTCGCCCCCTATTACATGGGACCAATAACATACTGGCGAAATGTGGGTGTATCTATACTATGGGACTATAAGTCCTGGGTACACCTCTGCCTACCCCTTCGGGAAAAAGGCGTGAATGTATGTATATGTATGTAAATATAAAAAATTACAATTTACTGTTAAGTAAGTACATGATGATGATGATCCAAGGTTCGTGATGTCTGCGGACCCACCAGACCCTGATCCGCCTTATGTCAGTGATCTACTGACTTACGACCTCAGAGCTGATCTGGACGAACTATTCTACGAGCCCGGTGAGTTGATACACAAACTCCCGTATTCAAGAACAACACTCACCGAAGAATTTCGGAAAAAAAGTTTAGAATAGTGCCTTGATCTGTTATTTCAAGATGCGATTTTAAAATTTCTAAGCACTTTATACACATCAGATTGATATAAATAATGATAGGGACTATAAACAGGTCACTGTCCCTTAAACAAACACTTATTCACTACAAACGCCATAGACAGTCCTCTATGCAGCGGCTGTTTCATGGCGGAAGAAACGGATCCCCCACGTAGTCCATGAATGCGAGGCAGTAGCGCTTCAACGTGAACAAATCCTCGGAACAGTGAGGTCACTCCGCGAAGTTCCCAGGAAGCTTCTGAGCTTCTGGGCGGAGTTAGGCTGGCTAGATTAGCCAGGACTTCACGAACAACGGACCAGATATAGAGTCTAAGTGCGGAAAAGGAGTCCACTTTACATTTACATATCAGATTAATCCACAAATAAAATTTAGATTAATCAGTGTTCGCGTAGATATGGAGGCTTTCAGGATGTTATGTATTTTGCAGGTAAACAATCGTGTGCTCTTAACCAATTAGTGTATTGAATGATTACTTTGACAACTTACATCGACTTTATTTTTTTATTTATATAAATTTATTTATTTATTTATATAAATAAATAAATAAAATATGTGACAACTTCCACACACGGTCGCCTGGTCCCAAACTAGGCTAGAAGCCTGTACTATTGTAACCAGATGACTGATATACATACCTATATAAGAATAGAACACACAGGGACAGATCAAACAGACATGTTCATGCACACAAATGTTTGACCTGACCGGGGATCGTACCCGGGCCCTGCGGCACAGAAAGCAGGGTTACTACCATCTGTGCCAACCAGGCTGTCAATGTCAATGATGTCAGGCTGGCATGCACCCGAACGTCTTAATTTAATTATGTAGGTGACGTAAACGCACTGATGTTCTTAAATCTTGAATGAAATTAACGAATACTTAATAAACTAAACAATCAGTTTAGTAGTTTTTATAACAAACAAACAAACACACACACACTTTAAAACTCATACAAACTTTTCAAATAAGCTATTTTTTCCAGAGAACTTAACATACTCAGAAGAAGATAACACCACAACTACAAACCCCCCACCTCCCCCCACCACCCGAGCGACCACCCCCCGCCCCCGCGTGACCCACAAGTGGGTCATACCGGTCACATTCGCTGTTGGGCCCTTAGAGGATGAACAGGTCAAGTTGGGGCACGGTAACGAATCTGTCAATGGCACTTGGTAAGTAGTTTCGACATTTTTTACCTTACTTTTGTATTTCAAATCTGTCGGCGGCCGAGTTGTGGTCGAACTTTTCTAAAGTTGTGGTCAGGCTCGGCCGAGTGAACTAAGTACCTACTACGAGTAAATACGAGCTATGGGTCCGGCCGTTAGTGTCCCCATTCCGGTACGCCCCCGGCCGAGACTTTAGCAAATAAATACTGTTGAAAACAAAAGTGTTTTTGAGTTTAAATATTTTTGTTTGTGCTGCGTGTATACTTTCATTTTTTAGCTTTAGAATTTATGTAAGATTAGTTTTTAAGTATTTTATCCTTTAAAAATTTGTTTAAAAAATGCAAAACTAAATTGTATTAAAATATGTTGGTTTTCAAAGTTAAAACTGCATGGATACAGTGAAAGGGTTGCTCGCATATTCTCTGAGGGCGTAGCAGAATAACAATTTTTTCACTGTGGGTGCGTCGCGGCCGGGGGCGTACCGGAATGGGACCCTAACGGCCGGACCCTGAGCTATGCCCCGTGAAGCCTATGACGTAACTGTAGAGGCAAGGGAATTAATCTGCACTAGGAAAGTAACTTTGATCTTTACCTACCACTTACCACAATATTACTCTTCAAATCCGTCATCGTCCGAGTTTTGGTAGAAACCAAACCACGGCCGAGTTGTAGTCGAACTCGCTTTATAATAATTAATAATAATAATATGAGACAACTTCCACACACGGTCATCTGGTTCCAAACTAGGCTAGAAGCCTGTACTATGGTAACCAGATGACTGATATACATATTTAAATAAGCTTATAACACACAGGGACAGATCAAACAGACATGTTCATGCACACAAATGTTTGACCTGGCCTGGCCGGGGATCGAACCCGTGGCCTGCGGCACAGAAAGCAGAGTTACTACCATCTGAGCCATCGAGGCTGTGTTTAAGGGTATATATCTTCTTTAACCCGAGGAAACAGGGTG
Organism: Hemistola chrysoprasaria; assembly: GCA_947063395.1. Lineage (NCBI taxonomy): Eukaryota > Metazoa > Arthropoda > Insecta > Lepidoptera > Geometridae > Hemistola > Hemistola chrysoprasaria. The sequence goes on along the minus strand of OX346738.1, from coordinate 4,177,317 downwards.
AAACGATATGTCAATTTGGTTATATGTATTTGTATGAAATAGGATTGTGTCAAAATTCAAAATATTTGTCTTTTGTCTAGGTATGACGTGGTGAACGATACAAAGCAAGCAAAAGCGTCAAGATGGGCGGAAAACGTAACGCATCTGATATGGATGAACGATACTGAGAGTAAGTTTTATCATCATCATTAGCTTACCAAATTTGTGTGGTCCGTGTCAAATGCAAAGAGAAAAACGGTCATTGACCCTATGTTGACTGAATGGTGGCCAAAAGAACAAGTCGATGGGGGAATAACATAGCAAATGTGGCCGGTTGTGTCTAGACACGGCTTGCGGATTATGATGATGATTATGGTTGCACTAAAACTAAACGATAATTTCGCTTTCTGTACTTTGACGTATCGCTTTCTTGTCGTCTACCCGTTTACTGGATTTCGTGGTATAAGGTAGATTGAAAAGCGAGTCTCGTTCTAATCTTTTCGAAATGCAATGACACTTTTTTTATGTGCATTTGAAACAAAGTACTAGTGAAGTATCGTGATTTGTTTTGGTATGACATATACAAAATTTAATGTTCGTCATAAGTCATATTAATGTCAAACTCGGCCGAAGCATGATCCGTCATAGGTCTTACTCGGCCGAAGTGTGGTCCGTCTAAATTGAAACTCGGCTGAGATATATACTCCGTTATAGGTGAAACTAGGCCAAAATTCCTCTTTGGTCAAACTTTGCAGAACTATGGTCAATATTTGGCTTGACAATATTTTTTGCATGTTTTTTTATTTAGGTAAAAAAAACAGTAATATGTTGGAATAGAATAGAAAATAGTTTATTGCTAAATCATATTAATATATTCAGACACAGATCCAATAATTAGTACGTAAATTGAATGAGGAAATTATATTAATTATAAAATTAAAATATGCAAGTAGTTATTAATTAATAAACATAATCACATTATTATAGGAATTAGGCAGAAAAAACGGATAAGATTACAATTAAATCAATATAAAAATAAATTATTAATAAAATCATAATTAAAAATAAATTAAATTTATAAAAAAAAGGTTAATATTCAAACACAGATCCAATAATAAATACGTAAATTTATTGAGGAAATTAAATTAATTATAAAATTAAAATATGCAAGTACTTATTAATTAATAAACATAATCACATTATTATAGGAATTAGGCAGAAAAAACGGATAAGATTACAATTAAATCAATATAAAAATAAATTATTAATAAAATCATAATTAAAAATAAATTAAATTTATAAAAAAAGGTTAATATATTCAAACACAGATCCAATAATTAGTACGTAAATTTAATGATGAAATTAAATTAATTATAAAATTAAAATAATCAAGTACTTATTAATGAATAAACATGATCACACTATTAAAAAGAAAAAAGGCGGGTAGCCGTAATTGTAAACAGTTAAGTTCAGTTATAATATTTGATGTAAAAATAGAATTTAGGCAAAATAAGAGAGTGAATTAACTTGCTACTAGGGTGTAAAGTAGTGATCTATCTCGGAGAGTGTTATTCAACCGGAGTGTAGCTTATTTAATGGTGAAAATCGACCTAAGTGATAATCACGGCAATTCTCGAGTGAGTGGCGTAAATACGGCAGAAACAGCCGAACAGTGGCAGCAGCGCATGCACACTGACTCGGGACTCGATATAAAACCAAGAGCTAGCCTGGATGTAAGCAGTGAGTCATATAATAGAGATCTGATATCAAATTAATTGTACGTGGCGTCATCTATCATTACAGTTGGAACTATTCGTACAAAATTGACCAATATCGCCATCTACAATTCTTAGGCAGAACTAACAGATCAAATCACTACAAAAATCGATTACCGCTTAATACAAGTAAGAACCTAACATTAAAATGAATAAGTGCAGCGGTTGCGGTAAATTCCTGTCAGGCGGCGCCACTAGTACGTGCACATGTTCTAAATGTAATTTATATTATCATAGAACTTGTGTGAACTTATCGACTGGGGGCCGGGCTCCAATAAACTGGATATGCCCGGGCTGCGTTGCGAACACCCCGCGTGCAGACAACACAAACACCCCGGTTAAACAGCAGGTGGTAGATGTCGAGGGCACATCCTCCATAGTGGAACACGAGCCACCCTCAATGGATGGGGCGTCCGACGACGGCAATGAACAGCGCCTACTACTACAGGAGCTACGAGCTTTCAGGCGGGACATGAACGAGTTGAGAAAAGATTTTGGGTATTTTAAGGACGAAGTTAGGAGCGATATAAAGGACCTTAGAAGCTTGTGCCAGGGATTCAACGGGAAGATGGAGCTATTCACAGAAAGGATGGACAAGCAGGAGTCAAGATTAGTGGTCGCCGAAACCGCCGCTGAGAATGCCTGTAAGGAAGTAGTTACTCTAAAGCACCAGGTACAAGGCCTAAAAGAGGAACTTCAAGCCAAGGAGCAATTCGTTCTTCAGAATGATCTGGAAATAAGCGGTGTGACCGAACACAGCGGAGAAAATGTAATGCATATTGTTGGTCTCATTATGAACAAAATCGGCTTGACAGTGGACGAGCGGGATATTGTGGAGGTCCGCCGTGTGGGCCCCGTGAGGCTGGATAATATAGGCGCACAGCGGCCGCGACCTATCGTGATGCGCGTCGTGCGGCGCACGGTGCACGAACAGGTGCTTCGGTGTGCGCGTGCGCGCCGCAACATAACGACGGCCGATGTGAACCTGGCCGGGAACCCACGTCCCGTCTACGTGAATGAAAGGCTAACGAGGGAGAACAGACTGCTTTTCGGTCATGTCCGCAGCATGTGTAAGCAGTACAAATGGAGGTTTTCCTGGACTAGGGAAGGCAAAATCTTCGTTAGAGAAGGCGATGGGAAACCTGCGTTTCGGATTCACCGCGAAGAGGACTGCGATAAGCTATTCAAACGGCTTCCTAAAAATAATTAACTACAGATGCTATCTTTTCAGAATTATTGTTTATATTATGTTTATTATAGATAGAGTTAAAACTATTGTCAAACCTTTACTATGTTATGCTATAAATATGAACTCAGTATATTGTATGCAAGTATTATCTCTACAAAACATGACTTTGCTGATGTTATGTAGCACGCTCTACACTAAGACACCCACACAACACATACAACATAACGCACACCACAAGAGAACGCTTACAACACTAATAGTCAAGGTAAATAAAAATTCACACGCTCAATATGGATAACATAACTAATAATAATATAAAATTAGGTCAATCGAATGTGCAATCGCCTAATACAGTCCTCAGTAAAAGCTTGAAACTTGGGCTGATAAACATACGGTCCCTTAATACAGGTAGAGATGAGTTGGAGGCAAGTATGCATACACATAAGCCTGACATTCTAGCGCTTAATGAGACCTGGATCAGAGAAGGTCAGGAGAAGGTTGCACCAGTCCTTCCGGATTATTCTTTAAAGCTAAAAGCTCGGAAGTCAAATAATAAAGGAGGGGGTGTAGGGTTCTACTTAAGGAAAGGACTGCGCTCCAGGGTGCGGTCCCATCCCGATTCTCAATTAGAGCAATTGTGGGTAGAAGTAACGCTACCCGGAGCGCGGATGGCTATAGGTACAGCATACAGACCGGAAAGCGTTAAAGTATCAACGGCGCTAGAATCACTAAGCGAGTCATTAAATGCGTTTATGTACTGCGATTACATCTGTGTTTTGAGCGACTTTAATGTTGACCTACTAAAACCGGACTCTCCGAAGGCCCGCGAGTTAAGAGATTTTTGCGTGCAGAATAATCTCACTCAATTAGTGAATGAGTCAACCAGGAGCACTGACTCCACAGAAAGTCTACTTGATATAATACTTACAAATGTACCGAATAGATGTAAGAAAGTTACAGTGCTCCATAACGAATGCCTGAGTGACCATGCGTTAATTCTATGTGATTTTAACATTAAAAAACCTAAGCTGGTTCCGCGAATTATTGAGTCGAGATCTATAAATGAAATAAATCTTGAAATGTTTAGTCGAGATCTTAAGACTATAGACTGGCAAGCTATTATAGATACACATGATGTTTCATCCATGATTAAAAATTTCAATGACAAGGTTTTACAACTATTCAATGGCCATGCTCCTCTAAAGCGAAAGACAATTAGGGAGTGTCCAAAACCATGGATTACTACTATTGTTCGTTTTATGATGTGCCTTAGAGACAAAGCTTTAACTAGAGCAAACAGTAGGAAAACTGAGTCGGCTATAAATTATTATAAAAGTCTCAAAAACTTAGTGACAGGGGCATTAGAAAGAGAAAAGACAGCATTTTTTGGACACTATATTAACAATAACATACGGCAGCCTAATAAAATGTGGACATATTTAAAAAAGATTAAGGAAATTACCAACAATACTGCTGTAGCTATACCGGAACACTTAAGGAACCCTAATCTTATTAACGACCACTTTCTAAATGTTCCTGGAGATGGTCAGATAGATAGGGAAACTTATAAATATTTTAAATCAAACAAAAAAAATTGCAGTATATTTACGTTAAGCCTGGTCTCAGAGAATCAAGTCGGGAAAATACTCCTAAATTTGAATACTAACGCGTCAGGGTATGATGGACTAAGTGCAGAAATGGTTAAACTCACATTGCCCGAAACGTTGCCTGTCATCACCGCAATAGTCAATGGATCAATAGTTACGAACACTTTTCCAGATGCCTGGAAACAAGCACTTGTAAGACCAATACCGAAATCTAGTACTGTTGAAGAGATTAAACATCTGCGACCAATTAGCATATTACCTGTACTATCTAAAGTGCTAGAAAGGGTGGTGCTGGAACAGATGGAGAGGCACATTACGCAAGAAAATATAATACCTAAATATCAGTCAGGATTTCGCAAAGCACATAGCACAGAAACAGCACTTTTGCAGGTTACGGACGATATAATAACGGCTTCGGATGCAGGTCTTAGTAGTGTGCTCATTTTGCTTGATTTTTCGCGCGCGTTTGACTGCTTACACCCGGACTTACTAGTTGCTAAGCTATCTTACTACGGTTTCTCGTACGATACTTGTAAATGGTTTGAAACATTTCTAAATAACCGAAAGCAATACGTAGTGGTCGAAAATCAGGATGGAAGTAAGGGAATCTCCGATACACGCGACGTGCCAAGAGGAACACCGCAGGGATCGATACTAAGCCCTCTTCTGTTCTCCATCTTTACGGCAGATATGCCAGAGCAATTAAAAGTATGTAAATACCATCTTTACGCGGATGACACGCAGGTATATTATAGTTTTGACCCAGAAAACACGGTAGAAGCTCTGGAAAAAGTCAACAGGGATTTAGATGCTATTTTCAATTGGGCCTCAAGAAACTCCTTGATCCTTAATCCAGCTAAGTCTAAAATGTTAATTTTAGGCACAAAAATGCAAGTTGATAAAGTGTTAGCATATAATCCTAGAGTAACTATTAACGGGGTTCAAGTACCAATGGAAAAAGATGCTCGAAACCTAGGGCTTATTATGGACAATGAGCTGAGATTTGTTAAACATATCAACGAAAAAATAAAGAATGCTTTTTATAAACTAAAGGTTTTGTACAATATTAGGAAATATATTTCGGAAGAAGTGAGATTGCTTTTGTGTGATCTTTTGGTCCTTTCCCCTTTTAATTATTGCAGTGCGGTGTACGGACCTAGAATATGGACTAAAACTGAAACTGCTGTGCAAAGAGTGCAGAATGCATGCGTACGCTTTTGTTTTAATGTACCTAGGCGGGCGCATGTCACTCCATACTTAGTGAAGAAAAATATATTAAATATGAAGTACCGCAGGGAATTGCACATAGCGTGTACCACTCAGAAGGTATTATGGAATGGCACGCCAGAGTATCTTTTCGACAAATTCAAATGGTCCAAGGATGTGCATAGCATAAACACACGCTCGAAGCATAGAAATTGTTTATATACTCCAGCTAGTAATTCGGCACGTTTTAAGAGCTGTTTCAAATATCGTGCTTCCAAAATATGGAATAACTTGCCACCGCCTTTGAGAATCAAAATCAGTAGCCACACTTTTAAAATAAAGTTCAGGAAAGTATTGCATGAGAGGCAGAGGCACGATTTTGAAATAGCTTTTAAATCAATTAAAAGAAGTAAGATTTAATTTATTATAAAGATATTATTACAAAATCCTAAATGCACATAATATGTTCACACACACACCCCCACACACACAAACACACCCCCACCTTTCACACCCATACACACTCCCGCGCATATGCACACACATGTTGCCCACACTGTGCTGTATATCAATAGCATATATTATTAGAATTTATGTAGTCATGTTTTAAGGAATTATTGTTGTTTTTTATTTTATTTTTTTGGTTTTCTCTTATTATAACTTTATTATAACTGAATGTATATAAAAAAAAAAAATATTATATCCCGCATTATCTTTACTTCTCTCGGCAACCACCGTAGACCGAGAAAGGGGTACATTGAAAAACAGCGTTGGGTGTACAGCTTATGTGCTCCCAACATATGCTGAATGTATCCCTATTGCCCTATTTCCGCACTACTTGGTAATATTATTATTATATTTAGGTTAATCAATGTAATTAAATGTGTAATGTGTTTATCTTTTTATATTTAGAGGCAATAAAGGATTTTCTTATCTTATCTTATCTTATCTTATTATAGGAATTAGGCAGAAAAAACGGATAAGATTACAATTAAATCAACATACTCTCGACTCCCTCGACTGCCTCGGTGGCGTAGTGGGCGCATGCTCGACTGCCAATCAAGAGGTCCCGGGTTCGATCCCCAGGTCAGGCATAGTGTTAAATATTGGATTTTTCCATTAGGAATTATCTCAATAGCTGCCTGGAGTCTGGAACTGTGCCCGGTATATGGCAATAGGCTCGCCCCCTATTACATGGGACCAATAACATACTGGCGAAATGTGGGTGTATCTACTATGGGACTGAGTCCTGGGTACACCTCTGCCTACCCCTTCGGGAAAAAGGCGTGAATGTATGTTATGTTATGTTAAATCAACATAAAAATAAATTAGGTACTTAAAATAAAATCATAATCAAAAATAAATTAAATTCATAAAAAAAATGGTTCCCAAACTAAAATGAATGTTTTTTTTTATAGTGACGATCCCAGACCTGGGCAAACACAAGTGGGTTAGATACAACGTCGGAGCCCGAGGGCTTTACCGAGTGGCACCACAAGGGCCTGTTAACGGAGAGGTAACATCTAATCCATCATTCGCGGTCGCGTCACGGTTTAATAGCGCTGACCGTGAATGCGCAGATATCGACTTTTATATCTGTTAGACCAATACACCTACGCAAAGCCCCCACTTTTGCCGAGCGCTATTAAACCGTGACGCGACATTTACTTCCATAATAATATTATAAATGCGAATATGTGTCTGTCTGTAACATATTACATTATGTATCCCGTCATAGAATAGATAATAATACTACCACCAATCGGGCCTTCCTCACTGCGCGAGCGAGATTGAGCTCTCCACGAGCTTCCGTGAGCTCCAAATGCACTTCACGCACACTCTTCCGCGTGTACAAAACTCCATGTGTGTAATGTCTGTGTTGGTAGTTATATCGCGACTTTTTTATGGGAATTGACTATTTGAAAAAAAAAAAAAAGATATTTTAAATTTATTTTGTATTTTAATGAAAATTATGTATCATCCTATTCAAAAATCACTTTAATTATATATTTTTAAAACTAACAATAAGCAATTCAAAATTGATAAAATTCCATTATGAGTCACTTGATCACGAACGCGCCACGATTGGTTGCCATTTTTGTGACGTAATGATATAGTTATGTATGGTACTTTATAACATTGTGACGTCACTACAGGACACGAGCTCGTTCGGGTACTATCGGCGTGTTTTCGGTACTGGATTAAAAATGATATTTATAATTTGATACAACTTTGTAGTTGTAGTGAATATAAAACAAATATAAAACAATTATAAAACAAATTTATAATTGTTTTGGTTTAAATTTTATCCTACTAATATTATTATAATGTGAAAGTTTGTGAGGATGGATGGATGGATGTTTGTTACTCTTTCACGCCAAAACTACTGAACCGATTGCCTATAAATTCGGTATAAAGATAGTTTAGACCCTGGAATAACATAAAAAAGTACTTTTTTCCCGATATGAAAACTACTGTGCCCGGTAGATGGCAATAGGCTCGCCCCCTATTACATGGGACCAATAACATACTGGCGAAATGTGGGTGTATCTACTATGGGACTGAGTCCTGGGTACACCTCTGCCTACCCTTTCGGGAAAAAGGCGTGAATGTTTGTTTTTTTTTATGAAAACCGCGGGGCACAGCTAGTCTTACATATGACTTGCTATTTATGCGAAAAAAAACATTCAAATACTCAATTGTTTCACTCAATTGGAGTGGATTAACATACATTCACGCCTTTTTCCCGAAGGGGTAGGCAGAGTCCAGGCAGTATCGGGCACAGTTCCAGACTCCAGGCAGCTATTGAGATAATTCCTAATGGAAAAATGCAATATTTAACACTTTGCCTGACCTGGGGATCGACCTCTTGAATGGCAGTCGAGCATGCGCCCTCTACGCCACCCACGCAGTCGTGGCAGTGGAGTGGATTTTTGTATTCAATTGGAGTTTCGTGGGTGTGGTCTGGTGTAGTCAGCGGAAGCCGTGGCGGCGAGAGCGGGCCAGTTGTATGAGAGCGGGGAGCCGGCGGAGCGCGCCCTGATGTTGGACGACGCGTTCGTACTGAGCCGCGCCGGCACACTGCCTGCCAGCCGGGCCATCGCCGCCGCTAGTGAGTGTCACGCGGCCTTCTGCCAATACGACACAATCCTATGAATGTATTCCCCTGTTTCCTCCGAATATAATAAACCCATTCTCTAAATTTATATCCTGATGTTTTTATAGTGAAGTAACCTATGTCCCTGTCGTTTTATTTTTCTTATAAACCCTTGGTTTTTTCATAGTAAACTTCCAAAAATCCCAGTATCACTCGCGTGATTGGACGTTCACTATAAAAAAATTTAGACTTGATAAACAGAAAAAAAATGATAGGGACATACTTTACTTCATCTTTAAAATATCAGGATATAAATATATCAAATAGGTTCACTGTATTCGGGGGAAACACGGGAATACAAAACATCGATTTAGTAAATTTTTCATAGGATTGTGTCAAACTGCTAAGAGGTCCTCTTTCCTGTTAAGGCGCGGGGCTAAGCTAATTCGCCCTCTCGCTCATACGTACCCACATTATTGAAATATAAAAAATACTATATGTTATTACGTAAAATAAAGACAACTAGAAAATAACATAAAACACAAAGATTCAGTAAAAAATCCAATTTAATCCAAACTAGTTTTCAGCTCCTTTTTATTTTTCTGAGATTTTTTATTTGTGCAGGTTTTTATACTTGAAAACTCCTTTGGATAAATTAGATTTTCTACTGTTTCTTTGTATTGTTATTTTCTAGTTCGTAGTTGTCTTAATTTTACGTAATTACATGTAGTATTTTTTATATCTTCAAAAATGTGGGTACGTGTGAGCGAGAGGGCGAATTTGCTTTGCACCGCGCCTTAATTCTAACTCAGAAGTGTTTGAGCCCATAACCTGTTCCCAGCTCGTCTAACCACAGAGTACCACTGGGCTCCTTGGCGAGTTGTCCTCTCCCACCTGTCCTGGTGGAGACAACTCCTCAAGCTCTGGGGTTCAGGGGCTCGTCTCACTAAACTACTGTCTACTTTACACTTAACTGGACCGGACTTGCCTGCTGATCAGCTGTAAGTATTATCTTTTTTTTTATGATAGTGAGTGACAAGACTAGCTAATCAAATGCCTGATGGTAAGCATCATGATTGCCCATATCAGACACAGTGCCACCCAGTGTTTTAAAATTCAAAATTCTGCGCGGCACTGCACTGCGCTTGAGATATTAGTTGTTGAAACTCGTCATGCCCAGTAATTTCGCTGGTAACATTGCCCTTCAGACCGGAACACAGTAATGTTTGCACATTACTGCTTGACGGATGAATAACTGGCAAAGGTGTGGTACTTCCCCAGGCGGGGCCCTGCAAAAGAAGCCTACCACTACAATTGTCTAATGTTACAATTAGAATTCATATCGAAATTGATTTAGATATTAAAATTGGTGACTGCCTCGGTGGCGTAGAGGGCGCATGCTCGACTGCCAATCAAGACGTCCCGGGTTCGATCCCCAGGTTAGGCAGTGTTAAATATTGGATTTTTCCATTAGGAATTATTTTAATAGCTGCCTGGAGTCTGGAACTGTGCCCGGTAGATGGCAATAGGCTCGCCCCCTATTACAATACCATACTGGTTAACATTTGATTGGCAGTGATATCACTGATATTTTATATGGCGCAAATTTGTGCGCTCTTATAAAAAAAGATGGTGGCATCAGACCCATTGCGGTCGGCATGACTTACCGCCGCCTTGCGGCCAAAGTCTGTTGTGGTAAAAAGTTCGCTACCTTAAGCGATCTTTTTCAAACGGTACAGCTGGGCTTTGGCTCGCGGGGTGGTTGTGAGGCAGCTGTTCATTCACTTCGCACTTTTTTGGCTCAAAATTGTGGTGAGGTCTTGCTTAAGCAAGACCTCAACTAACTTTCTTTGGCAATGTTATGGGAATCCCACTAAATTAGTTTTCAAAAATAACCTACTGTTATCTTCTGTGGGTTGTCAACAGGGTGATCCACTGGGCCCCGCCATTTTTAGTCTTGCCATCAATCCAATCGTTCGGCGTCTTAAGTCCAAACTTAATGTTTGGTACTTAGACGACGGGACTTTAGGAGGTGATGTGGACACTGTCCTTGATGACTTAAAAACACTTATTGACGAATTCCGTCAAATTGGTTTGGAACTAAATTTCTCAAAATGCGAACTTTTTGTTTCGAATACCTGTTTGGATAGAGATTTGACACATGCAAAATTCAACCGTTTGGCACCTAACATTAAAGTTGTTGATAAGTGCTCCCTTCGCCTCCTTGGTTCCCCGATTCTCGACGGATCATTCCCATCTTTCGTAGATGAAAAAATTCAAAATTTCAGCTCAGCTTCGGACAGATTACTGAAAATTAATGCCCATATGGCATTCACCATTATCAGATTCTGCTTATTTGTGCCAAAATTTACGTATGCTTTACGATGTTGTCCGTTGTGGAAACACAATGAGCTTCTCGTAAGCTTAGACAATGTCATAAAGAATACCCTAATGTCTGTAGTTGGTCTCAAGCCTCCTTACCCGTCAGGTTTCGACACTTGAAATTTTGCGGACCCCTAACAGGTCCGCAAAATTACAAGTGTCGCTCTCCCGGCTTTTTTGTCCTCAGTGCACAGTTCGGACAACCTAATTCAAAAAATCCTCGCTCCCTCGCGAGTCCCCTCTTTAGGAGCTTTCGATGTTTCTAATTTGGCTGAGGCAAAGAGTGCTTGGGTTGCGGCTTGCCCCAATACCCAATACCGATTTACCTAAACTACCATCTTCACAGAAACTGTGGGATGGGCCCCTCTGTGCGTTGGTACGGAATTGTCTCATACAAACGTGCGCCAACTCCACAGACAAGGCCCGACTCCTGGCAGTCTCTGTTAGGGAATCTGGTTTTTGGTTGCAAGCAATCCCATCTTTCAATACTGGCAATCTATTAGATCCATCTGCTTTTCGTGTAGCTGTCAGCTTGCGTTTGGGTGCACCTTGCTATGTAGGTCACCGTTGCCAGTGTGGTACTGCCGTCGACGAACGCGGTCACCACGGTCTCTCATGTTCTCGAAGTGCTGGCCGGATCTCCCGCCACGCTAGCCTTAACGACATCATCCGCCGGGCTTTTACCAGCGCCAATGTACCAGCCGTTCTCGAACCGAACGGTTTGATGCGTGACGATGGTAAAAGACCTGACGGTATGACCCTCGTTCCTTGGAAGCTGGGACGGCCGCTGGTGTGGGACGCTACTTGCGTTGACACACTAGCGCCGTCACATGTACCAGAGACCCAAGGTACGGCTGGTGCGGCGGCGGGTTCTGCCGAGCAACGCAAGCGGGGCAAGTATGCAAACCTCGGTAGCGGTTGCATATTTGAACCGTTTGGAGTCGAGACTCTGGGACCGTGGGGGCCGGGAGCTCATCGCATTTTCAAAAATCTATCTGAGCGCTTGGTCGAGGCGACGCGTGATCAAAATGCTGGCGTTTATCTGGCTTAACGTATAAGCATTGCTATTCAACGTGGCAATGCCGCCAGTATCTTGGGTACGCTGCCATCTGACAGTGATTTAGAGCACGCGGATTTTCTATAGGCTGGCATGTCGGCCTGTGGATTTTCGAAGCGTTCTATGGTATAGTGTATTTAGTTAGGGTAGATAGTAAGTAGGTAGCTCTATTGTTTAGTCTTTTTTCAATAAAGGCACTCTGCCCCATTTAAAAAAACATTCAGAGATACATTTAATTTCCAACGTCTGAAAAGACAGGACTATCAAATATTATTATAATATGTACCTTAAATCTTTGGAATAAATGATTTTGATTTTGATTTGAAAAATATAAAATAATCTGATTTGTTTCAGTTGGCTTAGAGGCGCATTATTAAGTGCCGGCGTGGAATGGGAGAACAAGGTGGTGACAAAACAAGCGCTGGCGATGTTCGACGCTTGGTTCGACAGAAACGAAACTATACAAGAGATTTATCAAGAGGTAAGATTAATATATTGAGTTGAGTTCTCGTGTTTAAACGTACCCACCTACTTAACGCTAATAAGCATTAATTGTAAGCATGCGTATGCTTAATTAGCGTTTAGCAAATTAAATAAAGTTGCGAAATTATGTGAATACGAATGAAGTGAATTCATCGCTTAAGTGAAATTATTAGCAATTTGGTAGGCACGGTTATAAATATAAAATAGCACAGCAATAGCAATTATTAGTTTATTAGCATGCTAAGACGAATTAATTCGCATGCTTATGAAATTAATGTGAAATCGCATTAACTACCATCACTAATAGGTAATAGGTACCTATTTAAGGAGCCGGTGCCGTAATGATTGCAGATGAATTACTAAAATAACACTTCCTAATTTAACCCCATCGTGAGGATGTGTTGCCAGTACAACGAGTTGCTTATTGACCATAAAAACTTTAGATATCTACTATATTCTATATTTTGTAGTGGTAGGCCTCTTTAGCAGGGGCCCGCCTGGGGAAGTACCACACCTTTGCCAGTTATTCATCCGCCAAGCAGTAATGTGCAAACATTACCGTGTTCCGGTATGAAGGGCAATGTTACCAGCGAAATTACTGGGCATGATGAGATTCAACAACTCATATCTCAGGGTGACAGGTGCAGTGCAGTGCGCGTAAAATTTTGAATTTTAAAACACTGGGTGGCACTGTGTCTGATATGGGCAATCATGATGCTTACCATCAGGCACCTGATTTGTTCATTTTGTTGCACACTATCATAAAAAAAAAGTCACTGGCCGACAGTTAATTGAACTAAGGTCACTAAAAGTTTAACAACTTGACGTATTGAAAAGCAGCCCTTTGACACTGACCAAGACACAGGCAAATTCAAATTTAACCTAACCAACTCAATTCGTTCTGCGTTCCCATCAGAAGCTCTAGTTAGTGGTCGCTCTTTTTATCTAGACGCTGTCGAGTTTTGGATGTGACGTTTAATTGTACGTACGGTCTCATAAGATATAGGGGGCAGTCGTTAGCTCATTTCGGAGTTAACATTAGTGCTATGAGTTGATCACACATCATGTGCAGACTCGAGCTGTGTAAAAAAAAACAACCTTGATAGAGTATAAATTATAATGTTAAATTGTAGGGTGCGTTTACGGCTGGTGTACGTACCCACGGGGAGAAAGCTTGGGACGCGTGTTGGGACACTCTCCGCGGGTCATACTCGGCCCCTCGCCCCACACACTCACACCGCGGCCTGCTCGCCGCGCTCGCATCCACACCCGACGACTGCTTGTTCTACAAGTGAGTAGTATGTGTGTTGGGACACTCTCCGCGCGTCATACTCGGCCCCTCGCCCCACACACTCACACCGCGGCCTGCTCGCCGCGCTCGCATCCACACCCGACGACTGCTTGTTCTACAAGTGAGTAGTATGTGTGTTGGGACACTCTCCGCGCGTCATACTCGGCCCCTCGCCCCACACACTCACACCGCGGCCTGCTCGCCGCGCTCGCATCCACACCCGACGACTGCTTGTTCTACAAGTGAGTAGTATGTGTGTTGGGACACTCTCCGCGCGTCATACTCGGCCCCTCGCCCCACACACTCACACCGCGGCCTGCTCGCCGCGCTCGCATCCACACCCGACGACTGCTTGTTCTACAAGTGAGTAGTATGTGTGTTGGGACACTCTCCGCGCGTCATACTCGGCCCCTCGCCCCACACACTCACACCGCGGCCTGCTCGCCGCGCTCGCATCCACACCCGACGACTGCTTGTTCTACAAGTGAGTAGTATGTGTGTTGGGACACTCTCCGCGCGTCATACTCGGCCCCTCGCCCCACACACTCACACCGCGGCCTGCTCGCCGCGCTCGCATCCACACCCGACGACTGCTTGTTCTACAAGTGAGTAGTATGTGTGTTGGGACACTCTCCGCGCGTCATACTCGGCCCCTCGCCCCACACACTCACACCGCGGCCTGCTCGCCGCGCTCGCATCCACACCCGACGACTGCTTGTTCTACAAGTGAGTAGTATGTGTGTTGGGACACTCTCCGCGCGTCATACTCGGCCCCTCGCCCCACACACTCACACCGCGGCCTGCTCGCCGCGCTCGCATCCACACCCGACGACTGCTTGTTCTACAAGTGAGTAGTATGTGTGTTGGGACACTCTCCGCGCGTCATACTCGGCCCCTCGCCCCACACACTCACACCGCGGCCTGCTCGCCGCGCTCGCATCCACACCCGACGACTGCTTGTTCTACAAGTGAGTAGTATGTGTGTTGGGACACTCTCCGCGCGTCATACTCGGCCCCTCGCCCCACACACTCACACCGCGGCCTGCTCGCCGCGCTCGCATCCACACCCGACGACTGCTTGTTCTACAAGTGAGTAGTATGTGTGTTGGGACACTCTCCGCGCGTCATACTCGGCCCCTCGCCCCACACACTCACACCGCGGCCTGCTCGCCGCGCTCGCATCCACACCCGACGACTGCTTGTTCTACAAGTGAGTAGTATGTGTGTTGGGACACTCTCCGCGCGTCATACTCGGCCCCTCGCCCCACACACTCACACCGCGGCCTGCTCGCCGCGCTCGCATCCACACCCGACGACTGCTTGTTCTACAAGTGAGTAGTATGTGTGTTGGGACACTCTCCGCGGGTCATACTCGGCCCCTCGCCCCACACACTCACACCGCGGCCTGCTCGCCGCGCTCGCATCCACACCCGACGACTGCTTGTTCTACAAGTGAGTAGTATGTGTGTTGGGACACTCTCCGCGCGTCATACTCGGCCCCTCGCCCCACACACTCACACCGCGGCCTGCTCGCCGCGCTCGCATCCACACCCGACGACTGCTTGTTCTACAAGTGAGTAGTATGTGTGTTGGGACACTCTCCGCGCGTCATACTCGGCCCCTCGCCCCACACACTCACACCGCGGCCTGCTCGCCGCGCTCGCATCCACACCCGACGACTGCTTGTTCTACAAGTGAGTAGTATGTGTGTTGGGACACTCTCCGCGCGTCATACTCGGCCCCTCGCCCCACACACTCACACCGCGGCCTGCTCGCCGCGCTCGCATCCACACCCGACGACTGCTTGTTCTACAAGTGAGTAGTATGTGTGTTGGGACACTCTCCGCGCGTCATACTCGGCCCCTCGCCCCACACACTCACACCGCGGCCTGCTCGCCGCGCTCGCATCCACACCCGACGACTGCTTGTTCTACAAGTGAGTAGTATGTGTGTTGGGACACTCTCCGCGCGTCATACTCGGCCCCTCGCCCCACACACTCACACCGCGGCCTGCTCGCCGCGCTCGCATCCACACCCGACGACTGCTTGTTCTACAAGTGAGTAGTATGTGTGTTGGGACACTCTCCGCGCGTCATACTCGGCCCCTCGCCCCACACACTCACACCGCGGCCTGCTCGCCGCGCTCGCATCCACACCCGACGACTGCTTGTTCTACAAGTGAGTAGTATGTGTGTTGGGACACTCTCCGCGCGTCATACTCGGCCCCTCGCCCCACACACTCACACCGCGGCCTGCTCGCCGCGCTCGCATCCACACCCGACGACTGCTTGTTCTACAAGTGAGTAGTATGTGTGTTGGGACACTCTCCGCGGGTCATACTCGGCCCCTCGCCCCACACACTCACACCGCGGCCTGCTCGCCGCGCTCGCATCCACACCCGACGACTGCTTGTTCTACAAGTGAGTAGTATGTGTGTTGGGACACTCTCCGCGCGTCATACTCGGCCCCTCGCCCCACACACTCACACCGCGGCCTGCTCGCCGCGCTCGCATCCACACCCGACGACTGCTTGTTCTACAAGTGAGTAGTATGTGTGTTGGGACACTCTCCGCGCGTCATACTCGGCCCCTCGCCCCACACACTCACACCGCGGCCTGCTCGCCGCGCTCGCATCCACACCCGACGACTGCTTGTTCTACAAGTGAGTAGTATGTGTGTTGGGACACTCTCCGCGCGTCATACTCGGCCCCTCGCCCCACACACTCACACCGCGGCCTGCTCGCCGCGCTCGCATCCACACCCGACGACTGCTTGTTCTACAAGTGAGTAGTATGTGTGTTGGGACACTCTCCGCGCGTCATACTCGGCCCCTCGCCCCACACACTCACACCGCGGCCTGCTCGCCGCGCTCGCATCCACACCCGACGACTGCTTGTTCTACAAGTGAGTAGTATGTGTGTTGGGACACTCTCCGCGCGTCATACTCGGCCCCTCGCCCCACACACTCACACCGCGGCCTGCTCGCCGCGCTCGCATCCACACCCGACGACTGCTTGTTCTACAAGTGAGTAGTATGTGTGTTGGGACACTCTCCGCGGGTCATACTCGGCCCCTCGCCCCACACACTCACACCGCGGCCTGCTCGCCGCGCTCGCATCCACACCCGACGACTGCTTGTTCTACAAGTGAGTAGTATGTGTGTTGGGACACTCTCCGCGCGTCATACTCGGCCCCTCGCCCCACACACTCACACCGCGGCCTGCTCGCCGCGCTCGCATCCACACCCGACGACTGCTTGTTCTACAAGTGAGTAGTATGTGTGTTGGGACACTCTCCGCGCGTCATACTCGGCCCCTCGCCCCACACACTCACACCGCGGCCTGCTCGCCGCGCTCGCATCCACACCCGACGACTGCTTGTTCTACAAGTGAGTAGTATGTGTGTTGGGACACTCTCCGCGCGTCATACTCGGCCCCTCGCCCCACACACTCACACCGCGGCCTGCTCGCCGCGCTCGCATCCACACCCGACGACTGCTTGTTCTACAAGTGAGTAGTATGTGTGTTGGGACACTCTCCGCGCGTCATACTCGGCCCCTCGCCCCACACACTCACACCGCGGCCTGCTCGCCGCGCTCGCATCCACACCCGACGACTGCTTGTTCTACAAGTGAGTAGTATGTGTGTTGGGACACTCTCCGCGCGTCATACTCGGCCCCTCGCCCCACACACTCACACCGCGGCCTGCTCGCCGCGCTCGCATCCACACCCGACGACTGCTTGTTCTACAAGTGAGTAGTATGTGTGTTGGGACACTCTCCGCGCGTCATACTCGGCCCCTCGCCCCACACACTCACACCGCGGCCTGCTCGCCGCGCTCGCATCCACACCCGACGACTGCTTGTTCTACAAGTGAGTAGTATGTGTGTTGGGACACTCTCCGCGCGTCATACTCGGCCCCTCGCCCCACACACTCACACCGCGGCCTGCTCGCCGCGCTCGCATCCACACCCGACGACTGCTTGTTCTACAAGTGAGTAGTATGTGTGTTGGGACACTCTCCGCGGGTCATACTCGGCCCCTCGCCCCACACACTCACACCGCGGCCTGCTCGCCGCGCTCGCATCCACACCCGACGACTGCTTGTTCTACAAGTGAGTAGTATGTGTGTTGGGACACTCTCCGCGCGTCATACTCGGCCCCTCGCCCCACACACTCACACCGCGGCCTGCTCGCCGCGCTCGCATCCACACCCGACGACTGCTTGTTCTACAAGTGAGTAGTATGTGTGTTGGGACACTTCCTCCGTTTTTAGGGGCGGAGGTGTCCTTTTATACCAGTTCTCGCTTTTGCTACCTCTCGTACTTTCATACCTCATACTTTTCTTTCTGTCATTATTTATTATAATTTTCTATTTTATTTATGTATTTACAAACTTACACACCTAAACCTACGATAGGTTATAAATAAGTCATGGACGTTTAATATAAATTATAACAAAAAACTAAAATTTAATTACCTATACGTTTTCAGGTTTGCATTCACAGCGCTCTCTAACGAAGCGCAGAGGAATAGAGAATGGAAACTGTGGGTCACAACGTTACTGGCGAGCACTTGCAAGTAAGTAGGCTGGGATACTCTGTGTCATCATCATCATCTCCCGTAGAAAGTCCACTGCTGGACATACGCTCCCCATAAGAGGGGTTTCCAATACTCGGCGGTTTTGTGGTGCGGGCTGACACCTTTGTCTACCCCTTTGGGAACAAGGCGTGATGTTATGTTATGATAATTTAAAACTATACAATTTAAAGCTTGTATACATAATTTATTTGACTTTGAGTACAATTGCAATAAGCAATTATGTGTATTATACATAGGGTTTATAGTGCGAGAATAAAATAATTTAATTTCCTTTCATCACCAATAATTTCATCTACATTTGCTCCAGAAGTTTCATCACCATTACCTTCATCACCTATGTTCGCCTCTTGAATTAAATTTTCATCACCAATTGCTTCATCATCATCTCTTTCATATAAATCACCAGGCTCAGATGAACAAATACCTGCATTGCAATACGGGTTCAACGGGTCTTTACACTGATGTATCTTACCCCATTATTTTTACACTCCATTAAGGTATAGCAGATATAGCAAGAATATCTGGGCGTGTTTAATAAATCACATTCCACATGGTTGTTCTTTCTTTCTAATATGCTTCAATTGAAATCTTTATGCCTACCCCTATATGGGTTTAGCCAATACTCGGCGGTGTTGTTGTGCGGGCACCTTTGCCTATTTCTTTGGGAGCAGAGCGTGATGTGATGTTATAAAATTTAAAGTAAAAAAAAAAGCTATATAAATTAATTACAATTTATTTAACGTATACTTTTTGTTTTACTTCGGATCCAATTCCAAAATGCAGGCATAGTTATACTACATAAGATTTATAGTGCGAGAAAAAGCTAATTGCATTTCCTTTCATCACCAATATTTTCATCAACGTTTGCTTCATCACCGGAAATTTCATCTTGAATTTAATTGAACAAAAGTTATGGCCATTTTACTGCATAATTTTATACTTTGCGCAAGACCTAGAAGCTCGTCGGCGCTTCCTCCATCTTTGCTGTAGTTTGTAACTAGATGGCGCTGTATGTTATTAGTAGGCGGATTATTTTGGCATTTTAAGTGTTTTGTTCAGGTATCTAGGTATATGAAACCCTACACTATGTATACATACGTATTAAATATGTACGTGATTTTTTATGTAATTATTTTTATGTAATTACCAAAATGATGTATTGATTTGTATTACGCGCGAGAGCGATTGCTTGAATCCAGAGCGCAGCGAGGGAGCGTAGGGAGGACTGTGCACGCAGTACACGGATGGCTTGCTAGAATATGGCGCTCACGTAGCTCAGCGCTGTCCACGCGGTACACCGATGCATATATAGTGTGTCGTGTCCTGCAGTAGAAAGATAGACCCTAATTGTCAAACAAATGAACCCACGCAGCTTAAATGCAACGCGTGCCCATGCACAGCGGTGGGTTTGAGCCTTTAGTCTTTAATAAGATGTGATTTGTGACCAAGTCCCTATTATTCCTGTAGATGGCGAGGCGCGGCGGGAGTGTGGAGGATACTCCGTCCCAAGTTAGTGCTTCCACCTTCAGCTCTCCTCGCCGCTGCCAAGTGTCTGCATCAACCGCAGGATTATTATAATGTAAGTTGTTAACCTATCGAGGCGCCTAATAGAAACCACAGATGACCAAAGAGCTGGCCGCTATCTCGGCCAGCGAATAAGGTTAGTCATACAGAGAGGTAATATAGCCAGCTTTTTGGCCACCCTAACTACAGGGGGCGCGGTGCAAAGCTAATTCGGTCACACGTACTCACATTTTTGATATAAAAAATGCTACATGTAATTACTTAAAATAAAGACAACTAGGAATTAGAAAATAACAATACAATGATTCAGTAAAAAGTCCAATTTAATCCAAACAAGTTTTATACATGAAAAATAGTTGGGACTAAATTTGTTTTTTTACTGAAAGTTTGTATTGTTATTTTCTAGTTCCTAGTTGTTTTTTTTTTCCGTAATTACATGTAGTATATTTTATATCTTCAAAAATGTGGGTAGGTGTCAGCGAGAAGGCAAATTAGCTTAGCACCGCGCCTTAACTCTGTATAATATTAATGTTCTTTCTATACAGTTCAAAGAGCAATTCGGTGCCATGAAAGGAGGTCAGGCCGCCTTGGATACTATAGCGATCAATATAGCGTGGGTGTCACGAGCCGATGCTGACCTACAGAGATACTTCAACGGTCTGGACAAACATGAAAACACACACTAATAAAAAAAAAATATTACAATATGAAATCCAATTAAAATCCAAAAAATAAAGAAATGTGTACCGCGTGCACAGCGTGCATGACATTAGCAGCGTTGATTAAATCAAATCCAATTTACATATTATTAAGGATCCACTGAAATAATGCCGTCATTGCAATCTAGTTGTGAGTGTGCGTTATAAAAGCATGAACCTTGAAAAAAGGCCGACGGATTCTTATAAAAAGTAAAGCACCATAGTAAGCCAGCTGACACACTTTTTTAGGAAGGTCTGCCTTGAGTGGACGGAAAAGATTTTTGTACTAAAAGCTCGAACAGTAACCACTTAGAGCGTACATGGCCTTCTAGGCAATCCTATGAATAATTTACCGAATCGATGTTTTGTATTCCCCTGTTTCCTCCGATTACAATTAACCCATTCTATAAATTTATATCGTGATATATTTATAGTGAAGTAACCTATGTCTCTGTCATTTTAATTTTTCTTATAAACCTTTGGATTTTTTCATAGTGAACTTCAAAAAATTGCAGTTGTACTCGCGTAATTGGTCGTTCACTACAAAAAAATGTAGAGTTTATAAGCAATAATAAAAAGATAGGGGCATACTTTACTTCATCTTTAAAATATCAGGATATAAATATATCAAATAGGTTTACTGTATTCGGAGGAAACATGGGAATACAAAACATCGATTTAGTAAATTTTCCATGGGATTGTGTCAAACTGCTAAGAGGTCCTCCTGTATCCTGTTAAGCTGAACCCTAACTGCTTGTATGCACGCACACATTACACCTCTTTTTCTAGGTTCACGGGTGTGAATGTGTGCGTGACGTCATGTTAGTATTAGTGAGCTGGCTTACTATGGTGTCACCACGGACCACCCTCTATCATGTCAGCTTTCAAACAAAAAAAAACACATCAAAATAGCTATATATAACTATATAACTACATCCCATCCTTTTTCGGTAGGGGGTTAAAAAGTTATTAATTATGACTCTTATTTCATTTCATTAGTATATACTTAAGAAATTTTACTTTACGATGTTCTTTAGCTACTGACTGAAAAATAAAATTTGTAATTATAATTATAGCGTGCATAAAATTGTCTGTTGGCGGGATTTGAACCCATGACCCTGAACATTACATAATATGTACCAGTGCCATCTGAGCTATCACTCGCATAATTTAAGTTTTGTTCATTTTATATATATACTTATGTTTATATTTTTCTTGAATTTATATAAGTAAGTATATGCGGTAAGTATTTCTTAGAATATCTTTTTTAGCTATAATTTTATTTCCAAAATCATGATGATATTTACTGTACTTATATTAATATAAAAAATAAAAATATCATATTATCTCAATTAGATAAGTATCTATTGTATCTTTTATCTCAAATTCTTATCAACTTATAATCTGCTATCAATTGATTATCAATTTTAAGATGCCATCAATATTCATCATGAGTTGTCAATAATGATTTTAATTGATATCATATTTGTTTCAATAAATATATATAAATACTATTAAACATATACGATATAATTCTACAAATATTTAATCAATAAGTACTTTTTCTGTAAGTATAAAAAAAACCTAAATACTCATAAAAATGTAATCAGTTCTGACAAAAACTTGTAACGTGACGACACGCAAAATGATAATAATGCAAGATGAAGAAACGTGAATCACAGAAGACGCAAGAACGCAACAATCGATGTCTGTATATTTACAGTAATATTATGTAATATTGTAATATTACAAACTGAAATTTAAATTCAAAATCAATTTGAATTTGAATTGAACCTTCCTATATATACCAATAGTTGCTTGTACTGCCTTCAGTATTATAAAACTATATTATACATATATGTAAAAAACATATTATAACACAGTTAATTTGCGCACAGAATATATAATTTAACTAAACATAAGAATTTTTAATGGGTTTATATTTTATAACGTGGTAAGATAATTCGAGCCGATTATTTGAGAAACACTTTGGATGGTTGCAAAATAAAGGAAATTAAAATAAACTACCCGTGCCCCGCGGTTTCGCCCGCGTAGTGTTCGTTCCAGTGGGAATATCGGGGTACAAGTATCCAGGGTCTAAGCTGCGTACTAGTAATAAACATCCATCCATACATCTAACTAAAACCGCGCTAGATGGTGCTGGAGTCGAATTAGAACACGCTAGAGTTTTGTTTACCTGTTAAGCCGGGACTACAGCTACGTGTTAGCGTGTTATATAACAATATTCTGTTAAATAACACCAAAGCCACGCCCACTTTCCATGGTAAGCCGGGTCCGCAGCGGCATGTTTTTGTGTTTTCATTTCATTTCATTTATTTATTCATTAACAATCAATACAATTGTGTTTGTTACCTAACACAATAACATGAAAAGTGGGCGTGGCTTTAGTGTTATTTAACAGAATATTGTTATTTAACACGCTAACACGTAGCTGTAGTCCCGGCTTTACAAAGGTAACTTTTTTACATTCTACTGAGATTTGAATTTAAATTATATTATTAGAAGGATTGCTCCTGATTTTTCAATTATCCGGTTTTTCACAATGAAAAGGTTACCTACGATATATACAAACACCAATTGCTAAAAAAAAGGTGTAATAAAATATATATCATATTATTACACATCGGGTTAAAAAAGGTGTAACACTTAGGGAGTACATTTAAAAATAATTGTAGTGGTAGGCCTCTTTTGCAGGGGGCCGCCTGGGGAAGTACCACACCTTTGCCAGTTATTCATCCGCCAAGCAGTAATGCGCAAACATTACTGTGTTCCGGTATGAAGGGCAATGTTACCAGCGAAATTACTGGGCATGATGAGATTCAACAACTCATATCTCAGGGTGACAGGCGCAGTGCAGTGCCGCGCAGAATTTTGAATTTTAAAACAACTGGGTAGCACTGTGTCTGATATGGGCAATCATGATGCTTACCATCAGGCACCTGATTAGCTCGTCTTGTCACTCACTATCATAAAAAAAAAAAAAAAAAAAAAAAAAAAAAAAGAGTTTCCATACAAATTTGCCGATTTGGCTGATCATTTTTTTTATAATAGTGAGTGACAAGACGAGTAAATCAGGTGCCTGATGGTAATTATGCATCATGATTACCCATATCAGACACAGTGCCACACAGTGTTTTAAAATTCAAAATTCTGCGTGGCATTGCATTGCGCCTGTCACCCTGAGATATGAGCTGTTGATGAGTTGTTGCTCGTCTGGTACCTCAATATCATAAAAAAAAGTACTTACTTAATAATACTCATAATTTGCAGTCACATGTCGTGGGACGTCAAATTGATAATTAAGTACGTATTATATTGTTTATATATTATTACAACACCTTTTTGTGACACCTGGTATATATATACGATATTAATATATAAAACCTGTTTTTCTAAAGATATAGCATTTATGTATTAGAAAATTTAGTGCGTAGAAAAAATAGTTTAAGTCACTTTGTCTTCTGTGCCTAGCCATAGGCAGAAAAAAATAATTTTTTACTTTTTAATAACTGAACTTTTTATTATAACTAAATATATTTAAGTTTAGGCAATTAGATTTGCAATATATATGCAATATTAAAATAATTTATTTAACTTATGTTTTAAAAAAACGGTATCATGAATATGTTGTAATTATTTATAGAATAAAGAAAAAGGGAGATGAGGTCCCATATCGTCGTACGAGCGACTAATATTGTTGTCTCGGTCGCACTTCGGTCTTAGGTCTGTCATTCACTGTCACTGTGTAAACAGTTGTTGAGTAAGCGCAGGGAGAACATGCCCTATCTCCCCTTTTCTTTTTATCAATGTAATTATCATTTTATATTTAAGAAAACATAAATAATAAGATAATTTAAATTATTCTAATTATTAAATTTCACAGTATTAAGGACTACAATTAAAATAAAATTATTCTAGCATTTTCAGATGTTTTCTAAAGCAAGCCGTCTCGATTAGCTAGATTATAATGACCAAAATTATAATATGAAAAATTTGGTATATTTTTGTAGATAAAAAAAAACTTTATATGAAAATTTTTATAGACGAAATCCGACCACTAGTCAAATATCAAGCGGTTGTGTTTGTGAAAAAAGTCCAGAATTGCCA
The DNA here is from genome assembly GCA_947063395.1 of Hemistola chrysoprasaria. Classification (NCBI taxonomy): domain Eukaryota; kingdom Metazoa; phylum Arthropoda; class Insecta; order Lepidoptera; family Geometridae; genus Hemistola; species Hemistola chrysoprasaria. The sequence goes on along the minus strand of OX346738.1, from coordinate 4,152,300 downwards.
CAATTTTAAAATAAGGTAGATATTTTTCTTCTTTACAATTTTCCTTCTGTCAACGATCATAATTAATGATGAATGTAAGGCGAACACGATGGGTTTTTCTGTCAGTTTTGCCTCAGTCACGGCGATGATTGATGGTTAAGAGAGCGCTGACAGCAATAATTAAACCAAAGGTGTACTTTTAAACACATACCTTAATAAGAACAAACTTAAATGTTAAGTTAAAAAAAAAAACCTGTGGTTGGCTCTGGAACTGGCCTTTATTTGCGCGAAAACATATTTTGTTAAAGAAACGCATATAGTTTCTTCGTATTTATGAAAATGGTGAAAGTTTTTAGGTTATGTTAATGTTTATATTTAAATAGCAAAAAACCCATACGGTTTTCTTTAACAAAATATGTTTTCGCGCAAATAAAGGCCAGATCCAGAGCCGACCATAAACAATTGAGTTGAAAATTATTCCGAATTTCTTCATACTGTGCATTTTCAATGAAGCAGCTTAGATACAAATTTTAATGGCAGTGTGCTGTGTCGTATAGGCCCAAAACTGCTAACATTTTACATATCGTCCAATGTGAATTAATTTCTGTTATGATTCAAAACAGAAATTAATTTTTCGTAAATCAGTATCATCTCATGACTAATGGCATTGATTGACAGCTACAACGCTAACCTGTCGTGTAATGGTCGCCTTAGAGATACTAGACAGACTGATAATTTCAGCCTCCGTTGACTATTTGTATCTTTTACACTAAACTAGCATGGTCAGGATTACCCTGTGGAGAGTAATAAGTGCGAAAGAGAGAGCAGATGAATTCTGTTTCCGCGCGAAAGATTAAAAAACAGGAAATATAGGTAAATACAATATGAATTTGGACAGAAAAATGGTAGAACGCAAAATGCATCACCTATATATAAACAGATACGTCCCTATAGGCGTTAGTACCTCCACGGTAGCTCAATTGGAAGAGTGCCGCTACGAGGATTGGTTGCGGAGTTCAAGTCTTGCTCGTGGTGAACTTTTCTTTCCATATTCATGCTGTATTTCAAGGAATAGACCCCTTAGTATATAAAAATATTAAATATTAGGGAAGAAATTATCCCGTGTCATGTTATGTCTTAATTTAATTGTAAGAACAATTGTGTGACTAAACTCGATTTACATTATATTATAGGTATACCAGTAATTTAATATCCACATTAAACAATAACAATAGTTTTTATATGTTATTAATTTAAAAAAAAACAATCGTTTTTGGTTTGCCATTGTACTTAAAGTAAAATGAACAAAGCATCAGAACTACGAGTATGTATACTTACTTCAAAACGGCCGGCGTAACGTCACACACGTAGCTATAATATATATTAATATAAATCATAGCAAGGCATATTACGATATATTTTCTATACAAATATTCGACTGACCGCACACGCAGTTATAATATATATTTCTATGACGTCACCAACATATACCGTAATATATATTATTGAATATTAATATAAACTACTGTATCAATGAAATGAAGGCTTAAAATATATATTATAGCATCGTCTCCGTGCGTGGTAGCTTGCTATAATATATGTCGGAGGAAGCTATGAGTCAAGTTGATTGTTGTTTTCATACGTAAAAGATAATATTGCTTTTGCTTATATTGTAATTACTTTTAAAATTCTTAATTTAATTTAAATTGATTTGTTACATTATTTTAGAATGATAAATCTCAATAATTTAATAAAAGTCATGATTTGATTATAATACTACGTAACGACCAATCAGAGCAGAGCACGTGCCTCGAGCGGGGTCGAGGCGCCATCTTGGCTTGGTGGAGTTAGTTAGCGTTCAGTTATTTCGAGACTTTTGGAGTGTGAGCTAGCGATCGAGTTGGATCGTGTTTAAAATATGAAGTAAGATCGGTGCCCCGAACCCGCTGCTCGGTCCTAGCTGTATCATTTAAATTAATTAGAACTATTGTGTTAACCTAAAATAAACCACTGTGAACTTGTGATCGTTGTTTTGTGCTCGCATTTTGCCCTCATGACGCCCACAAAGCCCGCAACCACTAATGATGATGTCGGCGGGAATGTTTCTCCGACATCAGAAGTGGGATCGGTGCAGGCACAAAACGTGAGCGAACCGACATCGGCAAATGAAGGATGGCGTGCGTTATTCGAAGCGCAGCAAACCAGCATGAGGTTACTAGTTGAGGCGCTAACCAACCCACCGAAAATCGAGGATAAGGGCATCACGCTGCCTAAATTTCAACCGGATGATGCTGACACTGATGCCCGGGCCTGGCTAGCAACAGCGGATATCTGCTTATCGGATCGCGATATACAGGGAAGTAAATTGATTCTCATACTTAGTAAGGCTATGAAGGGTTCGGCTGCAACATGGTTTTCTCAGATAGCTTTTCCCAATATGAAGTGGGTAGAATTTAAAGAAATTTTCCTTTCTCGCTTTGATACATTGGAAACATGTGCTGCGACGATGTTAAAGATGATTACTGGCAAACCACAAGAAGGTGAATCTCTTGCTGCTTATGCAAGCCGTTTATTCACTTTACTGATGGCACGATGGGGTAGTCTGGGCAAGGAAGAAATGGCGGTATCTTTAATACTCGCACACATGGGGCAAATCGAGCCACGGTTGCAACGCAATATTTTTTCTGAAGAAATAACTACCCGCAGTAAAATGCAACGTGAACTAATGGCGTTCTCTTATCGCAAACGCAGTTACCAAGAGATTTCAAAGGCCGTCGCAAGTACTACGCAAGACAATAAACGTCCTAAGTTAAGTGCTGTCTCAACAAAATGTTACGCGTGTGGAAAGTTAGGTCATAAATCTTTTGAATGTTTCAGCCGATCGCATGACAAGCAGCAACCAACTCCAACTTCTGAGCGCTCCAACACGGCCGTTAATACGCGGCCCGTTGTGACTTGCTACAAGTGTGGTGCTGAGGGTCACGTGGCATCGCGGTGCTCAAAGACATGGCCAGTTGCAAGCGGCAGCGCACAGCCCGCCGCCACTCCACCCAGCGTTGTGAAGCGAGTGGACGTATGCGGCCTGAGACCTGTCACTGGAACCATTACGCAATTTGGTGAGCAGTTTCCATTTTGTTTCGATTCTGGTGCTGATTGTTCCTTAATTAAAGAGAGCGTCTCTCGCAGGCTTGTTGGTACATTGCAGCGTGCAATTGTTACTTTGACTGGGGTAGGAAAATCTAGTGTATTATGCGATTCGCAAATTTTATCTAGAGTTTTCCTTAGTGGTCATGACGTAGAAATTTTATTTCACATTATACCTGATGATTATCTAAATAATGACATTCTGATTGGACGCGATTTGTTGACCCTAGGGTTGTCAGTACACATATCGAGTGATCAGCTTACTATAGTCGAGAAGCCCTCTACAGTTAATATTTGCAATGTTGATAACGCGACGGCTGACTTTCAAGACGTGGATACCGATATACCCGATGACCTTAAACCACAACTGATAGAACTTCTTAGCAGTTTTAAGAACTCATTCGTTGAAGGCACGCCTACTAGTAGAGTAAAGACAGGTGAATTGGAGATTAATCTAGTAGATCCTAGCAAAACCGTACAACGGAGACCATATCACTTAAGCCCTGAAGAGCGGGAAACAGTACGGAATAAGTGTAGCGAACTCTTGTCTGCTGGGGTTATTAGACCTAGCAAATCGCCCTTCTCTAGCCCAATACTTTTAGTAAAGAAGCGCGATGGCACGGACCGAATGTGCATAGATTATCGAGAATTAAATTCTAATACAGTTCCTGACCGGTACCCCTTGCCTTTAATCGGCGACCAAGTTCAGAGGTTATCAGGTGCACGATTTTACACGTGTCTTGACATGGCTAGTGGATTTTATCAAGTTCCTATAAATGTAGAGTCGAATTCGATAGAGAAAACCGCTTTTGTTACTCCGGACGCTCATTATGAGTTTACTGCCATGCCGTTTGGCCTACGAAATGCCCCCTCCGTATATCAGAGAGCTATTAATACGGCTCTAGGTGACTTAGCGCACTCTTATGCGATTGTCTACATGGATGATCTCGTCATACCTGCGAATACTGTACAACAAGGGCTGGAACGGTTAGGCGTTGTACTTAAAACTCTTAGCGACGCCGGGTTTTCGTTCAATATGAAGAAATGTGCCTTTCTAAAGAAGCAAGTTCAGTTTTTGGGGTATGAAATATCAGAGGGTGAAATCAGGCCTAACCCCCGTAAGATAACCGCATTGACTAGTTCCCAACCACCACAGACCGTCACTCAGCTAAGACAATTTTTGGGGTTAGCGTCCTACTTTAGGCAGTTTATCAATAACTTCTCACTTAAAATGGCACCGCTCTACCGTCTGTTAGCTAACAATAATTCTAAAATAACTTGGACCGCCGAACATGAAGCGATTAGACAAGACATAATATCGCTATTGACGTCGTCTCCAGTTTTGATGCTTTTCGACCCAGAATTACCTATAGAGTTACATACCGACGCTAGTAGCGAAGGTTACGGCGCAATTCTTTTCCAAAGAGCTGGTTCAAAATTACATCCTGTAGAGTACTACAGTAAACGCACTATACCCGCGGAGTCTCGATACCACTCTTACGAGTTGGAGACACTAGCAGTTGTTAACTCAGTTAAGCATTTCCGCCATTATTTGTATGGTAGAACTTTCACAGTCGTCACTGACTGCAATTCTTTAAAAGCCTCAAGAACTAAAGTTGACCTGACACCTAGAGTGCACCGGTGGTGGGCTTTCCTCCAGGCTTTTGATTTTGATATCCAGTACAGGGAGGGTAGGAAAATGGCCCACGTTGATTTTTTCTCGAGAAACCATTTGTCCGAAGGGAACAACACCGCCGTTAGCGATACCCATAGCTTAGGTAGAGAAAATTACGTGGCAGAAAAACGCGTCAATATAGCCGAGTTATCTTCGAATTGGTTACAAGCGGAACAACGACGAGACCCCGAATTAAATGAAATTATTACTAAACTTGAAACCGATGATCTAGACTTAGAGAGTTGTAGAATCTATGAATTGCGATCTAGTGTGCTCTACAGAAAAATTCAAAGAAACAATCGCAACATTTGGCTACCAATTGTACCGAGAGCTTTTCGTTGGTCAGTTATAAATCATATTCATGAATCAATTCTCCATTTGGGATGGGATAAAACTTTAGAAAAAGCATACCAACATTATTGGTTTCCTAATATGTCAAAATACGTCAGAAAATTTGTTGAAAATTGCATAACGTGTAGAGTAGCTAAGTCGCGAAGTGGTAAACAACAAATAGAGTTACACCCCATACCGAAAACAAATATTCCTTGGCATACAATTCACATCGACGCTACAGGCAAGCTCAGTGGCAAAAATGATCAAAAGGAATACGTGTTCGTGCTCGTAGACGCTTTTACAAAGTATGTGTTACTAAGGCATTCCACAAGAATTAACACTGACAGTGCTATAAACGCCCTCAAAGCATCCATATCTCTTTTCGGTACCCCAGTGCGTGTTATTGCAGATCAGGGTAGATGTTTTGCGAACAAAGATTTTAAAGATTTTTGTTCCAATCACAATATCGAGTTACATTTGATAGCGACCGGCTCTTGTCGCGCTAATGGCCAAGTAGAGCGCATAATGAGTACACTCAAAAACATGTTAACTGTCGTAGAAACAAGCCCTAATAGGTCCTGGCAAGATGCGTTAGATGACGTCCAACTCTCCATAAACAGTACGATCCATAGAGTTACTAAAGCAAGCCCCCTAGAGTTGTTAATAGGTAGAGTAGCTAGACCGTTAAATTTATTATCCGTTGACGATCACGAGGTTGAGGTAAATGTAGAAGAAATTAGAGAACAGGCTGATAGATTCTTGAAAAGTAATGCATGCCTTGATAAAGCACGGTTTGATAAGGGTAAGGCAAAAGTCACTTCGTTTTCTGTAGGAGATTACGTTTTGATCGAAAATCACGAAAGGAATCAAACAAAATTGGATGCTAAATATAAAGGACCGTTTGAGGTCATTGAAGTATTGGACGGTGACAGGTATCATCTCAAGAGTTTGACTTGTAATCGTGTATACAAGTATGCGAGAGACCGCTTACGTCCACTCCCCCAATCCTATGTCCCAACTGAGCTGGATCCGTGTTTGTCAGATGAGAGTGATGGTAAGATCATTGTACAATACTTAGTTTGTTTAAAATCTCTAGTTATCTGACTGTGGGTGGCGAATTTAAGTTTTATTTACAAGATATCCCATGGTAGATAGGGGCGCAAGGCGTGGTGGCTGTTGAAGTGTAGCGTTTCTGTAAGGCGAGGTGGCCATTAAAATTGTGAGATAGACGTAACTGAAATTCCGTGTTTAACTCAATAAAATAATTTAGTAATTTAGTAAGAGGCGAGGTGACCATTATAAGGCGAGGTGGCCATTGTAAGGCGAGGTGGCCATTGTAAGGCGAGGAGGCCATTGTAAGGCGAGGAGGCCATTGTAAGGCGAGGAGGCCATTGTAAGGCGAGGAGGCCTACAGACTTTTCTTTGGTCAGGAGTGGCCGAACTTTACAAGAATTTCTTTCTTTTCCGCAGATGATGCGCGGCCTTCAACATCACACGAGGGCGTGTAATAAGTCAGGACGGCCGTGTCGGAGGAAGCTATGAGTCAAGTTGATTGTTGTTTTCATACGTAAAAGATAATATTGCTTTTGCTTATATTGTAATTACTTTTAAAATTCTTAATTTAATTTAAATTGATTTGTTACATTATTTTAGAATGATAAATCTCAATAATTTAATAAAAGTCATGATTTGATTATAATACTACGTAACGACCAATCAGAGCAGAGCACGTGCCTCGAGCGGGGTCGAGGCGCCATCTTGGCTTGGTGGAGTTAGTTAGCGTTCAGTTATTTCGAGACTTTTGGAGTGTGAGCTAGCGATCGAGTTGGATCGTGTTTAAAATATGAAGTAAGATCGGTGCCCCGAACCCGCTGCTCGGTCCTAGCTGTATCATTTAAATTAATTAGAACTATTGTGTTAACCTAAAATAAACCACTGTGAACTTGTGATCGTTGTTTTGTGCTCGCATTTTGCCCTCATGACGCCCACAAAGCCCGCAACCACTAATGATGATGTCGGCGGGAATGTTTCTCCGACATATATATTATAGCTGCGTGTGTGACGGGCTTAACTTGTCGAGTCTGAACATTTAGGCTCTGCGAACTTTAGCGGATGTTAACTGGTGAACAAAACTGTTATAATTATTATTGAAGTGAACTGAACATTACATTTACAATATACATTTGTTCATATATTCGTTTATCTGACAATAACAGCTTTCTTCGTGAGTTAATGTACGCTAAAGTTCGCAAAGTTCAGACTCGTCAAGTTACCCGGGGCCGGTATAGTGTACTTGCCACGTGTAAAAATGAGTTTTTTATAACTTTATGTACTCGTCGACCTACTTAGGCACTTATGTAACGAAAATGTGTTATAAGTATCTAAAAATATACTTATATATCTTTAACACTAACGTGCAACTGTCGTTTAAGCATTGTGCAGTGCAACCTTAAGATGGTGTTCCCTTCAGAATTGAAAACTTTGACTTTGAACAAAAAAATTGGAAAAAGTCGACTTCCCATTTCTCATACAAAATAAATAGGTTGATTTGTTTAGAAAATCGAATTTTTAATTTGTTTTTTACGAGACAATTTAGTTGTATGGGTACATTTACCCCTTAAAGAATAACTATACCTAATTATAACACGTACCTTGTTGTAAAATATAGCTTGATCTCTGACAGCTGAACAAAAATCAATTGTTTGATGTTTGCCATATTTCCCTAAATTAAGGGTATAATATAAGGGTAAATGATTTGAGGGTAATAATTTAAATTTTAAATAATAAATTACCTGATCTGATACCATTTTTGTACTTAAGGCGCGGTGCTAACCTAATTCGCCCTCTTGCTCACACGTACACACATTTTTGAAGATATAAAAAATACTACATGTAATTACGTAAAATAAAGACAACTAGGTAAGAAAATAACAATAAAAAGATTCAGTAAAATATCCAATTTAATCCAAACAAGTTTTCAGTGCCTTTTTATTTTTCTGAGATTTTTTTGTGCAGGTCTTTATACATGATAACTCGTTTGATTAAATTGGATGTTTTACTGAATCTTTGTGTTGTTTTTTCTTATTCCTCTAGTTGTCTTTATTTCACGTAATTATATGTATATGTAGTATTTTTTATATCTTCAAAAATGTGGGTACGTGTGAGCGAGAGGGCGAATTAGCTGAGCACCGCGCCTTATTAAGGAAATATAACGAAAAGTTTGATATTTGTTCAGCAGTCAGGGCGCGGTAAAGATATCTACCTTACCGTGTTCAAAGACCAAGCTATATTTACAAGCCATACTTTAAGTTTTATCGATCTCAATAGAATTATTTGCATTAACTTAATGTTCTTTATGTATTTTAAACTTAATAATTTCTTAGGCGGTCCCTCTTCGGATTTACTGCTTTTTCTTTGTTAACAAATTATAATTTGGGCAAAGTCTGTAGGTAACTATTAAATTTAAGGATATATATAAATGCAAGTACCTATAGTTTAAATTCAATTAAAAAGTATTTTATAATATGTTAATATGTTAAAGTTTCTGCATATTTGTGTGTGCCTCTTCACGACAAAACCACCGATCTAATTAGGCTGAAAGGGATTTGTTGGTTTTTTGGGTCACGTTGACCTTACATTATTAAAATTATTAAATGTCCCATATTATTTATTTATTTATAACAGCTAGCAACATTTTAAGCTACGCTTTGTAAAAAAAAAAACTTGATTAATGACAGCTGTCAGCTGAACAAAAAAATCAATTATTTGGCAATTTTTCCACAGAACAGATACTACCTACGTATAGAATGGACACTGTCATCCGCCCACCAATCGGCCCCCTTATTACGGATGCAACAGAAGTGTGGAAAGCGTTTAATTGCTTAATGTCTGCTGTCAAAAGGTATACAAAAAATTGATGTTTGACAGCAGACATTTAGCAATTTAAACGCTTTCCACACTTCTGTTGCGTCCGTAATAAGGGGGCGGGCCTTCCTCACCCCGCGAGAGAAATTTAGCTCTCCACGAGCCTCGCTTCGCTGGGAAATCACCTCACGCACACTCTTGTGCGTGTACAAAACTCCATGGGTGCAGTGTCTGTGTACTAGGTAGTTACATCGTGACTTTTGTATGGAATTGAGTCGAGTGTCCGGGGTGTGATGTTTCCGTAAATTAAGTTCTAAGAGAGCTAGTAAATTATTAATTGAATATTAAATTACTACCAATATCAAAATGGCCGTGTGGTTCTTGGTCACCCCTTTGTCATCCCGTGGGAGCCGTGAGACCCGGCAGCGGGACATATTCGTAGCACTCGGCAGCAACGCTCTCTATTTCCAAGTCCTCGCGTGGTGATTACGTCAAACTCATCCTATATTAATAGTTTATGGCGTTCTATGGGGGAGGCCTATATTCAGCAGTGGACGTCTTCCGGCTGATGATGATGATGATGATAATGATTAAATTAGCCGATTATCCTAATATTATCCTAATATAAGTAAGATATGACCAAGAAATTGATCAAGCTAAATTAGAAAATGTTAGAGGTAAAAAATATATGAATGGACTGTACGTCGAACGTAGAGTACCTATGCTAGAATTGTCAAAAAAACATGTTAGGGGTCAGCTACTCTGATTGTGTTAAGCCGGGTCCGCAGTGGCATGTTTTTGTGTCACCTAACACAATAACATGAAAAGTGGGCGTGGCTTTGGTGTTATATAACAAAATATTGTTATATAACACGCTAACACGTTATCCGTCGCGGATGGAAAACATCACCCGATTTCGCCTGCGGGGGGGGGGGGGTTCGTAGTTCAAACTCAAAATCAAACTCAAAACAGCTTTATTCAAATAGGTCATAATCTGACACTTTTGTACGTCAATGAAGATAAACAGTACTGAGTCTACCGTGCGTTCGGAAAGATACCTCTACAAGAAGAACGCACAAGAAACTTGTAGGGCTTAATTTTTTCAACAGATAGTCAGTTCATTTTTTGTTAGCGCTCGTACCCGTCAACATCTCTGCTGGATATTTGAAAATCATAATCTCCTTTTGTAGCATACAATATTTAGCAATTTTCTATTATTTAGAGACTGTAGCATATTATTGTGAGTCGGAATCAATAGATTTTAAACAAGAAAACACTTGCCCTTGTACGGAGCTTATTTTAGAAAATGATAATTGCTAACAAAAACATTTTCGGTGTCAAGTCGCTGTGGACGAGTTGTTATATACTCGTAACACGTGTTATATAACACGGTTAGATAACAACGTTTTGTTACTAACATTTAGCTGTAGACCCGGCTTTAGATTTGCGTTTGAATCGCGTGTATATTGGGCAACATCTTCGCCTCATCTGCGTTGATAAATAAATAATGGAACGTGCAGATGGTCTTACATTCTGTAGACCCTAGACACACTTAAGGTGCTTGTTGCCAGGTGAAACCGCGGGCACAGCTGTTTTATTAATAGCTGACCATCGGAAAGTTCTTTATTATATATTTCTTTATTATGTATTACTAGCTGTACCTCGCGGTTTTACCCGCGTAGTCTTCGTTCCCGTGGGAATATTAGGGAAAAAATCAAATATCAGCCCAATTGGTTTAGTAGTTTTGGCGTGAAAGAGTAACAAACACCCATTCATCCATCCATCCTCACACTTTTCGCATTTATGTTATTAGTAGGATGTGACAGCTAGGTAGTTGTGAGTTGCCTGCGGCCGCAACACGCAGATCGAGGTTGCTCTGTTTGCGCAGTGCCTAAAGACGCAACAATATTTTATACCTTAGATTAATATCGATAAAGTAGGTAATATCCGTGCGTGCTCCGACCAGACTACAGTACTTTATAATATACTGGACCAAACTAGACCTACCGCATTAACCAAAAACAAGAGCTTCGAAAATGCGACAACTTTCGAATTGTAGTGCACGTAACACAATGCTAGTGTGCGTGAAACACAGTTTGCAAGAAGTGCTAGTATGCATGAATTTTGTGTTAAAAATGTTCAGTGGGGCTATTGGCGTTCTTCATAATCACCAGTCGTTATCGGGCTTAAGTCCTTATGTTCTGTGGTTTGAATTAGTTACAAAGACGTTTTACCTTTCTAACAAGACTGTGCACTGTCACATTTGGAGGAGAGAAAAGGAAAAGGATAGACACTGTGAGTGGTTCTCACTCGGGACCGACACAGTGCACAGTTCTACTTAGTAAGTATAGCATAATGTCTTTGTTTAGTAACCGGACTTTGACATTTGTAGTTAATGTCAAATTAAGATAATAGTCACTAAAGTGATAGTCACCGAGAACGCCAATAGCCCCACAGGTATGCGGATTTGGGCGTAATTTTAGTTGTCGCCATTGATAAGTATGACAGCTGTATCTAGTCAGAGCGCGCGGAGACCTGTCAATCTAAGGTTAGTTTCTTAAGGCTGATTTTTTGATCGTTAGTTACGGTTAAGTTAACTATTTGTCAAACTAACTATAGTTAAATTTCTAAGCAATGGTTAAATCGTGTGGAAAAAATAGTTAATCAGGGATGAAAAAACGAATTTTGTCGAATTTTAACTATTTGTCAAAAAAAATTACCATTGGTCGACTTAACCAGTGATCAAAAAACCCAGCCTTAGTCAACTTTTATAGGTTTTCTTCAATGGGTTTTCTAAATACGTGGTGTATAAAATAAAAATATAATATAATAAAAATTATTATTGTCTTTGACCGGACATTGTCAACTTTGCCCAGTTATATGTAGTGAATGTAATTACATCTAAGTACTTGTAAATGTAAAAATTTTGTATCAGCTTTTGTAATTAAACTTTTCCCAATGTACATTGTGTTTTATTTTCAGTGATTTTTTTTACAAAATTTAATGTATGCGAAGGACCTTCTTTATTAAAATATAAAAAAAATACAGAACAACAACGTGTAGTACCCAGGAATCTTTTTTAGGTTCCGTGTAAAAGGGGGCGAACCTTTTGCCATCTATCGGGGACAGTTGCAGGCTGTTATGAGAATGCCTAATGTATAATGTTAAAATTACTGGGCATGACGAGTTTCAGCAACTAATATCTCAGGGTGACAGGCGCAGTGCAGTGCCGCGCAGAATTTTAAAACACTGGGTGGCACTGTTTCTGATATGGGCAATCATGATGCTTACCATCAGGCACCTGATTTGCTCGTCTTGTCACTCACTATCATAAAAAAAAAACCGCGCGAGAGGTTCGTGTCAACAGCATTGTGCTACTTGATAGTAAATAAAACATTTTGTTTCACTTTAAGTGAAGAAGTAACTTAAAATTATAATACTTTAGGGGGAGGAGGGGAGGGGAGGGGTAGACTCCCCCTGTGAAGGGGAAGTTGCGTAATCCCCCCTTTCTGAGATATGATTTTTAAAATTTCTAACCTCACTATTGTCAGATGCAACTTCGATTTTAGAGGGAGGGGGGTAGGTCGATATATTACGTTAACTTTCAACAAAGTTTATCTAGGCCCGTGGAACCAATAACTCCCTAATTTGGGTATATCCTCAAGCTTCCACCATATCCTTTTCGGCAGAAAATATGGCAACCTTTGTCTTCTATATTCATCGTCTTTGACGTTATAAAGTTTATTCCCTTGTAAATAAACATAATAGTTACTGTCATCTTCTTTCGAATGCTTGCGTTTTTTTGTGTTACGTTTTTTTGTTACTTCATCGCTTAATTCGCTAAAGCCAAAATCACCATCGTTTGGGATATTTTGTTTTTCATCTTGATATTGATTGATATCAATGTCGTCTTGATTTTCTTTGCTATCAATATCTTGATTTCTTCCGCTATCAACATTTAGATTTTCATTGCTAATGATATCATCATCTTTACTAAAATTATCAACAATATCATTATCATAATTATTATTATATTTGCTCTTTTTGATATCTTTACCACTTTCATCAGATTTTCCGTTCAAATTATATCTTCCGTTGCTAACATATACTTCGTCGCGATCACGATCATCGTATTTTTGGCGTTTTTTACTCTTACTGTATTTTTCTTCAACATCATTATAATTTTTCGAATTGTCATTAAAATACTGGATGTTATTGATTTCCAGATCACTATCGCTTTCATAATCATTTTTCTTATCATTATTATTAATGTCACTATCATTTTTTCCTCTTTTATCATCGTCGCCTAAGTCATTGTAAACAACTTGAAATCTATTCCCCATTCTCAAACTATTCTCATCTGATCTATCTGAGCTATCACTGGATGTACTAGATTTCAAGATCGACCTAGGTCTCCTATGTTTAACTCTAGACCTCCTTTCATTTTTCACTTTGCATTTTTTTCCTCGATTATCGTCGCAATTAGAATCATTATTAGATCTACTGAAATCGAATATATCAAAATAGTCTTCAGCAAAGTCTACATTGTCTTTTTTAGATCTGCCTAAATCACTAACATCTAGGTAGTCCTGAGAAAAGCCTGTGAAATGGTGAGCCTTTTCTCTTAGCTTTTGATAAAAATTGGTCAACATATTGCCGGGTTCTGCGTCAAAATGTCTCATATCTCGTTTTTCTATCAAACTGTCAATGCAGTTTATTTTAGGTTTGCCGTACATGCTTCGGAATAGTCTCGTGCACAGGCTACCCTTAAATTCAGTGTCTTTATCATCTTTTTTGAGAATGCTGGCTAGGGTTTCTAACTTTTGTTTACGTTTCGTAGGTTTCTCTTTGATAAAATAGTCATAGTCGCCGTTTACAGGTCCGTAGTCATCGTGTAGAGTGTCTTTATAGTGATTGATGTCTATAACGATGATGTTTGCTGATTCTGATGGTTTGACTGTAACAATAATGATAATAATTAATATATTTTCTACCTATGATATTAGAAAATACATAAATCCTCCTTTTTTTCTTAAAGAACCCTAATATGTTACTGCATTCAATGGTTTACCCATTGAATGCAGTAACATATTAGACATATTAGTACATTATTATTTATGAATCTAATTGAAAAATTAAAATTTTCAAAGTAATTACTTTTATGTCACGAATCCAATGACGGTATCCTTACTCTGAGCACGAATCTTAATTATTTTATATTATGACAAGTGACAACCAATGACAACATATTCAGAGCAGATGCACCCCAGCCCCGGTAGCACAGTGACCAGGGAAAACGAAGTCCTCGGGGGGGGGGGGGGGGGGGCATATTATACAAATATTTGAAAAAAAAAACTGATTACATCATTGACATAAAGAATGGGGATATCTCCCTATAAGGGTACGTTCTCCCTGCGCTTACCCAACGACTGGCACGTGCACTTTGCTCCGCTGAGCCGTTTGCACAGTGACATATGATGAACAACAATGATAGACAGAAGTACAACCGAAGTGCGACTGAGACAACAACATTATTTGCTCGTACGACCTTACTTTACTGACGTACCTGGAGCTAATGGGACTTAATTTGAGCTTGCCATTTTCGAGAAGCCTGCACCTCATCTCCCCTTTTCTTTATATCATATACTCGAACATAGATTATACATAATTAGTGTTTATTTAAAGTGACTCACTAGTAGCAATTAAAAATAACGCCGAAAATACTTCTGCAGCTTCCATTTTTCTTCAGCATATGCACATAATTCGTAAAATTAAAAATATGTATTCAAAAAATATCACAAGAGTACCTAGTGGCAACTCTGCATGTCGCTTTCTAATTGAATTGTGTTTTTATGTATGTTTATATGATGTGTATATGTATGTCTGTCTGTATATTTTATTAATCAGCTACAGTTTTTTTTATGATAGTGAGTGACAAGACAAGCAAATCAGTTGCCTGATGGTAAGCATCATGATTGCCCATAGACACAGTGCCACCCAGTGTTTTAATATTCAAAATTCTGCGCGGTACTGCACTGCGCCTGTCACCCTGAGATATTAGTTGTTGAAACTCGTCAACCCAGTAATTTCGCTGAATAAAAATATAATGTACTAGCTGTGCCCCACGGTTTCACCCGCGTAGTCTTCGTTCCCGTGGGAATATCGAGATGAAAAGTACCCTGTGTGATTCCAGGGTCTAACTATCTACATACCGAATTGTTGCCCAATCGGTTCAGTAGTTTGAGCGTGAAAGAGTATTATAACAAACATTCCCACAAATATTCGCATTTATAATTCAAATTAGTAGGAAGTAATCACGCCTTTTTCCCGAAGGGGTAGGCAGAGGTGTACCCAGGACTCAGTCCCATAGTAGATACACCCACATTTCGCCAGTATGTTATTGGTCCCATGTAATAGGGGGCGAGCTTAAATTGCCATCTACCGGGCACAGTTCCAGACTCCAGGCAGTTATTGAGATAATTCCTTATGGAAAAATCCAATATTTAACACTGCTTGACCTGGGGATCGAACCCGGGACCTCTTGATTGGCACTCGAGCATGCGCCCTCTCCGCCACCGAGGCAGTCAACAAATTATACACCACCAAAAATTGCAAAAAGTTACGTAAGTACTTATTTGAAAATTACAAAAAAATACTCAGACCTATACGTTATAGTTTTTCAAGAGGAAACACTCGCAAAAAATTTAATAAAATAATTAACTTTTTAGCGAGTGATTCCACTTCAAAAACTAGTGTTAAAAATAATAGAATTTAAAATAAAACCAATATAACAAAGTCGATAAAACAGCCAATTTGTAATGGCTATTAAATTTCTTGTCAAAATAAATTAATTTCCATACTTTTACTACTTTTCATTAATTTTTACAAGATTTCATCATACTGAGAGAAGATTCTGATATTCTCTAAAGGTTCCTAGTAACATTTGCGCGAATGCTTAATGTTCGCCTCGCCGAAATGCTCACGGCTAGTGCATCATCATCAGCCGGAAGAAGTCAACTGCTGAACACAGGCCTCCCGCCAAAGAACGCTATAAACTATTCATATGGGAGCTTGCTTCAGCACGCTTGTTGTGCGGCTTGCTGATCACAGCAGTTTGAACACTTGGTGCCGGAGAGTGCTGCTGCCCACTCTCCGAATATGTCCCTCGGCCGGGTCTGCCGGGTAATTAGACTCCCTAACTTGGTATACACTTAATCAGCTATAGAAAATTGGTAGTATCACGGGAGAGAAACGAATAATTTTATACTCAAAATAAAACACAAAATAATCATGAAAATAATATAATTATTATTATTCACTGGATATAAAAAACAAAACAATCAACAGTTATAACTACGCGCTCATATTAATAATAACTCATAATAATTATTATTAATAACCGAATCATTATTGAAAATACAAATGTATTTATTTTATGGAAATTATCTACAATGTTTATTGGGCATAATACTTAGAATGGCAGCCTAGTTTAAATACTGGCAACACTTTTGATAAAGATTAAAAAAACATTACTCTCGTGTCATAGACCATAGACAATACAACCTAAAAGCAAGGTGGGTACCATTGAGGTCCGGCAACGAATCTCAATTTCAGTTGTGTTGTGTTTGTTCGTTGCTATCGATAGGGTCGATAGAAAACGAGACAGAATGCTTGAATGCTTTTCTGTGTTGCACAACCAAATGTTTCTATCGACATGTAATGATGACGTACCGCCATTACTGTATTTGCCAGACCTGACGAGTCTCATGTACGTGCGTTTTATCTTGACGAGTCTGAAGTTCTTCATGTAAACTCGTGAACAAAACTGTTATTCACAGATAAAACAAATATACGAACCAATGTGTATTGTAAATGTAATGTATAGTTTAGTTTAATCACGATAATAACAGTTTCTTAGAGAGTTTTTATGCGTTAAAGTTCGCAGAGCCTATGTTTAGACTCGACAAGATAAAACCCACGTACTGTACAAACATTGAATCTAATTAGAAACGAAATCATCGCGTTTTAGATTGAATTGTCTGTTACCTATTTATTTATATATTTAAGGAATATTTTCTATAAAATAAATCTTCCGGAAATCGACCGTTAAAGTGTCACAAACAATACTTTAGTGATTCCGTGGTTTTAATATTTTTTGTGACTGGCAATGGTTTTTTTGGGATGTTTACTTTGAATATATAGAATAGAATAAGGAAATGCCATGCGCTACTTCCAGTTCTCTTTTTTTTTCTTAAACAGGTAGAACACACATTTATATTAACCTTAACAGGAAAGAGGACCTCTTAGCAATTTGACACAATCCTATGGAAAATTTACTAAATCGATATTTTGTATTCCCCTGTTTCCGCTGAACACAGTCAACCTATTTGATATATTTATATCCTGATATTTTAAAGATGAAGTAAAGTATGTCCCTATCATTTATTTTTGTTTATAAACTCTACATTTTTTTGTAGTGAACGTCCAATCACGCGAGTAAACCTGTAATATTTGGAAGTTCACTATGAAAAAAAACCAAGAAAAATTAAAATGACAGGGACATAGGTTACTTTTCTATAAAAATATCAGGATATAAATTTATAGAATGGGTTTACTATATTCGGAGGAAACAGGGGAATACAAAACATCGATTTGGTAAATTTTTCATAGGATTGTGTCAAATTCCTAGAAGTCCTAGAAGTTCCGCGTACGCTCTTAAAAGTATGTCAGCGGTTGAAAGTGAAATAGTTGTTGATAACGTATGTGGGCTACTGCGCACCATATGGCCGGCAGAGAGTACACCCTTGCAATGGCATTTCCATAGCTATATATTCAAAGGAAATTTATATATTCAAAGTTTCTATTGTAAACACAAAAAAGAGTTTTTGAAGTTTTATTTATCCATATATTTTTTTAATGATAATTTTGAATTTAAAAACAAATAACTTAATCAAATAAAACTTCGTAATAAATGCTACATTATAAGCTAATTCTACAATAAATTTTGGTATGTAATTTTTTTTCAACATTACTGTTATCCAACTTATTAAGTAGGTAATTGCTACTAAGCTACTAATACTGAATAAGTTGGATAACAGTAATTGTATTGGTATTTTATTGACAATACCTAACAAAACAAAAAAAAGTTAATAGTTTGCATATCTTTATGACGAAAAAAATTATAATAATATAAATTATGATCAGTAAAATATATATTTTACTATAAATATATTTTGTATTATTATTGCTTTATCATAACGCTTAACATTTAAACACACGAAAAAAAATCGAAAACAAAGAATTAGATTTTTTTAAATCGAATTTTAATAATATTTTATTATAGTCAATTTTTTATTTATAATAAGTACTTAAAATTTATTTTAAATATAAGTGGAAAGCTCAGGCGATGTTTAATCCTAATATATCTGACGTAAGATTAATAAAAAAAATTAACATATTTTTTTATGTTATTAATCTTACGCCATGAACCCTTCATATGCCGGAAAGTATATCTTCGAGAAACAATGCAATATCTACAGTTACTTGAATAGCGGCAGGTGGTAGGTTTAAAATTATTGATAATTTAAAAATAAGTCTAATGTCTTAATTTTAGGTCCATTGCAAAATCTATCTAATAATAATAATTAAGTTTTTTTTAAACCATTTTTAGCAAACAACCAGACGTGTGCGGTGATGGGTCGCGGTTACCGCCGCCTATAGATACTGGCAACACCAGGAGTGTTGCTAGTATGTTGCTGACCCGACCAACACTATTCATGCTCTTTGTGAAGAGCCCCATGTTGTAGCTCAACGGGAACACCGCAGCAGGGAAGTTTAGTGATGAATGTGTTTGATACCTCTTACCCCAAAACTACTGAAACTTGGGCTGTTTAGTAGTTAGATCTTGTAATATAATATGGATGTAAAATATCTGTGTGCTTTAAGAAAATAAATGACAGCCTCGGTGACGTAGTGTTCGCGAGCTAGCGCTGCCGATCATGAGGTCCCGGGTTCGATCCCAGGTCAGGCAGTGTTCCATCCCATCCTGGAGCCTGGAACTGTGCCCGCTAGATGGCAATAGGGTCGCCTCATATGACATGGTTTAAAACATAGCTGATGATGTGTGAATCTCTGCTTACCCCTTCGGGAAAAAGGCGTGACGTTATGAAGAAAAATCTAGTTTCAGAATGAAAGATTTTATGGTGTTTTCATAAAATTAGTTTGCAATGAAACTTAGTCCTTATCTATAAAAACTAAAATTAAATTTGGTCGATGTTCTAACATAAAACTTAAAGAAAATGGCGTACAATTTAAAACTATAAAATTTCGTGCATTTTGCAGAAAAAAATTGTAATTATAATATAATTATCGTTATCATACTAAAATATATTATATTATAATAATATTAATATTCATTTTATAGATTATATTCATAAGAACCACTTGATCGTATTAAAATAAGCTAGATATTATGTAAATTTTACAGCGAAATTTATAAATTTTACTTAAAAATTTGGTGGTAAAATTTACTAATATTATAGTAAATTTACCAATATTATAGTAAATTTGTAGTATTATAATAAATTTAGCTAAATTTACAAATATTATACTAAATTTTTATAGTATAATATTCATAATGCCTCAATTAGGCAAGGTGGTAGAAAAGTTGATTAAATGTGCCGAGTTTATATATTTTTATTATTATTTGCCGAAGTACAAGGTAACACTTAATTTTAGAAAAACAATTTGACAAAATGTCTTGAAATTAAAAAAAAGGAAACCTCAGTCCCGATTGCAGAGAGAAAAGCGGGCATTGACCCTAGTATTATGTTCGTATCTAAAATAAACGATGACATCGCTTCCGGTACTTTTACGAGACTCGTTTACTGCGTTTCGTGGTACAAGGTAGAGTGAGATGCGCGTCAACAAGCTCTCTCGGTCTAACCCAGTACCTCTGCATTTGGAACTCAGAGCGTACGAGACCTTTTAGCAATTCGACACAATCCTATGAAAAATTTACCAAATCGTAGTTTTGTATTATTATTATTATTGATGTCATCCATAGGGACCTGAAGCCGCTTCGACCGTTGCTGATCTATTGTGGCAGCCCTTATGTATTATAATTTACTACTTAAGCCCGCTGAATCTAGAAATTTCCAGATTTTCCGAGGAGTGATGTGTTGTATCTCATCTGGACGAATTATTTGTCGTCCCAGATGGATACTTCTATTGACCATGAGTGGTCCGCATTCGCAGAGGACGTGCAAAGCCGTTTCCTCTTCTTCATGGCAGAATCTGCATTCGGCTTCCTGGCCTAGCCCCATGTTCATCATATGTTTGTTTAGTTTACAGTGGCCTGTAGTTTTGTATTCCCCTGTTTCCTCCGAATATTATAAACCCATTCTATAAATTTATATCCTGATATTTTTATAGTGAAGTAAACTATGTCGCTGTCATTTTAGTTTCTCTTATAAACTCTCGGTTTTCTCCTTGTGCATTTCTAAAAATCCCAGTTTTACTCTTGTGAATGGACGTTCACTACAAAAAAAAGGAAGGGTCGATAAAAAAAATGAAATGATAGGGACATAGTTTACTTCATCTTTCAAATATCAGGATATAAATATATC
This sequence comes from Hemistola chrysoprasaria, assembly GCA_947063395.1. Taxonomy (NCBI): domain Eukaryota; kingdom Metazoa; phylum Arthropoda; class Insecta; order Lepidoptera; family Geometridae; genus Hemistola; species Hemistola chrysoprasaria. The sequence goes on along the minus strand of OX346738.1, from coordinate 4,131,678 downwards.
AATTAGGTTCACTATATTCGGAGGAAACGGGGGAATACAAAACATCGATTCGATCGAGATAGGGTACGTTCTCCCAGCGCTTACCCAACAACTGGCACGCGCAATTTGCTCAGTGTGAAGTTTGCACAGTGACATATAATGAACAACAAAGATAGAAAGACGGACCTAAGACCGAAGCGCGACCGAGACAACAATATTATTCGCTCGTACGACCTTACTTTACTGACGTACGTGGACCTAATGGGACTTAATTTGAGCTTGCCATTTTCGAGAAGCCAATAATACCTCATCCCCCCTTTTCTTTATATCAATAAAATTGACCATAGGATTGTGTCAAATTGCAAAGAGGTCGCGTTCCTGTTAAGGCGATTCCTGTTACACGATTGATTTTGCTGTCAGTATTGCCAGTCGTTAATCGAGGAAAAAATAAGCTTATATCACTACTGTGTAAAGAACGCCTTAGATTTTAGATACCGCAAGCATGAATCTAGAAAAAGACTGACAGAGCTTTCTAAAACAAGAAATGAAGCACCATAGTTAGCCAGCTCACTATTACAAACATCCATGAACCTAGACTGCCGCAGTGGCGTAGTGGGCGTAAGCTGGACTGCCGATCCTGAGGCCCCGGGTTCGATCCCCAGGTCAGGCAATGTTAAATATTGAATTTTTCCACTTGGAATTATCTCAATAATTGCTTGTAGTCTGGAATTGTGCCCGGTAAAATAACATACGGGCGAAATTTGGATGTGCCTACTATGGGACTGAGGCCTGGGTACACCTACCTACCTCTTCGGGAAAAAGGCACGATTGTATGTTATGTTATCTCCTAGAGCTATGGAAACTATGCTATGGAAACCCTCGAAACGGAGGCAAAGAAAGTTGGTCTTCGGGTTAACGCAGATAAGACGGAATATATGCACATGCGCCGATTTAAGAATACCAGAAATACCCGGAAAAATCTCACCGTTAGCGGTACCACGTATAAAGGGGTGGACAGTTTTAAATATCTGGGCTGCACGATAACGGACACTAACACCAGGGAGGAGGAGATTGAAATTGAATACAAAATACCCTCCGTTGTAGTGCAGCCCTGCATAAGATTCTAGTGTCCAAATTTCTCAGCAAACGTACCAAAATAAGAATCTACAAAACTGTGATAAGACCTATATTAATGTACGGCTGTGAAACCTGGACACTCACCCAAAAGGAGGAGAATAAACTTCTTGTTACAGAAAGAAAGGTTCTGCGCAAGATTTTAGGACCAGTAAAGCAAGAGGATGGGGCCTGGAGGATCCGAAAAAATGCCGAAATTGAAGAGCTTGTGGCCGAGCCAAACATCATCGGCGAGACCAAAACACACAGACTTCGCTGGCTCGGCCACCTGGAAAGAATGGGAGAGGATCGCGGTGTGAAGAGAGCGTACCTAGGACGGCCTAGTGGTCGACGACCGGTTGGCCGTCCTAGGTACCGCTGGTTAGATGAGGTGGTAAAAGATATGTGCGCACTGCGAGTCGTAGACTGGCAGGAGGTGGCACAGGACAGGCCGAGGTGGAAGCTCTTGTTGTCGGAGGCCAAAACTCAGTTTGGGTTCACGCGCCAACCTAGTTAGTTAGTTATCTCCTAGAACAAGAATATTTTATTTAGTTTTTTAGTTTCGATTTTTAGTGTCAAAAACAACATGCACAGTGCACCGCCCTCCCGCCCGCAATATTGCATGCAAAGAGGAAATGCTATTAGGTATTATTGTTGTTAGTGACACCATTCATATATCGACACGTGTTCGTCTACACGACGCATCATCAGGACATAGACTCTGACTCCGCTGTAAGGGCGACTCATGTTAGTACGACGCCGCTCCTCGAGATGTTAGCTCATAGATATAGATATAGATATCATAAATATAGATGTTAGAGATGTTATATGAATGGTGTCACTAACAAAAATTTGCAGGCGGGAGGGCGGTGCACTGTGCATGTTGTTTTAGACACTAAAAATCGGAACAAAAAACTAAATATTCTTGTTCTAGAAGTCTACAATGGAGTTCCGAAAAGTAACGCCAAATTCAATCAATTATGTTATGAAAAAAAAGTTAAAATGGTTACTGATCGAGTTTTTAGTATAAAACTTTCCGTCTACTCAAGGTAGACCTCCCTAAACAAGTGTTTGAGCTGGCTTATTAAGGTGCTTCGCTTTTTATGTTTTATAAGACTCGGTCCGCCTTTTTTCTAGGTCTATAACAGCAAGCTTCTCGAAAAACTAGTGAACTTAGTTCATAATGGAAAAATTTGTATGAAAACCTAAGCACGTTTCATCTACCTTGACAGCCTCTACTTTGACAGTTTGGAAATTTCAACGACAAATATACACAAAATTTTTTGAAAGTTTCAATAACGATAAATTTAATTCACTTAATTACTTATTTTATTTGGAAAACACGAGCTTCATAAATATCATTATAAATAAAATAATTTATAAATTATGAAACAGTTCACGAAAGTGCAATGCGAGAATATGACACAGCATCTGGGTTTTTGTATTTAAACCTTTACTAAATACAAAGTATTATAAAAAGATGTGGTAATACTAAGGGTGCGCATAAATTTGAGCTTAAGCGACATATCATACTGTCATTCAAATTTTTATTAAAGCTGCTTTGTTTAAAGTCGAATATTGCATATCACAGTTGAAGATGAGTTGACCGCTGTGAGCCGACCTCGATTCTTAGCAGGGTTTTTATTTATTTATCCAAAATATAAACAATAAAAAGTAGTCGATTACTCTATTATAATATTAGTCTGGCTTTTGAATAATAACAATTATTTTTAAAGGTGATTTGACTATTTTTTTGGCATAAATGGAAAGATCATATATAATTATAATTCGTACCAAAACTATTTTTAGTTTTCTTTTATTCGCTATAATTACAAAGTTATATCAAATTAAAAAATCATTTTTAATCCAGTACCGAAAACACGCCGATAGTACCCGAACGAGCTGATGACCTGTAGTGACGTCACAATGTTATAGAGTACCATACATAACTATAACATAATGACGTCACAATCATGGCGACCACTCGTAGTGCGTTCGTGAACAAGTGACTCCTATTAGAATTGTATCAATTTTGAATAGGTTGTAATTAATAAAAAAAAAATTTTAAAGCGAGTTTTGAATCGGATAATACATAATTTTCATTAAACTTACAAAATAACTTGATAAATACGAAATTTTTTTTTCTTTCAAATACTCTATTAAGGTAGCCAAACAATAATAACTGATGTACATGATGTGGATGATCTAAATAAATAATTAAATAAATAAATGCAACCCCTGAAGTATGACTACGCCTTTTCGAACACTTTGTAACAGTGACTTAACTTTTAACAATAAAAAAATAACTAATATTTTAAATGCGAAACTATGTAAGTAATTATGATACCAAACCAAATGTGTTTTCGCGCAAATAAAGACCAAAGCAAGAGCCAACCAACAAACAATTTAGTGAAAAGTTATGCTCTCTTTATCCATTTTTGTGGAATTACACTGTGTATATTTTTTTATTATGATAGTGAATGACAATACGAGCAAATCAGGTGCCTGATGGTAAGCATCATGATTACCCAGACAGTGCCACCCAGTGTTTTAACATTCTAAATTCTGCGCGGCACTGCACTGCGCCTGTCACCCTGAGATATGAGTTGTTGAATCTCATCATGCCCAGTAATTTCGCTGGTAACATTGCCCTTCATACCGGAACACAGTAATGTTTGCACATTACTGCTTGGCGGATGAATAGCTGGCAAAGGTGTGGTACTTCCCCAGGCGGGCCTCTGCTAAATAGACCTACCACTACATTAGAATGTGAATTAGAAATGTAAAAGCAACCGTCTCAAAATTCAGTTACAATAACCGGAACATTGCAAGGATTGTTAAAAAAATAATTACACAGCAATGTGTGCCAAATTCACGCGAATACTACCACACCATCGCATTGCACAATCCAATCACCTTTTCAAACACAAACATCATCAATATCGGTTCAGTCTTTATGATAGAATAGCCAATTCAACAACGCCTGTAGTACAATAGCCAAAACGAAACCTCCGAACAAGTCCCAGGAGTGCGTTGAATTAGGAACTCTCCCCAAGTTCTGGGGTCGGTTGATGGCAGCGCGTTGATTTTCGCTGATAGCTTCCACGTTTCTTGTCAATCGCTCTATTGCGTTCGTCTGTTCGCGTAATGCTGTGTCAATTGCGATCAAACTTTGCTTTAGAGTGCGTCTGTGAACAAATATAATGAATTATATTGCCAGCCTCGTTGGCTCAGATGGTAGTAACCCTGCTTTCTGTGCCGCAGGCCCCGGGTTCGATCCCCGGCCAGGTCAAACATTTGTGTGCATGAACATGTCTGTTTGATCTGTCCCTGTGTGTTATAAGCTTATATAAGTATGTATATCAGTCATCTGGTTACCATAGTACAGGCTTCTAGCCTAGTTTGGGACCAGATGACCGTGTGTGGAAAAAAATAAATAATAATAATAATTCATGTTATCTATAGATATAATAACTGCTATAGGTATAATAAGAATAATGGATGCGGTATATGTGATTTAAGAGCGTACGCGGTCTTCTAGGAATTTGACACAATCATATGAAAAATTTACCAATTCGATGTTTTGTATTCCCCCGTTTCCTCCGAATATAATAAACCCATTCTATAAACTTATACTCTGATATTTTTATAGTGAAGTAACATATGTCCCTGTCATTTTAATTTTTCTTATAAACCCTTGGTTTTTTCATAGTGAACTTCCAAAAATCGCAGTTTTACTCGCGTGATTGGACGTTCACTACAAAAAAAATGTAAAGTTTATAAACAAAAATAAAATGATAGGGACATACTTTACTTCATCTTTAAAATATCAGATTCGGAGGAAACAGGGGAATACAAAACATCTGCTTGGAGTCTGGAACTGTGCCCGGTAGATGGCAATAGGCTCGCCCCCTATTACATGGGACCAATAACATACTGGCGAAATGTGGGTGTATCTACTATGGGACTGAGTCCTGGGTACACCTCTGCCTACCCCTTCGGGAAAAAGGCGTGAATGTATGTTATGTTATGTTTTTACAAAACATGTTTTGTAGGATACTTACGCAGTAGCCTTAGCTCTGGGCGCCAGTTCGTCGTGTGTGTCGGAGTCGGAAGCCCTGCGCGGGGGCGGAGCCTCCGAGGGGACTCCGCTCGCTCGGATACACTTGATCACGAACTCTTCTTCGTATTCCAACACTTCGTCCGGTCGCCATGGCCTAAAGGGACAATATAAATACAATTTTATTTTTGTAGTGGTAGGCCTCTCTTGCAGGGGTTCGCCTGGGCAAGTACCACACCTTTGCCAGTTATTCATCCGCCAAGCAGTAATGTGCAAACATTACTGTGTTCCGGTCTAAGGGCATTGTTACCAGTGAAATTACTGGGCATGATGAGTTTCAACAAATAATATTTCGGGGTGACAGGCGCAGTGCAGTGCCGCGCATTTGTATTTTAAAACACTGGGTGACACTGTGTCTGATACGGGCAATCATGATGCTTACCATCAGGCGCCTGATTTGCTCGTCTTGGTCAATAATTTCGTCGGTAACATTACCCTTCATACCGGAACACAGTAATGTTAGTAATGTTGCTTAGCGGATGAATAACTGGCAAAGATTTGGTACTTCCCCAGACGGCCCCCTGCAAAAGAGGCCTACCACTACAAAAACAAATGTAAGGAATAGACAAACTTACGCGATATTAATATGGTTGTAGACCCATCCCTGGTCGACGACGCCCTCGGGGGGTGTAAACATATTATTGTCCTTGTGGAACAGCTTGGGAGACCACGGGGAGGCCAGGTTCTTGGCGCGGGCTCTCTGGGCCTCTTCTATTATTGTCTTCTGTTCTGTTGCTGCCACCTAGGAAGAAAAACAAAATGTATCGCACGTGTGTTACCAGTCGGAAAAATGACATGTCAGCGGTCACGTCAATGTCAGACGAAGTATCTGTCACTGTTATTTGACAGTGACAGACACATCTGACAGACGGATATCAATACATCTTACAAATAGTGTCTGTAGCCGCGGATGAACTGAGAAAACGAATGAATGAGGATCTGGGATGAGAGTGACCAGCCCGTACCCACTCCTTCTCAACTTCAACTTCTTATTTTTAATGGCTTGTGCGGGCACAAATTTGCCAATGTCGCCGTGGATAGAGAGACCAACAAACGCTGGATATTGATCGGTTTATAGAAAAAAAATGACCGGTTAATTTGGAAGAAAACCGCAACCAAATACCCTTCTCACAGTTTCGTAAGTGGATCCGCCAGAGATCCGCTGAGCTCCATAATCAAAGATGGGTACAAACAACAGACTGCAGACAATCAAAATCAGCTTTACCCGCTTTAAACGTGCGGCTTATAAAGCGTCTGTTAAGTCTAAACCGAAAGAACCTTAAAATAATGATGGGGACTATGACATGTCCCTTAAACAAACACTTATTCACTACAAACGCCACAGACAGTCCTCTATGCAGCGGCTGTGTCATGGCGGAAGAAACGGATCCCCCACGTAGTCCATGAATGCGAGGCAGTAGCGCTTCAACGTGAACAAATCCTCGGAACAGTGAGGTCACTCCGCGAAGTTCCCAGGAAGCTTCTGAGCTTCTGGGCGGAGTTAGGCTGGCTAGATTAGCCAGGACTTCACGAACAACGGACCAGATATAGAGTCTAAGTGCGGAAAAGGAGTCCACTTTACATTACATAGTGTCTGTAGGAGAGGGACAGCCGAACAGTATACAGGCTTGCCAGCGCTCATGCACAGAACAGATAAGACACGTATAGAATGGACACTGTCATCCGCCCACCAATCGGGCCTACCTCACCCCGCGAGCGAGATTGAGCTCTCCACGAGCCCTGTTCTTGGAAACCACCTCATACACACTCTTGCACGTGTACAAAACACCATGTGTGCAGTGTCTGTGTAGTGGTTTTTGTAGTGGTAGGCCTCTATTGCAGGGGCCCGCCTGGGGAAGTACCACACCTTTGCCAGTTATTCATCCGCCAAGCAGTAATGTGCAAACATTACTGTGTTCCGGACTGAAGGGCAATGTTACCAGCGAAATAACTGGGCATGACGAGGTACAACAACTAATACCTCAGGGTGACAGGCGCAGTGCAGTGCCGCGCAGAGTTTTGAATTTTAAAACACTGGGTTGCACTGTGTGCAATCATGATGCTTACCATCAGGCACCTGATTAGCACGTCTTGTCACTCAATATCATAAGAAAAAAAAAACATAATTTTCATTATACTTAAAGAATAAATATAAAAATACGACATTAGCTCTATGACGTTGTAGTGATTGGCACCAATGCTAATCATTGGTAGGTTTTTTTTTTATGATAGTGAGTGATAAGACAAGCAAATCAGGTGCCTGATGGTAAGCATCATGATTGCTCATAACAGAAACAGTGCCACCCAGTGTTTTGAAATTCAAAATTCTGCGCGGCACTGCACTGCGCCTATCACCCTGAGATATGAGTTGTTGAATCACATCATGCCCAGTAGTTTCGCTGGTAACATTGCCCTTCAGACCGGAACACAGTAATGTTTGCACATTACTGCTTGGCGGATGAATAACTGGCAAAGGGGTGGTACTTCCCCAGGCGGACCCCTGCAAAAGAGGCCTACCACTACAAATAAAATAAAAAATAAATTATAACAAGATACAACATACCTGGTCATCATTCGCAATAGCCTCAGAAACCTTGCTCCACAGCCGCTGCGATTCAAACTCCAGCTGATTGTCCATCTTCATGAGATATCTGGGTAATCGATTCTCTTTCAATGTCAACACGTCGATCAGATTCGACACTTCCTGGAGACAAAACCATTAATATGTAATAATAATATGTGACAACTTCCACACACGGTCATCTGGTTCCAAACTAGACTAGAAGCCTGTACTATGGTAACCAGATGACTGATATACATACTTATATAAGCTTATAACACACAGGGACAGATCAAACAGACATGTTCATGCACACAAATGTTTGACCTGGCCGGGGATCGAACCCGAGGCCTGCAGCTCAGAAAGCAGAGTTACTACCATCTGAGCTAACCAACCAGGCTGTCTGCATGTGTGAGTGCATTATGTTATTTGAATATGAGAGCCCAGTTATCTCTTTTGGGATTTTATTATAGACACGTTCACTATTTCCTAAGAATGGAGTAGTGGTAGGCCTCTTTAGCAGGGGCCCGCCTGGGGAAGTACCACACCTTTGCCAGTTATTCATCCGCCAAGCAGTAATGTGCAAACATTACTGTGTTCCGGTCTGAAGGGCAATGTTACCAGCGAAATTACTGGGCATGATGAGATTCAACAACTCATATCTCAGGGTGGCAGGCGCAGTGCAGTGCCGCGCAGAATTTTGCATTTCAAAACACTGGGTGGCACTGTGTCTGATATGGGCAATCATGATGCTTACCATCAGGCACCTGATTTGCTCGTCTTGTCACTCACTAACATAAAAAAAAAAGAATAACTTTCCAGATCCAGAGCAGGCAGCAGCGTGCTCTGCTACAAACCATCGAACTGCGCTCGACAATCACACAACAAGCGTCTAGAGTATTGACAACAACCCTCCTTTATGGGGGAGGGCTATGTTCACTAGTGGATTACCAACGGCTGAGATGATGATGACTTTATATTTATAACATCCTAAATGACTCACTGACTGACATGCAACGCCGAGCCTAAACCACTGAGTCTTAGAGACTTGAAACTTGGAATGTATATTTGTTTTGTTATCTGAAAGCGTACTTAGAAAGGATTTTGGAAAATTGTCATTCTAAGGGGTCCAAAGAGGGTGTCAAAGTTTTGGTATAAAACTTACAGAAACGAAATTGTGAGCGGGCGAAGCCGCTGGATTAACACTAGTATAGTAATATTACAACAATAAAAACAGTCTCACCCCGTTTCTCTTGTCTTTAATATCAATCCGTCCATCCCAAAATCCGTCGACGTTGGCGATGGTCTCCTTGCCTTTCTTTATTCTACCAGATATTGCATTAGATTGGTCCGCACTACTAAGGAACGGCTGAAATACATAAACATTATTTAGAACATTACATACATTCACGCCTTTTTCCCGAAGGGGTAGGCAGAGGTGTACACAGGACTCAGTCCCATAGTAGATACACCCACATTTTGCCAGTATGTTATTGGTCCCATGTAATAGGGGGCGAGCCTATTGCCATCTACCGGGCACAGTTCCAGACTCCAGGCAGTTATTGAGAATAATTCCAAATGGAAAAATCCAATATTTTTCACTTTGCCTGACCTGGGCATCGAATCCGGGACCTCTTGACTGGCAGTCGAGCATGCACCCTCTACGCCACCGAGGTAGTAATTGGAAAATTTACTATTTAGTATATCGATTTAGTAAATTTTCCAGAACGCGTGGAGGTATCTAGTTGAAATTCATATCAACTACTCAGATCTGCGGTCCCTTGTGGCTGTAATAAAATCATACTTCTAAGTTAACGCAATCAAAAGTTATGGCGATTTTACTGCATATTTCCATAGTTTGCGCAAGGAACTAATAGATGGCGCTGTATGTTCTTAGTATCTAGGTATGGAACCCTACACTATGCATATATACGTATGCCTTAACAATTTATTTGTGTGTATGTTTGTTCCATTTTCACGCTAAAACTACTGAACCGATTGGGCTGAAATACGGTATGTAGATAGTTTAGACCCTGGAATAACATACAGGGTACTTGGTACTTGATATTCCCACGGGAACGAACACGGATGAATACGCTGGACACAGCTTATGACTATATAATATTCAAAATACTTACTCTCAATTTGAACTCTATGTCCGCTTGGTACCCAGTTTCCGTACATATTATGTGAACCTGAAAATTATAAACATAATACAACATGACACAAATAGGTGGAGAACTTAACAGGATACAGGACCTCTTAGCAGTTTGACACAATCCTGTGAAAAATTTACCAAATCGATGTTTTCTATTCCCCTGTTTCCTCCGAATATAGTAAACCTATTTGATATATTTATATCCTGATATTTTGAAGATGAAGTGAACTATGTCCCTATCATTTTATTTTTATTTATAAACGCTACACTTTTTTGTAGTGAACGTCCAATCACGCGAGTAAAACCGCGATATTTGGAAGTTCACTATGAAAAAACCGAAGGTTTATAAGAAAAATTAAGACAGGGACATAGATGACTTCACTATAAAACTATCAGGATATAAATTTATAGAATAAGTTAATTATATTCGGAGGAAACAAGGGAATACAAAACATCGATTTGGTAATTTTTTCATATGATTGTGTCAAATTCCTAGAAGGCTGTGTACGCTCTTAGGCACGCATTTACCCGTCAGAACAACTCTCAAAGTGCGACATATGCAAAAAAAATTCGACTTCCTACACAAAATGGTTCAGCTGATCGGAAAATTCGTATGGGATGTCGTATCGTATGTCGTGTCGGGGGGACGGGGGTAGGGGAGCTGAGGGGGAGAGAGAGTTGAGGGGGGGAGGGGAGATGAGGGGGAGGAGGAGTAGAAGGGGGAGGGGGGACGGGTGTTAAACCTCTAAAACACCCCCCTCGTGCCTACGGAAATGGTGTGAACTCACCTTCCCTCCCAACTCCATACTGAGTGTCCCCACTACGATGCCCTTGCAGTGCGCATAGGGCGCGGTGGTGACGTACGTCTCGTTCCAATGCAGCAAGTGGACCCGGGCGCAACCTTCTAGTAGTGCTGATGTTGAATTACCTGAAAAAACACCGGGAAACCTTAATTTTTCAATTTTTTTTTTTTACCGTTATTCTATTATATAATAATATGGGACAACTTCCACACACGGTCATCTGGTCCCAAACAAGGCTAGAAGCCTGTACTATGGTAACCAGATGACTGATATACATACTTATATAAGCTTATAACACACAGGGACAGATCAACACAGACATGTTCATGCACACAAATGTTTGACCTCGCCGGGGATCGAACCCGGGGCCTGCGGCACAGAAAGCAGAGTTACTACCATCTAAGCTAACGAGGCTGTCGATAATAATGACAATGATAATAATAATGATTATATTATACAACCAAAGTAACTTCAGAAATATATAATTATATGTAAATATTAGTTGTGCCCCGCGGTTTCGTCCACGTAGTCTTCGTTCCCGTGGGAATGTCGGGATAACAAGTACCCTATGTGTTATTCCAGGGTCTAAACTATCTACATACTGAATTGCAGCCCAACCGGTTCAGTAGTTTTGGCGTAAAAGAGTAACAAACATCCATCCTCACAAATTTTCGCATTTGTAATTTTAGTAGGAAGTAGGATGAAATTAAAAAAAATCTGTAAAACTGATTAGAATTCAATCAAAATATTATTATCTGACTGCCGATCATTAGGTCCCGGGCTCGATCCCCAGGTCAGACAAACTGTTTTTAGATTTTTCCATTAGGAATCATCTCAATGACAGCCTGGAGTCTGGAACTGTGCCCGGTAGATGGCAAGTCTCGCCCCCTATTACATGGGACCATACTGGCGAAATGTTGGTGTACTAACTATGGGATGGAGTCCTGGGTACACCTCTGACTACCCCTTCAGGAAAAGGCGTGATATTATGTAAAGATAAATTTAGTCTCAATATTCCCACGGGAACCGATACCTACGCAGGTGAAACCGAGCACAGTTACTATGTATATCACTTACCATAGAATTTAGATTTGGCCAGAAGACTCCCTTCTATGACATATCCATCTTTTCTATTCGATACATAGAAAGCCGATACTGGAGGATGGTGGGACACCTAAAACAAAACAAAATACTAAACTCAAACTCAAAGAATATTTATTTAAATAAGTTTTAAAAAGACCATTTTTAAACGTCAATCAATAATATCAAACTAGTTAAGAATCTACCGTGCGTTCGGAAATATATCTCTACGAGAAGAACGCACTAGAAACTTGTAAGGATTAATATTTTCAACTGCGAGTTTTACAATATTTGGTTTGGTAACATTTGTTGACTTGTAAGGTGCCGGTTGGTGGCTATGCAGAAGTTTCCAGGCATCTTTGTCCTCTATGTATTGGTTAATACTATAATAAGCCTTTCCTAACAAATTAGATTTAATACAGGTTTAGAATTTACCCTTTTTTTATATTATTGAGTGACAAGACGAGCAAATCAGGTGCCTGATGGTAAGCATCATGATTGCGCATATCAGACACAGTGCCACCCAGTGTTTTAAAATTCAAAATTCTGCGCGGCACTGCACTGCGCCTGTTACCCTGAGATACGAGTTGTTGAATCTCATCATGCCCAGTAATTTCGCTGGTAACATTGCCCTTCAGACCGGAACACAGTAATGTTTGCACATTACTGCTTGGCGGATAAATAACTGGCAAAGTTGTGGTACTGCCCCAGGCGGCCCCCTGCAAAAGAGGCCTACCACTACAAAATACCACCCTCTGAGAGCCCAGTTATCTCTTTTGGGATAAAATAAACATAACACCTCTTCTTCCTGTTCCATCATCAGTCCCTAGTCTCCATCTATCTGTACCATATTCATTGAGACGATTCCAATGAGCACAAACACTATATTATATTGGACTACTGGTCCATCTGAACCTGATGCTGCATCAGGTCAACGTTACCAAGTCGATGCTATATTGTTGAAGTGACAGGATAACAAACGAATCGATCAGACCACTGTCAGTTGCTCTTATTATTAACTCATTATCTAAGTATTTACCAACAAGCTGCCTCTCTTTCTATCGCATATCTCTTATTCCTTCTAAATACGTTAGGGATGTCACATTTTAAACTTGTCTAGTTTTTCAGGCATCTTTGTCCTCTATGTATTGGTTAATACTATAATAAGCCTTTCCTAACAAATTCGATTTAATACAGGTTTTGAATTTACCCTCTGAGAGCCCAGTTATCTCTTTTGGGATTTTATTATAAAATAAACATAACACCTCTTCTTCCGGCTCCATCATCAGCCCCTGGTCTCCAACTATCTGTACCACATTCATTGAGACGATTCGAATGTATGTTATGATGTATTTTTAATTAGGTAAGTACCCACTAAATTGGTCCGACATGTCGGGGCGGTTTAGTACTAGAAAACCTAATAAACAATTAAGACCTACTTGTTCCGCCACATAATAAGTGTAAGTGTCGTCCGCATGATGCTTCCAGCAGCATCTGAAGGTTTCTCCGAGCACTGGGTTGTAGGGCTTCTTCAGACCCTTGGGCTTCCTGTACAATCCTGACAGGAACCAACGCAGGACGCACTTGAAGCGAAGGTATGGGTCTTCTATGTGCTGGGCCCTGGAGGAGAAACAAAGTCGTGTTCATCTTCATCATGAGCGTAGGAAGTCAACTGGGAATAGGCCTTCCCCATAAGAGCAGTTTCGCACTACGTCCGAAACGAATCCGATCCGAATCCGTTATCCGGAACACCGACCGAATTCGGATATTGCTTTTCGCACTACCTCCGATCTAAATCCGTGATCACGGACTTGGATCAAACTGGGTCCGGAAGCAGTGCACGAGTGTTCATACAAATAAAACTATGGCTACTTCCGTCCGTCAATATCGTCTCCGAAATGGAGATTCACGGATAACGGAAATAAATCGGATGACGGAAATTGTATCTAGTGCGTTAACTACCATAACACACAACATAAACACATTCATATTCTTTGTAGTGGTAGGCCTCTTTTGCAGGAGGCCGCCTGGGGAAGTACCACACCTTTGCCAGTTATTCATCCGCCAAGCAGTAATGTCCAAACATTACTGTGTTCCGGTATGAAGGGCAATGTTACTAGCGAAATTACTGGGCATGATGAGATTCAACAACTCATATCTCAGGGTGATAGGCGCAGTGCAGTGTCGCGAAGAATTTTGAATTTTAAAATACTGGGTGGCACTGTGTCTGATATGGGCAATCATGATGCTTACCATCAGGCATCTGATGAGCTCGTCATGTCACTCACTATCATAAAAAAAAAAAAAAAAAAAAAAATCATAAACTGTGCATGACTAGTTTCAACAACTAATATCTCAAGGTGACAGGCGTAGTGCAGTGCCGCGCACAAGTTTGAATATTAAAACACTGGGTGTCACTGTGTCTGATATAATCAATCATGATGCTTACCATCAGGCACCTGATTTGCTCGTCTTGTCACTCACTATCATAACAAAAAAACTACCATACAAATAGTTCTATGACTACTTCGGACCGTTTTCCACGGATTCGGATCGGATTCAATCATTCTTATCCTTCTAATATTATAAATGCGAAAGTTTGTGAGGATGGATGGATGTTTTTTAATATTTCACGTCAAAACTACTGAACCGATTGGGCTGAAATTCGGCATGTAGATAGTTTAGACCCTGGAATAACACATAGGGTACTTGTTATCCCGATATTCCCTCGGGAACGAAATCTACGCTAGTATATTGACGACAAGTGCGACTGTGGGGCTGTCCAATCAATGTCGCACCTTTTGCAGTGTCCTAATTGTCCCACAGCATGTACGATGGAGGACCTTTTCAAAGCAAACCAAAATGCTATTTATTTATTTATCTTTATTTCGACCAACAAGGATCATAGGTACACAATATTAATTACTAAATTAAATAACAATACAAATTACCAATAAAAAATACAAAATAAAATGAATCGACATAATAATTGATTGAAATTAGAAATAAATAGTCATAAATTATAAATTGAATTAAACAATAATAAATAATAAGAAAATGTCATTATATAAAGAATGATATAGATTTGGCAAAATACTTAACCAAAGTGTTATAAATATAAAACATTATAGCTTTTTCGACTCGAAAAGAAGAAGAAGTATATTGCCATGATCAAAAGCGTACAAAGCCAGACTCCTGGCTGAGAAAACGCCATATGTTATTTCAAGTTCATAAAAAAAAAATCTTTTTTGAGGTTGCTTTCATCGTAAATATGAAAAGACGGTTATCTTAAACCAAATACATTTTGGCACAAATAAAAGCCAGATTGAGAGCCAACAGCATATGATGAACATGGGGCTAGGCCAGGAAGCCGAATGCAGATTCTGCCATGAAGAAGAGGAAACGGCTTTGCACGTCCGCTGCGAATGCGGACCACTCATGGTCAATAGAAGTATCCATCTGGGACGACAAATAATTCGCCCAGATGAGATACAACACATCACTCCTCGGAAAATCTGGAAATTTCTAGATTCAGCGGGCTTAAGTAGTGAATTATAATCCATAAGGGCTGCCACAATAGATCAGCAATGGTCGAAGCGGCTTCAGGTCCCTATGGATGACATTAATATTAATAATAAAAGAGCCACAAACAATTGAGTTGAAAATTATGCTCTCTTTCTCCTTACTTGGGAAAATTTATTTTGTATGGAAGAGCAAACGCTTTAAATATTTGAGTTTGAGTTTTGAGTTTGTGACAACTGGTTTTTTTTTATGATAATGAGTAACAAGAAGAGCAAATCAGGTGCCTGATGACAAGCATCAAGATTGCCCATATCAGACACAGTGCCACCCAGTTAATAATCAAAATTCTGCGCGGCACTGCACTGCGCCTGTCACCCTGAGATATGAGTTGTTGAATCTCATCACGCCCAGTAACTTCGCTGGGAACATTGCCCTTCAGACCGGAACACAGTAATGTTTGCACATGACTGCTTGGCGGATGAATAACTGGCAAAGATGTGATTTTTCCCCAGGCGGCCCCCTGCAAAAGAGGCCTACCACTACAGAAACTAGTCAAAAGAGACAGTAGTGATACTCACTGAGTCAGTATATCTGCATGATAGTAACTATCAGCCAGCTTGTCCAAGAAAGACCTGGGTTCCAAGATGAAAGTCGGCAGCACCACCTTACTCAGGTCCATGCCCGGTCGGACCTGCTTGAGTAGGAACCATAGGAGGGACTTGTTCTCTTCCGCCACCTCTTCTACTAGTTCTCCTGTCTGGAAGAAGAAGAGTTTATATTAAAAAAAGATAATTAGGACAGCCTCGGTGGCGTAGAGGGCGCATGCTCGACTAACAATCAAGAGGTCCCGGGTTCGATCCCCATGTCAGGCAAAGTGATAAATATTAAATTTTTCCATTAGGAATTATCTCAATATCTGCTTGGAGTCTTAAACTGTGCCCGGTAGATGGCAATAGGCTCGCCCCCTATTACATGGGACCAATAACATACTGGCGAAATGTGGGTGTATCTACTATGGGACTGATTCTTGGGTACACCTCTGCCTACCCCTTCGGGAAAAAAGGCGTGAATGTATGTTTATGTAATAAGGAAGAGAAGGGAGAAAGAGTTGGAGGCAGAGTTGCACTCACTTTATCAAAACGAATGCCCAACACTCAACCAGCTTTCACAGCTGATCTCTGGTAAGATAGATATTTAACCTTTGTTAAATGTTGTCTTGTGAAACTATGACATTAGCATAGTAATAATAAGTACTAGCTAGAAGTAGGTCAACCACAGAGCAAATACGGATAGGAGGCGCCCTAAGCAACCGTGCACTGTGATTTCAACTACGTCCTGACGTCATCACAGTGGGCGTGGCCTCAGCCAGTGTACTGTCGGTGTCTCTAAAAGTTATTCTACTCGACAATAGAAGGCGATCATGTGTCGCGGGAACTAAACATATATTATAGGTACGTAGAGCTTCGTATTAAATATAAAAAATTTTTTTTTTTATTTCACTACGTACAAAATTTAAGTATGTATTATTACAAGTTGAAATTAACAATTGTCTAATATTGTAGATATTGCAGTTAGGTTTACCTTGGTTTAACTGAATTTCTGAAAAATTGGTGACCTACAGACCTCCACTAAGATTGCTCTTGTGCTGTAGGTCTGTAGTCCCTTCAGTGTGAGCTGTATAGCCTAAGGAATTATTTACAATTTACAATGGATAACATAACATAACATCACATAACATACATTCACGCCTTTTTCCCGAAGGGGTAGGCAGAGGTGTAGCCAGGACTCAGTCCCATAGTAGATACACCCACATTTCGCCAGTATGTTATTGGTCCCATGTAATAGGGGGCGAGCCTATTGCCATCTACCGGGCACAGTTCCAGACTCCAGGCATTTATTGAGATAATTCCTAATGGAAAAATCCAATATTTAACACTGGCCTGACCTGGGGATCGAACCCGGGACCTCTTGATTGGCAGTCGAGCATGCGCCCTCTACGCCACCGAGGCAGTCAAATGGATAACATACTTGCTTGCAATATATTTAATAATCTTACGTATTAAAATTTGTTCTATAACTTTTTAGTCCTTTTGACTTTTTTGTCGCCATAGTATTATCTCATCATCAGCCGGAAGACGACCACTGCTGAACACAGGCCTCCCCCATAGAACGCCATAAACAATTCATATGGGGGGATTATGCCGTAATCACCACGCTTGGCAGGCGGCTTGGTGATCACAGTTTTTGGAATAAATCGCATATATTATATAATTAATTTAACGCAGTTTTCTTTTCTACTACTTTTATGAAACTACTAAATTTATGAAAAAAATAAATCCCGCCAATTTAACTGTCAATGTCACTTACAATTTGGTTTTACCAGACGCTAAATTTAAAATACTATTTAGGAAAAAATATTAGAAATGGCTACAGTCGTGTTGTGTTATATAATATTACGATTAAAAGTCGAAAGTGCCAATGATTGGGGGGGTGCTAACAATACTACCGGTTACCCTATGTAGTTTTCATAATCACTTTGCAAACAGGCCGCCACCTAGTGTGAGATAGTTAAACTACTTAGTAAGGTCGGCAAAGAACGAAGCGAATAGTGTTGCTATTGACCGGTAGATGGAAAATACAGAAGTGGGCGGGACCGGACACCCCCTCACCCCGCAAAAAAAAAAGGATTTATTGGTTTCTGGGCCACGTCGACCTAACATTATAATTTTTATTAATTTGATAGGCCTAATAATAAAGTCAAAGTCAAAAATATTTATTCATATAGGTCACAATCTGAAACTTTTGTACGTCAATGAAGATAAACAGTACTGAGTCTACCGTGCGTTCAGAAAGTTACCTTTACAAGAATAACGCACAAGAAACTTGTAGGGCTTAATTTATTCAACTGATTGTTTTACAATATTTGGTTTGGTTACATTCGTTTGTTATTGTCGGTGCCGCGTGGTGGCTATGCGGAAGTTTCCAAGCATTTTTGTCCTCTATGTACTGATTTACTTTATAACAAGCCTTCTTTAGTAAAGTATATTTTATATAGGTTTTTAAGTTACCCTCTGAGAGCCCAGTTATCTCTTTTGGGATTTTTTATTATAGAAACATATCTACACTATTTCCTAAGAATGATTTTTTATTTATTTTAGATAATCTAAAGCTAGGTACAGCTATTTTGTCTTTATTCCTAGTATTAAAATTATGGAGGTCACTATTTAATTTGAATTTGTGTTAATTTTTTAGGATCGCCATTAATTATAATAAATTAAGCAACTCTTCTACTAAAGTAAGAACGCGCGTCGCCATTAAAAAAAGAACTCAGTACTTAACCTCGCTTTATTCAAATCAAATTATAAATTAATCGGCGGCAATAAGAGGGCTACTATGTTTGGTAATATTATTGCGAATAACATTCTCTACCCGGCAATAAGGGATACCTTATACTGACCCAGAAAATCTTACACTGTCTAGTGTAAGGTTTTCTGGGCCCAGCTTTCCTGGATTCAGAGTCGGTTTCCTTTAAAACTAGCAATAAATTTAGTCTACGTTTATAAATAAGGGGGCTGTTATAATAGTTACAATTATTATAGTTCCCCGTTGCCCCTACTGCATAATAATTGATTTTCTTTTTTATGTGATTTTATTTATTTTCTTTATAAATTTTATGTTAGTATATTAATTTGACATTATTTTATTTTGGAAATTTGGTTGTAATTCAATGGAAATCCTAATTTTATTATCTTTGGTTCATATTTTAATTAATGTGACTATTTTATTTTATTTTGAAATTTTTTTACTGTAAGTGTAATGTTAAATTTTTAATGTAATTCAATTCTATTCTATTCTAATTTTAATGTTTCTTATGTTAATATTTGTTGTCACATATGGGCTAAGAGCCTGAAATAAACTATTTTTATTTTTATTTATTTATTTTATAGTAATTTTTAATTGTCGCAAATCAAACACACATTAAATTTTATGGCGAAAACGAGCATCTAAATAATAACTTCTATTCGTGACCACGAAATGTCGATATTACGTCGTTAATTACTCATTTACACAAGTAATTAACGTTTTAGATCGTCTAACAGCTGTATACAAGAACAATACTTATTTAAGGTACCGTGCTAAGTAAAGAATTTCTCATCGCGTTCATCATAGCAATTGTTTCCAAATGGATTTAACCAGCCCTATGCGTTCGGGCTATCATAGTTTTGTTCTGGAATACGGGTGTAAGTGTCGTTTGCCGTGGTGGTAACCGCTATATTATAATATAGTAGTCCACCCTCTCTACCTGTGGTTGCCGTAAGAGCCGGCTAAGGGTTATCAGATCCAGAGGACGACCAGCAGCGCTGCGCTCGCCAACCCGCCTGCCAAGCGTGGCGAGTAATGCAGCAGTGGACTTCCAACGGCTGAGATGATGATGATGATGATGATGATGAATTCTCGTTTTTGCCATAACATACAATCACGCCTTTTTACCGAAAGGGAAGGCAGAGTGTACCCAGGACCACACCCCGGACACTCGACTCAATTCCTTAAAAAATCGCGCTATAAATAGCTAGTACACAGACACTGCACACATGGAGTTTTGTATACGTGCAAAAGTGCGCGTGGAGACCCCAATCCCGCTGGCGGGGTGAGGAAAGCCCGATTGGTGGGTGGATGACAATGTCCATTCTATATCTAGTATTATTATCTGTTCTGTGCCAGGACTCAGTCCCATACTACTATGGGTGTGTGTATAGTATGGTATGTGTGTACCTACGCACACCCTCATTTCGCCAGTATGTTATATGTTATTGGTCCCTTGTAACGGGGCGAGCCCATATATTATATAGTATATTAATGCCATAAAGAATATTATTATTATTATAAAAAACTCACCACACCGACATCCCTATCAGGATCTTCGACATAGGTTTCCTGTATTCTAGCCAGGACGATGTCCTTGGCGTGCGGCCGCGCCGGCGTCATCACGCCGCGCGACACTTCGCTGTCCGTGTCCGACGCCGCGCCAGCCAACTCTGTGATAAGTGTGTAACTACTGATACACTAGCATATTGACACTATAGCATATTGACAATCGAGCTTTTCGATAACATAGCCTATTGACAACTTAGCCTATTGATAAGCTAGCATATTGATGATCTGGCCTATTGATAACCAAGCCTATTGACAAGCTAACATATTGACAACCTAGTTTATTGATAACAGATAACACAGCTTTTTGATAAGCTAGCTTATTGAAGCTTATTAAGTCGTCATCGTTCACACTGTTCGTAAACCAATTTTGTTTAAGTTCCAATAAAGATAATTTAAATTTGAAAGTAATTCTAGTACACTATCTTACAAAGTCATGATTGTGTGACCAATTGACGTCGCGACAAGATGGTGATCGCAATTGACGACGTCTCATTGTAATTCTATCAATATATTTTGTATTTAATACGGCTATTGATAAACTAGCGTATTGATATTGATACTCAAGCATATTGATAACCTAGCTTATTGACTATCTGAACTATTGGTAACATAGCTTGTTGAAACTCAATTGACGATGTCACATGATTGGAAGCCTTGCACGAATTTAACGTTCTTGGAGATCTTTCCGAACATACGGTAGATTAAATAATCATTAGCTTCATTGACTTGCAAAGGAGTGGGACTTTCAATCAAAGACTCAGTAATAAAATAACCATTGATATCAAAATACTCTCCTTTCTTCACAAAAACCCACCTCCATTGCTCGAGAACGCCTCGCGCTTGCAACTACTTAGCGTCACCGTATACCCCCCATTCTCCGCCTTCGTAAAATCTGATAGGATCGCAGAGTCCACCGAGAACTTTCTGTCATAATTAATATTCGTAAAAGTTACAGGTTCAGAGTACTGCCTGTGTAATTTCTTCTGCCTTTTGAGCAGATTAAAAATGCTTGAACGTCGCCTTTCCGTTTTGTGACTCTTCTCTTTAATGTCCATTTTTGCTGCCGCGAAAAGGATGTCCGCTTCGTGCTCCATGTCTTTTGAATCAGCAATTAGTGCACTGAGATATTACTAAACCTTCGCGTGTCGCTCCACCGTTAGCGGTATCTACTTTGGTCTGGTGGTTCATCTTTGCGATATTGGCATATTGTATTTAGAATTGGCTTAACACTTTTTTTCATCCAAATTAAACGTGCGTGAAAAAATTCAGCTTCGGTTGTAGATAATTGTTTTGAAATTCAGTTGCAAGATTTGTCTTAATCCAACAAAGAAAGTTAGTAAATAAAACCTTATTAATTATCCTACTAATATTATTATTATTGCAAAAGTTTTTGTGTGTTTGTTTGTTACTTCGTTATCCCTGTTAAGTTAAATAATAGTAAACTCTGGAATGACACGTACTTCAGCGGGTGAAACCGCGAGTCACAGATTGTAGAACAAACAGATGAGCCATTTTCGCAGAACCTTGCCAAAACTTGTTATCAATTCGTAGGCTTATCAAAATAACATCAACTAATATGTATTTGAAGTACGAAAAATGTGTTTACATACCAGTCTACTTGTATATGTTTCATGATCCAAACCAAATGTTAAAAAACAGACTCTTTTATAAAATTATTACGTCGCAGAAAGAATCCGTAAAGCAGATCGTTTCAAAACACCTAGGACGTTTGCGAAAAACTCGGATAGTTGAACACTAAAAAAGATTTTCTCCAACTTATTAGATTTTCACCAAAGGTTGTCTTTCTATTATAAACATCATCTCATCAGCCCTAGCTCATCAGCCATAGGTCGTCCACTGCTGAACATAGGCCTCCTCCATAAATTTCCATCCAGTCCGGTTGTAAGCGGCCCGCCTCCAGCGTGTTCCTGCCGTCCTTTATCAGATCGTCTGTCCACCTTGTACGCTGCACTTACTGGGACGTGGTCTCCATTCGAGAACTTTACGGCCCCATCGGCCATCAGTTCTAAGTGCTATGTGCCGCCAATTGCCACTTCAACTTGCTAATCCGCTGGGCTATGTCGGTAACTTTCTATAACTATATAACTACACGCCAGGGTGTACCGACAGACGCCTTAAGACCTAAACTCCTAAAGACCACGCTTTATACACGCATATGTGATATTCTAATCCTCTCACAGCAAAATTTACAAAACAGTCTGTGGTTTGAGTCCGATTAATCAAAATTACATAACATAACATACATTCATGCCTTTTTCCTGAAGGGGTAGGCAGAGGTATACCCAGGACTCAGTCCCATAGTAGATACACCCACATTTCGCCAGTATGTTTATTGGTCCTATATAATAGGGGGCGAGCCTATTGCCATCTACCGGGCACGGTTTCAGTTTCAGTAATCAAAATTAAATTATAAAAATAATAAAGTAGCTATATAAAGTAGAGCTAATAAGATAGTATCATAATTGAAACGATCTTTCATATTATACATTAACACTTATAAAAATACAGTATTTAAATTTTAAAATGACGTCTGTAATAACGTGGTTAATTCGTTCAAGGTAATAACAGATAATCAGCAAAATTCTATATAAATACTAGCTGACCCGGCAAACGTTGTTTTGCCATTAAATAAAATTTTGTCCAATAAATAATCAATAATTTTTTGGGATGGGCCACCCTTATTACTTAGGGGTATAAAAAATAGTTATCGACCTATTCTCAGACCAACCGAAAATAAACAAAAAATTTCATAAAAATTGGTCAAGCCGTTTCTTAGGAGTTTGGTTACAAACACTGTGACACGACAATTTTATATATTAGATACGACCCTTTAACTGGTTAATTTTTCGCGATTTCAGAGTTGTCCATAGTTGCTGTTTTTCCAAATGGTGAAGTACATACATAACATACATTCACGCCTTTTTTCCCGAAGGGGTAGGCAGAGGTGTACCCAGGACTCAGTCCCATAGTAGATACACCCACATTTCGCCAGTATGTTATAGGTCCCATGTAATAGGGGGCGAGCCTATTGCCATCTACCGGGCACAGTTCCAGACTCCAGGCAGTTATTGAGATAATTCCTAATGGAAAAATCCAATATTTAACACTTTGCCTGACCTGGGGATCGAACCCAGAAATGAAATGAATGAAATGGTGAAGTACCTACAATGGCACTTTAAGAGAATGCCAATTACCAGTTACCATACAGATCGTAACATTTTAAAAATACCTCATTTCAGCTCCAATTCATCAATGCCTGCGTTGGACATGTACCTTTATCATGATACGTACTTTATCAGTCCGTCTGTCTGCCACATCCAATCGTGACGTCAAAGTATGGTTAATTAGAGCAGTTACGCACTACATCGGAAGTGAATCCGATCCGAATCTGATATTCGGAAGACTGACCAATTCAGAAATCCGTGATCACGGAATCATATCAATCAATCAAATGTTTATTTGCTAGAATTGGTATCTTAGAACTATGTCACTGCATTCAGCCTGCAAGCAGACGCGCAAATATTATTTAAAATTTAAAATCTCCATCTCTCATTTAAAAGGTCCAAAAATTCCTTAATACTATAAAAGCAATTCACTCAGCCACTTAATTTTTATTTAAATAATAAATTACCTTTCAATAATATAAGTCATTAGGTATCCTATTAATTCAATAAACTCATGTTAAATGCATTTTTCTTATAAATCACTTTGCGCCGAAGATCAGACTGGACTCGGTCCGTACGCAGTGCGCGAGTGCTTATACAAATAAAACCAATTTTATTACTTTGGTCAATATCGTCTCCGTAATGGAGATTCACAGATGACGGAGACGTTTAAAATATGGTTTTAAAACCTTTGACAGCCTTGTTGGCTCAGATGGTAGTAACTCTGCTTTCTGTGCCGCAGGCCCCGGGTTCGATCCCCGGCCAGGTCAAACATTTGTGTGGATAAACATGTCTGTTTGATCTGTGTCTGGGTGTTATAAGCGTATATAAGTATGTATATCAGTCATCTGGTTACCATAGTACAGGCTTCTAGCATAGTTTGGGACCAGCTGACCGTGTGTGGAAGTTGTCCCATATTATTATTATTATTATTATTTATTTAGTACTACGTAAAAACTAGGGAGTGACGGTGGACCTCCAAGACCTCTTGGACTACGAGTGGTAGCTGAAGGGTAGGGGGTTAAAATTTGTAATAAAAAATGGTAGTACAGGTACGTTCCGTTGTAAAGCTCCCAGTTGATATGATTTTTTGTAGTGGTTTGTAGTGGTAGGCCTCTTTTGCAGGGGGCCGCCTGGGGAAGTACCACACCTTTGTCAGTTATTCATCCGCCAAGCAGTAATGTGCAAACATTACTGTGTTCCGGTATGAAGGGCAATGTTACCAGCGAAATTACTGGGCATGACGAGATTCAACAACTAATATCTCAGGGTGACAGGCGCAGTGCAGTGCCGCGCAGAATTTTTAATTTTAAAACGGTGGGTGGCACTGTGTTTGATATTGCCTGATTTGCTCGCCTTGTCACTCACTATCATAAAAAAAAAGATTTTGCCGACCTCTCTTCAACATCAACATCATATACATACAGACAGACAGACAGACAGACAGACAGACAGACAGAAAGACGTAAAACGACCATGTTATATACTATGTAAATATTATGCCAAAGAAAACAGTCATAATATTATATCATTGTACAATTATGTATATATATAATATATATATATGGAGTTATGATAACGATAAGACCCAGCTGATACGTTATCACGCCATTATGGGAAAGTTACTTGATAATGTAGCATCATGTAATGGTTGTAACAGGCTAAATGTGGGCGTACCTACTATGGGACTAGGTCCCGGGTATACCTCTGCCTACCCCTTCGTGAAAAAGGCGTGATGTTATGTTACGTTATGTATTGGTTGAGTAAGGTAAGAGATACAATGTTCGTCTGTTTTTAACCTCCGACCGAAGGAAGGGGTGTTATAAATTGACGTGTCTATAAGTCTGTACGTACCCTACTGTCCTTTTTCCTATTCCTACTAATGATAAATTATTATAAATGCGAAAGTTTGTAAGGATGGATGTTTGTTACTCTTTCACGTCAGAACTACTGAACCGATTGTGCTGAAATTCAGTATGTAGATAGTTTAGACCCTGGAATAACACATAGGGTACAGGTTATCCCGATATTCCCACGGGAACGAAGACTACGCGGGTGAAACCGCGAGGCACAGCTAGTTATATATATATATATGACTAGCTAAGCCTTGCGGTGTCACCGATTCATTATTCGGTTCAGTAGTTTTGGCGTGAAAGAGTAACAAACATCCATCCATCAATCCTCACAAACTTTACCTATTTTTAATATTAGTAGGATTCATATTGGTCTTTGAATGAATGAATGAATGAATGAATGAATGAATGATAACACTTTATTGGTACCACAATTATACAAAAAAGGCAAAAAGAAGACTTAAAAACTAGAAAGAGTAACAACAGGCGGCCTCAAAGCTCAAAGCGATCTCTTCCAGACAACCATGTCGTCTTTGGCAGACGATTAAACATTAAGTCTGTATAGAGCATGTAGTCGTGGAGTTACCGGCTTTAGAATAGTGCTCCACCCACTCTACCCGTGGTTGCTGTAAGAGCCGGCTAAGGGTTAACAGATCCAGAGGACGGGCAGCAGCGTCCTCTGCAAAAACCATCGAACTGCGCGCGACAATCCGCCTGCCAAGCGAGTATTGGCAAAATCCCCCTTTATGGAGGAGGCCTATGTTCAGTAGTGGATTATCAACGGCTGAGATATTGATGATAATAATGATGATGAGAGCATGTAGAACACTCTCCACAGACAATATGTCGCCTGGAAACATAGGTTTGCCCAGAGCCTACGCCACCCTCTCGACCTCACTGACTGACTCCGCCGAAACATGTCGATAGGTGCGGCGCCAGTTTGGTTGCAGGAGACTTCCAAAACCCGTCTAGGCGGTAAGATTTTTTATGACAACGAATGAATAAATGACGGTCAAATACCTAATTCAAATT
Organism: Hemistola chrysoprasaria; assembly: GCA_947063395.1. Classification (NCBI taxonomy): domain Eukaryota; kingdom Metazoa; phylum Arthropoda; class Insecta; order Lepidoptera; family Geometridae; genus Hemistola; species Hemistola chrysoprasaria. The sequence goes on along the minus strand of OX346738.1, from coordinate 4,105,338 downwards.
TTACTTATTTACAAATAAACGCTATCTAACAAGATAATACCTAATATTAGCTACCATAAAACCTAATGCCTGACCTTTTAGTGTACAAGGTTGGTTCGAATGATTTCGCTTCTTATGTCGCATATTTTTACGGAATATGGCCATTTTGCAATATTGCTAATATGGAAGGGATTTTATGATAACCTTACATATGCCAAATTAGGTAAAGTTACATTAGAAGTGGTACAAGTTGTTACAAAAGACAAGTTAGGAAAGACGACCTCTTAGCAGTTTGACACAATCCTATGGAAAATTTACTAAATCGATGTCTTGTATTCCCCTGTTTCCTCCGAATACAGTAAACCTATTTGATATATTTTATCGGAATTATGGAATTCTCAAGGAAATACTTAATGGCCTCACCACATTAAGGAGGTTGAACCACTACTAACAAAGAAAATTAAAAATTAGCAAAAAAATATCCACTTCCCGCTCGTGATATGTTGGTTTTCCTTTTTCACATTTTATATATTAAGCTTGATACGAGTATGCTACTCTTATGAGTTGAAATTAAAAAGTCGTTTCATTGCTTTTACTATCATGTCTACGTCATAATAACTATCTATCTATCTATCTTCATATTATAATATTACAAAATTATCAGTTGAAAAAATTAAGCTCTACAAGTTTCTTGTGCGTTCTTCTTGTAGATATCATTCCGAACGCACGGTAGATTCATTACTGTTTATCTTCATTGACGTGCAAGTGTCAGCTTGTAACCTAATCGAATAAATATAAAATATGTTTGAGTATCTATTGCCGAAGTATAAGCAAATCCTTCCAGTTTCTAAAAATGCCTAACTTGCCGCGTTATCCGCGACATAAGTAAGTCAAGTATAACTAGTTTAATGTTTGAAGTTTGTAGTGCAAGCAAGTAAGGTGTAATCCAGTACTAAATTATAAGCTCATATTTTAGACGTGAATTTGTTAAGATTAGGCTTTTCTCGCTTTCCTGTATGGTCTAGTTATTTATAATTTAATAAATCGATATTTTGTTTCACCCTTTTTCCTCCGAATACAGTGAACCTATTTGATATATTTATATCCTGATATTTTAAACATGATGTAAAGTATGTCTCTATCATTTTATTTTTGTTTATAAACTCTTAATTTTTTTGTATTGAACGTCCAATCACGCGAGAAATACTGGGATTTTTGAAAGTTCACTATGAAAAAACTAAGGGTTTATAAGAAAAATTAAAATGACAGGAACATCGGTTACCTCACTATACAAATATCAGGATATATATTTAAAGAATGGGTTTATTGTATTCGGAGGAAACAGGGGACAAAAAAATCGATTCGGTAAATTTTTCATAGGATTGTGTCTAATTCCTAGAATGCCGCGTACGCTCTTAAGGCGCCTGTAGCAGCTAAACCTTCCTACTCGCTCGCTAGAGCGAGCGAAATTGAAGTTACTAGCGTACTTCCAAAAAAATCCGCGAATTTCCAAAAATCATACTTATGTTGTGTTTCTGAAAGATACCATTTATAATATATTCAAGAAAACTTAGTTTGGATATCTTTTAATTTAACAGAAGACATTAAAAAAAAAACTATTTCCTTTTTTTTTTTCGATCTAATCCATCAAATAAAGAAGACAAAAAAGCTAAATGTACTTAAAACATTAATAATCTAAGGATAAACAAATGCAACGTTTACATTAGACTAAACAAAAGAGCTTCCTACTTACTATCTACCCTAATAAATACACAATATCATAGAACACTTCTTAAATCCACAGGCCGACATGTCAGCCTATAGAAAATCCGCGTGCTCTGAACCACTGTCAGATGGCAGCGTACCCAAGATGCTGGCGCCATTGCCACGTTGAATAGCAATGCTTATTTATACGTTGAGCCAGATAAACGCCAGCATTTTGATCACGCGTCACCGCGACCAAGCCCTCAGATTTTTGAAATAAAGTTGTAAAAACTGTATAAAGTTGAGCAATCGAGTTAAGCTATGGGAAAGTAACGGATTCTTTATCTTCAATAATAATTGGTTGTTCGGAAAGTAATTTCGTTGTTTTTTGTGGAAATGAAAGACAGTTCTCGTAACAAATACTTTATTATATTATATATAGGCCGTTCTGGTACAACACCTTTTGCCATCTTTCTGGTAGTAGCATAATTCTACGCTCATAAAATTTTTGGTCTTTGCTGGCAAAAAACTGTCGGGAAAAACGAAATTACTTTCCGAACAACCTAATATAAATAGCGCGAGCGAGATGGAAGGTTTGGCTGCTACAGGTGCCTTAATTTCTTCAACTGGTAGTTTTACAATATTTGTTTTGGTTACATTTGTTTAGAATGTGCCACCACGCGACTATGCAGAAATTTAATGCAGATTTGATGTTATAATATGTTTTATTTAACAAACTTAAGGTTAATCGGTGGCTTTGCATCATTCGATCAGTAGGAACATTTAAAAAAAAACATAACATACATTCACGCCTTTTTCCCGAAGGGGTAGGCAGAGGTGTACCCAGGACTCAGTCCCATAGTAGATACACCCACATTTCGCCAGTATGTTATTGGTTCCATGTAATAGGGGGCGAGCCTATTGCCGTCTATCCACCGGGCCATCTACCGGGCACAGTTCCAGACTCCAGGCAGTTATTAAGATAATTCCTAATGGAAAAATCCAATATTAAACACTTTGCCTGACCTGGGGATCGAACCCGGGACCTCTTGATTGGCAGTCGAGCATGCGCCCTCTACACCGTCACCGAGGCAGGAACATTTAGATTTATCATAATCGCTCAAACGTGATCAGTTATCTTTTCCTTACATTTAGTTGCAATGCCAACAATAGGCCATTTTCTTATATCAACAATAAATTATGAAATTATATTACTTGGATAGTTTTCATCACGGAAAATGCAAATATAAAGTTATTTTCCCATGAAAACCTAAGGTTAATTTTATTTTTCAAAATTAAAATTGAGGTTTCATTATCTGTATGTCACGTGATTGAAAACGCCGACCGCCATGATGTGACGTCAATTTCACTAAAGCTCGTCGTCCGTCACTCGTTTTACAAACAACAAACTACTTACCTACCAGCGCTCATAGAAATTTAATATTTTTATTGAGTTTAATGTGTTTTGAAGCTTAAATTTAAAAGATTTAATATTTTAATACGTTAGTTTTACTTAATTAAAATGGACGTCGGTTTTGTAAAAGCCGAAAGTACTAATCTCCCGAAAATAGATGCGGTAATGATTGCAAAGTTCTTTGCGTGTAATACCGACTTTTTTTCTGCCGAATGCAGAAATATCAAAACAGCTATGTAAGTATAATGTATTTAAATTACAACTTGTATTTAAAACTAAATAGTTTTATTGTGTATGAAAGTATCCTTACGTGTTTTGAGGTTATGTGTAAACAATAAGTAGGTATCGTAACTTTTCATCTTTTTTTATAGGTCAGCCAGAGAAACGTATGGCGATGATGCTGTTGGGTATGTGCAGCTGAAAAGAGATCAGCAGACATGCGTTGTCAAATGCAAAATGTGTCCTGAACACAAAGTGCGTTCCAAGCCATACTCTTGCACACTTACTGTTGATGAACAGGAAGAAGAAATTAAAAGTGTAGTATGCCATGACTGTCCAGCATCTGAAGGTGGTTGTAAGCATGCTGTTGCTTTTTTAATGTGGTGTCATCGTCGGAGTGAAGAGCCACCTTGCACTGCTATTGAGTGCTATTGGAGGAAATCTACTTTATCTAAAGTTGGATCTTCTCTAAAAATATTACTTGCTAAGGACATATTGAAGAAAAGAAAAGGAAGTAGTACTCAAACCCCAGAAGTAGCACCACATAAAAGTGTCGCAGAAATCTTTGTGACTGAATGTAAAAAAAGAAAAATAAGCTCATGCCAGCTGCTCAAACATGAGATTAACTATGCTGAAAAAAAAATTAATATGCTTTCTTTACATTATTTGATGTGCAAATTTAATGAAAGACTGGATTGTAATTCATTTTTAAATAATATCAGTAGTGTATTTAATGATATTAACTTAAGAAATGCTGAAAAAGAGACAAGGCACCAGCATCAAACAAGCTTTTGGTATGAGCTACGTTATGGAAGAGTTACAGCATCAAAATGCTACGAAGTGAGCAAATGCAAAACTGTGGATGGCTCCTTAGTAGCGGCTATTCTTGGAGCAAGGACTCCACTAACTTCAGCAATGAAAAGAGGGCAAAAATTAGAAGAAAAAGTAAGGAAAACAGTAGAAAAAAAATTGGGCCATAAGATTGAAAAATGTGGTCTTTCTATTTCAGAAACATATCCTATGATTGCAGGCTCACCTGATGGCATCTATAAAAAAAGTACTTTGGTAGAAATAAAGTGCCCAACAAGTGTAAAAACTTTAACAAATTATATTAAGGATGGTGCTGTGACCAAAAAATATATGGCACAAGTGCAAATGCAAATGTTCTGTGCAAAAGCAGAAAAAAGTTTTTTTTGTGTTGCGAGTAGTGATTTTGAGACTTCCAATGATGTCAGTATTGTAGAGGTGCAGTATGATAGAAAAGTAGTACAGGAACTTTTGGACAAAATTGTTCCTTTTTGGAAAAATAATATATATCCAATTTTGTATGAAAGTACCAAAATATAGAACTTGTAAGTATTTATGTGTATTGTTTTATTTTATATGCTTTAGCCCAAGGCTTCTACCACTAGCTACAGTACCTTGTCTTAGGATGAATCTTTATTACCTATGCCCCCGGACCTCAAACCACACCTTAGATAAAATCCTCAAACTTATCTCCTCTATACTGAGTTTTAACCAAACTTGTTCATAGGATAAAGAGAAAAGAAGTAACAGACAGACTGCCAGAGTTACTTTTGCATTTCTAACTAGCTCATGCAAGTTACCAAAATCATGAAAAACCTAATATTTCTACTACATGGTTATATCAATTACATACTGTCCACTTTAATGTAATAAATAGCATATGTCAATATCTGGTTTGAACAGTTGGCTGGGATATTATGGGTATAAATAAAAGTTTAAAAAAAATTGTATATGTATTTATTTAATAAGACTATCTTGTATGTTAATCAGAGCACATGCAGTAGTAATACATTCATCAAGAAGGTGAACTAAATTTATGTTAACCACAGAATGTGGTTTTAAAAAAGCAAACTCCCGGATTCTTCGGATCACCCTTTCCACATGAATCCGGAGGCTTGCTATTTCTTTTGTCTGAAGTACCTCAGCTTTTGACAGTTTGGAACCACTACCAACACTTGGGGGCCTTAATAAAGTTATGTTCTTTTTAGACAAATATGTTTCAATGTGCTTGAATCCTCTGTCAGCTAAGACACATGTGTTTGATGGGAGAGTATCTAAAAATTTGGAGTGTTCGAATAAATGTACATCTGTTACTCTTCCGCCATATCCTGCAGATATAAAACTTATTAATCCATCTGGAGTACAAGCAACCAAATATTTTATTGTGTTGGCCTTCTTATACTCGGACCAAGTCAGTGCTTGGTGGACTGCATTAGTGGGTTTCTGTATTTCTATCTCCAAACAATCTATTATACAACTTACTTTATTATATCTATGTCTAAATGCTATTGGTAAATTTAATTTTATTGACTCCGTTGTAAACGATCTAATAAAAGGTAACATTACTTTACTGATTGGTATTATGTTGGTTGAAAAAAGTTTACTTGCTTGTGATAGTGACAAACCAAAATCATCAGATATTTGTGAAAATGAGCTATTTAGCCTAATTTTTGTCAAACACAACAAAATATTTGCCTCAGAAATGTTTGTCTGTGTTTGTATGATATTTAGTAAAAAATAAAGTTCCTTAGGGATACCAATATAGAGTCTAGGCTTTTTCTTTATTTTTAAGATTGTGTTTTCTAAGTTCGTTTTCTTGTCCCTCTGAATTTCTTCAGGCAAACTACTGTCAGATGTTGTGACTTTTATTGGAGAGAAGTCTTGACTCGTTGATCCAGATACTGATGGAGTAAATGATATCTCACTATCAGACTGGTCTTCGAACAAGGTAGACAATTTCCTTTTTGCTGGTCTTGTGATACCTGATGTACTTGGTACATCTATAGTGCTCATTTTAATGAGTGGTGAAGTGGCAACTGAGGTGCTTAACTTTATTGGAGATGTAGTGCTGTGCCGCACTTTTAAATTTATTTGTGTTGCTTTGCTTCTATAATGGGCAGATAAATTCACTTGGACAGCTTTGTATTCCATAACTGGCATTATCTGTACTTGAACTTCTTTATCTGCCTTGTGTGAAATATTTTCATCTTCCTCCACTTCCACAACATCTGAAAACAATAGATAAGAATCTGTAGAGCAGCCTTTCCATTGTAATAATTTAAAGTAATGCGATGGTGAGTGATCATCATTAAACTTAAGTTGAGTTAATAAAGTGGGCTGTATGGTTATTTATTAAAGCACTCTCTTCTGTTTGACTGGGATTACCTCTTGTATGACATGATGTAAATGGTGTTTGGCTGAGATTCACAACCTCTCTATGACACGATGTAAATGGTAGGATTTCAGTTAGAAACAAAATTTCCCTTTAGGTTTAAATATATTTTATCATTTTAGCACCATCAAAGCTTGGTAAATAAAATATACTTACGTGATGTTGATGAACCAGGTTGTACACTTGTTGAAGAGCTCTCTGCTTCCTGGCCAGGACTCACAATGGGTATATTATTAAACTTAGATGGTATAATGCCAGGTTTCATTCTGATTTTCTTTACTGAGCCCATTATTTTATATTGCATATAATTTTCCATGTCTTGCTCTAGCTAAAAACAAATGTTAATAATTATTGTAGGTTATTTAGCTAAGCAGAGCAATGATACCGAGCTATGTAGTAAAAATAACCTCAAAGTCTCGTTTACATAGTAAAAAAGAGAGTAATATCGTAATTTAAATAAAAATCAATAAAAAAAGCTTATGTACTTACGTCAAAGTGATCCTCACAAAGATATAAATGAGATTTCTTAGAATATTTTACAGGATCTCGTCCCGCGAGTTCCAACCAAACATTTCTCATAGAAACGTCGGTCGGCACATTAATAAATAACTTTTCTGGAGTCTTCAACGTAGAATTTTTACAATTCAACGCTACACACCAACGATATGGGCTATAAAAACTCATTTTTACTTGAAATTAAATTATATTAAATCACTACAAGAGTACAAGACAAACTGGCATTTTGACATTTCTTCATTTTAGTTTATATGACGTCAGTCGCCGCCACCATCATGGCGGTCGGTGTTTTGGCGCGTATATTTTAAGTCAAATTTTTGATATATTTTTTTTAACATTTAGCAGGTATATTTTGCAGAAATAAAAATAATCCTTGATTATCTGATATATATGAGCATTTTAAAAAATATTTGAAAAAATAGGAGAATAGCTTATTGTAAAGAACGTGTTCAATCACATTTGAACATATTTATAAATAGGCGTACATACGAGTACATTTATCAGCAAAATACTTGGATAAACTGTATGTGTTTGTCGCGGCGTGCCGGGTATAGAACAGTACCTCACCCTCTCTACCCGTGGTTGCCGTAAGAGCCGGCTAAGGGTCATCAGATCCAGAGGACATGCAGCAGCGTCCTCTGCGTCAAATTATAATATATATTATAATAGTCAATATATAAGAACGAGTTTCAAAGTGATGTAGTAATATTTAAAGCGGTGCATCTACTTGTTAAACTAAACAACTTTCAAAAGAAATAATTGTGGAATTCGCATAAGAGAATTTCGACATCCCACACAAAATGCTTGCCGTGGAATTACCGGCTTTAGAATAGTGCTCCACCCTCTCTACTCGTGGTTGCCGTAAGAGCCGGCTAAGGGTCATCAGATCCAGAGGACGGGCAGCGGCGTCCTCTGCGTCAAAACATCGAACTGCGCTCGCGAACCCGCCTGTCAAGCGCGGGAGTATAAAAAAAAACATACTAGTTAACGCAATCAAAAGTTATGGCTATTTTACCGCATATTTACATACTTTGCGCAAAGATGACCACGGGCTAATAGATGACGCTGTATGTTCTTGGTATTTAGGTATGGAACCCTACACTATGCATACATACGTATACCTTAACAATAATTTATTAATAAGTGATTGAGCATTGACATGTTATAAATAATTAATTAATATTATTTTATTTATATTCTCATGTGTATGGAAATTATTATTAATTACGATATGTATAATACGTTTTATTATTGAATGTGACTAATCTATTATTTTTTATTTGAATTAATTAATTGTTTGAATAATCTATTAGTATTTTATGAGAAGACTGGATATTTTCGCATGCTATTATTTTAAAAATTTGCATCTCGGCGTATCTACCGGCGAAGTATGTGGAACTTCAGTGAATCATATGTAACAACCTATAATACTAACAAACATAAGGCAAATAAATATAATAATTTGAATGTATACTCTAACAGAACGTGTTACCTCAATTACACTCGAGACAATTCATATGTATTATGTGGACAACCCATATTGTCACAGTTTCAGGTCGACAAGATTCCTCCGCGGCTCCGAAATGAGCTAACGACTGCCCCCTACATATCTTATACGGAACTATACGGACAACTACAGTTTAACGTGACGTGCGAAACATGATAGCGCCCAGGCGAAAAGTAACTCCGGATGTAAAGCCAAGTATATTCCCGCTGGACCACGAACGCTACAAATATATTTCATTTCATTCATTTTAATGTTTTTCAAAAAGGTTTATTTTTTTTTTTTGACCTGACAACGTCTTATAATTCGATAGAGCCGGCTGCACGCACGAAAAAACATGACTCATGCGGCGTTACCTCGCTCTGAGGCGCTCGCTGTAAGGCTTGAAGTGCAAGCGAGAGCGCGGAACGAGCGACATCCGTCTCTCTCCTACTTGAGTGAGCGATGCGTCTGCGTGGACAGCTGCTATACTATAGTACATTTACATGTTTTGATCGAGTATCAAGTGCAGTGAAAAGTGCAACAAATGAAATTAAAATTTTCTTTTGAAAAATGCTACCATTCCATCAGTATTTTCTTAAGACGTTGTCACGTTCAACTATCGTCAGTAAACCGACTTTACAGACAACCAATTTTTTTATTTTATTTATTTATTTATACTTTGACAGAACGTTTGCCCAATAACACTACCGAAGTTACAATAATTTCGAAGAACACTGTAAAATATCTTATATATATGGGTATGTAACAAAAGTGAATAAATATATTATACTTGCATAAATAGTTTATTAATTCTTAAGGCGGTACATCTACCTGTGAATTTAAACGACTTGTTTAAGAAAGAATTGCGAAACTATAACAAAAAAAAATCTATTTCCCATACTTTTACTATCAACTCATGCATTTTGTATCATCATCATAATCATCAACTCAGCCGTTGGTAATCCACTACTGAACATAGGCCTCCCCCATAAAGGGGAGGTTTTGTCAATACTCGACACCCTTGTTGTGCGGGTTGTCGAGCGCATTTCGATGGTTTGTTGCCGAGGACGCTGCTGCCCGTCCTCTGGATCTGTTAACCCTTAGCCGGCTCTTACGACAACCACGTGTAGAGAGGGTGGAGCACTATTCTAAAGCCGGTAATTCCACGGCAAGCATTTTGTATAGGATGTCGATATTCTCTTTTGCGAATTCCACAATTATTTCTTTTGAAAGTTGTTTAGTTTAACAAGTAGATGCACCGCTTTAAATATTACTACATCACTTTGAAACTCGTTCTTATATATTGACTATTATAATAAAAGATAATTTGGCATATAAAAGATATACCTACAGAATATATTATAATAATAATATTATGTTTTATAGTTTAATTTCTTTGTTTTAAATCATACAATGATTTTTAAAAACAAAGTTTCATTAATCTAATCTAAGATAATGTTAATGTAGGAAACCACTTTTCTTTTTTTTTGTTTATGATCATTATAATTTATGTACTTATAATTAATTAAACCGTCTTATTTACGAATAGAAATAAGACAGAAGAGAAGAATAGATATACGAGATATTTTTTTTTGATAGTGAGTGACAGGACGAGCAAATCTGGTGCCTGATAGTAAGCATCATGATTGCCCATATCAGACACAGTGCCACCCAGTGTTTTAAAATGAAAAATTCAGCACGGCACTGCACTGCGCCTGTCACCCTGAGATATCAGTTGTTAAATCTCAATTTAAATCTCTATTTAAAAAAAACTTTAGCTCTGTTAAAGAACGGCTGTAGAAATAACTGTAGAAGGATTAACGGTAAACGCCACCTCTTAGGACTTTGACAGAATCATATAGTATTGCACAAAAAACAGCTAGCAATGCGTTTTGCTCGGGGACGCCGGGGACCTTTTAGCAGTTTGACACAATCCTATGGAAAATTGACAAAATCGATGTTTTGTATTCCCCTGTTTCCTCCAAATACAGTGAACATATTTGATATATTTATATCCTGATATTTTAAAGATGAAGTAAAGTATGTCCCTATCATTTTATTTTTGTTTATAAACTCTACATTTTTTTGTAGTGAACGTCCAATCACGCGAGTAAAACTGGGATTGAAGTTCACTATGAAAAAAACCAAAGGTTTATAAGAAAATATAAAATGGCAGGGACATAGGTTACTTCACTGTAAAAATATCAGAATATGAATTTATAGAATGAGTTTATTATATTCGGAGGAAATAGGGGAATACAAAACATCGATTTGGTAAATCCTATCCTAATACTATTATAAAGGCGAAAGTTTGTAAGTATGGATGTATGTATGGATGTTTGTTACTCTTTCACGCCAAAACTACTGAACCGATTGGGCTGAAATTTGGTACGTAAGTAGCTTAGACCCTGGAATAACACATAGGGTACTTTTTATCCCGATATTCCCACGGGAACGAAGACTACGCGGGTGAAACCGCGGGTCACAGCTAGTGTTTCATAAAATTGTGTCAAATTCCTAGAAGGCCGCGCACGCTCTTAAGCTGTCTACATACCAAACAGCCCAATCTGTTCAGTATTTTTGACGTCAAGGGATTAGCTCAAATCCGGTCAGCAAACTGTCCTTATGTAAAATCTCAGTAAATCAGCCGGTGCCTTGTAAATCCTTGACAGCTTCATAATAATCTAATACACATATCCTTATCTATCCTTCTTAGACTACCTTGGTGACGTAGTGGCACAGATTAAAATTATAGTAGAAAAAAAATTAAAACTAGAAAACGTTATAACGTATAGAAGCTCACTCTCGAAGAAATCACCCTTTTAGGTATAAGAATATACCATAAGCAACTTCTAGTGGTCTTCGATACGAATTCAGTGAATTTTTTTAATTTGGTTTAGTATAATAATAAGGGCCGGTTTTCTGATCGTTAGTTACGGTTAAGTTAACCATTTGTCAATCTATCGTTAAATTTCTAAGCAATAGTTAAATCGTGTGGAAAATAAATATTAACCATAGAGATGGAAAAAAATTTTTTGTCAATTTTAGCTAATTGTCAAAAAATGTAACCCTTGGTCGACTAAACCAGTGATCAAAAAACCCAGCCTAAAAAATGTCAGGATTTATCTAATAGGTAAGGTATATTACATTCGGGTAGATAGGCCTCGTCAGCGTTGGTCCGCAGCCTATATAGAGAAGGAAAATTCGTACGTCAGGCACGAGTAGGGAACAACCTGCTATAAGTGTCAGTCTCCTGCAACCAAACTGGCGCTGCACGTATCGACATGTTTCTGCGGAGTCAGTCAGTGAGGTCGAGAGGGTGGTGCAGGCTCCGGGCAAACCTACGCTTCCTTAAGTCGTCCCAGGCGACACATTGTCTGTGGAGACTGTTCTAAATGGTCTATACAGTCAGACCTAATGTTTAAAAGCGTCTGCCAAAGACGCCAAGACGAATATGTACTCGTATTACATTCGGAGGAAACAGGGCAACACAAAACATCAATTTGGTAGAGCTTTCATAGTTTTGTCTAAATTCCTAATGGGTGGCATATCCTCTCAACAAGAAAAGCAATCTCTCAGCAGTTTAGACACAATTCTATAAAAAATTACCAAATCGATGTTTTGTATTACCCTGTTTCCTCCGAACTCCGTATATAGTGAACCTATTTGATATATTTATATCCTGATATTTTAATGATGAAGTAAAGTATGTCCCCATCATTTTATTTTTGTGAGAGTTTATAAACTCTTAATTTTTTGTGTATTGAACGTTTTAATCATGCGAGTAAAACAGGGATTTTTAGACGTTCACTTTGAAAAAAACCGAGTGTTTATAAGAGAAACTAAAATGACAGGGACATAGGTTACTTCACTATAAAAATATCAGGATATAAATATATAAAATAGGTTAATTATATTCGGAGGAAACAGGGGAATACATAACATCGATTTGGTATTTTTTTCATAGGATTGTGTCAAATTTCTAGTATCTATGACACGGTATTATCATACCATACTTGTGATACTGGGACGTTGCATTCTTCATGATGTACATGTATTACATACTAATTATGAAGTTTTAAGGATAATATTAAGGAAAAGCAAAGTATTATATAAAACGGACGTACCATGCTATAAATGGACTGACACAATAAAACAATATAAATAAATAATGTTTCCTCTCATACCCCCCTGCACTAGGCTCCCCCGTGTCTCCGTCGACTTGGACACATACCCACCCACCACACATACAACACCCGAGGACAAACAGCAGAGCTCCGAGCACTAATACTGGCCCCAGCTGGGATTCCAAGCCAGGAGTCATGGCTTCGCAGATAGAGTTACAATCAACTTGCCATGTGGTTCCCGGCTTATAGCCGGACTACCCCTTCCTCAACTGGTGGGAGGGCTGAGACCTACAGAAGGTAGAGCCACATATTCAAGGAGTGAGCTGCAGCGCTTTCCTGCACCAAGTATTCTAACTGCTGCGATCACCAAGCCGCACAAGCTTGCTGATCTAGACTAAATGTGTCCCCCCACCGTGGCAGTCCTCCTTGGAGAACGAAACGCAGTCGGGGCCGCGGAAGCGGCTTCCGCGTGCCCGTCATGGCGTCGCGAATGAACACCCCGGGGTTTTTATTGGGCATTTTTTTTTTTTTTTTTTTTTTTTTTTTTATGTTAGTGAGTGACAAGACGAGCTCATCAGATGCCTGATACCGTAAAGGCACGTAACGGAAGTCCCATTACCGGGGAAACAAAATAAAAGGCTAAATAAATGTGTCCATATCAACAGATTATGGGGGAACCCTATGTTCAGCAGTGGACGTCTTCCAGCAGATGATGATGACATAATATTATGAAAATGCAAACGCCTTTTCCCCCGAAGAGTAAGGCAGAGGCACGCCTCGGACACTCGATTCAACCCCATACGAAATCCGCGCTATAACTACCTACTACACAGACACTGCACTCAATTTTGTACACGTGCAAGAGTGTGTGTGAGGTGATTTCCCATAGAAGCGGGGCTCGTGGAGAGGAAGGCCCGATTGGTGAGCGGATGACAGTGGCCATTCTATAACTAGTATTATTCTCTGTTCTGTGGCAGAGGTGGACTTAAGCTCAGAGTAGAAGTATATGGTCTACGCTTTCACACGGTGAAATGTAATAATATATGTTATTCCAAGATCTAGGCTCAGGCGTGAAAAGGTAACAAATAAACAAACACAGTATCCATCCATCCATATAAACATTCGCTTTTGTAATATTACTTCTTTATAAATCAGACTTTTTAGTTTTAAAAATAACGTCACTATGCACTACACGTTATCTTTGGATCCTTATCAGTGGATCTTTCAGGTTTTATAACTACTTATCATTTCCTTAACTTTTCAAAGGTGATGAAAGATTATTTTTATTTTTATAATTAACTAGCTATGCCTCGCGGTTTCACCCGCGTAGTCTTCTTTCCCGTAGGAATATAGGGGAAAAAGTACCCCATGTGTTATTTCAGGGTCTAAGCTACCTACATACCAAATTTCAGGCTAATCGGTTCAGTAGTTTTGGCGTGAAAGAGTAACAAACATCCATCCATCCATCCTCACAAACTTTCGCATTTATAATATTAGTAGGATGTGCTCTATTTTTCTGAACAAAAATATATATTTTTTAAACTTTCACTATTATCACATATCAATGGAATTTATTGGATAGGAATAGGAAATAGTAGGATATTTTTTTTTATAGGATATTTTAGTGTTTAAAGATATTCTTTTGTAGTGGTAGGCCTCTTTTGCAGGGGGCCGCCTGGGGAAGTACCACACCTTTGCCAGTTATTCATCCGCCAAGCAGTAATGTGCAAACATTACTGTGTTCCGGTATGAAGGGCAATGTTACCAGTGAAATTACTGGGCATGATGAGATTCAACAACTCATATCTCAGGATGACAGGCGCAGTGCAGTGCCGCGCAGAATTTTGAATTTTAAAACACTGGGTGGCACTGTGTCTGATATGGGCAATCATGATGCTTACCATCAGGCACCTGATTTGCTCGTCACCACTGTACGGAAGGTCCGTTCACTGGACTTTTTAGGTTCAAAAGTACTTATTATTTGTTTAACTTTGCAATGAAGTTGGATTTTTTAGTTTTTTTAAAGTAATGTGTTATTCCAGGGCTAAACTATCTACATACCGAATTTCAGCCTAATCTGTTTAGTAGTTTTGCCATGAAAGAGTAACAAACATTCAGCCATCCATTCTGACAATCTTTCGCATTTATAAAATTAGCAGGATAAAAATTTTGCAATAAATTGTATAGGTAATATTAGTTATAGTAGGTAACTATTGTATCGGTTTTAAAATAAACCATTTAATATTAAAAAAAAATATTTAAAAATAAAAAAATATCATTCGCGATGAATATGAATGAGCATCTGAGTAAATTGTTGACTTTTTAAACACTATATTTTTTTATATTTCCAATTAAGAGAAGACGATAGAGAATTCTTTCACTCTCTCTGCCCAGTCGGATAGAAATTAGACACCGTTTACACACTAATTATCACTTGTCAACACACACAGTCTTATCACGGCTTATCAACGCACGAATTGTTTATAAACGAAAGATACGACCTTCCAGTAGCGCGAGCTATGGAGTACTAAATATTAAATTCATTTTGCAATATTACTATAATAAATATAGTAACAGTATGGAGCATTATGACATAGCGCAGCGAATTAGCAAGTTCAAGTGGCAATGGCCGGCGGCACATAGCACGTAGAAATGACAGTCGTTGGAGCGGTAGTTTTTTTTTTTTACACACGGTTATCTGGTCCCAAACTAGGCTAGAAGCCTGTACTATGGTAACCAGATGACTGATATACATACTTATATAAGCTTATAACACCCAGGCACATAACAAACAGACATGTTCATGCACTCAAATGTTCGACCTGGCCGGGGATCTATCCCGGGGCCTGCGGCACAGAAAGCAGAGTTACTACCATCCGTGCCAACCAGGCTGTCAAAAAAACTGGTAAAGTTGGAGAATGGAGACCACGGACCGGCAAGCAATGCGTTTGCGATCTAACAAAGACAGCAGGCGCACGCTGGATGCAAGCCGCGTACAACCGGACTAGATAGAAATCTATGGGGGAGGCGAGATGAGATGATTATGATGGACTGCCTCGTTGGCGTAGTGATCGCTCGACTATCGATGAGGTCCCGTGTTTGATCTCCATGTCAGACAAAATGTCATTGGATTTGTCGATTAAGAATTGATTGAAAATAACATACTGGCGAAATGTGGGTGTACCTACTATGGGACTGAGTCCCGGGGACACCTCTGCTTACCCCTTTCGGGAAATTCAGAAGTCTATTGCCATCTATCGAACATAATTTCAAACTCCATGCTGTTATTGAGTAAATTCTTAATGGAAAAATCCAATAACAGTTTGCCTGACCTGAGGATCAAACCCGAGACCTCATGGTCGGTAGTAGCGCTTGCGACCACTTATGAAAGCTATTTCAAATGATATGTACAATGACCGATTAAACCTTTTTTTGTTTACCGAGAAAAATGCATGATGCATACCACTCGCACCCGTAAGAGCACAGGGTGGTACTCGTATGAGGGACTGCCCGCCGGCACTCCACCGTACCGACGGAATACCCACTAAAAAAATTAACCTTTTAACCGCTTACGTCTGAATAAACCGACAAATGTGTTAGACTACATTACCGCCAGAGTCGTATATTTACGATTGCGCTTTTAATCTACATATTTAAATCATTACGCTGTATTTAATGAGACGATATTCATAATTAGCTAAATAGTGAATCTAGTTATCATGTACAGTTGGTTACATGCTTATCTCTTAAATAAAATACTTTAAAATAATCGCCAAAGTTTAGAGAATTGCGATTTTTTTTTTGCCGGGCGCTAAGGGCACAACTGATTTTTTTTTTCTGTAAATTTTTGTCGTCACATATGGGCTAAGAGCCTGAAATAAACTATTTTTATTTTATTTTTTATTTAAAGGGTTAAAAGTAACTCCTAGCCCATACTGTTTATATGTATGCAACAAGTGTGTTTACAAGGCAAGGTCAATAAGATCGTGAATGGCAACGTGTATTGTTAGTGTGTTAATTATTATAATTTTCTTTATTTGGATTAAATTATATTTTTTTTATTATTTTGTTTTTATGTTTACTAGTTTTGCACTGCGGTTTCACCCGCCTGAAGTGTCAACGCAGGATCTAAGCTAAATACCAATGTATATCACTTTTTTTTTTTGTGATAGTGAGTGACAAGACGAGCAAATCAGGTGCCTGATGGTAAGCATGATTGCCCATATCAGACACAGTGCCACCCAGTGTTTTAATATTCTAAATTCTGCGCGGCACTGCACTGCGCCTGTCACTCCGAGATATGAGTTGTTGAATCTCATCATGCCCAGTAATTTCGCTGGTAACATTGCCCTTCATACCGGAACACAGTAATGTTTGCACATTACTGCTTGGCGGATGAATAACTGGCAAAGGTGTGGTTCTTCCCCAGGCGGCCCCCTGCAAAAGAGGCCTACCACTACCAAATCTAGCAATTATTTCTTCTATGTGACACCTTGTTCAATATTGTGTAGTGGGAAGTTAGTGCTAATTACTAGATACATAACCAAAGTATCTAATTGATATACTGGTTTTCAACAGATTGTGTAAAAATATTTTTTAATATGACGTCACTGGGCACAATCTAAAGCTAGCGAGTGTTTTAGCTGTTTTTGTACTTTTTTGAGTCCACGGTACACGGTACGGTACATCTATGTGGCATGCTTCGAGCCTAGCGTGCTGGCGACGACGGTCGGTTTGGTTCGGCCATAGTCGCCCGAGCAATCTCGAATCTCGGCTGATGATAAAAGGGGAGATGAGGTACTCGCTTCTCCAAAAATGGCAAGCTCAAATTAAGTCCCATTAGGTCCACGTACGTTAGTAAACTTACTTTATCTTCTAAATTTACACACAAGTCCTTTACAAATTATGCAGTCCATCTTTGGAATGCTCTCCCTGTCACCATTAGATGTGCTAGGACGCTTGAAGGCTTTAAATGCATGATAAAAGACTACTATTTGTCGCAATCTTAGTTTTATTCGTTCTCAGAATAATATGTAGATATGTCTGTATGTTATGTATATTTTATAAATATATATTTGTTTGTATGTATGTCATTGTGTATGTATGTATGTATGTATAGGTTTATAATTTTTGTAGTCATATTGTTATGTATATTAAGTATATTATCTATTATAAACGTTTTTTATGTAAGTAATTCATATTATTGTATCATTGTAGTTATAATATGTATTATTGTAGTTTAAGAGTAATATTATGATTTGTTCCCATTCCCACCCCCTGCTCATCCTATCATTCCCCTATCCATCCAAAGGCTGGTTGCCTGGAAGAGATCGCTTAAAGCGATAAGGCCGCCCATTGTCGACCAATTAGAATTAAGTTCTCTTTTTAAGTGTAATCTTTATAAAGCTTGGTCTCAATAAAGAGTATTGTATTGTATTGTATTGTATTGTAAAGTAAGGTCGTACGAGCGAATAATATTGTTGTCTCGGTCGCACTTCGGCCTTAGGTACGTCTTTCTATCTTTGTTGTTCATTATAATATGTCACTGTGCAAACTTCACATTGAGCAAATTGCACGTGCCAGTTGTTGAGTAAGCGCTGGGAGAACGTACCCCCATCTCCCCTTTTCTTTTAATCAATGCCGATGACGGATTAAAGTGACGACTGACATGAGCTTTTGCTAGATGTGAATATTCGAATACATATTATAATGTTGGTTGCGAGCAAACGCTCACGACACCTGAATATTCGTGACACATATATGACTGTGCTCCATCCCCGGTAGTTGTAGTCAAAATAGTAGTCGCCGATATTTGCGTTCCGTTCCAGGCGACCCTCGCGCTAGCGACGAAATTGTTCACGAATATTCAGAGATTCGCCAAAAAACCGACGGCGCGCGCTCGCATGCTTTGCGCTCGTCATCAAGCTGCTCGTCTCGCTATAATGACACGCCGAATATTCGACTTGAAACTTTCTTTTATTCATACCCGTAGAAATACGACATTCTCGAACACTGAACACGCGAGATACGCACTCTCCCGAAATCAATCGAGCGACGCGCGAAAGTTCATGAACCGAAGATTCGGCCTTTTTTTCGCCGAAACTAGATTTTTGAGCCGAAACTGGCAAAAACAGAAACCGAAACCGAAACCGAATTTTCGGTCGGTCACTAATATTTATATTTTGTATGTATATAAGTATTATTTATGTGCTTATAATGTGTATATATAACACATATAACTACACACACATATACTACACATTATACACATAATGTGTAGTAAGTGTGTACATTATGTATTGTCCTTTTTTTTTTGCCAACAATGAGTACACTGCCGACCAGAAATATTCATAACTAGCTGTGCCCCGCGGTTTCACCCGCGTAGTCTTCGTTCCCGTGGGAATATCGGGATAAAAAGTACCCTATGTGTTATTCCAGGGTCTAAGCTACTTACGTACCAAATTTCAGCCCAATCGGTTCAGTAGTTTTGGCGTGAAAGAGTAACAAACATCCATACATACATCCATACTTACAAACTTTCGCCTTTATAATAGTATTAGGATTAGGATAGGATTAGGATTAGGATTAGGATTAGGATTCTACACCATACCGTTGTCTTTAAAGAATCTCTTAAAGCGATAAGACCGCTAGTTGTACTAGCCTATGAACTACCTAATACTTACTTTATTTTCATAATATTATTGTTCTCTTTAAAGTTTACTTTAAAGTGTTTATGTATCTATCCATCTTACATCGAATAAATACTCATATCAGTCGCCTTTAGATGTATTTCAAGCCCACAAAACCACGTCATACGGCTATGTATGTATGAGACCTTGCCCAGTAGACCGTTTCGTGACCATCGCGACCATTTCTTTGAGAACGGTGTTGATTACAATATAATGGGCAAGGTTCACCTTTCCGTATCCGACACTTGGGCGAATACGTTCAGACAACGACCCTATAACGTAACGGCATTATGTGCAAATAGCTTTAGACTTTAACAGGAAAGGGGGGACCTCTTAGCAGTTTGACACAATCCTATGGAAAATTTACCAAATAGATGTTTTGTATTCGCCTGTTTCCTCCGAATACAGTAAACCTATTTCATATATTTATATCTTGATATTTTGAAGCTGAAGTAAACTAAGTCCCTATCATTTTTTTTTCCATTATAATATCTTCCTTTTTTTGTAGTGAACGTCCAATCCCGCGAGTAAAACTGGGATTTTCAGTAGTTCACAATGAAAAACCCGAGAGTTTATAATAGTAACTCAAATGTCAGGGACATAGGTTACTTCACTATAAAACTATAAGGATATAAATTTTTAGAATGGATCAATAATATCCGAAGGAAACAGGGTAATACAAAACATGGATTTGGACTGCCTCGGTGGCGTAGAGGGCGCATGCTCGACTGCCAATCAAGAGGTCCCGGGTTCGATCCCCAGGTCAGGCATAGTGGATTTTTCCATTAGGAATTATCACAATAGCTGCCTGGAGTCTGGAACTGTGCCCGGTAGATGGCAATAGGCTCGCCCCCTATTACATGGGACCAATAACATACTGGCGAAATGTGGGTGTATCTACTGTGGAACTGAGTCCTGGGTTACGCCTCTGCCTACCCCTTCGGGAAAAAGGCGTGAATGTATGTATGTATGTATGTATGGCTTTGGTAAAATTTTCATAGAATTGTGTTAAATCGCATTCTACAAGGCCAATTTCTTCGTCTTACCGCTCCGAACAATCTTGCCCGCTACATAAACGTTTTGTGAAGTGAACCTCTCATCCCGCCTCACGTTATTGCTAGCTTCTAAAGCAACAGAGGGAAGTTTACCATAGTCTATCAGAGAATATTTGTCTGGTGTTGGACATGGCAGTTGTGGATACGTCGGCGACTTTCTAAAAAGTTGTATTTTAACTCAAATAATGTATATATTGTTAATGAAATAAAACTTTAAGTTAAAGTAAAAGTTTTACTTAGATTTTAGTGAAAGCTCAAAGATGTAAAAATGTCTGAATCTAAATTTCCGTTTAGCAAAGTAATTCATACTCTGTCAAGTTTAAGCTAAGTATAGCGCAGAAAACCTAATAAGTACCGTTTGACGTTTCATATTTTCAACCAATTTTCAAGCCGAATACTTTGCATAGGCGTAACTCACACAATTTCAATATCATCCGCCGTAAAACCATGGAATTATAAATTCTATCACAAGATGTATATTTCTCTTTTTTACAAGACGAGCAAATCGGGTGCCTGATGGTAAGCATCATGATTGCCCATATCAGACACAGTGCCACCCAGTGTTTTAAACATTCAAAATTTTGAGCGGCACTGCACGTGACAGGTGTGACAGGCGCACTGTCACACTGGGAAATTAGCTGAAAACTCATCATGCCCAGTAATTTCGCTGGTAGCATTGCCCTTCAGACCGGAACACAGTAATGTTTGCTTGGCGGATGAATAACTGGCAAAGGTGTGGTACTTCCCGAGGGCCCCTGCAAAAGAGGCCCACCACTGCAAGCAAAATCACTAAATTTAAATAAAAATCCTTTAAACAAGGCAAAATAAGAACTGTCAAACTTCTTGAGTTTATCAAATGTATGAACCGAGTTTCAGTAAAATAATTAATCGACTTTAAGTTTTAGTTAAAATCTGAATCGACTTAAATTCTTGTAAAGTCGGAATCGACTTTAAGTATCAGTAAATATCTAAACCAATTTTTAGTTATGGGAAAAAATTAGTTATAAACCAATTCTAGTAAAATCTTCTTCGAGATAAAGACGGTACGGGTGTGCGGCTGACTTGACGAGGTCCCTGCAATGCCTCTAGAAACGCACAATTCCTAGAGTACATTATTTCATAATATAAAGGCGATTTCAGATTTTCGGCCCAGTCAACCTAACATTATTATTTTGATTTTGTTTGATAGGTCTAATAATAAGATTATCATATATTATGTACATAAATAATCATAATTTAATAAGCAAATGGAACTACTCTCTACTCAAATTGGAACGCGCGTCACCCTGTAAATACTCAGAACTTCACCTCACTTTTTTCAAATTCAATTTTAAATGTAACGACTTTAATTAGAGGGCTTATATGTTTGAATGTTATTGCGAATAATATTTTCTAACAGACAATATAGGATAAACAAAATAGGATATAGTGCTAGGTTACCTGTGGGGCTATTGGCGTTCTCGGTGACTATCACTTCAGTGACTATTATCTTGATTTGACATTAATTACAAATGTCAAAGTCCGGTTACTAACCAAAGACATTATGATAAACTTACTAAGTAGACTGTGCACTGTGTCGGTCCCGAGTGAGAACCACTCGCAGTGTCTATCGTTGTCCTTTTCTCTCCTCCAAATTTGACAGTAAAGTCTAAAGAAAGGTAAAACGTCTTTGTAACTAATTCAAACCACAGAACACAAAGACTTCAGCCGGATAGCGGTGATTATGAAGAACGCCAATAGCCCCACTGGGCCGAGTTTTCTTGGAAACCAAGTCCGTGTCTTTTACGTAATAAATACATACCTATACAAATCGCAACCGTCATCGGACGAAGACGAACTATAAACTTTCCTAAACCTCTCGATAGATGGCGCTGTTTTTGTTATAACTATGCTCTCCGGAGTATCGCATATCACTTCCGATCCCTGGACCCTCCGCCGTTTCGGCAATTTCTTCAAAAACCCCTCGTCATTCTCCGAATCGGTTTTCACGCCGGATTCTCTCAGCTCGCTTATCCGTTTCTGAGTGATTTTCGTTGACGGGGTAGAGCTCCTGCGTTTGGGGAACGTCGCCATGAATTTTATCAGGTTCTCCTCCGTGACGCTTGCTGGCGCGGTTTTTTCTTTACGTTTCTCCGTTGTTCCGGGCAGTTTAGGCAGTTCAAAGCATCTTAAAATGGGCGATCTCTTCCCGATGTCTATACGCAAAGGACTCGATGCGAGACTTTTGCTTGTGATCTTCTTTATTTTGGGTAAAGACAAGTCTTTAGCCGAAGACGTGCTTGGAACGTTCCTTTCGAAAATATCCTTCATTTTGAGGAAATCGAGAAAGCCTCTGCTCTCATCCGATGAGTCTGAACTGTCGTTTTTCATGAATTCTATCGATTCGACGAACTGCGCCCATTTCGAGCGGGTTTTTTCCGTTTTCTTCACATGGGGGGAGTAATCAGATATAGACATTAAGGGGGTGTTAATTTGATCTGTTAATTTGGTGCCTTTTAGCAAAAAATATAGCGAAATACCACACGGTGCAAGGAGAAAAGAAAACTTTGAATTAGTTACCTTATCCATTTGAAAATAAACACTAAACACTTCAAAACAATTAAAGAACTCTAACTAAATATTACTAAATATTACTCTACTAAATATTAAGATCCTCAACATACGTTTATCTATTAAGCCCGTCACACACGCAGCTATAATATATACTAGCGACCCGCCCCGGCTTCGCACGGGTAGCAGAAGTAGGTATAGTGGACGTTTAACAGGAGTAAATTCGTGATACATTGAATTTTAATAGATATAACCCTAATGGTTTACGCAGCGCACGCAAATTAATGACTATTTCTGTTACAATGACCAAACCTTAACACATGTATAAATTTATCGTGGGCTATTTTGAAGATATTGATAAGTACTACAAACCCCTAGTACATTACTTTATTCTACCACCAATACTTTTCACAGCGCATGCATATAATGACTTTCGATTATTGTGACTAAAGCAATATAGATGGATATAATGTCCGTAGACTATTTTGTAGATATTGGTAAATACTAAAAACCCCTAGTACATTACTTTAATTTACCATCAATAGTTTTCACACCGCATGAAAAATAATCACTGCTTCGATTATTGTGACTAAACCAGAAAAGATGGATATAATCTATGTATACTGTTTTGTAGGTATTGATAATTACTACAAACCTCTAGTACATTACTTTAATCTACCACCAATAGTTTTCACACCGCATGAAAAATAATCACAAAAAACCAAAAAAACAAAGTTTCTCTCTTTATAATATTAGTATAGATTAAAATACCGTCCTATAATATATATTATAGCAAGCTACCACACACGGAGACGATGCTATAATATATATTTTAGCCTTCATTTCATTGATACAGTAGTTTATATTAATATTCAATAATATATATTACGGTATATGTTGGTCACGTCATAGAAATATATATTATAGCTACGTGTGCTGTCAGACGAATATTTGTATAGAAAATATATCGTAATATGCCTGGCTATGATTCATATTAATATATATTATAGCTACGTGTGTGACGGGCTTTATCCTGTGTAATATATATTTAATCCTGATTTATAAGGATAATTGATAAGGATATATTGAACTTAAACGAGTCTCGTCTACTCTAAGATAAGAACATAAAATAATGAATTTGAAGTTTTAAAAGCTTAAGATATAAATATGGGAAGAAATATTTCACCTACGAGCCGGACTTAAACCCGCACCTTCCGCATCAATCCGCGTGGTGGCACTCTACCAATTAAGCTGCCTTGTAGGTACTAGTTATCGGAGAATATTTTCTATCCCACCTACCATCCTGGATAAGTAACGAAAAGTTGAACTATTAGCTTAAATAGTTCAACTTTTGTTCAACTGGCTTGACCTTTCTTACTTACGCGGGACGCTATGTACTGAAAAGAGACGGACATATCTCACCTTGACTATTTTGAAATGCAACGAAACCATTTTATTTCAAATAATTGATCACCAGTTTGGTGAACATCGCGTGTGTTATTAGGATTGAAAACAAAAAAAACGGCTACATCTGGATTTGAATGCCAAGTCGATTGCATCGTGTCGTCTCTTTCTATTGCACTACTAAATACATTTGACGAAAGAGTACGACTACTTAGAAAACGTTCAATTCAATGCTCGCTCTGAAGGCTTGATTATGCACTGAGTTATACATCTGTAACATCTGCGCAAGACTTAACTCTAGTGATTTGAGATTGCCACGCAAAGGAGGGTAAAACCTTAGTCTATATACAAAAGATTATTGCTCTAGACAGTCGATGGTAGTCTCCGTAGTTCCAACGGAAATGTAGGTTTAGGTTTTAAGATTTTATTATCATCAAAGACATAAAATGTTACTTATTTGATAACATTTCAACAAGTTAAACCTTTAAACACGTCGTTAACATTACAATATGTAGGTAGTTAAATAACGAATTAAAAAAATATATAAATTCACAAGCTTAATCCTAATAAAGTTATTAAGTGTT
Organism: Hemistola chrysoprasaria; assembly: GCA_947063395.1. Taxonomy (NCBI): domain Eukaryota; kingdom Metazoa; phylum Arthropoda; class Insecta; order Lepidoptera; family Geometridae; genus Hemistola; species Hemistola chrysoprasaria. Next base: position 4,080,412 of record OX346738.1, on the reverse strand, counting down.
ATGTTATTACTATTATAGACATATTAAAGTTAGAAACAGATTTTACATCTCTCATATTCGGTAAGTAGGTCCTTATTACCCCCAAATGGGGCTTGTAAGTGACCAATTAGCGCTCTAGGGTAATAATGTAGCTAGAAAAGCCCTAGGGCGGTAAGTAATTAAAAAAAAACTTCACTCTTTCAAAAAGTTTGCGTACATCTAACCATCATACTGGCAATAGACATCATGCATTCAGGCCAATGACAAAAGAGGTCGCTTCGCTATTCCTTGTCTTCGTATGAGTATAATAGTCATCAATTTTAAATATCGAACTACAAAGCTCAATTTCGTTCTTGAAAAAAATAAAAAAGAGATGAAAAAAGGCGGGAATAGAAAAATGTTTTATTCTTGTAATGCCGGTGTTTTTCTACTTACCTCACAATCGAGATGTAAAGCAGAGTAGTTAGCTCGGGTGTAAGCATCAATTGCACCCTCGAAGTATAGGCGCCTATAAATATCTCGGGCTGCAATTGATGCCTTACAGCCCTTGGCTACTAATCTACTATTAAAGCATGTACCTAATTCTTAATTTCTAACATGAAAAAATTAAATATGGGTCTTCAAAACCAAAACTTTTCTCATACAGAATTTTTCTCATACAAGCTAAACTTAAATCATTCATTGTTGTACTTATTCAGCTAATTGTTTCTTAAAAGAACGAAATGAGTCAACAAAAGACATACCGTGTTCATTGAAGTGTTTCTCTAACTCCTCGTGGGAGATGTTGGTCTGTGTCGCCGGCGACTGCGCCGCCACCGTCTGCTCCGGACGGGACCGGGAACATCTGCGGTCAATACAATACATGCTACAAACATCCGCACCAAACGACGTGTGGAATTATAAGTAACGTTGTGACCAGCATGTGGAATTGTAAGTAACGATGTGACCAACGTGTGGAATTGTAAGTAACGATGTGACCAACGTGTGGAATTGTAAGGAACGATGTGACCAACGTGTGGAATTGTAAGTAACGATGTGACCAACGTGTGGAATTGTAAGTAACGATGTGACCAACGTGTGGAATTGTAAGGAACGATGTGACCAACGTGTGGAATTGTAAGTAACGATGTGACCAACGTGTGGAATTGTAAGTAACGATGTGACCAACGTGTGGAATTGTAAGGAACGATGTGACCAACGTGTAGAATTGTAAGTAACGATGTGACCACCGTGTGAAATTGTATAAGTAACTATTGGCCAATGTGTGGATCTGAACGATCGATAACAACAGAAAAATCTGCACCCCAAACATTGTATTAAAATGTAAGTAACGATGTGTGCGGTTGTTGTTCATTTGTATCGCGCCTGTCATTGATTTTGTGAATAATTTGGGAGTTTTTATCAAACTCAAACCCAAAAAGATTTATTCAACACATATAACATAACATAACATACATTCACGCCTTTTTCCCGAAGGGGTAGGCAGAGGTGTACCCCAGGACTTAGTCCCATAGTAGATACACCCACATTTCGCCAGTATGTTATTGGTCCCATGTAATAGGGGGCGAGCCTATTGCCATCTACCGGGCACAGTTCCAGACTCCAGGCAGTTATTGAAATAATTCCTGATGGAAAAAATCTTATATTTAACACTGCCTGACCTGGGGATCGAACCCGGGACCTCTTGATTGGCAGTCGAGCATGCGCCCACTACGCCACCGAGGCAGTCATGATTTATTCAATATAGGTCACAATCTGAGACTTTTGCACGTCAATGAAGATAAACAGTGGTGAATCCAACCCAAAGGATTAGCATTTAGTATCTGCATCCACCGGAGCAATGCCGCCAGCATTCTGGCCAATTATTATTATTATTATTATTATTATTATTATTTATTTTTTTAATGATTTATTATGCCCTTGACATTTTTAATTTTATTTATTTTGTATATTTTATTTAGTAATAATGAATTTTATTTCAATGATTTTATTATGTTTTTGACATTTATGTTTCTGTAATTTGATTTGTGGTAAGTTTTTTTTTTGTGTTAATTTTAAGCCTACCTATTTATGCTATTCAAATACAATTGTGTTATTGTTCATGAATAAATGAAATGAAAATTTTCCCAAGGGTTAAGCAGATCTAGAATTTTAAGCAGGTATGTAAGTTTTTGTTCTAGTTTATTAGTTTTAATTTTTTACATATCAATGTGTACCTAATTTTTATTTTATTTTTGTTTTTATAATAAATAAGTTTTTTTTTATGATAGTAACAAAACGAGCAAATCAGGTGCTTGATGGTGGTAGCATCATGATTGCCCATATCAGACACAGTGCCACCCAGTGTTTTAAAATTCAAAATTGTGCGCGGCACTGCACTGCACCTGTCACCCTGAGATATTAGTTGTTGAAAGTCGTCATGCTCAGTAATGTCGCTGGTAACATTGCCCTTCATACCGGAACACAGTAATGTTTGCACATTACTGCTTGGCGGATGAATAACTGGCAAGGTGTGGTACTTCCCCAGGCGGGCCCCTGCAATAGAGGCCTACCGCTACAGACCTGAGCATAGCGTTGCTGCATCGTAGCGCCAGTTCCAGTCCGTCGAGCCAACAATGTCCGGCGGCCTGCGACGGCGCTCGGAATATAAGATGAGCTGTTGGCAACGGTTGGACTACTGCACCTGAAATAATTTTAAAAAAAAATAGTTTTATGTCAAAACTATAACAATAGTTTTATGACCGTGTGTGGAAGTTGTCAAAAAAAAAAAAAAAAAAAAAGAACTAGCTGTTACCCGCGACTTCGTACACGTGGAATATATAAGTATTTTTATCATCATCGTCATCATTATCAGCCGGAAGACGTCCACTGCTGAACATAGGCCTCCCCTTTGAACACCATAAACTATTCATATGGAGAGAAAAAATAATGTTGCAACGGGTAACAGTGTGACACGATGGGACAAAAAAATGATGCAACGAGCAACACTGTTACTCGATGGGAACTTATTTAAAAAAAAAGGTTGCAACGAGTAACACTGTTACTCGATGGGAAAAAAAGTCCCAACATGTCACGGTGTGACTCGTTTGGTGTGACTGGATGGGAACCCACCCTTCGTCCCAGGTCTGAACCATGTAAGAAATATGTACTTGTATGCTATACCTATATTCGCAAGAAATTAATTTTGAATTAGAATTTGAAAATATGAAACTGAATGATTTGTAGTGGTAGGCCTCTTTTGCAGGGGCCCGCCTGGGGAAGTACCACACCTTTGCCAGTTATTCATCCGCCAAGCGGTAATGTGCAAACATTACTGTGCTCTGGTCTGAAGGGCAATGTTACCAGCGAACTGGGCATAACGAGTTTCAACAACTAACATCTCGGAGTGACAGGCGCAGTGCAGTGCCGCGCAGAATTTTGAATTTTAAAACACTGGGTGGCACTGTGTCTGATATGGGCAATCATGATGCTTACCATCAGGCACCTGATGTGCTCGTCTTGTCACTCACTATAATAAAAAAAGAAAAATGAATGAGTGAACGGACTCACCAATAGTCTCGTTATGAGGTCCCCTCGGTGCCCAGATGCTCTGCTCCAGAGGATGGTAAAGCTTGAAGCAGAACCCGTCCTTTTTGGACGGCCTTTCTATAACCTGGCACGAGGTCAGCAGCACGGTGCCTACCCAGTGGCTGCTCTGTGGAATTATATACAATTATTAACAACTAGCATTTACCGGCGACATTGTCCGGAACTTTTTTTTCATGATAGTAAGTGACAAGACGAGCAAATCAGGTGCCTGATGGTAAGCATCATGATTGCCCATATCAGACACAGTGCCATCCAGTGTTTTAATATTCAAAATTCTGCGCGGCACTGCACTGCACCTGTCACCCCGAGATATATTATTGAATCTCGTCATGTTCCGCTCGTCATGTTCCTTCTATAAAAATATTCGACTGACAGCACACGCAGCTATAATATATATTTCTATGACGTCACCAACATATACCTATATTAATATAAACTACTGTATCAATGAAATGAAGGCTAAAATATATATTATAGCATCGTCTCCGTGGTAGCTGTCTATAATATATATTATAGGACCGTATATTAATATCTAGACCCGGAATTCCAAAGTACTTAAGTCATCAATTAGGTAACAATATTTTTTTACAGGGCGGAGTTTTTTTTGTCTGCTTTAAAAAAAATATACTAGGTAATCTATTTTTATTATATATTATTACTCACCTAACAACGAGCTAAATATCTAGATAAGCGTATTAAGTAAAATTTCATAAAATACCTAAAATATCTGACTTAAGTTTATTAGGGCGTCTAAGCTTTTCATAATTTAAGTTTTAAGGTATAACTTACGTCAGCTTGCAAAAGCAATTATGTACGTTTTCTTATAAAAATTTGTATGGATAAAAATAATTTTCCACAAAAAAATTACCCTTTTACTAGTCTACGTCAATTTATTAAGTATAGCTAGTAGAAACAGTAAACTTTATCACAAAATAAAAATTCACTGTGTTCAGAGGCTTTTTAAATCAGGGTCAATCAAAATCAACTTTACATCGTGTCATTTGAGGACATTACCCTCTATGTCCTTTTTTCGTGCTGTCAACGGTCCTTTCAACAAACTAGCAAATCCAAAAAATCAGCTTGATGCATTTCACGTACCTACGTCAAATTTTATGCTACTCGACCTCACTAATTGAAGTGGGTGAAACACTTGAATGGCAGTTTTTTCTTTTTCTTTTCTATATGATAGTGAATGACAAGACGAGCAAATCAAGTGCCTGATGGTAAGCATCATGATTGCCCATATCAGACACAGTGCCGCCCAGTGTTTTAAAATTCATAATTTTGCGCGACACTGCACTGCGCCTGTCACCCTGAGATATGAGTTGTTGAATCTCGCCATGCCCAGTAATTTCGTTGGTAACATTGCCCTTCAGACCGGCACACAGTAATGTTTGCACATTACTGCTTGGCGGATGAATAACTGGCAAAGGTGTGATACTTCCCCAGGCGGCTTCCTGCAAAAGGGGCCTACCACTACAGATTGTATTATTGTTATTGTTATTATTGTTGGATTATTGTATTGTGGGTATTCTCATTCTGTCCTCCACATGTATCGGACTGCCTCGGTGGCGTAGAGGGCGCATGCTCGACTGCCAATCAAGAGGTCCCGGGTTCGATCCCCAGGTCAGGAAAAGTGTTAAATATTAGATTTTTCCATTAGGAATTATCTCAATAACTGCCTGGAGTCTGGAACTGTGCCCGGTGTATGGCAATAGGCTCGCCCCCTATTACATGGGACGAATAACATACTGGCGAAATGTGGGTGTATCTACTATGGGACTGAGTCCTGGGTACACCTCTGCCTACCCCTTCGGGAAAAAGGCGTGAATGTATGTTATGTTATGTTTTTATGTATCGGAGTACAAAATAACTTTGGAGATATCTTGAAGTATGAACAAACAAGATGCTATTTGATTTGCATCTCGACCCGAAATCCCCTCATGCCACATGTAATGCGTAGACATTCCCGATGCATTGTCGTGCATAGTAAGGTTGAAGGTGTCTTTTATATAAAAGGCCACGGGCGATTGGAAGGCACTTAATTGTTTTGTCTGTGTATGCAGTGATTTTATCAATCTTATTTTCATTGTTCGCCGTATCAGCCGATAGCAGATGTAATTCACATTCAAGGGCTCTTTTTGCATATTCGTCGTTGGATACATTTATTTTCATTTTCATTAGATTTAGATAGATTGAATAGATCATTATCTTATGCAGGAGGACTGGGGCTAGGTGGAGAGTGTATTAGGACAGCCACGGAGTCAGTGCCAGGAAAGTTAATTTGTGTCTCATTCAAAGTTGTTGTATTCTGTGTTTCAGATATACTTGGTTGAGCAACAGTGATCGTACCTTGGTTGTAGCAAAATACAGAAAATTATAAAAACTTATCATTAATTAATTTCATGATTAATTAAAATTGCAAAATGTAAACGATACTTTAATCTACAAAAAACATTTTTTTTGATTAAAGTTAGATTAAAGTTAGGTTATATATTAGTTTGGTTATAGAATTGAAAAATAATGCATATATAAAAACTTGAATTTTATAGGTACTTAGTACACAACAGTATTTTATGTTTTTAGAGCAAGGTTCAGTAATTTTCTTCCTCTGGATTCCATAATTCCAATAACATAAATCACACAACACAACTACAGCACAGAAAGTTCAAAAATGGTCGAGAATAGAAACGAAAAATGCTCATAGCTATACTTGACTTATCAGTCATCTAAATCAATATGCATTTTAACAAAATAAAAATGAGGGTACTTAAGATTGTTATAGTCCAAAAAAATAAGTCAGCTGTAGTGATAAAAACAACGATTATAATATTCCGGACTAAAGTACTTAAGTTAATATAAGTTCTTCTTACTGCCGCAGTGATAAAAACAACGGTTATAATAATAGTCCTGACTAAAAGAACTTAACTCATTTTAAGTGCTTCTTACTGCCGCTGAATGTATTAAAAAAACTTAAGTTGTTTGGTGCTTGAAACTGTAGCATGCGTATTATGTATCAGATGACTTATTTGCTTATTCCCGCCGATGAATATCACTAAAAGCAAAGCTCTGTTACATTTTAGTATTTTGAGGAAATTTGGACTTAAGTGCTTGTGGACGCCGAGTCTAGAATATAATATTATAGTTGCGTGTGTGACGGGCTTAATACTCGCCCCCAAAGCCAAGCGAGTTCTCTAAACCTGTGTTAACCAGACCAGTCCTGGGACACTCCGCATTAGAGATATGAAGCTACAAGTATCCGGGGCGTCCGTCTGGACGGAAACATTACTATGTGCTAGACAGAGAGAACAGATAGAGAGATACGCGATAGAAAGAGAGGCAGCTTGTATGTTAATATAACGATAATTAGTTAGGCGCTGTGCGACCTGAATTGCACTTTATTGCGTCGGAGCTAGAGTTGCTATTTATTTATATGATTATGAGGAGTGTCCCTTCTGTCCCTTTAGTATTCTGTGACTGACAAACATCACCATCATCATCATCATCATCATCATTTCAGCAGAAGGAAGTCCAATGCTGAACCATAGGCCTTCCACATAGGGTCATATTCCATATCTTACTAATATTATAAATGCGAAAGTTTGTGAGGATGGATGGATGGATGTTTGTTACTCTTTCACGTCAAAACTACTGAACCGATTGGGCTGAAATTTGGTATATAAAAAAAGAAAGAAAAAAGACGAAGGCTCTCTTTATCAACTTATGCAATTATAATTATTTATTTATTTTATTTATGCAGTATTTTTTTTCCTTTGTTTTTTTTTTTCTTTGATATTAATTCAAGTTACACTTTTTGAGCGTGGTGACCGATAAGAAAACAAATTTGCCGATACAACCAATGCCACCTAGAGGCGAGTTGCTGAACTAAAGAGACAAGCGTGATATTTCAAAAAAGTCATTAAAAGTTCTGCTATTCATCGATAGATGGCAAAACTAAAAAGTATCACCGCTGTGCCGGTCGGAGTGGGGGGTGTTCGGTTATTTTCGTTACGGATTTTCTGGATTCGGTCTCCACACTCAAGGCCCGCGATAGAAGCTATGCTTAAAAAATGCGTTTATGTTAATAACAAACACGTAATTACATATGCTAGTACATATATTGAGACAGTGGTTGTGGTAATAGGCTTGTGCTCAGCATGTGCTGTTTTTCAGCACGTACAGTTTTATTCAGATTTATACATAATTTATCCTTGTGGCATATGCACACCAAGCCAAAGGAAAAATTATTAAAATTATTTTATTATATACCTCAGTACTTTTCGTTACAATATACATACACACATTCACGCCTTTTTCCCGAAGGGGTACGCAGAGGTGTACCCAGGACTCAGTCCCATAGTAGATACATCCACATTTCGCCAGTATGTTATTGGTCCCATGTAATAGGGGGCGAGCCTATTGCCATCTACCGGGCACAGTTCCAGACTCCAGACAGCTATTGTGATAATTCCTAATGGAAAAATCCAATATTTAACACTTTGCCTGACCTGGGGATCGAACCCGGGACCTCTTGATTGGCAGTCGAGCATGCGCCAACTACGCCACCGAGGCAGTCGTTACAATATACCTTCTTCTATTGATGATTGAGAGATGATTGAGAGGAGTAACGCATAGGGTCATTTATATACCGATATTCCCACGGGAACGAACACTACTTGGATGGGATGGAACCGAGTGGCAAAGCTAGTTATGCATAATAAATAATAATACTGTAAATTTCAAGCAGCAATTTTATTTAGAAAATCACCTCTGCAGATTTTTTTATTATGATAGTGAGTGACAAGACGAGCTAATCAGGTGCCTGATGGTAAGCATCATGATTGCCCATAACAGACACAGTGCCACCCAGTGTTTTATAATTCAAAATTCTGCGCGGCACTGCACTGCGCCTGTCACCCTGAGATATGAGTTGTTGAATCACATTATGCCCAGTAATTTCGCTGGTAACATTGCCCTTCAGACCGGAACACAGTAATGTTTGCACATTACTGCTTGGAAAACTAAACCTTATTATATAGGTGCACAAAGTTCCATCTAAATCGTAGAAGCCGTGAGATACACTTAGATACACAACATAACAGAGGAACAAATCATACAAACATGCACACAAAACATTCAACCAGCCCGAGGTTCGAACCCGCGACCTGCCTACCGGCCAATAGATACAGACACGTGTTACCTTCGCCTTTGGAGTCTTATACAGGAGCAGCAGTCCAGGCTTCAGCACGCACCATAACTTGGTCCATGACTTCAAGGAACCGCGGACCTGATGAGGAATAGAAGTATACAGATAACAGCCTATTGCCATCTACCTTGTACAGTTCCCAGACTCCTGGAAGTTATTGAGATAATTCCTAATGGAAAAATCCAACCCACTTTGCCTGAACTGAAGATCGAACCCCACATGATCGACAGCCAGCTTGCGCCCACTAAGCCACCGAGGCAGTCAATACAAAATCACATTAAGAAATTGAAAAAAAATCCCCTCCACTTCTTCCCGATCCATCATCAGCTCCATCTATCTGTACCATATGCATTGAGACGATTCCAATGAGCACAAACACGATATATTAGACTACTGGTCCATCTGAATCTGATGCTGCATCAAGTCACTGCAATATTGTTGAAGCGACTAGTTTTGTGATCAGGTATCTCGGCATTTTAGCTGATGCCTGTTTCGTATGACGGCTTGACTCAGACTCACTCAGTCTGGCGAGTCTTAGGAGAATAGCAACAATGTAGAACTTTAAGCCACTATTTTATTATAAAAGTTTCCTGCTTGCTTGCCATGATCAATTTATTAAGCAGTCTCTGTAACACCACCGACCAAATGTTTATTACGGTTCTCTGCTCTCTCTGCACGGTTGTTTGGAAGAGATCGCTCTTAGCGATAAGACCGCCCATTGTTACACTAGTTATTATTAATTGTTATTAGTTTTAAGAACTTCTTATTGTGGTGTACCAATAAAGCGTTTATATCGTCTATCTCGTTTTCACGTTCTATAAATGTTGGTTGACAAAAGCTCACCTTCAGCCAATCAGCAAGCACCACAACCGAAGGGTCCTCAATCGAGTGAAGCAAAGCTGTGGCCACCCGTTTCTTCTCACGCCTATAGTGCTGCCGTTGAGCCTTGTAGCTTTCCTTGCGGGATAGAGCCGTGGTAGGACGCGATAAGTTGCCTACTGCTGTTTCTGACGACTGGAAGACCAACATTGGTTAAATGAGAAAACTGGATATAATAATTGGTTTAGTAGGAGATAATAATTGGTTTACCGTGCGTAATAGTCGGTTTGCCCGAAATATCAATGCGTTTGCTGGTGTATTCATTGGTTTGATTACTTTAATTTATTATTGATTGAGATCATTTTTTCTTTTAATTTAGAATTCCATTTAAATTTATGATTTATTTGTTTAATATTTAAGTTCAATATCAAAGCCGCGATCCCTCGTTCTTCTCACTCCTATAGTCCAGCCACTGAGCTACTGCTGTTTCTGACGACTGGGACCACAATTGGTTGAATTGAGGGAAATAACTGGTTTAATTAATTAATTTGACTGGTTTAACAAAATAATCGGTTTATTGTGCCAAATAATCAGTTTGTCTGTATTATTATTGCGTCCCCGAATAGTTTATGCCGTTCTATGGGGTAGGCTTATGTTCAGCAGTGGCGTCTTCCGGCTGATGATGATGATGCGTTTGCTGACGTAATAATTTGTTTGGTTGGTTTTATTAATGGGAGAAGAATATATAATTTTATAATCAAATAACATAAAGTTTATTATAAAATTATATGTAATTCTATCTCCTATAGTGCTGCCGACTGTTGTTTCTGACAACTGGGAGAAGCATAATATGAGGTTAAATTGGGAGAAAATAATTGGATTATGTTACAAAATACTGGTATCGTTGGGATATTAATGGGTTTTATTGGAATATTAAAAATAATTGGTTTGGTTAGTTTTTATTAATTGATACTATTAGGATTAGCAAGTTGATTAATATAATGTTCAATCAGTATCATAGGTCTTATGAATAATTTTATTATTTGAAAGGTTTAACGGTTCTTTCAAATAAATGGTACATATCCTAAACGTTGCAACTGCTAACGGAACGCTAATTATTCACTAACAACAAGAATTAATACGAATAGAGATAGGTTCACCTTATCAGAAGAAGTACCGTCAGGTGGATGTCCTCGTCCGTCTCCCGAAGCAGGGGTAGCGACGCTTGTACCGGGTGAGCGCGGGGGAGGGGTGATGGTTGCTTCACCTGGAAATTATATGAGATATCATTAGAGATGTCATGTTAATGGTAGGATACAAAATGTATACCCTACCACACCTGTCGGTAACCTTTTGCCAGCCATGGTAACATATTGTTGAAATGTGTTAGAACGAACCACACACTCAAATGTTGAAAATTTTGATAATATTATGTGTAGTTCGATTTGGCCCTAGCAGTAAAGATAAGATAAATAGATAAAACTTCTATTGATACCACAATACAGAAAATTATAAAAATGAATAAAAACTAAAACGTGAGTGTTTTATGAAAGAGACGGGACTTATGCGCTAAAAACATTTATTATTTACCTCGAAGGTTCGACTGACTTAATCAGCATGTGTTCGCGGCACGATTTATCCCAAGATAGATTTGCGGATATCGTGAGTGTTGTGTGTCGTTATAACATTTATTTACAAGACCAAGTGCGGGTAGTTGAAGATAATACTCGGTCTTCCCGACGGTGACGCCCGCATTCTCCAGTCTTCTCGTGACCATGGCTGATGCAACTCAGTTTGCTGATACAACTTGTTTTTAGCGCGATTAAGTCCCGTCTCTTTCATAAAATATGTATTCGAATCGCGAGTTTAAAAATTACTAAAACGTGAGTAACTTTAACTGGCGGTCTCATCGCTCAGAGCCCAAGAGCAGAGAGAGAGAGAGAGATTAGACCGGCGAGGTGGCACGCCTTAAGTTGTGGGGGCGAAGGATCCTCTTCGCCCCCGCGCTGGCGTCCTCCAAGGAGGACCCCACCGCTTTGTCCGCTTAGTGTATAAGAATAATAAATAGAAAAAACACAGTGTGGTCAGAGTGTAATTCCTGATGATGCGTCGTTTAAACGCGAAACACGTGTCGATATATGAATGGTGTCACTAACAAAAATAATACCTAACTCGTAGCATTTCCTCTTTGCATGCAATTATGCGGGCGGGAAGGCGGTGCACTGTGCATGTTGTTTTTGACACTAAAAATCGGAAGTAAAAACTAAATATTCTTGTTCTAGGAGTTTTTTTTTTTATGATAATGAGTAACAAGACGAGCAAATCAGGTGCCTGATGGTAAGCATCATGATTGCCCATATCGGACACGGTGCCACCCAGTGTTTTAAAATACAAAATTCTGCGCAGCACTGCACTGCGCCTGTCACCCTGAGATATGAGTTGTTGAATCTCATCATGCCCAGTAATTTCGCTGGTAACATTGCCCTTCAGACCGGAACACAGTAATGTTTGCAAATTACTGCTTGGCGGCTGAGTTTGCAATGGAGTTCCGAAAAGTAACGCCAACATCAATCAATTATCTTAAATCAATTATAATAAATACAGTAAAACTCATGTAAAACTGCAGGAAACTGCTAGTAAATGATACGAAGATGATCAAGTAAGTAAAGATCCATCTAGCAACAGCCCCACACATAGCCAATTGCCATAATATTTCATCCTACACATTACGCATCGCGGAAGTTCTACTTAAAATCATTTAGCAACGTACTTTATCAAAATATTGATACGGTACTTGGTAGCAAGTTGAATATGACAAGGTACTCATACGACCATCATAATTTTATTGTTTACGAACTTTTATTATAATTACTAGCAACACGATTCAAATTTGCAGAGTTAAGAGCAGAGCATAGTTAACACATAATATCCTCTAGCTCATAAAGTCGTCATTGTTGCGTACTGCGTGCCAGAGCAGGGCTAAATAACTTTTCAACCTATAGGGGATAGATATAATTCTTTTTAATTTTTGTGTGTTACCAAGGAGATTATAATTTTTTGGTGTCGCACGTATAGGGCATTGGCAAAATGTTTTGATGAAATTAATAATTTTATTTGCTCACAATCATACTGAAAATTAGTGTTACACACGGCGCTCAAATCCATTTTAACTCGGTTACTATTTAAACAGTCGCTAAAGCTCGTGAGTAAAACTACCTCGTATACAATGGGTTTCTTTAGCACCTTGTGTAACAATAATAATAATAATATGGGGCAACTTCCACACACGGTCATCTGCTCCCAAACTAGGCTGAAAGAAGCCTGTACTATGGTAACCAGATGACTGATATACATACTTATATAAGCTTATAACACACAGGGACAGATCAAACAAGCATGTTCATGCACACAAATGTTTGACCTGGCCGGGGATCGAACCCGGGGCCCTGCGGCACAGAAAGCAGAGCTACTACCATCTGAGCCAACAAGGCTGACAATCTACTATTACGAGCAATAAATCAGTATTGCATTGCTTTCATATAAGTCCATTGGTTAAAGCAGGGCAGTCGGCAGGATTTCTATCAATCTCTTCAACATTCGCCATCATATCTCAGCCAATATTCGGTAACACCATTACTGTTCTTTTGAATCACTCCGTTAATAGGTAAAACTATTATTACTAATATAAATAATTACTAATATAATATAATTATACTAAGTATTTCCACACTTGCTACGATTCTGACATACGACTTCCGCTTCTTCCGCTTTCATCGAATTAAATTCCTCACAGATAAGTGTAATTAAAACTATTGGATTTATTGGAATAACGACACAGAACAGATAATAATACTACCCGCGCCTTCCTCACCCCGCGAGCGTGATTGAGCTCTCGACGAACCCCGCTTCGCTGGGAAATCAGCTCACGCACACTCTTGCGCGTTTACAAAACTCATGTGTGCAGTGTCTGTGTAGTAGGTAGTTATATCGTGACTTTTGTATGGAATTGAGTCGAGTGGCCGGGGTGTGGTGTAGGGTAAATATGAACATTTTTTTAATTTTTCCCACGTCCATTGACATTGGCATAAAATGGTAATAAAAGCAATGTCAAACTCCATGCAAAAACATAACATCACCTCTTTTGCCCAAAGGGGTACGCAGAGATATACCCAGGACACAGTCCCATAGAAGGTACTCTAGTCCCACACTTCGACAGTTTTGTTTTTAAGTCCCATTTGTATTAACCGGGCACTTTTAATGAGCAAAATCCAAAACACATTTTTAGTAGGGCTTACAAACTGCAAACCACTAGAACAACAAACAAAAGGTGGATGTCAAATAAGGTTTTTTTTTTTATATATAAATGACATGCCTAGAATTTAGTCATCTTACTACAATCTAGCCTTTTGAAGGCTAATAACTAATTTATATTTAACTTAAACTGGTAGATAAACGCTAAAACTAAGAATGTGTCCATTAACACTTCATAATCATAATCATTTTATTTGCAGGAATATATGTACAAACAGGTCTTAACTTAATTTTAATTAGCCCAATACATTCTGCCTTCTTGAGGCGTGCAAATTACAATTAAAAATAAAATTTAACTAGATTAATTAGGTAATAATATAAATGTCCAAAATAATAAAAATCTAAATTTCCATGCAAAATTAAGAAAAAAGAAATAATTATTAGATTAAGTAGGTACGTCAAGCAGTCAATCTCAAAATTATAATGTCAAAATAATAAAAATTAAGCAATCTTCAAAATTGATATTAAAATTATATACCATTTTATAACCTATATCTATACTTTATGGTATACTCTTTAACTGTGTAAAAACATTTTTCCAGTAACCATCTTGTCAATTTCCGCTTAAAAACATTTACGGGTAGATTTATATCTTTATACTCATTTGATAGCTTATTAAAAATCTTATTCTATACGTATTCTTATGGTCTATATTATGACGAGGTAGACACTTTGTTCATGTGTTCTTTATACGCGGCACTAATACTACATTTCACTAATTGTTCACAATACTTAAACTAACTCAAAAGGTTTTTTCCTTCTTAGTCTTCTCACTAGTCCCGTGGTCAAATAAGGTAATACGACAAAGTACTGTACTCACTGTAAGTGGGCGGAGTGGCCGGCGCGGTCGATGGCAGGATTACGTTCAGCGGCTGGTGTTGCTTCTGCAATTATTGGATTATACTTCTTTAACGTGGGCTTTACTTATATCTTTGAAAATGTCGACCATTCTGTGCTACTTTTTATACAATAAATTGTTAAGGCATGATAAGATAGATAGATAAACCTCTTTATTGCTATATCATAATCAAGAATTAAAATTCAAAAATAATATATACATTAAGTATAACAAAAAAATTGCGTAAAAATTGGGGGTCTTATCGATAAAAGCAATCTCTTCCAGACAACGGTGCAGGGAGAGGAGAGTACCGTATCTCACATTTGGTTTCCTCCGAATATAACATACACTGACGTCTTTTTCCCGAAGGAGTAGGCAGAGTTGTACCCAGGACTCAGTCCCACAGTAGATTCACCCACAATTCGCCAATATGTTATTGGTCCCATGTAATAGGGGGCGAGCCTATTGCCATCTACCGGGCACAGTTCCAGACTCCAGGCAGTTATTGAGATAATTCCTCATGGGAACATCCAATATTTAACACTGCCTGACCTGGGGGGCTATTGGCGTTCTTTATAGTCACCAGTCGCTATCAGGCTTGAGTCTTTATGTTCTGTGGCTTGAGTTAGTTACAAAGACGTTTTACCCTTCAAACAAGTCTGTGCACTATCAAATTTGGAAGAGAGAAAAGGAAAAGGATAGACACTGCGAGTGGTTCTCACTCGGGACCGAGTGCATAGTCTATTTAGTAAGTTGATCATAATGTCTTTGGTTAGTAACCGGACTTTGACATTTGTAGTTAATGTCAAATCAAGTTAATAGTCACCAAAAGTGATAGTCACCAAGAACGCCAATAGCCCCACTGGGGATCGAAACCGGGACCTCTTGATTGGCAGTCGAGCATACGCCCTCTACGCCACCGAGGCAGTCACCGAAGCCTCCGAATATAATTAAACCATTCTATAAATTTATATCCTGATATTTTTATAGTGAAGTAATAATGAATGTAATACGAGTATGAATGTAATAATTCGGAGGAAACATGGGAATATACAAAACATCGATTTGGTAAATTTTTCATAGGATTGTGTAAAATTCCTAGAAGGCCATGTATGCCCTACATGTTTCTTGTGCGTATTTCTTGTAAAGGTAAGATACATGTTTCTAGTGCGTACTTCTTGTAAAAGTATCTTACCTTAAGAACGCCGAACGCACGGTATACTCATTACAGTTTATCTTCATTGACGTACAAAAGTGTCAGATTGTGACCTATTTGAATAAATCTTTTTGACTTTGACTTTGACCCTAAACAGCTTTCAATAGAAAGATTTGGTGAAATTAGCAAAAAAATGTCGCATTCCCATACAAATTTATCGATCAGGTGATGCATTTTGTATGGAAAGTAATTTTTCTTAGAATGTAAGGATCAGGTATGTCAGGATCGTAGCAACTGGAGAGAAATAGTCTCTGCCTACCCCACCAGGAACAAGGCGTGACTGTATATATATATTCTAATCTTACTCAATTACATAATACATACCTTTCCGACGATATAATTAGGCGTGGACGTGTGAAGCTGGACGCAGTCCACTCTCAGGGCCGGCGACGACGGCGTAGTGGAAGGGGAAGACGGTTCCACTGCGGGTGAGGAGCTCATTGTCAACGGGATGTCACCACATGGTTGGGGGGGAAACGGAAAGGAGGTCTCAGGGGAACAGCCGTGTGACCCTGATTCCGCAATGATTGACGCGTGCAATGCGTTTGTCTCAAGTGGTTTGAGTTTAAATGGTTGCGGTGCAACGGGTTTTACTTTAATTGGTTGCTGCGTAATGGCTTTGGGGTTTTTTAACTGGTTGTTGTGCAGGACAATGGGATTGGATTTGAATTGTTATTATAAAACTCTATTTAGGAAATAGTGACAGATATTATTATTAATAAAAATATTTTGTCTTCTTTTGGAATGACTAAATTATATATACGTTTGTATAATTCATGTATATTGGAATGTTTTTGGAAGATTAGGGAAGGAAAGGAATTTTAGGACTTTTCCTGTAATCAGAAATAAACTATATAAGGTAAACAGTTTCATATAATGTTATAGGTAATAATTTTTCCCAGTTATCATAAATAAATTTATTATTGCTGCCTCGGTGACTGCCTCGGTGGCGTAGAGGGCGCATGCTCGACTGCCAATCAAGAGGCCCCGGGTTCGATCCCCAGGTCAGGCAAAGTGTTAAATATTGGATTTTTCCATTAGGAATTATCTCAATAACTGCCTGGAGTCTGGAACTGTGCCCGGTAGATGGCAATAGGCTCGCCCCCTATTACATGGGACCAATAACATACTGGCGAAATATGGATGTACTATGGGTACACCCATATTCTACTATGGGACTGAGTCCTGAGTACACCTCTGCCTACCCCTTCGGGAAAAAGGCGTGAATGTATGTTATGTTATGTTAAATTTATTAGCGTAATTCCTGCGACTTCGTTCCTGTGAGAATTCAGGGAGTTAATTACTTTTTCTTTGTCTTGAAGCAGGGCATTGATACATATTACTTATTATTAATAAATTACTAGCTTTGCCCCGCGATTTCACCCGCGGAAACATCGTTCCCGTGGGAATATGGGGGGAAAAGTACCCTATGCGTTATTTCAGGGTCTAAGCTACCTACATACCAACAGCCCAATTCGTTCAATAGTTTTGGCGTGAAAGATTAACAAACATCGATCGTATCCATCTATCCATCCATCTAACCAAAACCGCGCTAGATGGCGCTGGAGTCGAGTTAGAACTCGCTAGCGTTTTATTCACGTGTTACAAAACGTAACATTACATTGCACTGAATTTTGAGATTTATAATATTAGTAGGAAGTTAGGATATACGAGTAGCGAGTATATTAGTTCTAATTTTCTCCGAGACTGTTTACAGTAACGTTTTGAATATAAATTCACGATCTAGTCAAAACGACATCGATTTGCGTCAATCCCTGAGATTTATTTGAATAAATGTTTTATATATTTATAACAGTCCAGCTTGATTTCAAAATCCAAATATAATTTAAATTGGCAGAAGCTACGTCCGTGCCTCAGTGGGAATGTGCCCGGCTTCGAGTCCGACACCCTGCGTTCAATTCTCTTAAACGCTGGAGCTACTGTGCTCAGAAGGTACAGAAAACCATTGGAATCTTTACCAAATCGATATTTGGTATTGCCCTGTGTAGAGTCTCGACTGTTTGGAGACTGCTTACATTGATTTTATCGTTAAGTTATAAGTTAGAATTAATAGTTAATTGTTTGTTAGTTGTTGAGTACGGGTGCGCGACGCCGGGACGCTTAGTTTAAAAATGAAAGAGCAGTGTGCTCTGAACGACGCCTTTATTGGTACTGTTTGTTATAAGAAACTTATGACTAAAGATATGTTATGTTAAGTGTTAAGTTAAGCGTGGGAACTCAAGTGCTCTGTATGGTGAGCCCATACACCCTGTTTCCTCCAAATATAACTAACCCATTCTATAAATTTATATCCTCATGTTGTTATAGTGAAGTAAACAATGTCCCTGTTATTTTAGTTTCTCTTATAAACTGTCGGTTTTTTCAAAGTGAACTTCTAAAAATCAGTTTTAAACGCGCGATTAGACGTTCACTATAAACAATGATGATTTCATGAACAATATAAAGATAGGGGCATAGTTCACTTCATCTTCAAAATATCAGGATATAAAGATATCAAATAGATTTATTATATACGACTGCCTCGGTGGCGTAGTGGGCGCATGCTCGACTGCCAATCAAGAGGTCCCGGGTTCGATCCCCAGGTCAGGCATAGTGTTAAATATTGGATTTTTCCATTAGGAATTATCTCAATAGCTGCCTGGAGTCTGGAACTGTGCCCGGTATATGGCAATAGGCTCGCCCCCTATTACATGGCACCAATAACATACTGGCGAAATGTGGGTGTATCTACTATGGGACTGTGTCCTGGGTACTACACCTCTGCCTACCCCTTCGGGAAAAAGGCGTGAATGTATGTTATGTTATTTATTATATTCGGAGGAAACGGGAGTAAAACATTGATTTTGTAAATTTTCCATAGGATTGTGTCAAACTGCTAAGACATGTAAATAACAGGGAAGACGGTCTCCCTTTCCTGGTTTTACCCGCGTAGTCTTCGTTCCCGTGGGAATGACGGGAATTAAAGTACCCTATGTGTTAATCCAGGGTCTAAACTATCTAGATACTGAATTTCAGCTCTATCGCCTTAGTAGTTTTGACGTGAAAGAATAGTAAACATCCATCACCTTTATTAGGATAGTTTTATCTTGAATCACTGTGCCTATATAGATCAAAATAATAATTTGAATTTATATTTATTTATTTGAAGCGGTTTGCCTCTTCCTTCATTATGCGGACGGCTAAGGAGTGGAACTCTGCCGAGGTCCGTTTTTCCGGAACGCTATAATCTGGACATCTTTAAGGCCAAAGTGAACAGACACCTTCTAGGCAAACGTGTACCATCTTAGGCCTCATCTTCGCCTTCCATCAAGCGAGATTGAGATCAAACGTAAGCCTAATTATTGTTATTTAAAAATATATATATACTAACAGAACGGGTTACCCCAATTATACTGCTCGAGTCAATTCATATGTGTTATGTGGACAACCCATATTGTCACAGTTTCAGGTCGACAAGATTCCTCCGCGGCTCCGACATGAGCTAACGACTGCCCCCTACATATCTTATAGGAAACTATACGGACAACTACAGTTTAACGTGACATACGAAACACGGTAGGTAGCGTGCAGGTGGAAAGTCCACATGTGAGATTCGATCCAGGGCCTCCGAATTTAAAGCCGGGCCGGGCCATATTCCCGCTGGACCACGGACGCTACTTGATAAAATCCGAAGAGTAGTTTAAAAGATATAAGCACACAGGCGACGGAAAGAGACTTTGTTATATAATACAATGTAGAAATTAGTATTCAGCCAATTTGGATAGTAAATCATATTTTTCAACGGTAAGGATCCGGACTGTTGTCAGAATAACGTTCCAGAAACTTCCAAAAGAGGAAAACACGAATAATATAAACATGAAAGACAATGTCTGCGACAAGCACCATTATCTGATTGAATAATAGATTTGCTGTGGCATTGGAAAACATTACAAATTATTAAAATGTAATGCCGAATTCTGGAGTTGCTTGATATCCTCAACCGCTAAATGAGCGACATCTGGTACTTTAAAACTATTTACTATCAAATGCAACTATGCCAACCTAGGTAGCGGTTACATATTTGAACCGTTTGGAGTCGAGACTCTGGGACCGTGGTGGCCGGGAACTCACCGCATTTTCAAAAATCTATCTGAGCGCTTGGTCGAGGCGACGCGTGATCCCCCCGATGGGTTCCCGCCTTCTCGCGGCGGTGGGGGTCAGTAACCGTGATACGGGCCTCACGGTGAAGCCAAGAGGAGCCCGAGGTGGTCGGCCGCTTCACTTTCCTCCAGGCAGGTGTGAGCGGCCGAGTAGGTTGCGGTGCGTCCCATAGGACGCAACGCAACTGAGGCGGGCCGCGATGCGTCACGTAACGCATCGCGGCTGAATGTGTGGGCCGCGGCGGGAGAGAAGTGCCGGTATTGCGGTGCGCCGCTCTTCCTGCCTTCCGCGGCCCAAACGGGGTCGCCACCGTTTGATGGCGAAGGCGGTGGGGTCGCAGGGGAAGAGTCGCGACCGAATCGGGGCGGAAAGCCGGCGGCTTGCCGCGGTGTGGATTGCGCCTCCGCGTGTCCCTATGAAGGCAGCATAGGGCACAGTGGATGGCGCGGGCGGGGCTCATTTGAGCCCTGCGGTGGTGGTGGGCGGGAATGGGTCTTCCGTGTCCTCTCGCATGTAATCTATTGCGTTCGAGAGGGCACGGAACACCTCTCCGAGCCTTTAGAGTGAGGAGGGCTCTCTGCTTTCCCCTGTGCAGATCTACCCCTGTACCGGGGCAACCAGAGAGCCTCCTGCGCTATTTGCGCGTGGTGGTGGGCGGGAATGGGCCTTCCGTGTCCTCTCGCACGTTCGGTAGGCGTTCGAGAGGGCACGGAATGCCCTTCCAAGCTCTTAGAGATGTGGAGGATGATTCTCCGCTCGTCTCCATGCAGAACTCCTTCTGTGCGGTGGCGACCGGAGAATCTGAATCCTGGGGCCCGGGCAACGCATGCGGGGGTATGCGTTACCCACCTAAAGGGCCTGCGAGGAGGCGGGCGCGCGGAAACACGCGCGCGCCTCCTTGGGAGGGTTGGGGTGAAGGATTACCTTCACCCCACCGTGGCGGGGTCCTCCATGGAGGACCAAGCGCCGTCGGGGCCGCGGATGAGTGCTTCGGCGTGCCCGCAGCCTCGACACATGGCGTCGCGAAGGAACACCCCGGGGTTTTTTAGTGGGTATACCCGCCGGCATAGTAACGTACTGACGTACGGTGTTGTGCCGGCGGGGAGTCCCACATAACCACCCTGCGCTCCCCCGGGTGCGGGTGGTATGCGTCACGCATTTTTCTCTGGGCAACAAAAAAAAAAAAAAAAAAACAAAGGCGACGCGTGATCAAAATGCTGGCGTTTATCTGGCTCAACGTATAAGCATTGCTATTCAACGTGGCAATGCCGCCAGTATCTTGGGTACGCTGCCATCTGACTATCTGACAGTGGTTTAGAGCACTTGGATTTTCTATAGGCCGACATGTCGGCCTGTGGATTTTCAAAGTGTTCTATGCTATAGTGTATATAGTTAGGGTGGGTAGCTCTATTGTTTAGTCTTTTTTTCAATAAAGTATATATGTATTTACTATTATCATCATCATCAGGCGTCCATAGGCCTCCCTCATAGAACGCCATGAACTATTCATATAGGGACATTTAGCCGTAATCAGCACGCTTGTTGTGACATAATCCTATATGGAAAATTTACTAAATCGATGTTTTGTATTCCCTTGTTTCCTCCGAATATAGTAAATCTATTTAATATATTTATATCCTGATATCATAAAGATGAAGGGATGATAGGGACATACTTTATATGTCCCTATGATTTTATTTTTGTAAACGTGGATTTTTGGAAGTTCACTATGAAAAAACCAAGGTTTATAAGAAAAATTAAAATGACAGGGACAGGTTACTTCACTATAAAAATATCAGTATATAAATTTATAGAATTGGTTTGTTATATTCCGAGGAAACAGGGGGATACAAAACATCGATTTGGTAAATTTTACATAGGATTGTGTCAAATTCCTAGAAGGCAGCGTACGCTCTTAAAAAAAAAAAGAATATTCTTTGACTCATAAAACGATCAATCACCATACTTTGCATTACGAGTTCATATCATACGTTTGTTATTTTATCAGCGGCCTTATCGTATCCGGTTATCGTATTTTAACCCAGATATTGAGAAGATTCCACTTCGTATAACTTTAGGTTTTTCAATACATACATACAGTCACGCCTTGTTCCCGGTGGGGTAGGCAGAGACTATTTCCCTCCACCTACTACGATCCTGACATACAACTTTCGCTTCGTTCACTTTCAGGACATTTTTCATACATGCTAGTCGGTTGTAGGTACTTTTGACTTGGCCTTTCCTAAGAATAACATCAATTTGTTCATGAAAAGTACGCCTAGGTCGACGGTACCGACTTGACCATACACACTAGCCTTATAAATCTCTTTTGTTAATCTCCTTTCATCCATCCTCTCCACATGTCCGAACCACCTCAGCATTCCTTTCTCTATCTTTGTCACTACATCTTCTACCACGCCACAACGTGCCCTTATCGCACTATCCCTCATTTTGTCCATCAAGGTCACTCCAATCAATATTATACTCAAAATATTATGTTGGATTTTTTACACTGCTTGAGTCATCAATATCCTACATCTTTGCAAGACTAGCTGTGCCTCGCGGTTTTACTCGCAGAGTCTTTGTTCCCGTGGGAATATCGGGATAATAAGTACCCAATGTGTTATTCTAAGGTCTAAGATATCTATCTACGTGCCAAATTTCAACTCAATCGGTTCAGTAGTTTTGGCGTGAAGAGTGAATAAAAATACACACAAAAAAACAGAGCTAGATGGCGCTGGGAGTCAAGTTAGCATTCGGTAACGTTCTGTTTGCCAGTTACAAAGTTAACTTCTTTAAATTGTACCTTGAGGAGTTGAGATTTATAACTTGTAGGGTCTAATGTTTTCTACTGACATTAACAGGCATAACATACCACACCATTGCCAGTTATTCATTCGCCAAGCAGTAATGTGCAAATATTACTGTGTTCCGGTATGAAGGGCAATGTTACCAGCGAAATTACTGGGCATGACGAGGTTCAACAACTAATATCTCAGGGTGATAGGCGCAGTGCAGTGCCGCGCAGAATTTTGAATTTTAAAACACTGGGTGGCACTGTGTCTGATATGGGCAATTATGATGCTTACCATCAGGCACCTGATTTGCTCGTCTTGATATTATCTTAAAAAAAAACAGGAAACGGGACATTTGATCAATTTGTCACAATCCTATGGAAAATTTACCAAATCCATGTTTTGCATTCCTCTGTTGCCTCCGAATATAATATACCTATAATATAATATAATAATATACCTATTTGGTATATTTATATTTTTAAGATAAAGTAAACTATGTCCCTATCATTTCATTTTAGTTTATAAACTCCTTATTTATTTGTAGTAAACGTCTAATAACGCGTATAAAACTGAGATTTTTAGAAGTTCACATTGAAAAAACCGATAGTTTATAACATAAACTAAAATGAAATGAAATGAAATAGTTTTAATCCAGATTTCTACATCCATATTGTGATTAATTACATTTCTTATAAGTACCTAAATAACTAAGAAAATTTAAAACTAATAATAAACTAAAAAATAAAACTAGGTGATTGGTGTGTGGTAGGCCTGCCATGTTCGGTGTAATGGACTGCAGTCCCACACTCTCGCGGCAGCCACCACTGCGTTATCGGAGCAAAAAATTGCGGCGCGAGAGGCGGCCGTGCGGCTCCGGAGTAGCGCTTGCCAGCAGGGCACACGTCCTTCAGCGAACATAGTGCTCGCGCTGCACCAGAGAGGCAGGCGAAACATAGCTCGCCATGCATCGTTATATTGCACACGCATGTCGCTCATCACAGCCTTAGTGTACGTCGTCCACAGCTCAGTAGTGTAGTAGCTGGTGAATAGTTGTGCCTTGACGACGTCACTGCAGCGACTGAACCTTCTAGCCAGCATGTTGCGTCGGACTGCGATGGCTCTACGCTGTCTCTCTATATCGGCATGGTCCGACAGATCAGCAGTAATTATGTGGCCGAGATATTTGACTTCTTCAACCTTCTTGAGAACTCTTCCTTTTATTTTGAGAGGTGGTATAAGGTTTGTTGGAGTGTTCCGGCTATGGAAAACCATAAAAACCGATTTTTCCGCGTTGTAGATCATGTTATGGTCTCCTGCATATTCTTCACACACAGCCAGTAGTTTGCGCATTGCAGATATCGAAGGAGCCAGGAGAACCATATCATCTGCGTAGGCGATATGGTTAATGACAGCGACATAGTTCACTTCACTATAAAATTTGTTTGTATGGATTTTATGGAGTGACGGAGGTCTGCTTGGGTGCTTAGAATGGTGGTAAGTAGTAAGAC
The DNA here is from genome assembly GCA_947063395.1 of Hemistola chrysoprasaria. Lineage (NCBI taxonomy): Eukaryota > Metazoa > Arthropoda > Insecta > Lepidoptera > Geometridae > Hemistola > Hemistola chrysoprasaria. Next base: position 4,055,988 of record OX346738.1, on the reverse strand, counting down.
AACATATGTCCCTATAACACAGAACAGATAACAATACGTATAGAATGGACACTGTCATCCACCCACAAATCGAGATTGCGCTCTCCACGAGCCCCGCTTCTATGGGAAATCACCTCACGCACACATGCACGTGTACAAAACTCCATGTGTGCAGTGTCTTTGTAGTAGGTAGTTACAGCGCGGTTTTTGTATAGGATTGATTCGAGTGTCCGGGGTGTGCTAACTCACTCATTTAAGGCGTTTAAAAATTATGTTTTCTACATAGTACATAACATACATTCACGCCTTTTTCCCGAAGGGGTACGTAGTAGTAGTAGGTTATTGCGCGCAGGCGATGGCATGGTGTGACGGCGACGGCGGTCTGCTTGTGTGCTTAGGATATTGATGAGTAGTAAGACAACATATGTCCCAATAATTCAGGTTGTGTACTTCTAAACCCTAATCGGATTGATAAGATCGGCCACCAGGGCATCGGGTCAAGGCACACATTGGTAACATACGATAACACCACTAATTTACTAATTACATTAGTACGTAGTAGGCCGTGCTAATTGTAAAATCATGCCCGATGAGCAGACGAGAATTGGAGTCACCGATGTAGGTCAATTTTACTTATAGCACGTTTTATAATAAGAGAATCATAATATTTTATATTCAATCTTAAATGAAAAGACAAAATTCATTCGAACCACGTGTAATGTGCGTAAAGCGTTAAAGTGGTAGAGTGCCCACCACGCGGAATGTTATCTTATATCTTTAAATGAGCAATTCTTGTATATAATTGGAATCTCGGAATCGGCTCCAACGATTTTCATAAAATTTAGTATATAGGGGGTTTCGGGGGCGATAAATCGATCTAGCTAGGAATCATTTTTAGAAAATGTCATTTTATTTAAAAAAAAAAAAATTCCGAGCAAAGCTCGGTCATCCAAGTACTAATAATAAAGGCGCGAACAGCATGCTGCAAGCGTGATAAAAAATGCTACGGTTAATATTAACGAAGGCGCAAACAACTTGCTGCAAGCGCGGCGAAAAAAATTATAGTTCTAATAATGAAGTCGCGCATAGCATGCTGCGAGCGTGACGATAATTTTTATGGTTACAATTTACAGTAATGAAGTCGCAAGCAGCTTGATGCGAGTGCGACGAAAAATTCGGTAGGTATATGGGCTGTATAAAATATTCAACTGTATATTCAAAGCTTACATCTCAAGTTTGGCTTCTAGATTCAAACAAACAAATAAAATCGTCGAAATAAAAACCAAAGCAAACAAAAGGACAGGTCAAGGATACCTTTAATATAGGTAATTCAGGTATCTTAACGACCCCCATACAAATCTGAGGGCCGAATGAAAATAAAGAAATAAAGCCTAAAAATGCAGAGAAAAAATAAACGGTACTATTCAAATTCAAATTCAAATTCAAATTATTTTTATTGTGATAAAAACGATAACCAATTACAATTATCACACAGATCTAAATACATACTTATATTACATGAATTAAAATAAAATAAAAAATAAAAAAAATTAAAATTTAGTCACAAAATAGGATTATAGGAAATTACAATTATAGCTATTATTATACAGTAAATTGAATAAAATTACAAAAAAATTAAATTAATCAGCTAAATGTCAATATCATCAGGTTTACCTGCATAGCTCCACTGATCTTTTAAATTCTCACAATATTTTATTACTGCAGGTATAATGGTAGACCATTTGTCAAAAAAAATGTCGAAATCAGTGTTGGTATCGCGGAGTGCATTGAGGTGGCGCAGAGGTAGAACTAGAGGTGACATTGCACGCGCTACTGTCCGTCCTCTGTCTATATGAAAGAGATTATGTTGCCTATTGGGACCGCGACGCGTAACTCGAATTTCCAGCTCCTCAGGGATAAACAGAACACATAACAGATTGTGTAGGAGAAGACAATCGACTGAACCCCTCAAGACTTTAATACACATGATGAGCTGGTCTACCACCCTTCTCAATTCCAAAGAGTTGAAACCCAAGTGTCCAAGCAAAAACTTAGTTGGGTACAGGTACGGATAATGACCATACATTTTCTTATAGAGTGACCTTAAGAAGGCCTTCTGAACCTTCTCGAGCATCCGTGTATAGGTGACGTGGTAAGGACTCCAGACGCATGCACTCGATTCAAGCTTGCTCCTTACCAAAGCGCTATACAAAGTTGAGATAACGTGAGGATTTTTAAAATCCTTGGTATTGCGTAGGACAAAACCCAATCGACGGAAAGACTCTTTAGTTAAATTAATTATGTGGTCGTGGAAAGTTAAACCGCGATCAAACTGAATTCCCAGGTCCTTCACACAATTCACTCTATTAATATGCATATTGTTCAAATTGTAGTTAAAATTAATTGGATTTCTTTTACGGTCAAATGTCATTATATTACATTTAGAGGCATTAAAAAGCATTTTATTTGTCAAACTCCATTCATAAATTCTATCAATGTCATCTTGAATACATAGGCAGTCATCGTGAGATTTTATCTCAAGAAAGATTTTTAAATCGTCTGCATATAAAAGGCAATTAGCTGCGGTCAATACTTTCGGTAAGTCATGTATCATAATCAGAAACAGGAGTGGACCGAGGACTGAACCTTGACTCACGCCCGATCTAGTGTGATATGATTCTGATATGTATGTGCCATGTCTTACGAATTGACTATAGAACATACATACATACAGACACGCCTTGTTCCCGGTGGGGTAGGCAGAGATTATTTCCCTCCACTTGCTACGATCCTGACATACAACTTTCGCTTCATTCACTTTTATGACATTCTTCATACATGCTCGCCGGTTGTAGGTACTTTTGACTTGGCCTTTCCTAAGAACAACGTCAACTTGTTTATGAAAAGTACGCCCGCGGTCGACAGCTACCGACTTGACCATTCACACTACACAGACACTGCACACAGAACGAATGATTCGTTCAAGGCTTCCGAGATAAAAATCAAGGACTATCACATAAACCAAGTTACAATTACAGAACACATCTCGAAGCCATAAAATAACAAGTGTACAGAAGTCAAGTTCATCACTTTTCGCTCGTCGGTCGCTCTAGGGTTATCAACTCTGGCCAAAAAAACGATCGTGTTGTGGCACTCGTATCTTGAGAGAATCTTCATTGTTGAGAATAAAACAGGAAGAACGGAAATATAAACCAATAATAACTAAAATATAATATAATAACTATAATGATAAGATTACATTATAAACTGATAAATTTTAGATTAGTGCCCACGTAGGTATTATAATTTTTGTAAGTTAGTAATAGCCCACAAAATTGCTACTACTTTTAAGTTTTTCTCATGTGAATTGAAGAAGAATAGTGAATTTTATTCTTTTTGAGAAATAAATATTCATTAACACGAAAATAATTCAATTTCAACAAAAAACATGACAAGTCTTGTGTCTGAAGCGGATGTCACTCACGCTCGCACTGCTTCCAACCGTTCGTGTCTGTGAGCGATGTCTATAGATGTGTGCGTTGCTCGAACGCGCCTTCTATGTAGCTTCACTTCTGTACGCTTGTTATTTTGTGTCGAAGCTATCAAAACTGCGCTAATTACGACACAGTGCTAAATACGCTATAAAGATTTGGCAAACACAGTAAAAACTCAGTGTAGCAAAACAGACTTTGATTCCGAAATTTTATAGCCAAATAAAGTTTCCTGATTGAAGAAGTTCAAAGGATTGTTTTGATGTTTGGAAAGAATGCCAAATTGGCACGATAACATATCATCACGCTTTTTTCCCGTAGGGGGAGGCAGAGGTGTACTCAGGGCTCAATACCTTAGTGGATTTATCCACAATTCGCCAGCTTTGTCTTTCAATCCCATGTAACAAAGGATGAGCCTGTTTGTAATTTATTTTATTATGTGCTTACGCATTAGAAGATGTAGTGACAAAGATAGAGAAAGGAATGCTGAGGTGGCTCGGACATGTCGAGAGGATGGACGAAAGGAGATTAACAAAAGAGAATTTATGAGGCGAGTGTGTATGGTCAAGTCGGTAGGGAGTTTCATGAACAAATTGACGTTGTTCTTAGGAAAGGCCAAGTCAAAAAGTGCCTACAACCGACGAGCATGTATGAATAATGTCATGAAAGTGAACGAAGCGAAAGTTGTACATCAGGATCGTAGCAAGTGGAGTCTCTTCCTACCCCACCGGGACAAAGCGTATCTGTATGTATGTATGTATGTATGTAGGTGATTACGATTTTTATTTGACTGATTTTATTATTCTCTTGACATTTTCTATGCTATCGGAAAAATCTAATAACGCTTGCCTGACTTGAGGATCGAACACGGAACGAGAACAGAATTTTCCACTCAATTGTTATGTGGTTGGCTCCTAATCTGACCATTATTTGCGCCTAAATATATTTCGTTTAATCTCAATTAAAGTATTTTATCAAAGCTCTTAAGCATTTCGAGGGGAGGGTTGAAACCCCAACGCTTCCCCCCCCCCCTTCCTCTCCCCCACCTGCCTTGTAAGTAAGTAAGTCTGCACTAAGCAATCTAAGATATCACAATCATTTTATTTAAAATTTACGTTGTTTTTATATTTTTATCGGTGACTCAGTTGACTTCAAAACTTAAGATCTATGTGATATTGATTTTTACGATGGAACTTATCGTTATATTGCTGATAAATGATAAGAAATAATAAGTGAAATATACAGTTATTGGTACAGTAGTAGTTTGGTATTGTAGGCCTCTTTAGCAGGGGGCCGCCTGGGGAAGTACCACACCTTTGCCAGTTATTCATCCGCCAAGCAGTAATGTGCAAACATTACTGTGTTCCGGTCTGAAAGGCAATGTTACCAGCGAAATTATTGGGCATGACGAGGTTCAACAGCTCATATCTCAGGGTGACAGGCGCAGTGCAGTGCCGCGCAGAATTTTGAACTTTAGAACACTGGCTGACACTGTGTCTGATATGGGCAATCATGATGCTTACCATCAGGCACCTGATTTGCTCCTCTTGTTACTCACTATCATAAAAAAAACAATAAGTAATCATATTGTTATTTTAAAAATTGAACCATATACTACCATATTGGTTCTTTTAATGGTCGGCTGCCTGTATGCTATGCTATATCATCATCATCATCTCAGTCGTAGAAATTCCACTGCTAGACATAGGCCTCCCCCATATGGGAGATTTTACCAATACTCGCTCGGTGGGTTGGCGAGCGCAATCCTACAAGCCCTACAAGTTTCTTGTGGAGGTATCTTTCCAAACGCACGATAGACACATTACTGTTTATCTTCATTTACGTGCAAAAGTGTCAGATTGTGACCTATTTGAATAAACCTTTTTGAGTTTGAGCAGATTGATTTGATTAAGCAGAGGACGCTGCTGTCCGTCCTCTGATCTAAGTCTACTCCGTACCTAGATACCAAGAACATTCAGCGCCATCTATTAGTTCCTTGTGCAAAGTATGGAAATATGCAGTAAAATGCGATATCTTTTGATTGCGTTAAATTGCGAAGTATGAATTTATTACAGCCACAAGGGACCGCAGATCTGAGTGGTTGATATCAATTTCAACTTGATACCTCCACATGTTCCCGTTAAAAAGTGTCTTGACTTGTGTCTGTCTGTCTGTCTGACAGACGGACAACAAAGTGATCCTATATGGGTTCTTTTTTTCTTTTTGAGGTAGGAACCCTAAAAACTGACGAAATGTGGGTGTACCTACCTACTATAAGATGCAGTTGAAAAGATTTACTCCTGGAAGTTTCTTGTGCATTCTTCTTAACATAACACACAATGTACCCAGGATTCAGGCCTATAGTAGGTACACCCACATTTCGCCAGTATGTTATTGGTCTCATATAATAGGGGGCGAGCCTATTGCCATCTACCCGGCACACCGAGCACAGTTTACATTATTCTTCTAGATGTATATTTCCGAATGCACGGTACATTCAGTTATCATACTTTGCGTAGAATGAGAAAGGACAAGTTTTTATAAAGTTTAAAATTAACAACATTTTTTTTATAACCGAGTGACAAGACAAGCCAATCAAGTGCCTGATGGTTAGCATCATGATTGCCCATATCAGACACAGTGTCACCCAGTGTATTAAATTTCAAAATTCTGCACGGCACTGCACTGTGCCTGTCGCCCTGAGATATTAGTTATTGAAACTCTTCATGCCCAGTAACTTCGCTGGTGACATTGCCCTTCAGACCTACTGCTTGGCAGATGAATAACTGGCAAAGGTGTGGCACTGCCCCAGGTGGGCCCCTGCAATAGAGGCATAAAATAACTACAAAATAACTTATTATAATGTGATACAGTGGTACCTAGGTACCAAATTTTTCCTGCTAATTCAGGAAAATGTCCCCGTACCAACATTTCTGCGAATATATATGGAAACCATTATTTTATTCATACCTAGCAATGATTTATCAGGCCTTCCTGTTGTGGCTGTGTGTCTGTCTGTCTGTTAACGACCCTTTTTTGCGGGAACCCATTGAGATATCATGCTGAAACTCATATCAACAACTCCGGTCTATAGTCCTTTGCTGCTGTAAAAAAACTAACTTCTAAGGCCCAGTTTTTAACCGTTAGTTACGGTTATGTTAACCATTTCTCAAATTAACTACGGTTAAATTTCTGACCAATGGTTAAATTGTGTGGATAATAAATAGTTAACCAGGGATTTAAAAACGAATTTTGAAGAATTTGTCAAAAAATTTAACCATTGGTCGAATTTAAAATCAAACAACTCAAAAAGATTTATTCAAATAGGTCATAATCTGACACTTTTGCACGTCGATAAAGATAAACAGTACTGAGTCTACTGTGCGTTCGGAAAGATACCTTTACAAGAAGAACGCGCAAGAAACTTGAAACTTCAAAATGATCAAAATACCCAGCCTGAGTCAATGCAATCAAAAGATATGGCCAATTTACCGTAAATTTCCATACTGTGTACAACATGATATTTGGCAAGAAGCAATATCTTATGGGTTGTATAGGTTCACCATACAGAGCACTTGAGTTCCCACGCTAAACTTAACACTTAACATAACTCTACAAATTTCTTTAGCCATAGTTAGTTATAACAAACAGTACCAATAAAGGCTTCGTTCAGAGCACACTGCTCTTTTATTTTTAAACTAAGCGTCCCGGCGTCGCGCACCCGTACTCAACAACTAACAAACAATTAACTATTAATTCTAATTTATAACTTAACTATAAAATCATTGGTACGCAGAGTCTCCAAACAGTTGAGACTCTACATGGGTAATTGTATATATCTGGGTCTCTTTCCATCTGGATGCTACCATGTTTTCGATGGCACATTAAACTGTAGGTCCCTAATAGTTTCCTATAAGCGCGTAGGAATCTCGGTGACCTGAAAGTCATATGGGTTGTCCACATAGCCCATATGAATTGTCTTAAGCAGTATAATTGGGGTAACCCATTCCGTTAGAGTATAAAATCAAATTATTATCTATAAACAGGTCAAACGTTTTTGTGTATGAACATGTCTGTTTGATCTGTGTCTGGGTGTAATAATCTTATATAAGTATGTATATCAGTCCTCTGGTTACCATAGTACAGGCTTATAGCCTAGTTTGGGACCAGATGACCGTGTGTGGAAGTTGTCCCATAAAAATTAAAAAAATATATATATTAAAAAAAAATTAAAAACATAAATTCACGCCTTTTTCCCGAAGGGGTAGGCAGAGGTGAGGTGTCCCAGGACTCAGTCCCATTGTAGATACACCCAAAAAATATATGTATATATACATAAGTTTGTGAAGATGGATGGACAGATGTTTGTTGCTCTTTCACACGAATACTTCTGAACCGATTGGGCTGAAATTCAGTATGTAGACAATTTAGACTAGAATAACACACTAGCTAATTTTCCCAATATTATATCCCAATATTCCAACCGTAATAAAGACTACACGAACTTGCGGCACCGCTAGTTTATTATAAAATCCTAAATGACTCACTGACTGACATGCAACGCCGAGCCCAAACCACTGAACCTAGAGCTTTGAAACTTGGAATGTAGGTTCTTCAGTGTGCTAAGAAAGGCTTTTTGTAATGTCACATCCTAAGGGGTGCAAAAAGGGCTTGCACTGGTACCTAAGTAAATAATGTTAACATAAAATGATATTCAGAATAAGATATTCAATATTTAATACCTCCTGATGCAATTTGATGAACTTTGGTTTGTCCTAGACCTAATAATTGTAAAAATATTAGATAGGTACGTACATACCTAAACAAAAAACAAGTAGCACTGAAAATCTGATGACAATATTTTGTACAGAATTTATATTAGTACAGCTACCGCACTCCTTAAAATCACTGATGACATTCGTTTTGGCATGGAAGAAGGACGGTTGACTGTACTGACCTTACTAGATTTCAGCAATGCCTTCAATACCGTTGACTATGACATTATGCTTGCAATACTACGCTCTATTAACGTATCTCCAGCAGTGATTGATCTTTTTCATAGTTACCTGTATGGTCGCCGGCAACGTGTACGCCTGGATGACACTTACTCCTCTTGGTGTGATACTTCTGCCGGTGTACCTCAGGGCGGCGTTCTATCCCCTCTTCTCTTTGCAATATTCATTAATTCTGTTTCACAACATATTACTTCTTCCTACCACTTGTATGCAGACGATCTCCAAATTTACTCTCAAGAACCGTACAGTAATCTAGCAAGTGCTATTCATAAAACTAATGCTGATTTGAGTAATATCGCTGAATGGAGTAAATCATATGGACTTAAGGTTAATCCCACGAAAACCCAAGTCATGATTGTTGGTAGTTCCCGGATGATCGAAAAAGTAGATTGGTTGGCGCTACCGTGTGTTAAATTTGATGGTGTCACCATACCTTACAGTCGTAAAGTAAAAAATCTTGGCCTTATAATAGATCAAAATCTCACTTGGGGTCCTCAGATGGAAACCGTAAGCCGTAAATTATTTGCGTCTGCGGGTTCCCTCAGAAGGCTCAGAAACTTCCTGCCTATTGCTACTAAGGTTGCGCTTGCGGAGTCTCTGCTGCTCCCAGTTCTAGACTATGCCGATGCCTGCTATCTTGACGTCACGGAGGACCAGCTAAACAAGCTTGAGCGGCTTCAAAATCTCTGCATACGATTCATATTTGGTTTGCGCAAATATGATCACATTTCCCAATATCGTAATAATCTCAAGTGGCTGAATATTCGTTTTCGCCGGAATACTCATATCCTTTCTTTACTGTATTCTACCCTGTTTAACCCTATTGCCCCGAGCTATCTAAAGAGCCAATTTCAATTTCTCCACTGCTCTAACCTTTACACGCTCAGGTCTTTGGATAATTTTACTCTAAGGATGCCCCCACATAGGACCTCGTTCTTCGATGGTTCTTTTGCAGTGCAAGCTGTACGCTTGTGGAACGCTCTCCCGGTAGACATAAGACGTGCGCCATCATTGGCCGTGTTCAAGTCTCGGGTGAAGGGCCACTATCTAGCTCAACAGTCTGTCAATCTGTTACGATCATAACCATATTAAGATAATTTGTCTGACATAGTACCTACCTATTTATGATATTTATCTCATATTAGGAACATTGTAATATGTATATTTATGTAATTATATATACTTATCGTATATGTATTTGTCTGGATATTATAATATTATTATACTCTTCATTCATCATATTATTTTTATATATATTATTATTATTATTATTTTTTTTTTTTTTAATGTATGTATTATTAGTAATTTATTTTTTTTTTTTATTATATATTATGATCATCATTGGTAGTATAAACTGTTAAGATGCGCCACCGTCTTTCTGCTGTAAATAAATCCTCTCCATCCATCGGTTGTCTGGAAGAAATCGCTTATTAGCGATAAGACCGCCGCTTGTACATTTAAGTTAGCTTCTGTATCCTGTAATGTTATTTTCTTTGTGTGTGGTGTACAATAAAGTATTATCTATCTATCTATCTATCTATATTAAATCTAGTACCTCAAAAATAACGCATCTCTACAACTCGTCGTAGTAGCCGGTATTATTTAGTTTTAATCGTCTTAATATTATAACATATTATGTAGTACTACATAATAGCAAAAGAAGCAATACTCACAGGGAGGTCGCGGCACATTCATAAAAACAGCATTTGATCTACACTACAATGTGTACTATCTCCGCAGTTTTCACACCGTAAAAATACAAAAAATATTACACGCAACTGTCTGCAATTAATGTAAATATTGTCCAATACGCAAACAAAAATCCGAAAAATAAACTTGCTATTCACTGCTGCAAAACAAATAACCAAAACGCCGATTTTATTTATCGATACAGATAATGAGGAACGTTTCTCAAGGCACACGCACTTTTTATTGCCCCAATTAATTAATTAGGTAGTATTTCAATTTGAATGCATTGAAACGAGTTTCCTACTGAATTTATTGCTTGAAGAAACAAAATTAGTCCATTTTCGCAGATTCTGACTTCCGACGTGACGTGTAGTGATGTGCTGAGAGTTGATATTTCATTAGATAGTGTTATTTGGTATCAAATTAATCGACTACACATTAACGTACACTATAATTATGTATAATCTGTCTTGGCGACCTGAAACTGAAAATATAGGTTGTCCACATTAATCCAAGTAATTGGGGTAATCCGAATAGAATCCAGGTAATTTAGAGAATAAATTCCAATTATTATTATTATTGATATCATAATGTCTAAGTCTCGCAAAACTTTATGAGCTCTCTGAAGTTAGTCGTTTGCCATTATAGCTGCGCATTACGCACGACATCTATAATACATATTCGTACTGCGCATCCATAACTGCCAACTGGCCAATGGCTAACTTTAGAGAGCTTATAGTTTTGAAAGTTTTATACTCTACACTCTACACTTATATACCATCATTATTAGTATTCAAATAACGCAGAGTAAGCTCCGAAACCAGTAGAGGCAGGCTGCTTAAGATAAGACCAAGCTTCAAGTCGAGAGCTCAGTACAAAGTATGGTGTTCACTTTCACAGTTTCAGGCCGTGACAGTGAGACAGCCCGACAGCTCGACCCGAGACTGTATCGTATGTATTAATATCCAACAGATGAACAGATACGAGAATGAGAAGTATCGATTGGTATCTATAAGCCACGGCGCATCACTAAACCCATAAACAAGTGTAGCCCTTTTAGTGTCAACCATAGAGAATACTTATGATTACTGTCACTTGCAATGATGTCATTGTCAAATCAATAAAGTTGTCAATGTAGAATTCCAAATTAAAAAATTGGTTAATGGTAGCCTAATGTTGTTTACAATTTACTATTTACATGTTTTTAGTTAAAAAACTTTAATTAAGAGAATTAGTGATTTAAAAAATCCAGCATGTCATCGTTTCTCTGCTTCGTATGCCACAGTACTGTAAACGCCGACACAAATGAAGAAACACGAGAGAAATATCGTGAAGTCATTGGCATGCATGTAATTACCATTTTAAATTATCCCTCGTAAAATTATTATTTTTAATTATATATGATGTCGTGTGCTAGTTGTAATTCTTTAAATTTCACAGTATAAGAGGCTTAATTTCCTAAGATTAGATATCTATCATCTGGTCTTTTAAATTTAATTAAGTACATATCTACGAAGTAAGTGCAGGTTCGAATTATCTAATAAGTTTATTGAGGCAAGAGATGACTCAAAAAGTACGAGACTACCGCTGGACAAGTTTTGTGGATGGATGAAAGTAATGTGGCTTGACCTGGATTAACTCTATATACGAGGATAATATTCATGAAAGAAGAGTGAGCGCAGAGATGACAGATGATAAACCAGAAAAAAGAAGATAAAGATAAAGAAACATTTATTACCAATACATACAAAAAATAAACGTACATGACATGGCATGACGAGTTTCAACAACTAATATCTCAGGGTATAGGGGCAGTGCAGTGCCGTGCACAATTTTGAATTTTAAACCACTGGGTGACACTGAATCTATCTATCACTGAATATAGGCAATCATGATGCTTAACAACAGGCACCTGATTTGCATTGTGAAGTAACCTATGTCCCTGTCATTTTAATCTTTCTTATAAACTCTTGGTTTTTTCATGGTGAACTTCCAAAAATCGCAGTTTTACTCGCGTGATTGGACATTCACTACAAAAGAATGTAGAGTTTATAAACAAAAATAAAATGATAGGGACATACTTTACTTCATCTTTAAAATATCAGGATATAAATATATCAGATAGGTTTACTGTATTCGGGGGAAACAGGGGAATAAAAAACATCAATTTGGTAAATTTTCCATAAGATTGTGTCAATCTGCTAAGAGGTCCTGTACCCTGTCGAGTATAACATGATTAATTATTTCCTCTCTCTTCATATTTGTGTAATATAATTTTGTAAGGGAATCGAACGCCCACACCTTTTTCAAACACATTATGATAAAAAATGTTTTCTTTCCAGCTCTGCCCAGACTCCCACTTGTGCTTCATCTGCTGCTATTTCCTCAACAAGATGTGCATGTTTAAGTCTATTTGTCTGAAGAGAAGTTTGGAATACCCTGTGCTCTTTAGGTATGATATCTTACTTCTATTTTTTTTATGATAGTAAGTGACAAGACGAGCCAATCAGGTGCCTGATGGTAAGCATCATGATTGCCCATATCAGACACAGTGCCCTCAGTGTTTTAAAATTCAAAATACTGAATGCACTGCACTGCACCTGTCACCCTGAGATGTTAGTTGTTGAATCTCGTCATGCCCAGTAATATCGCTGGTAACATTGCCCTTCAGACCGGAAGTAATTAATGTTTGCACATTACTGCTTGGCGGATGAATAACTGGCAAAGGTGTGGTACTTCCCCAGGCGGGCCCCTGCCTCTAACCTAGTCGTGGGTGTACCTACTGTAGGACTGAGTCCTGGGTACATCCCTGCCTATCCCTTTGGAAAATAGGCGTGATTGTATTTTATGAATTATTTGATCATAAAATCCAAATCCAAATTTGATCCAAAATTACACTTTTCAGTGAAAGAGGCACAATCAATTTGCAAAGAAGTGACATACAGGTGGCCATACTATGCCCCGAAGACATTTGCCTCCAACACCTAAACACTAGGTACCATTTCTACAACAACAGCGAAAATTCACAATCCGACTACGGTGATAATAATTACTGTCAACTTCACGAAGAAAACAACTTGGAAAACAACACAGATTTTCATAAAGACTATTTGTTTTCCAAAAATGATTGTGAACAAACAAAACCGGTATCTACTGAAAATTTCCTCGATAATAACTACTTCTGCAAAGAAAACACGGTGAAAACAACAGTGAAAACAACACACATAACACACAGTGAAAAGACCAAAAAGGATGCTGTTTTGTTAGAGCTGAACAGCAAAATTGAAGTTGTTATTGATTTGCCTACAATTAATGACCAAGAAATAGAAGAGAATAATTTTGATAATTCTGACAATTCACTATCTAATTCAGAATCTGACAATGAATCACAAAATTCTATGAACGATGAACAAAAGTTAAATTTAAGCAATGAAGACGTTAATTCGGAATTGCAATCAAAAGATCAAGAAAGTAAGAAGAAAGACTTTGTAAAGATGAAGTTAACAGTCAAAGAGCAGAAGAAAGAACTAGAAGAAGCGAGAAGAGAAGAGAAGTATGTGACTGCTAGCTACAAATGCTTTAACTGTGCCATAAGTTTCAATTTTAAAGACTCCTATCAAGCTCATATGATGAGACATGAAGAGGTGAGTTCATATCACTTACTATTTCCCCGAAGGGTTAGACAGAGGTGTACCCATTCCCATAGTGGGTACACCCACACTGGACCAGTTTTTATAAGTCCCATTTAACAGGAAAGAGGATCTCTTAGCAGTATGACTTAATCCTATAGAAAATTTACTAAATCGATGTTTTGTAATCCCGTTTCCTCCAAATACAGTAAACCTATTTGATATATTTATATCCTGATATTTTAAAGATGAAGTAAAGTATGTCCCTATCATTTTATTTTTGTTTATAAACGCTACATTTTTTGTAGTGAACGTCCAATCACGCGAGTGATACTGGGATTTTTGAAAGTACACTGAAAATACTAAAGGTTTAATAAGAAAAATTAAAATGACAGGGACATAGGTTACTTCACTATAAAAATATCAGGATATAAATTTAAAGAATGGGTTAATTATATTCGGAGAAAACAGGGGAATACAAAACATCGATTTGGTATTTTTTTCCTCTTAATAGGGGCTCCGTATCAGGTCTACTTGGGAAAATGACTAGTTCGCAAAACGTCTATATGGTGACAGTGGCAGAACGACTTGTGTGGAAGTTGTCACATATTATTATTATTACAGATGATGGAAAATAAAAGGCATTTTTATTTTATTTATTTATTATAATTATTATACTTTCAGTCAAATGGCGAGTACAGCTGCACAATTTGTTCGCTACGTTTCGCCAACCCCGCTGTTCTTCGCTCACATGCACGCAATCATACCGAACGATATCATTGTACACAGGTAAACTATTTTTTATGACTGAGCGGTGCACCAGTATTCGCTTAATAATGAATATGATAAGTGTATGATATCTCGGTAGTCTTATATATTTATTTAAGATCATCCACATTGTGTACATTAATTCTTATTTCATTAGTTACATTATTCATTATCTTAAATCTAAATGTCACAAAATTTACAGATGAAGACAGCATGCTTAAAATATTAATATTAATCGAACATAAAAATTCAATGATACCAAAAAATAATTCTAAAAAAAAAATCTAGTTGTAGTCAAAATTGAAATAAACAAAATTAAAACATAATACCAAATAATTAATAGGTAATATAAAATACAGAAAAAATATAACAATGTCAATAATAATTGTATCAATTTATTTATTGTTTAAAATATGTCGTCTGAATTTGTGAATTTTGTCAGAGAATATGTCAATGTCAGAGTTTTTTGATATATTATTAAAATTTCGTACAAGTCGGGCCACGTCTTAAGTAAAATAGCGACTGGCGTTTATTGGACGAAAAAGAACGCGTGCTTAACCGATCCGTGTTTCTTGATGTGTGTCCGTCGGCCGGCGTCTCGTCCCCCTCGCCGTTAAGAGATCGTAGTCGAGCCGGGCGATGCGATGTTTTGTCTCCGACAGTAAGAGAAATTGGATTGTTCCACTATGCCCCACCAAGCCGCCCCACTGGTGGGGCATAGTGGAATGCTACAAATTATGTCGCGGAATATGCCCCACTAAATCGACTCGGTGGGGCGGATTCCGCGACATGAAATACCTGGTGGCTTTTGCCCCACCAGGGTTATCACATTACTGTTTGTATAGAATTTTCATACGACTCCATGTTTCTCCACAAGTAAGCGAAACGCCATCTAGCGGCAACATGTGAACTTTAGTTTCTTGAATCTCTCCGAAGCATTGGACTGTGTGAATCTTTGAGAGAATTATTTAAAAAATAAACATACTGACACTCAACCAATTGAGCTACCGCGGATGTAATAGTCATCGACAAAAAAAAATCTATCCCACTTACATTAATCTATAAACATAACATACATTCACGCCTTTTTTCCCGAAGGGGTAGGCAGAGGTGTACCCAGGACTCAGTCCCACAGTAGTTACACCCACATTTCGCCAGTATGTTATTGGTCCCATGTAATAGGGAGCGAGTCTATTGCCATCTACCGGGCACAGTTCCAGACTCCAGGCAGTTATTGAGATAGTTCCTAATGGAAAAATCCAATATTTAACACTGCCTGACCTGGGGATCGAACCCGGGACCTCTTGATTGGCAGTCGAGCATGCGCCCTCTACGCCACCGAAGCAGCTGCAAATTACAAATGCAAGGTCGGTTGTTGATTGAGCGCTGGGAGAACGTACCATATCTTCCGTTTATATCAATGGATTCCACAGATTTTTTTTATATTTTTCAGTGTGGTCTAACAGTGCGAGCGAGACAGCGTATGACACATATAAGGGCATGTACAGGGTCTATCTCCGATTGTAACACTGTATACTGTGACTTATGTCAAGCTGGGTTCATGTAAGTAACACATAAGGCGTACATTACACGACAGGTTTTCCTGTCAGTTTTGACCGTCTAATGCACTGTAATAATTTGAATATATTCTTTAACAGAACGACTTACCCCAATTACAGTGCTCGAGTCAATTCATATGTGTTATGTGGACAACCCATATTGTCACAGTTTCAGGTCGACAAGATTCCTCCGCGGCTCCGACATGAGCTAACGACTGCCCCCTACATATCTTATAGGAAACTATACGGACAACTACAGTTTAACGTGACATACGAGACACGGTAGCGTGCAGGTGGAAAGTCCACATGTGTGGTTTCGATTCAGGGACTCTGGATTTAAAGCCAGACATATTTTCACTAAATGTGTGCTTTATGCACCTGTTTACCTCACTCGCAAACAAAATAGAGACAAAATAGCTGTACCTAGCTTTAGATTATCTAAAACAAATAAAAAGTCATCCTTAGGAAATAGTGTAAGTTTCTATAAAATCCCAAAAGAGATAACTGGGCTCCTAGGGTAAATTCAAAACCTATATAAAATCTGCTTTACTAAAAAAGGCTTATTATAAAGTCAATCAGTAAATAGAGGACAAAGATGCCTGGAAAGCAGTCCAATAACGAACTGGCGAAATGTGGGTGTACTATAGGACTGAGTACTGGGTACACCTCTGCCTACATCTTCGGGAAAAAGGCGTAATTGTTTGTTATCACTATATATTATAAAATGCAAAATGATTCGCTGACTGACATGCAACGCAGAGCCCAAACCACTGAGCCTAGAGACTTGAAACTTGGAATGTAGGTTCTTTTTGTTGTCTAGACGTGTGCTAAGAAAGGATTTTTGAAAATTCACATTCTCCAGGGGTCCAAAAAGAGCGTCAAAGTTTTGGTATAAAACTCCCATGTTTTTTTAATGATAGTGAGTGACAAGACGAGCAAAGCAGGTAAGCATCATGATTGCCCATATCAGACACAGTGCCACCCAGTGTTTTAAAATACAACATTCTGCGCGGCACTGCACTGCGCCTGTCACCCTGAGATATTATTTGTTGAATCTCATCATGCCCAGTAATTTCGCTGGTAACATTGCCCTTCATACCGGAACACAGTAATGTTTGCACATCACTGCTTGGTGGATGAATAACTGGCAAAGGTGTGGTACTTCCCCAGACGGCCCCTTGCAAAAATGAGAGCGGGCGAAGCCGCTTTGTTCACACTAGTGTTATATATATGAAAAATTGTTTTCAGAGGGCAAACTCATTTACAACAACATATTAAAAGGTATCACCAAGCTAAAAACAGTAACAGAACATATCTATGCAATATTTGTGGTAAAAGTTACAATAACCAGGCCGCCGTGAGAACTCATATGATGTGAGTAAACCAAAAGTAAACAGAACAATTACCTAACCATAGACATTCTAAGTTTGATATTTTTTGCATGAATGACATTTATTTTGACAGCCTCGTTGGCTCACTCGGTAGTAACTCAGCATAATGTGCCGCAGATCAAACATTTGTGTGCATGAACATGTCTGTTTGATCTATCCCTGTGTTATAAGCTTATATAAGTATGTCTCCGTAAGGACTGCCTCCGTGGCGTAGAGGGCGCATGCTCGACTGCCAATCAAGAGGTCCCGGGTTCGATCCCCAGGTCAGGCAGTGTTAAATATTGGATTTTTCCATTAGGAATTATCTCAATAACTGCCTGGAGTCTGGAACTGTGCCCGGTAGATGGCAATAGGCTCGCCCCCTATTACATGGGACCAATAACATACTGGCGAAATGTGGGTGTATCTACTATGGGACTGAGTCCTGGGTACACCTCTGCCTACCCCTTCGGGAAAAAGGCGTGAACGTATGTTATGTTATAAGTATGTATATCAGTCATCTAGTTACCATAGTACAGGCTTCTAGCCTAGTTTGGGACCAGATGACCGTGTGTGGAAGTTGTCCCAATATTATTATTATTAATCATTATTGACTCAGCCGTAGAGAGTCCACTGCTGGATATAGGCCCTTCCTGTAAGGCGCTTTTGTCAATACTCGACACGCTTGTTGTGCGGTTGTCGAGCGCAGTTCGATGGTTTATTGCAGAGGACGCTGCTGCCTGCTCTGGATCTGTTAACCCTTAGCCTCCACGGGTAGAGGGTGGAGCACTGAAATTCAGTATGTAGATAGTTTAGACTTTAAACCCTGGCATAATACATTGGGTACTTATTAATCCTACAGCTATTTTTTATGATAGTGAGATTACAAGCCGAGAAAATCAGGTGCCTGATGGTAAGCATCATGATTGCCCATATCAGACACAGTGTAAAGTGGACTCCTTTTCCGCACTTACTCTATATCTGGTCCGTTGTACGTGACAATCAGACACAGTGTTTTAATATTCAAAATTCTGCGTGGCACTGCACTGCGCCTGTCGCCCTGAGATACGAGTTGTTGAATCTCATCACGCCCAGTATTGTCGCTGGTAACATTGCCCTTCAGACCGGAGCGCAGTAATGTTTGCACATTACTGCTTGGCGGATGAATAACTGGCAAAGGTGTGGTACTTCCGCAGGCGGACCCTGCAAAAGAGGCCTACCACTACAATAAAGCTAATTATAAATATAAATATGACCAATTTTTTTCAGTACCCATATAAATCGCAAGTTCAGCTGTGACCAATGCTCGTCGACGTTCAGCAGCCCGTACACATTGAACCAACATAAGAAGAAACACTATCCAACCGACCAGGAACTACATTATTGCACCATTTGCAAAATTGGCTATAACACTAGAAAAAGTCTACTAGCACATTTGAGAAATGCATTGGCACATAAAGAAATCGTGTAAGTATCAAACTTAACAGGATACAGGACCTCTTAGCAGTTTGACACAATCCTATGGAAAATTTACTAAATCGATGTTTTGTATTCCCCTGTTTCCTGCGAATACAGTGAACCTATTTGATATATTTATATCCTGATATTTTAAAGTTGAAGTAAAGTATGTTCCTATCATTTTATTTTTGTTTATAAACTCTGGATTTTTTTGTAGTAAACGTCCAATCACGCGAGTAAAATTGGGGTTTTTGGAAGTTCACTATGACAAAACCAAGGGTTTATAAGAAAAATTAAAATGACAGGGACATAGGTTATTTCACTATAAAAATATCAGGATGTCAATTTATAGAATGGGTTTATTATATTCGGAGGAAACAGGGGAATACAAAACATCGATTTGTTTAATTTTTCATAGGATTGTGTCAAATTCCTAGAAGACCGCGTACGCTCCTAAGGCGCGGTGCTAAGCTAATTCGCCCTCTCGCTCACACGTACATTTTTGAAGATATAAAAAATACTACATGTTATTACGTAAAATAAAGACAACTAGGAGCTAGAAAATAACAATACAATGATTCAGTAAAAAATCCAATATAATCCAAACGAGTTTTCATGTATAAAAACCTGCACAAAGAAAAGAAATCTCAGAAAAATAAAAAGGCACCGAAAACTCGTTTGGATTACATTGGATTTTTTACTGAATCTTTGTATTGTTATTTTCTAGAACCAAGTTGTCTTTATTTATCTAGCGGACGTCTTTCGGCTGATGATATAATATAAAATTAACAAACACAGGACCTCTTAGCAGTTTGACACAATCCTATGGAAAATTTACGAAATCGATGTTTTGTATTCCCGTGTTTCCTCCGAGAATAATTGATTTTATCCTAAAATTGATATCTTGAAAATTAGAAGATGAAATAGGCTATGTCCCTGTTATTTTAATTTTGTTCCTAAACTCTTCATTTATTTCTAGTGAACGTCTAATTACGCGAGTAAAACTGGGACAGTTTTTCATGTTTTTAAAGGGTCATACTTCATTTAACAATGAGTTTGTAGAAAAATGAAATAGACAGGGACATGCTCACTGAAGACCTAGATTTTATAAAAAAACCATTGCTCTGACGCAGTTATCTAGGGAGGAAACACGGGAATACGTTTGTATGGAAAAATCACCCCTCATGTAACCTCTTAATAATTTAATGAATTATTGTATATATTCAGATACAAATGCCCAGTTTGTCCTCGGTTTTGCCCATCTTTGAAGGCGTTACAGGCCCACACAGATGCCCTACACGCGCGGACTAATCACTTGGCTTGTGAAATGTGTCCAGCTAAATATTCTACTAGGAAGGTAAGACTTTGTGCTTTATCTTAATACAGCTGTTCACGTCACGACGCTCGGATCATGCTCCTCCGCTGCACCTGAAACACACAAAAATAGAAATTAATAAATATTATATAAAATTGCATAATTAGAATAAGTACTTACCTTTTGTCCAAATTTTTTGCCTTTCTGTGTAACCTGTGTGCCGCGGTATTGGCCGCAACTGTAACTAATTTTAAAGTTTAAAATAATAAACATAATAGGTACCTAGGTAGATGTGCAAGCGCATCGACACGTCACTCACCGCGCCCCGTTGCATCAGTCGCACCACATACACCGCGTTGGACGCACGCTCGACGTTGCTCCTACACATCTGCCTACTGCCTTACGATTTCCAAAATTTGCTGTTTTTACTCGCCCTCGTACGCCCAGTGACCCACATCCCCTACAGAAGTGATCCTTCGGCCGGATCACCGCACGTACGAACTGTTTTTGACCGGTAAAAATGGCCCATGTCCCGCGCACGCCACGCCAACTTCGTAAAACACGTGGCGCAAAAGCGGATTGCAGTGATGGATCGGAACTTATGCCAGCTTCGTCGTTCAAAAGCGAACGAATTGCTGTCGAGGTGTATGACAGCGGCCCAGCATCGATGAAGACATCATCCACCGCCGCACGACGCCGTCAGCTCGAGATGGAAGCCGAGGCCGAGAAGGCGCGGCTACAAATTGAAGCAGCTGAAGCCCAAGCCAGGGCTCAAGCTGCAGAAGCTCAGGCCAAGGCCCAAGCCGTCGAAGCACAGGCCAAGGCCCAAGCTGCCACAGCCCAGGCGCAAGCCGAAGCAGCCCGCGTGAAAGCCAATGTCACGGCGGATCTACTGGACAAGCAACTCGCCGCCGACGTCGCCGATCTAGAATCAAGAAAATCACGAGCTTCATCAATCATAAGTAACGTCCATAACAAAGTAAATACCTGGCTTAACAACACCGCGGAACCTGCTGCACTTGAACAGATGCCTACGCATGATCACCCTGCACAACACGATTTGAGTAAACTTGCTTGCACGCTTAAAGATGCCATCGCCAACTCTTCAGCACTGCATAATAAGCAGCTGTTAACAAGATTGGCTACATCCAAAGACCTACCACTTTATTTTGGAGACCCTATGGAATGGTTGCAGTTTAAAGAAGCGTACCTAGAAAGTACCAGACTCTGTAAATACAGTGACTCTGAGAATGTGTGGCGCCTCCGCAAATGCCTTAAAGGAGAAGCTAAAGAAGCTGTTACTGCTCTACTCATCGGAGGTACAACACCCGAGACCATCATAGATACGCTTGAATTGCGCTTTGGTATGCCAGAAAATATTATTTCCAAAATAACATCACAGCTTCGACGCATACAGCCCTTATCACCTGCATTCCAACATGACTTGATACCTTTTGCTATTAAAATAAAAAACAGTGTGACCGCCGCGAAAGCTTTGAAGCAGAAGGACGCTCTGCGTGGACCCGAGTTATTTTCCATCGTTGTATCCAAATTGCCAGCAGTTTTACTAGCTAAATGGACGGATTATTTTTATGAAAAACGCGACATGCAAAATGATATTCCGAAGTTGGAAATTTTAAGCGAGTTCCTGTACGCAGAAGCTAATAAAGTCGCGCAGGCCGGCGTAAGTCATATTAATACTACGCAAAACACTAAAAAATATAATGAACATCGTGAACAGAAACCACACACTCACAATGTCCTCCTGAACTCGAATGAATCAGCTGAATGCAAGTTTTGTCGCAAAGCGGATCACAAACTGCCCTTCTGCCCGCGCTTCAAGCGCGCTATGCGAAAGGACCGGTGGAGATATGCCCGCACAGCGAACTTGTGTTACAAGTGCCTAGGTCCTCGTCACCAAGAATCTGAGTCTTGTCCCGCGAAGAACTGCGACCTGGATGGCTGTAATCAGCCGCACCACAGACTCCTGCACTGGGTCAAGCCTGACGGGAAAAAGAATGAGAAGGCCGAGGACGAACACGCAGAAGTGAAAACAAGCGAGACCGTGAACCACAATGTGGCGTCTCAGAACCCTAAAGTGCTGTTGAAAGTGGTGCCGCTGACTATTCATGGACCTGCCGGAGCTCTCCATGCTCACGCCTTACTGGATGATGGAGCCACCGTGACACTGGTCGCCGCAGGCCTGGCTGACCAGCTGGGACTTACCGGAGAACCGGAAAGGATTCGTGTCCGCAGCGCGTGGGACGACAGTGAACTTACGTGTGAAACGCAAATAATAAAAGTAGATTTTACAAATAGTGATGGTAAAAAATATAGTGTTCGTGCGCGTAAAATAAGTGAACTAAATTTGCCCGTGCAAAGAAAACCGATCATAGATTTTAGTAAATACGGTTTAGGTAGTGATTTTAATTTTAAGAACAATTTATGTAACTGTAACGCTAAACCAATGTTGTTAATAGGTCAGGATAATCATCATCTGATCGCACCTGTTCGTTGTTATCGCAGCGAGGAGCGTGAGCCCTACGTCACACAGACGGCACTAGGTTGGTGTGTACATGGAAGCTCGGTAAGTGACATCACACCCGTTCCTAACCCGCTCTCTTCTCGCGACTGTTGTACTAACGATAATAATTATTGTGAACCGGTTGAAAATGTTTTTCATTTGTGCACGATCGATAATGAACCCACGGGGTTACCCCCCGCCATTGAGTCCTGTTGCCCTTCCGCTCGTCACCTGGATGAGCTGCACGAGGAGGTACGCAAGTCCTTCCTTCTGGACTCCATAGGAGTCAGTACGCAGCCTCGGCGTAGCCCGGATGACGTTCGCGCCGTTACAATATTAGATCAGACTGCTGAACTTCGTGAGGGACGCTGGTACGTAGGTTTACCTTGGAAGAAGGATGATCAGTGCCTGCCCGACTCCTACCCTAATGCTCTAAGGCGATTAAAATCGGTTCAGCGAAAATTAGTAGCTAATAGTGATTATGCGACCCGTTATCACGAAAGAATTCAACACCTACTTATTAACGACTATGCTAGAGAGATAGTTTCTATAGGTAACGATGTCGTGGGAACTACTGAGACTGAGCGCATATGGTACCTACCGCATTTCGGTGTAGATAACCCGAACAAAAGGAAATTACGCTTGGTTTTCGATGCAGCCGCAAAAACTAACAATTGCTCGCTAAACGATTTCCTTTTGCAGGGTCCCGATCTCCTACAGTCGTTACTAGGGATTATGTTAAGATTTAGAGAATATCCCGTCGGAATAATCGGGGATATTCAAGACATGTTCTTGCGTATTAAAATACGCTACGAAGATACGCACGCATTGCGCTTTTTGTGGCAAGATGGGTTCTTGCCCAGAGTGGGGCCACTTTCAGGCTCTAACGACGCTCCAGTGGGAGCGGCGCCACCTGAAAATGGCCAAATTAAAAAATACGCAATGACGTCACTTATCTTCGGCGCTAACTGTTCTCCATTCATCGCGCAATATATTAATCAAATAAAAAATACAGAACCTTTTCTAAATAAAATGCCGGAGGCGGTCGCTGCGATAAGGCTTAACCAATATATGGAACTATATAGATAGTGTCAGCGACTCAGGTACCGTTGTAAAACTTATCAATGAAATTTCATTAATAAACCAAAGTGGAGGTTTTAAAATGAGAGATTGGCTGAGTAATAATAATCATGTTCTAGATTGTGTACCTAACGACGCAGTTAGTGATAAGGCGGTGAGGTTTAACGTCGAGGGCCGATCAGAACGCACCTTAGGGTTATTGTGGTTCCCAGGTACGGACACCTTCGCGTTTGATCTTTCCCTAAAACGCATACCTGATGATATTTTATTGTACGTGAAAAAACCTACTAAGCGTGAATTATTGAGCATAATTATGTCTATTTATGATCTGCACGGCTTTCTAAGTCCATTTACTATTAAGTCTAAAATTATAATGCAGGAAGTATGGAAATTAGGTATTAAATGGGACGAACAGATTAATGATAAATTATTTATTGAATTTAAAAATTGGCTCGAACAATTAAAATCAATGTGTGACATCCGCATTCCTAGATGGTACTTCCGATCGATTGAGTCGTGCGCTACGGCATGCGCCGCGAGTGCGAGCGAGACAACGCTACAGCTGCATCTATTCTGCGATGCCTCGCCACGCGCTTACGCAGCCGTAGGTTATTGGAGGCGCATTGATAACGATGGACAAATTAATATTTCATTCATTGCTTGTAAAAGTCGAGTTGCACCTTTGAAGTCCGTTACTATTCCACGACTAGAGCTACAGGGTGCGCTTTTAGCTTCTCGTTTATCTGAAACGATAAAAAAAGAACATAGAATTAAACCGGTTGCTACGTTCTATTGGACTGATTCCACAGTTGTTTTACATTGGATCAGAAACGAGCACCGAAATTACAAGACCTTCATATCTAATAGGTTGGGGGAAATTGACGAATTAACTAAGATAAGTGAATGGAACTATGTCCCGACTGACATGAATATGGCGGACTTAGCTAGTAAAATAAATGATTATGACTTACGTGGCGATTCTTCCTGGTTCACTGGACCCTCCTTCTTGTACCGGAACCCGGAACAATGGCCGCGACAACCTGAAACATTACAAAAGGTGATTAATAGTGACACGCTAGAGGAAGTACTTACCGTTCATGATACTCTAGTCAATACCTGTGACTTACCCGTCCCGGAGCCGAGCCGGTTCTCCTCCTGGACGCGGCTGCTGCGTAGCACTGCTACCGTGTTACTGTTCATCTCCAAATGTAGGAAAAATGATACTCAGCGCATTAATTGTGAGTTAATGAAAAGTGCTGAGATCCTGTTGTTACGTCATTCACAATTACAGTCATTTTCGCGAGAAATTGATTTGCTGAATAAGAATGACGAGATTAATCGTGACAGCCGTTTGCGCACGTTAACGCCGTTTGTTGACAGCGACGGGCTTTTACGTGTCGGGGGACGAATAGACGCCGTGACCCAGGTCACTGAACTCGCAAAGAACCCAGTCATCCTCGACGGTAAACACCACACGGCCCGCCTTATCGTCAAGCATTTTCACGAACGTGTGGCTCATTCATTCAATGAATTAGTCGTGAATGAACTCAGGCAGTTGTATTGGGTAATTAACCTGAGGCCGACGGTCCGCACAATAGCTTCGCAGTGTCTGTTGTGTCGCATTCGAAAAGCGACTCCGAAGCCCCCGCGACTTGGCGACTTACCCCTACAACGCTTGGCTCATCATCGGCGCCCTTTCACCATGACAGGCGTAGACTTATTTGGGCCCATAGAAGTCACCGTAGGCCGAGGCAAGCAGCGACCTAAACGGTACGGGGTACTGTTTACCTGCTTGACGGTACGAGCCGTACATATTGAGCTCGTACCCTCTCTGACGGCGGACTCAATGATTATGGCGCTACGCCGAATGGCCTCGCGCCGCGGGTGGCCGACCACCATTATTTCTGATAACGGGACCAACTTACGGGGAGCTCATGAGGAGCTACGAAAAGCCTCTCGGGAGCTTGATAGATCTGTGGTCGAAAGCGAAGCCTTAACTCACGGGGTAACATGGAAATTCATCTCCCCCGCAAGTCCCCACATGGGCGGGGCGTGGGAGCGCCTGATTCGCACCGTCAAGACCGCGCTCAAGGTAGTTCTCAAGGAGAGGGCTCCTCGGGAAGAGGTTTTATCTACTCTTCTCGCGGAGGTTGAAAATATAATTAATAGCCGACCACTCACTCATGTCTCAGTAGATCCCAAAAGTCAGGAAACCCTGACACCTAATCATTTCTTATTAGGAACTTCATCGAACTTACCTGTGCCCGGGGTGTTCAGTAATGATGAGTTTTATCTAAAGCGACATTGGCGTACCGCTCAGCGTCTCACCGACATGTTTTGGAGCAGATGGGTCAAGGAAGTCTTACCTGTACTCATCCCGCGTTCGAAGTGGACCCGCGAAGGTCAGCAGCTGAAGGTAGGAGATCTAGTAGTTGTGGTAGATCCATCTTTGACACGTAACTGTTGGCCTAGAGGCATTGTGGAACGGGTTTATCCAGGGACGGACGGAAGGGTACGGATTGTAGACATACGGACTAGGACGGGTGTGATGAAACGACCAAGTACTCGAGTAGCTTTACTCAAGCTCGACGATGAGTGTCGCGGGAACGACACTAGGGGGGAAGATGTTGACGTCACGACGCTCGGATCATGCTCCTCCGCTGCACCTGAAACACACAAAAATAGAAATTAATAAATATTATATAAAATTGCATAATTAGAATAAGTACTTACCTTTTGTCCAAATTTTTTGCCTTTCTGTGTAACCTGTGTGCCGCGGTATTGGCCGCAACTGTAACTAATTTTAAAGTTTAAAATAATAAACATAATAGGTACCTAGGTAGATGTGCAAGCGCATCGACACGTCACTCACCGCGCCCCGTTGCATCAGTCGCACCACATACACCGCGTTGGACGCACGCTCGACGTTGCTCCTACACATCTGCCTACTGCCTTACGATTTCCAAAATTTGCTGTTTTTACTCGCCCTCGTACGCCCAGTGACCCACATCCCCTACAACAGCTATTCATTATTTTTTATATTTTCAGCCATCGCAACAATATCATTGTGTTGGAGCCATTGGCGTATATTCTACGATAGACAAAAACGTTCTCAAAAAATATATCTATACTAATATTATAAAGAGAGAAACTTTGTTTTTTTGTTTTTTTGTTTTTTTGTTTGTAACGAATAGGCTCCGAAACTACTGGACCGATTTTAAAAATTCTTTCACTTATGGATAGCTTAATTCAGTGTGAGTGCCATAGGCTATATGAGATTTTGAAAAAAAATGGGGATCCGTAAGAAAACTGCAATATTGTGAACCAAGGTGTTACATAATATAATTACCATATTCATAAATTTGCGTGCGCTGTGAAATGCATTGATGGTAGAATAATATAATGTACTAGGGGTTTGTAGTACTTATCAATACCTACAAAACAGTATACATAGATTATATCCATCTATTTTGGTTTAGTCACAATAATTGAAGCAGTGATTATTTTTCATGCGGTGTGAAAACTATTGGTGGTAGAGTAAAGTAATGTACTAGGGGTTTGTAGTACTTATCAATACCTACAAAACAGTATACATAGATTCTATCCATCTTTTTTGGTTTAGTCACAATAATCGAAAAAGTGATTATTTTTCATGCGGTGTGAAAACTATTGGTGGTAGAGTAAAGTAATGTATTAGGGGTTTGTAGTGCTTATCAATACCTACAAAACAGTATACATAGATTCTATCCATCTTTTTTGGTTTAGTCACAATAATCGAAAAAGTGATTATTTTTCATGCGGTGTGAAAACTATTGGTGGTAGAGTAAAGTAATGTACTAGGGTTTGTAGTACTTATCAATACCTACAAAACAGTATACATAGATTATATCCATCTATTTTGGTTTAGTCACAATAATTGAAGCAGTGATTATTTTTCATGCGGTGTGAAAACTATTGGTGGTAGAGTAAAATAATGTACTAGGGGTTTGTAGTACTTATTAATACCTACAAAACAGTATACATAGATTATATCCATCTTTTTTGGTTTAGTCACAATAATCGAAGCAGTGATTATTTTTCATGCGGTGTGAAAACTATCGGTGGTAGATTAAAGTAATGTACTAGGGGATTTTATTAATTATCAATACCTACAAAACAGTATACATAGATTATATCCATCTTTTCTGGTTTAGTCACAATAATCGAAGCAGTGATTATTTTTCATGTGGTGTGAAAAGTATTGGTGATAGAATAAAGTAATGTACTAGGGGTTTGTAGTACTCATCAATATCTTCAAAATAGCCCACGATAAATTATAACATGTGTTAAGGTTTGGTCATTGTAACAGAAATAGTCATTAATTTGCGTGCGCTGCGTAAACCATTAGGGTTATATTTATTAAAATACAATGTATCACGAATTTACTCCTGATAAACGTCCACTATACCTACTTCTGCTACCCGTGCGAAGCCGGGGCGGGTCGCTAGTATATATATATATATATTTATATGATAGTGAGTGACAAGACGAGCTAATCATGTGCCTGATGGTAAGCATCATGATTGCCCATATCAGACACAGTGCCACCCAGTGTTTTAAAATTATAAATTCTGCGCGGCACTGCACTGCGCCTGTCACCCTGAGATATGAGTTGTTGAATCTCATCATGCCCAGTCATTTCGCTCGTAACATTGCCCTTCATACCGGAACACAGTAATGTTTGCACATTACTGCTTGACGGATGAATAACTGGCAAAGGTGTGCACTACAAAATATATTTACAGAAATATTTGAACAAATTCTGTTACTAAAGTTGGGTTTATTTATAAAGGTCAAATACGTTAACAATAATATTTTATATTTTTCACTAAGTGATCTAATCGCTTGATATGAGAAGAAAAATTTCACCCACGGGCGGGATTCGAACCACGCACCCTCCGCACCTATCAGCACGGTGGGCACTCTGCCACTTGACTTTTGACCCAAGATTGATTTATGGGTAAAAACTATCCCATGTCCTTACACGGAACTCAAACTCTCTCCATATCAAAATTAAATCAGTTCAGCGGTTTAAGCGCGAAAAAGTAATAGACAGACAGACACACTTTCGTATTTATAATATTAGTATGGATTATATATGATAGTAGTGTGAGCACAGCGGCTTTGTCCGCTTGCAATTGTAAATATGGGAGTTTTATATCAAAACTTTGACGCCATTTTTGGACCCCTTACAATGTGAATTTTAAAATATTCTTTCTTAGCACACGTCCAGACAACGAAAAGAACCTACGTTCCAAATTTCAAGTCTCTAGGATCAGTGGTTTGGGCTATGTCAGTCTGAGTCTATGCGTTGCATGTCAGTCAGTGAGTCATTAGGATTTTTTAATATATGTACCTATATTGATTATTTCTATTATATTTGTGTTATTTCAGGCATTAGTACGTCATTTGAGAAGTCACAAAGTGGAAGGGCGTAAATTAACTCCTCTTTGCCACGCTTGCGGGGAACATTTTAAGGTAAACAAAATGATTACAACGAATATTTTGTCTGTCTTTCTGTATTTCCTCCTCCTAAGCCAACGGATTTTTATGCGGCTCTCACCAATGGATAGAATGATTCAAGAGAAAGGTTTATATGTATAATTTAATTAAGGTTTTCTATGAATTGTCTGAAATATGACGATAAATATTGATGTCGGAAACAGTCATGTCAACTATATATGGAAACAAAGCACTACCAGAGTAGTGTCACTTTACACACAGTTTACACACACAAGAACACAGAATGAGTAGGTATTCTTACATACATACATACAGTCACGCCTTGTTCCCGGTGGGGTAGGCAGAGACTATTTCCCTCCACTTGCTACGATCCTGACATACAACTTTCGTTTCGTTCACTTTCATGACATTTTTCATACATGCTCGTCGGTTGTAGGTACTTTTGACTTGGCCTTTCCTAAGAACAACGTCAACTTGTTCAACAATACAATACATACATACATACAGTCACGCCTTGTTCCCGGTGGGGTAGGCAGAGACTATTTCCCTCCACTTGCTACGATCCTGACATACAACTTTCGCTTCGTTCACTTTCATGACATTTTTCATACATGCTCGTCGGTTGTAGGTACTTTTGACTTGGCCTTTCCTAAGAACAACGTCAACTTGTTCAACAATACAATACATACATACATACAGTCACGCCATGTTCCCGGTGGGGTAGGCAGAGACTATTTCCCTCCACTTGCTACGATCCTGACATACAACTTTCGCTTCGTTCACTTTCATGACATTTTTCATACATGCTCGTCGGTTGTAGGTACTTTTGACTTGGCCTTTCCTAAGAACAACGTCAACTTGTTCAACAATACAATACATACATACATACAGTCACGCCATGTTCCCGGTGGGGTAGGCAGAGACTATTTCCCTCCACTTGCTACGATCCTGACATACAACTTTTATTATACGGTATTCTTAAACCTAAAAATGTGATTTCTTCGAGAGTGAGGTTTCTGTACGTCAGTACTATTATTTATTCTGTGGTATTACGGAATTTTTGCTCTTGCTATTTAAACTACGCTCGTTATCCGTGCGAAGCCGGGGTGAGTCGATAGTTAGTGAAAAATTTTTTTTTTTTTCAGAGTACCAGCATATTGAAGAGGCATTTGAAAAATGTTTGTGAAAAGGATAAAATTGAAGGATTATATTATGAACAATAATAATTTTATACCGAAAAATAAAATGCAACAATTAAATATATATTTTTTATTTCTTATTTACATAATGTACACAACAAAAGATTTAAATATATTAAAGTTATAACACCATGCCTTTTCCCCGAAGGGGTAGCCAGAGGTAAACCCACTTACACTTCGCTAGATATGTTATTAAGTCCCAAGTAATAGCGGGCGAGCCTATTGCTATCTATCGGGCACAGTTCCAATCCAATAACACTTGCCTGATCTGTCCCTTGTCAAATACAGCTTGATCAATGACAGCTGTACAAAAAACAATTTTTTGGTCATAAAAAAAACCATCATCCACGCCTTTTTCCCGAAGGGGTAGGCAGAGGTGTACCCAGGACTCAGTCCCATAGTAGATACACCCACATTTCGCCAGCATTTTATTGGTCCCATGTAATAGGGGGCGAGCCTATTGCCATCTACCGGGCACAGTTCCAGACTCCAGGCCGTTATTGAGATAATTCCTAATGGGAAAATCCAATATTTAACACTGCCTGACCTGGGGATCGAACCGGGACCTCTTGATTGGCAGTCGAGCATGCGCCCTCTACGCCACCGAGGCAGGTCAGGTTTTTAGGTCATATTTAATTATATTACAGACAGACGATCTGATAAAGACGGCAGGAACACGCTGGAGGCGGGCCGCCTACAACCGGACTGGATGGAAATCTATGGGGGAGGCCTATGTTTAGCTGTGGACGTCCTATGGCTGAGATGATGATGATAATTTATATTATGTACATGAATGGTGGCTTATCACGAAATTTATTATTCAACTGATTAATAAACTACCCTCTTAGAGATTAATTTACAAAAAGGCAACGTACCCGAATCCAAGAAAGGTGGGTCCAGAAAACCTTACACTGTCTAACCTATATTGTAGAGTTATTCGCAATAATATTTCTAAACATAATTACTCCCGGGGTGGTATTACGGACATGCAATCGCGGAACAACAGCAGTAAATTTTGCTGTCAAACGTCATTTTTTGTTTGCCGTTTGACAGCAATTAAACGCTTTCCACACTTCTACTGCTGTTCGTAATAAGGTTTGATAAAACCACATCTGGTGAGATCGCTCGGTACATCGAAGAAATGCGCACAGACCGAGCTCCGGGAAAGGATTTCTCCAAGATTTCGCTGTCAAGGCTGGAGGCCACGCGGACGCAGAATTTCAAGCCATACGTGCTCCGGTTTCCGGCGAAATACAAGGAGACGTTCCTGTATCCATAATTTTGGCCTAAAGGCATCGTTTTCCGTCGCTTCAGGGGGGTGATATCGAACCATAATTTCCCTAAGCCAAAATAATATTTAAGTGTATTTTTGTAGTGGTAGGCCTCTTTTGCAGGGGGCCGCCTGGGGAAGTACCACACCTTTGCCAGTTATTCATCCGCCAACCAGTAATGTGCAAACATTACTGTGTTTTATATTGTAAACAGAATTCATAATCATAAGAACTTATGTTTGTGAGAGAAATAAACATTTATTTATTTATTTGTTCCGGTCTGAAGGGCAATGTTACCAGCGAAATTACTGGGCATGATGAGATTCAACAACTCATATCTCAGGGTCACAGGCGCAGTGCAGTGCCGCGCAGAATTTTGAATTTTAAAATACTGGGTGGCACTGTGTCTGATATGGGCAATCATGATGCTTACCATCAGGCACCTGATTTGCTCGTCTTGTCACTCACTATCATAAAAAAAAACAAAATATTTTTATGTATGTCAGTCTGTAAGGTATTTATTAATATGGGCCCCTGGTGCGTATAATTTATACGCACTATTGTTTGAAATAATAATAAACAAAGTAGCCGATTAATTTATAATTTGATTTGAATAAATTGAGGTTAAGTACTCAATATTTTTTATTGGCGTCGCGCGTTCTAATTTTAGTAGAACATTTGCTAAATACTTAAAATATTATTTATGCAGATTTGAAAATTTAAGGCCTATCAAATAAAGTCAAAATTATAATGTACGGTCGACGTGGCCCAGAAACCAACAACTCCTTTGACGAAAAAAGTTTATTTTTGTTCAACTGTCATTGATCAAGCTATTTTTGACAAGGTATAAGAATCGACTGCCTCGGTGGCATAGCGGGCGCATGCTCGACTGCCAATCAAGAGGTCCCGGGTTCGATCCCCAGGTCAGCCATAGTGTTAATATTAGATTTTTCCATTAGGAATTATCTCAATAACTGCCTGAAGTCTGGAACTTTGCACGGTAGATGGCAATAGGCTCGCCCCCTATTACATGGGACCAATAACATACTGGCGAAATGTGGGTGTATCTACTATGGGACTGAGTCCTGGGTACACCTCTGCCTACCCCTTCGGGAAAAAGGCGTGAATGTATGTTATGTTTATGTTTTTATGAATCGAACCCCATGATCGTCAGTAGCTTGCGACTACGCCACCGGGACATTATTATAATATAGTATCATTTAAAATTATATATAGCATTTTTTGTCTGTCCTTAAGTAGGATGGAGTTTAGATTTGGTTTATTTTTGCAAAACGTTAAAACATTTCAACGCAGAGAATGAAATTAAACTGTATCCTTGCAAACAATTCACTATGATTTTGTTCAAAATCTCGCTGCAGGCAGAAATCGGACATTTTTTGTTCAAAGCATCATTTGCCTCTATTTTGTTTGAACAATTCCATTTCTTCTTCCACAACTCTGTTAAACTACTCTTTTTTAACACCCTCTCTTCAAGAGTACTTTGAGTATTCTGACTCGAATTCTCACTTTTTTTATACTCTTGCAACAATGTTTGTAGTACGTGGAATATGTAGCATACATTTTCGGCTTTGTCTATATTTTCGACTTCAAACGCGGCGTCTTTTGTCAAATCTTGGTGTAGATCTTCGAGTATGTGTGTTATTTTTTCTATGGTGAACTTTTGTATGTGTATTGATTTGTTAAGCAGTATTAAACGTTCGATGTATTCATCTTTTGTTAACAGCTAAAAAAATTTATGTTATAAAGTATCAAAAACTGTGGCTGAAGTACTTTTCAATTTAGTTGCAGAATCACATCTTACGAGTTTTGGGGGGAAACCGAAGAGTACAGTTTGGCTCCCGTATCTTTATCAATTATCGGTGCATTTTCGAGTGTTTAACGTGTAATAATGGTGGAATATTACATGTTGAGTGTTTTCGAAGATACACAAGTCTCTTGGCAAGTGATGCGAGAGTTGAAATGTGATTTTTCGTGTTCCCACCAAAATTCCGGCAGCTTCTTGTAAAGACCACCACTTTACTAGAGCTGTGACTTGACTGGGCTTGCCCTGACTCTGAACTCTGAATTGACCATATTAACTTGAAAATTTATATAACGTGACACTGGCTATACATTCGTGTGGGTCCATACAAGAAGAAAAAGAAAATTGTAAAGATGAACGTCTGTGTTGATTTATGAATGCATGTTTGTTACTCTTTCACGCCAAAACTACTGAACCGATTGGGATGAAATTCGGTATGTAGATAGTTTAGACCTGGAATAATACTGTGCCCCGCGGTTTCACCCGCGTAGTCATCGTTCCCGTGGGAATATCTGTATAAAACGTACCCTATGTGTTATTCCAGGGTTTAAACTATCTACATGACGAATTTCAGCGCAATCGGTTCAGTAGTTTTGGCGTGAAAGAGTAACAAACATCCTTCCATCTTCACAAACTTTCGCATTAATAATATTAGCAGGAAATAGGACATTAAGCAAATTCGTACCGTATTTTCTTCAGCGCTGGTCTCATAAATAGATTTCAAGAGATTTTTCACAGAATCTAACATCTCTTCCAAGAACGATGGATAATTTTCTTCGTCATGCAATCTGTCTATTAGTTCACCTAATACCTAAACACATCATAATAATATGGGACAACTTCCACACACGGTCATCTGGTCCCAAACTAGGCTAGAAGCCTGTACTATGGTAACCAGATGACTGATATACATACTTATATAAGCTTATAACACACAGGGACAGATCAAACAGACATGTTCATGCACACAAATGTTTGACCTGGCCGGGGATCGAACCCGGGGCCTGAGGCACAGAAAGCAGAGTTACTACCATCTGAGCCAACGAGGCTGTCTAGTTTCAGTCAACAATTGGGAGCAGATAGAAGATCGTATGGAAAATGGTGGCTTCCGTTGGGATTTTTTCAAATTGAACCACAGTGACACCCTGCTTTGTAAGTATGCATGATGTAGGGTTCCATACCTAGATACCAAAAATATTTTAGTAATCACATTTTTTTGTAAAATTTTTAGAATTTTGAATTTTTGGGGTTCCGTACCTCAAAAGGAAAAACGGAACTCAAACTCAAACTCAAACTCAAACAGATTTATTCAAATAGGTCATAATCGGACACTTTTGCACGTCAATAAAGATAAACAGTACTGAGTCTACCGACTCAGATACTC
The DNA here is from genome assembly GCA_947063395.1 of Hemistola chrysoprasaria. Classification (NCBI taxonomy): domain Eukaryota; kingdom Metazoa; phylum Arthropoda; class Insecta; order Lepidoptera; family Geometridae; genus Hemistola; species Hemistola chrysoprasaria. Next base: position 4,020,933 of record OX346738.1, on the reverse strand, counting down.
TTATAAGATCAATTGGTTGTCAAACTGTCTGTCTGTCCGTCTGTCAAGACACTTTTAAACGGGAACGCGTGGAGGTATCAAGTTGAAATTGATATCAACTACTCAGATCTGCGGTCCCTTGTGGCTGTAATAAAATCATACTTCTAAGTTAACGCAATCAATAGTTATGGCCGTTTTATTGCATATTTCCATACTTTGCGCAAGGAACTAATAGATGGCGCTGTATGTTCTTGGTATCTAGGTATGGAACCCTACACTATGCATACATACGTATGCCTTAACAATTTATTTCCTTTAATTGGGATATAAGATCTTGCTTCTTGCTAAATTTCATGATGCTAGGTCAACGGGAATAACCCTAGAGGTTTGCAACTAGTTGCCCAAAGTATGGAAATGTGCAGTAAATTGGTCATATCATTTGGTTGCGTTGACTTAGAAGTTTATTTTTTTTACAGCAGCAAGGGACTGTAGACCTGAGTTGTTGACGAGTTTCAACTTGATACTTCAACGTAGTGATGGTAATTAATGCGATTTCGCATTAATTTCATAAGCATGCGAATTACTGAGTCTTAGCATCTAATTGCTATTGCTATGGTATTTCCTAAGACGATAATTCGCACTGCCTCGGTGGCGTAGTGGGCGCATGCTCGACTGCCAATCAAGAGGTCCCGGGTTCGATCCCCAGGTCAGGCATAGTGTTAAATATTGGATTTTTCTATTAGGAATTATCTCAATAGCTGCCTGTAGTCTGGAACTGTGCCCGGTATATGGCAATAGGCTCGCCCCCTATTACATGGGACCAATAACATACTGGCGAAATGTGGGTGTATCTACTATGGGACTGAGTCCTGGGTACACCTCTGCCTACCCCTTCGGGAAAAAGGCGTGAATGTATGTTATGTTATGTTTGATAATTCGCACTTCACACCGCCCTGCTATTAATTTTAAAGAATTAAATAATCATACACGTTCATTCAATATACGACCCTAACTACAAGCAAATAAAGATAGTAATTACTTAACCGTGCCTAGCAAATTTTACTTAATTTTACTAATAATTTTACTTAAGCGATAAATTCGCTTCATTCGTATTCACAGAATTTCACAACTTCATATAATTTGCTAAATGCTGATAAAGTATTTGCATGCTAACAATGAATGCGAATGCTAATTAATCCATCACTAGACAACGCGTTCCCGAGAAAAAGTGTCTTGACAGACGGACAACGAAGTGATCCTTTATGGTCTTCTTAGTTCCTTTTGAGCCACGAAACCCTAAAAGTTAAAAATACACATACCACAGATATTTCATAAGTAATTTCCTCAGTATTATCAAACAATGGGTTTTCATTGATATAGTTAAATAGGCAATGTGCAGATTGATTCAACCACGATGGTGACTGAGACACTGAAACAATATCATAATTTGAATTTATACTCTAACAGAACGGGTTACCCCAATTACACTGCTCGAGTCAACTCATATGGGTTATGTGGACAACCCATATTGTCACAGTTTCAGGTCGACTAGATTCCTGCAAAGCCTCCGACATGACCTAACGACTGCCCCCCACATATCTTAAAGGAAACTTAGGGACCTACAGTTTAACGTATATAATTTATTTTTTACTTCCGAGTACTCCCGACCGATAATGAACGGGTGTTATGTCAACGTGAGTGTAGTCTGTCTGTGGCATCGCGTAGCTTCTATTTGAATGGACCGATGTGGATGCAGTTTTTTTGGTTAGTGATATTTGGGTCTGATCGATTCAAAGGGAGGGCTCAGATGGACCAGTAGTCTAATATATAGTATTTGTGTTCATTGGAACCGTCTCAATGAATATGGTACAGATAGATGGAGACCAGGGACTGATGATGGAGCAGAAAAAAAAAGGAGGGCTTTTTTTGATTTTTCATAATTTGATTCATTTTTTTTATGATAGTGATTGACAAAACAAAGTGCCACCCAATGTTTAAAAATTCAAAATTCTGCGCGGCACTGCACTGCGCCTGTCACCCTTAGATATTAGTTGTTGAAACTCGTCATGCCCAGTAATTTAGCTAGTAATATTGCCCTTCAGACAGGAACACAGTAATAGATAAAGAAACGGGAATAAACCAATGCTTGCTTGCACATTACTGCTTGGCGGATGAATAACTGGCAAAGGTGTGGTACTTCACCAGACGGGCCCCTGCTAAAGAGGCCTACCACTACAAATCATACAATTAATTAATTATTACATTCTGTTAACCTAAGTGGCGAAGCTCAAACTTGTGTGACTTACATTTCAAAGAGTTTTTGGATTGTGAACCGCTTTTGTATCCAGTATCATCGGAATATTCTTCAGCTAAATTCTTTCTGTTAAGGTACAGTTTAACTTTATTCATTTCTTCTAATATTTTGAACGGTATTAACTCTCTTTGTGAATCAGTCCATTCTTCTTCATCAAATTCGTCGTTTTCGTTCTGTTTTTCATTAGAGTTTACAAAAGTTTTATCTAAATCTGTACAGGGATGTGGGTTTTGTGAGTTTTCTAAAGGTTCTTGTAAAGATTTTGTATGCTCAGGTATCTTTCTATCTAAACTCTTTTGAGATATTGAATGCATAGCGAAGTCTTCATCCGAATTCGTATTTTCTGTATTATCAAAATTCATAAAAACCGCATTATCTTTTGTTGCTTTTAGAGTTTTATCAAAAGCGCTACAGCTTTCGTTTGGTATTGACGTATTTGCATCGTTTGGTTTATTAGAAAATGGTGTACAATTGTCTTTACCTTCGCTGTATATTGAAAAAAGTGAATCGTTGAAGTGTGATTGTTGGGAACCATTTTGAAAACTGCATGTGTTTTCATTATTTTGGACTTTTTGCGAGAAAATCTCATTGTGTATATTTCCTAAATTCGTGTCATTTGGTTCACTAATTTGACTTTTTGTAGAATTTAAGAATGGTTGGGAATTGTGAGATAATAAGTCGTAATCAATAATCCTCTTTTCTTGGTTAGTTTCAACTTCATTTCTTTTGCGTTTTGTTAAATCAACTGGTTCGGTTCCTTTTATATCAATAGCTTGTTTATTGCTATAGTTGGTAGAATCTTGTTGCTTTTGGTCAGTAACCATTGAAATTTTAGTTAAAATTTTATCTCTTACGGTTTTATTTACTATAGATGTCCCATGTATATATTTATCTTCTAATATTATTATTTTATTGTCTGGCGTTTCACTGTAATGTGTATTATCTATTGTACAATATGTCAAATCTAGTTGTTGAGTACTTTGAATCCTGTCATTGTCCTGGATTGTATTTTCTTGTGTGTTAGAATGAGTCATTTTGTCATGGCGTATTAGTTGTTTTTCCCTTTGATTGGTTACGTTGTTTGGTGCAATATTTTGTTGCAGATCTTTAGAAATATTCAATATCTCTAAAACATCATCCAAATTACTTGTCTCTTCCATATTTACATCTAAACTGTCTAAAATTTTAATAGTCTCATCTAAATCTTGAGTTTCAATCATTTCAACATCATTTATTTCATTTAGGTAGTCGATTTCATTATTTTTGTTTAAATTCTGTTCATTTAATTCAATAATTTGGATGATATCTTCATTTGTTTCAGCTGAATGTTTAAAAGCATCGTTTATTTCGTTCTGATAATTTATTTTGTCATTTTCACTATCTGTAATTATGTTATTGTCATTTAACTCAAGAGATTTGAATATATCACCATTGATTTCATCAAAAATATGACTATGATCATCAACATGGTCTGTTTCATCAAAATTAAAGTCGCTGCTGTTTATACTTAAACTGAAGTCGTTTGATTTGTTGATATTGTCTCTTATATTTTGTATATGTTCTTCTAAGTTGGTATTTTCAGGCTTAGTTCTAATGACTGCGAGAGATATCGCTAGGCGAAACTTTTGAGCAAGATGACGTGCTGAAATCATTAAGACGTTATTTGATTTATTAACTTGCCCCCGTGGTTTGACCTCATAAAAAGTATATTCTACTAATTCTACAAACATTTTAAACATACTTTTTTGGCATGCTTGTTTGTTACTTCTTGACATCAGAACTACTGAAATGATTGGGCTGAAATTTGGTACGTATAATAGATGAAATATCTTAGATCAGACTGTTTTGGTGGCGTAGTGGTTCGTAAGCACTACTGCCGCTGCCGATCATAAGGTCCCGAGTTCGAACTCCAGAACAGGCAAACAGTGATTTTTGATTTTTCCATTAAGAAATTTCTTAATGACAGCCCGGAATCTGGATTTATGCCCGGTAGATGGTAATAGGCTCGCCTCCTTTTACATATGACCGCTATTTGTGAGTGTACCTAATATGAGACGTGAGTCCTGGGCACACATCTGCCTACCCCTTCCTGTCCGTTCCCCCTTTGAGAAAAGGGTGTGATGTAATGTAACATCTATATTCAGTTTCACCTATCCAGTGGCTGTTTTTAATTAAAATTACAATTTTAGTTTAATTAACAATTTAAATGCGCAATTTATAGCCATACTTTTGGCATTACACATATTGAAAGAAAGAAAGAAAATACATTTATTGAGACACACACAATTCCTAGACTCCACATACTATATTTAAAACAGAGTATATATAAAGTATATGACATAAATTGGAACACATAAAGAAAGAAACAAAGTGTGTCCCAACACGGCCCCAACTCAGCATGGTGCTGGCTGTGATATTATGGTATAATTTAAGTAATTCTACTTACTTACCGCTCAATTAGGTACCCGCGCATATACTATATTGTTTTATAAGAGATAGGTACATTTGTTTACATTTTAGTTATATACATAATCATTCACCAAAAATAAAAGTTATAAAATATGTTGTATTAAAGTACAAAATATTCACAGCAAAAACTTACCGTATTCGTCCAAACTCATTATTAGAGTGCCGAATGTACCAATATACTTTATTGTAAGTACTTTTTATAGAATTCCAAAAGATTTTAAACACATATTCACAAAATACTTAGATATTTTTTAAGTTTTTCATGTATGTAATAAATCTAATATTTACAAGTAAGAAATTACAAGTTTCGCGCTATTTTTTTTAGAGATTTCCAAACTAACCATAGATAACACAGTTTTACAGAAAAAAACAGTATATAATTTACACCAAAGAGGTTTGTTTTTTAGATCATTTTGACAAATAAATTATGTCGTTGCCAATTTTATAATTAATTTCAAGTTTTCATTTTAATTATTTTTAATTAATATTATCTTCATGAAATATTATCAATATGTCTTCTAAAGCGCTTTATTTGCTAAATGGCACTGTACACAATTTTATTCGGACTAAGCATATTCATGATAGCTCTAGTGATGGCAATAATCAAGAAAATGTTTTTCCATTGGCAAGAAGAGAACAAAATCGAAAGGATGAGCAAAGACGGTAATGAACATCCTGGTAAGTACCTACCTATTAAAAAGAAGTAACAGTATGAAGGTTCGTACAGATGCAAGAAAGTCTTATACGATCGACTTGGTTTTATACGAAAAGACAGGAATGGTTCTAGATTCTGTTTCACACACACATCTTAAGCCGGAAGACGTCCACTGCTGAACACAGCCTCCCCCCTAGAACGCCATGAACTATTCATATGGGGGGGATTTTGCCGTAATCACCACGCTTGTTGTGCGGCTGATAGTGATCCCAGAAGTTAAAATACTTAGAAACAGAGGGTGCTGCTGTCCACACTCCAAATCTAGCAATATAGGGACATATTCGTAGTCTGCCGGTTCTCACGGGTTGAGAAAGGTGTGGCCCTATTATATAGCCCGCGGGAACCACACGGCCAAGGCCACGGTAGATTCTGTTTGGTACCTACATCATATTATTATAATTCAAACTCAAACTCAAACTCAAACAGATTTATTCAAATAGGTCATAATCTGACAGTCAATGTAGATAGATAGATAGTAATACGTCAATGAAGATAAACAGTACTGAGTCTACCGTGCGTTCGGAAAGATACCTCTACAAGAAGAACGCACAAGAAACTTGTAGGGCTTAATTTTTTCAACAGATAGTTTCACAATATTTGGTTTGGTTACATTCGTTTTCTTTGAAGGTGCCGCGAGGTGGCTATGCAGAAGTTTTCAGGCATCTTTGTCCTCTATGTACTGGTTGACTTTATAAATAATATAATAGAAGGTATACCTAGTTCGACACAAAAGAGTAGAAACGGAACTAATATAAAGTGTATATGTGTTGATGAAATCGTTTTAACTCTTGTAAAAGACAGTGGCGCCCCCATTATTTTCAACTCTTTTGTGTCGAACTATAAGTAGTAACTATGGGACGATGTTTTAGAAAAGCCCGTAAAATTATAAAATTTTGCATAGCGTGGGGGATGTTTTTTTGCATTATGGCAACTTCATAATTCCTCTTTTTTTTTTAACGAAAATAGCATCTCATTATTGCTCAAATAGATAGATACCTACCTTCCCTGATCTAAATGGATGTGACCAGAAATGGAACTACATGTTCCGCCATATTAAATCGCCTTATCACATAGACACCAGCGCGGTCGCCCTTAACGACTAAATTTATAATTATATTTTTCAGCTGTAAGTGTAATGATATACACGGAAAAGTGCGTGTTGCGAAAACTAGTACATTTTGGCGACATCAACGTATACGATTATATTAGCAAAAGCGAAATCAGCTTGCATAAGACAACGGAAGAAAACTTAGAACTAGCATCATAAGAGTTTGTATTATTTGAAATACAAAAATAAATATTCCTCGTTAACGGTTTGTTTATTATCCAATTAGGTTATTTGTATCTTCAATGAGTGGTTAAATAAATTGTTAAGGCATACCATGCTATAGGTGTCAAGGGCGTCGCCAGCCGATGATCAAGGGGGCTCGTCAAGGAATTTCTACCCAAATTCCCCATTTTGGGTAGACGGTAGATATACAACAGGTATTTTCCTGTATACAATTTACAATTACAAATTTCTATGAAACAGAAAAGCCTACAATTTTGTAGATTTTTTACAGTTTTGTAGTTTTTTTTATTTTATGAAATAGGGCCCAGATGTTTCTGTATTTATAAATACGTGCCTATCGTATGGCGGCACTTGAATGTCAACATTGACAATTAATAAAGGCTAAATTATTTCGATTCTCTAGGGGGGGCAGCAGCCCCACCCTGCCCCCCCTTGGCGACGCCCTTGCTAGGTGAACTTAGTATAGGGTTCCATTCCTAGCTACCGTAAACATGTTTATAATTAGGTATAGCTAAATTTCATGATGCTAGGCAAATGGGTTACACTAGTTACACTAGAGGTTTTTTAGTCTGTTGCGCAAAGTATGGAAAAGCGCGCTAAAATGGCCGTATCTTTTGATTGTGTTGACTCAGAAGTTTGTTTTTTTTTTTAGTACTGCCCTGGTAGCTCAGTGACCAGGGAAAACGAAGTCCCTGGGGGTTAGAACGAGACAGCAGATATGAATTTTTCGGGCGCGAAAGGGAGAAAAAACGGGGAAACCGAGTTATCCCCGTGCCATGCTAGGCGATGTGGTCGCACAGCGACAAAGCCCTTTCCTTTCTTTTAGTCAAAAAATAAAAAAAAGTTTGTTTTTTTACAGCAGCAAGGGACCCTAGACCTGAGTAACCTGAGTTATTGATATTAATTTCAACTTTATACCTTCACGCGATCCCGACAAAAACGGTCTTGACAGACAGACAGACACTTACAAACTCACTCCTTTTTTCCTTTTGAACGGAACCCCTAAATCTTAGCAAAAACACGAACCTTGCGTCACCATCACAAAATCCAAAATAAAAGACGCGAAAATTATAAATATTTTTTATTTAGGCAGCTGGCACCGCAAGGGAGTCATTTGTCGTCCTCAGTGAATCTTTAACACGAGATTGTTGTTTTCTAAAGCATTTTATGCCGTAAACGCTGTTTATCTTCACTATGTCGGTCTCGGAGAGTAACTTTTCGTTTTGTCCAAGAGATTTCATTATTGTGCCGTCTGGGTCCTGAAAATGTGAGGTAATTTACATTAAAATTAAATAGAAGCCTGGGAAAATAATTATCCAAAACTACTCAACAGATTGGGCTGAAATTTGGTATGTAGGTAGCTTAAACCCTGGAATAACACATAGGGTACTTTTTTCCGGATATTCCCACGGGAACGATGTCTACGCGGGTGAAATCGCGGGGTACAGCTTAAATAAACTTAATATATTTAGTTCCAATATTCGCCAAGTGCCAAGATAAATGAACCGGATGGACTCTGAAACTCGAGACAGTTTTTACATACAATCTCTTTTGTTTTTACTGTAGTGAAAAATAACTATGTGTAATGTGTATGGTTTCCGCAGATATGGATGAAATAAAGTAAGTGAAATTATCCTACGTACTACGGTCTACGACTACGGTACACTTGGTTTTCATAAAAATGAAATGGCTTGTAATGGAACGTGTAATGGACCCCATAAACTAAGGGATTTTATCTCAGCTTTTTTTTAGGCTTCGCAAATAAACTCCATTATCGAACAATATCTTACAATTTCCTTAAAAGTGGCGACGGTGGATATGCCAGAGTGTCCGAGTTGTCTCCAGAACTGCCACGCGGGGTGGGTCGCGCTTGCGTAGTCATATGGCAAGGGGAGGGTGGCATCTGAGCGGATTAGCTCGAAATGATGCAGCTTATCTAAAAATATTTTTAAATTAGGTGTTAAAATTTTTTTCTTTTTTAATGTATTTTATAAATAAACTATTTATTAATTTTATATAGATATTTATATACATAAGTACATATTATACCTATCTTATTGATATGAATTATTAATTTATTTGTTTGAAATGTAAAACCACCGTCACTCCCAGCATCTCAATATAATTACTGTCACTGCATGGTTGCCAGTTGCCATCGCTCTGAGCGATAAGGCCTAATTGTTACACGTTTTAATTTCTAATTATTACCTATTATTTTCTGTATTATGATACCAATAAAGAGTTATCTGTTCTTACTTCCTGCTCCATCATCAGCTCCTGGTCTCCATCTATCTGTGACATATTCATTGAGACGATTCCAATGAGCATGGCATTTCCTATGGCTGTGATGATGATGATGATGAACAGCCCTCCCCTGAGAAGCGGGACGAGATGGAGTCGCAGTTGCATTCACCAGCTCGCCCCAGTAGGCCCAGAATGATTACCGGGCCTCAGCACCTGGTTGGGGATGACCCTGCTCACCACGCCATCCCCTAGACTTGTTATCTACGTACCAGGTCTGACATGTCGCATATGCACGCGCACATATTTGTCTCTGTCATGGCGGGACACTTCGAAGTAGAAACCGAGCATGGCCATTACAATCATGGCCGTGTGTTGGCGATGCTGGTCCCCTCGGAACAACTCTATGGCGCCGAAACTCTGAAATAGGTTGGTATTTATCAGAAACGGCAGTTTCACCAAATTATAGTCCATCAAATCTATGAACTACCGTTTGAAAGTTTTATTTGCCTTATAAAGGAAACGGACTTATAATCCAAGGAAGCTGGTCTCAAAAAGCCTTATTAAACTGTCTACTATAATAGTCTATCCTATATTGCCGGGTACAAAATTATTTCGCAAAAATATTCCCAAACATAATCGTTTAATTTATTATTTGATTTAAATAAAGTGAGATAAAGAACTAAGTATTTTTTGAGATAAAGTACTAAGATTATTTTTAATGGCGACGCACGTACTAATTTTAGTAGAAAATATGCTTAATAATAATAATAATAATTCGTTTATTTCAGAACACTTTAGGCTTACATAAATTGTTAGTAAGGACTTATACTCTAATTTGTTAGTAAAACTATCCTATGTTTGGGGTCTGGGAAAAATTGCGAGCCCGGCGGTTTCGAGCGCGCTGGTTGGACAGGTCCACCCAATGCTTAGAAAATGGATTTTCCATTTTCTGAGATATCACTTTCAGGACATTGGTAGCTCACACGCATCCTGTGCCACATAGACGCGGACCTTTTCCTCATGATGGCGTAGAAATCGTCAACATGAGCCTCCGCAAACTCATAATATTTTTTTTTTTATGTTAGTGAGTGACAAGCAAATCAGGTGCCTGATGGTAAGTGGTAAGCATCATGTTTGCCCATATCAGACACAGTGCCACCCAGTGTTTTAAATTTCAAAATTCTGCATGGCACTGCACTGCGCTTGTTACCCTGAGATATAAGCTGTTGAATCTCATCATGCCCAGTAATTTCGCTGGTAACATTACCCTTCATATCGGAACACAGTAATGTTTGCACATTACTGCGGCTTGTAACTGCTCTTCTTCGATAGATGTTGACATTTCTAATAAGTAATATATTAATTAAAAACGACGCAATGAAAATTTCAGCATAAATTCTTAGCTAATGAAAATGGCGCGCTGTTTTTTTTTCTCGTGCCGCAAACCAGTGCAAATGCACTGGCAAATACGTATTAAAATGACACAAAATAATGTTTTCAATACACAAATTTAGTTAATTGGTTGAATATGATTATGATAATTGGAAACGAAATTTATGATTAATTAAAAAAATGTTTTTTGGCATATAAACTCTTTGTGGCGATTAACAAAAAAGTAAAGTCAAAAGCGCTAGTGCTGTAATGTAAAGTGAAAAGCACTTGTGCGTAATATGCAGTAATAATGAACCTAAATACGTTGAGATAACGGTCACGTTACAAGTAAGAATGTTGAAAAATTTATAATTCCATGCTTTTACTAACATAATATAAACACGCCTTTTTCCCATACGAACAAAACGAAATAAAACCAGAATTATGCTGTTTTTTTTATTGTTTTATCATGTAAATATTTACAATAATTAGAATTTAGTAATTCTACAAAACATTTATAATTGTTTGGTGAAAATGGCAGCATATTTATTTTTCATAGTCAACTTCCCACACGGTCAACCTGGATCATCTAGAATCTCCACAGAAGGACTGGAAAGTGGATTCAGTGGATCAATTTTGATCAAGAAGTATACGAAACCAGACATGAAAACATCAAAGTCCTGGAGTTTGCGGCATCTCCTCAATCAGAGTTTGTCCTAACTCGTATTCCTCGCCTCTCTGCCTCTTAGCTCGATGCCCCCACGGATCATACAATTTCTTCAACAAGCCAGACCATAATCGCATCAATTCCGTCAATTTCCTTTCAAACTCCTCGCGAAGACTGTCCCCATTCTCATCCAACCATTCCACGACTTCCTGACACTGTTCTTGCAAGTATGTCTTTTCTTTATCACTTAGATAATGTCCATTATCATGTACCCCTTGCTTTCATGTACCCCATATACGTAAGTTTCCAGCTGATTTCGAGCTTCTAACCGACGCCTATTCTCAATATCTTCTAATCTGTATGTCTCAGCTTCGGCGAGCATTTTTCCAATGTCCCCCTGCTTCATTCTGTTGTCATTTCTAATAGTTATGCTTTTAGAATTGCCTGTCACGCGATCTCGGGCTGTCACGCTCAAAATTCCGTTTATATCTACCTCAAAAGTCACGTCAACTTTGGCTACACCTCTAGGGGCTGGTGGTATACCATTCAAATCAAAAACTCCTAGTAAAGTGTTATCTTTGGTCAAACTTCTTTCACCTTCGAATATTTCAATGGTCATGCAGATTTGGTTGTCATCTAAAGTGGTAATGTCTTTTGTTCTCTTGCATGGTATTACTGTATTTCTTTCGATGATTCTGAACATGACACCTCTAGCTGTCTCGACTCCTAAAGATAGAGGGACAACGTCAATCACGAGCAGGTCTTGGATGGTTTTGTCTTTTTGTCCACTTAACGCGGCGGCTTGGATAGCTGCCCCGCAAGCTACAGCCTCTTCTGGGTTAGCTGTGGTGATCAACGGTACATTTCCAAAGAAATCTAGCAACATAGCTTGTAATCTAGGTATCCTTGTGCTTCCTCCAACTAATAAAACTCTATTGATATCAGATTTCAACAATTTTGCTTCGGTAAGGACCTGTTCAACAGGCCCTAATGTATCTTTGAACAAATCGCAGCATAATTCTTCGAATAGCGCTCGTGAAATCCTTCCAGAATAATCGATGCCGCTGTACAAAGTTTCAATAGTGACCGACGCATCTGTAGCAGATGTTAGAAACCTTTTTGCGCGTTCAGCAGCTGCTTTCAACCTTCTCATAGACCTTGCATTGCCAGTTAGGTCTATGTGATATTTGTTACGGAAGTCTTCAGCAAAATAAGCGACCATTCTGTTATCGAAATCTTCGCCTCCCAATCGCGTGTTACCCGCAGTTGATTTGACTTCGTAAATCGTTTTGTTGATGCTCAAAATTGTCGCATCGAAGGTGCCTCCACCTAAATCGTAAACCAAGACGTGGTTATTCATGTTTTTGCCGAATCCGTAGGATAATGCCGCTGCTGTAGGCTCGTTGGTGATTCGGAGCACGTTCAAGCCGGCAATGGTTCCCGCGTTCTTCGTCGCCAGACGTTGAGCATCGTTGAAATAAGCCGGTACTGTTATGACGGCATGATCAACTCGTGTCCCTAAATAAGCTTCAGCGAACTCCTTCATCCTGAAAAGTATCATACTGCTTATTTGTTCAGGTGCAAACCTCTTTTCCACACCTTTATATTGAATAGAAATCATCGGCTTACCGTTTTCATTCCTCACGTGAAAAGGCCAATGACGCAGGTCCATTTGTAAGCCTACGTCATCGTACCGGCGGCCGATGAGACGTTTCGCGCCAAAAATTGTGTTTTTCGGATTGGTTGCGGCTTGGCTTCGCGCGGGTTCACCAATTAACCGTTCCGTTTCGGTGAAAGCGACGAAACATGGCGTGCTACGTTGCCCTTGCTCGTTTGCGATCACTTCAACGATGCCTTTCCGCCAAAACGCTACACAAGTATATGTCGTCCCCAAGTCGATGCCGATTGCCGCCATTTTTAAATGAAACACTTTGAAAGTCCTTCGGACCTCCCGCGCGAAATACTGAATATTCCCGCGCGCCGGTTGTATATATACCTTCGGCCAATAGAATTCAAAAAATTTCTAGTTCGAGAATGTTCCAGCCAATCAGAGAGTACAGCCAATGGACATTTCTGGAGCTAGGTTGCCAGCGTCGAGAAATAAAATAGCCCGACGAACACGAATATTATTTTTCATCTGATGCTAATAAAATATGTAAAAATTCCCAAAAGTAATATAAGCTAAAATATTTTAATAGCAATGAAATAAAATGCAACAATGCCTTTTTTATTTTTGATAATTAATATAATATAATTATTATATATTATATGAAATCCTATCAGAATCAGAATCAGAATAATTTATTGCAAGAATGTCGTACAAAATGGTGTTATAATATTAAATATGTCCAATACATTCTACCACATAAGTGTGGTGTGCAATGTGCAATACAAAACAAAAAAAATACAATACGTCATAATTAATTAAAACATTTAAAACATATTCCAATACACAAACCTAGTAGTCACTCAACCTCAATTTATGTTATAGTAGTTAAATAATATTAATATTCAATTACAATGTCATAATAATAATATAAATTCTAGTAATATAATTCTAATAATTCATTAATAAATAAAATTATAATTAAATACGTAAGTCAAAAAATTCTTTTAAATTATAAAAACATTTGTCAGCTAGCCATTGCGCCAATTTTTTCTTGAATAAAACAAGTTTTAGTTCTTTGAGTGTGTTTGGAAGTTTGTTGTACACTCTGATAGCATTTATGAATGCATTTCTTTTATGCAATTGTAGTCTACACTGAGGGAGGTAGAGACTATGTACATCTCTAGGAGTAGCTTTACGTGTTACTATGTCTGATTGCTTGGAAAATATTCGGGGTACTGCTTAACAAAAATGCACAACTCCCGGATGTACATGCATGCAAGTGGCAATAGTTTAAATTTTTTAAACAGTGGTCTGCAGCTGTCCATCTGCCAGGCTCCACCAATTGCTCTAACGCATTTCTTTTGCACTATGAATGCTCTTTCCACATCACCCGAGTTACCCCATAGAAGTAAACCATATAGAAGCACAGATGCCACATACCCATGATATGCGCTTAGTGCTGCCTCCACCGACACAGTCGTTCTTAGTCTTCTTATTGCGTAGAAGAATCGGTCAAGTCTGTCGCAGACGTATGCAATATGAGCTTTCCAGTCACATTGTCGATCTATTATGATGCCCAAAAATTTTGTTGCATCAACCTCTTCTACAGGTGTTTTGTCAATTTGTATATTCAAATTAAGTTGTTTTCTTTTATATGTTTGAAATTGAATCATTTTGGTTTAAATGAATTTATTTTCTAGGTTGTGACATTAATATGTGTTGCTAAAAGATTTTTTTATTTATTTATTTATTTGCAGAATGTATGTTATAAAAGATGTAGGTACTTATCAATAAAGTGAGCTGATACATTCTACCAGAACTATCTGGTATACAAATCTTATATATAGGATTTTGTGTAAAAGTACGAATTAAAATGAAAAAAATAAATGTGTTTAGAATCAATTATAGTAAGAAAGAATATAAGAAAACACTGGAAACACAAAATGCTTTTGATATATTATTACAGGTCTTGACCCTTCTAAGTATATTTTCTTCAGAATGTGGGTGATTTTATTAAACTGGCAGCACAGCAAGCCCTACACGTCAGCCGTCAGAGTCACGTGTATCTTGCATCCTTCACACGCTCACGGCCATGATATTCACCTTTGTTTTATGTCTCGCTCTTGTGTGTTTACGCAATGAACTTTACTTTTTTTATCTTTCAGTGTTTCAAGAGGGAAAACAACACAAATAATATGTTTGTGTGTTTACGACGCAAAGAAAAAACAATTTTTTGTTTTTAACTTATAATATTTACCTACACTTGTTCAAATACCTAAATACTAAATAATGTAATCTTTAATAACAATAAGATTTAGTAGGTAAGTTATTGTTAAATAATAGACCACCGAATTCGCACGTGCCTACAATGTAACTACCTCTTTCCTCTGTTCTGTGACTACCTCTTTCCAAAGATGTTAGGAAGTTTTTGATTATACATATTATAGGACAATGGAAATGTCATCGCAACCTCTGCTGGCCATATGGTGCGCAGGCCATATACGTTATCAAAAACTATTTCCCTTACAACCGCTCACATAAGGCTTACTGCATTTGTTTAATGATTATGTAAATGTGTGCTGTACGTGGTTTAAGTCTATGGTACAGAAATTTTGACATTTACTTTGCATATCAACATTACGCCATTTTTATTGCTTTGAGAAAATCTTTTTTTTTTTTTAAGAAACGCCTCATTTTATGGCGTTATGTATTTTTATACACAGGTTTTATCTAGGTTTTATCTCCGACCAATTAACAAGTTTTACAAAAAAACTGAAGTGCATTAAGAGTTTGAGTGGAGGAAGAGGATGTGCTGTGCTGACCACACCTAATGTGGGATTAAGGACAGAAAGAAGAAGAAGATGTTTCTTAATAAACTCAAACTCAAAAAGATTTATTCAAAAAGGCAACAATCTGAAACTCTAGCACGTTAATTAAGATAAACAGTAAAACGTCTACCGTGCGTTCGATCTTCTTGTAGAGATATTATCGAAAGATATATCTCTACAAGAAGAACGTACAAGAAACTTGTAGGGCTTAATTATTTTAACTGATAGTTTTACAACTTATTTGGCTTGGTTACATTCGTTTGTTTGTGTCGGTGCCGCGTGGTGGCTATGCAGTAGTTTCCAGGCATTTTTGTCCTCTGTATACTTTATTGACTTTATATTTTTTGATTGACTTTATAATAAGCCTTCTTTAGTAAAGTAGGTAGATTTTTTGGTGTCACAAACAAAAATAATATGTACATACCTACCTTATTAGGTAGGTAAGGTTAGGTAGCATATGCTATTGCATATCCTCTTTGCATGCAATTTTGCGGGCGGGCGGGCGGTGCACTGTGCATGTTGTTTTTGACACTATCGGAACTAACAACTAAAGATGCTTGCTCCAGAAATCTACAATGGAGTTCCGAAAAGCACAGATCAGGATGAAAGAGGTCCGAAAAGTAACGCCAAATTCAATCAATTAAAATAGATTTTATTATATATACTTAGGTTTTGATATAACCCTCTGATAGCCCCGTTATCTCTTGGGATTTTATTATAGAAACGTACACTATTTCCTAAGAATGACTTTTTATTTGTTTAAGCTACTCGTAGGTACAGCTATTCTTTTTGTAGTGGTAGGCCTCTTTTGCAGGGGTCGCCTGGGGAAGTGCCACACCTTTGCCAGTTATTCATCCGCCAAGCAGTAATGTGCAAACATTACTGTGTTCCGGTCTGAAGGGCAATGTTACCAGCGAAATTACTGGGCATGACGAGGTTCAACAACTAATAACTCAGGGTGACAGGCGCAGTGCAGTGCCGCGCAGAATTTCGAAATTTAAAACGGTGTCCTATTGATTCGCATAATGTCTTTTGTCATAAAAATTTTCCGCATACATCATTTGTCATAACCTCCTCTTGTCATAATATTGGAAATACATATTTTTTTGTAGTAATACTGATAAATTGTCCTAAAATTTAATTGCTATAATATTTTTGTGTATAATAGTTTTTATTCCTATTGTTAGTCGTCATAATGGTTGTTATGTATAATTTTATAGTAAATAATGGTGTATGTCCTAATTTTCATTGTTCATAATTGTTATTGTATATAATCGGTATTGTACGTATTTTTGCAAGTGAGGTATATTTTAGTGTTGTCTTGAATATTGCTTATTAAGTATGTTTACAAATTCTACAAATTCAAATTTTATTCCAATCACTTTATCTAGAAGAGTATTTTTGGTACAGTGTTATGATATATAGTGTTATGTATATATTTATATATTAACGTTTCTGGTGTATACGTCGCAGTAAGATAGATAAAGCCGTAATATAGTTATGTATATTCCTAGGGATATAAGAGTGTAACATAGTAACACTCTGGTATTGCATTTATGGGAAGGATCTCGCCGTAACTCACATACCCAATAATAACATTTTTTTATTTACTTGATTATTTCATATGTAAATCCACTGATATTTTATTTGTTGGCTCCTCTTTATAATTTCAAAATTCTAAGCACTTTGTTCCAAATCTTAACACTAAAATTTGACTTTGTGTTATTTTTATAATAATAATGAAACTACCTTCATTTTTATTCATAATCAGTAATAGCGCCTTACTATAATATTTTTTATAGCAATGTCAAAAATCAAAAATGATATATCAACAGTTTGCTACATAGAAAAGATGTTTACTACGTTAATGAGTTAGGAACATTCAAAATTCTATTGGTTAGGTTAGGTTAGGTTTAATTTATATTATGACAAAGTTAACATTCGAGCAATATATGATTATGGCACATAATTTTAGTGATATCAATAGTTAGGACATCTTAGGATTATGGCATAAAATAATATGGTTATCAATGGTTAGGACATAGAATATTATAGGTTTCAAATGTTAGGACAATTAAAACTATAACAAGTTATAATAGGAGTATTGACGTTATGACTGGCGATCATTAGCTATTACATATATTATGGCTTAAAATTTTATGAGTTGTAAAATTATGGCTAATAATAGTATGCGAATGAATAGGGAACCATTTAAAACATTGGGTGACACTGTGTCTTATATGGGCAATCATGATGCTTACCATCAGGCGCCTGATTTGCTCGTCTTGTCACTCACTCTCATAAAAAAAAACTATTAACAAAATTGTTGTATAAAGTGTTTGTTACCTGTTTTCCTCCAACTCTCCCAGTGACGTAATCAGGGCTATTATCAATAACAATGTAATCTTCATATTTATTCGCTTGACGCGGGGTTATTTCTACAAGCTTGACGCAAGTCCTCTTCTTTAGGATCTGGTTGACTTCCTCTAGACGCCTGCGCATGTCTTCTATATTGTCTTGAAATTTGAATTTAGAATTAAATAAAGTTGTAATGGGCAACATTTCGACGCTTTCCGTTACAAAAGGCGTTTTGTAACTCCAAATCAGCCGCAGATATAGAAACTATCTTTATACTACAAAAACGTGCGATTCGTGCCATCTATGAGATGCGTCCACGCGAATCCCTGAGGGAATTATTTAAAGATATAAACATACTGACCCTACCATCCTTATACATTTATGAGAACATCATGTATGTACGTAAAAATTTACATAAATTCAAATTAAATAGTGACCTTCATAATTTTAATACTAGAAATAAATACAAAATAGCTGCACCTAGCTTTAGATTATCTAAAACAAATAAAAAGACATTCTTAGGAAATAGTGTACGTTTCTATAATAAAATCCCAAAAGAGATAACTGGGCTCTCAGAGGGTAAATTCAAAACCTATATAAAATCTACTTTACTAAAGAAGGCTTATTATAAAGTCAACCAGTACATAGAGGACAAAGATGCCTGGAAACTTCTGCATAGCCGCCTCGCGGCACCTTTAAAGAAAACGAATGTAACCAAACCAAATATTGTAAAACTATCTGTTGAAAAAATTAAGCCCTACAAGTTTCTTGTGCGTTCTTCTTGTAGAGGTATCTTTCCGAACGCACGGTAGACTCAGTACTGTTTATCTTTATTGACGTGCAAAAGTGTCAGATTATGACCTATTTGAATAAATCTGTTTGAGTTTGAGTTTGAGTTTGAAAAAAAAATCTCATAGTTTTGGGAATAAGCAAAAATCGAAAAGAAAAAAAATAATTTCTTCGATAACTTTTTTTTATTGTTATAAAAATTAGTTCAAGGGAGAAAGTTCTTATTTTGTATCGGTCCCTTGCCTCATTTAATTACAATTAGATCTGTCCGTAAATAACGAAGATAACATAGTGGTTAAACCCCTAGGAACAAAAAAAATGTATTTACGACCCATAAAGAAATAGCCTGGTAACAAACGTCTAACATAAAAGCCGGTAAAGCACAAACAAGGGTTATTTTCTAGTCGTAAAGACCACTTTTTTGTGCAAAATGTGTAAGCCCTATTATTTATATTGATTAATTGACTTCGAATTGTTTCAAATTTATTATTTTCGAATTTTTAATTTTCGAATTACTTATCGAATTTTTAATTTTCGAGTTATTATTTTCGAATTCAATATCATCGAATTTTTTTTTTTTTAATTTTTTTATTTCGAATGTGTTATTTTCGAATTTTTAACTATCCAATTCATTATTTTCGAATTTTTATTTTCGAGTTTATAATTTTCGAATTGTTGATTCGAATTTTTAATTTTCGAATTTTTAAGTTTCGAATTTATGATTTCTATTCAGTGTCGCTATTTATATGAATGATTACTAGGTACACCTCTTTGTTACTCATTATATATATTTAAAAAAATTACAACCTATTGTAAACTCACAATTAGGATCATCTTTGATCATGTACCAGACAGTTCTGTCAGGCCACATCCTCTCCTTGTAAAATTCCAGATTGGCTTTGGACAGTTCCACCGTTTTGGGTAACTCTGATTCGTCTTCAGGCTCGCTATAGGACATCTTCGACTTCCTGAAAACGAAATAAGGATACCTAAAGTAATAAAGGGAGGTAGGAAGTTACCGACTGTCGATATAGCCCAGAGAATTATACCTTGTCTAATTTACCTTGATCAATGACGGCTGAACAAAAATCTATGTTTGGCCATATTTCCATAACCCCTCGATAGATTATTTCAACGCATATTCAAATGCATACGTTTTATAATATTCTTATTTTAAACTAATTTCATATAAATTTTCTCTTATAACATAAACAAAAAAAAAGAAAAGAGAAATTGGCAGCGCCAATTTCTCTAGACAGTTGTTTATTTAATTGCCAGCGGAGGATAAAGGCTTCTGTCCACTTAGTATGAGCCATCGGCCACGAAGGAACAGAGTTGTGACGAACATGAATATCAATAATTACCTTAAAAATAACACTTAAATTGGTATAAAAGTAGTAACCGAAAAAATCTTAAAATTATATGTAAAACGAAATCATTGGAGTTACTATTCGAAAACGTTCCGCCATTCGCGCACTTCAAGCAAAAAGTTTTTATTAAACGAATAAAGTTTATCTTTAATTATATATTTATTTATTTTATATAGCTATTGTGGCCAAACTATTTATATCAAACTTCTTATGTGCTATAGAAAAGTAAAAACTGTCATGGTAGCTCATATTATCGTAGTCAAAGGCGGATATAACTGAAAATAATTCTTATATTTTATATAATTTATTTAGATAATTGTCTATTTGCCAGCATGCTGCTCATTTGTGGCCAGAGATAGACATTGAACTTTGGGACATAAATAATATCTTATCGCGTAATTTAATAATCAATTGATAAATTAAGAACTCTCTTAGAACTTAATTTACGGAAATATGGCCAAAAATTAGATTTTTGTTCAGCTGTCATTGATCAAGCTATATCTGACAAGGCGTAGTAAGTTGCCGATGGGGCTGTAAAGTTCTCGAATGGAGACCACGGACCGGCAAGCGCAGCGTAGGACGTCCTCCCACAAGGTGGACAAACGATTTAATAAAGACAGCAGGAACACGCTGGATGCAAGCTTAAACCGCATTAGATGGATATCTAAAGGAGAGGGCTATGGGAGGGCCAGCAGTGGACATCTAAACCCAAAACTTAGTCAATGGTCAATAATACCAAATAAACGTGTAATACGTTTTCATCAATAAATTGCACAAGAACACAATGCGACTAAGGTCAAAACTCGTGGCAGAAAAACTGAAAAAATCAGCTGATTGATAGAAAAGGTCATTGACCTTTAACGGACAAAATGTATGGATCAGCTGATTTATTCCGTGATCCCACAGTTGCTGTTGTTACAAATGAGTTTAATGACCCTCTGAGGTTGCCAACTGTGGACTATTGGCATTCATGGTGACTATCACTTTAGTGACTATTATCTTGATTTGACATTAACTACAAATGTCAAAGTCCGGTTACTAACCAAAGACATTATGATAAACTTACTAAGTAGACTGTGCACTGTGTCGGTCCCGAGTGAGAACCACTCGTAGTGTCTATCCTTTTAGAACATATAATTATTTTAAATTAAATTTGATGGTCTATTTATAATATATTTATTATCTACTAACAATTTTAAATTATTGACTGACATCTCATATATTTTTATTTAAATCTTCTGACATAAAACAATTATTTATACAGTTATGACATTATTGTATCCTGAATAAATTATATTGAACTGCTTTAAGTAAGCCAAATTCAGTTGACAAAAAAGAGAACTAGTAAGTGACCTGCTTCACGTTCATAAATTAAAAGCCAAAGAAATTATTATTATTATTGTTATTTATTGGATACATGTATTCTTCATAAAATATTCGTTAACAATTTGCTACGCCCAAACGGGTATCATGATTATGTACTACCATCTATTATTATATCATGAATTATGCAATAAAGAAATTGAAATTGAAATTGAAATTTTCCTTTTCTCTCCTCCAAATTTGACAGTGCAGTCTTGTTAGAAGGGTAAAACGTCTTTGTTACTAACTCAAGCCACAGAACATAAAGACTCAAGCCTGGTAGCGACTGGTGATTATGAAGAACGCCAATAGCCCCCCTGATTACCAGTCACCGAGAAGCTTTATAATACAACACTGGATATTGCATTGCGAGCAACGCGTTGAAGCAAGGAAATCCATGTTTTTCATCTCTTTCTTTAACATGGTCGCCCTAAAGACAGAGAGGGATGAAAAACAAACGTAATGCCATTCAAGGCCTCATTTCCATGCTTCAAAGTCATGTTGGCTATGCAATCTCGAGTGTTGTAGTAATTAGCTTCTTGCTCGTAACCTTAGGCGTCTAATAGTAGATAGTGGAATAAGCGTCAATCATCACATTAGACGATAAGTTAACGTGACTGCGGCAGAACTGACAGCAAAACCTAAGTGTAAATTCCGCCTAAGGATTTATTCCTATAGTCCATCAAATATAAGAAGTACCGTTTGACAGTTATTCTTTTGCCTTGTTTGAAGGATTTGAAATGAAAGTAAATGAAACTTTATTTGTCAAAAACATGGGTATACAGATAAAGATGTTAGATATAATATGTCATTGGATCCTACATGTTCTGGCTTTCGGCGTACAAATATTAAGAATATGCAAAAAAAAAATGACACAATTTTTTATTAGAATTACATAGTCAATTTTTAATAATAATTATAATTCAATGTCAAATTTAATTTCCCATTCAAAAAATTCACGGAGAGAATAGAAGGAAAAGTGCAGCAGCAACTTATGAAGTACAATTTTGAATTTGTTAAACGGCAATTCCTTAATTTTATTTAATAATTTATTATAAATTTTAATGGCCATACAATATGAATTTAAATATTGTACATATTGTGACAAAATTCATAATTCTATGGTTTTACGGCGAAGATATTTTATATTTGTCTCTATTATATTTGTGTGAGTTACACCTATCGCTTATTGAAAGATTTTTTTATGATAGTGCGTGACAAGACGAGCAAATCAGGTGCCTGATGGTAAGCATCATGATTACCCATATCAGACACATTGCCACACAGTGCTTTAAAATACAAATATCTGCGCGGCACTGCACTGCGCCTGTCACCCTGAGACATTAGTTGTTGATATTACTCATCATGCCTAGTAACTTCGCTGGTAACATTACCCTTCAGGTAATGTTACCAGCGAAGTTACTAGGCATGATGAGTAATATCAACAACTAATGTCTCAGGGTGACAGGCGCAGTGCAGTGCCGCGCAGATATTTGTATTTCTCAGGGCTATTGGCGTTCTTCATAATCACCAGTCGCTATCAGGCTTATGTCTTTATGTTCTGTGGTTTGAGTTAGTTACAAAGACGTTTTACCTCTTTATCAAGACTTTACTGTCAAATTTGGAGGAGAGAAAAGGAAAAGGATAGACACTACGAGTGGTTCTCACTCGGGACCGACACAGTGCACATTCTACTTAGTAAGTTTATCTTAATGTCTTTGGTTAGTAACCGGACTTTGACATTTGTAGTTAATGTCAAATCAAGTTAATAGTCACTAAAGTGATAGTCACCAAGAACGCCAATAGCCCCCCAGATCGGAACACAGTAATGTTTGCACATTACTGCTTGGCGGATGAATAACTGGCAAAGGTGTGGTACTTCCCCAGGCGAGCCTCTGCAAAAGAGGCCTACCACTACAAACTCTTAAACTTCTCTCTCAACACTTGAAAAGATGAAACGTCAAACGGAACATCTTAGATTTAATTGACTATAGTTCAGTAAATAAATATCATGTAGGTATACTCAGGAACTTCTGCTTCTTCGTCGTCCTCAACATTGTAATCTGGTCTCTTTTTTTGTCTGGGTTTCTTCAATGTCTTTATCCGACTACCCTCGGTTTCCCGTTCGTCCGTGATCTCTACGAGTTGTTCTCTTTCTATAGATCCTCTAGTAGTGGGTTTTCTTAGTTCACGTGGTCTTTTTCTCTGTTCCCTTTGGAAATAATCAAATTATCCAATCCTACTTAAATTATATTTATAAGCGAAAGTTTGTGAGAATTTCTGTATATGGATGTTTGTTTTTGTTACTCTTTCAAGCCAAAAGTACTGAACCGATTGGGTTGAAGTTCGGTATGTAGATAGTTTAAACCCTGGATTAGCACATAGGGTACTTGTCATCCCGATATTCCGACGGGAACGAAGACTAAGCAGGTGAAACCGCAGAGCACAGCTAGCTCTCTATAACAGCCATTCCGGATTTGTGCCCGGTAGATGGCAAAAGGCTCGTTTTTAACTTTTTTTTATGATAGTGAGTGACAAGACGAGCAAATCAGGTGCCTGATGGTAAGCATCATGATTGCCCATATCAGACACAGTGCCACCCAGTGTTTTACAGTTCAAAATTGTGCGCGGCACTGCACTGCGCCTGTCACCCTGAGATATTAGTTGTTGAAACTCGTCATGCCCAGTAATTTCGCTGGTATCATAACAATGCTTGGTTATCAAGTGACGTCATTCTAAATTCAATATGGCGGACCAGTTATTTCATGTGCACGCTTTTATTATCGCATTATGAGTTTATAATGAAAGAATTTAATATGCATATTATATAGGCAGTTGAACCACAGAACAGACAATAATAATACATATTGAATGGACACTGTCATTCGCCCACCAATCGGGCCTTCCTCACCCCACGAACGAGATTAAGCTCCGATGAGAGCCGACGGAGCTCGGAACGCACCTCACGCACACTATTGTGCTTGTACAAAACTGCATGTGTGCAGGTACTGTGTAGTAAGTAGTTATATCGCGGCTTTTGTATGGGAATTGAGTCGAGTGTCCGGGGTGTTGTTTTTTTATGATAGTGAGTGACAAGACGAGCAAATCGAGTGCCTGATGGTAAGCATCATGATTGCCAATATCAGACACAGTGCCACCCAGTGTTTTAAAATTCAAAATTCTGCGCGGCACTGCACTGCGCCTATCACCCTGAGATATTAGTTGTTGAATCTCGTGATGCCCAGTAATTTCGCTGGTAACTTTGTCCTTCAGACCGGAACACTAGTAATGTTTGCACATTACTGCTTGGCGGATGAATAACTGGCAAAGGTGTGGTACTTCCCCAGACGGCCCACTGCGAAAGAGGCCTACCACTACAAAGTGTGGTGTGGTGTGGTTGAACGTAAGTTTTATTTTCAACTACATTCATTATGATCGTAGACTTTTTAATCCTGGACCGAAAAAGGAAGGGCTGGTAACCTTGACTTGATGCATCAGCATCAGGTTCAGATGGGTTAGTAGTCAAATATAGCGTTTGGACTCATTGAAGTGAGGTCAATGATGACCAGATTCTGATGACAGAGCACGAAGAAGAAGCGAGAAAAAATATTAAATATCTTAATTAATACTTGTTTAACTATATTGACTTACTTTTCTCGAGGCCACTTTGGTTCCACATCTCTCGGGCGTTTAATGTCTCGTGGTCTTTGTCTCTTCTTTACAGGTGTACTGAATCTTTTCACTTTTACTGTTACAGGTCTTCTAGTCACTTTAGGTCTTCTAGGTTCTGTTTCAATCGAATCATTTACATCGGTAAACTCTTCATCTACTTCGTTCGAATTTTTAACAGGCTTTCTGATTAATTTTGGATGTTTATCTGGTCTAACCACTTCAGGTCGTCTGATTTCCATTTTTGCATCTTTAACAGGTCTTCTGAATTCTTTTTCATCTGAATAATGCTCTCGTTTTTCCTTTTTGGCTATAATTTCTTCTCTTTGCTTTGGTTCTTCTATACTATCGTAACCAGCGTAGAAAGCGGCCCTGGAAGAGATTTCTCAGCCAAAATTATTGAAAGCTATCATTTTAGTGGGCATTTCTCATGTTGGAACCGCCTATAACATTTTCTTTAATGTCATTAAATTAAAACAGTCTAATAACTTATGTTTAGAGGAAACACGCGACTTCCTTTCCATGGGAATTTCAATAATTCCTTCCTTATTCTTTATCAAGTTGTTGAATGGTTGCTGAGTGTGTGTCAGTCTGTCAATACTTATATCTTCATTTATAGAAGAAAAAAGCAGAGAGAAGATAACATATTTCATATCTAAGCAATGATACTTTTCATTCTTGACTATGACAGTATCTATTTAAAATTCATTGCATTGTTTATTTGGAAAATTATATTCAGAAAATACCCTAGCTGGTGACCGTCCGACCGATTAGTCTAATCTTTAAACATTAATTTCTATTCTGACAAATAACTAAACATTAATCATTAAGCGTATAAATGTAGCATCCGTGGGCCGTGCCCTCAGGGTTATTAGGCTTCAAATCCGGAGTCCCTGGAATCCAATCTCATTGACATGTGGACTTTTCGCCAGGGTTCTAGTGTGTTTCCGATGACCCTTGAAGCTGTATACCTAGTTCCAACCTAGGTCCATATTGACCAGAAGAAGCTAAGTTTCAGGGGGGTAGAATGAGACGGCAAATATGATGTTCTGTCCTAATCATAGGCTTGCGGGTTGTTTCCTATAAGATAATATGTAGAAGGCAGTCGTTATCATCATGGTCATGTTGGAGATAGGAATCTACTCCAACTCCAACTAACTTCAACATTTGGGATATGGTTAATACCATAATGGTTAGACTCGAACACGATAATTGGAGAATCTCGTTCAGTGAGTGAATAATTTACAATTATATTGAAATGTATCTGGCAAAGCGAGATTTTCAATTTTACATAATAATTTGGTTCAAAACCTACATTATAAAAGTTGGGTAAAAGGCTTCATTGACAAATGAAAGATTAATTTAAAGAATAGGCGCTTTATTGTAACAGAAACCTATGCTTACCTGTTTTTATGTTTAATAGCTCTTCTACCGTTTTGATTTGACTTGGAAGTTTTCTTTTCTGCCACTCCTTTGCCCTCTGACAGTTTTTCTTTGTCTTCTAATACTTTATCTTTTCCTTCTGTCACTTTTTCAGTAACAATTTCTTTTATTTTTGAAGTGGTCTTAGTCTGATCAATCGAAACAGTTATATTGTCTACATCTCGTTTCTTCCTTTTCTCTGCTTTGAGATCTACAGTGTCATTCCCTGATCGTCCATAATGGACGACTTTCTCTCGATTTCCATAATTCTTCGTAGACATGTAATAGTGTGGCCTGTGTTGTGTAGAATATTTAGGTAATCCTGATTTAGTAGATTTGTGTATTGTCGGGCATGATCGGGGGTTTCTCCAATCGCAAATAGATCTCTGGTAAAGTTTCGTCTCGGATTCCAGACAAAATTCAGTTAAGTTTTTCACAGCTATATTGACCATATCCCTTGCATATTCTTTAACTGTTTCGACTATACGCAGGACATCTGAGGCTGGCATTTCGCTAATTTTACTTGATTTGTCTTGTTCGACAGGCTTCGTCCCGTTACAATATTTCTCTTTAGCATTTTTCAATGCTGCAGCGGAGATTTTGTAAACGGTTTCTATTATCTGCTGCATTTCATCGTCGACATTCAAGTCTTTGAAATCGTCACCTGTTTCTAATGTAGGTGGGACTGTTATATCAGGATTGACTCTTAGACTTTTGTTAGCGAATTCCTTTTCATTAACTTGTCGCTTGGTTCTAACTGCGTCTCCATCGACTTCTCGTTTCCTCCTAGCTACTCCAGGGTATGATTGGCAAAGTTCTATTTTCTCCTGGCGATCTCGAGCGCGGCACTGAGGGCCGTAGACGATTTCTATCTTTTTCAAATCGGTCAATGTTAGTCCAACTCGGTTTTGTTTTGCGTTTGGATCCTAAAATTAACTTGTAATCATCATCGAGCGCAGATCGATGTTTTCACGGCAGAAGACGCCTCTGGTTCTCATAACCCTTAACCGACTATTACGGCTACGGGTAGAGTGGGGTACTATTCTGAAGGCGGTACCGCCACGACATTGTTTGGCCTTACCAACATCCAAAAGACGTCCTCTGCTGAACATAGGCTCCCCATAGCCATGAACCATTCATATTGGGGGATTTTGCCGTAATAACCACGCTTGGTAGACGGCTTGGTGATCGCATTATTTGTAATACTTGGAAATGGAGAGCGCTGCTGCTTACTTTACGAATATGTTCCTCTGCCGGGTCTCACGGCTCCCACGAGAACAGAATTGGCCCTATTACGAGTATATAGCAGGGAACCACACGGCCAGAATTGTTTGGTTCAGAATACAGACATAGTAGACATACATAGTACATAGTCAGACATATTAGTAAACATCTGAAGTAGTTTTAACCCCACATACCTTAAAGATGATGGTTCTATGACCATTCCTGCTGTACTCTCTCTGGTCGAAGTGCATCACGCTGTTAATGTCGTACTGCAAGAAGCGGAGCTCCATCGGCAACGTGTCTTCTTTAGTGAACAGCTCTAAGGCACCTTGGGAGGAATGTCATCATCAGAAACCTTGGCTGCCTCAAGTGGTCACAAGCGCTACTGCTGATCAGGTCCCGGGTTCGATCCCAAGGTCATGCAATGTATTACTGAATTTTTGCAATTTTCTCAATGACATCCTGGAGTCTGGAAATATGCCCCGCAGATGGCAATAGGCTCGCCCCATGGGGCCTCAAAACATAACTGTCGAAGTGTGTACCTACTGCGGGACTAGGTCCTGGGTACACCTCTGCCTACCCCTTTGGGAAAAAGGTGTATTGTTATTGTGTTCATTAACTGTCAACTTTGTTCATAGCTTTAAGTTTATATTAAATTTAATATGCAAATTAACTGGAAGATTTACTTTTTAAAGTTATTGGAAATCAGTCAGATGAGGTCCAAAAATTCACAGGTAAAACTTTTCTAGACCTCCACGATACAGGCAGAGCCTAGTTTTTTTTTTTTTTTTTTATGATATCGAGTGTCAAGACGAGCAAATCAGGTGCCTGATGGTAAGCATCATGATTGCCCATATCAGACACAGTGCCACACAGTGTTTTAAAGTTCAAAATTCTGCGCGGCACTGCACTGCGCCTGTCACCCTGAGATATGAGTTGTTGAATCTCTTTATACCCAGTAATTTCGCTGGTAACATTGCCCTTCATACCGAAACACAGTAATGTTTGCACATAACTGCTTGGCGGATGAATAACTGGCAAAGATGTGGTACTTCCCCAGGCGGCCCCCTGCAAAAGAGGCCTACACCCGCAAAAGTGTGGGGTAGTGTGGGGGTTATTAGATCTTACCTATTATTCCTCGCACATAGGATCTCAAACTCTCTACTTATTAATTCTGTTTGTTATAATAATTAAACAGTTGTTATTATTGTTGTTGTTGTTGACAGCCTTGTTGGCTCAGGTAGTAGTAACTCTGCTTTCTGTGCCGCAGGCCCCGGGTTCGATCCCTGGCCAGGTCTAACATTTGTGTGCATGAACATGTCTGTTTGATCTGTCCCTGTGTGTTATAAGCTTATATAAGTATGTATATCAGTCATCTGGTTACCATAGTACAGGCTTCTTTTTTTTTTTATTTATTTGGCGTACATAACAAATTACAATCACTTCAAAAATAAATTTAGTTACAATAATAATATGTTCTAGATTGCAACTCAAAACGATGTACACTCAGAAAAACAATTAGGTAGAGTATCGAGCGAACAAAATAATATATGACTTAAGTATCTAATTTTACATTGTATAATATAGTTATCTAATTGCAAAGCAAGGTTAGCTACAATAATAGTAGCATCCAGGTATAATTATTAATTATACTAGTATATATTAATTATACTAGTATATATTAATTATACTAGTATATACAACAGTCAATCAAGGGGCTGAATTCAGATACAACGCTGTTGTTGAATCCGAAGTTCTTCTATTGGGTTGAAGGATATCCTTTATTGTATGTTTGTAGTTGCTTAATTTAGGATTAAATATATCTAAGTTTGTGTTGTTACATGCCAGGTCATTATATTGTCGAGCCATTCTCACTAAAGGATTAAAGTACGAAATGTTATTCTTACTAGCTACTGCTTCTAGCCTAGTTTGGGACCAGATGACCGTGTGTGGAAATTTTTCCCATATTAAGTATTCTTATTAAAATATTTGAATAAAGTGTCTGTGCTAAGTACAATTTTTTTTTCCTTGTGCTAAGTACAATTTTTTTTTTCAAAGTTTTTAAGTAGAGATTAATTTTCGTACTAAGTAAATCTTGTTTTATCTGTCCTCGTTAGACTGTTATAATACAACGTGCTAAAAAAGGTGTAATAATGCTTAAGGGGTGCATCTACTCGTCAAACTTGACAACTTTCAAGAGAAATTATTGCTAAATCCGCAAAAAAAAAAAAACTACTTTTTTTATGATAATGAGTGACAAGACGAGCAAATCAGCCTGATGGTAAGCATCATGATTGCCCATATCAGACACAGTGCCACCCAGTGTTTTATAATTCAAAATTCTGTGCGGCACTGCACTGCGCCTGTCGCCCTGAGATATTAGTTGTTGAATCTCGTCATGCCAATTAATTTCGCTGGTAAACATTGCCCTTTGCACATTACTGCTTGGCGGATGAATAACTGGCAAAGGTGTGGTACTTCCCCAGGCGGCCCCCTGCTACAGAGGCCTACCACTACAAATAAACTTACTACCTACTTTCGTAGATAGTAAGTAGGTAGCTCTATTATTTAGTCTTTCAATAAAGGCACTCTGCCTCTGTATAGTATGTACTACATATAATGGGCGAAGTTCTTCAAGTCAATGACCTGGTTATCGTTATTTACTCGTCAGCTCTATCTGAGAGGTAAAGAACTAGTCAACATTGAATCGATATTTATAATTAACTAGCTGACCCGGCGAACTTCGTACCGCCATATTTTATTTCTCTAATCGAAACTGAGGAAATAAAACCCTTCCGGTAAAATCGAATTAGCTAAATTAAAAATAAAACAGGAGTACTCAATTGAAAAATTCATATTGTTGTACAAAATGCGTGGGGGGCTTATTATAATTACTACAGGTATATATACTAAATTATCGTTAAAATATTTACAGCAATGAAAATCAAGCCCCCCACGCTTTTTGTACAACAATATAAATTTTTCAATAGTACTCCAGTTATATTTTTAAATTTTTAGTTCAATTAGTTTCAAAAGCGTGGTTTTTTTAGTTTTTCCAAACTATAATTTATTTTTCTTATCTTTAACTATGCTTTATAAACAATGACTTATTTACAAAATATATACAAAAAATTAATTGATAATATTTAAAAACTCAAATTTATAAATGAGGTAGATAACATTGATTTGGACCAATTGTTTCCATTTATTTATTTTTTTATTTTTTTGTTATTAATGGTAATAATATTGTAACATAATACGCAGTATAATTATAAAAATATCAGTCACAAACCATTAAAATAATACGGTTATATCGTGTATTGAGTTACCTCGTGTGTAGTATACTTTAAAATCTTTTTAATCTGTGCAACTCGTATGTAATGAATGTTTTTCTTACTTTGTCTGTGACGTCTTTGGCTCGTCCCCTTTCTGTTCTGTGAACCTCGTCATGGTAGCCGTAATCCGTAAGCATTTTTAATCCATTAATAGTGAATGTGATTGTTATTATTATACTGATGCTACATGTATATTATGACAATATAGTGTGGAGCATTTCATGGTGTTATTGATTTCCATCCCTACGACTAGATATAACAAGATATCCATTACCCACTGACTCTGCTTATCAACGCCACCAGGCTGCTAATGTTTGCAGCAATAGGTTATGTGCCCAGCATATAAAATAACATATCAAGAATATAAGTGCAGTGGATATCGGTGGAATCCAATTAATTTTGAGATTACGCTAGTCGGATTAATAGGGATTTTGGAAGGAAATCTGAAAACAAAATGTCGGAACCGAATGCATCCATTCCGGTAGCATCACATGGCAATTCTAACTGGACGAACATTGAAAAGCTGGAAGGAGCTAGAAATTATTATGGATGGAAATTTCAATTGAAGATGAGTCTGTTGCATGATGGTTTATGGAGCGTTGTAGAAAATGGAACTACGCATCAGGGTGACGTTAGTGACCAGCGTGCCTTGGCGCGTATATGCCTATCAGTAAAAAGCAACATAATACAATATGTTAGAAACTCGAAAAGTTCTAAAGAGGCATGGAAAAGCCTATCAGATGTGTTTGAGGATTCAGGACTTATGAGAAGAGTCTTGTTATTGCGTCAATTGCACAGAATGGACTACGGTAGTTTCAATTGCATGTCAGATTATATTGAGTCTATAATGACATTAGTTCAACAATTAGCAGACATTGGTAAATTAATAGATGACAGTGAAGTGGCTGAAATTCTTTTGAGCGGTTTACCGACGGAATATGACCCGCTAGTTTCTAATCTTGAGACTGTGAACATCACGAACACATTGACTAGTGAAGTGGTGCGCACACGATTACTACAGGAAGAATCAAGAAAGGGAGATACAGAAAACAATACCGCTTTTGTTTCGAGGAAATCGTCAAACTTCAAACGTCGGTGTCATCATTGTAAGAAGTTGGGACATTTGAAAGTCAACTGTTTTAAATTGAAACGTGAAAAGAAGAATAGTGAAGAACAGGCCATGGCTGCGGTAGTCAGCAGTGTTCAACATGTTCAAGATCAGTGGTTCATCGATAGTGGGTGTACGTCCCACATGTGCAACAATAGAGACGCTTTTATTTCTTTCAGGGATGTTTTAGGTGATAATCGAATAACAGTTGCTAACAATGAACAACTGTTATGTAAAGGCATTGGTAAAGTCCATTTGATGCTCAACAATAAGGTAAAAACTTTGGATAATGTTTTGTTTGTTCCAAGACTCTCTTCGAATCTTATGTCTGTAAGTAAGCTTATACAGAACGGCTTTAATGTAAAATTTGACCGTGGAGGTTGCACAATTAGTGATAAATTTCAAAACCAGGTAGCCATAGCGTGTATACAAAATGGAATGTATAAGTTAGTTGTAGGTTCATCAGGTGAGAATTTTTGCAATAGGGAGAACTCGTTGCTCTCGCATGGGCGAGAGAGCACGAATTCCGCAGAAGCTACTATGCCGATTGAAATTTGGCATAAAAGGTTGGGGCATATAAATTTCAGAGATTTAGGCTCAGTTAGGGATAGATTGTCTAATCCTTCTGTGTTACAGGTAGAAAAGGAACTTAATGTATGTATCCCATGTCTTGAGGGGAAGCACTCAGCCAGACCTTTCCCAAAAGGACCAAGTAAGGTTGCGGAGAAACCTTTGGAGCTTGTACACTCTGACGTGTGTGGCCCTTTACCGAGTAGCTGGGGAGGTGCAAAGTATCTGCTCACTTTTACTGATGACTGCACTAGGAAATCCTTTGGATATCTCTTGAAGAGAAAATCTGAGGTGAGTGATTGTTTTGTAAATTTTGTAGCTATGGTGGAGAGACAAACTGGTTTGGTGTTAAAGTGTCTGCGATCAGACAATGGTGGTGAATACTGTAACTCTAAGATGGGGGAGTATTTGAAATCAAGAGGAATTATTCACCACACAACAGTACCCTACTGCCCGCAGCAGAATGCTATTTCTGAACGGTTGAACCGTACATTAATGGAGAAAACTAGGTGTATGCTTCAGCATTCTGGTCTGGATCAACGGTTTTGGGGAGAAGCTGTTATGACTGCTATTTACTTGAAAAACAGATCCCCAACAGCTGCTTTAGGTGGAAAGATTCCAGAGGAGGTGTGGACAGGTTCGGTGGTGGACCTTAGTCATCTTCGTGTTTTTGGCTGCGTGGCATATGTGAAGGTACCAGACGTCAAACGCAGTAAGTTGGATCCTAGGAGTAAACCTCATGTGTTTGTAGGTTATTCAGAGACCACCAAGGGTTACAGAGTGGCTGATTGTAGTGATCCAAGGAAGATTGTGTTAGCGAGGGATATCATATTTTTAGAAAATAAATTTTTTAATTTTGGACATTCTAAAAATAATGATTATAATTTTATAGATAGTTGTGTGAATGAGAGTAACACAAGGACAATTTTCAGGAATGATAGTACTGAGACAGGTTGTGTGAACGATAGTAACACAGGTGTGAATGATAGTAGCATAATAAATAGAGTTTTCAGGAATGATAGTACTGAGACAGGTTGTGTGAATGATAGTAACACAAGTGGTGTGAATGATAGTAGCACAATAAATACAATTTTCAGGAATGAGAGTACTGAAAGTAGTGTGAATGAAAGTAACACAACTGTAAACAGGAATGAGAGTACTGTAATTAACTGTGATAATATGAATAATTATGATAATGTAGATGATATTATGAATGAAAGTAATAATATGATAGATAATAATAAGAAGTATCCTAATTATTCTTTAATATTTTCAGATGCAGAGAATGACGAGTATTGCACTGTGAGTGAGAGCGAGTCACTCACGAGTTCCACAGATGGTACGATAAGGTCACCGGGTGCGGGGTCGTCTTCCTCAGGGGAAGCTGTGGTAGTTCCGACTCCCCTGTCGTCAACATCTAGGGAACGTCCTGTGCGTTCTACTCGTTCAGTTCTACCAAAAAGGTTTGATGAATATGACATGTCATTAATGGTTAGTGATAGTTATGGTGTAGAACCTAACACTTTTGAGGAGGCAGAAGCTAGTCTCGATGCTGACAATTGGCAAGAAGCCATGAAACAAGAGTATCAATCACTTATTGATAATAAAGTCTGGGTTCTTGTAGATAGGCCTCAGAATAAAAATGTAGTAAAATGTAAATGGGTTTATAAAGTCAAAAGTGATGCCTCTGGTAATTTTATTCAGTATAAAGCTCGGCTTGTAGCTAGAGGTTTTACTCAGAAAGAGGGTGTAGATTATAGTGAAACTTTCTCACCTGTAGTTCGGCATTCAACTATGAGATTGTTATTTAATTTAGCAAATGAGTATGATTTGAATATTGATCATATTGATGTAACAACTGCATTCCTCAACGGTCAGTTAAATGAAACTATATATATGGAACAGCCTAAAGGTTTTGGTACTAATAGTGACAAGGTTTGTTTACTTCAAAAGAGTATATACGGGCTCAAGCAGTCTAGCCGTATGTGGAATATTAGAATTCATGATGTATTATGTAAAAACGGTTTTATTCAAAGCAAATGTGAACCGTGTGTATACTCTAAGAAAGCAGACAATAATCATGTAATATTAGCTATGTATGTTGATGATTTTTATTTGTTTTATAGAAAGAATAGTTTGTGTAAAGATAAACTATTGGAAATATTACATAAAGAGTTCAAAATTAAAAATCTTGGTCCCATACAGAGCTATTTAGGTATCCGTGTAATTAGAAACAGGAAAAATGGGATATTGACACTTGATCAGTCTGTTTATATTAAGAATATTTTGAGGAAGTTCAATATGTTAAATTGCAAACCTGTGTCGACTCCTATGGTTCCTGGAAATAAGTTGTATGTAGAAAGTGAATGTTTAAGTAATGAGTCATATAAGTATAGACAGCTTGTTGGTTCACTAATGTATTTGGCTGTCTGTACACGTCCTGATATAGCATTCACTTGTAGTAAACTGAGCCAGTTTAATACTTGTTTTGGGAAGACTCATTGGCTCGCTGCTATACATTTGTTAAGGTATTTAGCAGGTACAATTAGTTATGGTTTACATTTTGTAAAAAGTAAAGAATTGTCTTTGTGTGGATATACCGATGCTGATTGGGCTAATGACTGTTTAGATAGAAGGTCTTATACTGGTTTTGTTATTAAAATAGGCAACAATGTTATTAATTGGGAATCTAGGAAGCAAAGAACAATAGCATTAAGCAGTACCGAAGCTGAATATATGGCAATCTGTGACATATCTCGAGAACTATGTTTTGTTAAACAATTAATGTCAGAAATAATGCCTATGAAGTGTTCAAAGGTCATAGTTTATAATGATAACCAGTCTGCTCATAGGTTAATAGAAAACAGGGAGCTCTGTCATAAGAGAACAAAACATATAGATGTCAAGTACCATTTTGTTAAGGATTTAGTTCTAAGAGGTTTTATGGTTATTAAATATCTTAGGACTGATAATATGATTGCAGATTTGTTAACTAAAGTTTTAAGTACTAGACGTCATTGTAAGTTCATGGAAGATTTGTGTGTAAAGCCATGTTGATCATGTATGTGCATGTAGAGTTTAATTTTGTAGAGTTGCAATAATGTTTATTTTAAGACACATGCATGTAGAGAAATATTATATGTAGAGATATGTGATAGAGCATTGATTATGTTTCTTGTTAGTAAGATTTTAATGTATAAGGGGAAGTATTGAGTTACCTCGTGTGTAGTATACTTTAAAATCTTTTTAATCTGTGCAACTCGTATGTAATGAATGTTTTTCTTACTTTGTCTGTGACGTCTTTGGCTCGTCCCCTTTCTGTTCTGTGAACCTCGTCATGGTAGCCGTAATCCGTAAGCATTTTTAATCCATTAATAGTGAATGTGATTGTTATTATTATACTGATGCTACATGTATATTATGACAATATAGTGTGGAGCATTTCATGGTGTTATTGATTTCCATCCCTACGACTAGATATAACAAGATATCCATTACCCACTGACTCTGCTTATCAACGCCACCAGGCTGCTAATGTTTGCAGCAATATCGTGAGCATAAATAAATATAACGT
Source organism: Hemistola chrysoprasaria (assembly GCA_947063395.1). Lineage (NCBI taxonomy): Eukaryota > Metazoa > Arthropoda > Insecta > Lepidoptera > Geometridae > Hemistola > Hemistola chrysoprasaria. The sequence goes on along the minus strand of OX346738.1, from coordinate 3,984,665 downwards.
GAAATAAAGTAATAGAATTTATATTCTAAGAAACAGAACACAGCGCCATCTATTGGGTGTATTTGCAACCTAGATGTCAAACAATATTGAAGAATTTTATCGATGAATCAACGTACACCGCCATCTATGAGAACTTCATAAAACTAAACAGTAAATAAACACTTGCTTAAGAAACAATTAATTGATACATTTTATTCGTTTACATTCACGACATAAGCGAATAATTGAGATGATAACTATCCTATCCAGTAAGTTATACCAAAATACGCCATATTATATGTTATAAGCTTTTGAAAGGCGTATCAAAAACTAACGTTATCGTGGTGAATCTCAATATGTGATAATTTTTTTGATTTTATAGAAAAAATCTCCAAACCGTTAAATTTTACAAAAAAATAATTGTGAATACTAACATGTTATTGACAGCCTCGTTGGCTCAGATGGTAGTTACTCTGCTTTCTGTGGGGGCCCGAATTCGATCCCCGGCCAGGTCAAACATTTATGTGCATGAGCATGTCTGTTTGATATGTGTCTGGGTGTTAAAGTTCAGTCATTTGGTTACCATAGTACAGTCTTCTAGCCTAGTTTGGGACCAGATGACTGTGTGTGGAAGTTGTCCCATATTATTATTATGTTTGCTGTTGTTCGCAACCAGACGGCGCTGTATGTTCTTTTAGAAGGCGGTAGGATTTTTTTTTTTCTGGTGTCTAGGCTAGGTATGGAACCCTACACTACGCATATTATATACGTACGCCTTAACAATTTATTTTGTGTGTATATTTGCTCCATTTTCACGCTAAAACTACTGAACCGATTGGGCTGAAATTTGGTATGTAGATAGTTTAGACCCTGGAATAACACATAAGGGTACTTGTTATCCCGATATTCCCACGGGAACGAAGTCTATAAAAGCGGGTGAAAACGCGAGATAGAGGTAGTGATATAATATAAGAATAGAATAGAATAATACTTTATTCCATACCAAAACTAGACTGCCTCGGTGGGGTAGAGGGCGCACACTCGACTGCCTATCAAGAGGTCCCGGGTTCGATCCCCAGGTCAGGCAAAGTGTTAAATATTGGATTTTTCCATTAGGAATTATCTCAATAGCTGCCTGGAGTCTGGAACTGTGCCCGGTAGATGGCAATAGGCTCGCCCCCTATTACATGGGACCAATAACATACTGGCGAAATGTGGGTGTATCTACTATGGGACTGAGTCCTGGGTACACCTCTGCCTACCCCTTCGGGAAAAAGGCGTGAATGTATGTTATGTTTTATGTTATGCATACCAAATAAAGAAAAACAATTTCACAAAAAGACACAATAGGTACAAAAGACACGGTAAACAACTGGCGGTCTTATCGCGTAAAGCAATTTCTTACAGACAACCTGGGGATGGAAGAGGACAGTAAACATTTAACGACGGTGGTGTGCAATGTATAGGTATTTACATAGATAATATAGCTACTTACATATTATATAAACATACTATATAAAACAATACTATGTAATATATAAGGTATAAATGTAATAATGATTTAACTAAATCATGATTGTGTTATGGATCTTATTTATATTTTAAATCATTATACGTAAGTATTAACTAAACATCTTTTTAATAATCAAGGTCTAATAATATTTTTTTTATTTTTTTTCTTTTTAAAAATTAGTATAATTAATTTTGAAATTGGTATAATTTTGCATGCAAATCGCTAATGGATTTGAAATTTTACTAGAATAAGCAAGAAATAAAAGGCTTTTTATTTTATTTATTATTTATTAAATATCTTCACAATGTTATAACTTATTAGATACGTTGGAACAAAACAATAAGACAATACATAATTATAATATTAATTAATTGCGTCAACAAAATAAATATAGGTACTTTAATCAAGTTAGTAACAGATAATAATGATAAATATGTAATTATTATATGATGAAGTACATAATATAATGTATATGACAATGCAATGATAAATACCTTTAAATAACAACGTGATACAAAGGCATTGATTTGAAGAAAAGGGGAGATAGGGTGCGTTCTCCCAGCGCTTACTCAACAACTGGCACGTGTAATTTGCTCAGTGTGAAGTTTGCACAGTGACATATAATGAACAACAAAAATAGAAAGACGTGCCTAAGAAGAAGTGCGACCGAGACAACAATATTAGTCGCTCGTACGACTCGGTACGACATAATTTTACTGACGTATGTGGACCTAATGGGACCGAATTTAAGCTTGCCATTTTCGAGAAGCCAGTACCTCATTTCCCCTTTTATTTAAATCAATGTACAAAGGTGAAATATTTAATAGGAAAGGCGACCTCTTAAGAATTTGATACAATCGTATTTTAAAATGCTATTTTAAATTAAAATATAAATATATCAAATAGGTTTATTATATTCGGAGAAAACAGGGGAATACAAAACATCATAACATACATTCACGCCTTTTTCCCGAAAGGGTAGGTAGAGGTATGTATATACCCACATTTCGCCAGTATGTTATTGGTCCCATGTAATAGGGGGCGAGCCTATTGCCATCTACCGGGCACAGTTCCAGACTCCAGGCAGTTATTGAGATAATTCCTAATGGAAACATCCAATATTTAACACTGCCTGACATAGGAATTCCATAAAAAAAAATCAAACAAAACATCGATTTGGTATAAGATGTAGATGTAAACCTACACCTTTTTGCATTAGGTTGTATATTCAAAGATTCCACACCGTGCAACATCTACGGAATTATTAAAATTTACAAGTAAACGGTAACCAACCTCTTAAAGGGTCATTGAGCTCAGAATTAGGAGCAACTTTCACTATAGCACAGAACAGATAATAATACGTACCTATATATAGACGCTGAGACGTAAAAGTTATATATAACCCGTTCCAAACAACATGTTCAAAAGTACTTTTTTCTAGATTTTAAAGTTATTTTTTCTAAAATTCAGGAGTTTGACACAATCCTATAATAAATTTACCAAATCGATGTTTTGTATTCCCCTGTGTCCTCCGAATATAATTAACCCATTCTATAAATTTATATCCTGATATTTTTATAGTGAAGTAACCTATGTCCCTGACATTAAATTTTTCTTATAAACCCTTGGTTTTTCATAGTGAACTTCCAAAAATCGCATGCTCGACTGCCAATCAAGAGGTCCCGGGTTCGATCCCCAGGTCAGGCAACGTGTTAAACATTTGATTTTTCCATTAGGAATTATCTCAATAACTGCCTGGAGTCCGGAACTGTGTCCGGTAGATGGCAATAGGCTCGCCCCCTATTACAAGGGACCAATAACATACTGGCGAAATGTGGATGTATCTACTATGGGACTGAGTCCTGGGTACACCTCTGCCTACCCCTTCGGGATAAAAGGCGTGAATGTATGTGTTACAGATTAAATTTAAGATTTTTATTTATGTTTTGTTTTTGATTATTAATTATTATTACAAGGGTGGCATGTTCTTGCAGAAAACCCTGTTTAAATAAATAAAGAAAAAAAGAACTAGGTAATTATGATAAGGATAGGTAAATAGGTATTAATTTATTTATCATGTTCAAAATACAACTAAAGTCGTACAATATTTCAAGTAAAATTTATGAACTATTACAATAAATATAAGTGAGGGCGCTAGTGTTAATGCGATAGAAGTATTATTATCTGTTCTGTGGTGATAGTGTAGTAGCAACATAATTAATAAATTATGACTGTAAATTTGTTCCATTTTTGTCCGCATTCCTTATAGAGTAGACAATATTTTTGTTATTTTTAAATATAATGACTTATGTTTTGCATCATGAATTTGAGTTGAAGGTCAAAGCTGTTATTTGAACGGTCACGGAAAAATGTAAGCTACACCTTGTAAAACATAGCTTGATACGAGACAGTTGAACAAAAATATAATTCTTTGTCATATTTCCATTAGAGAGAGAGATAGATAAACTCTTTATATATATATATATATTACACCACATAATAAAATACTTAAAACTAAAAAGTAACAATAGGTAGGTATATATATCTAGTGTAACAATTAGCGGTCTTATGACTGCAGCGTATAAGTCGTGTCACGGTTTAATAGCGCTCGGTAAAAGTGGAGGAGTTCTTTGCGCAAGTGTAATTATTAAGAGCGTACGTGGCCTTCTAGGAATTTGACACAATCCTATGAAAAATTAACCAAATCGATGTTTTATATTCCCGTGTTTCCTCTGAATATAATTCACCCTTTCTATAAATTTATCTCCTGATATTTTTATAGTGAAGTAATCTATGTCCCTTTTTGTTTTAATTTTTCTTATAATTCCTTAGTATTTTCATATAGTGTACAAAAATCGCAGTTTTTCTCGCGTGATTGGACGTTCACTACAAAAAAAACATTGTTTATAAACAAAAATAAAAAATAGGGACACATACTTTACTTCAACTTACTTATAAAATATCAGATTATAAATATATCAAATAGGTTTACTGTATTCGGAAGAAAAGGTACAAAACATCTATTTAGTAAATTTTCCATAGGATTGCGTCAAACTGCTAAGAGGTCCTCTTTCCCTGTGTTTTTTTAACACGTATAAAATATAAATACCCACGCGACCGCATTTTGACGCTGCAGTTACGTAGTCCTCACCGTTCGTGTGAACGCTCTAAATCCATAAGTAGAAATGGTAAAACGCTGTCTCGCTATCGATGTCTCGCTCTCGCTGTCGCTGTCGCTGTTAGCTCACGCGATGAACGCGAACAATTCGCATCATATTTAAGGACAAAATGTTAACATGATTACGGTCACGGCAATAGCGTTCGTGTAACAGTATGGATATTAAGAGACTGCATGACGACGGTTTAGGTCACAACAAACTTTACTTCATACTTCACTTGAAAAATAAGGCGTCGATTACACGATAGAGTAAGCGTTAATCAAGTTCTATTATTCTTGGCCGATACTGAGCGACGGGTGACAAATTTCTTCTTGATCGACGTCAATCATTGAAAATCATGTACCTAATTTGTTTTATATTCTAAGAAATGGGATTTTGTACATAATTTTAAGAAAATTTGTATGATGTAAATATTTATACCCTAAATTGTTACTGTAATTCTTATAATGTCACTGGGAAACCGAAATAAATAAATCTATTATTAAACTGAACTTTCAAAAGAAAGAATTGCGAAATTCGAAAGTAGAAATTGTAATTATTTATTTTAAAAAATCTATCTATTTATAGTTTACATGATACGATAGGTTAGTTATCAATCATCCCCGACACAAACTGACAGCAAAACCTATCGTGTATTAGGCGCCTTAGTTTTGATGTGTATGGCTGAAAGGCCTATTAGGTACACTACACTGAATCAGGTCCCCTTAAGGGCCCCTTAGTAAACGGGTATGGGATTTTTCTGCCTTACTGTTATTAGGTACACTACACTTATTAAGACTACCACACTAATAGGCCTTTAAACCGCTGCCAAACATATTTAATTCACAAGAAAACTTTTAAATGAGGACTTTATGAACATGACACAGCGACAACACGGGTTCAGCCGTAGGTTCTGCGGGCGGCATACCAGCCGCACCAGCTATATCCAAATGCGTATACTTCACATTCTTTTCCTCCAACCCTCCCACTTTAATCAGAAACCCTGCCGCTAGCTGATGGTTCCTTCCCTTAGCATCCGTATCATACTGGACTAAGTCATCACCTTTGGCTTTCCCATTGTTAATTGTTAGATCTTCCGGTCGTATTGTCGAAATTTCCACGCCTTCCGACATTCTTGACGCACTGAATTGAAGCCTGCTCGCGTGGTTGGTTGCTTTAGCGGAGTAATTATCCATAGCTGCTGTGTAGTTGCCGTAGCATGCTTTGGCATGTCCTGTTAATGTAGCCAGAGTGTATAAATGAGGGTTTAGCTCTTTCAAAGCCAATTCTGATGCTTTGTACAGCGCGTCAGCCATCGCAAGTCTCCCTTCAGCATCTGTGTTGGTAACTCTAACAGTTTTCCCACTTCTAGACAGAAGTAACTCATCAGCTACGTAAGAGTTAGAACCGATCGAGTTCCTGCAAAGGCAGAGGACGCCGATGACCTTCAAATGAGGCGGTTTCAAAATTGAACAGGCTTTTAAGAAGCCGGCCACGGCTGCAGCGCCGCACTTATCACGCATCATGCCTGCCATTTTCCCGGATATTTTAATGTCTGCACCACCAGTGTCGTAGGTTACTCCTTTACCAACGAGTAACAACGTCTCCGTGATCCTGGCAACATCTGAAGGCTTGTACTCGATTTCTACCACTCTCGGTTTGTGCCTATCAACATGCATTGACGCGCGAGCTACAGCAGCTAAAAGAGGGTATTCTGCCGCGATCACAGCATCATTATCGATAACATTCACTGTTATATTGCTATCTCCTTTAAAAGACTCTTTAACGTACTCGACTATCCTCCCAGGCGCCATTCTCTCAGGATCTCCACCGCCAATATCCCGAGTAAAAACTCTAGCCCTTTCTAAAGCTATAGCATTTCTTACCACCTTCTCAAACGCTTCCGTTCTCTTTTCTTCAGCATGCAATCCTATGCGTATGAAATTCTTCGGGTACTCTCTTTCTCGCTGCTGTAGAGGCACGTACAGCGCTTCGAAAGCACCAAGAATACATACTAGTTGACCATCGGGGAAAGGAACGACGTTTTGTACCACGATGAGTGGTTTTTTTGCTCCAGCGTCTAGCGCTCGCACCATGCCACGATACGCGGCTTCTTTCAACACTTTGGCGTCATGGTACGGGGTGATCTTCCCAGTCGGCGCTAAAATAATCCTCCCACCAGACACGTAATCGCAGTTCCAAACCGTAGGAACTTTGTGAATGTGTTTATCCAATTTCGACACGTTCTCAATAAAACTTCCAATGTGACGCGGTAGAGGCACGTTCAGCTCATCCGGGTACAAAATTAGAAGCACCGAATCATAGTCGTTTGATTGAAGATTTGTTTCGATGAAAACGTTTTCGTACAATTTAAACTCAACTAAATTGGTCACCATTTTGTTAGCAAAATACACGTCTGTCCGTTATTGCGTTCACTCCGGACTGCTGATAAAACATGAGCAAGAATTACAACAATAGGTTTTTATCAACAAAGTAATATCGTCCTGTTATCAAGTTGATATTTAATTTAATACCCTTTATCGTAATAGACTTTCATTATATTGCAACATAATAAGAGATGTTTTTAATATGTGAAAGTTATCGAGTTTTGCAACCATTTTAAATATATTAAATGAATAAAAAAAAAAGAATAATACTTACTTATGAATAAAAAACAAATATGAATAATAAATACCGAATTGATGATTTTTATATGAATTTAAAAGTAAAAAATAACTAGCAGTGCCCCACGGATTCACCGGCTGTAAAGTTATTTAACGTTATAAACAAAACCTCGCCTCGGTGCCTCGGTGACTGCCTCGGTGGTCCCGGGTTCGATCCCCAGGTCAGGCAAAATGTTAAATATTGGATTTTTCCTAATGAGGAATTATCTCAATAACTGCCTGGAGTCTGGAACTGTGCCCGGTAGATGGCAATAGGCTCGCCCCCTATTACATGGGACCAATAACATACTGGCGAAACGTGGGTGTATCTACTATGGGACTGAGTCCTGGGTACACCTCTGCCTACCCCTTAGGGAAAAAGGCGTGAATGTATGTTTATGTTTATAAACAAAACCGTTAATTATGTGAGAGAAATCAAAAGCCAGTTTTACCATTTCTCTCGCAGTGAAAGTGCCGTTAAAATCGTTCCAGCCGTTTCGGAGAATAGCGCGGACAAACAGCCAGAAAATCAATTTTTTAATATTATATTTTATTATTGATTATGTTACACCTTGGTTCACAATATTGCAGTTTACTTACGGATCCCTAATATTTTTCAAAATCTCATATAGCCTATGTCACTCACACTGAATTAAGCTTTCTAAAAGTGAAAGATTTTTTTTAATCGGTCCAGTAGTTTCGGAGCCTATTCGTTACGAACAAAAAAACAAAGTTGACTCTTTATAATATTAGTATAGATAACATATCGTAGGTACATACTTTCAGATGTATTTGCTAAATACTATTTTTAAACAGCTAATTACCTTTATTTGTATATTTGTGCAGACAGACGAATAAAATGAAGGTGCTTGATCATAATACCATATATATTACGATGACCACTGAGAGGTCATATTGATTGATGTCAAGGCAAGCTATAAACCAGTTCAGTAAACTGGTTACAAATTATTGTGGCGTGAGCACAAAATAACAAAAACATTCAGAAAGGAACTTCGTATTCGTTTAATAACACACGCACACATAAGATAATAATTGTAGTGGTAGGCCTCTTTTGCAGGGGCCCGCCTGGGGAAGTACCACACCTTTGCCAGTTATTCATCCGCCAAGCAGTAATGTGCAAACATTACTGTGTTCCGGTCTGAAGGGCAATGTTACCAGCGAAATTACTGGGCATGATGAGATTCAACAACTAATATATCAGGGTGACAGGCGCAGTGCAGTGCCGCGCAGAATTTTGAATTTTAAACCACTGGGTGGCACTGTGTCTATGGGCAATCATGATGCTTACCATCAGGCACCTGATTTGCTCGTCTTGTCACTCACTATCATAAAAAAATAAAAATATATAACCGAGTGTTTATAAGATAAACTAAAATGACAGGGACATTGTTTACTTCACTATAAAACTATCAGGATATAATAATATAATATGGGATGGGGGAATATAATATAATATGGAACAACTTCCACACACGATCACCTGGTCCTAAACTAGGCTAGAAGCCTGTACTATGGTAACCAAATGACTGATATACATACTTATATAAGCTTATAACACACAGGGACAGATCAAACAGACATGCTCATGCACACAAATGTTTGACATGGCCGGGGATCGAACCCGGGGCCTGCAGCACAGAAAGCAGAGTTACTACTACCTGAGCCATCGAGGCAGTAATAAAATATTAAAAAAGTTGCTATGTAAATTTATATAGAGATCGCTCTGACACACAGATCAAACAGACAATTGACACATAAATGTTGGACATGCCCGGGATCGAACCCGGGAACAGCTCAGAAGGTAGATTCACTACCAACTGACCTAACTCTGAGCGATAAGGCCGCCAATTGTTACTTCTTTCTAGTTTTAAGGTTTTCTTCTTTATTTTCTGTTATATTGTGGTAGAAATAAAGAGTTTTCATTCATTCATTCATTCATGTAAATTTATATAATGGGTTAATGATATTCGGAGGAAACAGGGGAATACAAAACATCGATTTGGTAATTTTTTCATCAGACTGCGTCGAATTTCTTGTAGGTTCTTAATAATAACAAAAATAGAAAGTACTCTAGCTGAGAGTATCTTTCTTTCCTCTCTCACTTTATTCACTCTCACTGTGTGCGTGCGTTTTTGAACCGTTCTATGAACTTTATCTTCCTTCTGTTTGTATTTATTTTGTGATGATATAATTTTAAACGAGTGTGGCCTATATAACTCGGCACGTTAGGTCAGTTGGTAGTGAATCTACCTTCTGAGCTGTTCCCGGGTTCGATCCCAGGCATGTCCAACATTTATGTGTCAATTGTCTGTTTGATCTGTGTGTCATATGCTTACTAGCTAGTACTCTAGCTGTGCGCCGCGGTTTCACCCGCGTAGTCTTCGTTCCCGTTGGAATAGCGGGATAATTTTCAATTTTTCAAACCATTTATTTCAATCAACATAGATCATAGCGTTTTAGAACAGAACTAAATTAAATTAATTAAATTAAATCAAATCAAAGTAAATTAAATTAAACTAAATGAAATCAAATTAAATTAAATTAAATTAAATTGAATTGAATTGAACTGAACTGAACTGAACTGAACTGAACTGAACTGACCTGAACTTAACTGAACTGAACTGAACTGAACTGAACTGAACTGAACTGAACTGAACTGAACTGAACTGAACTGAACTGAACTGAACTGAACTGAACTGAACTGAACTGAACTGAATTGAATTGAATTGATTTATGATTTATGATTTATTTATTTATTTATTTTATTTTAAATACGTTATGTGTTATTAGATGGTCTAAACTATCTATATACCAACTTTAAGCCCAATCGGCTCAGTAGTTTTTGGGGTGAAAGAGTAACAAACATCCATCTATCAGGAGGATTAGTAGTTCCCCACTCCCCACCCAGATACTGTTGGTGCCAAGTGCGGGCAAGATTCCAAAAATCACACAAAAATATTTATAATAACGCGGCTGGCGGCTAGCGCGCGAGCCGTGCGGCAACCATTTGACAAACCCAGCCTTGTTGGCTCAGATGGTAGTAACTCTGCTTTCTGTGCCGCAGGCTCCGATCAGCAGGGTTCGATCCCCGGCCAGGTCAAACAGTGCATGAAAATGTCTGTTTGATGTGTGTCTGGGTGTTATAAGCTTATATATGTATGTATATCAGTCATCTGATTACTATAGCGTCCGTGGTCTAGCGAGAATATGCCCGGCTTTAAATCCGGAGTCCCTGAATCGAATCTTACCATGTGGACTTTTCGCCTGGGGGCTAGCGTGTTTCGGATGTCACGTTATACTGTAGGTCCCGGCCGTTTCCTATAAGATATGTAGGGAACAGTCGTTAGGTCATGTCGGAGGCCTTGCAGGAATCTTGGCGATCTGAAGCTCTGACAATATGGGTTGTCCACATAATCCATATGAATTGACTCGAGCAGTGTAATTGGGGTAACCCGTTCTGTTATAGAGTATAAATTCAAATTAAATAGCACGCAGGCTTCTAGCCTAGTTTGGGACCAGGTGACCGTGTGTGGAAGTTGTCCAATATCCATTTGACAAACCCTACCCAGGATGAGCATTGGTCGAGCATACCTCAACTGTGTAATGTGGAGTGACACCCCCGTGTAAGTACGTAAGTACGTTACATATTACATACCAGGTTCAATATTCTCATGAAGGACTTCAATATAGTTATCTCTGCTGATGCGGTTGTGTTCGAAGGGGAACCCGAGGGATTTCATTATCATCATGTCGATTTGGGGAGACTTCAGGCAGTCGTATCCTAGATCTAGGACCTGGAAGGTATATTTTAGTTAACATAACATCCACATAACATACGAGAAATTTGACAAAACATATTACATACATTCACGCCTTTTTCCCGAAGGGGTAGGCAGAGGTGTACCCAGGACTCAGTCCCATAGTAGATACACCCACATTTCGCCAGTATGTTATTGGTCCCATGTAATAAGGGGCGAGCCTATTGCCATCTACCGGGCACAGTTCCAGACTCCAGGCAGTTATTGAGATAATTCCTAATGGAAAAATCCAATATTTAACACTGCCTGACCTGAGGATCGGAGTCGCCATTTCAAAATTTGGTGTGTGGACGCGTGTCAAATTTAGCGAAAAAAATAGCACATGGATTGATTTTCAAAGAAGTCTGGGAAAAAATTTGACAGCACAGCAGCGCAAGGCCTATCGAGACTTGCGAACAGACATATCGCACGCCAAAATCGCATCAATCTACGAAGCACCAGAGGACAATAACTAGACTATAACCTCAAAATAGGACTTGAAGATTTGCAAGATTTTCAGCGGTCGCTTACTCCGGTTCCGGGCATCAGGGAGAGAAGCCACCTGCACAGCAGCACAGCAAACGCCGACACCTACCAACGGACACCTCAGACGTCGGAATCGGATCATTATTTCTTAGCAAATAAGAAAATTAGACCATTATACATAGGTATCTGTATCAAATAAGTATAAGTAGGTATATGATATTTTTTACATGGTTGTTTTTGACCAGAACTAAGTGTATTCGTGTTTGTTTGTTTGACTGTTCTTAGTTTGTCTTAGAATTAGGACACTGTAAGGCTCTTTACACCTGCAGTTTTGAAATTGTACCTGATAATTATTATTAATCTAACTTAAAACTTATTTATTTATTAGTATCGACACCAGGTATCTTATAATTTTATTCTTTTATTTTAGTTTGGTTTGTATTCTGTTAGGTTTATTAATTTGAGCCAAAATGTTTGCCGCTTTGCGTTCTCCTCCCTCAACTCGTGCCTCTAGTGAAGGCAGGGACGCACCTACTGCGGAAGACGCTCCCTCGGTGTCAACGGTGAGGACTCCAGCGGCCAAGGATGGCTACGTACGCCGGATGTCTGGGGAACTCGAGTCGCTGAGTACAGCGGCTCGTTCTCCCCAGGTAGCGGCTGCCGTGACCAAACAGCCGGAGAAGCCCTCAACGAGAACAAAGCCGACCGCCTTTACTATCCCGTCTGCGAACAGCGCGGCCTTTAGAGCTAAGGAGCCTACTGCGACCTCCAAACGGATAGTGGAGGCGAAGGGAAAGATAAGAGAGGCTAAAAAGAAAATAGACGAATATCATAACATGAAGAAGGATGTGAAAATGACAATACATGAATGCCTAGAATTCTTGTTGAAATTATTGAAGGAAGCAGAAGATGAAAAGGACTTAAAGGGACAGAAGCAGGAGATGACTAAGGATAAAGAAATATTGTGTAGACCGGAGAGAGATGAGGACAGGAGGGAGGAGGAGCGAAAAATGGTACAACTAATTGAGGGACACAGTAGGCTCCTGAGGGAAAATAGAGAAAAAATGGAAGAATTAAGGGCTGAATTAGGAAATCATAGGGAACAATTGACGAAGGGTAGCTACGCGAGTGTGGCGGCCGGACCTTCTAGAGGGAAACCAATGGTTGGACCGACTGTCCACTCCGTAGTGGTGAGCTCAAAGGATGACTTGGAAACAGGGGATCAGGTAATGGAGAAGATCAGAGTGGCTGTAAATGCGAGAGAGGATGGAATGAGAATAGAGAATGTAAGGAAAGCGAAAGATAGGAAAGTGATAATTGGGTGCGGGACGCGAGAGGAGATTGAAAGGGTGACAGAAAAGTTAAGAAAGGCAGGAAAAGATTTAAGAGTGAAAGAGATTGAGAATAAGGATCCCCTAGTCATCCTTCGAGACGTGATGAAGTACAATAGAGATGAAGATGTGCTAAAAGGGCTTAGGGTACAGAACAAACATTTGTTTACAGGGATCGTAGGAACGGAAGATAGAATGGAAGTGAAGTATAGAAAGCGTACAAGGAACCCCTTCACGGAGCATATTGTGCTGAAAGTGTCTCCCAAGGTGTGGGCTCGTCTGACCGAAGCCGGGGCGGTGCACGTTGACCTGCAGAAGGTCAGAGTTTCTGACCACTCACCCCTCATACAGTGTGCGCGGTGTCTGGGATACGGCCACGGAAAGCGGTTCTGCCGCGACCCCGTGGACGTTTGCAGCCACTGTGGGGGGGCGCATCTCAGGTCGGAGTGCACCGAGCGGCTTGAGGGAAACCTGCCGAGGTGTGTAAACTGCGTGGGTGCCAAGCTCGAACGAGTGGATCACAACGCCTTCAGCGAGGATTGCCCCGTTAGAAGGCGTTGGGATGCACTCGCTCGGGCTACGGTCCAGTATTGCTGAGGGCACCCACGAGGACACCAGAGCAGCGAACCCAGTCAGGAGAGCGGAGGGAGCCCAATACCAAGTTATGCAGGCCAACCTTCAGCGTAGTAGGCTCGCGACTGCGGAGTTGATCACGGAGGCGGCAACACGGAAGGCGGCTCTCGCACTAGTACAGGAGCCTTACATCGGGGGGGTGGGGGAGATGAGGACCTACCCCGGTGTAAGAGTGGTACAGTGCTCTAACAGAGCCGCTGACCGTGTCATAAAAGCCGCCATCTTGGTCTTCGACAAGGATATCGACATCACCCAATGTCCCACGCTCACGACGGAGAATATAGCGGTTGCTAAGCTCCGAACGGGGGCGTGGGAGGTTGTGGTGGTGTCGGTTTACTTCGAGAGGGACAAACCGATCGACCCGTATGTCGCCCACGTCGCGAAGGTTGTGCGGGAGATAGGGCGAGGTAACGTGGTATTGGGGGGGGATGTGAATGCATGGAATACGTGGTGGGGAAGTAGGAAAGTGGACCATAGAGGGGAAGAACTGGCCGGAATCCTGGAGGAGCTGGACCTCCAGATCCTAAACCGGGGTTCCGAGCCGACCTTCGACACGCACAGGGGCGGGGTGAGGTACTCGAGCAATGTCGACATCACGACTTGCTCCACGAACATGCTCGGACGCGTCGCAAACTGGCGCATTGCAGCCGACATTACCGTTTCGGACCACTCGGCAATCCTATTTGATCTCCTATTACAACGGACGAAAGGGACTGACGTTAAATCTACTACCCGTAGATTTAACACCAAGAAGGCCAATTGGGACCAGTTTCGTGGGAAACTGGCCCAAATTTGGGAGGAATGCGATATTACGACGGAGACAATAGACCGGATTGACAACACCACAGATTTGGACAACATAGTTAACAAAATTACTGACAGTATTACAACGACTTGCAACGAGACAATAGCCTTGACTAATGACAGGAGACAAATGGGATTGCCGTGGTGGACCGAGGAGTTGGCTGCAATGAAGCTAGAGGTTACCCGCAAAAAGCGTCGTATACGCTGGGCGGGACCTACGCGCCGGGCATGGGTCGTGGATCAGTACCTTGTTGCCAAAGAGGAGTACATAGCGGAAGCCCAAAAGGCCTACACCGCGAGTTGGAAACTCTTCTGTGCTAAACAGGACCGGGAAACAATGTGGGGCGGGATTTACCGGGTGATTGGCCGAACTACTGCAAGATGTGAGGACATCCCGCTGGTCCAGGACGGGAAGGTCCTAGAGGGCAGCGAATCTGCGAGTCTGCTGGCTGAGACCTTCTTTCCGGAGGACAAGCCAGATCAGGACACCGCAGACCATACGCTGACGAGAGAGGCAGCCAACAATGTGAATGGCGGGGAGCATGAGGATTCATGCGACCCGCCATTCACGGCGGAGGAGCTCAGATGGTCTGCGGCGAGCTTCAATCCGAGGAAGGCGCCCGGACTCGACGGATTCACAGCGGACATCTGCAGAGAGGCCATAACCCATGACCCCACATTGTTTCTCGCTCTGTTTAATAAGTGTCTGTCCCTTTCCCACTTCCCCATCGCTTGGAAGGAAGCGGTGGTGGTGGTTCTCAGGAAATCCGGGAAAAGTGACTTCTCGCACCCCAAGTCGTACAGGCCGATTGGGCTCTTGCCAGTCCTTGGTAAGGTGCTTGAGAAGATGCTGATGAGGCGCATCAGATGGCACATCCTGCCGACAATGAGCAGTCACCAGTTCGGGTTCACCCCGCAACGCAGCACCGAGGACTCCCTTTATGTCATGATGAAACACATACGCCAGAAGTTGGCCGATAAGAAGATTATCGTTGTGATTTCACTTGACATAGAGGGAGCCTTCGACAGCGCATGGTGGCCCGCCATGAGGTGCAGACTCGCGGAAGCAGGATGTCCGGTGAACTTGAGGCGCCTTGTCGACAGCTATCTAAACCAAAGACAGGTACGGGTACTATCGTACCCGTACCTGTCTTGCTGGAGCGGAGTGCCTGAGAACCACGACCAAAGGCTGTGTGCAAGGTTCAATAGGGGGCCCAACATTTTGGAACCTCCTGTTGGACCCTCTATTGAAAGAGATTGAAGGTATGAGAGAGCATGTCCAGGCCTTTGCGGACGACGTTGTCCTAATCATCTCCGGTGATTCCGGAGCCGAGGTTCAGGGACGGGCCAATGCTGTCCTCGCTCATGTTCAGAATTGGGGAGTCCGTAATAAACTGAAGTTTGCACCCCATAAGACACAGTCTATGGTGGTGACCAACAAGCTGAAGTTTGACTCCCCGGCTCTGACCATGGGTGGGGTCAGCATTGAACTGTCCCGCTCCATCAAAATCCTGGGCCTCACAGTGGACGACAAGCTGACTTTTAACGCGCACGTGGCGAACGTCTGCCGGAAGGCGCTCGATTTGTACAAGCAGCTTGTCAGAGCCGCGAAAATCCATTGGGGGCTCAGCTCGGAGGTGATTAGGACAATATACCTGGCGGTCGTTGAGCCGGTCATAATGTACGCGGCGAGCGCATGGGCTCTGGCTGCGAAGAAAATCTGCGTTCGGAAGCAGCTCGACATGGTGCAGCGGGGATTTGTCCAGAAGATCGTTAGGGCGTACCGCACGGTCTCCCTTAACTCGGCTCTAATACTAGCTGGGCTGCTTCCTTTGGATCTCCGGATCCGGGAAGCGGCCGATCTTTATGAGATAAAGAAAGGTTACTCCCAGCGAGTATTAGGGGATCGAGAAGTGGAGAAGCCGGTCGATATTCTGGACACGCCTCACCCTGCGCACCATGCCGAGCTGCGTTTCACGAACTTGGGGGACGGAGTGGAGCGAGACCAGCAAGATGTCCTGGGCTTACATATCTACACGGACGGCTCGAAGATCGAGGGGAAGGTGGGAGCCGCTTTGTCTGTGTGGAGCAATAACGCCGAGACCAAGTCTCAGAAGCTCAAGCTGGAATCGTTCTGCTCCGTCTACCAAGCGGAGCTGCTCGCGCTCGAAAGAGCGACATCCTTCGCAGTTAAGAGCGGTGCGCAGACGTGCAGCATCTTTAGCGATTCGAGATCGGCCCTCGAGACCATAGTCGACCACGTCTCCCTCCACCCCCTAGCGACTAAAGTGCGGCAGAATATCCGGGCAGCTTCCATTCTGCAGAAAAAGCTGAAGCTTTTTTGGGTGAAGGCACACGTAGGGGTGGAAGGTAATGAGCGAGCCGATACGCTCGCTAAAGATGCTGCACTGAAGCTGAAGAAGAGGGCGGATTATGACCGGTGCCCGGTTTCATTCGTCAAGAGACAGCTTCGCCTGGAAACGCTTGACGAATGGAACCGGAGATACGTGACGGGAACGACCGCAGGTATTACCCGCATGTTCTTCCCTTGCGCGCTCGGGGCGTACAGGATAGTGAGGAAAATTCAGCCGTCCGGGATCCTGACTCAGGTCCTCACGGGGCACGGGGGGCTTTCTGAGTACTTGCACCGTTTCAAGTGCAAGGAAAGCCCTTCGTGCACGTGCGATCCCGACGAGCAAGAATCAGTACCGCATATCCTGTTTGAGTGCCAAGCCTTTGAGCGCCAAAGGGAGGACATAAGGCAAGTATTGGAGATGGATGTTACGAAAGAGACTGTATGGGATATTATGAAAGGGCGTAAGAGAGGAGAGTTTTTGATGTATGCTGAGCGATTGACGAAGGTAGTGATAGAAAGGAATAGGACGAATGCGCGATAGCGCAAGATGATGAATGAAGGAGTGTGAGAATAGATGAGGATTGTGAAAGATAAGATATGGACGAATGCGCGACAGCGCAAGATGATGGATGAAGGAGTATGAGTGAAAGGATGAATGAAGACACGATCCCTGATTATGTTGGGGGACAGGAGCCTACTACAATAAAAAAAAAAAAAAAAAAAAGACCTGAGGATCGAACACGGGACCTCTTGATTGGCAGTCGAGCATGCGCCCTCTACGCCACCGAGGCATAATTCTTTAAAAAAAAACTCTAAATCGATTTTGTGTATTCCCCTGTTTCCTCCGCATAAAATTACCAAATTCTATAAATTTATGTCCTGACAAATCAGGACATTTTAATATTTATAGTGAAGTAAACTATGTCCCTATCATTTTAGTTTTACTCATAAATTCTCGGTTTTTTTTTCATAGTGAACTTCCAAAAATCCCAGCTTTACTCGTGATTGTCCGTTCACTACAAAAAATACTAAGTTTAAAAACAAAAATAAAATGACACGAGGTAATCGAATAGAATTTTGAAAAATAATCCAGATTCTTTATAAAAAAAAATACAAAATACCCACAAAAATTACTGTTTTTATTAAATCGCTCGGAATTATCAGATACCTATAATATATTACTTTTTAATGAATTAAATAGCCAGACTAATATTATAATACAGTAATCGACTACTATTTTTCATTAATTGTTTATATTTTAAGTAAATAAAAACACTGCTAAAAATGAAGATATTCGATATATATAAGACTTTAAACAAAGCAGTTTAATAAATAACAATTTGAATGGCAGTGTGCTGCCAAATTTGTTAGAATCATGCTAGTTTTAGCGCCCTTTCAGACGAACGTCGGCATAAGTGCAATGCGGCGTCAACGTCAACGCGAAGCTCACGCGGCGTTACGGTCGGGCGAATTTTGTATGAAAAATGACATAAATACACACGAACCGCATTTTGGCGTCAGCGTTTCTTGACGTATACTTATGTCATACTGTCAAAACGCGGCCGCAACGCCCAGATGAAGTGAACAACACCAGTTGGCGCCAAATGCGCGTTTTCGTCTGGCGGCATTGCTACGTGACTACAACGCAGCCAAAACCCATCGAGTTTCAACAACTCATATCTCAGAGTGACAGGCGCAGTGCAGTGTCGCGCACAATTTTGAATTTTAATACACTGGGTGGCACTGTGTCTGATATGGGCAATCACGATGCTTACCATCAGGCACCTGATTTGCTCGCCTTGTTACTCACTATCATAAAAAAAAAATGTATACAAAAAAACTCACATGCGGTTTGAACACAGAGTGGCCATGTGTATTGATGACGCACCGCCGCACAGCGTCAGGGTTCTGGAAGACCAGCACATCCTCCGTGGTCGGCGGAGCCATCACCGGCATGAACTTGATGCAGGTTTTAAACGCGAACATGGACAGAGCTGTCAGGATCTCAGTCGTTTGCTCGTGATCTGACACATCCAATTATTAGTTAACTAGGCATACGTGCAAACTGTGGAATGATCTCCTGCTGCGGTCTTCCCGTTGAGCTTCAACATGGGGCTCTTCACAAGGAGAGTGTTGGTGGGGTCGACAACATACTGGCAATACCTGGTGTTGCAGGTATCCATAGGCGGCGGTAACCGCGAGCCTCATCATGTGCCCGGCGGTTTCACCCGCGCAGTCTTCGTTCCCGTGGGAATATCGGAATAAAAAGTACCCTATGTTATCACATAGTCCATATTCCAGCGTCTAAACTATCGAAAAAGTCCATACCGAATTTCAAACCAATCGGTTCAGTGGTTTGGCGTGAAAGAGTAACAAACTAAACGTACAGACCGATTTAGATGAGGTTGTTTTTTGAAAGATGACGTGACGCATGAAAAATTCTCATCAAAAAACTTTTCAGCCGTTTGAAAATTATCAGCTCTTTTCTAGCGACTGAAGGGATATAAGCAGCTTTCAAAGGCATGATCGTTGCGAGATTTTGTATCCTGTCACTTCAAATATCACAACGCCTTGGTCACTGCTGAACATAGGCCTCCCCCATAGATTTCCATCCAGTCGGGTTGTAAGCGGCCTGCATCCGGCGTGTCCCCGCCGTCCATATCAGACCGTCTGTCCACCTTGTCAATGGACGTCGTACGCTGCACTTGCCGGTCCGTAGCCTCCACCCTTGCCAACGTTTTGGTAATTTGACCTAATTCTGCAGATCAGGTCATCAGGTTCAGATGGGCGAGTAGTCCAATACTTCGTGTTCATGCTCATTGGAATCGTCTCAATGAATATGTTACAGATAGATGGAGACCAGGGACTAATGATGAAGCAGGAAGAGGAGGGGTTTTTTTTTAATTTCGTCATTTCGTTAATCTACACTTGAATATGTTCTATGTAGAGATTTGTTTAGAAATTAATGTGGATGGAATCAAAGGTTGGCAAACTTACCAAAATGATCACTGTTCACATAGAATGGCACTGTGGCATTTTCCCAGATGGCGTATATTTTTGTAGTTATAGCTGTCAGATAATAAAAACAAAATTTTAGTCAATAAATCATAATAGAATGGAAATACGTACTTAAATGGATACGTGGTCGTCGTTCCCATTCTTTTCTGCCGCATATTTGCAAATTGTGGAATGATCTCCTGCTGCGGTCTTCCCGTTAAGCTACAACATGGGGCTCTTCAAAAGGAGAGTAAATAAAGTCTTCAAGGGTCAGCAACATACTGGCAATACCCCTGGTGTTGTTAGTCTTTAAAATATGTAGGACACATCAAAAACTAAGTTACTACACAGTTTCTTGTGCATTCTTTCTGAACGAAAATGATAACTCTACAAGAAGGCAGGTTCATTATATATATAATAACTAGGTTGCAATTTGACACAATCCTATAAAAAATGTATCAAGTCGACGTTTCCTCGGTATATTATTCACCCATTCTATAAATGAACTTATAGGTATATCCTGATATTTTAAACATAACATACATTCACGCCTTTTTCCCGAAGGGGTAGGCAGAGGTGTACCCAGGACTCAGTCCCATAGTAGATACACCCACATTTCGCCAGTATGTTATTGGTCCCATGTAATAGGGGGCGAGCCTATTGCCATCTACCGGGCACAGTTCCAGACTCCAGGCAGTTATTGAGATAATTCCTAATGGAAAAATCCAATATTTAACACTATGCCTGACCTGGGGATCGAACTCGGGACCTCTTGATTGGCAGTCGAGCATGCGCCCTCTACGCCACCGAGGCAGTCCTGATATTTCCCTGATCCTGATATTTTAAAGATGTTGTAAAATGTAAACTATGTCCATAACATTTTGTTTTCTTATTAAAACGGGCGGGCAGCAGCGTCCTCTGCGTAAGAACCATCAAACTGCGCTCCGGCGCTCGCCAACCCACCTGCCAAGCGTGCCGAGTATTGAATCCCCTTATGGGGGAGCCCTATGCCCAGCAGTGGACTACCTACGGCTAAGTTGACGATGACGGAGTAACACTGGAAAATTAAATTATAGGGATATATAATATACATTTATACTTACATATCGATAGAATTATAGGTAAATTATTATATTAGGAAAAAACAGGGGAATAAAGAAAGGAAGAAAGAAAGTAAAATAATTTATTCACAACACACATACATAAATCATTTCATTTCATTTCAAAACATTAGCCTAAAAACGCTAACATTGCCTGTGCCGCGAAACGGTACCAACTCAGCATTAAGCAGGTTGTTCCGGTGACTTCACGGACATTCCTTACTTCTACACTACATTAAATATGTTACTATTGGAGCCATGAGGTGCTACCACTTAAACTAAAACTAGTAGTTCGCCTCGAACTGAGACCTCGCAAACCTCAATTTCCTGTAACTTCTAGACCTCTTATGGTCTAGAAGGGTAAAGTCTAAGGTCTTTAGGTATAATTGAGGTATATGAGGTAATTAGTTTTTAAGATTAGCTCTGAAATTCTGATTAGGGATGTGAAAAAATAATCGATTATTAAAAAAAATATCGATTATTATTCCTAAAAAATCGAATTTATTTGAACGATTATTACGTTAAAAAAACGATTATTTATTAATCGATTTTTTATTATATGTGTAATATGTTTTCGATTGACTGCCTCGAATAACATACTGGCGAAATGTGGGTGTATCTACTATGGGACTGAGTCCTGGGTACACCTCTGCCTACCCCTTCGGGAAAAAGGCGTGAATGTATGTATGTATGTATGTATAATTATTATTGTCAAAAAGCTGATTTCTTTTGTTAGGATTTTTTTTAAATCAATTTATTTAAAAATAAATCTATTTTTTTAGAAAAGTCGATTATTATTCCATTAAAAATCGATTTTTCATTAATCGATTTTGAATCGATCGAAAAAAAATCGATTATTAATTAACCTTTTTTTTTATGATAATGAATGGCAAGACGAACAAATGATGGTAAGCATCACGATTGCCCATATCAGACACAGTGCCACCCAGTGTTTCAAAATTCAAAACTCTGCGCGGCACTGCACTGCGCCTGTCACCCTGAGATATGAGTTGTTGAATCTCATCATGCCCA
The DNA here is from genome assembly GCA_947063395.1 of Hemistola chrysoprasaria. Taxonomy (NCBI): domain Eukaryota; kingdom Metazoa; phylum Arthropoda; class Insecta; order Lepidoptera; family Geometridae; genus Hemistola; species Hemistola chrysoprasaria. Next base: position 3,962,795 of record OX346738.1, on the reverse strand, counting down.
GTAATTTTGCTGGTAACATTGCCCTTCATTCCGGAACACAGTAATGTTTGCACATTACTGCTTGGCGGATGAATAACTGACAAAGGTGTGGTACTTCCACAGGCGGCAGCCTGCTAAAGAGGCCTTCCACTACAAAGACCATTTTTTTTACTGTTTAGTCACATCCCTAAGCAAATGTTGTTCTAAACTCTTCACTAATATTAGTTATAATCTATTCAACAATACGATAGTGCGACTGCTGTGCGACTTAACGACATCCAGCGCGCCATCTAGTTGTTTTGAGCGGAGATGGAATTTTATCCCTTGAGAATCGGGGTATCTTTTATAACTTGACAACACCTTAACTGATCAATCTGAAACTGGATATTATAAACAATATAAGCCTATCCTACGTACGTATTTAATTTCATGAAAATCGAATTAATAATTTTCAAGTTATAATCGAAAAATATTGAGATCTTGTAATCCGTATATCTCTAGAACCCCAAAACCGATTTAGCTCATGTTCGAACTTGAAAATTCTTTTTTTTTATACTACCTGTCTGCAAAGTTTCATCAAGATCGGATCATCGGCTTTCGAGTAATCGCAAGACAAACATACATACACACATACATACATACAAACTTTGGCTAATATTTTTATGCAAGTCCTAAACTATGTGTCTAAATTTGAAAAAAAAAATCGGACCATCGGTTTCGAAATTATCGTCAGACCTTTCATAAATACCTTGTGACTCTTATATATCCGGAACCCCTTGGCCGATTTTGCTCATTATCTAAAGAAAAAAATTTTATCACTTTAAACTACATGTCTGCAAAGTTTCATCAAAATCGGACCAACAGTTCTCAATTTATCGTCGATCAAACTTACATGCCAGAGGTCAACCCTTAAGCTGGTACAAGCGCAGGTTTTTCCCACTTGTCGACTCTAAGACCTCGCTTCGCTCGGTCGATTATAAAAATATTAGTCACAAACCATTAAAATAATACGGTTATATCGTGAGCATAAATAAATATAACGTGAAATAAAGTAATAGAATTTATATTCTAAGAAACAGAACACAGCGCCATCTATTGGGTGTATTTGCAACCTAGATGTCAAACAATATTGAAGAATTTTATCGATGAATCAACGTACACCGCCATCTATGAGAACTTCATAAAACTAAACAGTAAATAAACACTTGCTTAAGAAACAATTTAATTGATACAATTTATTCGTTTACATTCACGACATAAGCGAATAATTGAGATTATAACTATCCTATCCAGTAAGTAAGACCAAAATACGGGTACATGTGAAATTTGATTGAAATCGGTTCAGTAGTTTTGGAGTTTATTCGGGACAAACATCGTGACACAAGATTTTTATATATATAAGATATACAACTGTATATTCGACCGAGCGAAGCGAGGTCTTAGAGTCGACAAGTGGGAAAAACCTGCGCTTGTACCAGCTTAAGGGTTGACCTCTGGCATGTAAGTTTGATCGACGATAAATTGAGAACTGTTGGTCCGATTTTGATGAAACTTTGCAGACATGTAGTTTAAAGTGATAAAATTTTTTTCTTTAGATAATGAGCAAAATCGGCCAAGGGGTTCCGGATATATAAGAGTCACAAGGTATTTATGAAAGGTCTGACGATAATTTCGAAACCGATGGTCCGATTTTTTTTTTCAAATTTAGACACATAGTTTAGGACTTGCATAAAAATATTAGCCAAAGTTTGTATGTATGTATGTGTGTATGTATGTTTGTCTTGCGATTACTCGAAAGCCGATGATCCGATCTTGATGAAACTTTGCAGACAGGTAGTATAAAAAAAAAGAATTTTCAAGTTCGAACATGAGCTAAATCGGTTTTGGGGTTCTAGAGATATACGGATTACAAGATCTCAATATTTTTCGATTATAACTTGAAAATTATTAATTCGATTTTCATGAAATTAAATACGTACGTAGGATAGGCTTATATTGTTTATAATATCCAGTTTCAGATTGATCAGTTAAGGTGTTGTCAAGTTATAAAAGATACCCCGATTCTCAAGGGATAAAATTCCATCTCCGCTCAAAACAACTAGATGGCGCGCTGGATGTCGTTAAGTCGCACAGCAGTCGCACTATCGTATTGTTGAATAGATTATAACTAATATTAGTGAAGAGTTTAGAACAACATTTGCTTAGGGATGTGACTAAACAGTAAAAAAAATGGTCTTTGTAGTGGAAGGCCTCTTTAGCAGGCTGCCGCCTGTGGAAGTACCACACCTTTGTCAGTTATTCATCCGCCAAGCAGTAATGTGCAAACATTACTGTGTTCCGGAATGAAGGGCAATGTTACCAGCAAAGTTACTGGGCATGATGAGATTCAACAACTCATATCTCAGGGTGACAGGCGCAGTGCAGTGCCGCGCAGAGTTTTGAATTTTGAAACACTGGGTGGCACTGTGTCTGATATGGGCAATCGTGATGCTTACCATCATTTGTTCGTCTTGCCATTCATTATCATAAAAAAAAAGGTTAATTAATAATCGATTTTTTTTCGATCGATTCAAAATCGATTAATGAAAAATCGATTTTTAATGGAATAATAATCGACTTTTCTAAAAAAATAGATTTATTTTTAAATAAATTGATTTAAAAAAAATCCTAACAAAAGAAATCAGCTTTTTGACAATAATAATTATACATACATACATACATACATACATACATTCACGCCTTTTTCCCGAAGGGGTAGGCAGAGGTGTACCCAGGACTCAGTCCCATAGTAGATACACCCACATTTCGCCAGTATGTTATTCGAGGCAGTCAATCGAAAACATATTACACATATAATAAAAAATCGATTAATAAATAATCGTTTTTTTAACGTAATAATCGTTCAAATAAATTCGATTTTTTAGGAATAATAATCGATATTTTTTTTAATAATCGATTATTTTTTCACATCCCTAATCAGAATTTCAGAGCTAATCTTAAAAACTAATTACCTCATATACCTCAATTATACCTAAAGACCTTAGACTTTACCCTTCTAGACCATAAGAGGTCTAGAAGTTACAGGAAATTGAGGTTTGCGAGGTCTCAGTTCGAGGCGAACTACTAGTTATACTGCGTATTATGTTACAATATTATTACCATTAATAACAAAAAAAAATTGTACTATTTTTGTTAGAGAATTATTAAAGTCTTGGCGCCAAATTTTAATCAAAGTTTCAAAATCTGGCCATCAAATTCTATCGAGTCGCCATCTGATGAGTTTGAATGTCCAAAGCTTTGGTATCTCATTCGTTCTCGAGACCTCCTCTGAGCGTAAACAAAGCTCCCTCTCGAACCATCGAGACCCACTATTTCGAACAATCGATCAATCGATTCTTCTCGAAGCATGCGAACTAGAACGTTCGGGAAATTCAAGGTTCAGGTATAATACTGGCGCCGAGTGTCACCGCAGTTCAGTTCCTTTTTAAACGAGTGAATTAATACTATCTCCCGGAAAGTGATAGTCTCAGTAAAATCTCCACGCATTTTGAACAAGAATATGAATTGAGTACTCCAGTTTTATTTTAAATTTAGGTAATTCGATTTTACCGGAAGGTTTTTATGTCCTCAGTTGCGATTAGAGAAATAAAATATATGGCGGTACGAAGTTCGCCGGGTCAGCTAGTTTATATATAAAATCAAACAGAACAAAATTGAAATTGGTATAGGTACAGCCAATGTGCTTTAATTTTCCGACTCACAAGTCTCAATAAACAAAAATGGAGCATACTGAACCCAGAACTAAGTTTTGCCCATTTAAACTATGGGCTTCGTGCTGAGTCACAATAATATTATTAAATAAAAAAATAAAAATAAAGGGATTATATACAGTGAGTGTTAAAAAGCATAATAAGCTATAATAATAATAACACAATAATATAACTTAAACCAGTGTGCCGTGGTTGAAAACACTAACTTAAGTTCTACGTAACAAATCAACATAAAATTAAAAATAAATAAAAATATATAGAATAAGAATAAAAATTAAAATTAAAAGTTATCTGCTAATTGAGAATTGAAGGCACGTGTACAACATGCCTTTAATATACTATACCTACCTATATAGCACTGGTTTAGTATCTCAAGTTTTCCTTGTCCCCTTGTCCCTTTGATGCAGACACAAGAATTTCTTTAACTTAGTTCTAAACGTATAGAGATTTTGCAGGTTCCTTAATGGCGGAGGAATATTGTTCCAGCACTTAGAAGCAGCATAACGAAACATACATAACATAACATAACACAACATACATTCACGCCTTTTTCCCGAAGGGGTAGGCAGAGGTGTACCCAGGACTCAGTCCCATAGTAGATACACCCACATTTCGCCAGTATGTTATTGGTCCCATGTAATAGGGGTCGAGCCTATTGCCATCTACCGGGCACAGTTCCAGACTCCAGGCAGTTATTGAGATAATTCCTCATGGAAAAATCCAATATTTAACACTGCCTGACTGGTCCTGGGGATCGAACCCAGGCCCTCTTGATTGGCAGTCGAGCATGCGCCCTCTACGCCACCGAGGCAGTCTTCGAAATGAAATGAAATAGTTTTAATCCAGATTTTTACATCTATATTGTGATTAATTATTATCTATTAGTACCTAAATAACTAAGAAAATTTACAAACTAATAATAATCTACAAAAAAAGAAAATAAAACTAGGTGATTGGTGTGTGGTAGGCCTGCCATGTTTGGTGTAATGGACTGCGGTCCCACACTCTCGCTATGTTCAGACTAGTCGAGTTACGGCGGCCGTAGTGTACATTTTTCATAGGATTGTGTCTTCCAAAAAATCGTTCCTTACTCTGTTGATTGATGAATTTTTCATCAATTTTCCCCAAAACCACACATAAAACATTGACAAAAACTATACTTTTCACCGTCTCCCACATTTTGTTCCAACCAACGAACTACAAATAAATCCAATCTTAATTTTATGGTTTCATATTTTTATTGGTCCGTTGCAAAACATAATTGAAAATTCGATAAACAATACCCAACGTTTCTAACAAATTAGTACCTAGGTATACAGGGTTAGCATTTAGCATTTGGAACAATGTAGCGGGTTACAGACCAAGATCGATACTTGTTGCATACCTTGCAGTCTGCACTCAAGTATGAAAATCTACGTCAGCTATTAGCTTAGCTCTTGGTCTGTAACCCGACTCTGTAGAACCAACTCTGAAGGGGTCATTCCCAAGAGTGCCCACTGGGGACAACTGGGAATTCAAAAAAGTTGGCTCAACTGTCATGTGGGACAAGTTTTTCAGAAATTCCCAATTGTCCCCAGTGAGGACGATTTATGATTAAACAGCAGTTCGGAAGATAGGTTCCGCTCGGCGATAGGGTCTAGGAAAACCTTCATAAACCTACCGATGAGCCGATAGCAGAATCTTCCCCACTGGTGACATTTATGATTGTTTTTTAATTTTCCCACATGTCTCCCGAGGTGACAAGTTTGCACAATTAAAAAAAAATTTAACTAGTGGGTTCTCAACGAGTCACACTTGGACGATGAGACGTCGCGATGCCGTGCACCGGGACGCTGTGACGTCGCGACGCCAGTCGCTTTCCATACTTCTACTGCTGTTCGTAATAAGGGGGCGTTTAATTGCTTAATGTCTGCTGTCAAACGACATACAAAAAATGACTTGGCAGCAAAATTTACTGCTGTTGTTACGCGATTGCATGTTCGTAATACTTCCCCCGTTTAGTTAATAAATATATCAAATAATATTAAAGTTTTCAATAAAACACATATATTTATTACAAAATATTATTTTATTAACATCACGGTTACAATAATAACAATAAATTCATATATAAAAGTCATGCCATATTTATGTAAAAAAAAAGAATATACGAGTTGGTACTATAATTCATAAAACATCTTATTGTAACTTAAAACTAAAAAGTAAGTAGTACCAAACAAATGGTAGTACGAAACTATTAAAAAAGGCAAACTTTTTAAAGTATTCATATAAAAAATAGTCGTGTTTTGACGGAAACTAGTCCGAAAAAGTTATATTTCGTCAAATACTTTTAAAACAGCATATAACAATAAAATATTAAAAACATACCGAATTTCAGCCCAATCCGTTCAGTAGTTTTGACGTGAAAGAGTAACAAACATCCATCCATCTATCCATCGTCACAAACTTTCGCATTTATGACATTAAATACTGAATACTAGAGTAACAACAGCGGCTTTGCCCGCCCCCAATTATGAAATATGGGAGTTTCATACCAAAATTTTGACGCCCTTTTTGCACCCCTTAGGATGTGAATTTTTAAAAATCCTTTAAACAACCTACATTCCAAGTTTCAAGTCTCTAGGATCAGTGGTTTGGGCTCTGCGTTGCATGTCAGTCAGTGAGTCATTTAGGATTTTATAATATATACTGATTTCTAACAGTAGGTATTCATAATTTTTTTACAATGTTATAACGATATTTTTTTTAAATATATTTTAGTAATTTTCATACAAAAATCTCTTTACTGAGAGTAAACATAACATACATTCACGCCTTTATCCCGAAGGGGTAGGCAGAGGTGTACCCAGGACTCAGTCCCATAGTAGATACACCCACATTTCGCCAGTACTATGTTACTGAGGGTATAATATTATTATTAACATATTCTAGTGACATAATATAGTTTGTAAGCTCAAAAATTAGGAGAAATCACTGGCTCCTAAAACATAGTTTTTACTAATTCGGAAGCCTATGGATTCAAAACCTGTAACATTTTTTTTTCTTCTTTTATGAACCCACACGAATGTATTGCCAGTGTCAAGTTATATAAATTTTCAAGTTAATATGGTCAATCAGTCAATTCAGTCAGGGCAAGCCCAGTCAAGTCACAGCTCTAGTAAAGTGGTGGTCTTTACAAGAAGCTGCCGAAATTTTGGTGGGAACACGAAAAATCACATTTCAACTCTCGCATCACTCGCCAAGAGACTTGTGTATCTTCGAAAACACTCAACACGTAATATTCCACCATTATTACACGTTAAACACTCGAAAATGCACCGGTAATTGATAAAGATACGGGAGCCGAACGTTACTCTCTGGCTTCCCCCCAAAACTCCCTGTACCATATTTATTATGTCAATAAGATTGATTGATTGATTAATGAAGTTAATTTAACAAATAAAAAAAATATACATATTTCCTATTTCAATAGAAATTTGGGTACAATTTGAGATGCTCCGGAGCATCTGCTTTCGTAAAACATGGCTTGAAGATTTCGAATGTATTATTTTTGAAATTAAATAAATAAATAGATAAAAACCAAATATTGTGAAACTATCTGTTGAAAAAATTAAGCCCTACAAGTTTCTTGTGCGTTCTTCTTTTAGAGGTATCTTTCCGAACGCACGGTAGACTCAGTACTGTTTATCTTCATGGACGTACAAAAGTGTCAGATTATGACCTATTTGAATAAATTTGTTTGAGTTTGAGTGTCTGTGTGTCTTTAGTATTATTAACGTATCTCATCCTTTCGTGCCTTAGAGGTTCTCCTCTTGACGGGTATATTGGGGTCAGTGAACACAACAGTATGCTCGTCTAATGTAGACGTGATTTTATACATATATTTAAGCGTGGGTTCTCCGTTCTCCCCGATGCAGTCGACTTTGTGCCTCTTGAGAAGAACTGCGTGTCCCTTCTCTGCGTGGACCTTCATGTCGTTGTATTTCCTGTAAAGATACACTAATTTGAGAAGACTAGCTTTACTCGGCGGTTTCACCCGCGTAGACATCGTTCTCTCATCGTTCTATCTATAATTTTGACAAGTAGAGACAATGACTAATTAATATTATGAAATGCAATTTACATAATATACATTCACGCCTTTTTCCCGAAGGGGTAGGCAGAGGTGTACCCAGGACTCAGTCCCATAGTAGATACACCCACATTTCGCCAGTATGTTATTGGTCCTATGTAATAGGGGGCGAGCCTATTGCCATCTACCGGGCACAGTTCCAGACTCCAGACAGTTATTGAGATAATTCCTAATGGGAAAATCCGTTTTTTTTTTTTTTTTATGATAGTGAGTGACAAGACGAGCAAATCAGGTGCCTGATGGTAAGCATCATGATTGCCCATATCAGACACAGTGCCACCCAGTGTTTTAAAATTCAAAATTCTGCGCGGCACTGCACTGCGCCTGTCACCCTGAGATATGAGTTGTTGAATCTCATCATGCCCAGTAATTTCGCTGGTAACATTGCCCTTCATACCGGAACACAGCCTGACCTGGGGATCGAACCCGGGACCTCTTGATTGTGCCACCGAGGCAGTATTAATAATATAATACATTATATTATGTTATTATAGTGAGCAAACACATGAGACACCTGGTGATCGACTTTGAAGCTATAAACGAACGCATGTGCAAGCTCAGACTAAAGGGTCGATTTCATAACTATACCATCATTAATGTTCATGCCCCAACGGAGGATGCAGATACGGAGGTAAAAGAGAAGTGGTACTACGAAGTGGAGGAAGCGTACGCAAAATCCCCCAAAGGAGACGTCAAAATTATTATCGGGGACTTCAATGCAAAGGTGGGGAGAGAGGATACATACCGTCCGACAATAGGGCAGCATAGCCTCCATGATATATCAAATGACAATGGTACCCACCTTATCACCTTTGCTGCTTCACTTAACATGATTGTAGGTATCACATGTTTCCCACATAAGTCCATTCATAAAGAAACTTGGGTATCTGGGGATGGAGTAACGCGAAATCAAATAGATCACATACTTATAGACTGTAGACATATTTCAAATTTATTAGATGTTAGATGTCACAGGGGGGCTAACATAGACTCGGACCACTACTTGGTCATGTGTAAAATTCGAAGCCGAATATCACGATTTAAATACTCCAAGTCGGAACGGGGCAAGAAATTCAACACCGACAAGCTGAAAACGGATCAACACATTAAGCGACAATTTGAAAACATTGTTGGTAGGGAACTAAACAAGATAGACGACATGTCCTCACTTGACCCCTCCGGAATATGGAATGGTTTAAAGAGTGCCCTAACAGTTGCTGCTAGTGAAGTGCTGGGCGAACTGGAGAGACCACAGCGAAACGGATGGTTCGATGAAGAGTGCCAACTAGTTACCAATGCTAAGAATGAGGCATACCAACTACTCAATCAAAACCGCACTCGTAGACGCTTAGAAGAGTATAAAAAATGCAGAAGACTGGAAAAACGACTACACAAGAAGCGAAAAAAGATGCACAAAGAACAACAACTAAAAACGATAGAATCGGATCACGCAAGTAAAGACATGAGAAATTTCTACAAACAAATTAACTTAGGACGTAAAGAATTTAAACCGAGGTCAATAACGATAAGAGATGAAGACGGAATACTGCTGAACAACAATGAAATGGTTCTGCAAAGATGGGCTGAGTATTTTCAAACTTTACTCAATGGATCAAGCTCAGAAATAGTAGCCAACATTAACGATGATATTCCGGAGAGCCAAACAGCTAATGATCATTTACACCCCACACGAGCCGACGTCAGAATTGCAATAGACAATCTAAAGAACAATAAATCTCCCGGAGCAGATTCTATACCTGGAGAGCTCATTAAGTATGCGGGAATAACCTTTGAGAGGGATATGCACAACCTAATTGAACAGATTTGGATCACAGAGGCCATGCCAGAGGAGTGGAATACTGCCGTAATATGCCCTTTGCACAAAAAAGGAGACACTTTGTTGTGCCAAAATTACAGAGGCATATCACTACTAAACACAGCTTACAAAGTTTTTGCAAATGTCCTTCTCAACAAACTTACACCATATGCTAAATCAAACTTAGGCGAATATCAGTGTGGGTTCCGCCCAAATCGATCTACTACTGATCAAATTTTTTCTCTTAGACAAATCCTTGAAAAAACTTTAGAATTTAACATAGAGACACATCACCTTTTCATTGACTTTAAGGCCGCTTATGACAATGTTCATAGGCCATTCTTATATCAAGCAATGGCAGAAATCGGCATACCCCCAAAGTTGATATCCTTGACGAAGATGACTCTAAGTAAGACAAAAAGCGTAGTGAAGATCCAGTCAGACTTATCCGACCCATTCGAGGTCTACAACGGACTAAGACAGGGAGATGCTCTCTCCTGTGTGCTCTTTAACATCGCCTTGGATAAATGTGTTCGTGATTCTAAAATCGACAAAGCTGGGAATATTTATTTTAAATCAACACAAGTACTAGGATATGCAGATGACTTAGACCTTATCGGGAGAACAAGGCCAGCGATGGAATCCGCCTATATTGCTTTGGAGAATGCTGCAAAGAATGCAGGACTCAACATTAATATAGCTAAGACAATGTACCTCAAAGCTTCGAAGGATCAACATCTCCAGCAAGAGCAAATTTCGATCGGTGACAACAACTTTTCTGTAGTGAAAGAATTTGTATACCTTGGATCCACGATCACGGATAAAAACGAAATATCAACAGAAATAAACCGACGTATTATAGCAGCCAATAGGTGCTACTTCGGCCTACTTAGTTACTTCAGATCAAAACTACTATCAAGGAAAACTAAGATCCTCCTTTATAAGACACTGTTGAGACCAGTGCTCACCTATGGTTCTGAGACATGGGTACTTAGCAAAAAATATGAAAACATTTTACTGGTCTTCGAAAGAAAGATTCTTAGACGCATTTTTGGGGCTGTGTTGGATGGCGATTGTTGGCGGACTAGATATAATCACGAACTCTACCACCTGTTTGACGACCCGAACGTCGTGAAAATTGTCAAACTCGGCCGTCTCCGCTGGTTAGGCCATGTGGAGCGCATGGAAGAGTCGAGGGTACCTAAACGGCTCCTAGAAGGGAAACCTGACGGCCGCAGAAGTCGTGGCCGACCCAAGTTGAGGTGGATGGATGGTGCCGAGGAGGACCTGAGGACGATCGGTGTCAAGAGCTGGAAGCAGCAGGCACAGAACAGATCGAGCTGGAGAAATGTTCTTGACCAGGCCAAGGCCCACCCCGGGCTGTAGCGCCTTAGATGATGATGATTATGTTATTATAACTTATTTGACTTACCTAAACTCCTCATTGCAAATAGGACAGTCGACGACGTCCCTCCTCTCCTTGTGGACGTTCCACGCGTGGTCCCATTTCTCCTTAGTGTTCTTAAAGTATTCGTCGCATATGATGCATTTGAATATCTGAGTTGTACGTTTATGCAACTTCTCGTGCTTGCGGTACAGAGATCTATTGTGGTACACTTTGTTGCATACTTTGCAAACCATTGGCGGCGTGGTTCGGTGCATCTGTAGGAGAGGAATAGCAAATTTTTACATATTATAGAAATCAAAATCAAAATTTTATTTATTTGTATAAACATGGTTACATTAAAATGGTCTTATCATATTATATCCACAACTGTCAGTAGTTATCCGAATGTTTTGCCTAGCAGGCGTACTAATGTCATAGACAATAAGTGAAACAGTTTGCTAAATATTTGTACCATTGCATTTATTACTTGGAAATATAGATCTTTGCACTTTACGTCATATATGCTTAGCGCTTTCCACTAGGAGTTTACGATCCGCTTCCTTTGCCGGCTTGTCGAAGAATGTGTCATTACCTTAGAACACTCTATTTGAATCTCTACGGCGTAGATAAAATGTAGATGTATCTCATAGACAAGCCTATGACTGGCTGGCGAGCTTGACGAAGGTGGGTGTACTCTGCATGGAGGAGGTTGGTATGCTTGGCCAAGGCTGGTGGTGTCATAGCTGGCAGTCTGTTGTTGTGCGCGCGTTACATAAGATTAAAAATCCCAGTTAACACTCTAATAGAACATTCTTAAAGACCGCTCTTAAAGCTATGATATTATAAATTAATGTAAATCACAGCAAGGCATATTACGAAATATTTTCTTTACAAATATTCGACTGACCGCACACGCAGATATAATATATATTTCTATGACGTCACCAACATTTTCTTTTTATGATAGGGAGTGACAAGACGAGCAAATCAGGTGCCTGATGGTAAGCATCATGATTGTCCATATCAGACACAATGACACCCAGTGTTTTAAAGTTCAAAATTCTGTCAATATTTATTTAAATAAATAAATATTTATTTATTTAAATAAATAAATTACCAGCAGGTGAGTTTTGGTCAAACGCCTGATTAGTTACACATAAAAAAAGCGCGGGTGAGTGAGTGAGTGAGTAACTTACCATCATATGTGTTGATAACGTATTTTTATTTTGGAATTTCTTCTTACAGATGTCACATATCAAGACCTGAAAAAAAAAATACAATTACAAAAAAATGAAGTCATCAAAATGTATCTTTGAACAGGTAAACAAAACGCTAGCGAGTTCTAACTCGAATCCAGTGCCATCTAGCGATGTTTTTGTGTGTATGTTTGGTACATTTTCACACCAAAACTACTGAACCGATTCGGCTGAAATTTGGTATGTCTATAGTTTAGAATAACACAGGGTACTTTTATTCCCGCAATTCCCACGGGAATGACGACTACGCGGGTGAAACCGCGGGGCACAGTTAGTATATTATATTTCATAAATATGTTGGTGCTCTAAATAAAAGTCATCTTGCTTTCAGCTTGCTGCCAGTGAAAGTCCCATTGAAATCGGTCCGGCCGTTGAGGAGATTAGCAGTCACAAACAGACAGACACACAAACAAATAAAAACAATGTCAATATTATTATAAAGTCAATCAGTACACAGAGGACAAAGATGCCTGGAAACTACTGCATAGCCACCACGCGGCACCGACACAAACAAACGAATGTAACCAAACCAAATATTGTTAAACTATCAGTTGAAAACATTAAGCCCTATACAAGTTTCATGTGCGTTCTTCTTGTAGAGGTATCTTTCCGAACGCACGGTAGACTCTAAACTGTTTATCTTCATTGACGTGCAAAAGTGTCAGAATATGACCTATTTGAATAAATCTGTTTGAGTTTGAAAATGTATTTCTGTTATTATTATCGTACATTACTTTCTTATGCACTAGCTGTGCCGTGCGGTTTTTTTCACCCGCGTAGTGTTCGTTCCCGTGGGAATATCTTTATAAAAAGTACCCTAAGTGTTATTCCAGAGTCTAAACTATCTATATACCGAATTTCAGCCCAATCGGTTCAGTAGTTTTGGCGTGAAAGAGTAACAAACATCCGTCCGTCCTCACACACTTTTGCATTACATATTACAAAACTAAACTTCAAACTATAACGCAAAGGTTTAGTGATACTCAGGTGAGTACATCTGTCTGAGATATGAGTTGTTGAATCTCGTCATGCCCAGTAATTTCACATGTAACATTGCCCTTCAGACCGGAACACAGTAATGTTTGCACATTACTGCTTGGCGGATGAATAACTGGCAAAGGCGTGGTACTTCCCCAGGCGGGCCCCTGCAAAAGAGGCCTACCACTACAAAAATATATATGTATATATATGTAGGATTTTAATCGAGTGTTTGTTATCAATCTCGATTGCACTCAGTACGTGTAATTAGTAATCGATATTATAGTCTGCTTTGTTATAATCTGGAATTAATGAAAGGAACCTGAGAAAATGAGTGAAGGATGAGAGGATTGGTAATTACTTTTAAATAATGAAAACCGGAGAGCAATGAGTGCAATGGCGGCTGAGTCACAGAACACATATACAAGGGCTGAGTGCGCAAAGCTATTTTATAATTAGTTTGTGTGTTTCAAGATCAAAATATACGCAATCGGACCCGGACTTTTCTTCTGACGGACCCTTATCCCACATTTTTGGGGGCACGTCCGGAATACGGCTGTTGAAGATTTTTTTCGGGCTGTGCTACACGTGGCGTCGGTGAGGAAAGTTGAGAGGTCGTCGAAACTGCCGAAAAAGCGAAACAAGAGCAAAAGCAACATGGCAGAAGAGACGAAAACGGAGACAGCGGCGTCTGTGTCGGGTGTAGGGGCGGCGATGGGGTGCGTTACGCCATCATTCCCATTGTTCCAAGATGGAATGATCCAGAAATTTAGTGGAGCCAACAAGACGTACACATCGAGTAAGTGGCCGCAAGATATAGAAGAGAACGCGGCGATATTCGGATGGACACCCGTTCAGACATTATTGATAGCGCGTAGATCCCTGAGTGGCGTCGCGGCGGCCTAGCTGCGAACTGAGAAATTTTTTAAAACTTATGATGACCTGAAGACGGCCATTACGAAGGAGTTTTCAGACGCTATCACTTCCAAAGAAGCCCATGAAATGTTGACTATCAGGAAGAAGAAGAAAGACGAAACCTATTACGAGTACATGCTGCATATGAAGGAACTCGGCAAACGCGGAAAAGCAAAGCCGACTACGTCACCATCCAATACATCATAGAAGGCATTCAGGATTATGAGAGTAACAAGGCGATCCTGTATGGTGTGACTAGCTACGCGTCGTTCAAAGAAAAACTAACAATTTATGAGAAAATGAAGAATAGATCTCCAAAACGAACAACAGCGACGTTTGATCGTGTTCCAGAGAAATCTCAGAGTTCACAGTCGTCATCAAAGCGGTGTTACAAGTGTGGTGACCGCGGACATCTAGCAAGTTCCTGCAAAAAAGAAGTTAAGTGCTTCAAATGTGGCGGGCATAGACATACTGCTACCGGATGCAGCGCTAGCGCCGCCATGGTGACCGAACAAGAGAACGGAACGGGAACACGCTCTGTGCCATGTTGAGTGAACCAGTGAACGAGAGTGAACGTGACTGTCATTCATCAGAATGTCATTCGGTGTTAAACGTAAACAATAATAAACAATAATAAACAGCATAAACAGAAGATCGTGGACAATCAGGTTGAAGAGTGGTTGAATAAAGCTATTATTAAACCTAGTTATTCTGAATATGTGTGTCCTTTAGTCCTAGTGAAGAAGAAATATGGTTCAACAAGAGTGTGTGTTGACTATAGTCAACCTATAGGAAAATAAATGAAAAGATAATCAAGGATCAATTTCCTTTACCTGTCATAGATGATCATATTGACAAGCTGTCAGGAGCCAAAGTATTTAGTAAACTAGACTTGAAAGATGCATACTTTCATCTAAAAATTAATGATGAATGTACCAAGTATACCTCATTTGTGACGCAATCATCCCAGTTTGAATTTCTGTATGCCCCATTTCGATTATCAATTTGCCTGAGCTATTTTACTCGTTTTATAAATGCAATTTTCAGGGAGTCGATTTCAAAGGGACACTTGTTAGCGTTCATAGATGACTTGATTATACCCGCAGTAACTTATTACTAAGAGGCACTATTGAGATTAAAAGATGTTTTGAGAGTGGCATCTGAGCATGGATTGTTGATAAGAGAAAGTTTATAGAGGGTTACTTGGCGATTGCCCGACCATGGCGTACAACTTCTGCTGCGGACAACATGAAGTATTGGCCTTAGCCTAGACTCACCTGAAGTAAGAGGTAACTTTGCGGTTTTCTATACCTAATGTCAACAACATACTTGTAGTAATTATTGTGGTGAATTTTCTGAACTGAGCTGGCTTACCTAATGTTATACTATGACATGAGAATTTGTTCTTAATATTGATATTTTGTTAGTTTAGAGTAAAGCCGGGTCTACAGCTAAATGTTAGTAACAAAACGTTGTTATCTAACCGTGTTATATAACACGTGTTATATAACAGCCCATCCACAGCGACTTGACACAGAAAATGTTTTTGTGAGCAATTATCTTTTCTAAAATAAGCTCCGTACAAGTGAGTGTTTTCTTGTATAAAATCCATTGATTCCGACTCACGATATGCTAAAGTCTCTAAACAATAGAAAATTGCTAAATATTGTATGCTACAAAAGGAGATTATGATTTTTAAATATCCAGGAGAGATGTTAACAGCACAAGCGCTAACAAAAAATGAACTGCGAACCCCCCCCCCCCCCCCCCCCCCTTAGGCGAAATCGGGTGATGTTTTCCATCCGCGACGGATAACGTGAGCGTGTTATATAACAATATTCTGTTATATAACATCAAAGCCACGCCCACTTTTCATGTTATTAACATGATATTGTGTTAGCTAACACAAAAACATGCCGCTGCGGACCCGGCTTTAGATTATCATAAAATGCCTATATTGTGATGTGTTCCTAGATGCTATTTTAATATGTAATTCTGCGTATTATCTCAATAATTGATTTTGTGAATTTGTGAAATACCTACTATTGTAACGATGTTAGATGTAAGATGGTAAAGGTAATGTTAAATGAAACAAACAGCAGAGTTTGTGAATTGTATTTTTCTCATAACAATTAAACTTAAGTATTATAACTACATAAGAAATAGAGTACTTTTGTATGATTGCAGTGTGAATGGAAAGTAGAGACATTTTAAGTTTGTATAGAGCCATAGAGTCATATTTATTTCTGTTTGTGTAGAGTCGATTTTTTTTTTCTTTATTTATTTTTAGTAGAGTCAAATTTCTAAGTTTTGTTTTGTATAGTTTTTTTTTGTCCGGAGACCAGAAGGGCAGGACGGCCGAACTGTAGGATTTTAATCGAGTGTTTGTAATCAATCTCGATTGCACTCGGTACGCGTAAATAGTAATCGATATTATAGTCTATGCTTTGTTATAATCTGGAATGAATGAAAGGAACCTGAGAAAATGAGTGAAGGATGAGAGGATTGGTAATTACTTTTAAATTAAAAACCGGAGAGCAATGAGTGCAATGGCGGCTGAGTGCGCAAAGCCATTTTATAATTAGTTTGTGTGTTTCAAGATCAAAATATACGCAATCGTGTTTGTCACCCCGGACTTTTCTTCTGACGGACCCTTATCCCACATATATATAATATAACATACATTCACGCCTTTTTCCCGAAGGGGTAGACAGAGGTGTACCCAGGACTCAGTCCCATAGTAGATACACCCACATTTCGCCAGTATGTTATTGGTCCCATGTAATAGGGGGCGAGCCTATTGCCATCTACCGGGCACAGTTCCAGACTCCAGGCAGTTATTGAGATAATTCCTAATGGAAAAATCCAATATTTAACACTATGCCTGACCTGGGGATCGAACCCGGGACCTCTTGATTGGCAGTCGAGCATACGCCCACTACGCCACCGAGGCAGAAAACATACATATATATATATGTATATATATGTTATAGACGCCAAGCAGTAATGTGCAAACATTACTCTGTTCCGGTCTGAAGGGCAATGTTGCCACCTAAATTACTGGCCATGAGTTTCAACAAGTAATATCTTAAATTTATAATTTTAAAACACTGGGTGGCACTGTGTCTGATATGGGCAATCATTATGCTTGCCATCAGGCACCTGATTTGCTCGTCTTGTCACTCGCTATCATAAAAAAAGCTAGATATCTTGAAGATATTACCTTCCAGCTATGAACCTTCTTGTGTTTGGCGAAGTTGCTGCTGTCAGAGAATGTTTTATTACAGAGATCGCATCTATACACAGGCATGCCGGCGTGCTCTCTCATATGGAACTTGTACTGCTCTGGACGGACAAACGACGCGTCGCATTCTTGACATCTACAAAGGAAACGATATTTAAATTAATATGATTCAGTAAAAAGTCCAATTTAATCCAAACGAGTGTAGGGTTGATGTTATTTTGTGACGCGCATGCTACGGATTCTGTGAACGTTTTGTTGGTTTTATGGAAAGTATTAATGGCGACGTGTGGTTTCACGGAGATCTATGGCATGTGCGAGGGCGCGATGGCAACACAGGGAGGTGGATGCCAGCGACAGATGATTGTAGAGCGAGATTGAAGATGGTGGGATTGGAATAAATCATTTAAAATATGCTGAAGCGTTCGAGTATTATTTAATGGAAAAGGCACGGCTACACAAGTTTTCAGTGCCTTTTCCAGATTTTTTTTCTTTGTGCAGGTTTTTATACATGAAAACTCGTTTGGATTAAATAAGATTTTTTACTGAATCATTGTATTGTTATTTTCTAGTTGTCTTTATTTTACGTAATTACATGTAGTATTTATTATATCTTCCAAAATGTGGGTACGTGTGAGAGAGAGGGCGAATTTGATTGAAAAAAATTTTGCTTTGCTTTGAAAATTAGGGATGACAAGTACCACACAAAGTATTTGGATAATTGTTATGATTTTTTTTTTTAAATAAATAATTTTTTTTATTTATTTAAATTAATCAGACGGCTAAATGGCCAATTACTCTAATTAATCAACAATTACACATAAATCAAAACAATTAAAAAAGAGTACATACATCATACAACATACAAGTCAATAAAAAAATTATTATAATCAATAACTATGTCAGTAAAAATAAAAAAATAATCGAATGCTTATATTTATTAAAACAGATTTTTATATAATGTCCATCACATTAGGGTTAATATTTAGGGTTCGATGCCCAGGTCAGGCAAAGTGTTTAATATTGGATTTTTCCATTAGGAATTATCTCAATAACTGCCTGGAGTCTGGAACTGTGCCCGGTAGATGGCAATAGGCTCGCCCCCTATTACATGTTACCAATAACATACTGGCGAAATATGGGTGTATCTACTATGGGACTGAGTCCTGGGTACACCTCTGCCTACCCCTTCGGGAAAAAAGGCGTGAATGTATGTTATGTTATGTCCATCACATTAAATGAACTAGAAAATCGCTATGATTTAAAGCTGGCAACTTTATTTTGAAATTTGACATTTCGATCTGTCAGTTTACTCCGTCTGATTGAAAATCCGAGTATAGGTCAAGGCAGTCCACTGATATCCCAAATTTTCACAGTAACTTAACATTATGGGTAACAATATGGGCACGTAGAAATAATGGCCGATGGGCTGCAAAGTTCACGAATAGAGACCACGGACCGGCAAGCGCAGCGTAGGACGTCCACGCACAATGTGGACAGTGATAAGGACGGCAGAAGCACGCTGAATGGCTGCTTGCAACCGGAGTGGATGGAAATCTAAGGGGAAGACCTATGTTCAGCAGTGGACGTCCTACGGCTGAGCTGATGACTTTGATGATGGGTAGAATGGCAAATGGTCAAATGTTAGATGGAAACTAAAAACATAACTAGCGGAGTGTGGGTAGTGGGTGTACCTACTATGGGCTAGTCCCATTCCTGGGTACAATATGAAACACACTCCTGGGTACAATATGAAAACACTATATGAAAAAGGAATGTAATAATAACAAAATGTAATTCTCAAAGTCAAACAGATTTATTCAAATAGGTCATAATCTGACACTTTTGCACATCAATGAAGATAAACAGTACTGAGTCTACCGTGCGTTCGGAAAGATACCTCTACAAGAAGAACGCACAAGAAACTTGTAGGGCTTAATTTTTTCAACAGATAGTTTCACAATATTTGGTTTGGTTACATTCGTTTTCTTTGAAGGTGCCGCGAGGCGGCTATGCAGAAGTTTCCAGGCATCTTTGTTTTCTATGTACTGGTTGACTTTATAATAAGCCTTCTTTAGTAAAGTAGATTTTATATAGGTTTTGAATTTACCCTCTGAGAGCCCAGTTATCTCTTTTGGGATTTTATTATAGAAACGTACACTATTTCCTAAGAATGTCTTTTTATTTGTTTTAGATAATCTAAAGCTAGGTACAGCTATTTTGTCTTCATTCCTAGTATTAAAATTATGAAGGTCACTATTTAATTTGAATTACCTTAAAGTCCGGTCAGGTGTACTAGACTTTTTGAAGAGCGCATCCATCAGTAAGTGTTCAATGACATGTCTTTTACATTCGAATCTTCTGGAAAACTGTCGCGAGCACACCACACATTCTTTTTCCTTTTTTTGAGAATGTAACTGCCCTGAAACGATACAGGAGACATCAATTAGGCTCTCCCTTTGAACACACAACATACATATTACATTAAACAGTGGCGTAACTATAGGGTGGCAGGGCTGGCAAAATGCCACGGGCCCCGGGGCTGACTGGGCCCCCGGGCTGACTGGGCCCCGGGCTGACGAGGCTCCCGGCCCGAAAGACCGCGTACTCGTAATAACGTAACATTTTTAACAAAATACTATAGTAAAAATTATAAAGTTTATAATGTAAGTACTTCAAATCAATTACAATAAGCCTCCAATAAGGACCTTTCTTATTTATAAAATAATTTAACTGCTCGCGCCTTCATTGTTATAACTATAAAACTTATCGTCGCACTCGCGTCCTCATTGTTATATGTAGTTTTGACTATAAAATTTTTCGTCGCGCTCGCAGCAATCTGCTCGCCACTTTATTGCTATTTCTAGAGATCAAGAAAAGCATGGAGCATGGAAACATTATATTACAAATAATATTTTACTGGGACCCAATCATATGATTTTGTCACGGGCCTCGCATGGTATGGTATATACATTACATAACATACATTCACGCCTTTTTCCCGAAGGGGTAGGCAGAGGTGTACCCAGGACTCAGTCCCATAGTAGATACACCCACATTTCGCCAGTATGTTATTGGTCCCATGTAATAGGGGGCGAGCCTATTGCCATCTACCGGGCACAGCTCCAGACTCCAGGCAATTATTGAGATAATTCCTAATGGAAAAACCCAATATTTAACACTATGCCTGACCTGGGGATCGAACCCGGGACCTCTTGATTGGCAGTCGAGCATGCGCCCACTACCACTTTAAAACACAACTTAATGACATTTGTGATCTGTAATTTATAGAATTTTATATAATTTTATATAGTGGCCAATATATTATATTAAATGCTGTCTTCGCCAGTAATAACAATAACAATAAGCATTTATAAGTAATAGTTTAATATTTATATGAATTTAAAAATATTTATTATGTTGGCGATTAATAAAAAAAATAAAAAAAAACAACGTTTCTCTTTCGAAGAAATCAACCTTAAGGCGCGGTGCTGAGCAAATTCGCCCTCTCGCTCACACGTACCCACATTTTGGAAGATATAAAATATACTACATGTAATTACGTAAAATAAAAACAACTAGGTTCTATAAAATAACAACATACAAAGATTCAGTAAAAAATACCTTTTTTTTTTATGAAAGTGCAAGACGAGTAAATCAGGTGCCTGATGGTGAGCATCATGATTGCCCATATCAGACACAGTGCCACCCAGTGTTTTAACATTCAAAATTCTGCGCGGCACTGCACTGCGCCTGTCACACTGAGATATTAGTTGTTGACACTTCATGCCCAGTAATTTCGCTAGTAGCTTTGCCCTTCAGACCGGAACATAGTAATGTTTGCACATTACTGCTTGGCGGATGAATAAGGCAAAGGTGGGCCGGGCCCCTACAAAAGAGGCCTACCACTACAGATTTATTTAATCCAAACGAGTTTTCATGTATAAAACCTGCATAAAGAAAAAAAATCTTTTTTTGACACTTGATTAGTACACTGTGTACTTACTTGTAATATCGGACTGGGTCCCAGGCACTTCTACCCCTTCGGGGAAAAGTCGTAGAGTTATAACAATACTTACTCAGAACACCATCCAATAGATTCTGGTCTAAAATTTTAGAACAACCGGGAGTCACTTTTTGTTCAGGATTGTTTTTATATCCTGGTTGATATTTATTGTCATCGCCTTTTTCATCTTTCAATAATAAGTGCGATTCCCAATGAGTGAAGAATTGATCGACTGATACCAGTTGCTTACATTTATTGCATCTGGAAGAAGTGGAAATTAAGTATAGATATAGCCACGGCGAGATTAGTATACTTTGCATATTTCCACAGCTTTGATGTCTTATGTTTTTAGTTTTTTTTTAAGTTTCATTTTGTCAATTTTCTGTATTGTGGTATCAATAAAAGTGTTATCTAATCTAATATAATAACTTGCTTCTTGCCAAATTTCATAATTCTAGACCGACTGGAAGTAGCTTACAGATTTTTAGTCCGTTGCGAAAGGCGCAAAGTATGGACATGTGCTGTAAAATGACCGTATCTATCAATTGCATTGACTTAGTTTGGTTTTTTTACAGTAGCATGGGACTGTAGACCTGAGTTGATATGAGTTTCAACTTGTTACCTCAACGCGTTCCCGAGGCAAAGGGTCTTGACAGACAGACAGACAGACGCAGTGGCGTAACTATACCATGCGAGGCCCGTGGCAAAATCATATGATTGGGCCCCAGTAAAATAATTGTAATTTAATGTTTCCCAGCTCCATGCTTTTCTTGATCACTACAAATAGCAATAAAGGGGCGAGCAGCTTGCTGCGAGCGCGACGAAAATTTTTATAATCAAAACTATATATAACGAGGACGCGAGTGCGACGATAAGTTTTATAGTTATAACAATGAAGGCGCTAGCAGCTTTCTGCGAGCGCGAAAAGATTATAGTTTTAACTACCTACCTATAACAATGAAGGCGCGAGCAGTTAAATTATTTTATAAATAACAAGAATCTAATGTATATAGGTCCTTATTGGAGGCTTATTGTAATTGATTTTAAGTACTTTAATTATAAACTTTATAATTTTTACTATGTTTTGTTAAAAATGTTACGTTATTACGAGTACGCGGTCTTTCGGGCCGGGGACCCCATTAGCCCGGGGGCCCAGTCAGCCCGGGGGCCCGTGGCCAGCCCTGCCACCCTATAGTTACGCCACTGGACAGACGGACAACGAAGTGTCACTTTTTTCCTTTTGAGGTACAGAATCCTAAAAAACGCATCGAAATCGGTTCATTCCAAAACCTGTAATATTTTTATATTACAAACAGACACTTCAATATGATTTATTGACAGCCTGGTTAGCACATTATGGTAGTAACTCTGCTTTCTGTGCCGCAGAGCCTGGGTTGGATACCCGGCCAAGTCAAACATTTGTGTGCATGAACATGTCCGTTTGATCCGTCCCTGTGTGTTATAAGCTTATATAAGTATGTATATCAGTCATCTGGTTACTTCTAGCCTAGTTTGGGACCAGATGACCGTGCGTGGGAGTTGTCACATATAAAAAAAAAATACATACATTCACGCCTTTTTCCCGAAGAGGTAGGCAGAGGTGTACCCAGGACACAATCCCATAGTAGATACACCCACATTTCACCAGTATGTTATTGGTCCCATGTAATAGGGGATGAGCCTATTGCCATCTACCGGGCACAGTTCCAGACTCCAGGCAATTATTGAGATAATTCCTAATGGAAAAATCCAATATTTAACACTATGCCTGACCTAGGGATCGAACCCGGGGGACCTCTTGATTGGCAGTCGAGCATGCGCCCACTACGCCACCGAGGCAGTCAATAATATAGTCACATATTATAATATAATAATAATTGATATATGTAAATTGGTACTTACGCATTTTTCTTCTTAATCGGTTCAGCATTTTTATTAATAGAAAAGAAATTGACGAAACTCTGCCTAACGTGCTTTTGGAAATGTGGAAGAAGCGTCGTCATCCCTTCAAACTGTACTTCACAATCGGGACACGATAAAAAATTGTACCCATGCTTGGTAAAATGATACAAATAAGACTTCAAAGTACCAAAGGCCAATTTGCACTTCGTACAAGTATAATTTTCACCTTCAACAGGGGCCGGAAGCATATCACACTTTGACATTTTGTGTATTATGAAGAGTCTATGTTTGTTCGTATAACCACAAGTTTTGCACGTGTACAACCGCTTTTCGTGCTTCTTCCTTGTTTTTTTCGGCTGCTCCTGCTTTATTATTGTATCGGATTGTAGCTTCTTCCCTAGTAATATCATATTTGGGTTTGTCTTCTCTATTTTGTCAACATTTTCTTGTATTTGTAGATTTACTTCGGGTGTTTCTTCCGGTTCTGATTTGATCGCTTTCAATATTTCCGGGTCTACATTCATTAAAATAATGTCGCTCATTTCATCCATATCGCATAACGGCTCGACTTTGATTTGATATTTCAGTTCTGTTGAAACATCCTCACTTGGTTCATTTCCATTTGAAACATTTCCACTTGCTTCATTTCCACTTGAAACATTTTCACTTGGTTCATTTCCAATCGAAACATTTCCACTTGGTTCATTTCCACTCGAAACATTTCCACTTATAACATTCCCACTTGGTTCATTACTTGAAACTCTCTCATATGCAATGATTGTACTTGAGCATTTTTTGCTTTGTGTCTTTTTAAATGCAATATTGTTACGTTTAGTTGATTTATTCTTACTTCGTCCCTTTTTAGGCTTTGTTTTTGGAATATTCCTTTTTGATGTATTTCCACTTCTAACTTTCACATTTGATACATTTTTGCTTCGTACAATTTCAATCGATTCACTTTGTACATTCTGATTTTCATTTAGTGATGTTACATTTTCAATTAATATATTTTTACAGGATTCGTTCTCATCGTAGTCCATCGCTTCAACCTTGATACCAAATTGTGCAATTTCATTGGAAGCATTGAGCATTTCACTTGAACTAGGGACATTTTCACTTGAAACATTGAATGTTTCACTTGAACTAGGACCATTTTCACTCAAAACTGTTTTCGACACATTTTCAATTATATTTGCAGTTATTTCATTTTCAAAATCTTCAAATTCTAAGGGTTCAGTTTTGATGATAGTCTCTTCAATATCTATTTGAGACATGTTTCCATCATCGTCATACTCTACGTACTTGTCTTCTCTTTCTACTTTGATTTGTATCGGTTTCTCTTCTGTTGTTTTCTCATGGGTTCTGAGTGCTTCTGTTCTCTTTTCTACTGTTCTTTTTACTTCTGTTATGTTCTTCTTCGCAGGTTTTTCTGCTGAAAAGTATTCAAGGCATAAATCCAAATTCTAAGCTAATTTATTTGAACGAGCAGAGCGCTGTTTTTTTTGTGTGTATTTTTGTATCCTTTTCACGCCAAAACTGCTGAACCGATTGGGCTGAAATACGGTATGTAGATAGTTTAGACCCTGGAATAACACATAGGGTTCTTTTTATCCCGATATTCCCACGGGAACGAAGACTGCTTAGACTTCGTTCCCGCTTGGATATGCCAACTTACCTGCTGCCTCCACATTGGACCCTTGGTACATCAGATTAGACAATATTCTCTCGTAGTTTGAACAATCTTGACTATTATCACTTATATGAGTGTTCAGTAACTTATCCATTTTCTGAAATAATATTAATAATATTGTAGCAACATTAAAATAAAATAAAATATTTCATCAACTTCTGAATCTTTAGATTTTTTTCGATTTTTAGAGTCTTAAAACAACATGCACAGTGCATCGCCCTCCCGCCCGCATAATTGCATGCAAAGAGGAAATCCTCTTTGCACCCACAAAATTGCCTGAAAGAGGAAATCCTCTTTTCGCCTGCAAAATTGCATGCAAAGAGGAAATGCAAGCAATTTTGCGGGCGGGAGGGCGGTGCACTGTGCATGTTGTTTTAGACTCTAAAAATCGAAACTAAACACTAAAGATTCTTGTTCCAAAAGTCTATAATGGAGTTCCGAAAAGTAACGCCGAATTCAATCAATTATTTTCATCGTCATAGCATACAATCAGGCATTTTTCCCGAAGGGGGGAGGGCAGAGATGTACCCAGGACTCACACCCGTATTCAAGAACAATACTATGAAGGCACGAACGCACAGGGCCGGTAAATCCGATTGGAACCACTTGCCTGCAGTGACGAACGCAGTGAGAAATTCTTTACTTAGCACAGTACCTTACATAAGTATTGCTCTTAAATATGGGTGACAGTCCCATAATATTATGTAAACAGTAACATTTCGCCAGAATGTTATTGGTCCCATGTAATAGGGGGCGAGCCTATTGCCTAACGGGCACAGTTCTAGACTCCAGGCTGTCACTGAGATAATTCCTAATATAAAAATCTAAAGAACACTTTGCCTGACTGGGATCGAACCAAGGACCTCTTGATCGGCAGTTGAGTTTGCGTCCACTACATCACCGAGGCAGTCAAAAATTTTTCATAATTCTAACATTATAATTGCGAACGTTTATGAGGATGGAAGGATGTTTGTTACTCTTTTACGCCAAAACTACTGAACAGATTGTGTTGGAATTTGGTATGTAGATAGTTTAGACCCTGGAACAACATATAGGGTAGCTTTTCCCGACATTCCCACGGGGATGATGTCGACGCGGGTGAAACCGCAGAGCACAGCCTGTTAATATAATTATATTATTATATAATTAGCATACCTCAGATAATGTATCATTTTTATCAAATATTATAAGAATGTCATTGACAGAGTGCATTTCTAATTGACTGTTCGCTGAATCTTTGCTTGAAATTGTCCTAATTTTCGTTGAAATCCCTGAATATTCACCTGAAAATTATATTATATTTTACATGTATGATATTTATTAAACATACATTCACGCCTTTTTTCCCGAAGGGGTAGGCAGAGGTGTACCCAGGACTCAGTCCCATAGTAGATACACCCACATTTCGCCAGTATGTTATTGGTCCCATGTAATAGGAGGCGAGCCTATTGCCATCTACCGGGCATAGTTCCAGACTCCAGGCAGTTATTGAGATAATTCCTAATGGAAAAATCCGATATTGAACACTGCCTGACCTGGGGATCGAACCCGGGACCTCTTGATTGGCAATCGAGCATGCGCCCTCTACGCCACCGAGGCAGTCCTTTATTATTTTATTATTATAATATATATTATATTGTATTTATAATGCATATTTATTATTTTAATTTTATTTTCATGTTTTATAAATTTTGTAATAATAACTATTATTTATTATCCCAGGTTCGATCCCCAGGTCGGGCAGTGTTAAATATTGGATTTTTCCATTAGGAATTATCTCAATAACGCAGTTGCAGTTGCAGTTGTTGGGCATAGTTACAAAGTCTAGACTGTTATTGAGATAATTTCTAATAGTAAAATCCCATAACACTAGCCTGACGTGCGGATCGAACCCGTGACATGATCATTTGCTGCCGAGCCACTGCGCCAACGGGGCAGTATTTTTTCAAACATATCCAGAATATGCCAATTCATCAACATCTCAGGCTTGGAAGTCCACCGCTGGGTATAGTCCTCCCCATAGATTTCTATCTAGTCCGGTTGTAAGCTTGCATTCAGCGTTTTCCTGCTGTCTTCATTTCCTGCTCTCTTTTATCTTATCACTATCATAATTTTATATGATAGTGAGTGGACAAGACGAGCAAATCAGATGCCTGATAATAAGCATCATGATTGCCCATAGACACAGTGCCACACAGTGTTTTAAAATTCAAAATTCTGCGCGGCACTGCACTGCGCCTGTCACCCTGAGATATGAGTTGTTGAATCTCATCATGCCCAATAATTTCGCTGGTGGTTTAGAAGATGAACGTAGAAAAAAAATTGTTAAAGCATACATATGTATGCATAGTGTAGGGTTCCATACCTAGATACCTGTACAAAACGATTACAATCTCAAAAACAATCCGCCTATTAAGAACATACAGCGCCATCTACTTGAAAACTACAGCAAACATGGAGGTACACACATCACACTTATTAGTTAATTTCCTTCGTTTGATGTCCAATCTCCCTACGTGTTATTGGCAAAGTTGTGGTGTTATAAGCACTTTCACAAGCCACATAATAAGAAATGAATTGAATTAAATCACTATATTTATATATAATAAAATCCTAAATGACTCACTGACTGACATGCAACGCAGAGCCCAAACCACTGATCCTAGAGACTACAAACGTAATGTAAGTTCTTTTTACCGTCTGGACGCGTGCTAAGAAAGGATTTTTGAAAATTCACAATAAGGGGTCCAAAATGAGCGCCAAAGTTTTGTTATAAAACTACCAAAAAAAAAAGTAAATCTGACCCCAAAAACTATCGCCCTATATCTTTGCTTCCAATCTTATCGAAAATATTTGAGACAATCATAAAAAATAGGTTAATTTCACATTTAAATTTAAACAAAATATAGATGCCAATTTGGTTACCAGAAATGCATAGGAACAGTGGATGCTATTGATTTGCTAATCAATGATGTGGTTGAAAAGCTCAATAAGAAACTGAAAGTGGTAGGATTGTTCCTTGATTTAAGTTCAGCTTTTGATATGGTATATCATAGTATTTTAATACGCAAACTAGATCATTATGGCGTTCGTAAGGGTGTGCGGGAGCTTCTGATTTCTTATTTGGAAAAAAGAAAGTATTATGTTGAAATAAAAGATATAGTCGATCAGGCTGAAGTTGTTACCAAGTCTAGATTAGTTAACGTTAAACGTGGTGTACCTCAGGGTTCGATATTGGGTCCCATTCTTTTTATCATTTTCATAAATGATTTGATAAAGCACATTAATGTTAAGGTGACCGGTATCCAGATAGTGGTATATGCTGATGATACAAATGCAATAATTTCGGCAAACACGTTAGAGGAATTACGTGAACAAGCTAATACTAATTATTATTATATTTTATTCTGCAAGTATTTGATACTTGGTTTAGTTCGAACAATTTAAAGCTTAATACTAAAAAAACTGGTGTAATATTATTTAAGTCTACAGCTCGTAATGGGGAACACTTGGATTTAGCTTTACATGACGAAAATATAGACAGTGTTAGTAGTGTTAAGTTTCTGGGTGTGTATCTAGATGAATTCCTGAACTGGAAGGATGAGGTAGATTCTCTTGCTAGCCACATTAGTGGCTAGCTATACTATATATATATAATCTACCTCACAAGCTGAGCTAATGCTCAGCTGAGCTAATGCTCAGCTTGTTACGCCTTGAGAAGCTTGCGAGACGAAGTGACCACTAAACAGCTCAAAGAGGTATACTACGCTCTGGTCGAATCTAGGCTGAGATACAGCATCAGATGTTGGGGCAGTAGTTATAGCTATAATATGCATAGGACATTTATCCTCCAGAAACGCGCCATATGTACAATTATTATGCGTATCCCACAATGGGAATGATGTAAAGACCACTTTAAAACTCTAGGCATTCTTACAGTTCCGAGCTTGTATGTGTTGGTCCTCCTCACAGATGTCATCAAATTTCGGCATAAATATGAGACATTAGAGGAAAAAAATATAAGACTAGAAACAAGACGAAAAGATATTCCTAGAAACAAGACGAAAAGATATTCTATCACTCTTTGTTCCTAGACTAAGTGTTGTCAAACATTGTTCTAGGTAGGTATCAGGCGGTTAGACTATTCAACTGTTTACCTGTCGAAATGAAAGTAATCTATTGAAAATAACCTACTATATTTCAACAAAAATTAAAGACTGCTGGAAGGGTGTTTCTACTCCATAGATGATTTTATTACATACAAAAAGTGATGTAGTAATTTGTTACCTTTAGGATACTTAACTTTAAGTTACTTTGGATATTATTATTTATTTTATATTGACTGTTATGTCATTTACCAATGTTATATAATTCAGACACAATGTAACTATTGTTATTGAATAAATTGAATTGAATTGAACCATGTTTCTTAATCGGGTAAAGCCGCTTTGTCTACACTAGTCTCTATAAATGTAATTTGATTTGACCGGTAGATGAACCCCCGTAAGTATTAGCACACCTTTTTGAAACACATATAACATACATTCACGCCTTTTTCCCGAAGGGGTAGGCAGAGGTGTACCCAGGACTCAGTCCCATAGTAGATACACCCACATTTCGCCAGTATGTAATTGGTCCCATGTAATAGGGGGCGAGCCTATTGCCATATACCGGGCACAGTTCCAGACTCCAGGCAGCTATTGAGATAATTCCTAATGGAAAAATTCAATATTTAGCACTATGCCTGACCTGGGGATCGAACCCGGGACCTCTTGATTGGCAGTCGAGCATCCGCCCACTACGCCACCGAGGCAGCCGAGTGTTTGAAACACATATATAATATAATAATTACCTTTGTTTGCGTTAGAATCTGCTGCTGCTGCTGCTGCTGCTGGAAACTTAAGGCACTGAGTGGGCACTATAACCTGAAAATGTCAAATATTGAAAAAGTTAAAAATTACATATTAAAAATTTAAAGTCATCGCCATCTATAATAATATGGGACAACTTCCACACACGGTCATCTGGTCCCAAACTAGGCTAGAAGCCTGGACTATGGTAACCAGGTAACTTATATACATACATATATAAGCTTACAACACCCAGACACAGATCAAACAGACATGTTCATGCACACAAATGTTTGAACTGGCCGGGGATCAAACACTGCGGCACAGAAAGCAGAGTTACTACCATCTGAGCCAACGAGGCTGTCAACTCTGGCCCTTTACATGGTAAATGAGTCATAGTAGAAATCTTACAAATATTGTAACTCTCAAAATCTCAGTACAACCAGTCCTGGGACACTCCGCATTAGAGGTATGAAGCTAAAAGTAGCCGGCGCGTCCATCTGGACGGAAACATTACTATGTGCTAGACAGAGAGAACAGATACAGAGATACGCGATAGAAAGAGAGGCAGCTTGTTGATTAATATAACGATAATTAGTTAGGCGCTGTGCGCCCTGAATTGCACTTTATTGCGTCGGAGCTAGAGTCGCTATTTATTTGAATGAATTTGAGGAGTGTCCCTTCTGTCCCTTTAGTATTCTATGGTACAATGTAAAAAAGTTACGTTTGTAATAGGTAAACAAAACGCTAGCATGTTCTGACTCGACTTCAGCGTCACCTAGCGTTGTTTTTTTCGTGTGTATGTTTGTTCTGTTTTTACGCTAAAACCACAGGACCGATTGAGCTGAAATTTTGTATATAGATAACTTAGACCATGGAAAAACACATAGGGTACTTTTTGTCTCGATATTCCCACGGGAACCAAAACTACGGAGATGAAACCGCGGGGCCCAGCTAGTTTTACATAAAACGTGATTCCTTTTACTTACTTTAGTGACGAATCTATTTGTAAGCCTCCTCAGTATGGCATCCTTATGCCGATGGTACTTCAATCTGTGCATTTTCAGCGAGATCCTATCAGGCAATACTATATTATACTGATCACAATCCATGCATTTATATCCAATATCATATTTATCTGTATGTTCCAACATATGCCTCGTTAGACGACATTGCATGTTAAACTTGCCACCGCATATATCACATTTACTGTCTTTAATGACTACATGTAAACTTGTAGATTTCGTATCATGGAATAAGCGGTAGCAATGTGGACAATTCTTCCTTGGTTGTTTGAAACAAGAGTGTGTAGAGAACACACTTTTATCGAAGTATTTATTGCAATTCATACACCTTTTACGGATAGCATGCACTGGTTCATCAGACCGGACTGTATGCAATAGATTAACATGGTCATTCCAGTCTTCGGACGTTAAGAAGTTTGTACAGCATATGTTGCAGCCAAATTCTTTTATATGTACATATTTGTTGAACAATTTCATCCTCGCACAGTTGACAAAGATATTCATGCTGGATACCGAGGAATACATCAGCCCATGTTTCTCGGATGTGTCACCACAACGAGGGCACCTACCTTCCATCGGTATGAATTTCAAATCCGAATGTGTATCATCTTTTATCAAATCCTCACTTGCAACTATAACAGACATATTGTCAGAGTAATATTTTTGGTGAGTGACAGCCAACGTCTTCAAATCGTGAAGTTTTATGTGTTCTCGGAATGGGCCTAAGTACCACCAAGCGAGATTGCAAATATGACATTGATAAAAGCATGGAGGGCTACGGATTTGCGGGTTCCGTGAACGACCTCCCATGGACCAAAAGTCCAAAGCTTTCTGCAATAATATTTCATGCGGATCTTCATTTTCTTTAAAAGAATTACTGAATATGGATCCCCATAAGTTTTTGACTTCGATTCCGAGGTATTTATCGGCCATGTTCGTGGAACTCCAGCTGATGTGATCGGCAACTTTGAAAATCTTTTCGATATCAACTTTGTGGCTGAGTATGGTATCGGTATTTCGCTGAGGACGCTGAACGTCGCTTATGGAAGTACATTCTTTGTCTAAAGGCGGGGAAGGTAGGAGGGCTTCCTCATCAAATTCCTCCACTTCTATTTTGACTTCCATAGAAGGAGGGGTGGGGGTTGTGTCAGAGTAAGATTGATTTTGTGCTGGTTCAATTTTGACTTCCCTGGAAGCTGGGATGGAGGTTTTCTCGGGGTTTGACTGATTTATTGCTGATTTTGTTTTGACTTCCATGGAAGGTACAGCAGGTGTTATTTCGGCACTAGTAGGTATTTTTGCTGGCTTCAATATCGTCGGTAGTACCTTGAAAATAAAAGCTATATTAATATCATGGACTTGAATTATTTGCATCTGTACCATCCATGGTGGGCTATGTAGCAATCTGAACTCCTGGATTCAAGTCTGATATTTCATGGTATTTTCAGGATTCCGTATCTAAAAGGGAACTCTTTTAGGATCACATTGTTGTCCGTTTGTCTGTCCGTCTGTCAAGACTCAAGGAATCAAGTTGAAACTCATATCAACAAAAGTCAATGCAATCAAAAACGCATAGGCATAGGCAAAACGCATATATTGTAGTGGTAGGCCTCTTTTGCAGGGGGCCGCCTGGGGAAGTACCACACCTTTGCCAGTTATTCATCCGCCAAGCAGTAATGTGCAAACATTACTGTGTTCCGGTCTGAAGGGCAATGTTACCAGCGAAATTACTGGGCATGATGAGATTTAACAACTCATATCTCAGGGTGACAGGCGCAGTGCAGTGCCGCGCAGAATTTAGAATTTTTAAACACAGGGTGGCACTGATATGGG
This sequence comes from Hemistola chrysoprasaria, assembly GCA_947063395.1. Taxonomy (NCBI): domain Eukaryota; kingdom Metazoa; phylum Arthropoda; class Insecta; order Lepidoptera; family Geometridae; genus Hemistola; species Hemistola chrysoprasaria. Next base: position 3,930,015 of record OX346738.1, on the reverse strand, counting down.
CAATCATAATGCTTACCATCAGGCACCTGATTTGCTCGTCTTGTCATTCACTATCAAAAAAAAAAAAAAAAACATTAACACCCGAGAACAGAGCTCGTCACATGTCATGCCTACCTTACTGATCTGGTTGCCCAGCATACAGCATTCAACTTCGAATTTTGCTTTTCTCACTTCTCTTCTGGCTTCCTTGAGAAGAGCTGCAGGGCTTGTCTCAGAGGTTGTGGGCTTCACTTGAGGGAGCTTCTGTACCTTCGGTTGGACCTTAAATTTTACAGAGATTACATTAATATTGTTATAAGTTTTATTGACTGCCTCGGTGGCGTAGAGAGCGCATGCTCGACTGCCAATCAAAAGGTCCCGGGTTCGATCCCCAGGTCAGGCAGTGTTAAATATTGGATTTTTCCACAAGGAATTATCTCAATAACTGTGCCCGGTAGATGGCAATAGGCTCGCCCCCTATTACATGGGACCAATAACATACTGGCGAAATGTGGGTGTATCTACTATGGAACTGAGTCCTGGGTACACCTCTGCCTACCCCTTCGGGAAAAAGGCGTGAATGTATGTTATGTTATAATAGGTAGGTATTTTGTAGTGGTAGGCCTCTATTGCAGGGCCCGCCTGGGGAAGTAACACCCCTTTGCCAGTTATTCATCTGCCAAGCAGTAATGTCTATACATTACTGTGTTCTGTTCTGAAGGCCAATGTCAACAACTAAAATCTCAGGGTGACAGGCGCAGTGCAGTGCCGCGCAGAATAAGTAAGTATATTCGTATACCACAGAACAGATAATAATACTATGTATAGAATGGACACTGTCATCCGCCCACCAATTGGACCTTCCTCATCCCGCGAGCGAGATTGAGCTCTCGAAGAGCCCCGCTTCGCTCGGAAATCACCTCACGCACACTCTTGCACATGTACAAAACTCCACGTGTGCAGTGTCTGTGTAGTAAGTAGTTATATTGTGACTTTTGTATAGGAATTGAGTCGAGTGTCCAGGGTGTGCTTATGCCTAGAAAGGAAAATTTCTTCGAGAGTGAGTTTTCTGTACTATTATTTATTCTGTGGTATAGCCGGTGTGACCTTGATGGACAAGATGTGGAATGATAAGGGAATGCTTTAGCGTGTTAGAAGATGTAGTGACAAACATAGAGAAAGAAATTTCCCCGCTCGTACCCGTGCAGCGGCCCCTCAATGAGGATAAGAAGCAGCAACGGAAAAAAACGTCACGCAAGCAGGTTATCCCGCGCCCAATGGATCCCGTCATGCGCATGAACAAGGTCGACGATGGCGGCTTCACCCTCGTGGAGAAGAAGAAGCGTCGACCTCGACCCGCCCGCAACCAACGCGGCACTGCTCCCGCTGCGACTACAGTCATCCGAGTCGCAGAGCCCACGATGGCGATATATCTCTCCCGGTTTGATAAAACCACATCCGGTGAGGAGATCGCTCGCTACATCGACGAAAAGCGCACAGAACGAGCTCCGGGAAAGGACTTCTCCAAGATTTCGCTGTCGAGGCTGGAGGCTACGCGGACGCAGACTTTCAAGTCATACGTGCTCCGGTTTCCAGCGAAATACAAGGAGACGTTCCTGGACCCACAATTTTGGCCCGAAGGCATCGTTTTCCGTCGCTTCAGGGAGGCGAAACCGAACAATAATATCCCTAAGCCATAATGAAATTAAGTGTTTTATATTTTTTATGTATGTTAGTCTGTAAGGTATTTATTAATATGGGCCTCTGGTGCGTATAATTTATTATACGCACTATTGCCTGAAATAAATGAATTATTATTATTATTATTATTATTATTATCTCTCTTTTTTTGGTCACACAGGGGAATACAAAACATAACATAACATACATTCACACCTTTTTCCCGAAGGGGTAGGCAGAGGTGTACCCAGGACTCGGTCCCATAGTAGATACACCCACATTTCGCCAGTATGTTATTGGTCCCATGTAATAGGGGGCGAGCCTATTGCCATCTACCGGGCACAGTTCCAGACTCCAGGCAGTTATTGAGATAATTCCCAATGGAAAAATCCAATATTTAACACTGCCTGACCTGGAGATCGAACCCGGGACCTCTTGATTGGCAGTCGAGCATGCGCCCTCTACGCCACCGAGGCAGAGAATACAAAACATTGACTTAGTAAATTTTCGATAGGATTGTGTCAAACTGCCAGATGGTCCTCTTTCCTTTTAATATTTGCTAGGATTCATCATCATTCATCATCATTCATCTTACATACAATGGACCAAATAAGAGTCTAAGTGTGGAAAAGGACCCTACTTTACATTACATTACATTTGGATGAATCTCATAGATGACACGAATAGCATGTTTATGCAGTTAAAGATAGTCTCTATACCTGCAGCTGGCCCCCATAAAAAATCCCATATGACATTAGACTAAGGAAGTATGCAAAATGTCACTGTAGCTAAATCATAAAATTGCCTTATTTTATATTTGATTAGTCATGTACTTACAATCTACCTACATTTTTAATATCATAAAAATTATAAACTAACCTATTGAAATTTTACAAGAATTTCACCTGTGAATTACACTTATGTAGGTCGTCAGGTTAGAGCATTAAAAAAATTATAACAGGATAATAATATTCCTAAAATTACAATAGGTATATGTTATGTAGATAAGATACCAAAATTTTGTGTAATGGGAGTACCTATTTCAGAATATAAAATACTATGGTACCCTACTTTTTCACTTTATTTTAAACCTTCCTTGAGATTCTATGCGCGCGCCTCTTTATTCGATGCTAGTTTTGACTCATATTTTCGTATAAAATGAACTTAAACCATGTATTATTAATAACATATTGAATTAGGTTTATATATACAGATGTGAAAAGGGTTAGTTGATTTTCGTGGTACATAATTACCAAATAATTTTATTACGTACGGTAGGTGAGTTTTTACAAAATGGTGTCGTGCCTACCTGCATTATCGTGTATTCCGTTTTATCGCCTTCAACATCGACTCGTATCTCCAATTTAGATTTTCTACGCCTTTTCTTAGCTTCAGACATGATTTCAGACAACTTATATAGCCTTATTTATCATAAAAGAAAACTTTATAAACACTATTATTTCATGCAATGCAGGTAAAATCACAAAATTGTTTTCACGTTCCAAATTCACAATCTCAAATTAAAACAAAAAATGAATGAATGTCGCGTTCGTGGGAACCAAACAGATTAAAGAATACCAATACATCTGTCAAAATGTATATTTCCGTCTCTTTCTATCTCCATGGATTGTGCGCGAAAGTTGATATTGCCGTTACTTCAAAGACTTTTTTGAAATAAGTAGCATAATACCGGCTTAGCGGGTAGTTTGAGTCGAGGTCGCCGGTCGTCGGTAGGGGGGTGTCAGCTTAGTTCCCGGCCAATGCCAACACGGCGAAGGAAATGTTAAAAAGAAACGGAGCTCTAAAAACGACAGAGAAAGCACTATTTACTGACCCTACTAAGGAAAATATAACATTTTAGTAGAATTCAAAATTATGGGAATTATTTAATTAATTCGGAAGATAGAAATAATAAAGAATAAACACTTTTGAAATAAGTAATGAAATTTATTAATAATTTTATTACATATATTGTTCAAATTAGTTAAATCTAGACCTCAGATTCTTATGATTACTTGAATCAGCGTTAGAAGAATTTATTTTTTGCCATCTGGCAACCGGATAATAGAAATGGCTGTTTTTATTCTGTGCTGTTTTTTGTTTACGATTTTCAGTTTTTCATTGATTTGCACTTTGCACATCTTTAGTGGAAATAAGTTTTGTAAAGTTTCTCGTATTTTGTTATATTGTGGTATAGAAAGTTTTGTTCTTGTGCAAACGAGATCATAGACTCTATTATTGCGATTGTGCGATAAAGACGCCTAGGTTAGGCAAAGTGTTAAATATCGGATTTTTCTGTGAGGGATTATCTCAATAACAACCTGGAGTCTAGAACTGTGCCCAGTAAATGGCAATAGTCTCGCCTTCTATTACATAGGACCAATATACTTAGTATGAGACTGAGTTCTGGGTACACCTCGGCCAACCCCTTCTAGAAAGATGTTGTGTAATATAAGATTTACCTTATTTTCATCTGAATAAAAACTACTTCTAATACCTGCTCTTATTTTTTACCCTTTGCGTATGTCATGAATAGATATAGAAGTAAATATAGACATATAATATTGGTAGGTACCTATAGCTAATGTTAGAAATATTAAATCTCCCGCGCTACTGAATAGTTCCAGTGCGAAGCGTTGGTAGCGCTAGCGTCGCTTCGTGTACGCAAATCTGAAGTACGTAGTGGGACTTCTTCTTGTATATGTGTTCTGTGTTCTGTGGTCGGTAGTCTCCGCACAGTGCACAGAGTAGGTAGCAAAGAGATTGTATTGGTAGGTAGGTAGTAGGTGTACAGTTTTTTTTTATTATTAGGTATGAAGATACAAGTAGCGGGGTCAGTTTATATGTATTATCTATGAGCGGGGTCTTGCGACAAGACGCTACAATTATATAAGCCTAAATAAAAAGAAAAGCTAGAGACATGCGCGATAAGAAAGAGGGGCAATTTTAGGTAAATATAACTTTGTAGGCTATTAGCGTTGTGCGAGCTAAATTGCACACTATTACGTCATTACCAGAGTCGCTATTCACATATACATGAATTTGAAGTGTGTCCCTTCTGGCACTTCTGTACCTTTAGCACAGAATACAAATAAGGAACAGAAGGGACACTCCTCAAAATCATTCAAATAAATAGCGACTCTAGCTCCGACGCAATAAAGTGCAATTCAGGTCGCAAGGCGCCCAACTAATTATCGTTCATACTGCCTCTCTTTCTATCGCGTATTTCTTATTCCTTTTTACGACGTTAGGAATGGACCACAGAACAATTACGAATGAAAACAATTGACGACGCAACGCTACGAGCTAACATGCGACGCTACGAGCTAACAGTCGGCGCGCGATTGCGCGCGCCAACCCACTGAAATAGCCCGTCTAGACCACGCTCTCCGGGTGCCTGTAGCTTCAAAGCAAAAACGTGGAGTGTCACAGGCCTGCCTTTAGTGAGTCTGAACCCTTGGTCATTAGGCTCTGCCCGCCTAGCATGGCACGGGGATAACATGTTTTCGTTTTTTTTCTCTTTCGCAACCGAACATTGCATATCTGCTGTCTCGTTCTAACCCACTGGCACTTCGGTTTCCCTGGTCACTGTGCTACCGGAGCAGCGACCTTTCCCACATCTAAACTCGTGAAGAAAACTACGAACAAATCTGTAATATAGATAGATGTAATGTTTAGTTCAGTTCAATATTAACAACTTTCTTTAGGAGTTTACATACATACATTCACGCCTTTTTCCCAAAGGGGTAGGCAGAGGTGTACCCAGGACTCAGTCCCATGTGGGTGTAGATACACCCACATTTCGCCAGTATGTTATTGGTCCCATGTAATAGGGGGCGAGCCTATTGCCATATACCGGGCACAGTTCCAGACTCCAGGCAGTTATTGAGATAATTCCTAATGGAAAAATCCAATATTTAACACTATGCCTGACCTGGGGATCGAACCCGGGACCTCTTGATTGGCAGTCGAGCATGCGCCCACTACGCCACTGAGGCAGTTTAGGAGTTTACATGTGCTAAAGTTCGCAGAGCCTATGTTTAGGTGAATTACAAAGAGAACATTGTCGTCTCCACATTCGCGCGTGACGTCGCGCCGTGAATCGCGTATGACGTCGCGCCGTGCGACTCTTTATGTTGCTCGCAACTTTATTAACGATATCTCAACATTTTTCGCCGCGCTCTATTTGTTTCAGTCACGGCTATGATTGACGCCTATAACCTATAGTGTCATGGACGCATAGTGCTAGATATTTTTGACGTATTACAAAATAGAAAACAAAAATTGTCTGTGGCCTGTGGTTTATAACCTCAAAATCACACAAAATGGGTCGATTTTGAAAATAATTGGTGATATTCCGAAAAATATTACTAAAAATGAGTATATTTATGAAGAATTATCGGGCCGGAGGCTTTGCTCCGGTATACAATTTAAAATTATGGCGCTTAAACTCTTCAACTACTGATACAAAGCTGAAAAAAGATGAGGAAGAAGAGTTTCGTGTTTTGGATATTGTGAAGTCCAGGCAAAAGCTACAGAGGAAAGTGGCTCGGAGAACTGATATACAGCCTGATAGAGTGGATAGAATGCCTACAGATCAGGTACATAACATTCCTCATACTTATATTTCGCCGCTAATAGAGATTGCAACCTCTTGATATAGCTACCATCACAGTAGTCAATTTACTTATCTTTCGGGATTCTATACTTAATTACTTTCATAGAGAAGTTAAATGAATCTAAAAAAGTTTAATTAATATGCGATATGAAAATGAGAAGAATAATTACACCTGCAAGCGTGATATGAACTAGTACCTTCCCCACCAATCCTTGGGTTGCCACTCTACCATTAGAGCTACCACGGAGGTACTAGTCATGGACGAAATTTATCTCTCACCTACCACCGCATATAGGGGCATGTGTGTTTATCTATAGGTGATGCATTTTGCATTCTACTTCAATCTATCCTTTATTTCCGCCAATCTTGGGTAATATTTTACTTCCCAAATTCATTTTGTATTTCAAGCGCTTAAGCCCTTCACACACATAGCTATAATATAATATATTAATATACTGTCCTAAATAAATATATCATAGCAAGCTACCACACATGGAGACGATGCTATAATCTATATTTTAGCTTTCATTTCATTGACACCGTGGTTTATATTAATATGCAATAATATATATTATGGTATATGTTGGTGACGTCATAGAAATATAATATATTATAGCTGCGTGTGCGGTCAGTCAAATATTTGTAAGGAAAATATACCATAATATGCCTTGCTATGATTTATAATAATATATATATTATAGCTATGTGTGAGGGGCTATGGTCTAGTAAAATTTTAAAGATTATAATGATAATAAAGTCACTACATTTGTATCATTGTCTCATCATATTTCAGAATTGGGGCAACGTCTGGCCAGGCCCCAAATCATTCCACCCTTCATCAGTGCCTCTGCCAGTCCGCCAGGGATACGTCCTCCGCGGTCAAGCGCCACCCGGCAAGAAAGCGAATGCAGAACTCATGAAAATCCCGAACTTCTTACATTTAACACCACCAGTTATCAAAAGACAGTGTGAAGCTCTTAAACAATACTGTACCGAATGGCCGAGACTTTTAAACTCTGAAGAAACTATCGAGAAACATTATCCTGTAGAAATAATTACATCTGACTACTGCCATGCTAGTCCGTGCATCCGTAATCCGTTAGCACGAATCGTTACTTTACGGGTTAAATTATCAACACTAAACTTAGATAGTCATGCCCGTGACAAGTTTCTTAGGTTAGTCAGTGAGAGATATGACCAAAAGACGGACTTAGTCACGATTATGGCTGAACGGTGTCCAGTTAGAAGTCAGAATCTAGATTATGTTAATTATTTGCTAACAGCATGCTTTCACGAATCGTGGAATGTCGAGGGTTGGGAGAAGGAGAAGTCAGAAATCGATATGGAGTATTATGACTGGGATAATAATGCGTCGAAAAGAGCTTTAGTTGATTGGCATTTAAAATGTAGCAATGATAACCGAACACTTACTACTGAAGAATACAAAAACTTTGATATTTCTGTAATACCAAATACAGCCGAGTACAAAAATGCAGTGTTTGAATTATTCAACAGTGGAGAAAATGAGGAATCTGTGGAGAATTACGGTAAAGCTGTGAGAAAACTACTTGGGTTGCCCGATAAGAAAGTTGTTTAAATGTAAATAAATGTATTCATAGTGTGTTAAAACTGTTTTATTCAATTACGTACATGTTATCAGTTAATATCCTCATAAGGTTTAAAACTGCTAAAGCATTTAGACAGCCTTGTTGGCTCAGATGGTAGTAACTCTGCTTTCTGTGCCGCGGGTCCTGGGTTCGATCCCTGGCCAGGTCTAACATTTGTGTGCATGAACATGTCTGTTTGATCTGTGTCTGGGTGTTATAAGTTTATATAAGTACTAGCTGACCTGGCGAACTTCTTACCGCCATATTTTATTTCTCTAATCGCAACTGAGGAAATAAAACCCTTCCGTTAAAATCGAATTACCTAAATTTAAAATAAAACTGGAGTACTCAATTGAAAAATTCATATTGATGTACAAAATGCGTGGAGATTTTACTGAGACTATCACTTTCCGGGAGATAGTATTAATTCACTCGTTTATAAAGGAACCAGTATATATAAAGTACTCTGTGAAAGGAACTGAACTGCGGTGACACTCGGCGCCAATATTTATACCTGACCCTTGAATTTCCCGAACGTTCTAATGCTTAAAGTTCGCATGCTTCGAGAAGAATCGTTTGATCGATTGTTCGAAATAGTGGGTCTCGATTCTCGATGGTTCGAGTGGGAGCTTTGTTTACGCTCAGAGGAGGTCTCGAGAACGAATGAGATACCAAAGCTTTGGACATTCAAACCAGAGATGGCGACTCGATAGAATTTGATGGCCAGATCTTGAAACTTTGATTAAAATTTGGCGCCAAGACTTTAATAATTCTCTAACAAAAATAGTACAATTTTTTTTTGTGGTAATAATATTGTAACATAATACGCATTAAAATTATAAAAATATCAGTCACAAACCATTAAAATAATACGGTTATATCGTGAGCATAAATAAATATTACGTATGATAAAGTAATAGAATTTATATTCTAAGAAACAGAACACAGCGCCATCTATTGGGTGTATTTGCAACCTAGATGTCAAACAATATTGAAGAATTTTATCGATGAGTCAACGTACACCGCCATCTATGAGAACTTCATAAAACTAAACAGTAGATAAACACTTGAAACAATTAATTGATACTTTTTATTCGTTTACATTCACGACATAAGCGAATAATTGAGATGATAACTATCCTATCCAGTAAGTTAGACCAAAATACGGGTATACATGTGAAATTTGATTGAAATCGGTTCAGTAGTTTTGGAGTTTATTCGGGACATACATCGTGACACAAGATTTTTATATATTTATGATGTATATCAGTCATCTGGTTACCATAGTACAGACTTCTAGCCTAGTTTAGGACCAGATGACCGTGTGTGGAAGTTGTCCCATATTATTTATTGTATAGAAATTACTGGACATGACGAGTTTCAACAACTAATATCTCAGGGTGACAGGCGCAGTGCAGTGCCGCGTACAATTTTCAATTTTAAACAACAGCTGGGCGAACAAGTTTCCCTCGGCGACAAAAAGTCTAGAAAACCTATACCAATCGATAAACCCACAACAGCTGAGAATCATCCCCACTTCCTTCTTCCTGAACTTAAAAATAAAACCAGTTGTCCCCAGTGCTTACGAGGAACTGGGGATTAATGGGAATGACCCTACACAGCACTTCATTGTAGACCTCCCTCGCGAGGTTGGATCGAGCGCCTCCCTGCGATTATAAGAAATAGTGAAGATACAGACAGGTTGGAACACAGAGGAGATGATCTCTTTCATCCTGATCTGTGGGTTGGAACTACCACTCATACGGTGCTCGTGTGTGCTACACAATGACGTCATCAGCTACGTCATGACGTCATTGCTACACCGTAGCCATCCCTCTGCTACGAGGGGAAGAGGCGGGGAAGGAGTAAAGCTGTAGAGGCCATCCGAGACCAACAGCATAGGACCACTGAGCAAGTAATCACTACGTTATCATAGGTCATTTAATTTCGCCCATATTTTCGGGTGCACATAACCACAGATTACTTAATAGTTACTACGACATAACGCACCCTTAGCCAGGCGCACTACGGGCACAGCTACGAGTAACCGCTATCATTTTGGGATTCAAAGACGTCAATGCAAGACAATATTCTGGTGGTTTTTTCCGCGACATAAAATCGTAGTGCCGGGCTTTAGCATGAATGAAGCTAGAACTACATCTAGCATACGTGTGCCACGTACGCCGGATCTGGGCGGGTCGGAGTCGGTTTTGTAAGTCGACTAGCTGTTTAGAGCTACATCTGGCACACGCATTAGGCGTGTATGTAATGTAGTTCTAAACAGCTAGTCGCCATACATAATGTATGGGCTTCTACGCGCCCAGATCCGGCGTACGTGGCACACGTATGTAGTTCTGGCTTTACTATTGTTGAGAAATATCATTTATTATCACGTTCAACGCTTTGGAACGCACTGTCAATTCTGTAAGTGTCCCGTATAAAATATTTGTATGTTTAAAATCTAAGGAATAAATAAATAAAACCCGTATACCGTTTTATTATTAATTTATTTATGAATATAATAATATGTATAGTTATTATAATAACGTATTACTTACAGCCATAAGGGGCGCTCGCGGTTGTTGCCACCTCATAATAATTCATATTTGATTAAAACATTTGTCTATTGAGAAAAATTTTGGAAAAAATATTACACCACTATTTCATAAAAAATGAAAGAAATCCGCGAGCGCTAGCAAGCAACCTTAAAAAACATATCTTAATTATTTTTTTACTTCTCAAAGAGTAAACCTACCGTACTGACTATTTCTATGCATTTTTATTTTACAACCAATATTTTTCCGAAATTTATAAAATGAAGGACGAAAACCTCATAACAATGCAGTGTTACCAATTATTATTACAAATAATAAGGTATATTAAAAAGAAAAAAACCTTAACTTTACATTGCTTAATTTAGTAGCAAACTTTTTTGTTAATTTTTTTGTTTTGCAGTATTACCTAGTTTTTAGCACATGTCTTCTCCTTTGGCGTACTTACGAATAGAAAAAATTGCAACAATTTGACAGTAACTTAAAAAAACTTAACAATAAAAAACCTCATCATAAGACGTCAACATGTGACATCACACTTTTATGTTTCAATTTTTACTTTTACATTATTACGATTATTTGAATTATTCACGTATACTCCCATTATATGCTATGACATTACAACAATTTAGATATCTGTCATTGTGTAACTATTCAATAAAAGTATTTAATGTCTAGTCCATATCTTTTAACATACATACCTATTAATATAATATTAAACAATTTGAAAGCTGAAATTCATTTATATATTACTATTCATAATATACTGATACTATGATACTATAGTCAAACTTTTTTTTAAATTTGCACAACAGTGTGACGCCACATGACAAGCCATCGATCGCTTCGTTCCGCATTTACCCCTAAACGCCATAAACCATGGTTAACTCGTGAAATGCAACTATATCTAGTGACGTACAGAGGGACGGGTATTCATATAGATTAATCATAATTTTTTGGGCACAGAAATCGACTTTGATATAATTTTTTGTGTTTTACGTATTAAATAAGGATGGTAAAATCAAAAGCAGCAGTCCGACAGTACATACCGTGATTTGAGATTTTGACCAAAAATTTTTAGAACTAAAATAATGTAACAAAAAAAACATTTGCCTGTCAGGCAGCGAATGCGTTAATATTTATGTTACGAATAATTTGTTTAGGATAAATAAAGTACAGCGATCATTTTGGAATTACTTAAAGAAATTCACTAGAATATCAAATAACTATTTTCGGCATAAAATATAGAACCTATTTATGACAACCACGTCGATTTCTGTGCCTTTAAATCGAACCTTAATTTAAAAAAAACACAATTTGTTAAACGTAGATTACATAGGAACTATTTGATAAGTGTAATTTTATTATCGTTTGAAGCGATCTAAGCACTATCTAAGACGTATTTTTTTATAATTTTATTTATTTTATAATTACGAAATATTAACAATGGCGCGGACGCGGCTGGCCAGTGTCAAAACACACCTATTTAACCTATTTCAATACGCGTTCTAAGGTTTTTTTTTTAAATTTATTGCGATAAAAGGCACTCTCGAAAAGCTATAAGCTGTGTACATGCCGTTATATTGTCTATGGAATACCTAATTCTTTAAATGGTTGCTAAGATTGTGTACAATATTTTACATAAGTTTACAGCTGGCAACATTTTTCTTTCGAAGTGCCAAACAAAACTGTGTAGTAATACTTAGCAAATCCATCAAAAAAAAAAACAATTTAAATAATTTTTAAATTTTTTGCAATCTTGAATGAAATAACTTTTTTCAAAGCTTCTTAGTTACAGATAACCTTCCTAATATTACTACACCGTTTTGCAGCATCCGATATAACAAACAGACTTATTATGGTTTTTTTATTCTACTCAATATTGTGTTATGTGTGTAAAACATTGCACATTTTTTTTTACCATCCATTTTATGCGTCATACATGTGTTACCCTATTTCTAAATTATTTATGAATCTTGGCAAGTACCGCGACCGCGCCACGCACGAAAGAAAATAAAGCACACTTACACACTAAAAAAATATTAAAAAGAAGTCAATATCCCACATGCGTACTCTCTATGGTCGTATTATTTTTTTTTACATTATTGCAGTCATATAAATTTAAAAAAAATATTGAAAGGCGCAGAGTGATCGTTTGTCTGGACGAAATAAAACGAAGTTTATTTTTCATAAACTGAAAAGATTTTTTTTCAGGCCTAAATCATTTTCACACTCATTTGCCAAAACAATTTCTAGACCTGAAAGTGAAAATTAACTTTACTTTCAGTTTTAATTTTATGAATACTTAACTTTTAATTTTTTCTATCCAAACAAATGTCAAACACGCCAAGTCATATAATTTGTACAAGGGGCACACTGACAGTGTTTATAATGGGCCAGTAAGAATAGCAGTCGATGAAAAATGTATTTAAATTTCGAATTAGGAACTAATTGGTAATCAGTAATGTGTGTATTAAGCTCATATGTCGTTTGATTTTCCAAATTGGCAGCAATTTTAAAAGTGTCTGTCGAGCCTCAAATGTATCATTTTCTATTTCAATTCAATTCTTATTTTGTGGCTTGTGTGAAAATGCCTAAGAACACCACAACTTTGCCAATGACATAGGGAGATTGAACATGAAACGAAGGAAATTAACCAATAAGTGCTTTTGAATTTTGAACACAATCAGTAATCATATTCTACAGCTTGATACTAGTCAGTATATAATACTATACAGTAGTCAAGTGCATTTTGACGCGCGACAGACACATAATTGCTGCCAAATTACAAAAACAAATGCCATATGAGTTAAATACACATTACAGATTCCCAAAGAGTTCCTAATTAGAAATTTAAATACATTTTTCAACGCCTGCTTTTCTTACTGGCATATACTAAAAACTTTCAGTGTTACCCACGTAACGCCCATACACTTAAATGTAAAAGCAACATTGAGCAAAATAGGGGTACTTCATATCCATCAACTTTGAAAAGGCACTTAGTATACAATTATTTTTTTTACACACAGCAGAAATATAATAGCAGGAATAGTAGTTATGTTTTTTTAAATTGCTGAATCCTGTCGACGCGGCAAGGTTTGCATATTTGCCGGAATATTGGAAGATTCTCATTGGATTTTTTTATAACGTTATAATATTTATTGGTATATTTTAATTAACTAATTAAAATAGCATGACTTCTTCAGATATTTCTTCAAAGTGGATGGAATGAACAAAAATGTCAAACATTTTTTTTTTTATTTTGTCAAACAAAAATTATGTAAATGTTTTTCATACAAAAACGCGGTAGGAAACATAAAATGTGTGCATTATTTGTGTTTAATTAAGATATATTATGTGGCAGTAATTAAAAGCAGACCTGAAAAACAATTTCATAAGATTTACCCTTAGAATAAAACTGACCGTTTTGATAATGTCAAAGTGACAGTGACATATTATACTTGTCAAATAAAATTAGGCTTGATATTTAGAAAAGATGCTCTTAGCGTAAGAGATAAATAAAAATATCTTACAATTTTATCTGCGCCTATTTTAGTCAGATGAAAAGTTGTCAATGCCACTTTGACTTTTCAAAATGTCAATGTTAAGACAGACACAAGTCATCCCTACATTCTAAATTTAGTAAACCTGTTTTATGTACAAACGGCATTGTCTTAAATCTATATTTTTTTACTTTTTTTTCATATATAAATATATAATATTATCAATACATAGTAGCTGACATAATATTAAGTTTATGACGTCTTAAAAGGAAAACAAAGTTCAAAATTACAATTAAAAAATGAAGAAGGAAAATTACTTAATCTTATGTGGTAGGATTGACAGCTAAATTCGGTGACCATATTATTAAAAAAGAAAATGCGTCTCTAATGTATTGACATAATATGTCAAAATGACTTATTTTATCTGTCAAAACCGCCACATAAAAACATCAAATCATATAAAATGTCAGCAAGTGCTTGAATTTTATATTGACTCGTTAAAGAAAATTCGTATTATCTAATAAAACACATTTTTACATATTTTTTCTCCAGTCTTTTCCTAGACTTATAATGTTTACCAAACAATTTTTGTTAATATCAATTCGTTTATGATATATCAACATCTGTACAGCTTACACGTTTGTTTAAAGGGAAAATTTCGAGATCGAAAACCATACGATTCGCAAACAGTTTGACGCAGCGTCGCCACGTCAAGGGAAAATTTCGAGATCGAAAACCATACGTTTCGCAAACAGTTTGACGCAGCGTCGCCACGTCTATATATAAAAAAATTGAAAAGACCTGATTTTTAATTTACGACAAAAAATTAAGCAATCAATTAAAAACTAAGAAAGTAAAAACAACTTGTTAAATTCCCCAATAATATTAGATTACACTATAACTACTTAAATTAAGAATTTTTTTATAACTGCGTTTTCGTAGGTCCGTGCGCTTGTATCGGGAGTCATGTTTTGACATTGAAATTTGGTATAAATGTCAAATCCAAAATGACAGTTAATTTAAATGACACTGACGGAATTGCTGGAAATTCAACTCACACTCCGGCCGAATAATTTTTGTCTAATATTATATAATATTTTCACATTAACTTAAAATAAGGGACAAAAAATCTAAATATTATGTATCACTAAGCAAGACTAAATCTTGTTTAAACCCAGATAAAACGACGAAACTTTTAAAAGGCGATATTAATTTTTATTTATAACCGCAATTTTTGTGTCTTTTATGTCAACTTACTATATTTTCAGTAATATATGGACTAATATTGTAAACAAACCCCTTTGTGAAAAAAACTTTGACAATCATATAGTTGTCATAATCTGAGATTGACATATATTGTCAACTGCAACAAAATATGTCAGTTTCGATTCCGAAATTGACTTTAAAACATTTTTATAACTACCCTGAAATATAGAATTAAATTTTACTAAATATCTGAATGTCAATTTTATCAAATGTCAATGTCAAAACCAACTTCGCGGTACAAAAGTTACCAACAACATTATCTATGATACATTGTCAAAAATATATAGGGTTCATTGTGTTATATACTATTAAAAGACGCTTCAAAACCACCATGAATTATCTCTATTTATAAATGTATGCAGTTTGGGAGTAAAAAAAACGATCAAATCAAATTAAATCAATTTTAAACGTGTTTTATTGCAATAATAATTGATTATAATCTGTTTTCGTAATATTGAATCCAGTTGCCAACATAATATTAATTCCCAAACGTACTTTTGTGCCTTATTAAGAACCCGTTCATTTTTATAAATATAATTAAAATTCATGGTGACCTCTTTTATCTTTTGAGTGGTATATAATATTATGGTCATTCTAGGAGCTAATATGTCATATTATTATGTATCAGCCCACAGCTTTGCTTTATTGTCGGTGCGTACAAGCTGAAACAAAATAGATTTTATGTTAAAGTCAGTGATTAAAAGCATATTTTGTGTTAAGTCAGTGACTACAAAACAGATTTTATGTTAAAGTCAGTGACTACAAAACTGACTTTATGTTAAAGTCAGTGACTACAAAACATATTTTATGTGTTAAAGTCAGTGACTACAAAACATATTTTATGTGTTAAAGTCAGTGACTACAAAACGGACTTCATGTTAAAGTCAGTGACTACAAAACATATTTTATGTGTTAAATTCAGTGACTACAAAACGGACTTTATGTTAAAGTCAGTGACTACAAAACATATTTTATGTGTTAAAGTCAGTGACTACAAAACATAATATTTTATGTGTTAAAGTCAGTGACTACAAAACGGACTTTATGTTAAAGTCGGTGACCATAAAACATATTTTGGGCTAAAATTCAGTATGTAGATAGTTTAGACCCTGGAATAACACATAGGGTACTGTTATTCCGATATTCCCACGGGATATCTTTATGAACAGTCAGAAAGTGTCTAAAAAGGCACGACTGGCTGTCCATGGAGGGGTACTGATCCCTACACTTACGTATGGTAGTGAATGTTGGGTCTGGCAGAAGAAGCATGAAAGTAAGATTAATGCTGTGGAGATGAGAAGCCTGAGAAGCATGATTGGAGTGACCTTGGACAAAATGAGGAATAGTGCGATAAGGGAACGCTGCGGCGTGTTAGAAGATGTAGTGACTAAGATAGAGAAAGGAATGCTGAGGTGGTTCGGACATGTGGAGAGGATGGATGAAAAGAGATTGACAAAGGAGATTTATAAGGCTAGTGTGAATGGTCAAGTCGGTAGCGGTCGACCGCGGGCGTACTTTTCATGAACAAGTTGACGTTGTTCTTAGGAAAAGTCAAGTCAAAAGTACCTACAACCGACGAGCATGTATGAAAAATGACATGAAAGTGAACGAAGCGAAGGAGTGCAAGTGGAGGGAAATAGTCTCTGCCTACCCCACCGGGAACCAGGCGTGACTGTATGATGACTAAGCGGGTGAAACCGCGTGGTTAAGCTAGTTTTATATGATAATACATACCTAGGCTCCAATTTAAACGAATCCAGCCACCCAGCCACTTTTTCACATACATATATTAGCACAACACTCCAAAACTATATATATATTTGTTTTTTTTTATAAAAAATGCATTATTTCTCTACACTTTAACATTAAGTAGCACACTGATAGTTTGTTATATTATGTACACGGGCGACGTGTTTAGGATTGTGTTTTTGTTGTCTTCGGTTCGGCTGGGGCCGCTTCGGATTTCTTCGATTTGCCTGAAAATTTTATATACAATTTAGTTCAGGGCCTCAAAATTAAATTTCTGCGCATTCAAGGTCAGCGCTATTAAACCGTGACGCGACCTGTATTACATACATTCACGCCTTTTTCCCGAAGGGGTAGGCAGAGGTGTACCCAGGACTCAGTCCCATAGTAGATACACCCACATTTCGCCAGTATGTTATTGGTCCCATGTAATAGGGGGCGAGCCTATTGCCATCTACCGGGCACAGTTCCAGACTCCAGGCAGTTATTGAGATAATTCCTAATGGAAAAGTCCAATATTTTAACACTGCCTGACCTGGGGATCGAACCCAGGACCTCTTGATTGGCAGTCGAGCGTGCGCCCTCTACGCCACCTGTATCACGTGGTACAGTATGTTATATTTACCCCTCGGCGTAGCGTTGGCGACGACGCTCTGAGCTCCGCAGGATCCGGCGCGGCCGCGGTTGTTGTTGCCAGAGCTCACTGGCGCCGGTCTACTGTTGACAAATACAACGGTTTGTTTCATACTCCATGCGCATGGAAGATCGCTTCGAGCGATAAGGCCGCCCGCACAACGAGGCAGACCTATAAAATCATCATTTCAGCCATATTGTGTGCCATAACTTTGAAGTGGTAGGCCTCTTTTGCAGGGGTCCGCCTGGGGAAGTACCACACCTTTGCCAGTTATTCATCCGCCAAGCAGTAATGTGCAGGCATCACTGTGTTCCGATCTGAAGGGCAATGTTACCAGGGTGACAGGCGCAGTGCAGTGCCGCGCAGAATTTTGAATTTTAAAACGCTGGGTGGCACTGTGTCCGATATGGGCAATCATGATGCTTACCATCAAGCACCTGATTTGCTCGTCTTGTCACTCACTATCATAAAAAAGACAAAAAAGATCGTCGGTCCACTATGCGGGTGGACGTCTCACGCTACGCTTGCCGATCCGTTCCATTCGAGAACTCTACAGCCCCATCGGCGATCAGTCCTAATAAGACTTATAGAATAAACCATGATATTAAGACGTGTTACCTGAACTTGTGGTTATTATTGAGGTTGTGCTGTCGATCACTCTCGGAGACAGATCGGTGTCGGTCGTAAGGCCTCGCGTGGGGCCCGCGGCCCGCCGCGCGGGGGCCTTGGGACGCTAGCAACTCGTTCAATTGTGGCTGGAACATATAACATAACATACATTCACGCCTTGTCCCGAAAGGGTAGGCATAGGTGTACCCAGAATTCAGTCCCATAGTAGATACACCCACATTTCGCCAGTATGTTATTGGTCCCATGTAATAGGGGGCGAGCCTATTGCCATCCACCGGGCACAGTTCCAGACTCCAGGCAGCTATTGAGATAATTCACAATGGAAAAATTCAATATTTAACACTGCCTGACCTGGGGATCGAACCCGGGACCTCTTAAATGGCAGTCGAGCATGCGCCCACTACGCCACCGAGGCAGTCAAATATACACATCAATATATATATATATACACACAAGTGTACAAGGCGAATTTTAATACACCCACTTCTTTTCTTCTTCTTTTTTTATGAACCCACACGAATGTATTGCCAGTGTCAAGTTATATAAATTTTCGAGTTAATATGGTCAATTAGTCATTTCAGAGTCAGGGCAAGCAAGTTGATAAAGATACGGGAGCCAAACTGTATTCGTCGATTTCCCGCCAAAACTCCAACTACCCGCACTTGGTCTTGTAAATAATAGGCATGGTGACAGATTTTGAAATCCCGTTTCTTAATGTAGGTACACGTCTAATATTACCGAAAACAACATTATTTTTAAAAAACCATTGCATTTTACCGCAAATTAATGCATTTTTAACTTTCTAATTTGAAATGAGCGCGAAAACGCTCTAAACGCTCTGGTTTTAGTGAAAAAATATTTTTCACTAAAACCATTTATTTTAATATTCTGTTATAGTGTCATCATGCCTATTGTTATAACGACACACAACACTCACGATATCCGCAGATCTATCTTGGGATAAATCGCGCCGCGAACACTTACCGATTACTGGATTCCAAGAACCACCTAACTTTTTTGTAGTGGTAGGCCTCTTTTGCAGGGGCCCGCCTGGGGAAGTACCACACCTTTGCCAGTTATTCATCCGCCAAGCAGTAATGTGCAAACATTACTGTGTTCCGGTATGAAGGGCAATGTTACCAGCGAAATTACTGGGCATGATGAGATTCAACAACTCATATCTCAGGGTGACAGGCGCAGTGCAGTGCCGCGCAGAATTTTTAACTTTAAAACACTGTGTGGCACTTTGTCTGATATGGGCAGTTATGATGTTTAGGTTTAAAGATCTTTATTCTCAATTAAGACATAATATGCCGCTTACATGAGAACGTGACTTATGAATAAATTAAATCTATTATTACAAGTTCGTCTTGTCGTACAAATAGTATTTAGTCCTATTTTACAAGAGCTACATTTAGACATGTTAGACAATATCTCCAATTAAATAACCATCAGGCACCTGATTTGCTCGTCTTGTCACTCACTATCATAAAAAAAAAAAAAAAACATTTAAACAACCTTTCGGTTGAAATCCCCTCGCTCAATCTCTGCAGTAAAACTACCCTATAGTATATATACTCTCTCTCTACAATTTTATTTAATAAAGTGATATGGGAGTTTTAGGGGGAAGCCGAAGAGTACAGTTCGGCTCCCGTATCTTTATCAATTATCGGTGCATTTTCGAGTGTTTAACGTGTAATAATGGTGGAATATTACGTGTTGAGTGTTTTCGAAGATACACAAGTCTCTTGGCAAGTGATGCGAGAGTTCAAATGTGATTTTTCGTGTTCCGAAATTCCGGCAGCTTCTTGTAAAGACCACCAGTTTACTAGAGCTGTGACTTGACCGGGCTTGCCCTGACTCTGAATTGACTAATTGACCATATTATCTTGAAAATTTATATAACTTGACACTGGCAATACATTGGTGTGGGTCTCATATAAGTGATACCCACCTCAAGCACCCGGAAGTCCTCGATAGTGTTGAACTTGTCGAGGTGAGCCTGCAGCGCGGGCTCCACCTGCAGGGCTCCGGCGTGCTTGTAGTACTTCAGGAACGCCCAGAACTTCTCCAACCCGTATAGTTGACCTGCACACATCACGTTATCATCATCTCACTACACTATGTATCTGTTCTATCCTAAACCATAAATTTACATAAAATGTTTTTTATTTATTTATTAACACACCATGGACACTGCTCTATGCCATTTTTATGTTAACAAATTTATTATTATATTTTAATCATTTCTAATTTATAATGTAATACCTATATGTTCATATGTGTTACATTCATCATTACAAATACTTTCGCAATTATTATTGTTTCATAACATACATTCACGCCTTTTTCCCGAAGGGGTAGGCAGAGGTGTACCCAGGAATCAGTCCCATAGTAGATACACCCACATTTCGCCAGTATGTTATTGGTCCCATGTAATAGGGGGCGAGCCTATTGCCATCTACCGTGCACAGTTCCAGACTCCAGGCAGTTATTGAGATAATTCCTAATGGAAAAATCCAATATATATTTGTTATTGATATGAGTAAAATACCAAATTTTGAAAGTCTATAGACATCACATCACGAATCAATTCCCATATAAAAGGCGCGCTATAACTACCTAATACACAGACACTGCACACATGGAGTTTTGTACACGTGCAAGAGTGTGCGTGAGGTGATTTCCCAGCGAAGCGGGGCTCGTGGAGAGCTCAATCTTGTTCGCGGGGTGAGGAAGGCCGATTGGTGGGCGGATGACAGTGTACATTCTATATTTATTTATTTATTTACATACATACAACATAATGATAGAAAGCTTACAGTATAAATACCAACGCGCTAACTATCTTAGTAACATATAACTTAAATAAACTCTAATATTAACTGATATAGACCGCATACTATCATCAAATATATCGACATGTTGGAGTTCGCTTGTGAATGCGTTCAAGACGGATAATGCTCGCGAGGTAGGCGTGTTGTTAGCGTGGCGAGTGCGAAGTACAGGACCCGAGAACAGTAAATGTCTTCGACGCCTTCGATATCTAGTATTATTAACTTTTCTGTGGTAGACGTTTGCCCCCACCGCTAAAAGTAAGACATTATAAGACTATTTATTCTGCCTTTCATCCCATATAACAATTTTAATCGAGCAAATCCACGTTTAGCATCAAGGGCTCCCCGTCAATAGGGATCTACAGTTTAACGTGGCATCCGTAAACCGTTCACGGTACATAACTAGTGCTACATACCTTTCTCGTAGTCATGCAGGGTCTCCTGTTGGAAGTGCTGGTACAGTTCCGGTCTGAACTTCCTCTCTAGTCCGTAGGAGTAGAAGCGGAAGAGACACTCCAAGCCGTAACGGAAGCCGGCCGTCGCGTCCTCGTTCGCTAACGTTCTGTTACAAACAATATATTATAATACAACATTCCCCATACAAACGTAATAGTTCAATCATTTGAATTCAAAGCATATTTCCAACACTTAATAGCATACATGGCCTTCTAGGAATTTGACACAATCCTATGAAAAATTTACCAAATCGATGTTTTATATTCCCCTGTTTCCTCCGAATATAATAAACCCATTCTATAAATTATATTCTATTTTTATAGTGAAGTAACCTATGTCCCTGTCATTTTAATTTTTCTTATAAACCCTTGGTATTTTCATTGTGAACTTCTAAAAATCCCAATTTTAAACGCGGGATTGGACGTTCACTACAAAAAATGTAGAATTTATTATAGATAATACAGTGATAGGGACATAGTTCAATTCATATTAGAAATATCATGATATAAATATATCAAATAGGTTTACTATATTCGGAGGAAACAGGGGAATACAAAACATCGATTTGGTAGCTATGTGGGAGTTAAAAGGCCAGAACAGTGGCGTTTTCCTAATCCTACTAATATCATAAATACGAAAGTCTGTGCGGATAGATGGATGGATGTTTGTCACTCTTTCACGGCAAAACTACTGAACCGATTGGGCTGAAATTCGGTATGTAGATAGTTTAGACCCTGGAATAATACATAGGGTACTTGTTATCTCGATATTCCCGCGGGAACGATGACTAATAGTTGTGTTATGTTTACCTGAATTCATTGTACATGGTGCGGTTGAAGTGGTCCCTGAGGAAGAACGACCAGAATCTGAAGAGGGTGTTCATCTCTTGCGACTGACCGATGCCGAGCTTCTTGCGTTCTGAAACAATTACATATAAGATAAGATAACAAAATCTTTTATTGCCTCTAAATATTAAAAGGAAAATCAAATTACACATTTAAGTACCTAAATGAATTTCAACACAAAATAAGTCGCATATCAAAAACCATTTAAAAAGTACAATGATTGGCATTGGTGCCAATGACTACACCGTCATAGAGTTTATAGTGCAATTATTGGCATATCAAAAACTGGTAGTGGTAAAGTAATCATTGAACTGCAAATCTAACACAAATATCCTAAATTATGCACCTTCTCTTACGTAAAAATTACAAACATTAAACAAAACTTACATAAATTTAATTATTTTAACGCAGTTTTCTTTTCTACTTCTCTAACTTTAACCAATCAAACTCAATCAATCAAACTCAAATCACAAAATCTCTAACAAATCATCAGCAGCAATGGCGCGCAAATTTATGAAAAAAATTAATCCCGCCAATTCAACTGTCAATGTCACTTACAATTTGGTTTTGCTTGACGCTAAATGGAAAAATATTAGAAATGGCTACAGTAGTGTAGTGTTAATATTACGATTAAAAGTTGAAAGTGCCAATGATTGGGGGGGTGCTAACAATACTACCGGTTACCCTATATTAAACCTACATATGATAATATTACCAAGTAGTGCGGAGACAGGGCAATAGGTATACATTCAGCATATGTTGGGAGCACATAAGCTGTACACCCAGCTGTACAACGCTGTTTTTCAATGTACCCCTAACTCGGTCTACGGTGGTTGCAAATAAATGACTACTGTAAGCCCAGCGGCTCTGCCCGCTCGCAATTACGAAATATAGGAGCTTTGTTAACTTTGACGCCCTTTTTGAACCCCTCAGAATGTGAATTTTTAAAAGTCCTTTCTTAGCACACGTCCAGATAACGAAAAGAACCTACATTCCAAGTTTCAAGTCTATAGGATCAGTGGTTTTGGCTCTACGTTGCATGTCAGTCATTTAGGACGCGAATCATTTAGGATATCATAATATATGGTGATTACTCTCGCCGGGAATCAAATTCTTGGAACAGTGAGGTCACTCCGCGAAGTTCCCAGAAAGCTTCTGAGCTTCTGGGCGGAATTAGATTGGAGAGATTAGCCAGGACTTCACGCAACGGACCAAATAAGAGTTATTCATCCGCCAAGCAGTAATGTGCAAACATTACGGTGTTCCGGTCTGAAGGGCAATGACTGGGCATGACGAGTTCAACAACTAATATCTCAGGGTGACACGCGGGGCAGTGCCGCGCAGAATTTTGGATCTTAAAACACTGGGTGGCACTGTGTTTGATATGGGCAATCATGATGCTTACCATCAGGCACCTGATTTGCTCGCCTTGTCACTATCATGAAAAAATGTAAAAAAGTTCATAAAGCAGTAACAACAAAGTTTAAGTTTTTTTAAAAACAATATATTTAAATAAAAGCAATAAAATATGCTACCTTTAAGACATCTAGAGTAGTATTTGTGGTAAGCTTGCTGCGTGAAGTGGTTTTCTCTGAGTAGGCCATGGCTGGGGTGATGGAACGTGGGCAGAGACTGGGGCACCGACCCACACGACGAGCCCAGCGTTGGACTCGTGCCAAGTGATGATCTGTGGGAAACAATTTATAAAAAAATTTAAGCACACACCTTCTTCTATCATAGTACCTTGCCTCTACCTCAAACTCAAACAGATTCAGAACAGATTTCAGAACAAATTGGTCTGACACTTTTGCACGTCAATGAAGATAAACAGTACTGAGTCTACCGTGCGTTCGGAAAGATACCTCTACAAGAAGAACGCACAAGAAACTTGTAGGGCTTAATATTTTCAACAGATAGTTTCACAATATTTAGTTTGTTTACATTCGTTTTCTTTGAAGGTGCCGCGAGTCGGCTATGCAGAAGTTTCCAGGCATCTTTGTCCTCTCTGTACTGGTTGACTTTATAATAAGCCTTCTTTAGTAAATTAGATTTTATATAGGTTTTGAATTTACCCTCTGAGAGCCCAGTTATCTCTTTTGGGATTTTATTATAGAAACATACACTATTTCCTAAGAATCTAATAAAAGAATCTATCTAACACACAAATTCAAACGCGGTTGTGCTAAATAGCTTTTTGTGATACTTTGAGCTAACTAATTGGACACCTACCTATTACTGAATATTATTTGAGTTGAGTTACTTAGGTCTAAAATGAAAAATGAGTATGTACAATGTTTCAAGTCTTGTTCATTGCAAATCATGTGTAACAAGTATGATTATATGGTTCAACATGATGCCCATTAGAGCTTAGCAACTTATTATGCCTACATGAAGCTAAACGATTATATATTGCTTATGCTGACAAATGTTTTTATAATTTAAAAGAATTTTTTGACTTACGTATTTAATTATAATTTTATTTATTAATGAATTATTTGAATTATATAACCAGAATTTATATTATTATTATGACATTGTTATTGAATATTATTATTATAATTATGATTCAACTACTATGACATAAATTGAGGTTGAGTGACTACTAGGTTTGTGAATTGGAATTTGTTTTGAATGTTTTAATTAATTATGACGTATTGTATCTTTTTTTTTTTGTTTTGTATTGCACACCACACTTACGTGGTTGAATGTATTGGACATATTTAATATTATAACACCATTTTGTACGACATTCTTGCAATAAATTATTCTGATTCTGATTAAATAAATTTAATTTGGTAGCGGGTTTTACAAAAAGATTTTGTTCACTCATATATTATAAATTTCGACGTATAAAATTTTCGATATATAAAAATTTCAATAATAAATTTTGTCAATATAGAATTTCTGGGCTGTATAATAAGCATAATCACATAAGAACAGTAGTTCATCTAAGGCCGGTCGGCGAGTTAATAGCCTACTCTCACGTTGACGCATATGGTGAATAATGACAAGTTCGGGTTTGAAGGCGTTATTGAGACACCTAAAGACACTACAATATTTTTAGCCTCTGTTCGAAGTCGTGGTAAACAATTTTTAACATAAAACTGCGCTAACTAACTAAATAAAGTGTCCGGTGAGAGCAGGCGAATGCTCGGAGTGTGCAGCGATCACACTCACGGCACGGCCCACGCTGCCGACACCCGAGTCCCCCACAGATTATGCTAATCACAGAGGAGATGAAAGAGATTAGAGGGGCCTTGTGGGCGGGGCCGGCTTTGCTGCCCTCTTGAGCAGACGCTCGTAACTCCGCCGAAATTAGCTTTACCGGCTAATAGTCGCGCTCATGTGGTCACAACGTACGTAGCTCCGCGAAAATAGTGTATAATGCCGTCCTGCGCTATTATAACTTGTCGAAAAAGAAGCCAGGTGTGTAGTGTAGCCAGACAAGGGATTTCTTTTCACCGGTAAGTCCTAAAACCTTTAAATTCAAGTGATATTTGTAATTATTATAAAAGTATTATGTAATTGTTAGACAAAAACGACACACTTGCGAAACATATTGGAAATTATACATTGCTTACTACAATGCATAGGTTCCACCTTGTACTCGTAGGTGATCGCGCAATGAACTGCGTTCTTTGCGAGGGGTCGCGTGCGCCAAGGCGAAGCTTGAATTCCGGGAAATCCCCGCGCATCGATAGTGTTGTACCATGTTGTAAACATTGTCGATATTAAGTGTCGTATGCAAATGATTATTATGAGTAATATTTTGTAATTAAAATACCTCTTTGTAAACGTACTTTTTAGGAACAAGTTGATGTTGTCCTAAGGAAAGATCAATAAATCAAAAGTACCTACAACCGACGTGCATGTAGTATGAAGAATTTCATGAAAGTGGAAGTGGAGTGTGTCAGTATATTATCAAGTGAGTGTGTGTGTGTGTCTCTTTCTGTCTGTCTGTCTGTGAAACAGCGTCGAAAGAAAAAATTTGTTCTCCTCTTTGTCATGCAAAGTAAATACGTGGCATCTACTGTGGTCTGTCAACATGTTAATTGTGATTATCAATTTAGTTGTAGAGTGTGGGTTTTCGTCTAAAATTTTGTTTAATTGTTCCGTTTATAATGAAATCAAAATTTTATTTTTACGTTTCCAAAAAATCCAGATATAAGAAAATTGTGGATTGAGGCAACCGGTAGAAATAAATGGATTACTACTAAATGTAGCACAATGAATTCTTTTTGCAAAATTTTCAACATTTTGCAGAACATGATTATGACATAACAAAAGAGTCAGGAAAAACATACTTAAAACCAGGAGCTACGCCGCTCAAATACATCGTTATGACTTTTTCAGTAAGTAGGTAGTGTATGATTTATATCCTTCTAGCTGTGCCCCGTGTTCTTTCCCCGCGTCCCCACCTAGTGTGGGTTAAGGGAAATGATAATTTAATAAATAGGTACGCTTGTATTTTTAACTTGTGTCATTTGTTTACTTACTATAGGTTTAACCCATGTCTCTCTATGCATGAACAACGTTTTTCGCGGTAACTCACAAACCAAAAAAAAACATAGAATTAATAAAATATAATAAGTCACAAAATAATAATAATATGGGACAACTTCCACGCAAGGTCATCTGGTTCCAAACTAGGCTAGAAGCATGTACTATGGTAACCAGATGACTTATATACATACCTCCTTATATAAGCTTACTTATACACCCAGACACAGAAATTATGTAGTAACAACATTACATTGTAAGGACATTGTATAGTAGTTAATTAATTAATTAGTATAATTGGCTATGAAGCCAAGTTTAGTTCATAACAAATAAATAAATATAGCAAAAAGTTAAAGTAATAATGATACAGTAATTTTATCGATATCGATAATCGACCTTTAGGTGACCGTAACATGTATCCCACCAAAAACATACATGTAAAAAAGGAGAGCCAAGTTCAATACTTTTAATGTTTGGCTGTGGGCTTCGCCGCAAAAAGATTGGAGATCTAAATGAGTGCCAAGTTCTATGCAAAATCCAAATATGTATTTATAGAAACAAAATAACATTATGAACAAGTATAAAACTCTATTTCTTTGCTTTATTGCCTATAACAATTTCTGTTATTTAAAAAATAATTGAGATTTAAAGTAGGTTAGATTTGACTTGGCCAGGACACCACTTATTTTTGGACTTAACTTTATTTTTATATATCTGTTATATAGCATATATTTTATATTGTGATAATTTCAAATATTTGCTTGTAACGTTGTAACGGTTCCAACGCTACATTAAAAAAAAATGTTGTATGGGGACCCCTCCTATTTTTTAATTTTTAGATTTTTTCCTACACTTGAACACAATTACCGAGCTGGATTCCAAATTTCATCCTTCTAGGTCATCTGGAAGTAGGTTAGATTTAGGTACTATATGTCAGTCAGTGCTAAATTTTACGACTTTTTGACCTTCATAATATCTTTATAATCGTTTGAGCTAGCTTCATGAAATTTGGGCTACTAGATGTCCTTATGGATATAATTAAACACACGTAGTTTTATGTGTTAACATTAAAGAGATTTTGAGTTATAGAAGAGTCAAAAGTGGCACTCGGCGCTGGCTAGCCAGTTCCTTAACTTGGCTTGACACGCTGCCGCGTGTCTAGATGCGCTTTTGCGCGTGTGTGAGTGCATGTCAAACGCAGTGTTTGCGCTAGATGATAACCAATAGCAAACTCGCGAT
The DNA here is from genome assembly GCA_947063395.1 of Hemistola chrysoprasaria. Classification (NCBI taxonomy): domain Eukaryota; kingdom Metazoa; phylum Arthropoda; class Insecta; order Lepidoptera; family Geometridae; genus Hemistola; species Hemistola chrysoprasaria. The sequence goes on along the minus strand of OX346738.1, from coordinate 3,901,923 downwards.
CGATGTGTGTATGGTTAATTTGTGTGCGTAATGCGTGCGCGTATTGGTCTCTTGCTTGTAGTGGAGTTGAGGAGTGGGAGACAAGCGGCGACGAGCGTTCTGATACAAATCAGGAACTATTTCCAATCTAACCTCTTTCATCCTGATCTGTGATGCTAATGTATGCGTGCGCACACGGCGCGCACACATACAGACCGGCAGCGGCCAATTTGTGAGAAGATGAACTACTGTTCTTAGTGCACTGTTGTTCTTTTATTTATGTTAGTGAGTGACAAGACGAGCAAATCAGATGCCCGATGGTAAGCATCATGATTGCCCATAACAGACACAGTGCCACCCATTGTTTTAAAATTCAAAATTCTGAACGGCACTGCACTGCGCCTGTCACCCTGAGATATTAGTTGTTGAAAGTCGCCACGCCCAGTAATTTCGCTGGTAACATTGCCCTTCATACCGGAACACAGTAATGTTTGCACATTACTGCTTGGCGGATGAATAACTGGCAAAGGTGTGGTACTTCCCCAGGCGGCCCTCTGCAATATTTTGCCCTAACACTACAAAGAGGTATAATGCAATATTTACCCGGTGCTGAGAGTCCGGGGCCTGTGTTCGCGGACGTCCATGATCCATCCGACGTGGTGCTCCACGGGCGGGTTCAGGCTGTGTCTGCTCTTCTGTTTCCTGCTCGTACTGGAACATACACATAGACCATTATATATACTTGCTCCATGCAACCACACATAGATAAAAGATAAAAAACTTCATTAATAACTAACTCGTTTGACAGCCTCGTTGGCTCAGATGGTAGTAACTTTGCTTTCTGTGCCGCAGGCCCCGGGTTCGATCCCCGGCCAGGTCAAACATTTGTGTGCATGAACATGTCTGTTTGATCTGTGTCTGGGTGTTATAAGCGTATATAAGTATGTATATCAGTCATCTGGTTACCATAGTACAGGCTTCTAGCCTAGTTTGGAACCAGATGACCGTGTGTGGAACGTTAAAAAAAAAATAAAAAAACTTCCACACTCGGTCATCTGGTTTCAAACTAGGCTAGAAGCCTGTACTATGGTAACCGGATGACTGATATACATACTTATATAAGCTTATAACACACAGGGACAGATCAAACAGACATGTTCATGCTCACAAATGTTTGACCTGGCCGGGGATCGAACCCGGGCCCTGCGGCACAGAATGCAGAGTTACTACCGTCTGAGCCAACGAGGCTGTCAATGCAGGGAGCAATGGAACTCGCTGCCGTCGTCCGTTTACCCCGAAAACTGTCTCACTTGACTTGAACGGATTTGTTCAAGTCAAGAGTGAATAGGTCTTTACTCAACAAGCGTGCTCCAACTTAGGCCGCGTGTGAGATTGCGGACAAACGCCTGTTCAATCCAACACATTAAAAAAATATAAAAATGACTTACATAACATCAGTAGCGTGCGGATCCTTGCTGGCGGCATAGAACCTCGCCGTGCGACGCCGCGCCGCGCCTTTAGATTCCGTCACCTGACAATTACAATACAATACAATACATACATACATACAGTCAGGCCTTATTCCCGGTGGGGTAGACAGACACTTTTTCCCTCCACTTGCTACGATCCTGACATACAACTTTCGCTTCGTTCACTTTCATGACATTTTTCATACATGCTCGTCGGTTGTAGGTACTTTTGTCTTGGCCTTTCCTAAGAACAACGTCAACTTGTTCAACTAGACAACAAACTTTATATAGAAAAACATAACATAAAATAACACAAATTCACGCCTTTTTCCCGAAGGGATAGGCAGAGGTGTACCCAGGACTCAGTCCCATAGTAGATACACCCACATTTCGCCAGTATGTTATTGGTCCCATGTAATAGGGGGCGAGCCTATTGCTATCTACCGGGCACAGTTCCAGACTCCAGGCAGCTATTGAGATAATTCCTAATGGAAAAATCCAATATTTAACACTATGCCTGACCTGGGGATCGAACCCGGGACCTCTTGATTGGCAGTCGAGCATGCGCCCACTACGCCACCGAGGCAGTCTTTATATAGATTAAACTTAAAAATAAAACTTAAAAATAGTAGAACTTAATTCTAATTGGTCGACAATGGGCGGCCTTATCGCTTTAAGCGATCTCTTCCAGGCACCCAGCCTTTGGATGGATAGGATGAGTAAGGGATGGAAATGGGTACAAATCATAATATTACTCTTAAACTAAGTCTTATTTTCACTACACCAAAAGAATAGAGAATAATTCATATTGATTCAAATAAGTTGTGTAAAATTGTAGGGTAACACACCTAGATGCCTGAACAAACTACCGCGTTCTAAGAACATACAGTGCCATCTAATTGCAAACATGTTAGAGATCACAACTTTTTGACGTGACAACGTCTTATAATTCGATAGAGCCGGCTGCACGCACGAAAAAACATGACTCATGCGGCGTTACCTCGCTCTGAGGCGCTCGCTGTAAGGCTTGAAGTGCAAGCGAGAGCGCGGAACGAGCGACATCCGTCTCTCTCCTACTTGAGTGAGCGATGCGTCTGCGTGGACAGCTGCTATACTATAGTACATTTACATGTTTTGATCGAGTATCAAGTGCAGTGAAAAGTGAAACAAATGAAATTAAAATTTTCTTTTGATAAATGCTACCATTCCATCAGTATTTTCTTAAGACGTTGTCACGTTCAACTATCGTCAGTAAACCGACTTTACAGACAACCAATTTTTCGTATAAAATTTTACGGTTTTGGGATTTTTTCCTTTACTTATTGTGATATGAGATCTTGCTTCTTGCCAAATTTCATGATGCTAGGTCAACGGGAAGTGCCCGAGAGGTTTGTAGCCCGTTGCCCAAAGTATGGATATGTGCGGTAAAGTGGCCATATCTTTTGATAGCGTTGACTTAGAAGACTTTTTTTTACAGCAACAAGAGACCTGAGTTGTTGATATGATCGGCAACACCACAACAACAGAGACTAATAAAACAGCTGAAACATGTTGGACGTAAACCGCTTACAACCAGATCAGATCACAGAATACTATAGAAACAGAAGGGACACTCCACGAAATCATTCAAATTAATAGCGACTCTAGCACCGACACAATAAAGTTACAGGTCGCACAGCGTCTAACTAATTATCGTTGTATATATTAATCTACAAGCTGCCTCTCTTTCTATCGCGTATCTCTCCATCTGTTCTCTCTGTCTAGCCCATAGAAATTGTACCGTCTAGACGGACGCCCCGGCGGCTACTTGTAGCTTCAGCGGAGTGTCCGAGGCGAGGCGAGTTACCAGATAGAAATCTATGGGGGAGGCCTATGCCCAACAGTGGACGTCCTAAGGCCGAGATGATGTTGTAAGTACATACCCTGGGCGGTGGCGGCGGGGGCTCTGCAGGGTTGCTGTGTTTCTCAGCGGGGACGGTCGCCTCGAACTGCTCGCGAGTAATCACTGATACGGTGCGGTACTGAGTCTGGCTGCCGTATGACTGTGGACGAACACATTATATTACTTCAAGCCTATTTCAACAATACATTAATAAAAACAATTAACGGTTTTATTGAATTGTCATCAGAAGTAAAGGTAATGCACAAAAAGGCAGATCAATTTGTCAACGGGTAATAGGTGAATTTCAATTACTAAATTCAAAAGAGACTAATCTAGAGCACATCGATGCCTGGCAACTTCTGCATAGCCTCCATGCGGCATCGACAAAAACAAACGAAGGTAACCAAACCAAATATTATAAAAAGTTTAACAAAACTATCAGTTGAAAAAAAATAAGTTTCTTGTGCGTTCTTCTTGTAGAGTTATCTTTCCGAACGTAGACTCATTACTGTTTATCTTCATTGACGTGCAAAAGCGTCAAGATTGTGAACTATTTGCATAAATCTTTACGAGTTTCTAACAAAGATATAACAGAAATTACTGTAAATCAAAATTTTTTATTTAATATAGCGATCCTTTGAAAGCTGTTTTTATAAGACCCTCTTTTCAAATCAAATATCATATTATATTAACTATAAAGAGAATTTCTTGGAATCATATTATATTAACTATAAAGAGAATTTCTTGGAATCATATTATATTCCTACAAAAATTATTCAAAACGTGTCTTGGAAACAGTTTGTCCGATTCGGATGGAATTTTGTATTCAGATAAGGTTTACCTCTATCTTACGATCTTAATAAAATAAAATTATAAAAAGTATGCTCTTGATAATAATAATTAATTAATAACTTACTGAAGGATAATCCGTGTCGTTCCATAAGTCTTCTTCGTAGCGTCTGAGACCATCGGTGATAACCTATAAAAAAATTATATAATACGTTAAATTCCTTTAAACAAAATATGTAATGGTTTTTGAACAACTCTTAAACTCCAATATAAATTAAATGCTGACAAAGTTCGACTTTTATAACCTATAATACAAACTAAATTTCTACCAAAATTTCCATCACAAAATAAATAAATTTATCGTCAAACTTCTATTTTTAATTTTTAAACTTCCCACAAAATTTTCCACCAATATTCAACCAAACTTTACATCATAGTTCAAGTTCAACTTTCCACCAAACTTTCCATCGAAGTTCAACTTACCCTTCCTCCAAAATTCAACCAAACTTTCCACCAAAATTCAACCAAACTTTCCATCGAAGTTCAACTTAACTTTTCTCCAAAATTCAACCAAACTTTCCACCAAAATTCAACCAAACATTCAGTGTGCGACATTTATGCGGATCTCAGGCGATGGCAGCCAGTATCATATATTAATGGATACAGTATACCTGTTCCAGGTCCTGCGTGATCTTGGTGCGGGTGGTGTAGTCCCCCTGGCGGTCGTGTCCGTCGTGTTTGTGCGGCCTGGCGGCGCACTGCGTCACGATCAGCAGGCGCCCGACGTCGCGGTCCGTGAACTCGGCGTCCGACTCCTCGTCGGACCTGCCGGGGTCAACATTTGGGTTAGTTCATACTTCATTTATATATCACTTATAATTTTTTTTATTTGTATATCATCCCACCTCCGCGAGAAAATGGCGCGCGTAAAACAAGTAAAAAAAAAAGTACACGAAGAAGGTTCCGAGTCTGAGTTTTTAACAAATAAAAAATAAGGTTGTATGATAAATTCGGCACCATGGAGGTAGAAATAAATAGGTTTAATGATGTTTTGAATTCACAAACTTAGTGCACACGATGTTCTAAATTCAATTTACTTTATCCTCCAGCGGATAAAAACGGCGTTTGCACTCAGATATATAGCGCAAAAATACTCTTTTCGAGATGGGGGGATGAATACATTAATATTATTATCATAGTGTGTTCTAGAGTCTAGAGCAACAAGTGGTCTCACCATGCGTCAGTGAAGGTGTTGTGTCGCGGCGGCGGCAGGTCCAGCTCCTCGTCGAGCTGGAAGTGCAGCTCCTCGCGCGGACACTCCTCGGCCTGCGCCGCGCCGGGGGCGGAGCGCTCGCGGGACCCCGCCTTCGTACGCCGCTTCACCTGACATTATACACGATATACATTATATGATATGTTAAGACAATATTATATTATGTAGACAATATATTAAGTCGCTTGGCATGGTGTGCATATGCCACAAGGATGTCAAAATCTAAATAAGACGGTACGTGCTGAAAAACAGCGCTGTGCACGGTTAGCCGAGCGCAGCACATGCTGAGCACAAGCCGATTACCACAACCGCTGTATATATATATATATACATATATTATGTTCTAACAGATTGTAATATCGTATTTGTTATTAAGGTTGGGTAATAAACTAATTTTTCTTTCTTTCTTTTTTTCTTTCATTACTCATTGACAGCCTCGTTCATAACATTTAGAAAATCGTATGGATTTTTGCTATTTAAAAAAAACATTAACATAACCTAAAAACTACTTTTTTTTTTTTTTTTTTTTATGTTAGTGAGTGACAAGACGAGCTCATCAGATGCCTGATGGTAAGCATCATGATTGCCCATATCAGACACAGTGCCACCCAGTGTTTTAAAATTCAAAATTCTGCGCGACACTGCACTGCGCCTGTCACCCTGAGATATGAGTTGTTGAATCTCATCATGCCCAGTAATTTCGCTGGTAACATTGCCCTTCATACCGGAACACAGTAATGTTTGCACATTACTGCTTGGCGGATGAATAACTGGCAAAGGTGTGGTACTTCCCCAGGTGGCCTCCTGCAAAAGAGGCCTACCACTACAAAAACATTTTTTACATTTTTCATATATACGGCTTTTATTTGCGCCAGAACATATTTGGTTAAAGAAAACCGAATGTTATCATAGTAATGAAAAAAAGACGTTTAAAGACGAATAATATGGGACAACTTCCACACACGGTCATCTGGTCCCAAACTAGGCAGAGCCTGTACTATGGTAACCAGATGACTGATATACATACTTAAATACGCTTATAACACCCAGACACAGATCAAACAGACATGTTCATGCACACAAATGTTTGATCTGGCCGGGGATCGACCCGTAAATAATTTCTTAATACATTATTTCTACAATTCTGACAGTTTACGCAGTGCGCGCAAATCTTATATATATAAAAATCTTGTGTCACGATGTATGTTGTGAATAAACTCCAAAACTACTGAACTGATTTCAATCAAATTTGACATGTACCTGTGTTTTGGTCTAACTTACTGGATAGGATTGTTATCATCTCAATTATTCGCTCATGTCGTGAATGTAAACGAATAAAATGTATCAATTAATTGTTTCTTAAGCAAGTGTTTATTTACTGTATAGTTTTATGAAGTTCTCATAGATGGCGGTGTACGTTGATTCATCGATAAAATTCTTCAATATTGTTTGACATCTAGGTTGCAAATACACCCAATAGATGGCGCTGTGTTCTGTTTCTCAGAATATAAATTCTATTACTTTATTTCACGTAATTTTTATTAATGCTCACGATATAACCGTATTATTTTAATGGTTTGTGACTGATATTTTTATAATTATACTGCGTATTATGTTACAATATTATTACAAAAAATAACAAAAAAAAATTTGTACTATTTTTGTTAGAAAATTATTAAAGTCTTGGCGCCAAATTTTAATCAAAGTTTCAAGATCAGCAGGGCTATTGGCGTTCTACATAATCACCAGTCGCTATCAGGCTTATGTCTTTATGTTCTGTGGTTTGAGTTAGTTACAAAGACGTTTTACCTTTCTAACAAGACTTTACTGTCAAATTTGGAGGAGAGAAAAGGACAACGAGTGGTTCTCACTCGGGACCGACACAGTGCACATTCAGTAGGGAATATTGATAGTATGTACCTCTGTCCATATATCAGGCGTGCCCTCAGCGTTGGGGCTCAACACCTGCGATGCATTTCCATCCAAGGAGTTCTCTGTTGTTTCTTCTGAAAAAAATATACAATTTAGCAAGATTGTAGGCAGAAAGAAGGCTTCGACATGATCTAACGACTGCCTCCTACATATTATCTTAAAAGAGACAACCGGCACCTACAGTTTAAGTGCATTATTTTTTTTTTATGATAGTGAGTAACAAGACGAGCAAATCAGGTGCCTGATGGTAAGCATCATGATTGCCCATATCAGACACAGTGCCACACAGTGTTTTAAAATTCAAATTCTGCGCGGCACTGCACTGCGCCTGTCACTCTGAGATATGAGTTGTTGAATCTCATCATGCCCGGTAATTTCGCTGGTAACATTGCCCTTCAGACTGGAACACAGTAATGTTTGCACATTACTGCTTGGCGGATGAATAACTGGCAAAGGTGTGGTACTTCCCCAGGCGGCCCCCTGCAAAAGAGGCCTACCACTACACAACACAGACACACAGACACTACAGTGTGCAGTGTCTGTGTGGTAAGTAGTTATATCGCGTCTTTTGTATGGTGATTGTGTCGAGAGTCCGGGGTGTGACATAATGTATGATACAAACCTGATCGGAGTGCTTGCGGCACGAACTCTGGCACGTCGGGGTTGAGCAGATCCTGAGGCGGAGCATTCGTCGGGCCGCGGGTGCGGAACATTCTGACAACAATACATAACATAACACTATAACATGTGTGTTAATCAACTTATTAATAAATTGTTAAAAAAAATTAAAAATTAAAATTTATAGCAGGTTGCATAGACCCATAAAAAAAATATTTCACACAATTAATTATCCTTAAATTATTATTATCACAATTTAAAAATTAATTAAATAAATTAAATTTTACAAATACAATAACTAAATTATTGTTACATTATTATTATTATTGTTACATTAAAAATATATATATATTAAATTCTACAGTTACATTATATGAATTTAAAATTTACATTACTAAGTTAAGGCATACGTATGTATGCATAGTGTAGGGTTCGATACCTATATAACAAGAACATACAGCGCCATCTATTAGTTCCTTGCGCAAAGTATGGAAATATGCAGTAAAATAGCTATAACTTTTGATTGCGTTAACTTAGAAGTATGATTTTATTACAGCCATAAGGGACCGCAGATCTGAGTAGTTGATATCAATTTCAACTTGATACCTCCACACGTTCTCGTTAAAATGTGTCTTGACAGACGTACAGACAGACAGTCAACGTTGCATGTCAGTCAGTGATGTAGGATTAGTGGGTATGTGATTGAATCAGTATGATGTCTGACCTGGGCAAGGGGGGCGGGGGCACGGCCTTGAGCAGACTGGACACGGGGGCGACCAGGGGGCCCCCCATGGTGGCTAGCGGGAATATACCCACTATTTGCTTCTTACGCCTGTTAACAAAACAAACAGATTATTAACGTGTCAATTGAATTTTAAATAGACATTTGTTCCAAATCGCAGACAAGGAACTCGGGGAGCAATTTGCTCCAGTGCCCATCGCGGTTCCGGCATCGTTCGTAAACTTAAAAAGATTCATCACAATCAAATTAACAAATCATTTTTAATCCAGTACCGAAAACACGCCGACAGTACCCGAACGAGCTAGAGACCTGTAGTGACGTCACAATGTTATAAAGTACCATACATAACTATAACATTACGACGTCATAAACATGGCGACCAATCGTGGCGCGTTCGTAATCAAGTGACTCATAATGGAATTTTATCAATTTTGAATTGATTATAATACATATTTTAAAGCGATTTTTACATAATTTTCATTAAACTTTCAAAATAAATTAAAGAATACGATTTTCTTTATACTCAATTATGTCGCAATCTGACACTTTTGCACGTCAACGAAGATAAACAGTAATGAATCTACCGTGCGTTCGAATAGAAGAAGAACCTCTACAAGAAGAACGCACAAGAAACATATAGGGCTTGATTTATTCAACTGATAGTTTTACAATATTTGGTTAGGTTACTTTCGTTTGTTTGTTTGTTAATTAAAGTAGATTTTATATAAGTTTTGAATTTATATTTAGTCCTAGAACATAACATTTATAACATGGGACCAATAACATACCGGCGAAATGTGGGTGTATCTACTATGGGACTGAGTCCTGGGTCCTTTGGGAAAAGACGTGATTGTATGTTATGTTATATGACCATAAGATTGAATTTTGTTCAGCTGTCACGTATTAAAGCTATATTTCAAAGTATAATCTATACTTATATTATAAAGAGAGAAACTTTGTTTTTTTGATTTTTTGTTTTTTTGTTTTTTTGTTTGTAACGAATAGGCTCCGAAACTACTGGACCGATTTTAAAAATTCTTTCACTTATGGATAGCTTAATTCAGTGTGAGTGACATAGGCTATATGAGATTTTGAAAAAAAATAGGGATCCATAAGAAAACTGCAATATTGTGAACCAAGGTGTCACATAATATAATTACCATATTCATAAATTTGCGTGCGCTGTGAAATCCATTGATGGTAGAATAATATAATGTACTAGGGGTTTGTAGTACTTATCAATATCTACAAAATAGTCCACGGAAATTTTATCCATCTATTTTGGTTTAGTCACAATAATTGAAACAGACATTATATGCATGCGCTGTGAAAAGTATTGGTGGTAGAATAAAGTAATGTACTAGGGGTTTGTAGTACTTATCAATACCTACAAAACAATATACATAGATTATATCCATCTTTTTTGGTTTAGTCACAATAATAGAAGCAATGATTATTTTTCATGCGGTGTGAAAACTATCGGTGGTAGATTAAAGTAATGTACTAGAGGTTTGTAGTAATTATCAATATCTACAAAACAGTATACATAGATTATATCCATCTTTTTTGGTTTAGTCACAATAATCGAAGCAGTGATTATTTTTCATGCGGTGTGAAAACTATTGGTGGTAGAGTAAAGTAATGTACTAGGGGATTGTAGTACTTATCAATACAAAACAGACCTACAAAACAGTATACGTAGATTATATCCATCTTTTCTGGTTTAGTCACAGCAGTGATTATTTTTGATGCGGTGTGAAAACTATTGGTGGTAGATTAAAGTTATATTCATATTCATATTCATATTAATTTATTCATAGTCATGAAAGTGAATGAAGCGAAAGTTGTATGTCAGGATCGTAGCAAGTGGAGGGAAATAGTCTCTGCCTACCCCACCGGGAACAAGGCGTGACTGTATGTATGTATGTATGTTAATTTATTCATATTATGCAATACACGTCATTAGTACACAATTTAAGGATAAAGTTGTACATAAAAATATAATATATATATCTATAATATGTAATTATTGCTAAGCCAATATTATTTGATAGTATTTACAAACTCATTGTAATTATAAAATGTTTGGCTTAAAAGCCAACGCTTTAGTCTAGATTTAAATATCGACATATTTGTAGCTTGTGTGATGTGGGTCGGTAACCGATTATATACCATCGGGGCCATATGGTGTGTCAACTTGCCAGACTTCGCCAGTGACTTGCCCACACCAACCAACTGACCTCTACGACGGGTTGGGTAGTTATGGGACTCACCAACCTTTTTATATGAGTCTACGTTTGCATGAGCATATATGGCCACTTGTAATATCACTAAACTTGGCAAGGTGAGAATATTTAGGGATTTAAATAGGGGTCTCGCTGAAGTTTCCTGTGAGACTCTCGCTATAGCACGCACCGCTCTCTTCTGGAGTCTGAAAACTCGTTCTGTGTCAGCCGCGCGACCCCAGAGTTCTGCTCCGTACTGTAGTAGAGAATGCACGGTTGCGAAATAACAAGACCTCACCACCGCTGTCGGAAGGAGTCGTGCCATTCGACCAAGAGCGAAGCAGGCCCCACCAAGCTTCCCACACACTTTATCTATGTGAGCCTCCCAAGTGAGGCCCCTGTCAAGCTCAAATCCCAAGAAGGTGGCACCCATTGATTCCTCGATTCTTGTGTTATGTATAAAGACGGTCAGTTGTTTCTGAGCGTGACCCGAGAGGTTAAAGTGCACAAAATGAGTTTTTGTTAAATTTAGAACAAGACCGTTCATCTGAAACCACTTAGTCAGTTGAGATGCGGCGCTGTTCAACTTCATCTCTAACAGCTGCAATGACGGTGCCGTCACTATCGCTACCACGTCATCAGCGTACATCATTACTTCGGCATCAGTTATGGCGCAAGGAAGGTCGTTGAGAAGCAGTGTAAATAGGATGTTCGAGACGGCAGATCCTTGTGCGACTCCCATCGAGGTGGTCAGTGCATCGGATTTTTCCTTACCATCATTGCCTACCACAATTTGGGATCTATGATGCATTAGTGCGTTAAGAAGAGACAGATATCGGTCCCGGATCCCATAAAAACGCATCTTTAGAGCTAGGATAGTGTGATCTGCTACATCGAACGCTTTTGAGAGGTCACAGCAGAGGATTGCCACTTGCTGCTTCCTCTCGCGAGCGTCCAGCACGCGTCGCACTATCTCTCGTGTCACAGAAGTGGTCGACCGTCCCTCGCGAAACGCATACTATCTGTCGGTCAGGGCATTTACTGATGATAAATATTCGGTTAATCTTGAACTGATACCATTCTCTAGGATCTTTGCTATGCTAGGTATTATCGACACCGGTCTATACCCGTCAATATCCTGCCTCTTGCCTTTGCCTTTATATATAGGAATAACCCTGCTAATCTTTAGTGAAACAGGGCATGTTCCTTCGATAATACATCGGTTAAATAATTCTGCTAGTACAGGAGCGATTGGCCTTGCTACTATATTCAACAGTTCCATCGATATTCCGTATATGTCTTTTGACGGTTTAGACGGGATACGCTTAGTGATAATGTGGAATACTTCATCAGGTGTGAAATTGCGCATTCGCCACGAGCGATCAGGGGGGGTGCACGCAGCATTTAGCGTGTTATGTACTAGGGGTTTGTAGTACTTATCAATATCTTCAAAATAGCCCACGATAAACTTATACATGTGTTAAGGTTTGGTCATTGTAACAGAAATAGTCATTAATTTGCGTGCGCTGCGTAAACCATTAGGGTTATATCTATTAAAATACAATGTATCACGAATTTACTCCTGTTAAACGTTCACTATACCTACTTCTGCTACCGTGCGAAGCCGGGGCGGGCCGCTAGTATTATATATAATTCTTATTGGTCGACAATGGGCGGACTGCTATAAGCGATCTCTTCCAGGCAACCAGCTTTTGGAAGGATAGGGCATGATAGGAGGAGTATGGGGTGGGATAGGGTATAAACATTATACATACATACATTTACGCCTTTTTCCCGAAGGGGTATGCAGAGGTGTACCCAGAACTCAGTCTCATAGTAGATACACCCACATTTCGCCAGTAACATTAGTATAACATTATAATACTCTTAATATAAGATCTTATTATGACTAAATTGTATTACAATAAATAAAGGTGTGGTAAGGGATATTTTGCTTGCAAATTGCATTTGTAGCGAACCTTATGATCACCAATGCGATTAAACGCATAGGAGTTCGGTTAGTTCGCATATCAATATCACCCCTACAAACATTCGTTACATAGTGAAAATGCAACGAACAGTTCAGTTGTATGGGGCGAGACAGCGGTGAGACGCGAACCTGTGCCTTACGGATTACAAGGCAAAGAGATACCGGCGATGCCATGATCTCTTTTATGAGAGTGACGAATTTTGCTTATACATTCAGAAATTGACTCTTGCAAGAACGGCGCTGCTATATTATAACATACAATCACGCCTTGTCCCGAAGGAGTAGGCAGAGGTGTACCTCAGTCCCATAGAAGGTACACCCATATTCCACCATGTTATTCGGCGAGCCTATTGCCATCTACCGGGCACAGAATACTAAAGGGACAGAACCCACTCAAAATAATTTAAATAAATAGCGACTCTAGATCCGACGTAATAAAGTGCAATTCAGATCGCACAGCGCTTAACTATCGTCATATTAACATACAAGCTGCCTCTCTTTCTATCGCGTATCTCTGTATCTGTTCTCTCTGTCTAGCCCACAGAAATTGTACCGTCAAGACGGACGCCCCGGCTACTTGTAGCTTCAGCAGTGTCCCAGGGCTGGTACAATGCCTCTATAGATTTCAAATCAATAATAAAACTGACCGTTTCTCCCCCGGTTTGTCTTCACCACTGGACTCGGATTGCAGCGGAGGGTCTTCGTTGGAATCCGTTGGTTTCTCCTTCTCTACTTTATCCTCAGCTTTATCTTCTTTCTGTTCTGGTACAGGCTCTGGTTGCTTTTCCTATAACAAAATTATAAATGTAATTCGATTGTCATATGTATAAGTATTATATCTTATTAATTTTATACATCTTATATCTCAGACTGCCTTGGTGGCGTAGTGGGCGCAATCTCGACTGCCGATCACGAGGTCCCGGGCTCGATCCCCAGGTTAGGCAAAGTGTTAAATATCGAATTTTTCCATTAGGAATCTCAATAACTGCCTGGAGTCTGGAACTGTGCCCCGTATATAGCAATAGTCTCGCCCCCTATTACATTAGACCAATAACATACTGGTGAAATGTGGGTGTATCCTACTATGGAATTGAGCCGTGGATACACCTCTGCCTACCTCTTCGGGAAAAAGGCGTGAATGTATGTTATGTTATGTTTTATGGCTCACCTCTTCCTTAAGTTTGTTAGACTCAGTTGTAGAAACGTCTTTCTCAGTAGTCTTCTTAACATGTTCTTCAGTTGTCGTTACAATCGCGGCTTCTATACTGGGCGCTTCGTCTTTGGCCTTCTCTGTTACCACCGCATCTGTATTAATTTAAGACATCAGTATACACAATTTTAATGTATGTTTAATTGATTGAATTTGGCGTTACTTTTCGGAAATTTATTGTAGACTTCTGAAACAGGAAGCTTTAGTTTTTAGTTCCGATTTTTAGTGTCAAAAAACATGCACAGTGCACCGCCCTCCCGCCCGCAAAATTGCATGCAAAGAGGAAATGCTATTTAGGTATTATTGTTGTTAGTGAGACCATTCATATATCGACACGTGTTCGTCTACACGACGCATCATCAGGAAATAGACTCTGACTCCGCTGTAAGGGCGACTAATGTTAGTACGACGCCTTGTTGTGCGGTTGTCGAGCGCAGTTCGGTTATTATGGTTTGTAGCAGAGCACGCTGCTGCCTGCTCTGGATCTGTTAACCCTTAGCCACCACGGGGAGAGAGGGGGGAGCACTATTCTAAACCCGGTAACTCCACGGCGGCACTAAGCAAATGTTCTACTAAAACCGAAACGCGCGGCGCCATAATAAAATACTTAGTACTTAACATCAAATTGTAAATTAAACGGCGATAATAAGATATGTTTGTGAATATTATTGCGAATAACATTCTCTACCCGGCAATATAGGATAGACATTGTAAGGTTTTCTGGGACCAGCTTCCTTGGATTCCGTGTTGATTTTTAAATATTAAATCAAAATTTTTATGTTTAGACGCGATAGGAAGAGAGGCAGCTTGTAGATTAATACAACGATAATTATTTTAGCTAAACGCTGTGCGACCTGAATTGCACTTTATTGCGTCGGGGCTAGAGTCGCTATTTATTTATTATTACACATTTTATAGAGATTCGTATGAATTACCTGTAGCACCTTTCTCGGTTTCCTGTTTGTCGATCGCCTTGTCGTGTTCGGGCGCCTTCGGCTTCTCGTCGGCGACCTTCGGCTTGTCGCTGTCGTCGGAGATGTCGAGTATCGGCCATTTGGTAGGCTCGAACGCTGTTCGGACCTGTGAAAAAATATATTGAGAGAATGTTTAAATCGTATAAATCGTATTCTAAAAGTTGTGAGTATTTAGAATTGTACAATTTGTGAGAATTTAGTATTGTACAAATTGTGACAATTTAGTATTATACATATTTCTGAATTTATTAGTGTACAAGTTGTAAGAATTTAGTAATGTTAAAGTTGTAAGAATTTAGTATTGTACAAGTTGTAAGAATTTAGTATTATATAAGTTGTGAGAATTTAGTATTGTACAAGTTTGAGAATTTAGTATTGTACAAGTTTGAGAATTTAGTATTGTACAAGTTTGAGAATTTAGTAGTGCATAAGTAGTAAGAATTTAGTAATGTTAAAGTTGTGAGAATGTAGTATTGTACAAGTTGTGAGAATTTAGTATTGTACAAGTTGTAGAACTTTATTTTTATAATAATATGTTCTCTGTAAGGCGTACAATAAAGTGTTTATCTATATCTCTATATATGTACCTTAAAGCCAGCAATGAGCTGCAACTTGTCAGAATCCTTAATAGAATCGAGCACGAGCTGCACGTCGGCCGTGAGCGCCCTGACGCGGTGGAACGACGCTATCAGAGTGACCGGGATGGTCCCGTCCGCCTCCATCTTGCGACGGAGGAAGAAATCGCGGGCCAGGTTGTCCGGACTGAAGTAATATTCACTGTGGAGACAACCATTTACTATTTACTATGGAGATTTTTTTTATGATAGTGAGTGACAAGACGAGCAAATCAGGTGCCTGATGGTAAGCATCATGATTGCCCATATCAGACACAGTGCCACCCAGTGTTTTAAAATTCAAAATTCTGCGCGGCACTGCACTGCGCCTGTCACCCTGAGATATGAGTTGTTAAATCTCATCATGCCCAGTAATTTCGCTGGTAACATTGCCCTTCATACCGGAACACAGTAATGTTTGCACATTACTACTATGGCGAATGAATAACTGACAAAGGTGTGGTACTTCCCCAGGCGGCCCCCTGCTAAAGAAGCCTACCACTACAATACTCACATCTGTTTCTTGATCAAGTCTTTGAGCGTGGCGTGGTCCAATCCCATACCGTACGGTGCCGCGGTCGCAGTCGCCGCTCCGTAGTAGAACGCCTGGGCCAGGGGGGGCGCCAGCGGCAACTGTGTCAGCTGATTGTATGGCATCATCACCTGGGGGAGCGCCGGTTGAACGCGCAGCTGGGAGGGCGGGGAGGGGGGGAGGTGTGAAATTGTGATTTATTGATGGGTGGGCCGGTGAGAATTCGTTTAAAGCTTTGTTAAAGATCGATGAGATTTTATATGTGGACGTTTAATGTATTGTTTGTGCAATATTCTTTATCATTATTTGTTTTTTTTTTTTTAAATGAATTAGTTTCCCGTTTCTTTTCTCTTTCACGCTCGAATAATACTTATTCGCTGTCTCGTTCTAACCCCACGGGACTAATCGTCTCTTAGAGTCACTGTGCTATCATCACGGCTATAATTTTTTTTATGATAGTGAGTGACAAGACGAGCAAATCAGAGGTGCCTGATAGTAAGCATCATGATTGCCCATATCAGACACAGTGCCATCCAGTGTTTTAATATTCTAAATTCTGCGCGGCACTGCACTGCGCCTGTCACCCTGAGATATGAGTTGTTGAATCTAATGCCCAGTAATTTCGCTGGTAACATTAAGGTGTACTTCCCCAGGCGGCCCCCTGCAAAAGAGGTCTACTACTAGAGTTCATAAAACTTCAACATAACGACCGATATATTTGATGGAATATAATTCCATAATAATAATTCCCGTGGGAATATCGGGACAGAAAGTACCCTATGTGTTATTCCAGGGTCTACACTATCTACATACCAAATTTCAGCTCAATCGTTCAGTAGTTTTGGCGTGAAAGAGTAACAAACATCCGTAAATCAATTCTCACAAACTTTCGCATTTATTACATTAGTACGATAGGATGAGCGAAGCGAGAACGGATCGCTAGATTTTTTAATATTAGGATGTTGGTATACGATGACTCTATTTATATAAAATCTCTTCGTCATAAAATTATCTGTCTTATTTGTCTATTAAGAAATTACTGTTTCATCCGAATAAAGTCTTTAACATTCTTTCTCACCATGCCCAAATAATGATCACCATGCATAAACATTACAATAATAAAACCATTATTTGTATAAATACCATAATAATATTAGTAAAATATAATAAAAATGTTGTCCCATGATTCAATGATTAACAGATCCAAATTTTGATTTATTTTGAGTACCAAAATGTTATAAATAATGGATAAAGCCCGTCACACACGTAGTTATAATATATATTATTATAAACCATAGCAAGGCATATAACGATATATTTTCTATACAAATATTCGACTGACCGCATACGCAGCTATAATATATATATCTATGACGTCACCAACATATACCCTATATTGATATTGTTGCATATTAATATAAACTACTGTATCAATGAAATGAAGGCTAAAATATATATTATAGCATCGTCTCCGTGTGTGGTAGCTTGCTATAATATATATTATAGGACGGTATATTAATATATATTATAGCTGCGTGTGTGACGGGCTTAATGAATGATACTATTATTAAGTTAACCATTTGTTAAACTATCCTAAGTTTTCTTGAGATTTCAATAATTATAAATATGTATCTGTCTATGTATGTATGTGTGATTATTAGTATGTATGTTTGTATGTATATATAGTATATTATTATAGAAAGTACAATTTTTTATCCTGCTACGAGTACACCGCCGACCAGAAATACTCATGAGTATAGTATTCCTTTCCTTCCGTTTGTCTGGAAGACATCGATTTAAGCGATAAGACCGCCACTTGTACTAGCATAAGATTAATATAATTGTTATTCCTTTATGTTTGTGTCCTATGTATGGTGTACAATAAAA
The DNA here is from genome assembly GCA_947063395.1 of Hemistola chrysoprasaria. Taxonomy (NCBI): domain Eukaryota; kingdom Metazoa; phylum Arthropoda; class Insecta; order Lepidoptera; family Geometridae; genus Hemistola; species Hemistola chrysoprasaria. Next base: position 3,883,807 of record OX346738.1, on the reverse strand, counting down.
TGTTTATCTATCTATCTATCTAATTCTGATAAATAGTAAATACCTATTTGCAGTTTTTAAATGTATATATTGTAGTAAAAACCGGATAAATGCCACTTTATAATTAGTTGTTAATTAAAATATAACACAAATGAAGAAATTACATCTCTACTATAATATATGTTGGTTCCTTAAAGTTTGTATGGGAAATGATGTCGGCCCAAACACCTTAATGAATGAATTTCTAAGATAAATGTAAATTTATCTGAAAAACACATGACGATATTTAATTTAGGAAAAATATATTAAGTACTGTGGTCTCTTATATATTTTATGGTAAAATATTATTGACAGATCTTCGCGCGCGCTCCGACTATAAACACTATTATACTAATCACATGCGGCAGCTAAAACTACGCCGAAATTCGCAATTGTTCGGGCAACACTGGCCCGAACGACTCGGGACACTGAGGTGAGGAAGCGCCCGCGCCATCTTCCCCCTGTCTCGATGACTCCGTTAAGGCGCTGTCCAAAGCAAATTCACCCTGTCGCTCACACGTACCCATATTTTTAAAGATATAAAAAATACTACGAGTACATGTAATTACGAAAAATAGAGACAACTAAGTTCTAGAAAATAACAAAATACAGAGATTCAGTAAAAAATCTAGTTTAAACCAAACGAGTTATTATTATCCAATAATTTGAGCTTGCCATTTTCGAGAAGTCAATACCTCATCTTCCCTTTTCTTTATATCAATGGTTAATACAGTCCGCAACATAATAAATCACTAACGCGGGAGTGTGTGGTCGTCATCACCATTAAGCCGAAAAGTTGAAAGTTGCCGCATTTTCGGAAGCTTTTGTTGGTGCTGTAATCTGGTCACTAGTCGAAGCGCGAGCGGACACTTAATAATTTATATGAGTAAAATGAACGAATGATTGATATGTGAATGAATGAATGATATGTGAATGAAAGATTGATATGTGAATGAATGAATGATATGTGAATGAATGAATGAACTCCTTGAATATGAATGGTACTCAAAACATGACCCATATATGCAAAACCAAATGATAAGGAATTTGGGGGACATTACATGGATCACATACAAACATATGTAAGCCATATAATATGTAAACATTGATGTTTAATCTTAACATGTAACTTAACAGGATACAGGACCTCTTAGCAGTTTGACACAATCCTATGGAAAATTTACTAAATCGATGTTTTGTATTCCCCTGTTTCCTCCGAATACAGTAAACCTATTTGATATATTTATATCCTGATATTTTAAAGATGAAGTAAAGTCATTTTATTTTTGTAGGGAACGTCTAAACACGCGAGTAAAACTTGAAGTTCACCATGAAAAACAACCAAGGGTTTATAAGAAAAATTAAAATTACAGAGATATAAATTTATAGAATGGGTTTATTATATTCGGAGGAAACAGGTTCGGTAAATTTTTCATAGGATTGTGTGAAATTCCTAGAAGGCTATGTACCTACGCTCTTAAGAATATTTATTAAACAATAAATAAAAAAAAATGTATTATTATCATCAGAACCTTGTCAAATATTGACTGATCAATGACAGCGGTACAAAAATAGATTTTTTGGTCATATTTTCTTCAAATTAGATACATTAATGGTATCTTACCGGGTAATTTATTATTCAATTGATTAATCAAATACACTCTTAGAACTTATTTTTCAAGTATTTTAGCCAAAAAATTTATTTTCGTTCAGCTGTCTTGACCAAGCTATATTTGACTAGGTATAAAATTTCAATTCACTATCATCCAAAAAGAAAAATTGGTCAAGCAACTGTAAAATACAAAGCATACTTATGGCGTTAAATTTCCATACAAAATGTAATTATAACGAAGGAGAGAATGATTTTTCCATTCAATTGTTTGTTGTTGGCTCTGGATCTGGCCTTTTTTGTGGCAAAACATATTTGGTTAAAGAAAACCTTACGATGTTTGATATTTATGAAAATTGTTAAAAAAAATTTTGTAGGTTTTGTGTTGTTAAAATTTTTTATGATAGTGAGTAACAAGACGAGCAAATCAGCTGCCTGATGGTAAGCATCATGATTGATTATATCAGACACAGTGACACCCAGTGTCTTAATATTTAAAATTCTGCGCGGTACTGCACTGCGCCTGTCACCCCGAGATATTGAAACTCGTCATGCCCAGTAATTGTGTTTTGCACATTACCGCTTGGCGGATGAATAACTGGCAAAGGCCCGTTGCAAAAGAGGCCTACCAAAACCCACTTGTATTCTACGGGTGGTAGGGCAAAATACCTGCTGCAGGTCGGGATGCTGCACAAACTCGGCGACCCGGTACATGGGATGGTGCGGAGCGTTCAAGGAAGGCATGGCGGAGGCGGGGCGGGCGGTGGAGCGCCGCGCGCCGCGCCCGCGGGCCGGGGCTCCGCGGGGCCGCGCCGCCCCGCGCCGGGCCTCGTCGCCGTTCAGGGAGTGACTGTCTACATACATACATACAGTCACGCCTTGTTCCCCCCGGGGTAGGCAGAGACTATTTCCCTCCACTTGCTACGATCCTGACATACAACTTTCGCTTCGTTCACTTTCATGACATTTTTCATACATGCTCGTCGGTTGTAGGTACTTTTGACTGTCTGGTGGGAACATATCTACATATTACCATACAATAACAACTGACAGAAGGGACACTCCACAAAATCACATACATAAACATACATTCACGCCTTTTTCCCGAAGGGGTAGGCAGAGGTGTACACAGGACTCAGTCCCATAGTAGATACACCCACATTTCGCCAGTATGTTATTGGTCCCATGTAATAGGGGGCGAGCCTATTGCCATCTACCGGGCACAGTTCCAGACTCCAGGCAGTTATTGAGGATAATTCCTAATGGAAAAATCCAATTTTTAAGTTTGCCTGACCTGGGGATCGAACCCGGGACCTCTTGATTGGCAGTCGAGCATGCGCCCTCTACGCCACCGAGGCAGTCAAGGCTTATAAGCAAGCATACGCAAGCAAGTATATGCTTATATATATGTACTAGCTGTGACCCGCGGTTTCACCCGCGTAGTCTTCGTTCCCGTGGGAATATCGGGATAAAAAGTACCCTATGTGTTATTCCAGGGTCTAAGCTACTTACGTACCAAATTTCAGCCCAATCGGTTCAGTAGTTTTGGCGTGAAAGAGTAACAAACATCCATACATACATCCATACTTACAAACTTTCGCCTTTATAATAGTATTAGGATATTAGGATTAGGATTAGGATTAGGATGTATATCAGTCATCTGGTTACCATAGTACAGGCTTCTAGCCTAGTTTGGGAACAGATGACCGTGTGTGGAAGTTGTCCCATATTATTTTAAAAAAAACCATATCAATAGGATTAAACACATAATAGAATAGATATGAACCTTCAACCATACCATTATCCTGCCTGGCGGGGTGCTGCGGGCCGTGCTTGCCCGGTCGGGCTGCCTTCACGTCTATGTCGAGGGGCACCCATTTGTGCTTTCCTGATTTACTGCCTCCTTTGCCCGCACCTGGAAATTTCATATACAGGTATTAGGTATTATTAAGTTTTTTTTTATGATAGTGAGTGACAAGACGAGCAAATCAGGTACCTGATGGTAAGCATCATGATTGCCCATATCAGACACAGTGCCACCTAGTGTTTTAAAATTCAAAATTCTGGACTGCACTGCGCCTGTCACCCTGAGTTAGTTGTTGAAACTCGCCATGCCCAGTAATTTCGCTGGTAACATTGCCCTTCAAACGGGAACACAGTAATGTTTGCACATTAATGCTTGGCGGATGAATAACTGGCAAAGGTGTGGCCCCAGGCGGTCCCATGCTAAAGAGGCCTACCACTACAAGTAGTACGTAGTAGTAGCGTCCGTGGTCCGGCGGGAATATGCCCGGCTTTAAGTCCGGAGTCCCTGGATCGAATCCCAACCATGTGGACTTTTCGCCTGCACGCTACCGTGTTCCGTATGTCACGTTAAACTGTAGGTCCCTATAGTTCCCTATAAGATATGTAGGGGGTTGTCGTTAGGTCATTCGATCCCCGGCCAGGTCAAACATTTATGCGCATGAACATGTCTGTTTGATCTGTCCCTGTGTGTTATAAGCTTATATAAGTATGTATATCAGTCATCTGGTTACCATAGTACAGGCTTCTAGCCTAATTTGGGACTAGATGATCGTAGGTGGAAGTTGTCACATATTATTATTATATATACAGCTATAATACATATATAAACAGCTTTAGTCTTGTACAAAACAAGTAACATAACATAATGTATATAATATATCCTCACCTTTGTCCTTGGTCTTGTCATGTTTGTCGTGATGCCTGTCTATGGGGTGATGGTTGTGGATCTCGACAGGCTTGGCGTTCGTCTGCACCTGCTGCTGTTCTAGTGGAACACGCTCCGTTTGATCCTGGAAAATGACAGAGGAATTTTAGACTACTTTATAAAAGAAAAATATTTTTTTTTTTACAACTGTTCTTAAGCCGGCTTCACACGCTTGGCAAACAACGACAAACAGCGAACACCAAACAACAAACACGAACGGAAAGTGTGGATGGGTGTTTGCCAGTGTTCGGCGTCAATGAATGAATCAAAATCATTTATTGCCTGAGATACATTATGTAGACAATATTGGTGTTAATTATAGTATAATATGTCTCAACGTACTCTGCCTCGTCAAGCATGCAATATCAACTATAACAATAATATTAATAATTAAAATTAAAATAGTTCCACAATCATTGTTATATAAATATCATCTGTCAAATTAATTACATAAAATAAAATAAAAAGTAACTTTTTTTGGACATTTTGATTTGTTTGGATGAAAATAATGCTATGACGTTCGCCAAGCTTGGGTATGCCATTTTTGTGTTTGGTGACTGTGGTCGGTGTTTGGCAGGTGTTTGCCGATCATTGGTGTTTGCCACAAACACTAAGCGTGTGGATCCGGCTTTACAAATCATCCAAATTTATTAGTGTAACGGTATGAAAATCAGTCCACTCTTTTGGGAGCTACGACACCACAGGCAGACACACAGACACGTCATACACTCGTCAAACACCTCTTCCTTTTTCGGTCGGGGGTTAAAAAGTAGGTATGAGACTATAAGGTCCTAAACTGTGGTTACTGGTTAATTCTATCGGAAACTCACCGTGTTCCCATTATGATGCGAACAGTCGACATCGTGAGGTGGTGGAGTGGAATGACACCGCGCCGCGCCGGTCCCAGCCGCGCCCAGCGTCGGCCAGTCGCCGATGTCTGTGAAGTCTGAGGCCTGGTGACAAAAGGTTTATGTTATTGATGGTAAATTATCATTGGAACTTTAACGCTTTAAACACGCGGCTAACAAAGCGTCTGTTAAGTCTAAACAAAAAGAACCTTAAAATAATGATAAGGACTATAACAGACTATAATATCCTAGACAGTAACAGACAGACCTAGGCAGAGGCTTTTTCATGGCTGAAGAAACGATTGCCCACGTAGTCCTGGAATGCAAGGCAGTAAGTAACGCTTCAACGTGAACAAATTCTCGGAATAGTGAGGCCACTCCGCGAAGTTCCTAGGGAGCTTCTGGGCTGAGTTAGGCTGGTTGAATTATCCAGGAATTCACGCACAACGGACCAAATAAGAGTTAAAGTGCAAAAGAAAAAAGTGTACTTTAGATTACTTATAATCATATGCCGACGTTCTGCATAGACCATATATTAGACCATATTGACCTTCTGATACGGAGCCATTGGAACTTGTAGCTAAATTTGTTCCTGGCATAACTCGTGTGCGGCTCGAATCGGCTGCCTGACAAGGAAAAGCGTTCGTCCTGCGCACGCCACCAGTATGCCAATTCAACCCGTCTATAGCGCCCAAGTTATGTTATAATAAACTTTGACAGTCAGAAGATCGTACACGCCGCGTAGTGCGGGAGTACCATCACACAACGGACACTCGACTCAATTTCATACAAAAGCCGCGCTATAATTGCCTACTTGTAGTGGTAGGCCTCTTTTGCAGGAGGCCGCCTGGGGAAGTACCACACCTTTGCCAGTTATTCATCCGCCAAGCAGTAATGTGCAAACATTACTGTGTTCCGGTATGAAGGGCAATGTTACCAGCGAAATTACTGGGCATGATGAGATTCATCAACTCATATCTCAGGGTGACAGGCGCAGTGCAGTGCCGTGCAGAATTTTGAATTTTAAAACACTGGGTGGCACTGCGTCTGATATGGGCAATCATGATGCTTACCATCAGGCACCTGATTAGCTCGTCTTGTCACTCACTATCATAAAAAAAAAAAAAAAATACTCTACACAGACACTGCACACAGGGAGTTTTGTACATGTGCAAGAGTGTGCGTGAGGTGATTTCCCTAGAAGGCTCGCGGAGAGCTCAATCTCGCTGGTGGGGTGAGGAAGGCCCGATTGGTGGGCGGATGACAGTGTCCATTCTATACGCAGTATTATTATCTGTTCTGTGGTACGATGTAACGTTTTGTTTTTATATGCAACAGGTGGCAAACAAGCAGACGGCCCGGCTGATGGCTCGCGGTTACCGCCGCCTATGGATACCTGCAACACCAGCAGTATTGCCAGTATGTTGCCGACCCGACCAACACTCTATTCACTCTCCTTTTGAAGAACCCCATGTTGAAGCAGCAGGGTGAATAATAATACCGAAAACACATTAACGCGCGTTTTTTTCCTATGGAATTCCTATGGACTATCCATCCAATGGAAAATTTACCAAATCGATGTTTTGTATTCCCCTGTTTCCTCCAGTAAACCTTACATAATATTTATATACAGTAAACCTATTTGATATATTTATATCCTGATATGACTGCCTCGGTGGCGTAGAGGGCGTATGCTCGACTGCCAATCAAGAGGTCCCGGGTTCGATCCCCAGGTCAGGCAGTGTTTAAATATTGGATTTTTCCATTAGGAATAATCTCAATAACTGCCTGGAGTCTGGAACTGTGCCCGGTAGATGGCAATAGGCTCGCCCCCTATTACATGGGACCAATAACATACTGGCGAAATGTGGGTGTATCTACTATGGGACTGCGTCCTGGGTACACCTCTGCCTACCCCTTAGGGAAAAAGGCGTGAATGTATGTTATATCCTGATATTATGTAGATAAAGTAAATGTCCCTATCAAAATATTTTTTTATAAATATAAACTCTTAGTTTTTTGTTGTGAATATCTCATCACGCAAGAAAAACTGGTATTTTAAGATGTTCACCAGGAAACAAACCGAGAGTGTATAAGAGAAACTAAAATGACAGGGACATTGTTTACTTCACTATAACAATAGTATGATATCAATTTATAGAATGAGATAATTATATTCGGGGGAAATTGTGGAATAGACAGCATCGATTTGGTAATTTTTCCATGGATTCCAGGAATGTGTCAAAGTCTCGTCGCCAGGATACGTTCTTAATATCGCGGTACAATTGTCAAATCCATTCTCGTCTCGGTTTCTTCATGAAGCATCCCTTACCTGGCCATCGGTCTCGACTTTCGCCCAACTACGTCGAGACCTGGACTTCCGTTTGACGACCACACCAGCAGTCATGCTGCCGTCCGACACTATAGCACTTTATACACACTTATTGCGACATTTTGCACTTATAACGACATTTTGATGTTCAGGGAGATATTCGAGATTTTCGTTGGCTTGCGCTAGGTGATCATGTTTATGTAGATTTGTTCTGGTACTAAGCATGAAATTTATTGTTTTTACTACTTATAGTTCTCGCTTATTAAAAATCAGCTAGTAAACTACATAAGGCCTTGTTTCCCGAAGGGTAAGGCATAAAGCAAATAATGGCCAGATCCAGAGCCAACCACAAATAATTGAGTGGAAAATGGTTTTTTACTTCTTCGCGTTTGTGCATCTTCACTTTGTATCGAAGATTTTTCGAATCGAAGGTTTCCTTATAAACATATCTTGATATAAACCGATGACTATACATTTAGAACACTGGACATTTTGAAGAAGACGACGATGGAAATACCCGTGACCCAACAGTAATTGATAATAATTAATTAATATTTTATTAACCTCGGGTCTTTGTGTCGGATCTCGGGCAATTCCTATCACCTTCGGTATAAAAAAATGCCCTTAGCACTGACTGATAAGCTTATGACTTATGTTTGTTAAGAACTCAATAATGAGAAATGTCGTTAGCCAATACATTCATATTAGAAATCGTTTAGACACGTTAAATTGGTCTCAATCTCTTTTTTTGTGATAGTGAGTGACAAGACGAGCAAATCAGGTGCCTGATGGTAAGCATCATGATTGCCCATATCAGACACAGTGCTACCCAGTGTTTTAAAATTCAAAATTCTGCGCGGCACTGCACTGCGCCTATTAACCTGAGATATGAGTTGTTGAATCTCATCATGGCCAGTAATTTCGCTGCTAACATTGCCCTTCATATCGGTCGTAATGTTTGCACATTACTGCTTGGCGGATGAATAACTGGCAAAGGTGTGGTACTTCCCCAGGCTATTTATTTATAAGAACTCTAAACGGGGGATACACAATACAATATTATCTTATGACTAGGGAGTCATGGCAGTGTGTTCCCGCATTAACAGGGAGCCACAGCATACGCAACTAAACATAGTAGGTTATTATACGTGAAATATATCTGTACATAATATTATCGGTGATATACTTAGTGGTAACATAAATTTACAAGCTAGATAAGTTTGAATTTAACCAAAAATAATATATATCTGAATTAAACAAGTCATTTCGACTGCCCCGGTGGTACGTATATGAATTTAACCAAAAATAATATATATCTGAATTAAACAAGTCATTTCGACTGCCCCGGTGGTATATGAATTTAACCAAAAATAATATAATATATCTGAATTAAACAAGTCATTTCGACTGCCTCGGTGGTATATGAATTTAACCAAAAATAATATATATCTGAATTAAACAAGTCATTTCGACTGCCTCGGTGGCATAGAGGGCGCATGCTCGACTGCCAATCAAGAGGTTCCGGGTTCGATCCCCAGGTCAGGCAGTGTTATATATTGGATTTTTCCATTCTCAATAACTGCCTGGAGTCTGTTACTATGCCCGGTAGATGGCAATAGGCTCGCCCCCTATTACATGGGACTAATAACATACTGGCGAAATGTGGGTGTATCTACTATGGGACTGAGTCCTGGGTACATCTCTGCCTACCCCTTCGGGAAAAAGCCGTGAATGTATGTTTTTTTTTTTTTAAACAAGTCAGTCGAGTTAACATTACAGTTAACTTTACAACAATTAAATATATATTTTATTCCATCAAGGCCTCCGAGATGAGCTAACGACTGCCCCCTACATATTATGTTATAGGAAACAGCCGGGTCCTACAGTTTAACGCGCCAACCGAAACACGGTACCGCGCAGACGTAAAGTGAGATTCGATACAGGGCCTCCGGATTTAAAGCCGGGCATATTCCCGCTGGACCACGGACGCTACGGAATAGGAAGAGTATAAGGTTCATATTGTAGTAGAGTAGTTAGTAACTTCGACAGTCGATCTTACGTCCACTACGCTACAGGCAGTTAGTTCTTCACCTCGTAATATATTATGGTAATCAGTTTTGGCAACTGCCCCTAATTAATATGATTACATTATAATGTTTTTAGATGAAAGTTTATAATAAATAAGCATAATTTGAATGCAATAAGCATACAAAAATACGAATTATATTCTGTTTGAATATTCTTCTTCCTTCGAGTCAAATGGCTAGTGTTCTCATTTATTTAAAGAAAAGGGGAGATGAGGTGATGGCTTCTCGACAATGGAAAGCTCAACTTAGGTCCCATTAGGTCCACGTACAAGTTAACTACACTACACTTTACACTAGACGTTTTGTACACTATAGAAGTGATTTGCAAACGAAGCGGGGCTCGTCGAGAGCTCAATCTCGCTCGCGGGGTGAGGAAGGTCCGATTGGTGGGCGGATGACAGTGTCCATTCTATACGTAGTATATAGTTCTATGCTTGTACTATGGTAACCAGAGAACTGATATACATACATTTATACGCTTATATCACCTAGACACAGATCAGACACGCTCATGCGCACAAATTGTTGACTTGGCCGGGGATCGACCCCGGGACCTGCGGCTAAGAAGGCAGGGGCGCTACCGGCTAAGCCAACCGGCCAGTCAATTTTAATGTTTTAGACTTATTCGTTGTCCAAATGCCAACATAACCTGTATTAACAAATCAATTATGCAGCTCTGACCTTTCAAAATGAAGGAGACCCCTTAAAGATAAAGATAAAGATAAAGATAAAGAATTAAACTTAATTTAGAATTAAGCTTAATAGGGTATACAGGTTTTTAATTTTATCGGTTTTGATATCGTTCGAGTTTTAGATCGATTGGTGGCAGCCCTATTAAATGTGACCTTATCACACTAGCTGCGAGGGGGTTGAGATCGAATATGTCCATGAGTACATCTATTTCGGCCAATTAGTCTCTTTTCAGGCGCGTCAAGACATAGAAGTTGTTCGACGCACCGAAAGCGCCTGGAGTAGCTATTGGTCGATGAAAACAGTCATGAAAGGCGAACTAGCCCTTACACTCAAAAAACTAATGGACATGTGCGTTCTCCCCATCCTCACCTACGGTGCCCAGACTTGGTCCTTGACGGATCTGCAAAAGTCCAAACTCGGGGTTTGCTAGCGAGCTATGGAGCGTAGTATTCTTGGAGTCAGATAGTCAGACCGCATAAGAAATACAATACTACGCTCCAAAACTAAGATCGCAGACGTTGGGCAAAAAGCCGCTAGCTTGAAGTGGGACTGGGCGGGACACATCTGCCGCATGTCTGACGACCGCTGGACCAAATTAACAACGACATGGTCACCAAACAATGCGAGACGTCGTCGCGGCAAGCCCAGGAAGAGATGGCGGGACGAAATAGATTCCCACTGTACAGATTGGCCCAACAGACCGAGTCTCGACCGAAATGAATGGCGCGATGAAAGGGAGGCCTTTGCCCAGCAGTGGGACAATAATGGCTCGTAATAATAATAATAATCCTATGTGTCATTCTAGGATCTAAACTCAGAGTAAGGATAAGCAATTCAACGTCATTGGGTCTAAACCATACCGAATTTCAGCACAATAGGTTATGTTCTGCAACAAACCATCGAACTGCGCTCGACAACCCCCACAACAAGCGTGGCGAGTATTGGCAACAACCGTCCTTTATGGGGGAGGCCTATTGTTCAGTAGTAGATCACCAACTGCTGAGATGATGATGATAATGTTGATTGTTTTTTTATAAATAATACAACCCTAATAGTTTTCGCAGCGCACGCAAATTAATGACTCTATAACTGTTAGTGATACGGAACATATAATACTACGTATAGAATTGACACTGTCATCCGCCCTACAATCGGGCCTTCTTCACCCCGCGAGCGAGATTGAGCCCTCGACGAGCCCCGCTTCGCTGGAAAATCATCTCACTCATCACGTAGGAGAGGCTACGCGTGTACAAAACTCCACGTGTGCAGTGTCTGTGTATGTTTTGTATGGGAATCGAGTCGAGTGTCCGGGGTGTGACAGTGACAAAACTTTCACAGATAAATTAATTGTCCGCGGACTATTTTGTAGATATTGATAAGTACTACAAAACCCCTATACATTACTTTATTGTACCACCAATAGTCTATAAGGTAGCGTAACCCGTTTAAATAGAGAAAAAGATAATAAGTAATTAAAACTCATATACTTAGTTAAAACAGCCGATGTTATCAAAGAACGTAGTTGGCAACAGCCACTAGTCTTACTAATGTGTGTAGTTATTGATAACTGTACAAACACAGGTATAATAACGATAACTTATCAACATTCATCCAAATTAACATGTTTTTTTAAATAATATGAGACAACTTACACACACGGTCATCTGGTTCCAAACTAGGTTATAAGCCTGTACTATGGCAACCAGATGACTGATATACATACTTATATAAGCTTATAACACACAGGGACAGATCAAACAGACATGTTCATGCACACATTCATCCAAATTATCATGTTTTTTTTAAATAATATGGGACAACTGCCACACACGGTCATCTGGTCCCAAACTAGGCTATAAGCCTATACTATGGCAACCAGATGACTGATATACATACTTATATAAGCTTATAACACACAGGGACAGATCAAACAGACATGTTCATGCACACATTCATCCAAATTATCATGTTTTTTTTTAATAATATGGGACAACTGCCACACACGGTCATCTGGTCCCAAACTAGGTTATAAGCCTGTACTATGGCAACCAGATGACTGATATACATACTTATATAAGCTTATAACACACAGGGACAGATCAAACAGACATGTACATGCACACATTCATCCAAATTATCATGTTTTTTTTTAATAATATGGGGCAACTGCCACACACGGTCATCTGGTCCCAAACTAGGTTATAAGCCTGTACTATGGCAACCAGATGACTGATATACATACTTATATAAGCTTATAACACACAGGGACAGATCAAACAGACATGTACATGCACACATTCATCCAAATTATCATGTTTTTTTTTAATAATATGGGACAACTGCCACACACGGTCATCTGGTCCCAAACTAGGTTATAAGCCTGTACTATGGCAACCAGATGACTGATATACATACTTATATAAGCTTATAACACACTGGGACAGATCAAACAGACATGTACATGCACACATTCATCCAAATTATCATGTTTTTTTTTAATAATATGGGACAACTGCCACACACGGTCATCTGGTCCCAAACTAGGTTATAAGCCTGTACTATGGCAACCAGATGACTGATATACATACTTATATAAGCTTATAACACACAGGGACAGATCAAACAGACATGTTCATACACACAAATGTTTGACGTGGCCGAGGATCGAAACCGGGGCCTGCGGCACAGAAAGCAGAGTTACTACAGTCTGAGCCAACGAGGCTGTATGTTTGAAGCTAAAATAGAACTTCGGTTAATTTTCGGGATTAAGCAATTAAATACAAAGTGCCTGCCTCGGTTCCGTAGTGGGCGTAAATTCGTCTACCGATCATGAGATCCTGGGTTCGATGGATGATTAGGAATTACCTTAATAACTGCCTAGTGTCTGGAACAGTGCCCGGTAGATGGCAATAGGCTCGCCCCCTATTACATGGGACCAATAACATACTGGCAAAATGGTGTGCCTAATATGGGACTGGATCCAGGGGTAACTAACACCTCTGCTTGCCCCTTTGCGAAAAAGGCGTGATTGTATGTTATTTTATGAGATGACTTTGTATCATTATTAATTCAAATTATATGATATACTAGCAGTGCCCCGCGGTTTCACCCGCGTAGTCTTCGTTGCCGTGGGAATTGCGGTATTAAAAGTACGGAAAACCCTATTTGTTATTCCAGGGTCTAAACTATCTACATACCGAATTTCAGCCCAATTGGATCAGTAGTTTTGGCGTGAAAGAGTAACAAACATCCATACGTCCATGCATCCTCACAAACTTTCGCTTTTATAATATTTTTAGTAGGATTAATAGGATATAGGAATTAAAACTAAATAATATTTTTTAAAAGAAAGCTAGAAGTCGTCAAGTTAACAGTAACGATAATAAATGAACACTAAATCTAAATAGGTTTCCGGTTCCGGTGTCAAACAGTAAACACTCATTGTTGTATCTCGTGAACATTAAAATCATTTTCTCAAGTAAAAACCACCACAATCACAGTGAACTTCAGATAAACCGAAAGATTGCGTCCAGATAGTGCTTAAATAGTGAATTTGTGCAGATTCATCCAAAACTTAGCAAGATATATCGGATTTAATTCTGTTGAAAGGGTTAGAATTTTGCCGAAACGATCACTCATTAAACCATCGACAACACACATTTGACAGTGACAGTGACAGATGACAGCTCTCAACTCAATCAATCAAAGTTGACTGTCGAGCCAAAATATTGCCAGTGGCGAAATTTAAAAACTACCAAAACATTGCGAATCATTATTATGGATTCACAAATTCAACTCTTATTCGAGAAAATGAAAGAACAGATGGAAATGCAAACATTAACCATAACCGAAGCTGTAACAAGAAGCGTATCCGAAAATATTAACGAGAAACTAACAACATTAGCAACAGAAAATAAAAACCTGAAGGCGGAAGTATCCACTTTAAAAACGCGACTCAAGTATATAGATGAAGACAGAAGAAGAAATAACATAGTGTTCTTCGGTCTAAAGGAACAGTACAATGAATCCCTTATAGATCGCATTGTACAACTTATTAAAACAGAAATTAATATAAATATCCAACCACATGATATAAACAACGCTTATAGACTTGGAGCTAAAAGCAACAAAACACGACCTATACTGGTGAGTTTTACTACAATTTGGAAGAGGAACGAAGTTTTTAAAAATAAAAACAAACTTACACTTGGAAATTACATTAAAGAAGACTACACAAAAGAAGTTTTAGAGAAAAGAAAGGAGTTAATACCTACACTAAAAGAAGAAAGGGCGAAAGGGAAAAATTGCTACTTAAAAAAAGACAAAATAGTCTTCTTCGATACTAAACAAGATGAAAACAGAGATAAGAGGAAGAGAGATCGCACCGAAACTGAATCTCCTATAAAATCACCAAACTCAGCAGCTACTTCGAAAGCAGCACCTAAGAAAATCAACAAAACTAATATGCTGGATTTTATGACTCGCGGGAGATCTGCTTCTCTGTCCATAGAACCGCATTCAAAAAACTAAGTAATGACATCGAGATCCGGCAAACACAACAAACAACACAAACAACTACAACGCAAAAAATACACATAATCACCCCAAGCCGGCCGGTCCCCGTGGGGCACAGCGACCACTACCCTCCAAATACCTCTCGTACGATAACTGAACCTCAACAAGATAGAGACATTATATACATAGCCACATTTAACACACTCACTCTGAGAACAAATGATAGTCTACAAGAACTAATATATGCCCTCGAAAATATCAACTGGAGCATCATAGGGCTGAGCGAGGTGAGAAGGAATGGTGAAGCCATCGAAGATCATAACAATTTCTTATTTTATTACAAAGGTGAAACACCTGGTAGACATGGGGTGGGATTTTTAATTAAACGGGAATTCAAAACCCAGGTAGAAGAATTTATTGGCATATCGGAAAGAATTGCTATATTAAATCTAACAATGCTTAACAACACAAAATGGTCGATCATTCAAATATATTCACCTACTGAACAATCGAGCTCCTCGGACATCGAATCTTTTTACAGCAGCCTCAACTCCGCAATAAAACAGCACGCCAATAAGAACTACGTAGTGATGGGCGATTTCAATGCCCAAATCGGGAAGAGAAGAAACGGAGAAGACTTAGTGATAGGACTGCATAGTGATGGCAAACGGACTAGAAATGGTGAAAAGCTATTGGAAATGGCATTCGAAAATAACCTGAAGATTTTGAACAGTTTGTACAAAAAACGTAGACAAAAGCGATGGACTTGGGTGTCACCAGACGGAAACTATAAAAACGAAATAGACTACATTCTGACCAACAGAAGTAAAGATTTTCGCGACTGTGGCACGATCTCAAACCTCAACTTCAATAGTAATCACAGAATGCTAAGGGCGATATTAACAACACCAAACGAACTAAAAAGTAAAAGACCTCATAAATTTAGTGATCAACAAAAACCTGCACACTCAGCTCCACCAATACCCCACATTAAGGAAGAGCTAGAAGCACTGAAGATAGACACTCTTCAGCACCTTAGCACACAAGAAAAGTACAACAAACTCGAAAAAATTATTACCACAATGACTAAAGACACAACACAGACCCAGAAAAAAGAAAACAAATCTACTGACAAGACAAAAGACCTTTTAAAAAAGAGAGCCCAAATGATCGCCATAATAAACAAAACAAAATTAATAAGGAAAGAAATAGGAACTATTAGTAAACAGATAAAATCAAACATGAGAAAGGACCGGGAACGACTGAGGAAAGCGACTTTTGAGAAATATATCTCCAAAACAGGAGGCATTAAAAAGGCCATAAAATATCTGAAGGTACACACTGAATGGATACCTAACATTAAGGACAATACGGGACAAAACATAACCAAAAGACATGACATAATGTCGGCTGCTACAAAATTCTACAAAGATCTTTATTCGAAACAGAATATTAGCATAGACACGAATCTAACAAACACTGATATTGTACCTCCTATCCTACAAAAGGAAGTAATATGGGCTATAAATACTCAGAAAAAAGACTCGGCATCTGGACCTGATCAAATTAGCAATAAACTACTGAAAGAAGCCAAAGATTGCATAGCTAAAATACTGACCTACATCTTCAATGACATACTTATCAGCGAATCAATACCAGAACAGTGGAAAGTTTCGACAATCACGCTCATCCACAAAAAAGGCGACAAAAATGACATAAACAATTACAGACCTATCAGTTTGATGTCAAATGTTTATAAAGTATTTGCAAAAATCATTCTGAATAGGATTACAAAGACGCTCGATGAGAGCCAGCCGAAGGAACAAGCGGGTTTCAGAAGCGGCTACTCGACTCTTGACCACATTTTGGTTGTGAAACAAGTTTTTGAAAAGAGCAAAGAGTTCAACATGCCCTTTTACTGCTGCTTCATTGACTACTGCAAGGCATTTGACTCAATTGAGCACGAAAAGATTTGGCAAGCACTAAAAAACCAGGGAGTACATGAAAAATATATAAGATTAATAAAAAACGTTTATATTAACAGCACGGCGAGGATAAAACTAGAAAAAACAGGCAAACAAATTAAAATAGAACGAGGAGTCCGACAAGGAGATCCTTTGTCACCTAAATTATTCACTTCAGTACTAGAAGAAATATTTAGGAAATTTGACTGGGAAGATAACGGTCTTAACATCAACGGCGAAAAATTATCTCACTTACGGTTCGCAGACGACATCATACTGTTTGCGTCAACCAAAGAACAGCTCGAAAACATGCTCACTGATGTTGAAAGAGAAAGTAGTAAAATAGGCCTCACCATGAACGTACAAAAAACAAAGGCAATGACAAATAGTGTAGAACACCCAATTATTATTAAAAACAAAACAATAGAATATGTACACGAATACTCATATCTGGGCCAACTCATATCGATAACTGACTTAACGACTAAAGAAATAGAAGTGAGAATAGCGAACGCATGGAAACGCTACTGGGGACTCAAAGAAATTTTCAAAAATAGAGACCTAAGCATGTTTTACAAACGGAAACTATACAACACCTGCATCCTTCCCATTCTCACGTACGGCTGCCAGACCTGGTCTCTTACGCAAGCACATTATAAGAAGTTGGAAAGATGCCAGACTGCAATGGAAAGAAGTATGCTATACATTAGAAAATCCCAGAAAATTAGGAACGAGAACATCAGGAAGCTCACAAAAATAAGTGATGTTGTTGTCAAAATAAAGAAACTTAAATGGAAGTGGTCGGGGCACGTCATCAGAGGTTGCGAAAAATGGAACAAAAAGATAATATGTTGGTTTCTTAAACACAGGAAAAGAAATAGGGGAAGACAATTTAAAAGATGGGAAGATGAAATAATGAAAGTAGCTGGAAAATTATGGACGAGAGCGGCACAAGATAGAGAGAAATGGAAGAGTTTGGAGGAGGCCTTTGCCAAATAAAGGCTCACGGATCTAGCTGATATTATTTAAAGTTATATAATATATATTATTATATTGTTTCCAAATGTACTAAGATCCGAAATAAAGGCTTATTATTATTATTATTATTATTATAAATCTAAATAGATACAGAAGAACATTTTTATTAGGTTTCTCAATATGTACTAAAATATATTTAAAATTAAAGTTCGTTATGTATTTAATAAATACTATAACTAACAATTTATAACCATAAACACATTAAAACTTTATGACAATTACTGACATAAAATTATTTTAATCGCGCCACATGACAAAATCTGAATTAAAAGAAATAAATAAGCCATTATACTTGTCTATGGATTTATGACATAACCTAAAACTCATAACCAAATCCTCGTGGAGACCACGTTGCGCTCGCGCCGGCTATCTCTACCTCTTTCTAACATGTCACTTAATATAGGCGTCTCGCTCTGAACCCGCGTGAATGTATTGCCCACTCGCTCCGCCGCATTAAATAATATACCTTTCCCGCTCCATACCGTTCACCGCTCAAGGCCAAACGGTATCAAATGGGTATCAATTTTACAATGTAGCATTTTGTGATAAATCGAATGTGAAAATAAAAGTTTTTTTTATTGAAACGCCCTTGGACGAGACATTCTCCTTTAAAACTAGTTTTGGATGGCGAGATTTAATAATTAATAAACATAAATTGTTAAGAAAAATAACAAAATAAAAATTATTTGAGCTTAAACTCCAGCAGAGCTGGTTTATCCAATTACTTAAATAGCTAGTAAAAAAACTTTGATACCGTCATATCTATTGATTGGATTAAATAATTTCCTTACCTAAAATCTTTTAACGCATTTGTAGTGGTAGGCCTCTTTTGCAGGAGGCCACCTGGGGAAGTACCACACCTTTGCCAGTTATTCATCCGCCAAGCAGTAATGTGCAAACATTACTGTGTTCCGGTATGAAGGGCAATGTTACCAGCGAAATTACTGGGCAAGATGAGATTCAACAACTCATATCTCAGGGTGACCGGCGAACCGAACCACTGGGTGGCACTGTGTCTGATATGGGCAATCATGATGCTTACCATCAGGGACCTGATTAGCTCGTCTTAGCGAGTGCGCTATCATTAAAAAAAAAGAATAGACTATCGAACATGGTACGGCCTTATCACTGTACTACCACACTTTATTCAAATCTCTACATAGTACATAGTATAACACAAAGTCGCTTCCCGCTGTCTGTCCCTATGTATGCTTAGATCTTTAAAACTACGCAACGGATTTTGATGCGTTTTTTTTTAATAGATAGACTGATTCAAGATGAAGGCTTATATGTATAATACATGCATAATATATGAAGGAAACACTGATAATTTAAGAGGTTTCTAATGTGATGAAATAAAATGTATCACGAATTTACCCCTGTTAAAACATTCACTATATCTACTTCTGCAACCCGTGCGAAGCCGGGGCGCGCCACTAGTCAAAATATAAATTAATCGGCGATAATAAGAGGGCTACTAATGTTTGGAAATATTATATTGCGAATAACATTATCTACCCGGCAATATAGGATAGACATAAGACTAATAGACAGCGTAAAGTTTTCTGAGCTCAGCTTCCTTGGATTTCCAGCCCAATTCTTTTGGTTTTGGATTCTTTTGGTTCTTTTGGACTGCCTCGGTGGCGTGTAGGGGGGCATGCTCGACTGCCAATCAAGAGGTCCCGAGTTCGATCCCCAGGTCAGGCAGTGTTTAAATATTGGATTTTTCCATTAGGAATTATCTCAATAACTGCCTGGGGTCTGGAACTGTGCCCGGTAGATGGCAATAGGCTCGCCCCCTATTACATGGGACCAATAACATACTGGCGAAATGTGGGTGTATCTACTATGGGACGGAGTCCTTGGTACACCTACCCCTTCGGGAAAAATCCGTGAATGTATGTTTATGTTTATTCTTATGGTATCCTGTCACTTCATCAATATTGCATCAAAAAATCAAAAAAATCAAAAAAATCAAAAAATTCAGGTATCAGGTTCAGTTGGGCCAGTTATGGCGTAATGTAACTCAATTCTTAGCGACATAAGATCGTCGAGCCGTAAACTTTTGGATTCATCAATAAGTCTTGCTTTATTAATTTCTTATCGGAATTATTATCACGTCAGAAGCAAAATTATGTGTTTATTGACTATTTAGTGATGACCTGCCCTTTAACGCTAGTCATTCTGAGTCATTGGAAATCAAGTATTCCCCGTAACTTAGTACAACTTGTGTGTGGTATGTTATTGTAGTAAAATATTAAGCTGAGCATTGGTTAAGCCAGATTAAGAGCCAACCAAAAAGAAACAACAAACACTTAAGTGGAAAATTATTGTCTCTTCATTTAGTATTTAGTATGAAGTATATAAGTGAATATAAAAAATTTCCTAAAAAAAAAATAACTCCAGCTGAAAAAATGCTAAATGAGGATGATGAAATTGTGCCAGATTTTAAACATTTTAGGAATATACAAGTTACAAATACCAGTTGCTGGAATTCAGTTGATATCCTCTTTAAAGGTATTGTTCTAACAATTTTCAAAACCTTTCAATGTGGAGCAATCTCTGAAATCACGAAAAAATCAGCTGTACCATAAGGGTCTAGAAAGGCTTTATTGACCCTTGACAAATAGAACAGCTGTTCGCTGTTCGCGCGGCAATCGCTTAAACCACAAATAGCAAAACCTGTATCAACTTTAAGAAAACGCCATAACACTGACGCTGAATTTCACAGAAAAGTGATGGAGAACTGACCGACTGATTTTTTCCTTAGAACATCATCAACTTGGTCAAGAAAAGAACTGCTAAGACGAAACCTACCGAATTGACCATTTGCACTCGTCTTATAAATCTCCTTCCACCATCGCCTTGAAAGAAAACCACCATCTACCATCTAAGCAATGATAATGATAATGTTAAAATTAAACACGTTTAAAAAGTTGAAAATGTTACGGCAATCTTAAACGCCCAATTCACATAGATAAACACAGATAACAATCATGATTGAAGACATCCAACATTTTTATCGGACAACTTGATTACAGCAAATTATATGGACCCAAATATCATACGCAGCCAAGGTCGACATTTGCGTAACCGCATCACGCATCAAATGGCGTAGTTATCTCAGATATCTATTTTACTGTGTATGGGAATTGCAACTTTAACGACTGCATTTTAGTTTATAGTATTTTTATAGATGGTTTAATTACTTGTGTTTGAAACCACCGTCCTTCCTGTATCTGTATTTCCTCTACTTGCATGGTTGTCAGGAAGAGATCGCAGTGAGCGATAAGGCCGTCAATTGCTACAGTTCTAGTTAGTTTGTATTCTTCTGTATTGTGGTACCAATAAAGTGTTAACTTATATATCTACTTTAAACTTTAAATACATTTCGAGGGATAAGGATGCGAATGACCCGTCCAAGTTTACGAAAAGATCCGAAAAGGAACCCAGCCGTCGGGACAAACGCTATAAAGATATTATAAATAGAGGTTACAAGGGATGACTGGATAACCACCCTGCTTCTCCCGAGCGCAATGCTTTTACTCGGAAAGCGGAAGGGGTATAGAATTAGTACTAGAAGAAGATTACCATTTACAGAATTGCATAATGGATTATTCCATTAGGCATTTCTCCATGACAGTTTGGAGTCTGAACCTGTGCCCGGTAGATGACAATATGCTACCATATTACATGGGATATAGAATAGAATAGAATATAATAATTTACCTACACTGGGCACACCATTTCCTAATAAACAGCAACAATATTGCATCACGCGAGCGAAGACACGAGGCGTCGCCAGGTGAAATATAAAATAAACTATATAGGTAATTTCTCTAAGAATTCAGCAAACATACGAGTGCGGCGTTCATTCGCAGCCAAGGTCGTATGGTGTTGCGCAATAACACATAATGCTAAACTAGACGACTAGAGCACGGTTTTATAGCTTGTGTACATTACATTTGGTGCATTATTTACTAACGCACGTAGAGAACATATCATATTGATTTTTTTATAACACTCTGCCCGAAGGTTTCACCCCCAGGATAGTAATCCTTTTTCAAAATCAAAGTCAAGTCTTATCAAATTCAAATTGGTCACTACAATACAATAAAAAAAACAATAAGTCACTACAATATGACACTTCAAGTCGTAAAGCTTTTTGGTTTGGTAATGCAGAAGTGCCGTGGAGTTACATGCCATACACAAGATTCTAGCATGCCCTTCAATATGAGGCACATGAGCTAACGACTGGCCCCTAAATATATTATATGAGACAATCTGGTTGCCTTCCCAAAACACTAAAGCATCCAGCCTGCTAGCACAGTGAGCAGCAGTAAAGACGAAATTTTACTGCTGTCGCTCTGCGACTGCAAGTCTGAAATACTCGTGCCATTCTGTTTGCGTATAAAATTCAAATTTTATTTAATAAATAAGACTACGTGTGACTTAACGCTATGTAATAAAGTAAGACGTTTAGATGACAAAACTCCAGGGTTATCAAAATGAAAATCCCAGTGTTATTCACAAAACAGAATAGATATCAACCAGTGACTCATTTGACACAAACAAAGGTTGAAAGGAGAAGACGTGTCCCTATCAGATAAATAATATCCATAAATAGCAAACCTTAACCTACGCCAAATGTGTTTCTAATCTGAGAAATGCGATCAATCTGGCCATTACGTGTAACCTTCGATTATCGTGAACCATTTGATTGGCTTTGAATGTGGGAGCCGAGCATAATTTGAGATTGCACTTGACTAATGCAATGAAAAAATTAAATTTGAGTGTTTAGTTTGACAAGTTTGCAATCAACAGTCCAGATACAATGGAGATTTTTGAGAATTCTAAGAGTCAGAAGGCCAGGGCAAATGTGTTGTTCATGGTGTACTGCAAGGAACCAGTTTAGGACCGATGTTTCATCTACTATTTCAAATCAATATTAAAATTTCATATTCTTCCGTTAAAAATTACGTTCGTTCTGTAAAAGAAATTCACAGCGATTAACGTGTACCCGTACAATATACGAGGTATTCAAATTCATGATTGTCTCCAACCGGTTGGCGACGCGCCAAAACATTTTGCATTTTCTCCCGGTCAATGCAATTCTGCAAAATGCCTGTCCTTTTACTCGTACTATTTAAATACGAGCATACTGAGATGGAAAGTGATTCTATTGCTAGCTAGAAAGGAGACTAATCGCTACTTGTTAGGAGTGATTCATAAGATTTTTTGTGTTTTATGTGGATAAAACGATGTCTCTTTACGCGTCTGTCTGTATATTCGCTAAACCACACTATAGATTTTATTGCAGTTTTCACCAATGGATGGGATGATTCAAAGGGGAAGGTTATATTAAGGTTTTGTGTTAATTGAATATAAATGATGATGATTGTTCTTGGATGTTTTCCCTTCCGCGCGGGAACAAAATATAACTGCTAACTCTTTCTGATATATAACTCTCACTAGAAAAGTCTATAGGTATATACCATGTACACGTTATTGAATTCTTCTACATAAAATGATTAATTTCAGATATATTGCTCCAGTTAAACCGACTCCAAGTTACTCCCAAAATTCAACCCAGGAAGATAGCGGAAGGGAGTTTTAAAACAACCCCTCTGTTAACTTTCCCAGTGGATTTTATACCTTACACCATTCGCATAAGGTCGATAAAACACCGCAGATTTCCCCCCATAAGAAATCTATACTTCGGTACATTTGTTCGAATGCTACTGCGAAAGTAATAAACTTTTTGTCGGAATGTAATATTTCGATTTGAAGTTGGCATCGGAATAGGATTTAGTGATAAATTGCCTTCGTGTAAACCGTTTTGCGATTTGTTTAAGGTAATTGGAGAATAATTGGACACAGATAGATAGATAGATGGATAATACTTTATTGTACTCCACACTTAAAGAACCAACACAAAGGATACAGAGAAACTATACTTAAATGTACAGTATAAACTGAATAACATGGGGTAACAGTATCTTCCTGTTCCACAGACCAAAACACAGAGAGCGGACGTGGGTCACGTAAGAAGAGTATTTTTATCTAAGAAGTCGGTCTGTTTTAGCCTTTATCCCACACACTCCTTTCAACGCAATAATTGGTACATTTGTTTAACGTTATTGAAGCCACTGGCACTGTAAGAAAAACTCGATCGACATCTAAGCAAGTAAAATCCACAGTCTCCACAGTAGCATAACATTAGATACACATATTCTCAAATAGTAGTTGTAGTGGTAGGCCTCTTTAGCAGGGGGCCGCCTGGGGAAGTACCACACCGTTGACAGTTATTCATCCGCCAAGCAGTAATGTGCAGGCATTACTGTGTTCCGGACTGAAGGATAATGTTACCAGCGAAATTACTGAGCATGATGAGATTCAACAACTAATATCTCAGGGTGACAGGCGCAGTGCAGTGCCGCGCAGAATTATGAATTTTAAAACACTAGGTGGCACTGTGTCTGATATGGGCAATCATGATGCAAACACTAGGTGGCACTGTGTCTGATATGGGCAATCATGATGCTTACCATCAGGCACCTGATTTGCTCGTCTTGTCATTCATAATCATAAAAAAAAATTGTACTTTTCGCCTTGGCTTTGGTAATATTCAATCTTATCATCGGTTCCATGACTTTTTGACTTTATATGGGTTGCCAGAATGCGTCCAATATGATTTTTTGCAAGTCAGTGGGCGGACTGGCACATAAATAAAGTGCAACGTTTGAATTTATTAATGCATTCTACTGCGAGCTTCTCAAGGTCGTAAAAGACGAAGATTGGATTTTATGACGATAAAATTAATGTGCAGAACTGGAAGAGTATAAAGTACATCAGAAGCATTGATCAAACCCAAACGCTTCATTTATGATTCCTAAACGTAACATAGTATAAAACTAGGTCGCATTCCTCGCCGATCTGTCTGTAACTCTGTATATCCTAACTCCTAAACCCACAACGAATTGTGATGCGGTTTTCACTAATGGATTAGTGATTGAAGAGGAAGGTTTTACAGTATTCTTCATTAAAGTTTTGTATAAATGGGCTGATATATGACTTTGAAAGTTAAAGAGGTCAGAATCGTGTCGAATGGGAACTTTATTGGAGTGCGCGGCGTAAACAAATAGAGTTATATGAAAACAACGTTTTACCAGGTAGTATTTTATTCATTTGACAGCCTCGTTGGCGCAGACGGTAGTAACTCTGCTTTCTGTGCCGCAGGCCCCGGGTTCAATCACCGGCCAGGTCAAACATTTGTGTGCATGAACATGTCTGTTTGATCTGTGTCTGGGTGTTATAACCGTATTTAAGTATGTATATCAGTCATCTGGTTACCATAGTACAGGCTGCTAGCCTAGTTTGGGACCAGATGACTTTGTGTGGAAGTTGTCCCATATTATTATTATTCTTATCTGTTCTGTGGTATTACGGAGTGATTGCTCCTAAAACGATCAATGAATTTCTATAATTCATAACCTCAGCGCTGAATCCTATGGAATATTTACTAAATCGATGTTTTGTCCTGTTTCCGCCGAACATAGTAAAGCTATTTGATAAAATTATATCTTGATATTTTGAAGATGGAGTAAACTATGTCTCTCTGTATTTCTTTTTATAAACTCTATTTTTTTGTTGTGAACATCTAATCACGAGAGTAATTTAGTAGTTCATTTGGAAAAAACCGAAAGTTTATAAGATAAACTAAAATGACAGCGACATATTTTACTCCACTATACAAATATCCTGGGTGCGATCAGCTCAGTACAGAGAAAATTGAGACTAGAGGGAGGAGGCCTATGCTCAGCAGTGGGATGATAATGTGGGCTGACGATGATGATGATAATACAAAAAATTACAAAAAAAATCAAGATATAAATATAGACTGGGTTAATAATAACATTCAGAGGAAATAAGGGAATACAAAGCAGCGATGTGGTAAATTGTTCATGGGATTGTATCAAATTACAAAAAGGCCGCGTTCGCTCTTAAGGTTTGTCCATAGAGCCTTATGTTCAAGCTATTTACGTATTTTATATGATAGAGACAGTAACAGCTGCTGGCATATAAACGTAACGATATGAGACAGCCTTGACCTTTACATAGCTTCGGCTCGCCTGTCTGGCGTATTTTCGATTCTAGCCGATAGTCAGCGATATTAATCCAAATAGACCAGAAATAAACGCTACGGACTCCACTAAAGCTAAGTATAAGAAGTACTGAAATCAAGGTTTTAAAAGGTCCCAAACTTTTAAAAACCAGCTTCAATTAGCTAACCATGGATATTCATGATATTATATGTATAATGTATATTACATATAATATTCACATCTAAAAATATTACCTGGCGAAATGTAGGTGGACCTACTATGTGACTGGGCTCTATGTGTCTATCTACTATGTGTATGGACCTCTGCATACATCTTCGTGAAAATGGCATGATGTTATTTTATGCTGTCTTGAATAAAAAGACATTTCATTTGGATTTGATTTAAAAATTCGGGTGGGGATAACTGTTTTATAACTAATGGTAGATCCCGCAAACCACAGAACAGATAATAATACTACGTATAGAATGGACACTATCATCCGCCCACCAATCGGGCCTTCCTCACCACGCGAGCGAGATTGAGCTTTCGACGAGCCCCACTTCGCTCGGAAATCACCTGACGCACAATCTTGCGCGTATACAAAACTGTGTGCTGTGTCTGTGTAGTAGGTAGTTATATATCGACTTTTGTAGGGAATTGAGTAGTGTCCGGGGTTTGTCCAAATTAACAAAGCAAGTTATTAAAAAAACTTGCAAAAATTCACTATGTAACGATGACCTGCGATATTGGATAAGACATTAAAGTCCGATCATTCATAGTCTTTAAGTAGCCGACATGCCATCTCCAGGCGATAGATCTTCGAGAGACGCATCCGATATGAAAATCGTTAGATTTTCGGTGAAACTTATTGGTATTGTAAATGATTTATGAAAACCTGTTTTTTTTACTTTCATAGCTAATAATTATATTATAAATCCTTGTGTATTGATTGGATCAGCGTATCGACTAAGTATATACGCCCAAATAGATAATGTAAATAATAATATGGGACAACTTCCACACACGATCATCTGGTCCCAAACTAGGCTAGAAGCCTGTACTATAAGTAACCAGATGACTGATATACATACTTATATAAGCTTACTAGCTGTGACCCGCGGTTTCACCCGCGTAGTCTTCGTTCCCGTGGGAATATCGGGATAAAAAGTACCCTATGTGTTATTCCAGGGTCTAAGCTACTTACGTACCAAATTTCAGCCCAATCGGTTCAGTAGTTTTGGCGTGAAAGAGTAACAAACATCCATACATACATCCATACTTACAAACTTTCGCCTTTATAATAGTATTAGGATTAGGATAACACACAGGGACAGATCAAACAGACACGTTCATGCATACAAATGTTTGACCTGGCTGGGGATCAACCCGGGGCGTACGGCACAGAAAGCAGAGTTACTACAATCTTTTTTTTTTTTTTTTTTTTTTTTTAGACCCAGGAAAAATGCTTTACGCATCGTCACCCTGCACCGGGGGGCAGCAGGGCGGTATGTGGGACTCCCCCGCCAAGATGTAACGGCGGGGTTTACCCACTAAAAAACCTGGGGGTTATCCAGCGGGACGCCATGTGTCCGGACCACGGGTACGCCGAAGCACTCGTCCGCAGCCCGGACGGCGTTCGGTCCTCCGTAGAGGACCCCACCGCGGGGGGCGAGGAGAAACTCTACAATCTGAGCCAACGATGCTGTCTAATAATGTGATAATGGTTTGTTTTAAACTACCTACCCACCCCGGCTTCGCTTTGTTACTGGAGTCTACAGCCACGAGCGCATATGCCATGACCTATGTAAACACTGCTTAAATCATTTTTCACATTTGTGGAACTGTGCGCGATAGATGGCAATAAGCTCGCGCCCTCTTAGATAGGACTTAAACAGAACCTCCTCCTTTTTTGGAAGTCTGTTAAAAACATAACTGAAAAAGTGCGGGACAAACTGCCTACCAAAAAAGGCGTAATGTTATCTTAACACAGAGATAAATAGGACTTTCGAGACGAACATACAGGGTTCTACTTAATCATATTTCTGCCCTTATCCCAGATGTGGGGTCCGCACGTCTTACAACTTACAAGGCAAATGATGTCCCCAACGGGAACAAGTCTTTCGGCGGTCAGCTTAAGAGGTTACATAAGGGGTGATTTTTCCATACAAACGTATTTCCGTGTTTCCTCCCTAGATACCTGCGTCAGAGTAATGGTTTTTTTTAATAAAATCTAGGTCTTTAGTGAGCATGTCCCTGTCATTTTCATTTTTCTACAAACTTATTGTTAAATTAAGTATGACTCTATAAAAACATGAAAAACTGTCCCAGTTTTACTCGCGTAATTGTTAGATGTTCATTAGAAATTAATGAAGAGTTAAAGAACAAAAATAAAATAACAGGGACATAGCCTAACTTATCTTCTAATTTTCAATATATAAATTTATGGATAAAATCAATTATTATTCTCGGAGGAAAACGGGAATACAAAACATCGATTTCGTAAATTTTCCATAGGATTGTTTCAAACTGCTAAGAGGTCCTGTATCCTGTTAAAGGTGAACGCACATTTATCCGAGCGAAACGAATTATATAGGATTTTATAATTTTATAGCGGGAGACGCGGAGACGGGAATACTGAATACTATATCTGTTTCACGTCACACTGATAGACCACGTTGCGTTCGAGAGTCGCGAGTGAAATTATTAGCAATAATTTGGTAGGCGCGGTTAAGCAATTATTATCTTTATTTGCTTGTACTTTAGGGTCGTATATTAAATGAACGTGTATGATTTTTTATTCGTTAAAATTAATAGCAGAGCAGAGTTAAGTGCGAATTATCGTCTTAACAAATAGCATGTCAATAGCAATTAGCATGATAAGACTAATTAATTCGCATGAATTCTTATGAAATTAATGTGAAATCGCATTAATTACCATCACTAGTTCGAGGTACATATAAAGAATTATAAATTTCGTTTTGTTCGGCTCGGATAAATGCGCATTCACCATAATACTTTGCAAAGATTACACATTCAGTGTTTACCAATTTCAATGCACATTGTCATACATTGTTGATATAACAGCGAATATCTGCGTCGGTAAGTGTACAATGGCCATTATGATGGTGCTCAATTTATGTATGTACTATCCCACTGCTATGAACTAGCTGCCCGAGAGTTTTGGGGGGAAGCCGAAGAGTACAGTTTGGCTCCCGTATCTTTATCAATTATCGGTGCATTTTCGAGTGTTTAACGTGTAATAATGGTGGAATATTACGTGTTGAGTGTTTTCGAAGATACACAAGTCTCTTGGCGAGTGACGCGAGAGTTGAAATGTGATATTTCGTGTTCCCCCCGAAATTCCGCCAGCTTCTTGTAAAGACCACCACTTTACTAGAGTTGTGACCTGACTGGGCTTGCCCTGAATCTGAATTAACTAATTGACCATATTAACTTGAAAATTTATATAACTTGACACTGACAACACATTCGTGTGAGTCCATAAAAGAAGAAAATAAAAACTAGCTGCCCCGTTTTCATCCGCGAAGACCTTCTGTTGAAAACAGACCGACTCAACAAGAAGTAGTCGCGAGAGCAAGAGGAGGCCTTTACTCAGCAGTGAGTAGCTACCGGCTGAGTAGATAGATAGACAGACAACACAATATTGATTCTGGTTGACTGGGGTCAGCTGCAGACATACTGCAAAAACGTGCTATTCGTGCCATCTTTGAGATGCGTCCACGCGAATATTTAAGAGAATTCATTAAAGATATAAACATATTTGATAAATAAGTAACATTATATAGAAGATATAACATATTGACCTAGCCATCCTTGACATGTCATGATGTACAAACATCTATGAGAACATCATGTAAAAATTAAAGATAAATTCAAATTAAGCAGTGATTTACACAATTATAATACTAGGAATAACGATAAATTACCTAGCTTTAAATTATCTAAAACTATAATAAAATACCAAGAGATAACTGGGCTATCAGAGGGTAAATTCAAATCCTGTATAAAATCGATTTTATGGAAGGCTTATTATAAAGTTAACAATACATAGAGGACAAAGATGCCTGCATAGTCACCACCCGGCACCTTACAAGCAAAGACTAAATGTAACAAAACCAAATATTTTAAAACTCGCAGTTGAAAAATTAAACACTACAATTATCTTATGCGTTCTTCTTTATTAAATTTTTTTTAATTCGGGTTTGAAAAACCACCGAATACCGGCCACGTAATAGACCATCAGAATTCGCTTGGTATTCAAAAGACGATGTCTACATTATGAACAAAATTGAATTAGTGATTCCGCGCACGCTTTGCTACTGGTATTATGGAGAGCAACGCCCCAAAGATTTTGTTTGGTTTGAAGTTTAAAACCATAGAAGGTTTGTATAATAAGCTCTAATCTTTCCAACGCGGCTACTGGATTTTCACATTATCATTCCGTACGAAGTGCTTGAAAGCCGGGGCTTCTGACCTTTCCATAAAAACCCTGTGTTACATACAGCCAGATCTGGCCAATTAAAGAACTAAAATATTAAAAAACTAGCGACCCGCCCCGGCTTCGCACGGGTAGCAGAAGTAGGTATAGTGGACGTTTATCAGGAGTAAATTCGTGATACATTGTATTTTAATAAATATAACCCTAATGGTTTACGCAGCGCACGCAAATTAATGACTATTTCTGTTACAATGACCAAACCTTAACACATGTTATAATTTATCGTGGGCTATTTTGAAGATATTGATGAGTACTACAAACCCCTAGTACATTACTTTATTCTACCACCAATACTTTTCACACCACATGAAAAATAATCACTGCTTCGATTATTGTGACTAAACCAGAAAATATGGATATAATCTATGTATACTGTTTTGTAGGTATTGATAAGTACTACAAACCCCTAGTACATTACTTTACTCTACCACCAATAGTTTTCACACCGCATGAAAAATAATCACTTTTTCGATTATTGTGACTAAACCAAAAAAGATGGATATAATCTATGTATACTGTTTTGTAGGTATTGATAATTAATACAATCCCCTAGTACATTACTTTAATCTACCACCGATAGTTTTCACACCGCATGAAAAATAATCACTGCTTCGATTATTGTGACTAAACCAAAAAAGATGGATATAATCTATGTATACTGTTTTGTAGGTATTAATAAGTACTACAAACCCCTAGTACATTATTTTACTCTACCACCAATAGTTTTCACACCGCATGAAAAATAATCACTGCTTCAATTATTGTGACTAAACCAAAATAGATGGATATAATCTATGTATACTGTTTTGTAGGTATTGATAAATTCTACAAACCCCTAGTACATTACTTTACTCTACCACCAATAGTTTTCACACCGCATGAAAAATAATCACTTTTTCGATTATTGTGACTAAACCAAAAAAGATGGATATAATCTATGTATACTGTTTTGTAGGTATTGATAATTAATACAATCCCCTAGTACATTACTTTAATCTACCACCGATAGTTTTCACACCGCATGAAAAATAATCACTGCTTCGATTATTGTGACTAAACCAAAAAAGATGGATATAATCTATGTATACTGTTTTGTAGGTATTAATAAGTACTACAAACCCCTAGTACATTATTTTACTCTACCACCAATAGTTTTCACACCGCATGAAAAATAATCACTGCTTCAATTATTGTGACTAAACCAAAATAGATGGGATGGATTAGGGATTCCACTCTTAAATTTCTCCGTCACTGGTACAACTTTCAGACTTCCCTTTACATACTCATTTCTAATTTTATCCATCTCTTTTACTCCACATATCCATCTCTGCCGCATTCAATATGGACAACAATATACATCTGCACATAATTTTAAGATATGGCAAGATTTCGTTCGGTCTACCATCATTCATTTCATCATTATCATCATTCATTATCATCGTCATCTCAGCCGTTGAAGTCCACACTGCTAGTCATAGGTACCCATCAGCTACTGCTACCCATAGATTTCCACTTAGTCCGTTTGTAAGCGGCTTGCATCCAGTGTGTTCCTGTTACATTTCTTAGATCGTCTGTCGTCTGTCCACTTTATGGTAATGTTCTCCATTCGAGAACCTTACAGCCCCAACAGTCCTAACTCTGCCCTGAACATTGTCATTTAATAATCCGCTGGACCATGTTGGTAAATTTCGTTCGTCTACACGGATCTCCTCATTCGGTTTCGTAGAAGGAGCTACCAACGGATAGTATAGTTCGACACAAAAGAGTAGAAACGGAACTAATTTAAAGTGTATGTAGATAAAATTGTTAATACTCTTGTAAAAGACAGTGGCGCCCCCATTATTTTCTACTCTTTTGTGTCGAACTATAATAAAAGTAAATCAGCATATAAATTCTCAGAAATGCTAAGTATCCGCTTCACTCGGTCCACAAAAATTAAGAATCATCTTATTTAAACACGTTTCGTATCACCTAGAAATGATTAAAACATTATCAAGGACAGGGACTCGTCTCTTAAATGATTTAAGCGTAATAATATAAATCAATATTCAATAGCAGCACATAAATTCACATACAAAGATCCTGTTGCCACCTGACCGACGAGAAGTAATAAAAAAGAACCTGTTTCCTCACCTCACAGGGGAAATGTCACTGGCTGGTTAATAATGGCAACACAACCCAGTTGGATGTGACAATTCTTTATAATAAAATAACCTTAAAATTTTAAAAAGAAGACTACATTCTAGTTAAGGTTTAATTGTGATCATTATGATAAAGACCAGGACAGCATAGTCGCAAGTTGCAATGTGACAAAGCCCTTTTGATAATTGATAAAAAAAAGACTAGAAATACACTTAAAATACTGACAAATATGTCTGCCACTGAAAGTTGCTCATATTCCACTCAGCTGCTCAAAGAGCTGGTATTCTTCAAACAGTTGAACCGACTTTTATGAGCCATAGCCAGGAACACTCGATCAAGTTTCCTCTCAGACAAAACACTAAATCAAAATCGGTTTACGCGTTTGCGAGGATAAGCCACAGGCACACACTGAAGTGTCTTAACTTATAACATCCGACTTATTTCGATGGGGTGAAAAACAAACTGGCCAATGTACCATAATTATAATGAAAACCTTTACACAACACCTTGCCACGAATGAATGAAGATATGTTATGTCCATCCAACACAATGCCGACTTTAACAATATAACATTGAATGTGCCTTGAACGACACTTGACAATAGAGAAATAAAGTTTAGTATAAATCTTGTTTTACACAGAGAGATAATTAGAAAATATAAGATAGAGCTGCAATATAGAGAAAAATATTACAATTGAAACTGCAAGCACAATAGACACTATACTGCACGAACCGTCTGTCATCGATGCGTTAACTGGAAATACGAGTACCAAAGTCCAAGAATTTAACACAGTCCTATCAAAAATTTACTTAATTGATGTTTCGTGTCCCCGGTTTCCTCCAAAACTTTAGCCCATTCGATATATATTAATATCCTGAAATTTGTAGTGGTAGGCCTCTTTTGCAGGGGGCCGTCTGGGGAAGTACCACACCTTTGTCAGTAATTCATCCGCCAAGCAGTCAATGTGTAACTGTGTTCCGGTCTGAAGGGCAATGTTAACAGCGAAATTATTGGGCATGAAGAGTTTCAACAACTAATATCTCGTGTAATTTAAAATTTTATACTTGTGGGTGGCACTGTGTCTGATATGGCCAATCATGATACTTACCATCAGGCATCTGTTTTGCTCGTCTTGTCACTTACTATCATAAAAAAAATACAGTCGAATTGAGAAGCTCCTCCTTTATTGAAAACAAAAAATACTTTTATTTACCCTATCTACAGCAGTCAGCTAAGCATACCGAATCTACAATTCATAAGCCGATCGTTAGACTATTAATTATTACGTTATAATACCACAACAATTTTCGCAACGGATCGCGAGTTTAGTTTCGTAATGAATTCATTTTGGTTTATTACTAAGTTTCACAATAATTGTCTGGTTTTGTGTGACCTTTGGTCCGGCCGCCGGCCGAAAACTGATCGAACATCAGACAGCTTTTACACTTCTGATCTAAGCTTCTGTAGAATTAGCAGTTACAAAACTGCTTCGTACATTCAGTTCTGTCACTTCAATGACCTTATCTACATTATGTACTATTATTTATTATATGTCAGATTAAGTTGTCAAAGATACAGACAACTTAACCTAGAGACAATGATAGATAAATTAAATAGTGTTAAAGAAGGCACTTGTGGTTAAAACACAAAAGATTCCACGAACGCTCCATCGCCTGGGTGCGTTTTATTAGTACATGCACGCCGTATGACATGATGGTCGCCAACCTTGGTCGGTAGATGACACCCATAGAAGAAGATGCATGCCCAAACCAGACCCTACACTACCCTCGTGAATGACTATCACGAGTAGAATTAATGTCAATATGCGTGTGATGAGCCGGTTGAAAGTCTACCTATCATCTGTCAGACCGGAACAGTAATATTTGTAAGTCAACTCAATCAAAAGATACGGCCATTTTATCAAACATTTTCATACTTTGCGGCAACTGGCTTAAAACCTCTACGGTTCCGGTTGGCCTAGTACCATGAAATTTGGCAAGAAGCAAGATCTTAATATAAGGTACAAGTAAAGAAAAATATCCAACAAACGATTAATATAACAGAAAAAATTGTGATTGTTAACATATTAGCGGTATTTTGGTACGGAACCCTAAACTAAGCATACTATATGTACGGTATATAGGTGAGGTATGCCACAACTGACCTATATACCAGCCTATATATTGTTATACATATAAGAACTTGCCTATGTAAAATAAAAATTATGTAAAAATGTATATGTATAATGTGGCTGTACTCATTAAATAAATAAATAAACTCACCAACTTTCTTGTCTATTAAACAGGGGAAGAGTGATTTCAAACAGATTTCACATCAAAACTTCTGTGGAGTCCAATGACATGTTGAGCAAGAAACCCCTTTAAAACCCCATAAAGATATATAACTTTGAATAAGTTACTTCACAACGCCGTAACGATTACGAATGCTGTGTGACGAAATTACAATAAAAATTAAATATTCATATACGTATCTTGGCCTGAATGGTGCACTATGCACGCAATAATCTATTGATTATTCAAAACTTGATGGAGAATAGGTAAACACTAAACACATCGAATCAAAGGTAAAAGAATCTGCCGTATTCACTTGTGTATGTATTCACTTGCACAGCCTTGGGTCAAGACCACTGAAGCCACCAATACTGGCACAGTTCCCCATCAGGATATCATTGAGACAATTCCTAATGGAAGAATCTAATAAGACTATTTGCCTGACCTGGCACATGTAATGAGATTGAACCCAGGGTCTCCGACTTTGATCCTACACATTTACAAGCGTCTGCGATCTTCTAGGAATTCGACACAATCCTATGAAAAAACGATGTTTTGTATTCCCCTGTTTCCTCTGAATATAATTAACCCATTCAATAAATAATAAAATCTTAGTTTTTCTCGCGTGTTTCATCGTTCACTGCAAAATAAATTAAATGTTTATAAAAGAAAATAAAATAATAAGGACATTGTTCACTTCATCAAAATATCAGGATATAAATATATCAAATAGGTTTACTATATTCAGAAGAAACAGAGGAATACAAAACATCGATTTGGTGGATTTTTCCAAAGGATTGCTAAGAGATCGCCTTTCCTGTTAAAGGGCTATCAAAAACAACAGCAAGTCGCGACGCACTCGAATTAGA
Organism: Hemistola chrysoprasaria; assembly: GCA_947063395.1. NCBI lineage: Eukaryota > Metazoa > Arthropoda > Insecta > Lepidoptera > Geometridae > Hemistola > Hemistola chrysoprasaria. The sequence goes on along the minus strand of OX346738.1, from coordinate 3,848,045 downwards.
TTCTGGCAGATAACCAAACATTTAACCATGATGGCAGGACAGGTTGTTTTTGTTGTAAATTTATGATTGCTAGTTAGGTAGGTAATGATGTTTTGATTGGGTACATCAGCATGATTACAACTAGCGTACAGAAAAAAAAAATAAACTGGTCAAATGATAATAGGTCTCGCATAATATGAACATACATAAACATACGTTCACGCCTTTTTTCCCGAAGGGGTAGGCAGAGGTGTACCCAGGATTCAGTCCCATAAAGATACACCCACATTTCGCCAGTATGTTATTGGTCCCATGTAATAGAGGGCGAGCCTATTGCCATCTACCGGGCACAGTTCCAGACTCCAGGCAGTTATTGAGATAAACACTTTGCCTGACCTGGGGATCGAACCCAGGACCTCTGGATTGGCAGTCGAGCATGCGTCCTCTACACCTCCGAGGCAGTCATGGCAGTCATATGAACATACATATGAATAGGAACCCTTTCCGACCCACCATGTACCTATTACCTAACTATTTATAGGTGTCATCTTTACACACCTACCAAATAAAATTAGCAAATTTGTATTATTCTAATCAGTACAAGAAATTCTTCTTATTGTTGAACGTCTTATATGACAACTAGCTATTGCCCCGCGGTTTCACCCGCATAGTCTTCGTTCCCATGGGAATATCGGGATAACAAGTACTTTTTATGTTATTCCAGGGTACAAACTATCTATACACCGAATTTCAACCCAATCGGTTGAGTAGTTTTAGCGTGAAAACGTAACAAACATACACACGATAAAACAGTGCTAGCGCTGTTTTTTTTTGTGTTATCTAGATTACAAATTACAAATTATTAATTATTTTTATTGTGATAAAAACGTTAACCAATTACAATTATCACACAGATCTTAATACACATTTATATTACACTAGCTGTGACCCGCGGTTTCACCCGCGTAGTCTTCGTTCCCGTGGGAATATCGGGATAAAAAGTACCCTATGTGTTATTCCAGGGTCTAAGCTACTTACGTACCAAATTTCAGCCCAATCGGTTCAGTAGTTTTGGCGTGAAAGAGTAACAAACATCCATACATACATCCATACTTACAAACTTTCGCCTTTATAATAGTATTAGGATTAGGATATTAGGATGAATTAACATAAAAAAAAAAATTAAAATTTAGTCACAAAATAGTATTATAGGAAATTACAATTATAGCTATTATTATACAGTAAATTGAATAAAATTATAAAAATTAAATTAATCAGCTAAGTGTCATTATCATCAGGTTTACCTGCATAGCTCCATTGATCTTTTAAATTCTCACAATATTTTATTACTGCAGGTATAATGGTAGACCATTTGTCAAAAGAAATGTCGAAATCAGTGTTGGTATCGCGGAGTGCATTGAGGTGGCGCAGAGGTAGAACTAGAGGTGACATCGCACGCGCTACTGTCCGTCCTCTGTCTATATGAAAGAGATTATGTTGCCTATTGGGACCGCGACGCGTAACTCGATTTTCCTGCGCGTAACTCCGCGTAACTAGATGGCGCTGGAGTTAAGTTAGAACTCGGTAGTTGTTCACCTTATAAAAACGTAACGTAACGTGTGACAAGGCGAGACATAATCTGTCAATTACAACGGAAACAAGGCGTATATATTGCTGTAAAAGGATAATGTTGAAATTACTTATATGCATTATCATTCAGGCTTATGAAACATTTCACTGAAAAATAATTATGTAATCGCATTATCTGGCTTGTAATCAGCCACTAGCCTCGATATCGACATTGCACACAATAATAATTGTAATTATTTTTATACTCTACTAGCAACTCCCGGTTTCACATGGGATGCAGAACTCATAGCCGTAGTATTATTATCTGTTCTGTGCCATAACATAACATCACGTCTTTTCCCCAAAGGGGTAAGCAGAGGTGTACCCAGATTACATAAAAATCTAAGTCTTGACTGACTAACACACACATTCATCAACGCTCAGCCCCAACCCTTGGACCTAGAAAGCCAAAGGTTTCCATTATAACGCAAATAAGGCATAAGGAATTCCTGAAATTTACACGGGAACGAAGTCGAGAGAATTATGCTATTTAGCTAATAGATAGGAATAGTTTGGTATTATTCATAGATTGCTGCATGTGACAGATTAGAAATTTTACTACACCGGTCGACCTAGGCGTACTTTTCATGAACAAGTTGACGTTGTTCTTATGCCGGGCACTCACATGCGTACGAATACGCGAACCCACAAGTGTGGGACGACATTCGCAAATAACTATGCAAAGTTTTCGCTGCATTCGTGGTTTTCCAAGTTGTGTCGGTTTTTTGACGCACATCAAAGGGCGCGAACCTCGAACCTTCGCGTAGTCTCCTACACATTCGTGCAACCAGTTGTGCTCACAGAGTACTTTATATATCTTAGCGATAAGACCGCCCATTGTTACACTAGTTATTAGTTTTTAGATCTTCTTGTTTGTGGTGTACCAATAAAGTGTTTATCTATCTATGAAATGCAATCGGGTTTCCATAAAAGTTTGCGAACCCATTCGCATATCCGCTGAGTTTGCGAATAGTATATCTGACGGCCCTCACATGCGTGCAAACATTCGTACAATGTACGAATATTTTTACGCATGTGAGTGACCGGGGTTAGGAAAGGCCAGTTCAAAAGTACCTACAACCGACGAGCATGTATGAAAAATGTCATGAAAGTGAACGAAGCGAAAGTTGTAAGTCAGGATCGTAGCGAGTGGAGGGAAAAAGTCTCTGTCTACCCCACCGGGAACAAGGCGTGACTGTATGTATGTATGTACACCGAAATTGTTTTTAAAGTAAAAGTAACACAATAAAAAAATTAAAAGCGCCGAAATACGGCGCTTGGTCAGAGTCAGCACCCGTCACGGGATTCTCTCCAGCTGAACGCAAAACAATATGACACCCAAATCGGGATGGACGCTGGACATTGGGCGGAAAAGACTACTGATATGAAATCGTTTCAAACGTCTACTTTACGAAAAAATGCTGACACAAAAAATGACACGGCTCAATTTCTTCAACAATAATGAATTATTACTTGCACGCTAATATAAAATACAGTATACAATATGAAATATGAGCTACATGCAATTTTAAATGGTTATTTCGATAGTTTCACTCATTCGTTACCGCTACAGGAACTTAATTTATTGATAAGGAAAAACTATTTATTTTCTCATACACAACACGTTAAGAGGACATGGTAGGCTAAAATCGAGGAATTTGACACGAACCTGTACAACATTATATAATAATAATATGGGACAACTTCCACACACGGTCATCTGGTCCCAAACTAGGCTAGAAGCCTGTACTATCGTACTCATAATAATAATTTGAATTTATACTCTAACAGAACGGGTTACCCCAATTACACTGCTCGAGTCAATTCATATGGGTTTCAAGTTCAATGTGGACAACTCATATTGCCAGAGTTTCAGGTCGCCAAGATTCCTACAAGACCTCCGACATGACCTAATGGTAAATGGTAACCAGATGACTGATATACATACTTATATACGCTTATAACACACAGACACAGATCAAACAGACATGTTCATGCACACGAATGTTTGACTTGGCCGGGGATCGAACCCGGAGCCTACGGCACAGAAAGTAGAGTTACTACCATCTGTGCCAATCAGGCTGTCAAAACGATTTCCTTGTATCCTATTTATATCCGAATTATGAATATATAAATGAATATAAATTATGATTATAGTGTGTTAGAAGTACCTACAATACGCGTCGTAACAAAACATATAATCACGCCGTTTTCCCGAAGGGATATACCCAGCACTAAGTTCCATATAAGGTAAGTACCTACATCCACATTTCGCCAGTATGTTATTGGTCCCATGTAATAGAGGACGAGCTTATTGCCATTTACCGGGCACAGTTCCAGACCCCAGGCAGTTATTCAGATAATTCCTAATGGAAAAATCCAATGTTTAACACTTTGCCTGACCTGGGCCTGAATCGAGCTTACGCGCACTACGCCACCGAGGCAATTTTGATTTAGATTATATTTGGCGTATGTAGGTAGGTTCTTTTTGTTAGATATATCTTTCCGAACCTACGGTAGATTAGTTATTACAGTTCAGCAAATCTTTAATAATTATTTTTTCCATGTTTGAAGGATTTGAATTTTTATTTAATGCTTAAGAATTGTATTACATAATATATTGTGATAAAAATCATAATTCCACGGTTTTACTGCGAAAGTTATTGAAATTGTGTGAGTTACGTCTAGTCATTTCTTCTCTCTCAGAGTTTGAAAAGATAAAACGTGAAACGGCAAATAGCCTTACTTACGTTCAAAAATGTATTTTAAAAAGAATTATTTGAAAAAAAAAAATTGAGTTCTAGATTAGAGATAGAACCTTGGAGAAGGGCCATAATAAGCTAATTTTTGTCTTGATTAGACTTAATACTGAAACATTTACTATAATTTTGTATGGGAGACCATTTCTAAGTACTAAGTCAATATGGACGAGTAAGTTTGTAGAATAACATTTCTAACTAAATTAGTATATTTAGTTAGAAATGGTATTCCACCAGAAAATTTCATGCACCAGCTAAGTATTAAGAGGTCGTATACGGGATCTCTGGTGTCCAAAAATCCGTACACGAAATTTTGCTAACATTATTTTACAGACGTGATTTTACAGTTAAAAACTGTATTTTTATAAGTTTTAATGCATAATATGAAAGATCATTTCAATTAGGATTTAATAAGCGAGCTACTTATTTAATTTTATAATTTTATTTTGATTAAATTAACTCAAACCAACGACTGTTTCGTAAATTTTGCTGTGAGAGGTTTAGAATATCACATATTTCTTAATTGTTTTGAAGTCGTACAGGTATTAAAAAATTACAATGTATTGCAATTTATTATGAAATTTCTGAGTAAAAAATTGTTAACTTACTCAAATTTTTGAGAAAATAGGTAAAGAATTGCTTTAGATATCGGCTACTTAGAACTCTTGTTCATTAAATTTTAAGCCACAGAAATAAACTAACTCAAAATCAATCCATTTCCTGAGAATAAAATTAAAATATTACAAAAATTACAGTTAAAAATCTTTTTCAAAACCAGACAGATTTTTGAATACACCAGAGATTTACTATACGGAGCCTTAAAAGCGTACACGGCCTTCTAGGAATTTGACACAATCCCATGAAAATTTTACCTAATCGATGTTTTGTATTCCCCTGTTTCCTCCGAATATAATTAACCCATTCTATAAATTTATATCCTGATATTTTTATAGTGAAGTAACCTATGTCCCTATCACTTTAATTTTTCTTATAAACCCTTGTTTTTTTTCATAGTGAACTTCCAAAAATCGCAGTTTTACTAGCGGGATTGGACAATCACTACAAAAAAAATTTAGAAATTATGAACAAAACTAAATAGGGACATTACTTCAACTTGAAAATATCAGGATATAAATATATCAAATAGGTTTACTGTATTCGGAGGAAACAGGGGAATACAAAACATCGATTTAATAAATTTTCCATAGGATTGTGTCAAACTGCTAAGAGGTGCTGTATCCTGTTAAATGATAATCATAATCAGTCATTATGACACCGCGATGCCTATAGTCACTGCATCCAGGTTGACGACATGCAATCCATTTATAGGTACAAAGTAAACACTCGATAATGAAATCCCTTATCTCTACATTATATAGGTTTAATCGCGTAACACTCGAACGCCGATAACAAAACCAACTATAATAAATAAACGAAGAAAAATGCCAAGCAATAAACATTGTTTACGTGTTACCAGAACAAATCTAATTAGAAACTTTTTTCAAATTCACTTTTTCGATCACTCGCTTCCTACTGGCACAATAAAATCAATAATCAGCACTAAAGAAACAAATGTCTACTAGTATTTTGGTAAATGGAACACTTTGAGTCACTTTGACACACTGAGTGTATTCGAATTCGCGCGGGATAAACACGTCCGACCTCGGCAGAAGTCGTCGTAGAACTGGCATAGTGCTGCGACAAGGTCCGGCACGTGGTTCGAATCGATTATGCGATTTAAACGAGAATTAAATCTACGATCTTTGTGAATATGGATGACGGCGATAGTCTATGCGCTTCGACTTTTCTCCAACTACTCGTTATGGCGATAAATTAGTTACATTTCTTGTCACGTTTACTGTAGCCAGTACCAGTCTCAGCCAGTGTAAAAGCGTAAAGCCAAAACTTTTCTAATCGATATTCTCTTGTTCAGCACACGTTTTGGGAGATCTATGAATGGGACAGTAGTCTAAGATCATGTAGGATTATATAAATACAATAATACGTGGCATGCTTTTTGGGAAGCCTCCCGCTGTCTGTCCCTATGTATGCATAGATCTTTAAAACTACGGAACGGATTTTGATGCCGTTTTTTTTAATAGTTAGACTGATAGATTCAAGAGGAAGGTTTATACGTATAATACATGCATAATATAATAAAGAAACATAAAAAGTAGAGATTTAGTATCAGCACTGCACCCTTGGGAAGCCGGGGCGGGTCGCTGGTCTGCTATATAAAAGATTTGGGCACGGTAACTTAAACACAGCTTTGACCTGAAGATCTGAATGCTTCTTTGAGATATCTAGGTAAATGATGGTAAGGTTGAAGACATATCTATATAGATATAACTATATAATATAAGGAATATAGACGATGATTAATACTTGATTATTAGATTGATTATTATTGTGTAGACGAGAAACACGTGTCGATATATGAATGGTGTCACTAACAACAATAATACCTAATAGCATTTCCTCTTTGCATGCAGTTTTGCGGGCGGGAGGGCGGTGCACTGTGCATGTTGTTTTTGACACTAAAAATCGGAACTAAAAACTAAATATTCTTGTTCTAGGAGTTTGCAATGGAGTTCCGAAAAGTAACGCCAAATTCAATCAATTACTTGATTATGTTAAGATCACAGTCACACTAAATTAGAGGTTAATGCAAAATTTGTCGGCATGTGTCATGTGTGTTACCACTTCAGCTAAAACTACTACGAAGCGATTGGTGAAACGCGCGCGTACAACTTGCATTATTATAACTTTGATGCAATACTATGCCTCATTGTGTAGTGGTCCCGGGCTTGATCCCCAGATCAGGCAAGTGTTATTAGATTTTTCCAGTAGGAATTATCTCAATGACAGCCTGGAGTCTGAAATTGAGCCCGGTAGATGGCAATAGGCCCACCAATTATTACATGAGACAAAAACCAACATAACTAGCGAAGTGGGGGTGTACCTTTTTTGGGACTGGGTCCTAGGTCCACCCCTTCGGGAAAAGGTGTGATGTTATGTTACGTTGATGCAATATTTTTACTACCTGATTACATCAATATATCAACATATTGCATCGAATTTGAAATCGACTACGTCTGATTATAATCGATACAGCCACCACTACGGCCCGTCCGAACAATATTAAAAGTCGACACGTAGCCGAGTGGAAACATGTTTTTGCGCAGCAACCGGGCGCATGGTGACCATCGGTTAGAGATTATCGAGACTGCGTGGGGACTGGGGAATCATCATTTGTGAGTTCATTTGCACTTAAGGCTCAAACCCACCGCAGTGCATGCTGCGCATGGGCACGCGGCGCATTTAAGCTGCGTGGGTTCTTTTGTTCGAGAACGTAGAAACGTAGACCCACGACGTTTCTACTGCAGGATACGCTATACACGCATCCGTGTACCGCGTACACAGCGTGCATGACGATGACAGTGTTAAGCTACGTGAGCGCCATATTCGAGCAAGCCACGCATGTACCAATGACGTCAATTCATGCGTAGCGTGTCCGTGGGTTGCAGTGGACTCAATTACATACATTTTTTTGCAAAGAGAAGCTACGCACGTTCGTAGTTTCTCCGTGCGCCGCGGTTGGTTTGAGCCATTGATGTTAGTAGTCTAAATTACGATAGCCCTTAGGGCGGAGAAAAAAAGCACTCTTATCTGTCAATTCAGGCACGCCCGTGGCATGCTTTTTGGGAAGCAACTCGTGGCATTTTCGACCCCCTGTAACTTCGTTGTGCATAAGCTAGAAGCCGGAATTTTTTGATTTAGAGAAAATACCGTAGCTAGCTTACTGGCTTATATTTATAAATTAATTTACATTAATTTATTATAGTAAACGAATAATTGCTAGTCGGAGTATTCATAATTGTCATAATATTTGCGTTCATTGACATTGAACTTACACATTTCGTCCAGTATTTTATTGATGTATTAGCAGGCGAGCCTATTGCCATCTACCGGGCACAGTTCTAGACTCCAGGCAGTTATTGAGATAATTTCTAATGGAAAAATCCAATATTTAACACTGCAAGACCTGGGGATCGAACCCGGGACCTAATGATCGGCAGTCGAGCTTGCGCCCACTACACCACCGAGGCAGTCTAACAGAGTCTAGTAGAGGTGATAAGTAGACATAATATAAAATATATGATATCCACAATTTTCTCAAATTGTGCTCGCAGTAACTTCGATTCGACCGTAGTCGAGCCGAATAAATCAAATTAACAACCGCGACGCAAACAATAATGAGCCTTCAGCACAACAAACATAAGAACTATATTCGTGTCAATATATTCCTATTTTATTTTAATACGAAAATTGTAATTTTCGCGGATTATGCAGAAAATGAGATCACATAATTTTTCTTGTCAACCCAATGTCAACCCAAGACGAATACTATATAATTATAATTCAAGACCCTCTCGGTGGCGTGGCGGTTCGCAAGCGCTGCCGATCATGAGCTCCCGGGTTCGATCCCAAGGTCAGGCAAAGTATTATAAGGCTTTTCCATTTTCTCAATAAAACACCTTTGGAGTCAGGAACTGTACCCGGATGGCAATAGGTAATGCGTTTTTCCCATAATGTCGCTTTCGCACAATGTCTCTTTCGCAAAATTATATACCTAAATTTTCCCGTCCCGACATTTTGAAATAGAGACATTATGCGAAAGTGACATTCTATCTATCTATATTTATTTATTGTAATAAATATGAACGCATTATATCAATTATACATACATTTATACGAGAGATTTATAAGCGAAAGAGGCATTCTGCGAATGAGTCATGAGAAAGAGACATTTTTCGACAGGACACATGCTAATAAGCCGCTATAGCGCACCGCGCAAAGTAAAAAAAAAATTGGTTGTCTGTAAAGTCGGTTTACTGACGATAGTTGAACGTGACAACGCGCTCACTCAAGTAGGAGAGAGACGGATGTCGAACGCTGCCGAACGCAAAGGCCGATTGTGCTTCTTTATCGCTCGTTCCGCGCTCTCGCTTGCACTTCAAGCCTTACATGGAACGCCTCAGAGCGAGGTAACGACGCATGAGTCATGTTTTTTCGTGCGTGCAGCCGGCTCTATCGAATTATAAGACGTTGTCACGTCAAAAAATCATGTCCCATTCGGCTAACCTCACAGTCAATTTTATTATTGGAGAAATTCCTCGATGTGTTGCAAAATGACAAATACCAAATTGCGAAGGTCGCCACCCGAGTGAAAGGTCCAAGGTTGCCTTGTAAATGCAATAAGAAAGGCCCGACAATAGGTGCGGCTATAATATAATGAGTGCAATTATGAATTAACTGGTATAGGTACAACTGGGTTGCCAGTTAACCGAAACACCGTAATCGATATCGTTTCGTAATAATTATAAATGTTGGGTCCAAAAATTGGGAGCTACCTATCTCTTCTGCGGACGTTCTTATGTAGACCTGTGCATGTGCAAACAAACGAATGTAACCAAACCAAATTAATAATGTAAAACTATCAGATGAAAAAATTCAGCCCTACAAGTTTCTTGTGCGTTCTTCTTATAGAGGTATCTTTCCGAACGCACGGTAGATTTATTACTCTTTATCTTCATCGACTAGCAAAGTCTCATATTGTGACCAAATTGATAAATAAATGAATAAAAATAAAAACTTAGATATCTTATATCTCTCCCAATCCAAGTTTCAATGGCAATTAAAACAAATACTTTTTAAGCGCTAAACACTGAATGAACCTAAATTTAAATCTGTTGATATGTAGTACAATTTTTATATCACTAGATTTTAGATTTATTGTTTCCTCTAGCGAAAAATTGTAATTAATGTTTATATTTTGTTCATTTTAGGCATACATGTCTTGGGTTACGGCATAGAACTAAACTATTATCTTAAATTATTGCTGTATCTCTTTGTTGTAAACTGTTTTGTTTGCTATTAAATAAATAAATAAAATAAAAAAATAAATTTGACATCGGGATATATATTTTCTCCTTCCCACCAGAACAGATAGCATCTATTGTCTCTTTTTTACAACTAGAATGATATATCGACCGATATCACCAGAGAACCAGGAAAGACCAGGAAGACTGGTATAGACTATACACACAAAGACATAATAAGATAATGCGTAATGAGTAAGAACAGCCTACCTTAGCGTTGATCTTCGCGTTTTTAGGTGCCTTCACGATGGCTGGCTTGAGGATTGGTGCCACTGGTGGTTCTGTCGACGATATATAAAACGTTAGGCTGGTATCAACATCACATCATCAGCCGGAAGACCAATGCTGAAAATAGGCCTCCCCCATAGACCGCCAAAAACTATTCATATGGGGAGATTTTGTCGTAATCACCACGCTTGTTCTGCGGCTTGGTTATCGCAGTAGTTGGAATACTTGGAAACGGAGAGCGCTGCTGCTTACTCTCCGAATATGTCCTTTCCTCTGCCGGATCTTACTTCTCCCACGAAATGAGTGGCCCTATTATATAACCGGAAACCACATAGCCATATCAACATACTGGTATTAAACTTTTTTTTTGTCATGTCAGCTTCTGTATTGACAATTGAAGGATTTTGGATTCAGGTTTATTTCATTGGGTAAGTACCACACCCCAAGAAAACAGACATGTCCTATAGTCCTATCCTTTTGCTACTTTGAGATGTAATGCTTAATAGACCTAACTTAGTTTGAGCACTAATACTAGCTCTAAATATGCGAAAGTTTGTGTATGTATGTTTGTTACATGTTCACGCCAAAACAAACCCATTGAGCTGGAATTTGGTATAGGAGTGCTCATTATGAGTAATTCTGAAGTGCAAATTTAGAGAAGTGCGCGTTTTGCATCAAACCAAGCAAAACTGTTGGCATAAATCATATCAAATCCCTCCACATGATGGAAATCTACGGGGGACACCTGAGTCCAGTAATGGTCTTCTTACGGCTGAGATGATGATGACGAAATGTAACGTGCACTTCAAGTGCACATTTATAGCAGTGCGCGTTCTGCATCAAACCAAGCAAAACTGTTGGCATAAATCATATCAAATCCCTCCACATGATGGAAATCTATGGGGGACACCTGTGTCCAGTAGTGGTTTGCCTACAGCTGAGATGATGAAGATGAAATCAAATGTAACGTGAAAGGGGGTCAATTAAACCATAAATTTTCCTGGTCTTGCCTGGATGAACCACCGGCTGCCTGACTTGATGGTGTGTCTGCGCGTTCTGCTGTTGGTGCTGATGCTGCTGCTGGGGTTGCAACGGGGACCGTTTCTCTTCTAGCACTGGAGCCTGGGGCGGTGGCAGCCCTGTGCTACCACCTCGCACCTGGAACAATAGGTTCACATTAGGGAAAGATACATACATACTATGTTAGCATAACATTACGCCTTATTCTCAGAAGTAGTAGGCAGAGGTGTACCCGGGACCCAGTCCTATAGAAGGTACAGCCGTACACGCACATTTCACATGTTTTTGCGTCCCATTTAATAGGGCGCAGACCTTTTGACATATACCGGATACAGTTTCAGACTCGGGATAGATAATTATCTATTAATTATTGTAATTTATACTCCAATAGAACCCTTAATAGATACACCTGCTCTTCACCATTTATACTACGAATTAATGAATAGACGACCGTTCATGGTTCGATCGTCTGGCGCACATTATTATTATTGTAATAATGTGCGCCAGATATGCGCCGGTGGTACGGTCACTTGCACGTCAAAGTGGTTCGATCGTGTGGCGTGACGCCGTATCGAATGGTATGGGTCACAGATTAACATCGACATGATAACTTATAATCATCTCGATGCAGATTAAGCCACACTGTGGTCAGGCCGTACCATGTTCGATTGTCTATTCGTAGTTGTTCGTAGTGTATTGTATGTTCTTAAAGTCCTATGTAAATAATAATAGGAAGCGAGCGTATTGTCACTAGACAAGGCTGAAGTCTAACAAACTAACGACAGTCCAACTCTAACCCTGAAGACAAAATCAATATTTGATCGTGAGTAATGTCGCTCGACCGGCAGCACGTTGGACGGATGACATAACAAAATTCGCCAGACGAATTCGGACACGGTTTAAAGGGTTAAGTGGCAAGGTAATATGGAGGTTTATGCCCAGCAGTGAGATGTAAGCTGTTAGATGAGGATGGGAAAACTTGTTTAATTCAAAGATATGGTAATACTAAAGGCATCTGTAAAACTGAACGAAATGTTAAAGGATGATTGTCAATAATCAAAAGGAGAACATTTTCGACAACCCATACAAAATAGAGCAGCTGATAGGTTAGTCAGAGTGGAATGGCAATATTTTTTTCTACAAATGGGGAGGCGTTTAAAGAAAAAGAAGCCCACTTAAAATTGGCCAGTAAAACTGAGGAAGGTCATATCATATAAAAGGTACAATTTACTGTAGTCATTGACGTGCAATTTATTTTCCTTCACAATTTTTTTATTAGCTGCCGTAAATTCCACTTTCCTGTGCTAAATAACTGTGTACGATAACATAGAATAAATAATAGTACTAACGTAACGATAAGTCGTTTTGTCAAGCCAGCGCAATTACTGGGCATGACGAGATACAACAACTAATATCTCAGGGTGGCAGGCGCAGTACAGTGCCGCGCAGAATTTTGAATTTTAAAACACTGGGTGGCACTGTGTCTGATATGGGCAATCATGATGCTTACCATCAGGCACCTGTTTTGCTCGTCTAGTCACTCACTACCATAAGAATAATAATAATAATCTCAGAGAAAGCCCAGTATATTTGCACACATCAATGTGGAGAGCCACATGATGAACATACAACCACAAGTGGAAAAACTATTGGTTTTCCATACAAACTCTCAACCTTTATCCAACAACTAATATCTCGGGGTGGCAGGCGCAGTGCAGTGCCGCGCTGAATTTTTTAATGTTAAAACACTGGGTGGCACTGTGTCTGAATATGGGCAATCATGATGGTTACCATCAGGCACCTGAGTTGCTCGTCTTGTCTCTTACTATCATAAAAATAATAATAATAATCTCAGAGAATGTGCCCAGTATACTTATACATATCAATGTGGAGAGCCACATGATGAACATACAACCACAAGTGGAAAAACTATGGTCTTCCATACAAACTCTCAACCTGCACATCATCTCTTCAAATGTTAATGTTGTTATTCTCGCGGCAAGAGTTAGCCGATGTCTTCCTACAAGGTTTCATAAATATCTTATCAAATTTGTTTAAAATTAGTTCAGCTGTAACGGAACAGACAAAGTTGCTTTCGCATCACCAGGCTGGGACATGACTTGCATAGTGTATACGCGGCATTATCACTGATATAGACTAGACTACTGGTTATCCAAAGGAGTGCTGATCCCCACTTACGAGGGGAGGTCAAAAAGTTCGCGGAATGGAGGGTTTAGAGAGGGAAGGGGGTAGTTATTTTTACTTATCGCTACTTGTTGACTCAATACAATTATAAATACTAAGTTTCAGCCCAATCGGTTCTTAAACCTTTGAGATATCGCTGGATAAACAAGTCAATCGGGTAGAAAATATCAACTATGGAGAAAATTCGTAGTATCGTGCCGTGATTAAGTTTCTCACTAAGCAAGGAAAAACACCTCAGAACATTATGGAAGAAATGTCATCAGTTTACGGGGACTCCTGCCCTGGAAAAACAATGATTTACAAGTGGTATAGTCTTTTCAAGCAAGGCAGAGACTCAATTGAAGACGATCAGCGCTCAGGTCGGCCAATTGAAGCAACGTCCTCAGACATTGTTGAAAAAGTTGAAAAACTTGTTCTAGAAGATGCACGCCTAAAGAAGAAACAAATCGCAGAGATGACTGGAGTATCATCTAAGACCATTTTGAATATTCTTCATGACCATCTTGGCATGTCTAAGGTCAGTGCAAGATGGGTACCGAGAATGCTCACAGCGCTTCAAAAACAGCAGCGCGTCGAGTGTTCGCGCGAGTTTTTGGAGCTGTGTAGTGAAAACAGGGATGAATTTATGAACCGAATTGTGACTGGAGATGAAACTTGGGTTCATCACTATGAACCTGAGTCGAAGCAGGAGTCAATGCAGTGGCAAAAAAATGGCGCAGCACCGCCCAAGAAGTTTAAGGTGTCACAATCGGCCGGAAAGATTTGTCTACAGGCTATTTGGCTACAGTTTTTTGGGATTCCAAGGGGATTTTATTGATCGATTATAAAGATAAAGGTTTAAATATCACGGGGAAGTACTACGCTACAGTACTGGAAAAATTAAAAGTAGCAATTAAAGAAAAGAGAAGGGGAAAATGGTCTCGAGGTGTGCTCCTTTTGCACGACAACGCACCCGTTCACAAGAGTCATGTTGCGATGGCTGCCTTACACAAGTGCGGCTTCGAAACTTTAAACCACCCTCCCTATAGTCCAGATTTGGCCCCTTGTGATTATTATTTGTTCCCAAACATCAAAAAAGAGCTTCGTGGAAAGAAATTTACGGATGACGATGGTGTGAAGTCGGCAATATCTGCTTATTTTGAAGGCCTTGACAAATCATTTTTTTTTCGAAGGTATAAACAAATTATTTGAAAGGTCTGAAAAGTGTATTAGGGTTAATGGAAAATATATTGAAAAGGAATAATAATTTCATGTTTAAATTCACCCCCCTTCCCTTTCATTCCGCGAACTTTTTGACCTCCCCTTGTACGTATGGTAGTGATCATTGGGTCTGGCAGAAGCTCGAAAGTAAGATTAATGCTGTGAAGATGAGAAACCTGAGAAGTATGAAGTGTAGTGACCCTGATGGACAAAATGAGGAATAGTGCGATAAGGGAACGTTGTGGCGTGTTAGATGTAGTGACAAATATATAAAGGAATGCTCAGATGGTTTGGAGTTAAGACATGTGTAGAGAGTAGAGAATAGATGAGAGGTCACTAACAAAAGAGATTTATAAGGCGACTGTGAATGGTCAAGACGGTAGGGGTCGACCTCGGCGTATTTTTTATGAACAAATCGATATTATCCTAAGGACAGGCTTAACAACCGACGAGCATGTGAAAGTGGAAAAAGCAAAAGTCGTATTTCAGGATTTAGCAAGTGTTAAGAAATAGTCTCTGTCTACCACAACGGGAGCAAGGCTGATCTGTATTAAGTTATAACATAACATACATTCACGCCTTTTCCCGAAGGGGTAGGCAGAGGTGTACCCAGGACTCAGTCCCATAGTAGATACACCCACATTTCGCCAGTATGTTATTGGTCCCATGTAATAGGTGGCGAGCCTATTGCCATCTACCGGGCACAGTTTCAGACTCCAGGCAGTTATTGAGATAATTATTCCTAATGGAAAAATCCAATATTAAACACTATGCCTGACCTGAGGATCGAACCCGGGACCTCTTGATTAAGTATTAAGTTATATATAAACTAATTAGTATTGGTAGGCCTCTTTTGCAGGGGGCCGCCTGGGGAAGTACCACACCTTTGCCAGTTATTCATCCGCCAAGCAGTAATGTGCAAACATTATTGTGTTCCGGTCTGAATGAGAAGAGATTTAACAACTCATATCTCAGGGTAACAGGCGCAGTGCAATGCCATGCAGAATTTTGAATTTTAAAACACTGGGTGGCACTGTGTCTGATATGGGCATCATAAAGCATCATAAAAAAAAATGAAACTGCGTTTTAACTGAGCAATGGTCAGTACAGATAGAAAGGGGACCGGGGACAACCGCGAGTTATCATTAGTTCAGCCGTAGGAGCAACTTCCGTTGTGTGATCGATACGAAAGGTATCGCTATAAAAAAAAAGAAGTTAGATACAGTGATACAGCTGACGGTTTCAACCGAATTCTAAACTTCTAGAGCATTGCACATAGTTAAGTCGCCTATTCCAAATAGCTGAGCCCGATACTTAATTCCAAATAAAACAAGTAATAAATTAAACATTTTATAATTACGCCAGCTATTATAAGTCGAAGTGAAAAGCGGCTTCAGATAAGGGTTTAGCGAGAACAATAATTTTAAATACCGCTACCAACACCGGTTCAAGGGGTAACCAGTTTCACGTGCCATAATAATCCAATTTGGGGTAAAAGATATAGGCTTATAATCTACCTAATTGTAAATTATATGTTTAAAGAACGTGTATCTAATTATATAGGTTGAGTCTGTACATGATGTGATGTGCGATCAACACATAGCACTAATGTCAAATGTACTTTTCTTTCACAAGACAACATTCCAACAAGACTTCGACATGAGCTAACGACTGCCCCTACCACAATATTATCTTATGAGAGATAACCGAGACAACTACAATTTAAAAGGGCGCTGAATGCAAAAAACAGGCATAAGGTTTATTTTTAAGCGCATACTTTAATAAGAACAAATGCATGTTCAGTTTTAAAAAAGGGGTAAAGGAAAATCCTGTAATACTGGAGTAATAAAATAAAATTTTGAAAAACAATCCGGTTTTTTTTAGAAAAAAAAAAACAAATCGCCTACAATAGTAGATTAGTAGCCAAGGGCTGTAAGGCATCAATTGCAGCCCGAGATATTTAGGCGCACGAGCGCAGCGAGGGCGCCTATACTTCGAGGGTGCAATTGATGCTTACACCCGAGCTAACTACTCTGCTTTACATCTCGATTGTGAGGTAAGTAGAAAAACACCGGCATTACAAGAATAAAACATTTTAAAGTAAAAGTTTTCTATTCCCGCCTTTTTTCATCTCTTTTTTAAATTATTTTTTTCAAGAACGAAATTTAGCTTCGTAGTTCGATATTTAAAATTGATGACTATTATACTCATACGAAGACAAGGAATAGCGAAGCGACCTCTTTTGTCATTGGCCTGAATGCATGATGTCTATTGCCAGTATGATGGTTAGATGTACGCAAACTTTTTGAAAGAGTGAAGTTTTTTTTTAATTACTTACCGCCCTAGGGCTTTTCTAGCTACATTATTACCCTAGAGCGCTAATTGGTCACTTACAAGCCCCATTTGGGGGTAATAAGGACCTACTTACCGAATATGAGAGATGTAAAAATTATTAATGCTTTTATTAAATCGTTGGGAATTATCAGCGACAACACTCTGTTAAATTATAACAATTTCAATGGCAGTGTGCTTTGTCACTTAATCCCTAATTTGCTAGCATTATGCGCACCCTTAACGTAACATTCAGATTCATCTGCAGAACGTTCCAAAATAAAGCCGCTAATATCTTTTCACCTGGACCAAACAACAACTGGTCGAAATATTTAACATTTATTTATTCGCCTTATTTAACCACCTCTTCGAGTCTTATCGCGTAAACGTACTTACTATTCCATTAAATGATTACATACTATTAATTAGATAGTTAAATAATAATGAATGGAGTTTATACTACAATATAACGGTTTATTTACATTATTCCGTTTCTCTAAAGGTTTTCAGGGCACCAAGGTAAAGGTTTACAACATGACCTCACGACTGCCCCCTGCATCTTACTACATACTATATATGTATTACTAGTGTATGTATAGCTCAGCGGCTTTGCCCGCTCGGAATTATTAAATATGGGAGCTTTATACCAAAACATTGTCGCCCTTTTTGGACCCCTTAGAATGTGAAAAATCCTTTCTTAGCACACGTCTAATAATAATATGGGACAACTTCCACACACGGTCATCTGGTTCCAAACTAGGCTAGAAGCCTGTACTATGGTAACCAGATGACTGATATACATACTTATATAAGCTTATAACACACAGGGACAGATCAAACAGACATGTTCATGCACACAAATGTTTGATCTGGCCTGGGGCACAGAAAGCAGAGTTACGAGCAGAGTACGCGGGTGAAACCGAGGGGTACAGCTAGTACATTATAATAATAATATATACCTAGTAATAATATATACCTAGCCGTTTTCGGCTACAGTGACTTGGCTTGGTTTAAACGGAGATTTAAGGGCTTTGGTGTTTAGCCCTTATATGACTTACGTACCCAATTTTCGCAGTGAACGTCCGGCTACAATTAGCGCACGTCAGGGTACCATTAACATAGTTGTATTGTATGCTAGAAGGCAATCTCGCTTTACATTATAATAGGAAATAATCAGGGCTCTAAACATCGGTTGTTTCCTATAACGTGCAGAGCCGAAACATTGTAGCACCCAAATTATAGACAATTTACGCCAGAGTACTTGGCACAACCTGAACACCCTGACATCATAAAAGCTCACGTAACATGCACCTTGGTATACTGGATCGCAATAGAGGGTCTCTGGTAATCAGTTAATATCCCTCCTAATGAGATAAGAAAAGACTCCTTGACCTATATCATTTTTTCGGCGATTTCTGAGTTTCACGGTTCATAGTGAAATTTGTTTCATTTCGTTGATGAACACAATGGCCCTTAAGAATATGCCGATTTCCAGTTACAAAGGGCTACCAGAGACTCCAGAGAAACCAGACGAGTCAAACAGAGAAGGCACTTACATACATTCACGCCTTTTTTCCCGAAGGGGTAGGCAGAGGTGTACCCAGGACTCAGTCCTATAGTAGATACACCCACATTTCGCCAGTATGTTATTGGTCCCATGTAATAGGGGGCGAGCCTATTGCCATCTACCGGGCACAGCTCCAGACAGTATCCAGAGAAGGCACTTCTCTGGATAAAACCTGATATTTATAATAAATAGGTATTATTGTAGTTTATGTTTTTTTTTATGATAGTGAGTGACAAGATGAGCAAATCAGGTGCTTGATGGTAAGTATCATGATTGCCCATATCAGACACAGTGCCACCGTGTTTTAAAATTCAAAATTCTGCGCGGCACTGCACTACGCCTATCACCCTGAGATATGAGTTATTGAATCTCATCATGCCCAGTAATTTCGCTGGTAACATTGCCCTTCATACCGGAACACAGTAATGTTTGCACATTAATACTCTGCTTGGCAGATAAATTACTATTATTAACTGGCAAAGGTGTGGTACTTCCCCAGGCGGCCCCCTGCAAAAGAGGCCTACCACTACAATTAAAGTTAGAGTTAGTTTATGTTTGTTAAAATTCAATTTCACGTCATATTTATTATTTTTGTCACACCACTGACCAAATGTAATTCACGGTACTCTCCTCTCCTTGCACGGATGTCTAGAAGAGAGTAGTTGTTGTGATTTCTTTTTAATTTTAATAATTTTTGTGGTGTACCAATAAAGTGTTTATCTATCTATCTAGAGCAAAACGAGAACCAAATTAAAGGTTGTGCGTTGATTAGATCACTTTATAGTTCTAGTCATAACTTAAACCAAATCTGTCTGCGACCTCGCCATATACAACACACTACCTTTAATCTTCAGAAATAAGATTCAAAATCGTTCAAAGTTTATAAAAATCAACAGGTTTCAAGCCGGCGTATTGTGACGCGGACGTTATTGATCTAGATTCTAAGTTGTTGAACTTAGTTTGCGGTTACATATTATATAGGTTTAGAACTTAAATTATAATAGTGTGTGTCAGGATTTAGGATCTGGCAAATGGAGAGACATAGGCTAAGCGTCAATCAAGTGCTGCGGATGAGTGTTTCGGCGTGCCCGCAGCCCCGAAACATGGCGTCCCCGCAGGATATCCCCCAGGGTTTTAGTCAGTCGGGAAGATCCCCTTCATTGACTTCCCGTCCTGACATAACCCAGCCCTGCCCCCCGGCATGGCCGGGTATCTGTATGCAGATTTCCCTGGGTCACAAAAAAAAAGCGTCAAACAAGTGCTTTCAATCATGAGTACCACTGTTTCTTACATATCCTATAGGAAACTATAATTCCAATGGTTAAGCAGTGGAAACTATGGGAACTAAGGGAAGTAGGGGCCTCGCAAAGCGCCTAGTATTTTCCACATGTATATGATTCAAACCCAGAGCTCTGGATTTGAAGCCGAATGAAGCTTGAAGATTAATATACTCTAAGGATGCTCTTGGGCATTTGTAATTTTAATGTCCTGCAAGGCCATGGATGCTAGGACTGTAATGACCATTGTCAATTGTAGCATAAGTACCCAAATCTGTAGGGCTGCTAATACGAATAGCAAAGAAACCATCATCAATGTTCTAAAAACTGAAACGTTCACGTGTCCATCCATGCTTCTCCGCGTCTGTCAACATTATATCAATCTTCAGGGTTCCGTCACTATTTCTCGTACCGTATCTTCGAATATGTCTCGTTATCTGTTAAGTTTAATTATCTTTTTCCTGCTGTTTTTAGACACATTTATATTGGGGCTACGTTGAAATTAAATTTGAAGGTCAACTTCGATAACAGACTCTGTGCGCCATTTATTCTGAATCTGGAGAGATTTTTACGTTGCTAAGGAGAATGAAGCCCGTCACACACGCAGCTATGATATATATTATAGCAAGCTACCACATGCTATAATATATATTTTAGCCTTCATTTCATTGATACAGTAGCTTATATTAATATGCAATAATATATATATGTTATGTTGGTATATGTTGGTGACGTCATAGAAATATATATTATAGCTGCGTGTGCGGTCAGTCGAATATTTGTATAGAACATATATCGTAATATGCCTTGCTATGATTTATATTAATATATATTATAGCTACGTGTGTGACGGGCTTAAAATAACAAACCCAACAGGACTAGTGGTTAGTATTTTCCAATCCTCGAAGACAATCATTTTGATCGTTTTGATTTTAAGGCGCGATGCTAAGCTAATTCGCCCTCTCGCTCACACGTACCCACATTTTTGAAGATATAAAAAATACTACATGAAATTACGTAAAATAAAGACATCTAGGAACTAGAAAATAACAATACAAACTTGCAGTAAAAAATCCAATTTAATCCAAATGAGTTTTCATGTATATTTTTGTAGTGGTAGGCCTCTTTTGCAGGGGGCCGCCTGGGGAAGTACCATACCTTTGCTAGTTATTCATCCGCCAAGCAGTAATGTGCAAACATTACTGTGTTCCGTTTTGAAGGGCAATGTTACCAGCGAAATTACTGGGCATGATGAGATTCAACAACTCAATCTCAGGGTGACAGCCGCAGTGTAGTGCCGCGCAGAATTTTGAATTTTAAAACACTGGGTGGCACTGTGTCTGATATGGGCAATCATGATGCTTACCATCAGGCACCTGATTTGCTCGTCTTGTTACTCATTACCATAAAAAAAAAAGGAAAAAAACCTGCACAAAGCAAAAATCTCAAAGGCACTGAAAACTTGTTTAGATTAAATTGAATCTTTAACTGAAAGTTTGTATTGTTATTTTTTAGTTCCTATTTATTGTCTTTATCTTACGTAATTACATGTAGTATTTTTTATATCTTCAAAAATGTGGGTAAGTGTGAGCTAGAGGGCGAATTAGGTTAGCACCGCGCCTCTGCATCCAACTAGAAGTACCAAGGTAGCACAAACGCCAAGTAGTTTGCTACTCAACATTTAGCACTTCAAGAACCGATCATTTCCAATCCAGTAACATTGTAAAGATACTGGTTATGTTATCGCAAATCTAGAATCGGGGCGAGGCGAATCGGCCGTGTAAATCAAATGATAAATACTAAATACCCATATTAGGTTTAGGCTTCGAAGGCAGTTGATGAAAGAGCGTGCTTCGATGGAAGTACTATATTATTTGTCAAATATTTTCCTATGATACACACATAACTGGCAGAAGGGTTTATTTCCACTAGTTCTGTGCAATTGTTCTGTACACAGAACTAGTGAAGTGGTAACCTTAGTAGGCCACATCCATCGCAGAATAGACAGATGAGAAGAGTCCTGCCCCGGTAGCTCAGTGACCAGGGAAAACGAAGTCCCGGGGGTTAGAACGTGACGGCAGTATGTAATGTCCTGAACATTGACCGCCATTGAACCGCGAGAGAGACAAACAATAAGGAAAATTAGTTATACCCGTGCCATGATAGGCGGGCGGGCTGGTTACTTTTGTATTCTTCTCTTCATATCGTCTCTATTTATTTATGTATTTATAATTCAGCACAACGCTAGGACTAACTTAATAGTGTAGCATTTTCTACCAGTTATCCTAAAACGAGAGAAAATGTTACAGAAATTGGGTGGAGTGCAAGACATGACATGTTACAATAACTATAAGTACTAAAATTATTTAACACATAAAAATCTCTATCATCTCATTATTTTCGTATTTTGTATGACTGCCTCGATGGCGTGGGCGCAAGCACGATGCCGATCATGAGGTCCCGGGTTTGATCGCCAGGTCAGTCAAAATGTTAAATATTGGATTTTTACATTAGGAATTATCTCTATGACAGCCTGGAGTCTAGAACTGTGCCCGGTAGATGGCAAAAGGCTCGCCCCTTATTACATGGGACCAATAACATACTGGCGAAATGTGGGTTTACGTACTATGGGAATGAATCCTGGGTACGCCTCTGTCTACTCCTACGGGAAAAAGACATAATTGTATGTTATGAAGTAAGTAATAACCTCATCATGATCTCAACCGTTTGAAAGTTCACTACTAGACATAAAACCCTCCCCTAGACAAGAGATAATTCCTAATGGAAAAATTGTCTGACCTGGGGATTGAACCCAGGTACTCGGCAGTCAAGCTTGCGCCCACTACGCCACCGAAGCAAGCTTACTTCATACTTAGATGCATATTAAATATGATTGATCTTGTGCTCGCCCCGCTCATACCGAAGTCTCAGCTTATAAACCTTAGGCGGACCGTATTTTAGCGCGCGTGCAAATAAGAAAATTGTCCGTTCAATCGACCACATGGCATACATGATAAGCGGTCATGGCCTGACACAAGTTTAACATTTAAACACACCTTGGTAAATTGTTACGATATAATTTATTTTAAGCATACACGTTGGGGGGTAACTGACAGGTTTATTTGTACTATTAAACTGTACACGGCCTACTTACTATAATATATAAACATAACATACATTCACGCCTTTTTCCCAAAGGGGTAGGCAGAGGTGTACCCAGGACTGAGACCCATAGTAGATACACCCACATTTCGCCAGTATGTTATTGGTCCCATGTAATAGGGGGCGAGCCTATTGCCATCTACCGGGCACAGTTCCAGTCTCCAGGCAGTTATTGAGATAATTCCTAATGGAAAAATCCAATATTTAACACTGCCTGACCTGGGGATCGAACCCGGGACCTCTTGATTGGCAGTCGAGCATGCGCCCTTTACGCCACCGAGGCAATCAACTATAATATATACATCAACGAAATACACTTCTAAAGAAAACTTTGAAAAACCATGGGCCGAAATCCTTAGGCCAATATTAGTATACTATAAATGCAAAAGATTGTGAGGATGGATGGATGGATGTTTGTGTTATACGCCAAAACTATTAAACCGATTGGGATGTAATTCGGTATGTAGATAGTTTACATCCTGGAATAACACATAGGGTACTTTTTATCTCGATATTCCCACGGGAACGAACACTACGCGGGTGAAACGGCGGAACACAGCTAGTGTCAGAATACAGAAATTGTACGATATATGCAAATTGGCTTGCGGGACTTGCGGCACAGAAAGCAAAGTTACTACCATCTGAATCAACGAAGCTGCCAACTACTACAACTATATCAACTAAATTGATTATTTGAATATCAGGACTCAAGACATTCTTAATAGATTTCTTTAGAGTGAACTAGGAATCCCACCCAGACTCTCGGTGTCAGAACCCAAAGTTTTAGGTGATAAGTGATCAAATGCCCTGAGGCCCTGTAAGTTTTCTCCTCCCACTAGCTTATAGTACGAGTTTTTGTCGTATCGTTTTTGTCAGACAAATAGACCAAGTGATGTCATCGCGGGGTGCCCGACGACTGACGAGCCCAGTTTTTACCAGCTAACTGTCAATAGATAAAAATATCATCGCCGAGAAAGCTTTTTTATGGAAAAGTTTTAATAATGACGATTTGTATATTTATTAATTACTATCTGTGCCTCGCGGTTTAACCCGCGTAGATTTAGTTCCCGTCGGAATATCGGGATAAAGAGTATGTGTAGTGGAGTACGAGTATGTGTGGTATGTGTAGAAAAGAGAGAGAATGAGACTCTCAACTGCGAGAGCCGTAAAAAATTATAAATTCTTTCTTAAATGAGGTCCAAGATGCCGACATACATGTTGACCCCATTAAATATAATATATAATATACATTCGCGCCCTTTTCCCGAAGGGGTAGGCAGAGGTGTACCCAGGGCTTAGTCCCATAGTAGATACACCCACATTTCGCCAGTATGTTATTGGTCCCATGTAATAGGGGGCGAGTCTATTGCCATCTAACGGGCACAGTTCCAAACTCCAGGCAGTTATTGACATAATTTCTAATGGAAAAATCCAATATTAAATGTACATATATATAGGTATGTTATATTAAATTTAAGTACCTAGGTAAAAGTGTGTAGCATTGAGAGCGTTTTGGCTTAGCTGTAAGTTCATAATTGGACTTTAATAAATAAATGTGTAGTTTAGACCCTGGAATAACACATGGGGTACTTTTTTCCAGATATTCCCAACGCGTGTGAAACCGCGGGGCACGTCTAGTGTATAATATGGGCTTCGCACCAAATGGCACTTGGCACTATACAGCCGAGAGAGAGGAAGTCCTTGCGCTAACTTTTCCATAGTTAGGGAGTTAAGGAGTTATATATATTTAAAAACCCACACTGCCTCGGTGGCGTAGAGAGCGCATGCTCGACTGCCAATCAAGAGGTCCTGGGTTCGATCCCCAGGTCAGGCAGTGTTAAATATTGGATTTCCATTAGGAATTATAATCAATAACTGCCTGGAGTCTGGAACTGTGTCCGGCAGATGGCAATAGGCTCGCCCCCTATTACATGGGACCAATAACATACTGGCGAAATGTGGGTGTATCTACTATGGGACTGAGTCCTGGGTACACCTCTGCTTACCCCTTCGGGAAAAAGGCGTGAATGTATGTTTGTTTTTAAAAACCCACACCAGAGTGAAGTAGAGAAAGAAAAGCCGTCAACCAGACCCTGGCTATAGCTGGTTCAATTTCTAAGAAACGCCTGTATTCAAATTTAAAAACAAAACTCAGTTAAACAAAATTGTTTACGCCCGCAATGCGTTTAACTATGATAATTGACAATAATCGTAGTAAATAAACCCATATACTGTAATTAGTAATTATACAATCAGCACCTAATCGTGTGTGGAAACACTAATCACATATGTACAGAATAAAAGCCCAGTACAACGAGCGAGCTTGCATACTTACACAGGCAAGAAACTTCACAGAAAATGTCATGGAAAATCACTGGGCATGTAGCCAGAAGCTACTCACAACACAACCTTGTCAAAGTTCATTATTTACGAGTATAATCGATCATGATACTTCATGTTGTCAAAAGCATAACTAACGTTCCCAGCAACCCTAGCACAGTGATCAAGAGACATTTAACATGATACAGGACCTCTTAGCAGTTTGACACAATCCTATGGAAAATTTACGAAATTGATGTTTTGTATTCCCGTGTTTCCTCTGAGAATAATTGATTTTATCCATAAATTTATATCTTGAAAATTAGAAGATGAATTAAGCTATGTCCCTGTTATGTTATTTTTGTTCCTTAACTCTTCATTTATTTCTAGTGAACGTCTAATTACGCGAGTAAAACTGGGACAGTTTTTCATGTTTTTAAAGGGTCATACTTAATTTAACAATGAGTATGTAGAAAAATTAAAATGACAGGGACATGCTCACTGAAGATCTAGATTTCATTAAAAAAAAACATTGCTCTAACGCAGTTATCTAGGGAGGAAACACGGGAATACGTTTGTATGAAAAAAATCACCCTCATGTAACCTCTTAAGTCCCTTAGGGTTAAAACGAGACAGCAGATTATGCATTGTTAGGGCGCGAAAGGGACAACAAAAGTCGAAGGAAAATATTTATCCCTGTGACATCACTAGGGCTGCAGTCAAAGAAAGTTGTCGAAATAGCGAAACGCAGTGACATTATCGCGCTTGCCGTAAAGACGTATAATGATGATTATCATGGTAATTTACAATTGAAATTCTTAAACAACGAATAGACGATCGAACATGGTTTAGCCGCACCACCGTACCGTACGGTACGGTGTTCACACGATCGAATGCAAGCGACCGTACCAAGTAATAATAATGTTCGCCGGTCAGTACGCTATACGACCATCTGGTCCCAAACTAGACGCTTGTAACCAGATGACTGATATACATACTTGT
The DNA here is from genome assembly GCA_947063395.1 of Hemistola chrysoprasaria. NCBI lineage: Eukaryota > Metazoa > Arthropoda > Insecta > Lepidoptera > Geometridae > Hemistola > Hemistola chrysoprasaria. The sequence continues at coordinate 3,821,425 of OX346738.1, read as the reverse complement.
ATTAGCTTTTTATACCCAGACACAGATCAAACAGACATGTTCATGTACACAAATGTTTGACCTGGCCAGGGATCGAACCCGGGGCCTGCGGAACAGAAAGCAGAGTTACTATCTACCATCTGAGCCAACGAGACTGTCAATGTGTGAACCTATGCATATATTTATTTAATAACAGATAAAGCGTCGACTTTCTGCATCTTATTATGTTGTGCTAAAAACTTGGCATGTTCACGCATCGTCGCGTACGAGTGAAAGAGATGACAAATATTTTAATGATCGAAAGAAAGAGATGAATAACAAGTGCTGCTTCTTGTTAAAGACACGTTTGGACAACTTTATAAAAATGCTGTAGTTTCAGTCGAACCTCGTGCTGAGGCTCCAGTCACTTTTTGTATGACAAACGAACGCCACTAAAGCAGCGACTAAAACATCGACCACGACCACAGAATAGAAAAGAACCACGACATAGACAATCGCGCATTGTTCCCATGATGTGGTTGACAGAGACTATTCTTCTCCACTTGCTACATAAAATGAGACATTCCGGTCTGTTTCTAATTCCTAGGAATTTCTTTGCCAACGTTCAGTGTTCGCTTTTAACGTAAGTAGTATTTTTAGTAGTAGTATTTTTATATCTTCAAAAATGTGGGTACGTGTGAGCGAAAAGGCGAATTTGCTTAGCACTGCGCCTTAACTTAGAAGTAGGTATGATTTTTTTTTACAGTCACAAGGGACCGCAGATCTGAATAGTTGATATCAATTTCAACTTGATACCTCCACGCGTTCCCGTTAAAAATTGTCTTGATAAACGGACAGACAGATGGGCAACAAAGTGATCCTATAAGGGTTCCTTTTCTCCTTATGAGGAACCGAACCCTTATAAAATCCTAACAACCCAACGCAACGCAAACGTGACTAATGAAAATAAAATTCCTAAAGTTCAACAAGGGCTTCTTATATCTAATTCATCACGTGGATTCCAAGATTTTGTGCCTTATTATTATAACCTTTTTGTACTTAAATAGGCCAACAAGAAATAAAAGCATCAAGCTCTTCGGCCACTATACCTACGTTTAACCGTCACGTTATAGGACCAAAAACTAGAACGTGAGCTGCAAAAATATATACTTTTATCACAGAACAGTCGATAATATATACGTAGTATTACGTATAGAATGGATACTGTCATCCGCCCACCAATCGGGCCTTCCTCACACCGCGAGCGAGATTGAGCTCCGATGAGAGCCGACGGAGCTCGGAACGCACCCTAAACACACTCTTGTGCGAGTACAAACCTCCATGTGTGCAATGTCTGTGTAGCAGCTTTTGTATGGTTATTGAGCCGAGTCACCTTCAACAATGTGTTGACACGTTACAAGGCTGAGGTGTACATTGGTACATACTACACATCATCAGCCGGAAGATGTCCACTGCTGAACATAGGCCTCCCCCATAGAACGCCATAAACTATTGAGATTCATATGGGGGGATTTAGTCGTAATCACTACACTAGGCAGGCGGCTAGGTGAACGCAGTAGTTGGAATACTTGGAAACGGAGAGCGCTGCTGCCCACTCCGAATATGTCCTAGTATAATATATCCCTCTGCCAGGTCCCACGGCTTGCACGGGATGAGATAGGGGTGACCCTATTAATATAGCCGGGAACCACACGGCTGATGTGTACTTTGGTTCGGTATTCGGCATTCAGTATCCGTCGACTGGTAGGATACGTTCATTTAACGCTTCTATAATGAACGGTATAGTGGGCCACGCGCTTAAGCTCCGAATCATTGAAAACTGTTGTACATTAAACGATGGTAAATTTGGCAACACGTGCAAGTTTATTTTTATCCCCCTAAGGAGTTGTTGTCCTAGCTGAGCAGCAAACGCGATTTCAGCGAAATTACTGGGCATGACGAGATTCAACAACTGATATCTCAGGGTGACAGGCGCAGTGCAGTGCCACGCAGAATTTTTAATTTTTAATCACTGGGTGGCACTGTATCTGATATGGGCAATCATGATGCTTACCATCAGGCACTTGATTTGCTCGTCTTGTCACTACCTATCTTTATTCTTCTTATTTATATATTTTTTTTTTTCTTTATCTTATTTATATATATAAAAAAAAACCCAACGGAATTCGACAAGTATACGGCGTATTTTCAGCTCTGATGATGACACGTTTTTCATGATTCTACCGTGCGATTCCCGAAAGACGGTATTGAATTGCGACTGAATTGGGTATACTCGTTGCATCTCGCACCGTCGCATCTTACGTCAAATCGCCGGCGCTGATTAAATACGCTGTGTACTTAGGTAGTATTATTGTCTGTTTTGTGACGTATGCTTTTAAATAAATAGATCAATAGCGGGATTTTTATGTGTGTAATAGGCTCTATTCATATGGCGTTTTTATCATCCCCGACGACGAGCAGTGCAGTAGTATACGCAGCAACGATTAGTATACGCGGCTGAAACGCAAATAGTACAATTTTTTTTTAAATTTTAATTCGTTTATTTCGTACAAAGCGCGTCATCGGTGATGATAATAAAAACGCAGTGTGCAAAGGTTCCAAGACGTGACACGATTCCATAGGAATTCGCTCGTCGAAAACAACGAGTACGTCGCTTTGCCGCTTATCGGCAATAACAAATTTAGTGGCCCCACGTCGATAAGCCGAATTTGTTGGTACAAAAAACAAGATGGTCGACGTTTTTTGCCCGACTTCAATATATTAATTATAATGGTCATTGACACTCGATTTAGTTTAGCTATTGGTGTGAAATATTATTGAGTGTCTTATGAACGAACACAGTGGGTAATGTGTCTGTCTGGCTTTGAATCCGATCCAGCTCAGCTAGCAAAGTGACCAAAGGGTGCGAACTAAGGACCAGGAGGTAAGAACGAGTTAGCAGATATGCTTTGTTCGAGCGCGAGAAGAGAAAACAAAACGAATGCGAATGTTGAGATGGTTCTATCGTTACTTTCCTCAGATCATACAAACAAGGTGTTTGTGCCAAGGTGCCTTGTTTGTATGATCTGAGTTAGGTACTTGCCCACTGCTCACCTAGTTGAGAAATAGGACATAGTATTACTGCACATTTTATGCCCTACAGCCCAGCTAAATTGAGTGGAGTTAGGGCGATGCCCCATTAGTGCGTTGCGTTGCGCTGCGACGTCGCAGAGTCGCAGCGTTGATGGTGCGTCGTTTTTCATATATATTTTTTTATATATCCCATTAATGCGTTGCGTCGTCGCACGTTTCAAGCGATCGATGGACAATAAACGAGGCGGGAAGGAGAATGATGCGTTGAGACGTTCGTTGTCGACGCAACGCTGATGTGGCATACAATGCGTTGATCCGTTGCGACGACGCGACGCAACGCAGCGCAACGCACTAACGGGGCCTCACCCTTAGCGAGCATACGCAGTACGCACTATGCGCGGATAGCCGGATTTTTGTTTTAATATGAAACCAAAATGAAACAGCATGTTATCGTACGCGTTGTGCGTGCACTGACTTGCCGACTAGCCATCAACCACACCGGTTATCTTACTAACGCGAGGAGCTAGATCCCTACATAAATATAATATAACAAAATCGACGACCAGCTACACTAATAGGAAATGTAGGCAGGTATACTAAATACATGCATTTATGCAAATTAACCACCAGAATTCAATATATTACGAAAGTATGTATTTCGTAATATTTTTAATTCTCGTGGTCTCGTTCAAAATATGCTGTCTAATTAGGTACTTCAATCTAATTAGTAGAAACCACAGAGGAGATGAAAGACGTTAGAGGGGCCTTGTGGGCGGGGCCGGCGTTGCTGCCCTTATGAGCAGACGTACGTATGCCCGCCGAAACTAGCTTTACCGGCTAACAGTCGCGCTCATGCGGTGACAACGTACGTAGCTCCGCGAAAATAGTGTATAATGCGGTCCTGCGCTATTATAACTTGTCAAAAAAGAAGCCAGGTGTCTAGTGTAGCCCGAGAAGGGATTTCTTTTTACCGGTAAGTCCTAAAACCTTTAAATTCAAGTGATATTTGTAATTATTACAAAAGTATTATGTAATTGTTAGACAAAAACGACACTCTCGCGAAACATATTTGAAATTATACATTGCTTACAATACATAGGTTCCTGGACCTTGTACTCGTAGGCGATCGCGCAATGAACTGCGTCCTTTGCGAGAGTCACGTCAAGGCGAAGCTTGAATTCCGGAAAATCCCCGCGCATCGATAGTGTTGTACCATGTTGTAAACATTGTCGATATTAAGTGTCGTATGCAAATGATTATTATGAGTAATATTTTGTAATTAAAATACCTCTTTGTAGGCGTACTTTTTAGGAACAAGTTGATGTTGTCCTAAGAAATGATCAATAAATCAAAAGTACCTACAACCGACGTGCATGTAGTATGAAGGATTTCATGATAGTGGAAGAAGCGAAAGGCGTGTGTCAGGATAGTATCAAATGTGTGTGTGTGTGTCTCTTTCTGTTTGTCTGTCTGTGAAACAGCGTCAAAAGAAAAAAGTTGTTGTCCTCTTTGTCACGCGAAATAAATACGAGGCATCTACTGTGGTCTGTCACCATATTATTTATGATTATCAATTAAGTTGTCGAGTGTGGGTTTTCGTCTTTCGTCTAAAATTTTGTTTGATTGTTCCGTTTATAATGAAATTAAAATTTTTATTTTACATAAACATACATTCACGCCTTTTTTCCCGAAGGGGTAGGCAGAGGTATACCCAGGACTCAGTCCCATAGTAGAGACACCCACATTCCGCCAGTATGTTATTGGTCCCATGTAATAGGGTTTATTATGGTGTAATAGGTTTATTTTTAGGTTTCAAAAAATACGTTGTCTTGTCCAAAAGTTGCTATTCAACGTGGCAATGTTTCCACCATCTTGGGTACGCTGCTAATAGCAGCGTACTAGTGATCTGACGTTGTAATCAATGTGTTGTGTTCAATATTAAATAAGTATAAATGAGGATATGCGAGAAAAAGGAGTGAGTGCAGAGATGACGGATGATAGACTGTATTAACGGAAGAAGATGCTGTGCTGTGCGTCCCCACCTAGCACACTAACCCACAGGTTAAGGGAAATGATAACTTAATAAATACGCTTGTATTTTTAGCTTGTGTCATTTATTTACTTACTATAGTTTTAACCCATGTCTTTCTATGCATGAACGACGTATTTCGCGGTAACTCACAGACCAAAAAAACATAGAATTAATTAAATTATAATATGTCACAAAATAATAATAATAATATGGGACAACTTCCACGCACGGTCATCTGGTTCCAAACTAGGCTATAAGTATGTGCTATGGTAACCAGATGACTAATATTCATACCTACTTATATATGCTTATAACACCCAGACACAGAAATTATATAGTAACAACATTACATTGTAAGGACATTGTATATTAGTTAATTAATTAATAAGTTTAATTGGCTATGAAGCCGTATTAGTTAATAACAAATAAGTAAATATAGCGAAAAGTTAAAGTAATAATATTACAGTAATTTTATCGATATCGATAATCCACCTTTAGGTGACCGTAATGTACCCACCAAAAACATACATGTAAAAAAGGAGAGCCAAGTTCAATACAAAAACTATTCTTGGCTGTGGGCTTCGCCCCAAAAAGAATGGACATCTAAATGAGTGATCCAAGTTCTATGCAAAATCCAAATATGTATTTATAGGAACAAAATAACATTATGAACAAGTATTAAACTCTATTTCTTTGCTACATTTTTTTTAAATAACAGCAATTGTTATAGGTATCCAATACAAGATCAAGGCGCGAGCGAGTTCAACCTGCATTCTTAAATTAGTCAATACATACATATATCGGTAACAATAAGACAGCGCTATTGTTTTGAACTTGGTATACAATGTATACCAATTATGTGTATGTCATACACTTTGGACTTTCTTTAAGGTACAAAGAGTTCTAACAAACAAATTAATACCTTAAAATATTATTTCCTATTTTCAAAAGAAATCAGTTAAACGAACCTTGGGCACTGATCTTTGATATTTTAGTGAGCCGTGGACTAAAATCACTACCATGCAGGTATAAACCAACCGACCCGCTAAATTTTAACCAATTATAAGCGGAAAGCTTATAATTTTGTAAATTTACTTCTGTTCTGTGTATAAATATGTGGTGCCGCGCGTCGCCGAAGACACACAGTTGTCCGGTTGTTTAACGCGTATTACAAATTTTTTGTATGGGGACACCACTTATTTTTTGACTTAACTTTATTTTTATATTTCTGATAAATAGCAAATAATAATAATACATATACTGGGATAGTTTCAAATATCTTCTTGTAACGTTGTAACAGTTCCAACGCTACAATTAAAAAAAAAATTGTATGGGGACCCCCTCTATTTTTAAACTTTTTTTTTTAGATTTTTTCCTACGCCTACGCACAATTACCGAGTTGGATTCCAAATTTCATCCTTCTAGGTCATCTGGACGTAGGTTAGATTTAGGTACTATATGTCAGTCAGTCAGTGCTAAAATTTACTACCTTTTGACCTTCATATCTCTATAACTGTTTGAGCTAGCTTCATGAAAATTGAGCTTCTAGATGTCCTTATGAATATAATTAGACACACGTAGTTTTATGTGTTTACGTTAAAGAAGTTTTCAGTTATAGAAGGGTCAAAAGTGGCACCAAGTGGTTCGTGTTAATATTACACTCGGCGCTGGCTAGCCAGTTGGTTGAACTTGGCTTGACACGCTGCCGTGTGTCTAGATGAGCTTTTGCGCGTGTGTGAGTGCATGTCAAACGCAGTGTTTGCGCTAGATGATAATCAATAGCAAACTCGCGATCGATGTGTGTATGGTTAATTTGTGTGCGTAATGCGTGCGCGTATTGGTCTCTTGCTTGTAGTGGAGTTGAGGAGTGGGAGACAAGCGGTGACAAGCGTTCTGATACAAATCAGGAACTATTTCCAATCTAACCTCTTTCATCCTCATCTGTGGTAGAAACTAATCATGTTAATCGGTTTAGCTAATTTGTGCGGACTATGCAAATGTGAGTGCATGGCCATTCTGCAAGCCTAGCGCGGCTCAGTCGCGACGGCAGTATGTCGCTGGCGACGGCGGATGCGCGCGGTGGCCACACTGTCGGTTGACCACGATAAGCGACCAGGCCCAATTCAGGTGTAGCAAACCATGGACGAATTCAATTTCCCTTTGAATTTTAAAATAAAAGTGAGCGCTCGTTTGAAACCCCCGCGCGTTAAGCGCTAGTTCAGACACGGCGGGAATCGCGAGATTTCAGAATCGCACGGAAATCGCGCGGGTCTTATTTGTATGAGTTATTTAGTAATCGTTCAGACATAAACTCGCGGTTAATCAAGCCGCGCGGTTACTGCAACCCAACCGCCAGAAAATAGAATCGCACTACTCCCGCGCGTTTCTATTACTATGGAGTCTTTACGTCGCGTTCAGTTGCGCTGCGGATACCGCGCGGTTAGCACGTTACAACTCGTGAGTTCGCCATGGATCGTTTCGACACTGAACTATTTATTGATGAGGTGGAGAAGAGACCTGCAATATGGGATTTTCAGTGTGAGGATTACTCAAATAAAATTATCAAGAACCGAGCTTGGCAAGAGTTGGTGGAGGTATTTGGAAATTGTGAAGACACGTTGGAAAAAAAGAATATTTTAAGTAGCTAATATTATATATAACAATATTATATATATTATTATATATAATAATATTATAATAACCGCGCGTGTCTGAATAGCATCACAATTTTGCGGTTTCAAACCACGCGATTTGTAAACGCGCGGTTCCCGCATGTCTGAACTAGCGCTAAGTCGTCTGTTGCCTAGGCCCGTATTGTGGCCACATCGAGCGGATAGGAGCCCCTCCTTAGTCACATTAGTGTGAACACATTACACAGCGATTTCATAGGTTTTAAATGACTATAGAAATCTCGCACCCGCCGTCGCCTCCGTGCCAAACTCCTGGTATGGCCAGGCACTCACGTTGATAGTGATAAAATATTCTATAAGGCTAATTATACAAAATATGCAACGTTTTATGATGTGTGTTTGCAACATAGCCTCTGCTTCTGTCTTAGTACATTCAGTACAGTAGTTCAGTACAGACAAGTCTTTGTTTTATGATAGTGAGTGACAAGACGAGCTAATCAGGTGCCTGATGGTAAGCATCATGAATTTTTGTGAAACCATTAAACGTATATTGATTTAAACATACATTCGATGGCCGGTCAAGTATTGGTTAAAGTCTTACAATTAGTTGGTGCTCCTAATTTCCTAAAAGGACTAGTTAAACAATACTGAAGTTAATAAAGAATAAGAATAGTTTCTGTATCTTTTCACTTGATTTGGGAAAGATCTGATAAGATCATAAATATCATGTTTCGCTGGTAACATTGCCCTTCATACGGAAACACAGTAATGTTTACACATTACTGCTTGGCGGTTTATATCCCTATATTACCAGTATTCATTCAAAATCGTGTGATATTAATACTTGAAACTTCACATAGAACAATAGGAAATATCGGAGTGGCTCTAATTTATGTTTGACGTCATAAGGTTGTTCGCGTCACGATCTTACAAAATAAAAACTAAACTGTGTACCGTCATAATAAATTCAGTCAAAAATGTAACTAACTATCAGCCATAATGAGTAGCTGACACAACGCACTTGTACGTAGAAGCTAGCGACCTCGAATAGATTCATGAAGATCGAAGGCAGAGAGCTTCAAAAACATTTCTGTTACAAAGAATCTCATGAAAGATTGCTTAGCTGGTTCTTCTTCCTGCCCTTATCCCTCATTAGGCATGGTCGGCATAGCATGTCCTCTTCAGCCTCCAGTCTATCATCCGTCGTCTCTGCACTCATTCCTCATTCACACAGTTCATCCATGGATTTTTACGAGCGGCCGCCTGCCTGACCTCAACCCTTCTTGGGAATGCTGTTGTTGGCATATGCTCACACCCCGGACACTCGATTAAATTCCCAAACAAAAGCCGCGTTATAACTACCTACTAATACACTGCACACATGTAGCTTTGTAAACGCGCAAGAGTGTGGGTGTGGAGCGTTCCGAGCGCACGAGGGCTCGTAGAGTGAGGAAGGCCCGATTGGTGGGCGGGTGACAGTGTCCATTTTATACGTAGTTTTAGTATCTGTTCTGTGATATGGTGGTAGCCTTTAGTTCCCTTACTTGCCTTCCTGACTCCAGGGGAAGATATGGGACGGTAAGCATCATGATTAGAATGATTACCCATATCAGACACAGAGCCACCCAGTGTTTTACTGCAGTGCGCCTGTCACAGGAGATATTAGTCGTTGAAACTCGTTATGCCCAGTAATTTCGATGGTAACATTGTCCTTCATATTGGAACACAGTAATGTTTGCACATTACTGCTTGGCGGATGAATAATTGGCAAAGGTGTGGTACTTCCCTAGGCGGCCCCCTGCAAAAGCGTGCTGTTTGCATTGCGAAATTCGCAAAAAAAAAAAATTTTCGACTTCCTGTACAAAATGGATCAGCTAATGGTAAATTGTTCAGTTTGATCGGCAGATTCACCTCCTTGGGTACCTAGTACCAGGTCTGGGACACTCCGCAATAAAGGTATGAAGCTACAAGTAGCCGGGGCGTCCGTCTGGACGGGAACATTTCTATGGGCTAGAGAGAGAGAACAGATAGAGAGATACGAGATAGAAAGAGAGGCAGCTTGTTGATTAATATAACGATCATTAATAAGGCGCTGTGTGACCTGAATTGTCATCCGCCCACCAATCGGGCCTTTCTCACCCCGCCAGCACGAGCTCTCTACGAGCCCAGCTTCTATGGGATATCACCTAATGCACACTCTTGCACGTGTACAAAACTCCATGTGTGCAGTGTCTGTGTAGTAGGTAGTTATAGCGCGGCTTTTGTATGGGATTGAGTCCAGTGTCCAGGGTGTGGTGCATACACAGTAGTATTTGGACTCATTGAAATCGTCTCAATGAATATGTTACAGATAGATGGTGACCAGGGTCTGATGATGGAGCAGGAAAAGAGGTTTTTTTTTAATTTACACTTGGTTTCATCCAGTGCCAATGGAGTTGGGAAGAAACATACACAAACAGGACAATGAATAGAATCGATGTGTAGTGAGTAGTGTACCGTGCGTTCGGAAAGATACCTCTACAAGAAGAATGCACAGAAACTTCTAGTACTTCATTTTATCAGCTTCCTATACAAATTTTGTTTTAGTCGAATCTACAGGCGTTACGTTTCTTTAATTGTTACCAGCACATCAAATCGTTCGTTTAGAGTGAATGACGCACAAAATTGCCAAGGTCGCAAGCTGATAAACGTTACAATAGACACCAATCTGTGTCAAGGACAGCCAAGTTCAGGGTGTCAGTTTTGACACATCCTGTGCACACAGACGGGATTTTTAATTAAAAGCGAGCTGAGCTGGAAAAACCTCAGGGACTACCTTTTCCGATATAAATTTCTGGTGAAAAAACGATGGAACTGTTTAATTAGAGTTTCCGCAACGTAGGTCTTTAAAATTTTCTAACTTGTGAAGGGTTGATGATAATTTGTAACGCGCCTGCCAAAAACTCTGTGAATATTTTGGTAGAAAATACTGTATGCGTTATTTCAAGGTCTAAGTAGTTTTTGCGTGAAAGAGTAACAAACATCCATCCATTCATCCTCACACACTTTTACATTTTTATTTATAATATTAGTAGGAATTAGTAGGATAAAAATGGCAACTTATGAAAAACAAAAACAAAATCTATGGTTGGCGCGAAGGAGCGATGGCAACACCGAGGACCGGGATTGGGATGCCAAAGCTACAGACGATAGTAGAGCGAAAAACAAGATGGTTGGCTTAGAAATAATAGTACATTATTGCAAAGGCCGCGAAATAGGCAATTGTAGGTCGAGTAGTAGGCGAGAACTTCACTAATACGAAACAGGCAATTGCCATTTCCGCCGATGCATATAATATAGTGCTTTTCTCAAAAGAATGCAGGGGAATAAAACATACTTTTACTTCGCTGGAAGCAGGTTTTCCATTTCCAATTTGGCTTCTAATCTAAAATCTGGTGGAGTACATCAATCTCCATTTCACTCTCTGAACCGTCGGAACTCATTTTAATTATTAGATTTATATAAGTTTGTAAATAACAAATCAAGACGAATTTTCAGCTTTGACGCCAATTTTCTATTTATCACCTGTGCCGAAAGACAAACGTATTTATGGCTATACAGCCACGTGAACGAAATTTGTAAAAAGCAAAGAGACTTACTTTGGTATGCCAAGATTGATAAAAGAGATGCAATCAAAGAGTATTTAATAACTCCAGCACGCCGTTTTATACACCACTGCTGGAGTGTTGTCATGTTGCAAATTCAAAAAACGCTCCAGCCCCGGTAGCACAGTGAGCAGAAAACGAAGTCCCAGGGAGTTAGAGCGAGACAGCAGATACTTATTGTTCGGGCGCGAAAGAGAGAAAAACGGGGAAAAGTAGTTATCCTCGTGCCATGCTAGGCGGGCAGCAATGGATTTGATTTTCTTTGTCCGTAAATACGATACTTCGCGTGTACTTTTATTCGAAAATAATGACAATATCTCCATGCATGATTGAGAAAATCATGTTATATATTTATGCTGAAGTACAGGACACTTCACTTTCTACTCATTGAGTAGAAAAGCAGCAGACAGCCTGGTTGGCACAGATGGTAGTAACTCTGCTTTCTGTGCCGCAGGCCCTGGGTTCGATCCCCGGCCATGTCAATCATTTGTGTGTATGAACATGTCTGTTTGATCTGTGTCTGGGTGTTATAAGCGTATATAAGTATGTATATCAGTTATCTGGTTACCATAGTACAGGCTTCTAGCCTAGTTTGGGACCAGATGACCGTGTGTGGAAGTTGTCCCATTATATTATTATATTATTATTAGTTAAACAATAAAATACTCTTTACTGAGGCCAAAATAAAAATTATATAGAGGATCATCTTTAAAAATATATAATTGTTATACACATAACATCACGCGTTTTCTCGAAAGGGTAGGTACACGGTAACGAAAGCATTTACTCTATTAAAGAATGTGCAACTTTGGGACTGTTAACTGATTTTTAACTCCTTAGCACATACTTCGACTAAACCAACTACGCACCCAGGTCGGCCGCTGTAGACAAAACTTGTGCAAACGGGGCTTAAGAAGCGCTGGTCTAGAACATTGCGACTGTGGGGCTCCTTACCAGACAATGGCCCATCTGTTCGAGTGTCCCCTGTGCCCGAACACCTGCACTAGGGAGGACCTTTATAACGCCACAGAGAACGCAATAGACGTAGCTACTTTCTGGGCTAATAATAAATAAATGAACCATTGACACGATAAGAAGAACGTAGATGTCTGACATTAGCGCCATTGTCCATTCACGGCTTGTTCAGGTAAATACATATAAACTGTAATCTACCTAAACCGCAGAATAAAGGTGAACGCGCACATTTATCCGAGTCGAACGTGCCGAACGAAACGAATTTTAGGATTCTTTATAATGAAATCTCGCACACTACCGATTCGGAATTCGGACGATTCGACGCGGGCATGTGTGTGAGGTTTCAAAAGACTTCTATAAAGAAAGAAGTTCTAAAATTCGTTTCGTTCAGCTCGCATAAATGTGCGTTTACCTTTAAAGTACAAGCGTACCTGAACGAAGGTAACGTCTGCGGTTTGGTGATTCACTCAATTCTGAGGGATTCTCTCGAGAAAAAGTTGAGGAAGCAAGCGTTTCTAGAATTTGTGGCATTTGTTTCGTTGCACGATCGTTAGCCTGCCTAGATTGCCGACAAAAATGTGGGTTTCCCAAAACTCTGTGATATCCTTTAGGAGAGCATGGGCTTTCCCCAATGGAGAGTACACATCTCTCAGAACTCCTACACAAGTGTAAAAGAGACAGCAGGTGCTACAGGTGCTACAGATGCTACAGATGCGCGCGAAAGAGGTATAAAAACCGAAATGAAATATGTCTTCATGTACCTATATCGAAGTGACTGCCTCGGTGGCGTAGTGGCGCTCGCAAGCGCTACTGCCGATCGTGAGGTTCTATCCCCAGGACAGGCCTGAGACACTCCGCAATATGAAAAGGTATGAAGCTACAAGTAGTCAGGGCGTCCGTCTGGACGGGAAATATTCTATGGGCTAGACAGAGAGAACAGATAGAGAGATATGAGATATAAAGAGATGCACCTAGATGGTTAATATAACGATAATATGGCGCTGTGCGATCTACATTGCACTTTATTGCGGCGGAGCTAGAGTCGCTATTTATTTGAATGATTTTGAGGAGTGTCCCTTCTGTCCCTTAAGTATTAATATTCTGTGCCCCAGGTAAGGTAAACACACACAAACACAACTGGCGAAGTGTGGGTGTAACTACTATGGGACTGGGTCCTGGGTACAACTCTTCCTACACCTATGAGAAAAAGGCGTGATGTTATGTATTTTGATATAAATCAAAAACTTCTAATCGATGCTCTAACCTAGACTTAAAGATCATCAGATATTAAGACGTACGACGTGGCTGGGCGCCGTGACCTTTCAAAGTTTAGAGGTCGTGAACGTAAGGCGAAGAAACTTCGGAATTCAGTTTTCGCACGGAGGGGAGTTATTGTGTACTGCGAAAGGCTTTGTTGTATATTAAGTGGAAAATGCCTAAGGTTTATTCGGAGATTGTTTTATTATTTCTAGGAAGTTATGTAGAGGGATGCTCATACAGTGTTAATGCTGTTTGGTCATTTAACCAGCACGCAATAGGGCCGTATCCGACCAGGCCACGGATACGGAACCGTGTACCTGGCCCACTATAACGTTTTGAAATTGCTAACAAATTTAACCACATATTGTAAAGTAACTTTTACTGAATTGATACCAAAAACCTCCCATCTTGTATTTTACCATCCCGGTTGAAAATTAATGGTTCGAGGATACAAGCTGGGTGCTTCTTCGTATCCAGCATTTAGCATGTGTTCGCGACGTAATTTATCTCAGGACAGATCTGCTGACATCGTGTGAGTGTTGTGTGTCGTGATAGTTTGTGTTTTCGGATCTTGAAGGTTTAAAATTTACTAAGTTTCATTGACTAGCGAAGGTGCTTTTGAATAAATAAATTTGTGTTTGAGCTGTTCCAGATTCCAGATACTAAAACTCGGACGACCTTCGGGAACGCTATAATTTGTCGTCCTTACTCTTGGCCTGTGTCCGGCCGCATACTCGTAAACCACGAATATAGTGTGTAATCATTATAATTAGCGCGCGTTGGATACATGACCTGTTTCTTTTGTATATTTTAAGATGACCTTTGGAGAAATCTTTAAAACAACGGATAAGCAACATCAGGAAGTTTAATTGTCAACGCGTATCACAATCATTTGCAATGGCGGTACCAGCTATAGAATAGTACCCCGCCCTCTTGAACGAATTAACCACTCGTCCTAGCCCGCCCTCTATCCGTGGTTGCAGTGACAGCCGGCTCAAGGTTATCAGATTCAGAGGACGGGTAGCAGCGTCCTCCGCTTAAAACCATCGAATTGCTCTTGCTAACCCGCCTGCCCAGCGTGGCGAGTATTAGCAAAACCTCCCGTGATGGGGACGGCCTATGTCCATCAATGGACTTCCTACGACTGAGGATCGTGGCTATCGGTGGTTGAGGATGCGCCTTTAACTTGATTGCTTCATCTGGTTGGGGACCGTCCTCGAGCTCGCCTACCCCCCATGTTTCCAACAATGATCAGTTTTTCAAGGCTCTCATCCCCGCCTGCATTATGTGGCCAAAGTACGCGAGTTTATGCTGCTGGCAGCTATCGCAGTAGTGATAAACGTCGTCTATCAGCTCGCGAGAAACACAAAAACTAATAAACATGGTTTTCAACAATGGACGCATTGATTTAAAAGGAAGGTTTCGGTATATAATGCGTTAAGGTTTTCTGTAAATTGTCTGCGATATGAAGATAAATTTTCGAATATTCTAAAAGATTTTACTACACACGTTAATGTCAGAGCATGACTAGAAATACTGCTTGAAAACGATTCAGAGGTCATTTTTTAAATCATAGTTATTTGACAAATCAACGAGCATGGAACGCAGCATTTTAGTGAGTCGATTTTGCAGACAGATTGCAACATTGCACCATCAGCTTCAGATCGATAAGTGGTCAAATAAAACATGTCTGGGCTCATTGGGACTATCCCAAATTGAGATTTCAAAGAATATCTTACAAAAAGAGACCAGGGTAATAATTGAGCAGGAAAAAAAGGATTTTCATATACTCGTATACAATTGTTCAAGAACATGTCTCCTCTTTAGGACCCAAGTAAACCCAACCCAAGTAATCAAGAAAACTCAAAACCGTTGCAGTAATAAACATAACAAGTATATCGAATCAAGCGTACAGAATAGTGCCAAACTGCGCGAGCGAAACACGCGAAGACATCTGTACCAAGGTTACTTTACTAGTGAAGATGCTATGCTAATCTAACTCACAGTTTCATCATACATTTCAGGAACTGAAAACTATACTAGGTTCACAATGTGAAATTGTTTGGAAGAAAACAAACATCAGAACCAATAAATAAGTGAATGTCAGTGTAATTTTTATAAACAAGCTTTTTCATATTATTCTTAACAGCAAACCCCTTCGTTTGACACCCATATCAAGGGCATGCTTAAAAAATAAGTCTGCCATCGTGGGCATTCTGCCATATTGGATTTAGAATGACGTCACTTAGCTAACCATGCAATTTCATGCGAACTAAACGTGCGTACGCAAAATTTCGTTTTTATTCGTTTTTTTCTGTTAAGATTCCTGGTTCCTGATTCCAGGTCTTCTACATCATGGGGTCAAAGAATCGGACTTCTACATCTATGAAAGGCGATTCAAGCAGCGCAAACTCAGCGTTTGAGCTTGTGGCTGAAGGGTCTCAAACTCAAACTCAAACTCAAACAGATTTATTCAAATAGGTCATAATCTGACACTTTTGTACGTCAATGAAGATACAGTACTGAGTCTACCGTGCGTTCGGAAAGATACCTCTGTCAAGTGACGAGTGGACCTATCGTGGACGTAAGCTGTATCGCCTGAGCATAATTTATGAAGTGTATGCATGACGATAACCATACCTCTTGACCTAATCGGTAGGACCCGCAAGAATGAATGGTTAATAAGTTTGGGGTACCCCACACATCATTACGCATATACTAATATAATATAAGGTTACCATTGTACTGCCTTTTCTGATCAGAACTCAGAAGAACACCTTGTGAAGAAGTTGTTCCTCAAGAATTATTATTACATTTCCATACTACCAAATCTATATTACGATAGAAGATTACAAACAATCAGTAATAACATGAAAGCGTAACATTGCGTATAAATGACCGGTTAAAAATAACATTTGGCTGGTAGCCAAATGATTAGGCGCGGGGGTATAAACTTAACTCTCTGTCGCACGGTTAAAGGAGAGTCAGTCATTGTCTAGTCCATAGACGAGATTATTTGAATTTAATACTCTAAACAGTTGGGCTGGTCATCTGGCCAGAAGATCTGATGGTAGGATGCCCAGAACAGAACACAGAAGTGCCGGCAGACCAATAATAGGACTTATACTCACAGTTTAACGTTTCATCCGAAACACGTTACTAGTGCAGACTCTACTCCAGAACCCGTCCACCCCAACAGTTATCGATTTTACTGCATATGTGACCAGCCCAAGCCATTCAAGAATCCCCATCAGCAAATTCTATCTAGTCCAAGAATCTGAATTGCTGCCAAAACGTATAATACTAAACTAACAGTGCCACGTAAATGAGTTTGTTTAAACACATATATGCGTGTTCCCAAAGATTAATTAAATAATTACGCGGCTTGTCATTGGCAGTTGTACATCTTTTAACATTATCTTAACGCCTCATTTATATTAACGTTGTATGCGATTATTTCTCTTATTAACATAGAATCACGGCCATTTCCCGAAGTGGAAGGCTGAGGTGCATCCAGGACCAAAACCCATAGTAGATACATCCACAATTCGCCAAATATTTTCTAGTCTCATGTAATTGGGGGCGAGCTTATTGCCACCTACCGGGCACAGTTCCAGATTCCAGGTTGTCATTGAGAAAAGCGCTTGTGAACCACTAATACTCCCACCGAGGTACTCTTCTTATTATCGAGTTGAATTCTTCATCAGTTTTGTCAAAGTTTTTCGAACAACGTTTTTTTTATAACATAATCAACAATACTATCGTCTATAACAACATCAACGACCAACAGCTTTACGTATCTTCCTAAGTACAATAGCGTCCAGATGTCCAGTTATCCAGAATACCACATTTGACGATACCTCTGTATCCGAAGCACGATACATTTCCTCTCGAGCTTGGTACGCTACGCATCACAAGATTAGCAGTTTCTCAAAAAGTCCGTCTTGGTGAAGTTTAATAAAAGTCTTTACCCAATATTTTTAAATGCCGGTACCAAGTAGCATAACTAACAGTGCATGGGCAGCATTTTCTAGCGGAGCGCAATAAGTGAGCAAAACAGCTTTAATATCATAAATTGTTTAAGACAAAGAAACTTATGTCATTCAAAAATATACATTAATGTTAAATCTCCGGGCTGATCAAACATATGCGAGTATGAGACAACTCAGACAACGTATGAGTTGTCTCAACAGATATCTGTTCGATCTGCGTCTGGGTGTTATATGCGTATATCAGTGTTCTGGTTACCATAGTACAGGCTCTACCTTGTTTAGGACCAGATTCTTGATGATCGTGTGTGGAAGACGTCCCATATTATATTATTATTCCCGTGTCATGCTAACCTTGCAAGATCCACTCCTGTTATTATTTCATGAACATAGCTGGCCTTCTTCCAAAATACGTCATCTGATGTCAACGCCTCCGTGACGTGTTCCTTAGGTCTCGATGGTCACCAGTAACCGCAGTTTATTTCTGTCTTGTGTCATCATCATCATCATCTCAGCCGTTGAAGTCCACGCTGGACAAAGGCATCTCCCTGTATGGGGGATTTGACAATACTCGGCACAATTTTGAAGTGTCCCTTTTGTCCCTTATTTATATTCTGTGCCTATACATATGCATAATGCGCCCGATTGAGGGATTATATTCGTTAAATAAACCTATAGAGTTAAAGAGAAGATAAAACGTCGAAAGTAGTTTGACTTACAAAACATGAGAATGTATATTATTACCGATTATTAGGTAATATTAATTAAGGCGTATTTCGCGACGCAACTGACAAACAAACATTTATGCAACGCGGCGCTCCAGATGTGTAAATTTATTGCCGTCGGGGCACTTTCACTCAACTGTGGGCGATGTTTCTTAATTGATCATATTAATTAAGTGACGATCTGTGAGCTCTTCAATTTGTCAATTCATTTGTAATGGATAGGCAGGTGGTGTAGTAATGACCCTGGAACCTGCCTGGATTTTATCATCATCATTTTACACCATTTTGTGACAGCCTCGTTGGCGCAGACGGTAGTAACTCTGCTTTCTGTGCCGCAGGCCCCGGGTTCGATCCCCGGCCAGGTCAAACATTTGTGTGCATGAACATGTCTGTTTGATCTGTGTCTGGGTGTTATAAGCGTATTTAAGTATGTATATCAGTCATTTGGTTACCATAGTACAGGCTTCTAGCCTAGTTTGGGACCAGGTGACCGTGTGTGGAAGTTGTCCCATATTTATTTATTTATTTATTAATATAATATACCTAATATATACCTAATTTTAAGCCTGTCGTTACCCACTGGTTAACGCTATTTGTCTGTTTGTTAGCAGGTCTCATCCACGTCGTCATCATCATCAGCTGGAAGACGTCCACTGCTGAACATAGGCTTCCCCCATAGAACGCCACAAACCAATATATTAATATCGGGGGGGTGTTTTGCCGTAATCAACACGCTCGCTCGGCAGGCGGCTAGGTGATCGCAGTAGTTGGAATACTTGGTGCCGGAGAGCGCTGCTGCCCACTTTCCGAATATGGTCCTCCGCCGGGTCTCACGGCTCCCACGGGGTGAGGAGGGGGTGGCCTTATTATATAGCCAGGAACCACACGGCCACTAAATTAATTAATTATTACCTTGGTCTATAATACGTGACAGTATTAAATTCGCATTAATACATTCAGATATTAAAGTCATAAAGTCAAGGCCTTGATAAAAGGATTTCTAGGCTTAATCTAATCATTTTTGCCATATTTCATCCACGTTTCTAATTCTTATTTTTTTGTCATTACATACATACAGTCACGCCTTGTTCCCGTTGGGGTAGGCAGAGACTATTTCTTTCCACTTGCTACGATCCTGAAATACAACTTTCGCTTCTTCCAATTTCATCACATTCTTCATGCATGCTCGTCGGTAGTTGTTACTTTTGACCTGGCCTTTATTTATTTTTTTGTCATTATCTGTAGCATATTGTAATGAATATAAAAGCAATTAAGGTATAAAATAATTTTGTTTTTTATTCGGAACAGAGTTCAATTGACTTTATCTATGGGCGGTTTAACAGCCGGCATGCATATTTAATTTATTATTATAATTGATAATAAAATAGAGGTATTGTAAAATTGCAATTAACAAGTGTTTAAGGAATTTAAAATAACCCTCCTTCCCGCTCATTCATCAGCTGCTGGTCTCCATCACTCCAGGCACTTGATTTGCTCACTTAATATCATAAAAAAAAAATTGCCTGGAGTCTGACATTGTGCCCGGTAGATGACAATAGGCCCCATCACATGGGGCCAATAAGATACTGGCGAAATGTGGGTGTACCTACTACGGGGGTGGTTATGAACATGCAATTGCGTAACAACAGCTGTACATTTTGCTGTTAAACGTTTTTGTATGCCGTTTGACAGCAGACATTTAGCAATTTAAACGCTTTCCACACTTCTGTTGCGTCCGTAATAAGTGGGCGGGACTCTTGAGTCCTAGGTACACCTCTCCTACCCCTTCGGAAAAAAGGCGTGAAAGTATGTTATGTTATAGTTGTGTAGGGTTGATGTTATTTTGTGACGCGCATGCTACGAACGATTCTGTGAACTTTTTGGTGGTTTTATGGAAAGTATTAATGGCAACGTGTGGTTTATGGAAGATCTATGGCATGTGCGAGGGCGCGATGGCAACACAGGGAGGTGGATGCCAGCGCGACAGATGATTGTAGAGATTGAAGATGGTGGGCTTGGGATAAATCATTTAAAACATGCTGAAGTGTTCGAGTATTATTTAATGGAAAAGGCACGGCTACAGTTGGGTAGTCTTCACATTCGCAATAGATCTGGTAGGTACCTATAGAGTCCTTACGGCCCCACGTGCATCTCCGACAATCATTCGTAGTCTAAAATGTAGGTATAGAAGTCTGAATCCCAAATTGTACAAAACTGTAAGCCTGCCCATTTACAGTCTTATCATATTGTGATAAAGTTCAAATTGCGGTTTAAAGTGTTACTTTAAGAGACTGATTTCATAATCGCGGTCTACCGACGTACGATTCGATAGGGAATGACAGTTTTATTTACCTAACTTTATTATTAGAATTCCTTATTGGGGAACACAAGTAAAAAGGGGTGTCACTCTACAGTTTAGGCATGATCGGCCAACGCTCCTCCTGGGTAGGGTTTGGCAAATGGTTGCCGTTCGGTTTGCACGCTACCCGCGTTATTAATAATATTTTATCACGTAAGTAGCAAAAAACCGCACCGGATTTTTTGTTATTTTTTTTCAGCGATCATTTATTTATTTATAAACTATCTAAAATAGATATTATATTACACATACTGTTAAAGCTTACGGTTGTCGAAATAAAGGAAATAACGAGTAATTAGAAAATGATAACTTACATAGAACTTAATTAATACTCTTACATAGTAAAATTATGTAGTGTATTCAATTAATAAACAATAACACACTTTTATCTATATTAATTTATTTTTTGTATATCGGCGAGTGGGAAGTGGGAACCCTCGGGCTCGACGCCAAACCGTTTTCGAGTCAGCGGTGTTCAAAGGATTCTGAACGGTCACTTCACGCAATAAGGTTCAATTTCATGTGCTAGCACAAATAGTAGGTATAATATTATACCTAAACAGGTATTTTCTTCGACAGTGATGTTTCTGTACGTTAGTACTAATATTTATTCTGTGGTAAGTTCCTATCAAACATAACATTACGCCTATTTCCTGAAGGGTATG
Source organism: Hemistola chrysoprasaria (assembly GCA_947063395.1). Lineage (NCBI taxonomy): Eukaryota > Metazoa > Arthropoda > Insecta > Lepidoptera > Geometridae > Hemistola > Hemistola chrysoprasaria. Next base: position 3,800,095 of record OX346738.1, on the reverse strand, counting down.
GATATGCAGATGTACCCAGGACTTATGATGGAGCAGGAAGAAGTGGAGGAGAGTTTTTTATTCACCTTTCCTAAAAAAACTCCCAAATTACAAATCCTACCATTTTTATAAATGCGAAAGTTTAATATTGTGTTTCATACACACTTTCGCATTAATTTGAATTTCAATAATTAATTTTATCAATATGTTTGTTACTTCTTCACGCTAAAACTACTGAACCGATTGGGCTGTAATTTAGTATGCAGGTAGCTTAGACCCTGGAAAAACAGGCAGGGTACCCTTTATCCCGATATTAACACGAGAACGATGACTACGCGGGTAAAGGTCATAGGTAGTCTTGTAGTGGTAGGCCTCTTTTGCAGGGGGCCGCCTGGGGAAGTACCACACCTTTGCCAGTTATTCATCCGCCAAGCAGTAATGTGCAAACATTACTGTGTTCCGGTATGAGGGGCAATGTTGCCGGCGAAATTGCTGGGCATGATGATGAGATTCAACAACTAATATCTCAGGGTGACAGGCGCAGTGCAGTGCCGCGCAGAATTTTGAATTTTCAAACACTGGGTGTCACTGTGTCTGATATGGGCAATCATGATGCTTACCATCAGACACCTGATTTGCTCGTCTTGTCACTCAATATCATAAAAAAAGCAAAACCGCAGCAAAAATCTAGTCACTAGTCAAGAACTATATCGTAATTTAAAACATAATAACCCTGTTCATGCAATTCGGAAGATTTTTAAGAGAACACGTGACTTTTGAGGTTAGGTCTTATTGCAAAAATAATGAACTTTATTACATCGCGCATAAGGTCTAGTATAAGTTGTAATCCCTATATCATTGTGATAAGTGTAAGTGATAACATAATAATATTATGTGATAAACTTTTAGAGCATTCAGTATGGGAGTTGTTAACCTCTGACGAATTACATGAACAATTAATTGGTTTTTTTTTGTTCTTCTTTTATGGACCCACACGAATGTATTGCCAGTGTCAAGTTATATACATTTTCAAGATAATGTGGTACATTAGTTAATCCAGAGTCAGGGCAAGTCCAGTCAGGTCACAACTCTAGTAAAGTGGTGGTCTTTACAAGAAGCTGCCGGAATTTCGGTGCGAACACGAAAAATCACATTTCAACTCCCGCATCACTCGCCAAGAGACTTGTGTATCCTCGAAAACACTCAACACGTAATATTCCACTATTATTACACGTTAAACACTCGAAAATGCACCAATAATTGATAAAGATACGGGAGCCAAACTGTACTCTTCGGTCTCCCCCCAAAACTGAACAATTTATTGTTCATGTATTATTAATATAATTGTGTAAGCACAGAATACTAAAGGACAGAAGGGACACTCCTCAAAATCATTTAAATAAACAGCGAATTTAGCTCCGACGCAATAAAGAGCAATACAGGTCGCACAGCGTCTAGCTAATTATCGTTATATTAAACTACAAGCTGCCTCTCTTTCCACCGAGTAACTCTCTATCTGTTCTCTCTGTCTAGCCCATAGAAATTTCCCCATCAAGACGGACGCCCCGGCTACTTGTAGCTTCATACCTTATGGAGTACCCCAGGCCTGGTTATAAAGTGCATTTTTCATCTATTTCCCCGATCGAAAAAGGACCCCTTCCTTTTTCGTTAATAAGTTGGACATGTCTTGTGTCTGTGGGATCGTAGCTTCTAAAGAGAGTGTTCTTAGCTAATGAAATTCTATGAAGATTACCAGCTTTTTTCTAGCGGCTGAAGGGATATGAGCATCTTCTAGTGGTCTGATCGATTCGGAATTTGGTATCCTGATCCTGCTGCTTCAGCAATATTGCAACGACTTGGCAACCTTGACCTGATGCTGCATCAGGTTCAGATGGACCAGTAGTCTAATATGTCGTGTTTGAGCTCATTGGAATCGTCACAATGTATACCGTGGAGTTATCGGCTTTAGAATAGTGCTCCACCCTCTCTACCCGTGGTTGCCGTAAGAGCCGGCTAAGGGTTAACAGATCCAGAGGACGGGCAGCAGCGTCCTCTGCAAAAACCATCAAACTGCGCTCGAAAACTCACCTGCCAAGCGTTTCGAGTATTGGCAAAACCCAGTGGATTACCAGCGGCTGAGATGATGATGATGAATATGTTACAATTATATAATGACCAAAGCAGACCCCCGTCACTCCATACAATCGCCCGCGCGCAATTGTCTACTACTACTAAAGGTATAGAAAACATAACGTGTGTACACTCTGTACACGTGTCAAATGTGCGTAAGTATGGGCGTTACTGCCTCGTTGACTGTCTACTGCCTGGTCGCAGGCGGAAGGCTAATGGCGGAGAGAGGTGAGTGTCACTTTCTTTCTTTCTTTACGTAGTAATAGTTAGTACTCTTTGACCAATGTCTAATGACGGAGCAGAAAAAAATTTAGATGGATTTATTTTCAATTTCTTAATTTTTTTTTTTTAGTTTTATGTGTATGTAATGTTGATGTATTGGCGCTTCATTTACTAGCGCCTTTAGCTTACGAGATTTTCCCCTTACTTCACCCCCGCGAAAATCGATCGAAACAATTAAGTACAGTAAACAGTGCTTGACACATTCAATGCTCTATATTCTAAGGATAAGCATTAAGCTGCAGATTTAGATTTTAGTGATATCTAGATCGGTAATTCCGGTATTACGTTGGGTTAACGACATAAAACAATTTTTTTTGTAGTGGTATGCCTCTATTGCAGGGGCCCGCCTGGTGAAGTACCACACCTTTGCCAGTTATTCATCCGCCAAGCAGTAATGTGCAAACATTACTGTGTTCCGGTCTGAAGGGCAATGTTACCAGCGAAATTACTGGGCATGACGAGTTTCAACAACTAATATCTCAGGGTGACAGGCGCAGTGCAGTGCCGCGCAGAATTTTGAATTTTAAAATACTGGGTGGCACTGTGTCTGATATGAACAATCATGATGCTTACCATCAGGCACCTGATTTGCTCGTCTTGTCACTCACTAGCTTAAAAATAAATGGTCGCGTCGCACTCTAGACTGTGGACTCTGCTTGCACAATACAATACTGGATCAAGTGGAGTAATAAACCATATACTGTCCAGTATAAATTGTTACCCCTTCGGGAAAAAGGGAATGTATGTTATAAATTGTTAAGGGATACGTATGTATGCATAGTGTAAGGTTCCATACCTAGATACCAAGAACATACAGCGCCATCTAATAATTCCTTGTGCAAATGGAAATATCCAATATATAACACTTTGCTTGACCTGGGGATCGAACCCGGGACCTCTTCATTGGCAGTCGAGCATGCACCCTCTACGCCACCGAGGCAGTCATTGAATAAAATTATTTGAGTATTAATATAATATGATGTTCATTAAAGTTTCTTTGAGATCCATAATGAAACCATAAAGCTTGTCCTATTATACCATTATGTTATGGGAATTTTATATGGCTTTGTGGGAAAATAAATATTCTTTGTATAGAAGTGAAGTGGCTGTGCCCCGCGGTTTCACCCGCGCAGTCTTCGTTCCCGTGGGAATATCGGAATAAAAAGTACCCTATGTGATATTCCAGGGTCTAAACTGTAGACGTGCCATTTCCATTAAATAATACTCGAACACTTCAGCATATTTTAAATAATTTATTCCAAGCCCACCATCTTCAATCTCCCTCTACAATCATCTGTCGCGCTGGCATCCCCCTCCCTGTGTTGCCATCGCGCCCTCGCACATGCCATAGATCTTCCTTAAACCACACGTTGCCATTAATACTTTCCATAAAACCACCAAAACGTTCACAGAATCCGTAGCATGCGCGTCACAAAATAACATCAACCCTACAAAACTATCTACACACCGAATTTCAGACCAATCAGCTCAGTAGTTTTAGTGTGAAAGAGTAACAAACATCCATCCATCGATCCTCACAACTTTCCCAAATAATATTAAATATATAAGTAGGATTAAATGAAAATAATAAGATAATGCGGAGGGACGAAAGTCATGAAGCCAAAAGGATGATGAGGGTGGCTGTAAGTGGTTACGTGGGAAGGGGCATTGAAATAGACATCGATGAACTGTGTGAACAAAGATATGACAGTTCGAGTGCAGAGAATGAATGTTACCAAACCAAATATTGTAAAACAGTTGAAAAAATTAAGCCTTACAAGTTTCTTGTGCGTTCTTCTTGTAAAGATATCTTTCCGAACACACGGTAGACTCATTACTGTTTATCTTCGTTGACATACAAAAGTGTCCGATTGTGACCTATATATAAATCTTTTTGACTTTGGAGATGACGGATGATAGACTGGAGGCGAAAGAAGATGTACCGTGCCGACCTCACCTAGTGTGGGATAAGAGCAGGAAGAAGAAGAAGGTATTATAGTGGGCAAAAAGCCTAATATGATATTGATACAGTTCCAATGAGATTCATAATGAAAACTTAGTCAATTATGATTATATAAAAAAATAGGTTATATGGTCACTGCCGACTATGATATGTTATCTTGATGTTTAAATAACAAAAAATTATATATAAGCAACTAATATCTTGCATCAACCTAGTTAAAGTAGGTATTGTTTAATAAAATACTTTTGCCGCAGTTTCACACGCTGAAAATGACCCTATTAGTTATTCCAGCATCTAAGCTATCTACATAACAAATTTTGGCCCAATCGATTCAGTAGTTTTAGTACAAAGAGAAAACAACCATACACACAAACTTATACACTTATTATATAATTTGTAAGATTTACTTTATATATTTTATTTAAATATAATTTATTTATTATTATTATGTGCCCCTCAATTTCACCCACATAGTCTTCGTTCCCACGGGAATATGGGGACGATAAGTACTTTTTATGTTATTCCAGGGTCTTAACTATCTATATACCAAATTTCAGCCCAATCGGTTTGGTAGTTTTGGCGTGAAAGAGTAACAAACATCCATCCATTCTCACATCCTTTCGCATTTATAACTTTAGTAGGATTTGAAATAGTTAAGAATAGTATCTTGTATTTGAGTTTTAATGGCTAATATTATATTGACAAGGTATTTTCTATAACAAATTTTGAAGCTTGGATTGCTCCAACAGTAAATTTAAATAGAACTTAACTAATAACATAATAGTAACTCGAGCAGAGAAAATAGGATCCCTTCCTGTTGGAGTGAGTAGGTAAAGATGCAGATTATTATATTATTAGGTATATATAAACGAAATTAGATAATTTTAACTATTTTTATCTATTACAAGAAACATCAATAATTCTCTACTGTTCGGTAAAAACTTCAAATCAGGACTCGCTCCAATTCACATTGTTTACAAAACTAGTAAACAAATGCAAATTTGTCTAATTACCTTCTAATTGACTGGAAATTTACCAAATTATTGGTGTGAAACCTTGATTCATGATCGAGTATGATAGATAATGTAGGAAATAGGGGTTTTTATGTGTATTTTGATATAAAAAGTTAGTAACTCACCTGCCAAGGATTGACTTTAGGTATGGGTGCTTCCACAAACTTCTTTGGCTGCGAGTCTGACGACTGTTGCTGATCAGCGGACTGCTGCGGCGCGTCGGCGTGATGAGCCGGCGCCTTGTGCGGCCTCGACGGCGCTCCTCTACGGTCCCGCTCCCGCCGCCCCTTGCCTTTACTCCGTCCGTGCGCTATCACAGGCACGAACCCTTCTTCCTCCTCGTCCTCCTGCTGCTTGATGGGCGCCGCGTCCACCTCCTCCTCCGGCGGCGCCTCTATGTTTTCCTTGTTGCACTCCACGCCTCTGAAGTTCAACACTGACGCGTACGAGGGCCCCGCGGCCTCGGCGGACACGCGCGCGGCCATACCGCCGCCGCCGTCCTCGTTATGTAAGCCCGGGCGCGCGCTCCGCGCCGACAGACGATCACGAGCGCGCCTCCATGCCCCTCAACACGACTGCATGCTCGCGGGGTTAACCCACAAATCGCAGAACTTTCCCGACTCACACGACCGATCGAACCGCACCGAAGGTCGAAATCGAAAACGTTAGAAGAACGCGAAACACTCGCGGGGAAAGTGCCACCGGGAGAAATATGCACTAACTTATCGAGGCACACCGGACTGACCCTGGATTCGACCGTATTTACATCGAAAAAATGCACTTCCGTCGCCTCGTTCCGACTTTTACGACGCACTGAACGTTCCACGCGCACTGTATCTATCGCTGTTCTGTGTCAATAACACGGAAAAACGCTTTTCTGGCGAGAAAATCACTTTAGAACCATATTTTGTTCACAATCACACATGTGGTCGGACGCCCAAAAAGGGATTTTTCCGCAACACACACGGAACTTGCAGAAGGCTGTGACTTCTAATTTTACACGGACGACATTTTGACACTAGATGGCGCTGAAACAATACTGACACTTGCTGCGTTCAAGTTATTAATTTTAAATCGTAGAAGCTTTCGTTTATATTATGACCTAAAAACTTCCCCATAGCCTGATATGTACAAATTTAATAATAAATTATTACGAAATTATAAATAAATTAATTGAAAATGTGTGATAAATTAATCTAAAATAAACTATTACATTGGTTTCGCCAGAAAATTTTTGAACGCTTTATAAACCAAATCACATATTTTCCACACAGTTGCGAAATAATTTAAAATCAAGTTAGCAACCGGATTCAATTGTTGTGAAATCATATATACCTGAAATAATTTTAATTTTAAAATTTATAAATAAGAATGGATTTTTTTTATTCCTAAAGCCTCGTTATTGTTTAAATTTTTTTAATATTTTCTATGGCACAGAACACATAATTTATGGTCTATCATCAGTTCAGCTCTATGGTTCAGCTTTAACTTGCACGAGGCTTTTAAAAAAATACCTGCCCCGTTATCCTCGTGCCATGCTAGGCGGGCAGGGGGTTAGAACGTGACAGCAGATATGCAATGTTCGGGTGTGAAAGAGACAAAAAAACGAGGAAAATAAGATCCCCGTGCCATGCTAGGCGGGTAGGCGGGTCGTTTTGTGACGAAGTCCCTGGGGGTTAGAACGAGACAGCAACCCGCCTAGCATGTCACGGGGATAACTAGTTTTCCCCGTTTTTTCTCTCTTTCGCGCCTGAATAATTTATATCTGCTTCTCGTTTTAACCCCCAGTGACTTCGTTTTCCCTGGTCACTATGCTATTGTTCGGGCGTCAAAAAGAGAAAAGCCGGGGAAAACGAGTTATCTCCGTGCCATGCTACGCGGGCTGGGGTTCCATTAGCTTCCCGTTTCTATAATTTAGAGTTCCGTACATATTATTAAAATTCTGTTGAGCAGGCATATTTAATACCTAGTTATCTTACCTATATAATTGTGATCACAATTCCAGATTCCAGTCCTTGAGTTATAGTATTAAATAAATAGTATAGCTACTGGGCATAGGTTTTAAGTGATATTAGTATGCTACTATTTAATAATACGAAATCCATGAAATAATACGATATATTATTATATATTAAACACGTTATTAAGTAGGTATCAACTACAAAAGTTATTATCAGGATTCGATGGACAATACATACCTAAAAACGTTCTACAATTTCTGCAGTAATGATATACATCTTTGCAAGATTGTAGAATATAGGGTAATGGTGCGCAGAGCCAACAGCAGAACAGGCATAGAATTAACGCGGTCATGTGTGTACAGAGAGTAACTCTACTTTTAGTGATAGTCATTCCTGTGAAGCCACATTCTGGACAAACCGCTGGCATGGACGCGAAACCGAATTCGTATACTCTTGTCGGAGGTCGAGGAATAGCATTATCGACGTAGATATCGAAAGCTGTTCCATAAGTAGGCGGTGGTGTATGCTGTACGAAAGAAGGTGATGGTATAAAGGTTCCCATTAGCCGAGGTCTCCGTCTCGCAGCCATCTGTCTCAAAACAAACGAATACGAAGGTGGTGCGTTCGCCAGAGAATCAGGCGGAGTAATTTCTCCCGATGCTAATCCCATTTCGATATTTTGAGTGGCTTTCAAATGCCGTAGCACTGCGATACTGAGAGAGTTTTCATTTAATTTTGACAGTGCTTGAAGGAACAGCGAAGCTGGTTGGTTAGACACTGTTGAAGATCTTGGAGACTGCAGGTTACTAAATGTCTGGCAGACTAATTGGTTTTGAAATGAAGGTCTTATTATCAATGGAACAGTGTTTCGTAAGGGTTGGTTTGTGCCGTCTGGTGTTGACGCTAAAAGGAATGGTTTAGGAGGATCTTGAAGGCTGCCTGCGGTTGATTTGGGTAGTGAATAAACTTCATTGTGTTCTTCTTTTTCCTGGTTCTGACTTGAATTGGGTTCATGGCTGCACATAGGTTGATTTTGTTCGTCCATAATGAGTTCTACAATTAATTTGTGATTATAAATATCGTTGAATAGTGGATATTGAATAAAATTATTTATATTATTGCAAACTCGTGTAAACTACACAAGAAATAATATGAATAATAGGGTTGTCGGTCACTGTTTAGTTTCATAATCAATTTATATAATTCACTGGGCTCGTTTTTAACCACAAACAAAATTATAATAATAGTTATTGTTTATTAAATCCAATAATCATAACTATTGTAAAAATATTGATTAATTATTGTCCTCATTGACATAATATTTAAATTTCGCGGGTATTGGTCGACATTTATTGATACTGGCTACACTAAATAAAAAAATATTAAATTGTCTATGAAGTAGCTTTACTTCCGTATGATTATACAGTTATTGGCAACTCTACGATTTCTAAGTTAAGCTGATCTAAGCTCAACTACTTGAAAAGCCACTCACATAAAGTTCATAGATTAATATCAAGCGGTTTGGTATAACAAAAGTGTTCTTTGCTAATCTTGAATCCATAGTTTTATTAAACATGAATTGTTTACCTTGTGTTTATTTTTTATTCTGGCAATAATTATTTTGTTATGTCAAGGAGAAAAATTGATTTCCGGTCTTTTTAGTCCTCCGTGGCATGGCGGATGGTCTTTACCGCCGTCTATAGTGTTTTTAGGAGGAATATCTTCGCTCGTATAGCGAAATGGTAAGTTTTAGCCAAAAGAAACGTGATAATAAATCATATCGATTTATTGTACAACGTATTTTCCAAGTGCAAGTGAATAATTCTTACGAAAATCTCACAATGTCTTCCAACACGTGTTTGATCACACACATTCGAAAAGACGAGAAAATGAACATTTTCCGTAAGTTTGTGCAATGTTCCGATAGCTGAAGTGTGTTATTCATTGAATTACGTTTTAAAATGAAGAAATACTGTTCGTTATCGAGCAAAACTTCAGTGGTTTGTCATCTTTAGAAAGCGTTGTGATAGTGCAGTTTTCATCATGTTTACAACGAAGTTTGTGTCCTTACTCAATTCTTAAAGCATAAGCTATTAATATATTCAATATAAATGTATGTGTATTGGTCTCACAATTAGTTATTTTTATTAAAATTAATGGCGAACATTTTGAGGTTAGGAAGTCCGGATATGAGCCGTAACCCAGAATCACCAAGACTGTGATACATTGGATGCCACTTGAGCACGGGTACGTTGTTAAAACTAGCATTGAACTTTCAAATACCCTTTTTAGACGACCCTCGTATAGGTTCTGAGCCTTGTGCTGAAATCCTCCCCTCCAGCCCTTATATTTTTAAAAATTACCTTCTAGAGTCTATCAGTAGCCCGACCGTTAGTGTCGGTATACACAGAAAAGAGTGAAGTGGTGAAGGATGCTTCCCTGCCGCTCCCCTTCGTGTTCAAGGCGCCGATCCGCCCTGACCTGGTCAACGATGTCCACGTCTCCATGTCCAAGAACGCCAGGCAGCCCTACAGCGTGAGCAAGGAGGCTGGTGAGATCTTATTTTTGCTCAATTTTATTTGTATTCAAACTTTTATTGTTACAAAAAAGTATTAATACTTAAGGAGCCTGATGGACTAGCCAAGTTGAACAGCTTTCCAAAGAAATTTCGACTTCCACTGCATTAGGTATATATATGCGCACTAAATGTCCACGCGCACCTCGTGCCATACAGATGCGTGTTACTGCGGAGTTAGTGCAACAGGAACGTAGTGACAGGCGTTCCGGACTGGCTCGTATAGTCTGGACGGGTGCATGTTCGCTACTACAAACTTATCATCTTCTCTATTTATAAAAACCTGAAAGTCCTGACTGACTGACACTCACTCATCAAGCCCAGCTCCAACCCTTGGACCTTTGGAGCTGAAAACTTATAGGATTCTATTATGATGTAGACCAGGAATAACAAAGGTAGTCCAGATATTCTGGTATTCCGGTATTGGTGACTGCCTCGGTGGCGTAGAGGGCGCGCACAAAGGTAGTCCAGATATTCCTCTAGTAATGGTGACTGCCTCGGTGGCGTAGAGAGCGCATGCTCGACTGCCAATCAAGAGCTCCCAGGTTCGATCCCTAGGTCAGGCAAAGTGTTAATTATTGGATTTTTCCATTAGGAATTATGGGACGAGTCCTGGGTACACCTCTGCCTACCCCTTCGGGAAAAAGGCGTGAATGTATGTAATCGTGACTATGCAGGTGATAGGGCACAGCTGGTGTAATATATTGAGGGATTAAAAACTTACCAAATCATTTCCCCTGTTATAATTTTAACCTATTTGATAAATCTTTATCCTGATATTTTTAAACTGAAGTATACCATGTCCTTACCATTTCTTTTTTGTTTATAGACTTTAATTTCTTTCTATACCTCGTAAAATTCAGCTTGATATGTGACAGCTGAACAAAAATTTTCTTAAATTAGTTACAAAAATTGTATCATAATATAAGGTAATTTATAATTCAATTTATAATCAAATACAAAAATTTGTGAAATAAATGTGAAAGTTTGTGAGGATGTTTGGACGTTTGTTACTATTTCACTCTAAAACTATTGAACCTATACTGAAATTTGGATGTAGTCAATTTGGACTGGAGTAACAGTTAACACATTGGGTACTTTTTATTCCAATAATCCCACTTCAACGAAGACCACACGCGTGAAACGGGGTACAGCTATTATTTTATTAGGTTTACTGAATGTCTCATCACACGAGTAAATTTGGGATTTTTTAATAGTTTTTTAAAAGAGTTATCAACTGGCAGTTTGTTTTTATTTGTTAAAAAAATTACAGTGACATTGCTTCTCCACACACCATAATACTACCATAATATTTTGATTATTGATTGTAGTACTTACTCATATCTATCTATCCATGTATGAAAGATTATAGGTAATAGTTATGTATATATATTATATGTTATGATATTGATTTTATATCTATGTAGGTATATATTATTACGTAGTAAAGGTATTTTGTATATTATTTTATATATTATATTATATTTATTAATATTTAGTTTATTATATATTATATTAAACAATATTATATTATTTACACTTGATATATTTAATTTATAAAGATACGCCACCGTCTTTTTGCTGCAAATGAATCCTCTCCATCCATCGGTTGTCTGGAAGAAATCGCTTATTAGCGATAAGACCGCCGCTTGTACATTTAAGTATAGTTTCTCTGTATCCTTTGTATTGGTTCTTTAAGTGTGGTGTACAATAAAGTATTATCTATCTATCTATCTCATATAATGTTCAAATTGGTGATGATGATGGCATCATCACCTATCAATTTGTGTGAACAATGATAGGGTAGTGTCGTCTATTAATTATTAAAATTAATGTCATTCGCTAAATTGTATTTGTAACCTTTTTGTTTGACATGATTTATTTTGATTTTTATTATTTGACCATAATTTGATTGAACTTGTTATTTGAATGTTTTTTGTAATTATTATATTAATTAGGTAATTGGCAATAGCCGTGTAATTGATTGAATAATAAATAAATGTGTTATTTTGTGATCAGGTCACCAAACCAGTGCCGAGTCATGGGGAACTGGTCGCGCCGTCGCTCGTATTCCCCGTGTTCGAGGTGGTGGTACCCATAGGTAAGCAACTAACCTAGTTTTCATACAAAAACTATAGACATGTGAATAATCCACCAGGAGCAGATCAGGTGCCTGATGGTAAGCATCATGATTCCCCATATCAGAAACAGTGCCACCCAGTATTTTAAAATTCAAAATTCTGCACGGCACTGTACTGCGCCTGTCATCCTGAGATATGAGTTGTTGAAACTCGTCATGCTCAGTAATTTCGCTGGTAAAATTGCCCTTCAGACCGGAACACAGTAATGATTGTACATTACTGCTTGGCGGATGAATAACTGGCAAAGGTGTGTTACTTTTCCAAGCGGCCCCCTTCAAGAGGCCTACCACTACAACACCTAGTCTGTTCTGTGGCAATGTGCCAGATGTCATTGAAACTAGACCAATATAATACCATATTAGACATTATAATTGTTTGCCGTGGAGTTACCCGTGGGTGGAGTACCTCTCTACCCGTGGTTACCGTACGAGCCGGCTAAGGGTTAACAGATCCAGAGGACGGGCAGCAGCGTCCTCTGCAAAAACCTTTGAATTGCGCTCGATAACCCGCCTGCCAAGCGTGTAGAGTATTGGTAAATAAAACTCCCCTTTATGTGGGAGGCCTATGTTCAGTAGTGGAGATGATGATGAGACATAATCGTACCCTCCCAGGTCGGGGCAGGGTGCGTTCGGCAACATGTGTCGCGGCGGTCGTATGTTCGCGCCCACGAAGCCGTGGCGCCGCTGGCACCGTCGAGTGAACCTCCGGCAGCGCCGCGCCGCCGTCGCAGCCGCCGTGGCCGCCGCCGGAGTCCCCGCCTTGGTGCAGGCGAGGGGTATGTTTCCCGAAAAGTACTCTCTGCGAACTTTAGCGCATGAAAACTGGTGAAGTCTTTGCTTATGAACTAATTAATACCTTGTAACTACTTACGTCTACCTATTATCCTATTCTTCTTCTTTTCAAGTCAAAATGGCTAGTTTTTGAAGATACTCTATACATTTTTGAAAATATAAAAAATACTACATGTAATTACGTAAAATAAAGACAAGATTCTGTAAAAAATCTGATTTAATCCAAACGAGTTTTCATGTATCTCTTCTTCTGGTACCATCTAATTCCGGAGGTCAGCAATCATCATGGCTATCCTGATTTTGGAGACAGCCGCACGGAACTAGGATTTAGTGCTCATTGTGAACCATATCCTAAGGTATTTCGTCTTCAAGGTTTTCTCGTGCCCTGTATTTTACCTTGCATTATAGCTGGAGGAGTTCATATTTTTCGTTTCGCATTATATGCCTAAAATATTGCAACTTCATGTAATAAAACCTGCAAAAAATAAAAAGCCGAACTGAAAACTAGTTTGGATGTTCTTTATTTTACGTAATTACATGGACAGCGCCTTAATATATTATTATGTTTGCAATCTACCTACAATGAGCATACACTACACTATCTATGCATACATGTTTACATATTTATATTTTGTTTTTTCTGTCACACCATCGACCAAATGTGGTTTACGGTACTCTCCTCTCCCTGCACGGTTGTCTGAAAGAGATCGCTCTTAGCGACAATACCGACAATTGTTACACTATTGTTTTTAATGTATTTCAATGTTAAGGTTTCTTGTTCGTGGTTTTTCTTTTTTTTTTATAAATGACATGCCGCAAATGAAATGTCATCTAACTACAATCTAGCCTTCTGGAGGCTAATAAGTAATTTATATTTAATTTAAACTGTTAGATAAACGCTAAATCTAAGAATGTGTCCATTAACACTAATTCTTATTGATCTATCTATCTATCTATGCACTAAATGTCCACGCGCACCTCGTGCCATACAGATGCGTGTTACTGCGGAGTTAGTGCAACAGAAACGTAGCGACAGGCGTTCCGGACTGACTCGTATAGTCTGGACGGGTGCATGTTCGCTACTACAAACTTATCATCACACTAATATTATAAATGCGAATATTTGTGAGGATAGATGTATGTTTGTTACTCTTTCACGCCAAAACTACTTAACCGATTGGCCTGAAGTTCGGTGTGTATACTCTGATTTTTAATTAGACGGAGTAAATTATGAGTATTACATTATGAGAGATTGCCTCGGTGGCGTAGAGGGCGCAAGCTCGACTGCCAATCAAGAGGTCCCGGGTTCGATCCCCAGGTCAGGCATTGTTAAATATTGGATTTTTCCATTAGGAATTATCTCAATACGAAACATGGAAGATTTAAACCAAAACTTTGAAGCTCTTTTTGAATCCCTTAGAATGTGAAAAATCCTTTCTTAGCACACGTTAGCACACAACGAAAAGAACCTACATTCCAAGTTTCAAGTCTCTCTGATCAGTGGTTTGGGCTCTGCGTTGCATGTCAGTCAGTGAGTAATTTTATCCTAATGAACCTCTTCATCATTAGGTCACATCATCGAGAAGGTTCCTGAACTGCCCCTGGTGGTCTCCGACAAGGTCCAGGAGATCAACAAGACCAAACAGGCTGTCATCTTCCTGAGGCGTATCAAGGCTTGGTCTGATGTCCTGAAGGTTTGTTAACTTATTTACAACTAAATTTAGTTTAATATTATTTTAAGATAGCAAAGCAACTTTTAATTTCGATAAAATTTGAAATGTCTGCATAGTGATTTGCAAGCGCTAATGCCGATCATGAGGTGGACCGTGGGTTCGATCCCCAGGTCAGTCAACATGCTTTGGATTTTTCCATTGGGATTCTTGTCAATGACAGCCCGGACTCTGGAACTGAGCCCGGTGGATGACAATAGGCGTGCTCTCTCTCATGGGACTTGAAAAACATAATTAGCAAACTGTGGGTGTGCCTACTATAGGACTGGATCCTGGGTCTTTAGCCCTACCCCTTCAGGAAAGAAGCGTGTTGTTATGTGACTTCTTAAAATTATTAATTACCCTTTCATGAAAAAAGCATAAAAAGTTGTGACTTCTTAAAACTATAAAAAATTTAGAAAGTTTAATGGATTAAATTTTAAGTTTTTTCTGTAGTAAAAATGTCCCAAATTTCCAAAATCTTGTAACTCCAATGGTGCAAGTATAAAAATTCAGGACAATATTAATTTCCATTGACAACAATCTGTATTGATTTTATATCAATTCTGATATAGACTTTAGAAAACAGCACTTTAAAGATTTTCCATAATGATTATCATATCAGTAGGTCTGCTTATTTGCAAAACTTCTACTTCGCTAATGTCGCAGAATGTATCGTAAAAAATGAGACTATGATAAAGAGACATTATGATAAAGATACATGTCTCTTTATCATAGTCTCATTCGCAAAATTTTGCGACTGGGATTTAGAATAAAATCTAGATTTGTACAGTTTTTTTATTAATATGTCATAATTTTGGTACTTTTAGCTTACTTTCAACTATTTTTTATGATAGTGAAAATAACAAGAAGAGCAAATCAGGTGCCTGATGGTAAGAATCATGATTTGCCATATCAGACACAGTGCCACCCAGTGTTTTAAAATTAAAAATTCTGCGAGGCAATGCTCTGCGCCTGTCACCCTGAGATATTAGTTGTTGAAACTCGTCATGCCCAGTAATTTCCCTGGTAACATATATTGCACTTCAGACCCTTCAGATATTAATATTATTATTGGTAGGTGTACAAATCGCAACGCCTTCGCGCCGGCAAGGGTAAAATGCGCAACCGACGTCGCGTCCAACGCAAGGGGCCCTTGATCGTCTACAACAAGGACCAGGTACTTATTGATACATGTTTCAACTTCTTCGTTATCATCGTCATCTCAGCCATTGGAAGCCCACTGCTTGGACATAGGCTTCCCCCAAAAGGGACAGTTTTTAGTTAAGAAATGAAAGGTTTTGCCTTTTTATAAACTATGGTCTGACAAAGGTATCTAAGTATGCTACAAGTAGACGATCGAACATGCTACAGCTTTACCATGAACTTGGTTTGCCATCATACCACAGAACAGATAATAATACTACGTATAGAATGGACACTGTCATCCGCCCACCAATCGGGCCTTCCTCAACCCGTGAGCAGATTGAGCTCCACGAACCCCGCTTCGCTGGGAAATCACCTAACGCACAGTTTTGCATGTGTACAAAACTTCATGTGTGCAGTGTCTGTGTAGTAGGTAGTTATATCGTGACTTGTATGGAATTAAGTCGAATGTCCGGGGTGTGACTTGTGACCAAATCATGTTCGATCGTCTGGAGCACTGTGGCGAACATTATTACTTGGTACGGGCGTACCATGTTGATCATCTATTCGTAGTATGTAGTTCGTAGCTGTTTTGGTCTTGATTAAAATGTTGCATAAATATCCAGCACAAATAAAATCTTTAAATCTCACATTTTATGCTCAATGACATGACAATTTTTTTTTTTATGATGTATGCTTCTTGCAATCTGCCTAATAGGCATTGAGCGAGAGTTTGGGTGTCTGCGGAGCATGTCGTGAGTGGTATGGGCCCAGTGGCCCATCCAACTAATATTTCTTATTCCTTTATTATGTCTTGCGGAGCTCGTCTAATTCTTGAGAATGTGATTGTGCTGGGATTCATAAGATCACTTGTCAGTTCATTTGGATGGCGGTGCATGCGGTTGGCGTATGATTTAAGCCTGGCTTTTATTTCTTCTCTGACAGTTGGTCTATAGACCTCTATAGAGAGATCTCGGTGTAACTGGTCGTTGGTGATATACCATGGTGCGTTTGTGATCATGCGTAAAATTTTTGACATGACAATAAATAATTGCACTAAATGTCCACGCGCACCTCGTGTCATACAGATGCGTGTTACTGCGGAGTTAGTGCAACAGGAACGTAGCGACAGGCGTTCCGGACTGGCTCGTATAGTCTGGACGGGTGCATGATCGCTACTACATTTTATATTCGGCATTAACATAGACAATTTTTTGTCAGCCTACTGTAGATGCTGTAATTTACAGATGGACATGCTATTATAAAGTATGCTTAAGAAAAGCATACTCCATAAGAGTGGTTAAGTACTATGTCCAATACGAATCTGTTATTCGGAAGACTGACCAAATTCGGATATTGGTTTTCGCACTACCGCCAATTTTAATCCGTGATCACGGACTTAGATCGGGTCCGGACGCAGTGCACGAGTGTTCATACTAATAAAACTATAGCTATTTCAGTCCGTCAAGATCATCAGAGATTCACAGATGACGGAAATTGTATCTAGTGTGTTAACTACCCCATAAATAGCTTTATGACTACTTCAAACCGTATTCCACGGATTCAGATTGGATTCGTTTTGGACATAGTATGTAACCGTTCTAACGGTCTTTGCTTGGTAAAATAAAGCTAAGAAATCCATGTAAGGTGTCCATTTTTAACTATGTAAGGATTGCTGCGCCACGCTAGACCCTGCTCATTCTGTTTTCATGAATTGTCGTACAGGGTCTGACGCGTGCATTCCGCAACATCCCCGGCGTGGAAATGCTCAACGTGAATAAGCTGAACTTGCTGAAGCTGGCGCCCGGAGGCCACGTCGGACGCTTCATCATCTGGACCCAGGGTGCTTTCGACAGGCTCGGTCAGTACTATATCACATAATCAGCCGGAAAACGTCCACTGCTGAACACAGGCCTCCCCCATTAGAACGTCATAAACTATCGAAATGGACACATTAAGCCTAGATGCTGACGTTTGTTGTGCAGCTTGGTGATCGCAGCAGTTGGAATACTTGGTGCCGGAAAGCGTTGTTGGCCATTCGCTGAATAGGATATTTTTATACCGATATTCCGTCACTGCTCGGTCTGCTCGGACTGCCTCGGTGGCGTAGTGGGCGCATGCTCGACTGCCAATCAAGAGGTCCCGGGTTCGATCCCCAGGTCATGCAAAGTGTTAAATATTGGATTTTTCCATTAGGAATTATCTCAATAACTGCCCGGAGTCTGGAACTGTGCCCGGTAGATGGCAATAGGCTCGCCCCCTATTACATGGGACCAATAACATACTGGCGAAATGTGGGTGTATCTACTATGGGACTGAGTCCTGGGTACACCTCTGTCTACCCCTTCGGGAAAAAGGGCGTGAATGTATATGTATTCTGTCACAAATAAAGTCTAGGCGGGTGAAACCGCGGGGCACAGCTAGTATAATATATAACTTGTCTCCCCAGACCCCCTGTTCGGTTCATGGAAGACCCCATCCAAGGAGAAGAAGAACTTCAACCTACCCCAGCCCAAGATGGCGAACACCGATCTTAGCCGTCTACTCAAATCTGACGAAATTAGGAAGGTTCTGCGCGCTCCCAAGTATGTATTAACAATAATTGTCTTAGATATAAATCTGAAGAAGACGAGACGTAAAAAAAAAATAGTGTCTAAAAGTAACTATATTACATTTTAACTATCCCTGGAAAAACACATAGGGTAGTTTTTATCCTGATATTCCCACGGGAACGAAAACTACGCGGTAGAAACCACGACGCACAGCTAGGTTCATTGAACTAATAAAATAAAGATCATCCCAAATTATTGCAGAACTGATGAACCCCAGTCTACCAAAGTCTATGACTGCTTCATTATTCTATATCTAATTATATTCAAATGATGATTCTCTTATAGAGCATTGGGTTATGAAGTCCATGATTACTCACGTTGACAACATCTGATTGTATTTTAAAAAGCCAACCAAGCAATCATAAAATATTTAATACTGATCCTAACAAATACACAAATATTTCAGCAAACGCGTGGTCCGTGCGACGCGCAAGTTGAACCCGCTGACCAACACGCGAGCGATGCTGCGCCTCAATCCGTTCTCGGCGGTGCTGAGGAGGAAGGCCGTTCTCGACCAGGACAGGAGGAACAACTTGAAAGCGCTGGCGTTGGCTGAGAAGCGTGGAGTATGTATTCTTTACAGTATCTTTTAAGTATAAGGACTGAAATGGTCCCGCTAGATACTTCAGCTGTGAGAATAGTCGACAACCCGCAGCAGAGACTTTGGGTCTCTTAATGTTTTTACCGCATTTACAATGGGCCACCCTCGGTGGCGTAGTGGGCGCACAAGCTCGTTTGCAGATCATAAGGTCCTGATTTCGATCCCGAAGGCAGTGTTAAATATTGGATTTTTCTATTAGGACAATTATAATAACGGCCTGGAGTCTGGAACTGAGTTAGGTAGATGGCAATAAGCTCGCCCCCTATAACATGGGACCAATAAAATACTGGCGAAATGTGGGTGTATCTAAAATGGGACAGGAGTGATTTGGGAAAAGCCGTGATTGTATATTTTGTTGTTTTGTTATGTTTGGGAGTGAGTTCTGATGAGCCTTTTTAACCGAATACAGTCCCGGTTCTATCACCGTACTAGCCGCCATCGTCTGAGAGCTCACCCGCACATAATCGATACGTGGACGTTGAGCCCGTTGAGTCCCGTTGAGCTACAACATGGGGCTCTTCACAAGAAGCGTGAATAGTGTTGGTCGGGTCAGCAACATACTGGCAATACCCCTGGTGTTTCCAGTACCCATAGCGGCGGTAACCGCGACCCTTCGCCGCAGACTGTCTGTTTGTATGGCATAAAAAAATTGATAATATAATTGTGTATTTTCTAGGAATGAATAGATTATCAATTTACTCTACTGTTAAATGATGATAATTCTCTATCAGAGCATTGGGTTATGAATACCATGATTACTCACTCACACGTTGACAATTTCTGACGTCAACAACGCACACACTGCAAAACTAACCTAAAAGCTTTCTCTAAAGAATTTATCATATTTCAGATCAAGCTGCCAGAGTCCGACCCAGCAGTGAAAGCCCAGAAACTGCGTGAGAAACGAGGCAAGTCTATCAAGGCGGCGTTAGCTAAGAAACCTAAAAAACCAGCGCCTAAGAAGACTGCGCCGCCACCGCCTAAGAAAAAGGCCGCCAAAGAAGGCAAGCCTGGGGCCAAGAAGGCTAAAGTTGAGAAGAAGTAAACTAATAAAGTTTTATAAAGGATTTTTCGTTTTATTTGATTCTGTGTCTGTGTACAGAACAAAAAAAAATTTTTTCTTGGAAAAATGTCATGAAAGTGAACGAAGCGAAAGTTTTATGTCAGGGTCGTAGCAAGTGGAGGGAAATAGTCTCTGCCTACCCCACCGGGAACAAGGCGTGACTGTATGTATGTTTTAAAATTCAAAATTCTGCGCGGCACTGCACTGCGCCTGTCACCCTGAGATATGAGTTGTAAATCTCATCATGCCCAGTAATTTCGCTGGTAACATTGCCCTTCATACCGAAACAGAAATGTATTGGGTAATGGATACAGAAGGAAGAATATATTTTCTGACTAAATTCACCTTCCTGCTCAATTTGTATATGTATTGTACTTTTGTGTATCCCGCGTTGGGAGTCCTTAACAATAAATGAATAAATAATAATTTACGGTCGTTTTATCTTGGCGAGTCTGAACAAAGGCTCTGCGAACTTTAGCGCGCATGTAAACTGTGAACAAAACTTATATGCAACTAATTAACTTAACATGTACATTTGTTCTTAAATTTGTTTACCTGGCAATAATAGTTTTGGTGACGAATTCAGTTCGTAGAGGCTATGTTCAGACTCGCCAAGATAGAGCGGCCTATGTTCAGCAGCGGACGTCTTCCGGCTATTGAGTATATATTATTGAGTAGTGTGTAGTGGGATCGTAATGTAATGTATGCGTGCGCAGTACAGGTTAGGTATGCCTATAATCAGCTATCTGTTCACAGAACAAAAGGACCTATGACCTGCCTAGGATGAGATTTGGACCTATGATCTAAGCTAAGAATACGTAAAATCTACGATATGAATAAACGTGATCATAATTAGAACTACACGAGCCCTATACTGAGATATCGTCAAGACGCCCTAACACATAGACACTAGCGCCCTCGTCCATTTTCGTTGTAATCGTGGTCGGAGTGTGTGGCCTAGACCGAAATGTCAAAAGATAAATGACGTCACAATGACGTCCGTCATTCATGACAAAGTTGACAAAATCAAAGGTTAATAAATCTGACACTGACACAATGTATCATAAAAATCAGAAATAAATAAATAATATACGAGAGAATAGAGTAGCGCCCAATACTTAATTTTAGTAAATACCTAGAGGTAATTGGAATGAAAATTACACAGGAAACTAATAATAACATCAATAAAATGCGCCGGAAGTACGCTTTAAGTTCATCACATCTTTGTGTTTGTCTATGATTTGGTTAAAAATCTGAATTTATTGATATAAGACAATCTAAACCATAATTTAATACTCAATTCCTACAAAACTTGATTTTAAAGCTGTCTATAATTAATACATTTTATCGTTTTAGCGATTTTATTGCGATTTTTAATAATTTGGCGGCATTTATTTGACCTCATTAATATTGCGTGTCACCTTCACAGATGTTATTATTGTCTATGGTCTTATAATTTTTTCTGGTAGCAATACTCAATATCAAATATCGATTATATAAATCGATTAAATTGCGGAATATGTATTTATGTAAGCGTGAAATAAAATAATTTGAATTAAATAACGGTCTCGTAGCAGTATGTTTCTTTACTAGTACTCAAACTCAAACTCAAACTCAAACAGATTTATTCAAATAGGTCATAATCTGACACTTTTGTACGTCAATGAAGATACAGTACTGAGTCTACCGTGCGTTCGGAAAGATACCTCTACAAGAAGAACGCACAAGAAACTTGTAGGGCTTAATTTTTTCAACAGATAGTTTCACAATATTTGGTTTGGTTACATTCGTTTTCTTTGAAGGTGCCGCGAGGCGGCTATGCAGAAGTTTCCAGGCATCTTTGTCCTCTATGTACTGGTTGACTTTATAATAAGCCTTCTTAAGTAAAGTAGATTTTATATAGGTTTTGAATTTACCCTCTGAGAGCCCAGTTATCTCTTTTGGGACGACATTGATGTTCGAAAATATGAGTTTAAATATGTTCAAACTATCGATTATGTATAAAACATAATCGATTAGTGGTTTTTCATCGATTAACACCAAAAAATGTTGCCCGTATAATTTGCCGCCCAAAAATTACATCACCATCATGGCCATGGCAGGCATTTGACGCATTTGTTAATTTTTCGACTTTTCGTGACAGGACGTCAATTTCGACATTTGATTGATAATTTTGCAAGGGACCCATCAAAATTAGTTTGTTTGAAAGTTGGTTTACGCGCTAAATGTGATTTCGATATGTTTCGGGGGTGATACGAGGATGTGAGAGTGAGGAGTCCATTTTTGGTTAGAAGCCCTGCTATCAAAATGACTGCCCAGAAGTGTGTAGTGGAAGGCTGCGATTTGGAGTACGATGTAGTCTGCAGCTTCTCATTTTACAAGTAAGTTGGTTTACTTCCTCATTTCTCCTCATTCGAGCCTTCAGCTGAGGTCTCCGAGGACTCTAGGTTGTACTGGCTAACGCCTGAAGTTCCGTGACCTCGAAAAAGGTTGGGACCATGTAGGTTTCCATTGTAAACACAGCAAACTAATTTTCCTATTAGATGCATCTTCTACCAAAACATTGGTCCTATCAACATTAATTTCTTGAACAAACATTTAATAAATTCATTAAAAATATCAATTTTATGGTCTAGATGACCTTTAAAATATAATACTGTAAATAATGCATATTTGTGAATCTTACTTCAGTTAAAAAGACTACTTATCCAGGTAGTTTTTGCATAAAAATGTAATTTTAACTGTAACAGTACACAAGAATATTTTTATATTGTTCTCACAGTTTTGTTTAAAATCATTCCCTAAATTCTGAAAGAATGGTTCCGGTGGAAATTGAATTCCACATACAATTTTTTTTAATTTAGAAAGTACTATACTCACTATCTATGTGCTGTGAGGTTACCTGCTTTAGAATAGTATCCCACCCTCTCTACCCGAGATTGCCCTAAGAGTCGGCTTAGCATTATCAGAACAAGAATGGCAGCAGCATCCTCTGAGTAAGATCATGGAACTGCGTTTGCAAACCTGCCTGCCAAGTGTGCCAAGTGTGCCTGGCAAAACCCCCTTTATAGGGAGGCCTATGTCCGGCAGTGGACTTTGACTGCTGAGATGATGATGATGATGATGATGATGCTCTATAATGGCAACACTGACAGGAACATTTTCTGCATGCATTTTTTTCTAATGTGGGACAACTTCCACACCATCATCTGGTCCCAAACTAGGCTAGAAGCCTGTACTATGGTTACCAGATGACTGATATGCATACTTATATAAGCTTATATAACACCCAGACACAGATCAAACAGACATGTTCATGCACATAAAATGTTTTACCTGGCCGGGGATCTAACCCGGGGCCTGCGGTACAGAAAGCAGAGGTACTATCATCTGATCTAATGAGGCATTATATTCTATTTACTAATAATTAAAAGTATAAGTCTACACATACATACATATCATGTATATATGGTTAACACACCACTGTAGTAAATTGGCTGATAACAGCTCAATAATTTGCTTTCCTTATACCTCGGTATGTTACTATAGACTATATAAGTTTTAGTACCTATTTGATCTACCGGTCAAACTGCACAACTTTAAAAGAAACTTTCTCAAAGTTTGGCCACACCTTGAAACTGTTCATGAATAGAAAATATTTGTATGAGCAGCGAGGAAACAATTGCTGCATTAAGGTGGTGAACTGACATAATTTCCAATACAAACTGAGCAACCAATGACGATGATTAAAGTAACTAATTAGAAAGTTTAGTTATACTGTTGTATATTTGCAGTTTGAAAACATATCTTTTGTAGTATAACTGGATAAATTCCAAATGCCACATATTTAGTTGTTACTTAAAATGAAACACGGATGAAGATATATATCTCTTCTATCATTGTTAATAATAATAATATTGTATAATATGTGATTTAGTAGTAGTAGATTTAGATTTAGTAGATTCTAGTTTTAAGCCTATTTAAAACTTGTACTTTTAAATTTAATACATAAAATTAAATTTATTGCATGTTAGCTTTATATTATGTTATTGCATGTAAATAACATTGTAATATGTGCCTTTTTTACATGGTCAATAAACGATTTATTTATTATTATTTATTTGTTCCTCAAAGTTTGTATGGGAAATGATGATGGCTCAACAACTTTAATAATAATAATAATATAATTATAATAATATAATAAATTTTAATCCAGGCTTTAAATCCAGTCCTTGAATCATATCTCATCATGTGGACTTTTAGCCTGTGCGCTACCGTGTTTCGTATGTCACGTTAAACTGTAGTTGTCCGTATAGTTCCGTATAAGATATGTAGGGGGCAGTCGTTAGCTCATGTCGGAGCCGCGTAGGAATCTTGTCGACCTGAAACTGTGACAATATGGGTTGTCCACATAACACATATGAATTGACTCGAGCAGGGTCATTGGGGTTAGAGACTGTTAGAGTATACATTCAAAATTTTTATTATTATTTTTATATAAGAAGCCAGATTGACATTTACAAAGTAAGACTTTGTAACAGCATTCTGCAGCCAGAATGCTTTACAATGTAATTAAGAAATGTGTACAACCTAGTTGAGTTTTTATTTTAATAATGATAATAACAGGGCGGCATTATGATAAAAAAAATTGGCAAAATATATACACTTCCTTTCTACCAATTTCATAAGTTGATTATAATTTTTGTATGGATAGGACAATAAACAACAACCTTAAGAAGGCGGCGACTGGAGAATTCCCCATACAAACAATAATAGTTAATCATTTGAAATCAGCATATTTTAATGACGTTATTCGGAATGAGACACTAGTATCTAGGTTTCTAATTATATTTCAATCCAAAATAGTAGTATGGATGTGTGTACCATATGTGTTTTTTACTTCTTCCTGCCAAAACTATATAACCATTAACGGGGCGGCAACCGATGGTTCCTCATACAAACGTAATACCGTTAAATCATTTGAAATCAGAGCATATTTACAACATTTAATGACGTTATTCGGAATGAGACACTAGTATCTAGGTTTCTAATTATATTTCAATCCAAAATAGTAGTATGGATGTGTGTACCATTTTTTTTTCTCTTTTTACTTGGTGATATCCGTGATCTGTTTCAAACTATAAGCGGATTTGTCGTGATTGCTGTTGTTGATTGAGGCTCGGACTCATTAGTTCCTGTTCCTCCCTGTAGTAGGCCATCGAGAATGTGGGCTCTCTTTAACCATTTGGTGGCATTCGAGTTATTTGTGAGTGCTCTAAGAGGATTCGGATGCGTCCTGAGGCGGTTGCAGTACCATGTACCATGTGTGTTTTTTACTTCTTCATGCCAAAACTATATAACCATTAACGGGGCGGCAAGCGATGATTCCCCATACAAACGTTATAGTTAAATCATTTGAAATCAGAGCATATTTCCAACATTTAATGATGTTATTCGGTATGAGACGCTAGTTATCTATGTTCCTAATTAT
This sequence comes from Hemistola chrysoprasaria, assembly GCA_947063395.1. Lineage (NCBI taxonomy): Eukaryota > Metazoa > Arthropoda > Insecta > Lepidoptera > Geometridae > Hemistola > Hemistola chrysoprasaria. The sequence continues at coordinate 3,774,638 of OX346738.1, read as the reverse complement.
ATTTTAGTTTAAAATACTTATATTTTGGACTTTTATCATATTTTAGTCCAAAATACTTCTATTTTGGATTGATTGATAGCTCGAATATCAAGGAAAATGCAAAATATTTTGAGCTACTGAGTTTTCAACTAACAAATAGTGTGAGATATATAGGAGGTATTTCCAAAATTTCGACTTAAAAAGGCGCGGTTTCTAAGTATATATTTCGAGTTGTAGAGTGATATTTAAATAAAAATTCGACTTATGTTTTGTGGTAGTACATGTTTATTAAAATAAATTACATATTAGTGAAATAAACTGAGCAAACGTCTAAAAAAAACTGTTATCGTGGTTGATTTAAGTGCCCCATCACGAAATTTCTTGCGCTCATAGGCGGCGCTCAACGCATCGCATTTATAGCATTCATAGTTGTAATAACGATTCTCTAAAGTTGTTTTCTTTAGTTAGTTTTATAAAAAAATCGATTTCCTCAGGAACTGACGTACCTCCAGACATATATTTTTTTAATAATAATAATGTAGTAAGGAGATATTAACAACTATTTCGGAGAATTTTTAGTAGTTATACGCTTTTGAATGTGATTATTTTTCTAGATATTCCATACATATTATCAAAATGTTGAGGCCGCTATGAACTATATCACTATAATTAAGATATTATTTTTTTTATTTCATTTACTTTGTACCATAGTTCAAACTAAGAGCTCAAAAAAGTGCTGTCATACATATTACGAAAAACTAGTATGGGGAGCGTTCAAGTATTACGTAACGCAATTTTTGAAGATTTTTGACCCCCCCTCCCCCCCACTGTAACGCACCGTAACGTTTTTCTGTACCCCCCCCCCCCCCCCTCTCTAAACGTTACGTAACACTCAAGTGATCATTTTTACCCTGGTCGCAAAAAGTTATGTTATAGTTTTTATTCTTGGTATAGTTTTAATTGCCTTATAATAAAACAATAGATTTTTAATTCGCAACACCTGCGTATTTTTAGTTTTAATTCCCTAATTTTTTATATAAAAAAAGAAATAATGTTACGTAACGTGTTGTAAGAAAGACCCCCTCCCGCCCCTGTAACGCATCGTAACGTTTTACGAGACCCCCCCGCCCCCCCAAATTGCGTTACGTAATACTTGAACGCTCCCATGGGAGTTTCGACTATTTATAAATAGATAAGACAGACAAGCGAGGCTGCTCAAAACTAATAACTATTGACAGGCTCGTTGGCTCAGATGGTAGTAACTCTGCTTTCTGTGCCGCAGGCCCCGGTTTCGATCCCCGGCCAGGAAAAACATTTGTGTGCATAAACATGTCTGTATGATCTGTGTCTGGGTGTTATAAGCTTATATATGTATGTATATCAGTCATCTGGTTACCATAGTACAGGCTTCTAGCCTAGTTTGGGACCAGATGACCGTGTGTGGAACTTGTCCCATATTATTATTATTCTCTATTATCCAATAAATTAAAGTTATCGTAGTAGTCTTTTAGCTTCTTAGTAAGAACGCCAAAGTTGACCGTTTAACTCAAAAATTACGTTTGAAATAATGTAATAGGACTCTTAAAGAATTTGAAGATATTTTTGTATTAATAGGGTATATTATGTTACAGTGCCAACATCGGCACAGACGATGAGGGCAAGCGCCAGGATTGGATCGATGGAGCCATGCGCGAGGAGAGCGAGTGCCTATGGAGACATGTCAGCCTACAGCTGTGCGGGTAAGCATTCTAACTCTTTAATCGAATAGGTCTTATTGGCCGTTCGTTCCCGTCTATATAATAGGGCCAGCCCTTCCTCACCTGGTGGGAGTCGTGAGACCCAGCAGAGGAACATATTCGGAGAGTGGGCAGCAACACTTTGCGGCACCAAATATTCCAACTGCTGCGATCACCAAGCTGCACAACAAGCTATTAGGGCTTAATCCCCCATATGAATAGTTTTTGTCGTTCTATGAGGGAGGCCTATGTTCAGCAGAGGACGTCTTCCGGCTGACGATGAAGTTTAAATGAACATAACATACAATCATGCCATTTTCCCGGAAGGGTAGGCAGAAGTGTACCTAGGATTCAGTCTAGGTACACCCACATTTTGCCAGTTCGTTATTCATCATCATCATCTCAGCCGTTGGTAATCCATTACTGAACATAGGCCTTCCCGACAAAGGGGGGTTTTTGCCAATACTCGACACGCTTGTTGTACGGGTTGTCGAGCCCAGTTCGATGGTTTTTTGCAGAGGACGCTGCTGCCCGTCCTCTGGATCTGTTAACCCTTAGTCGGCTTTTACGGCAACCACGGGTAGAGAGGGTGGAGCACCGTTCTAAAGCCGGTAACTCCACGGCGAGTATGTTATTGGTCCCATGTAATATAGGGCGAACCTGTTGCCATCTACCAGTGTTCCAGACTCCATAGAGATAATTCCTAATGGAAAAATCCAATAACACTTTGCCTGACCTGGGGATCGAACCCAAGACCTGTAAATTAAAAAAATTAAAAGTACTCTCTTCTCCCTTTTCTGCTCCATCATCACTATCTATCTGTAACATATTCATCATTGAGACGATTCCAATGATCACAAACACGATATATTAGACTACTGGTCCATCTGAACCTGATGCTGCATCAGGTCAACGTTACCAAGTCGATGCTATATTGATAAAGTGATTTATCAGGCCTGGAGCGCTTGATTATTATTTCCCTTAGAGCTAACTTGACAACTATATCATTAACTGCCCAGGTACCATTTTGAACTGGATAACCAAGGTCTATGGATCGACTCGCCGATGCTGCCTGAACTCCTGACCCTGCAAGACAAGAAATCCCACATCCCCACACAGGAAGATAAGAAACGTAAGTACAACCACGAAATGTTATATATTATATGTAAATAAATTTTACATATAATAATTACATATGTTTATTGTAATTATACATATTATGTTACATGTTAAAATAATAAAGATGTAGTTGTAAAATTGTATTAAAAAAATTGTTATATGTTAATATGTACATACATATTATGTATAATTATAATAATTACATGTAATAATTTGACATAATATATTTAAATTTTACATATATTATACAAAAGATCCATCTACCTGTGTATTAAATTACAGTATTTATTATGTTTGTCACACCACTGACCAAATGTGATTTACGGGACTCTTCTCTCCCTGCACGGTTGTCTGGAAGAGATCGCTTTGCGATCAGCGATAAGACCGCCAATTGTTACACTATTTGTAATGTACTCTTAATTTTAAGGATTATTTTTTGTGGTGTACCAATAAAGTGCTTATCTATCTATCTATCTACCTGTGGGGTAGAAGAAAACAATTGAAAAAGTTGCCAGATACCAGGAAATTTTGAGTTAATCTCTGAAAGTCCGAAGTTATAACCATTATACATTATATTATGTAAACCTTCTTTCTGTCCATCACCCTGTCTATTGCTGAAAAACGCATCAAAATCTGTTAAGAAGTTAAAAGATCTAAGGGAATAGACAGCGGGAAGTTGCTTTGTAGATTTAAAGGATGATAAAACATTTCTTAGCAGTGTGTAATAATATTAAAAAAAAAATCTACACTTTGAACTGAATAAAAGGAATGGAAATACCTAGCAGTTGACAAATTTGGAAAAAAATAAAATATAACATAACATACATTCACGCCTTTTTCCCGAAGGGGTAGGCAGAGGTGTACCCAGGACTCAGCCCTATAGTAGATACACCCACATTTCGCCAGTATGTTATTGGTCCCATGTAATAGGGGGCGAGCCTATTGCCATCTAACGGGCACAGTTCCAGACTCCAGGCAGTTATTGAGATAATTCCTAATGGAAAAATCCAATATTTAACACTGTAAAATAAAATATAATATAATATGGGACGACTTCCACACACGGTCATCTGGTCCCAAACTAGGCTAGAAACCTGTACTATGGCAACCAGATGACTGATATACATACTTATATAAGCTTATAACACACAGTCCGCATGTCCGAACCACCTGAGCAATCTACATCCTCTACCACGCCACAGCGTTCCCTTATCACACTCTTCCTCACTTTGTCCATCAAGGTCACTCCAAACATTGTTTATTTAAGTTATTTTGCAGAAAAACGAACAATTTGAAATAATCACTATATATTAGGAAATCCTCACTGACTGACATGCAACGCCGAGCCCAAACCACTGATCCTAGAGACATGAAACTTGGAATGTAGGTTACTTTCGTTATCTGAACGTGTACATTTTTTCAAAATTCACATTCTAAAGGGTCCAAAAAGGGTGTCAAAGTTTTGGTATAAAGTCTTATGTTTCGAAATTGCGAGTTGGCGAAGAAAGCTTACGCCAGCATTATTTATAGTAGATTAAGTAAGTCTGACATTAATCATAGTCCACATAAAACTGAGTAAAAAATTATAGATGTCGCCTCGCCTGCACCAAAACTGAAAACTGTAGCCGTCCTTGTCACACATGAGAATATTATATAGGAGTAAAACATGCATTAGAAAGAGATAGCCTGATGTAAGTCGTTGGTTGCAGGCGGGGCGGCGTCCGGCTACCAGGGCCTTTTCGAATCATTCATAAGTGGAGGACAGAAAGATATTAGCCGTAGCCGTAATAAGATACGGAAAGGTATGCTGTCCTTGCTCCTTTGACTGATAATTTTTTTTGTATTGATCACAGAATAAATATCAAGTAGAATTAGCAAGGAGGCGGAGCAATCGTAGTACTTAGCAAGCTCTGGGGGGCTAATTGCGTTCTTTATAGTCACCAGTAGCTATCAGGCTTGAGTCTTTATGTTCTGTGGCTTGAGTTAGTTACAAAGACGTTTTACCCTTCTAACAAGTCTGTGCACTATCAAATTTGGAGGAGAGAAAAGGAAAAGGATAGACACTGCGAGTGGTTCTCACTCGGGACCGACACAGTGCATAGTCTACTTAGTAAGTTTATCATAATGTCTTTGGTTAGTAACCGGACTTTGACATTTGTAGTTAATGTCAAATCAAGTTATTAGTCACTAAAGTGATAGTCACCAAGAACGCCAATAGCCCCGCAGCTTTGCCTAAATGAATAATATGGGACAACTTCCACAGACGGTCATCTGGTCCCAAACTAGGCTAGAGCCTGTACTATGGTAACCATAGGACTGATATACATACCTATATAAGCTTATAACACACAGACACAGATCAAACAGACATGTTCATGCACACAAATGTTTAACCTGGCCGGGGATCGAACCCGGAGTTTGCGGCACGGAAAGCAAAGTTACTACCGTCTGAGCCAATGAGGCTGTCGCGGGTAAAACCTAGTTATAGCGACGCCCGAACGATGGTACTTCAGTCGTGCTCCGTGATGTTAGCATATAGAACGAAAATATTAAATGGATATCGACTTTAAATAATTGAGTATTTGAATTTTATTTTCTTTTGGCGTAAATGGAAAGATCATGTATAAGATTCGTGCCAAAACTATTTTTAGTTTTTTTTTTTCGCCATAATTACAAAGTTATATCAAATTCAAAAACAATTTGTAATCCAGTACCGAAAACACACCGATAGTACCCGAACGAGCTCGTGACCTGTAGTGACGTCACAATGTTATAAAGTACCATACATAACTATAACTAGTGTCCGACCGAAACAAGATTTTCAGCCGAAACCGAAACCGAAAACGAACCTTCGGTATCTATTTCAGTTTCGGCCGAAACCGAAACCGAAACCGAAACTTTTCAGACATGTTAAAAATCTGTTTACTGAAATTTGGCTTCTTTTAAACACTTGTGCAGACATATAATACGTGTTGAATGAAATACAAAACAAGAATGCATGTAAAAGTATATGAAAGATAATTACTTATATTCTTGGATTACTTACTTATTGCTGCTGTAAAATAAACCAAATACACAAAAACACGTTAACATTTTGTAGAACAAAAATTTGTTAATAATCAACACTTCGATTTTAAAAAAGAATCACATTACACATGCATACATTATTAATATTAAATATTTGATGAAATGGCAAAACAATTTGAATATTAATTTTCCAGAAAAATTATGGGATGTTCATTGATTATATCCTTTCCCCAATTTTTTTTGAAAACCTTAGAGTTCATTTTACCTTAGATATGTATGTCACGTTCCCATCGATCCGCACATAATGCTACCAAAATAAATCAACTATCTGAGGGTAAGCCGTGGAGTTACCGGCTTTAGAATAGTGCTTCACCCTCTCTACCCGTGGTTTCCGTAAGAGCCGGCTAAGGGGTAACAGATCCAGAGGACGGGCAGCAGCGTCCTCCGCAAAAAAGCCATCGAACTGCTCTCGACAACCCGCCTGCCTAGCGTGTCGAGTATTGGCAAATCCCCCTTTATGTGGGAGGTCTATGTTCAGTAGTGGATTATTCACGGCTGAAATGATGAGGGTCAGACAGTTACATCATAGCTGGTAGTTGTTTAGGTAGTTAGAATTAAAATATCATCCAACAACAACTAATAACCTAAACAATAAATGTATATTGTAAGTAATAAATAAATTTGTGAATAAACATACTTAACATACTTCTCATAATTTAAAAATACGTGTAAATATCTCAACGGAAAGAACTTCAATGCCTAATAAAGATCAATAAAATATGAATAAAATAAGTTGTATAAATAAACACGTAGTACCACAATGCGCGAAAAATAATACAATATATACTAAACTCACGACGAAAACACGCCGGACCAGCAAGAATTCTGACAACTGTCGTTGGCGGGTGACACGCGAGATACGAACTCTCCCGAAGTCAACGGAGTGACGCGCGATAGTTCACGAACGTAGTTTCGGTTTGGCCGAAGATTCGGCCATTTTTTGGCCGAAACCGAAACTCGTGCCGAAACTAGATTTTTGAGCCGAAACTGGCCGAAACCGAAACCGAAACCGAACCTTCGGTCGGTCACTAACTATAACATAATGACGTCACAATCATGGCGACCACTCGAGGCGCGATCGTGAACATACATACATACATACATACAGTCACGCCTTGTTCCCGGTGGGGTAGGCAGAGACTATTTCCCTCCACTTCCTACGATCCTGACATACAACTTTTCACGTTTTTTTCATGTTTTTTGTTCGTGAACAAGTGACTCCTATTGGAATTGTATCAATTTTGAATTGGTTGTAATTAATAAAAAAAATATTTTTAGTGTTTTTTGAATCGGATAATACATATTTTTCATTAAACTTACAAAATAACTAGATAAATACATTTTTTTTTTCAAATACTCAATTATGATAAGGTCCATTTTCTTTCAAACTATGAGTACTATTCTCGAAATTACTATTTTCCGAATTTTTCTAAGAGCACTACCGACTGGCGCCACCTGGTATGAAGTAGCCGAACTTGTAAGATACACATGATATATTAATAGTTCCAACCTTATTACATTCGATTAAGGTTCAATTTAGTAAGTTCGCGGCAGCACTAACAATTAGAAAAATGACATAGGTTTTTCTGTAATTAGCTAAAAATGAGTTAAATAAGAAAGTCGTAACAAAGTTTTAACGGTCAATAAGAACATATCTATTGTATTTGGGAATAGGGTTCATTTTTAACACAGGGTGGCACTGTGTCTGATATCATGATGCTTACCATCAGGCACCTAATTTGCTCGTCTTATCACTCTCTATCATAAAAAAATATATATTTAACCAAGTACAGTAACTTAATTCTAATCCACCGCTATGGGACAAATCACTTGCATTTTTTCAATGTATTAAAATACTAGATGTGCCCCGCGGTTTAATCCGCGTAGTCATCGTTCCCGTGGGAATGTCGGGATAACAAGTACCCTTATTCTTATTATTGTGTTATTTCAGGATCTTAACTATCTACATACCAAACTTCAGCCAAATCGGTTCAGTAGTTGTTGCGTGAACAAGTGACAAACATCCATCCGTCATTCTCACAAACATTCGTATTAACATTTTCTTTAAGAACGATGTTGAAGGTCTAGTAGGCAGAGTATAGCGTTTGGTTCTGTCAAATTGCTGATTTTTAGCGAACAAGTGTTAATTAAGAAGTTTAATTCAAATTAATTTTATTCAGACCATAGATCCATTGGTTAGTATACAGTGATACGCAGTTTAAAAAACCTCTTCCTGCTCAATCAAACCTTGGTCTCTATCTATCTTAACATATTCATTGAGACGGTTCCAATGAGCACAAACACGATATATTAGACTACTGTTCCATCTGCACCTGATGCTGCATCAGGTCAAGGTTACCAAGTCGATGCTATATTGTTGAAGTGACAGGATACCAAACGAATCGACCAGACTACTGGAAATTGCTTATATCCCGTCAGTCGCTAGAAAAGAGCTGATAATCTTCTAACGGCTGAACCGATATAATGAGACAAAGTTACTCAATCACGTCAGCTTTCAAACAAAAGAACCGCATCCAAATCGATTCATTAATATAGGATTTAAAATGCCACAGACACGTCAATATTTCGTCTTTTAAAACCCCTTGCTTCGGCCACGAACAGAGAATAATACTACGTATAGAATGCCTCCTCGCGAGCGAAATTCAGTTCTGGACGAGCCTCGCTTCTATGGGAAATCACCTCACGCACACTCTTGCACGTGTACAAAACTCCATGGGTGTGCTGTCTGTGTAGTAGGTAGTTATAGCACGCCTTTTATCCGGGGTGTGCTTTGGCTTTCATTCAGTTTTAAAATGTAAATATGATTAATTGAAAATTATCAATAATCATCGACCATTATTAATATTTATGAAAAGTCGTGATAAAAGTAGGAAACTGATCACATTTATCGATGATTATTTAAATAATTTTACCTTATTAACGATAAAATAATATTACCGTACTTCGTGTTGTTTCTGTTACTTAATTCGACCTAACCAACTATTCGGTTTGCGTGGGCACCCGTCAGAAGCTTAGCGCCCCTGAACGTTGCATCGCTCTTTATAAAAACACTAGGGGTGTACGGTGTAAGCCACAAGACCACGTGGAGTCTGGGTGCTCTGTGTCGGTTATGTCACTCTATTGAACTTCCTTTTCCTTTTATTTATTACTTTTACTGACGAGAGTAGTGAATTATTAATAATAACTGATTAAAGTGATAATTTTTCCATGCTATATTCAGATTTATCAAATCTTGAGTTTTTTTTTTTATGATAGTGAGTGACAAGACGAGCAAATCAGGTGCCTGATGGTAAGCATCATGATTGCCCATATCAGACACAGTGCCACCCAGTGTTTTAAAATTCTAAATTCTGCGCGACACTGCACTGCGCCTGTCACCCTGAGATATGAGTTGCTGAATATCATCATGCCCAGTAATTTCGCCGGCAACATGGCCCTTCATACCGGAACACAGTAATGTTTGCACATTACTGCTTGGCGGATGAATAACTAGCAAAGGTGTAGTACTTCCCCAGGTGGCCCCCTGCTAAAGAGGCCTACCACTAAAAATTATAAATAACATTATTATTATTAATAAAATACAACATAACATAATATATGCTCGCTGCCTCGGTGGCGTAGAGGGCGCATGCCCGACTGCCAATCAAGAGGTCCCGGGTTCGATCCCCAGATCAGGCAAAGTGTTTAATATTGAATTTTTCCATTAGGTATTATCTCAATAACTGCCTGGAGTCTGGAACTGCCCGGTAGATGGCAATAGGCTCGCCCCTTATTACATGGGACCAATAACATACTGGCGAAATGTGGGTGTATCTACTATGGGACTGAGTCCTGGGTACACCTCTGCCTACCCCTTCGGGACAAAAGGCGTGAATGTATGTTATGTTATAACATATATCTATAGATGAACATAATTTTGTCAACAGTCGCTGAAGTGATTCGTTTGGACCACAACTACTGCCAGCATCCGGTGAAGAACGAAGCTCCCGAGAGCATCTCCCGACTCAATGTCAGGCAACTCGTCGACACTCTGGGATATTTGTAAGTGTTATCTACCTTAAATTGATCTATTTCCCGTCAGGTTACCTGCTTTATGCTCTGTGGGCGCAAGCTCGATTGCAGATCAGGAGGTCCCGGGTTCGATCCCCAGATCAATAATAATAATAATAATAAGCCTTTATTTCGGATCTTAGTACATTTGGAAACAATATAATAATATATATCATATAACTTTAAATAAAATATCAGCTAGATCCGTGAGCCTCAGATCAAGCAAAGTGTTAAATATTGGAGCCGCAGGGCACAGCTAGTAATTATTTAAATTGTATTTAATAATAATAATAATATGGGATATCTTCCACTCACGGTCATCTGGTCCCAAGCTAAGCCTGTACTATGGTAACCAGATGACTGATATACATACTTATATAAGCTTATAACACACAGGGACAGATCAAACAGACATGTTCGTGCACACAAATGTTTGATCTGGCCGGGGATCGAACCCGGGGCCTGCGGCACAGAAAGCATAATTATCTTCTAATAAAGAAAACTGAGTGTTAAATGAAGATTTTGTATGAAATGTTTGTTACCCCACAGGTCCCTGAAGAACTTGCAACGCAAGCAACTATGGGTGGTCAAGGTTGAAACTGACAAGGCCGAAGCTTCCATCACCCAGTCTGAACAGGTCATCACTAAGATGAGCAACCAACAGAGTATCATTGAGGTTAGTATTAGTATTACACATAACATTACGATAATTGATTGAATTTGGCGTTACTTTTCGGAACTCCATTGCAAACTCCTAGAACAAGAATATTTAGTTTTTAGTTCCGATTTTTAGTGTCAAAAACAACATGCACAGTGCACCGCCCTCCCGCCCGCAATATTGCATGCAAAGAGGAAATGCTGTTAGGTATTATTGTTGTTAGTAACACCATTCATATATCTAACATTACGCCTTGATCATACATACATACATATACATTTGATCATACATACATAGTATGTATGTATGATCAAATGTATGTATGTATGTATTACATACATTTATAATAATAATATGGGACAACTTCCACACACAGTCATCTGCTCCCAAACTAGGCTAGAAGCCTGTACTATGGTAACCATATGACTGATATACATACTTATATAAACACCCATTTGACCATTTGATCACACATACACACATACAGTCATGCCTTGGGACAGGGGACAGGGGACACACAATTTTACCTTTGCTGCGGGCTGCACGGGTGTGATTGTCTCTTATCTTTGGGTATTCTTAATTACCATACAAAAGTCACGATATTAACTACCTATTACACAGACACTGTACACATGGAGTTTTGTACACGCGTAAGAGTGTGTCAAGAGCTCAATCTCGCTCACGGTGTGAGGAAGGCCCGGTTGGTGGGCGGATGACAGTGTCCATTCTATATGTAGTATTATTATCTGTTCTATGGTACGACCACGAATAAATAATAATACTAACGTACAGGAACAAGACTTAAGAGCCAATATTTTATAGAAAATGACCTAATACCACACAATAAAGCTCAATTTCATTCGTCAGAACTTTTCCAAATCTTTTTATAATAGCCTACAAAGTCTACCAACTGCTCGCAGCGAGGAGAAATATAACTTGTGTACACACATAGAGAGTTGTAATTGCTTTACCGGCGCGACCGACGTGCGAAACACGTGCCATATTTAAAATAACTTCCCCGTTGACCCGTTGGCTTAGTAGTAAATCTTGGTCCCGGGGTCGATCCTTGGGTGGGTCAAACATTACTACATACATATATATACATACATTCACGCTTTTTTCCCGAAGGGGTAGGCAGAGGTGTACCCAGGACTCAGTCCCATAGTAGATACACCCACATTTCGCCAGTATGTTATTGGTCCCATGTAATAGGGGGCGAGCCTATTGCCATCTACCGGGCACAGTTCCAGACTCCAGGCAGTTATTGAGATAATTCCTTATGGAAAAATCCAATATTTAACACTATGCCTGAACTGGGGATCGAACCCGGGACCTCTTGTTTGCCAGTCGAGCATGCGTCCACTACGCCACCGAGACAGTCAAACATTACTGCGTATAAGCAATTCTGTTTGATCTGTCTCTGTGTGATTTAAGCTTATATAAGTATGTTTATCAGTCCTCTGGTTACCATAGTACTGGCTCTGCCTAGTTTGGGACTAGAAAACAGAGTGTGGAAGTTGTCCCATAATATATAAAACTATTATCTTCAGATTCTGCCGCAAACCTCCCAAGCGAGCCAGAACCAAGCCAGCAACCAGGAAGTTCTGACCATCATGGAAGACACCACCATTCCTGACAACTTCATCTACGAGATAGCTGAAGAACAGGTTTGTATTACTTCTTCTTTTTCTCAAGTTGTTGTTTTCAGGTTGTTTAATTGCCTCTGACTCCAATTCCTTTGCTCAAGTCATATTTATGAGTTGTGGATGGCTTCATGGCTAAATTGGTAGCGGGGGCACCTTCCGAACACCCCATGTATGCATCATCTCTAGTTCTAAGATAACTGGTAGAAAATGCTATTATAGCATTAAGTTACACAGTTAAGTTTTGACAGCCTCGTTGGCTCAGATGGTAGTAACTCTGATTTCTGTGCCGCAGGGCCCGGGTTCGATCCCCGGCCGGCTCAAACATTTGTGTGCTTGAACATGTCTGTTTGATCTGTGTCTGTGTGTTATAAGCTTATATAAGTGTATATCAGTCATCTGGTTACCATAGTACAGGCTTCTAGCCTAGTTTGGGACCAGATGACCGTGTGTGGAAGTTGTCCCATATTATTATTTATTATATTATTATTTAGTCCTAGGGTTGTGCTGAGTTACAAATAAATAAATGTAATCATACCAAATATTGTAGAATAACAGTTGAAAAAATTAAGCCCTACAAGTTTCTTGTGAGTTCTTCTTGTAGAGGTATCTTTTTGAACGCACGGTAGATTCATTACTCTTTGTCTTCATTGACTTGCAAAAGTGTCCTTCAAAACTACGTAATTTTTCCCAGATAGACCTTCTGATACGGAGCCATTATCACTACCGCAGGAAAAAAATAACCGTGGGAATATTTTCACTGTACCAGCATAACCAGACACTTCAGCCCATACTTTACACATACTCAACAAAGGTCTAACTTATGCTGGTTTTTGTGAGCCAGAACCCGCCTTGTCACTGTGATTGTGGAGCTCTTTGCCTGACCATGGCCCATCTGTTCGAATGTAAGGGACAAGGACATCCCCGAACACCTGCACTAGTGGAGGAACTTTATAACGCCATAAAACGCTATAGACGTGGCTACATACTGGGCTTAATGCAGTCTTAATATATAATATCTATTAACCAGCGCTTGGTCGAGGCGACGCGTGATCAAAATGCTGGCGTTTATCTGGCTCAACGTATAAGCATTGCTATTCAACATGGCAATGCCGCCAGCATCTTGGGTACGCTGCCATCTGACAGTGGTTCAGAGCACGCGGATTGTCTATAGGCTGACATGTCGGCCTGTGAATTTTCAAAGTGTTCTATTGTATAGTGTATTTAGTTAGGGTAGATAGTAAGTAGGTAGCTTGTTTAGTCTTTTTTCAATAAAGGCACTCTGCCCAATAAAAAAAGTTAACCATGATATCCTAAACATTGTTAAAGTCCAGGCGAAAAGTCCACATATAAATTGAGAAGTAATCCCTGGGTACATTAGGTAGGGCTTGTCAAGCCTCGTTTTTGTATGTCAGCAGGGGAACCTTGGCCTTGGATTGACTCCTTAAGTCGGTGGTAGAATATAAAAAAAATATTCATAACTAAAATATCATATTCTCTAGGAAATCACCATGGAAGAAGTAAAAGAGATACCGGCAGAGGAGAACCACGAATGGATCGTGAACATTCTGCCAGACGAATCCAAACCTAAATACGCTTACATTAAGCAAGGCAGCACCGGCAAGAAAAAACGACATTTCACAGCGGATATGAACGAAATCACCCTTCAAGGCGATTTTGAAAATTACTACATACTTCCCGATGTCGATCCGTCTGTCGGCGTCGAAATAACAACGAGTTACGAACCAGAAAACTATATCGTTGAGGACTATCAACATTTGGTGTTAGAGGAACGCCCGAAGAAAACGCGCAAGACTGACTCGGCCAAGAAACGCAAGAAAGCCAAGGAAGCGGTCAAGATCCAATTGCCAACGGACGACAGCGCAGACTGGGTCATAGACAACAATATTGTCTATGACGAAACTGAGGATTTTGATGATAAGAAAGCAGCCGCTCGCGTGAGAAGAAAAAATAAGAAATATTTAGGTTATGATTTTGTCACTTAAGTGATTTCAGCGGGATTAAATATGTCTGTTCTTAGTGATGTTTCCTTTCAGATTAGATTTGAACAATATAATTGATATAAAAATTCATAGTTTGTAGTGGTAGGCCTCTTTTGCAGGAGGCCGCCTGGGGAAGTACCACACCTTTGCCAGTTATTCATCCGCCAAGCAGTAATGTACAAACATTACTGTGTTCCGGTCTGAAGGGCAATGTTTCCAGCGAAATTACTGGGCATGACGAGTTTCAACAACTAATAACTCAGGGTGACAGGCGCAGTACAGTGCCGCGCAGAATTTTGAATTTTAAAACACTGGGTGGCACTGTGTCTGATATGGGCAATCATGATGCTTACCATCAGGCACCTGATTTGCTCGTCTTGTCACTTACTACCATAAAAAAAAAAAAAAAAAAAATGATCACGCAAACAAATGCAGCATGAATTTTAGATAGCTCTGTGATGACATTTTCCATAGAATGAAAAATTTGTAGCGACAAAATAATTTTTTATTTTGTCCTTATAATATTATCATCTTGAATACACGTTTTGTTGCATTAAAAGTTCCCCATATCAGGCAGTGTTACTGGATTTTTCCATTAGGAATTTTCTCAATGACAGCCTGGAGTCTAGAACTGTGCCCGGTAGATTGCAAATAGGCTCGCCCCTATTATATGGCACTTGAAAACATAAAGAAGGCGAAGTTTGGGGTGTACTGGTATTGGACTGGGTTTCTATGACCTCTGTCTATCCCTTAGGAAATGGGCGTGTTATAAAAAAAACAACTGCATGATTGAGAATTAAGTTAATGATAGAGAAGAAAAATATTTGCGTAATTCATCCTTAAGAATATACATATTTAATCCGACAACCATTTTTGCAATAATTATTAAAAATTCGCTTTCGTTTTAATAAAATTATAATAGTCGCATATTCGATTGACTTATAAATATTGTTAACAGAAAATTTATGCAGATAAATTCCTCGGTAAATATCAGAATTATTCTATTTACATTTAAAATCCATGAATCGAGAAAAAAAGGCAGACGGAGTCTTCTTAAACAAAAAGAAGCACCATAGTAAAGCCAGCTCGCACACTTGTTTAGGGAGGTCTACCTTGAGTGGCCGGCAATGATTTTTGTACTAAAAGCTCGATCAGTAACCCCTGACCTGTTGTGTGCACACACATACACAATTACACCTCTTTTTCTAGGTTCATGGATGTGAATGTGTGTGTGTGTCGTTGTTTGTATTAGCCAGCTGGCTTACTATGGTGTTTCTGCTTTTGTTTTAGAAGACTCCGTCCACCTTTTTTTCTAAGTTCATTTTTGCACTTGTGTTAAATGTCGAGTTCAATGACCGTATAAGATGTAATCAGTCTTGCCTTATTTTCTCTGCATAATATAATGTGTTGCAGAAAGATGTGGTAATAGTTAAGGGGTGCACCTACTCGTCAAACTGAAACAACATGGAAAAGAATGAATCACGCAATTCGCATAAAAAAAAAATTCGACTCCCCATTCCCCATACATAATAAGATCAGCTGGGAAGTTATTTTTACTAATTTTGCAATTCAGTATTTGAAAAAAAAAAAGTCGTATTTATCAAGTTATTTTGTAAGTTTAATGAAAATTATGTATTATCCGATTAAAAAAAAAAAAATATTTTTTTATTAATTACAACCAATTCAAAATTGATACAATTCCAATAGGAGTCTCTTGTTCACGGCGCTACGAGTGGTCGCCATGATTGTGACGTCATTATGTTATAGTTATGTATGGTACTTTCTAACATTGTGACGTCACTACAGGTCGCGAGCTCGTTCGGGTACTATCGGCGTGTTTTCGGTACTGGATTAGAAATGATTTTTTAATTTGATATAACTTTGTAATTATGGTGAATAAAAAAAAACTAAAAATAGTTTTGGTACGAATCTTATATAATATGATCTTTCCATTATGCCAAAAGAAAATAAAATTCAAATACTCAATTGCTTTGAAAGTGATTCAGTTTCATGTGTAGATACACCCCTTAAGTAAACCTTTATGTGACTCATAGATTCGAGTTGACTGTATTTATAAGTTAGATCTTAGATCATTTAGTTGTAAAAATCATTATAATATTATAATCAACCGAATATATTCTAAATGTCCAACTTTATTAAGTTTCGAACAAGTTGACTGAGTTGATCTTAGTAACTTTAAAAAGTTCTCTTATCAGTTTGACACAATCCTATGGAAAATTTGCCAAATCGATGTTTTGTATTCCCCTGTTTCCTGAGAATACAGTGAACCTATTTGATATATTTATATCCTGATATTTTAAAGATGAAGTAAATTATGTCTCTATCGTTTTATTTTCGTTCATAAACTTAATTTTTTTATAGTGAACGTCCAATCACGCGAGTAAAACTGGGATTTATAGAAGTTCACTATGAATATACCGAAAGTTCAAATAAGATAAATTGTAGTGGTAGGCCTATTTTGCAAGGCCCGCCTGGGGAAGTACCTTTGCTTCCCCACCTTCCTTTAGTAGACCTTTGCTAGTTATTCATCCGCCAAGCAGTAATGTGCAAACATTACTGTGTTCCGGACTGAAGGGCAATGTTACCAGCGGAATTACTGGGAATGACGAGTTTCAACAACTCATATCTCAGGGTGACAGGCGCAGTGCAGTGCCGCGCAGAATTTTGTATTTTAAAACACTGGGTGGCACTGTGTCTGATATGGGCAATCATGATGCTTATACCATCAGGCGCCTGATTTTCTCGTCTTGTTACTATCTTAAAAATAATATATAAATTTATATAGTTGGTTAATTATATTCAGAGGAAACAGGGGAATACAAAACATCGATTTGGTAAATTTTTCGCTTTTAACATTAATGTGCAACGCGTAATATGTTATTGGACTTTAGTAAAATTATGAAAAATTGAAAATCCATATAATCCATTTATGCATATTATGAAAATAATTTTAAAACTAAAAAGTCGGAAAAAAAAAACATAACTTATAAATTATGAAATTAGTTGGAAAAATATTTTCATAAAATGTAAATTATGTATAATTTAATAATAGAAAGTTTCTATATTTGTCATCTTATGGTGTAATTTTCATTATTTTAAGTTTTTATTAAAATAAATGCATTCTGGTTGGTTTGCACAAATTAATTATTGTATTCATCTTTTGTGTAAATCTGGCATGTTTTCAATATATAAAAATTGTTTTATATTTACCCAATAGCATGTCACTTGAAAAATAAAAAAAACTATTGAGGCCCGAGTTTACCAAGTTTAAACGTCGGTTAAACCTTAGTTGGGATTCCAGACACAATACAATTTGCATTGGGTTTCGTGTGGATCCGCGTTCCGGTACGGAACGGTGGATTAACTTGTCGCATTCGAAGTTAATCCTAAAATATTCTATAGTAAAATTGGTAAACTGTAGGCTTAGGTTAGGTAAGCCTGAATAGGCTATTATAGTCTGAATAAATATTCAACGCGTAAGAAAAATGCACCTTAAAAATTACAATAATTGTCTAATTAAACTCATTTCGTTAAATTTAATTTTATGACATGTGACCTTATCGGTATTGGGTGTTTAAAAAAACCTATTGTCTATTTCCGATTTGTCAAGCTAACGGCAAAATATGTGTATAATTTTTAAGCCCGTCTTTTAATTGTAAATTTCATTAAATATAAAATGTAATCGTGTGTTTTCGATTTAATTAAGTTTAAAACCTGTTTTACTTGAAAGTTGACACTGTTCGACCGATGGAGTTTGTAATTTTAAATGTTTTAATGAAGTGCTTAATTAAAAACAAGCTTATATTATTCATAGGTATCCGCTCGCGCTTCGATCAGATACCGCAGTATTGTGCCCGCGTTATAAACTTGGTCGACGGGTCACAAATCATAGTTATCAATCAGTCTTTCTCGCTCGTCATTATGACGCTCCATAAAGCGAATGAATGCGAGCGAGATAGAGTGGTTACTATTTGGAGAGTGGCTCGACGACTCAGTTCATAACGCGGGCACTACACCCAAAAACTTCAAAAATTTCTAAATATAGTGTGTATTAAAAAATAAGTCGCCGATTTCGGTGTAGTTTTACAAATAGGACAGCGGTATCTAGTCAGAGCGCGCGCGGAGCCTGTCTATAATCTAAGATTAACAGTATAGTAAACAACCTGGGTTTACCTGGAAATTGTTAACAAAGATAATAATGTCAAAAAACAACAAACGAAACATTTGTTTGTTTTGTTCTTTAACATAATTATTTCTTTGTTGATTTTGGCAAATGTCAAGGGATCGACTATAGATTAAATAATTAGTGGAACAGGGCTACGTTTATCAGAGTGTTCCTTTTGGACCTATACTATATGTTACTATATAATTTTGTTTTTTATAATAAAATGATTTCTCATGTCATTCGATTTTTATTATTTTAAGGTCATACGTCACCCATACAAAATGAAAATGTCCACATATGAAGAAATAGGGAATATTTTCCACTTAATT
Organism: Hemistola chrysoprasaria; assembly: GCA_947063395.1. NCBI lineage: Eukaryota > Metazoa > Arthropoda > Insecta > Lepidoptera > Geometridae > Hemistola > Hemistola chrysoprasaria. The sequence continues at coordinate 3,755,827 of OX346738.1, read as the reverse complement.
GTTTGTCCACTTAATTGGTCGGTCAGAGGGATCTGGTCTTTATTTGCGAAAACATATTTTGTTGAAGAAAACCTTACAGTTTCTTCTGATTTATGAAAATTGTAAAAGTAGTTTTTAGATTATGCTGTTTTTTTTAAATGGCCAAAATGCCATACGGTTTTCTTTTACAAAATATCATGATCATCATCTCAGCCATAGGACGTCCACTGCTGAACATAGGCCTCCCCCATAGATCTAGACCGGTTGTACGCTTGCATCCAACGTGCTCCTGCTGTTTTTAACAGATCGTTTGTCCACATTGTGGGTGGACGTCCTGCACTAAGCTTGCCGGTCCGTGGTCTCCATTCGAGAACAGCCCCATCGGCCACAGTTTTGGCCATATACAAGCTATAGGTCGGGGATAGTGTGATGTGGAAACGCAAAACCACCATGCATTGATTTAAAGAAAAGGGGAGATTCGGAGATAGGGTACGTTCTCCCAGCGCTTACTCAACAACTGACGCGTGCAATTTTAAACAACAAAAATAGAAAGCAGAACTTAGACTGAACTGAGACAGAGACAACAATTAACTTTACTGACGTACGTGGACCTAATGGGACATAATTTGAGCTTTACATTTTCGAGAAGTCAGTACCTCATCTCCCCTTTTCTTTAAATCAATGCCGCCATGTGAGATTTAGCCAGTGAAAGATATTTTAATTAAAAAAACAATGGGTAAGTATTTTATTTATTTATTTCTTCTTAAATTAATTTGTCCTTACATTATGTATATAATTCATATAAAAGAATAATTTAATAATCCGCCGCAGTATTGGCGAGGTAATCTCTCCTGCCAATATTTGACGCCTGCTTGTTTTGAACAGCCTCCAGTTTGGGACATTCTGTAAAAGAAAAACAACTATTTAACAAGTATAAATTAAGAAATTGATAAAAACCCTCTTCTTCCCGCTCCATCATCAGTCCCTGATCTCCATCTATCTGTACCATATTCATTGAGACGGTTCCAATGATCCCAAACACGATATATTAGACTACTGGTCCATCTGAACCTGATGCTGCACCAGGTCAAGGTTACCAAGTCGATGCTATATTGTTGTAGTGACAGGATACCAAACGAATCATAAACTACTAGAAGTTACTCATATACAACAAATTTCCTTCAACAACACCACTGCTGAACAAAGGCCTCCCTAATAGATTTCCATATAATCCAGTTGTAAGCTTGCATCCAGCATGTTTCTGGTGTTTTATTAGATCTGTCCACTATGTGGGTGGACGTCCTTTGCTGCGGTTGCCAGTCCGTGGTCTCCATTCGAGAACCTTACACATTGCCCATTGCCACTTCAATTTGCTAATCCTCTGCGCTATGTCGGTAACTTTCGTTTGTCTACCGATCTTCTTATTTCTGATTCGATCTCGTCGAGAAATTCCGAGCATAGCCCTCTCCATAGCTCTTTGCGCTATTTTGAGCCTGCTGATAAGGCCCACAGACAGAGACCACGTTTCAGATCCGTAAGCAATCACTGGTAACACACACTGGTCGAAGACCTTCGACTTGAGGCACTGAAGTATTTGGACGAGAAGACATTGCGTAGGGAGGGCCCCACCATCCCGGGGGGCGATATATAGCCGGGAACTAGTAGTTACCTGTAATCCTATGTCCGAGACCTCCACAATAAGAACATCCTTGTCCATCAGCTACGGGTACTTCTGGCTCTCCTATCATGTCCAACAAGAACGATGGCACCTGTACAAACAAATATGGTTTGAGAACGTCATCATCATCTCAAGCTAGGGTAGTCCACTACTGGGGTGCGTGCAGGAAACCTCCCCGTGGTGCACCCTGGGCAACGGCGTCTGGCAACAGACGTCCGTCTGTTCGTCTGTTGCCAGACGCCGGCCGATATCCTGCTAAATGGGCTGTGGTGGGCTCTTCAGTGAGTAGACCGCCACGCCCGGGAGGAGCGCCTCCGCGTGTCCCCATGAAGTTAGCATGGGGCACAGCGGACGGCGCGGGCAGGCTCAATTGAGCCCCGCCGAGAGATGGATTCTTTACTTTCCCCTGGGCAGATCTACCCCTGCACGGGGGCAACTAGAGAATCCCTGCGCTTGTTGCGCGAGGTGGTGGGTCTTTCGCGTCCTCCCGCACGTTTGCTACGGCGTTCGGGAGGGCGGGAAACACCCCTCCATGCCCTTAAGTTGAAGAGGGTTCTCTAGTTTCCCCTGTGCGGGTCTGGACCTCTGCACAGGGGCAACTAGAGAATACCTGCGCTTGTTGCGCGTGGTGGCGGGCGGGGGAGGGTCTTTCGCGTCCTCCCGCACGTCTATGACAGCGTTCGGAAGGGCGGGCAACACCCCTTCAGGCCCTTATGATGAAGAGGGTTCTCGGCTTTCCCCTGTGCAGAAGTCGACCTCTGCACTGGGGCAACCAGAGAACCCCCCTGCGCTGATTGCGCGTGGTGGTCGGCGGAAGTGTCTTCCGTGTCCTCTCGCACGGATTGAATGCTCGTTCGAGAGGGCACGGAACACCATTCTGGATTGGAGGACGATTCTCCGCTCGTCTCCGTGCAGAACTCCTCCTGTGTATTGGCGACCGGAGAATCAAAATCCAGGGTCCCGGGCGACGGATGCGCGGGGGTATCGCCGACGCCTAAGGGCCCGCGAGGTGGCGCGCGCGTGTTTCCGCGCGCCCCTTGGGAGGGTTGGGGTGAAGGAATCCCTTCACCCCACCGAGGCGGGGTCCTCCTCGGAGGACCAAACGCCGTTGGGGCTGCGGATGAGTGCTTCGGCGTGCCCGCAGCCCCGACATATGGCGTCGCTAAGGAACACCCCGGGGGTTTTTAGTGGGTATACCGTAGGGGCCCTGTGCCGTCCGGGAGTCCCACATAACCACCCGTCGCTCCCCCGAGCGCGGGTGGTATGCATCAAGCATTTCCGCCGAGGAAAAAAAAAAAAAAAAGGGTAGTCAACTACTAGACATAGGCAAAGGGAAGGTATAGCCAATACTCGGCTCACTTTTGATGAATTGCTTTGTGAATGGAAACCCTAATGTCAACGTCACCTGTAAATTTTTTATTTTTATGATAGCGAGTTACAAGACGAGCAAATCAGGTGCCTGATGGTAAGCATCATGATTGCCCATATCAGACACAGTGCCACCCAGTGTTTTAAAATTGAAATTCTGCGCGGCACTGCACTGCGTCTGTCACCCTGAGATATTAGTTGTTGAATCTCGTCTAGCACAGTAATTTCGCTGGTAATGTATAGAAGTATATTTGGTATAAGTGGTAGGCCTCTTTTGCAGGGGCCCGCCTGGGGAAGTACCACACCTTTGCCAGTTATTCATTCGCCAACATTACTGTGTTCCGGTATGAAGGGCAATGTTACCAGCGAAATTACTGGGCATGCGGAGATTCAACAACTCATATCTCAGGGTGACAGGCGCAGTGCAGTGCCGCGCAGAGTTTTGAACTTTAAAACACTGGGTGGCACTGTGTCTGATATGGGCAATCATGATGCTTACCATCAGGCATCTGATTTGCTCGTCTTGTCACTCACTATCATAAAAAAAAAGTAATTAATCAAAAGTGAGCCGAGTATTGTCTATACCTTCCTTATGCGTGAGGCCTATGTCGAGCAGTGGACTTTTCATGTATAAAAACCTGCACAAAGAAAAAATCTTAGAAACATAAAAAAGCACTGAGAACTTGTTTGGATTAAATTGGATTTTTTACTGAATCTTTGTATTGTTATTTCGTAGATCCTAGAGTTGTCTTTATTTTACGTAATTACATAAAGTATATTTTAGATCTTCCAAAATGTGGGTACGTGTGAGCGAGAGGGCGAATTCGCTTTGGACAGCGGTTTAACAATTCAGTCCCAAACTAGGCTAGAAGCCTGTACTATGGTAACCAGATGACTGATATACATACTTATATAAGCTTATAACACACAGGGACAGATCAAACAGACATGTTCATGCACACAAATGTTTGACCTGACCGGGGATCTAACCCGGGGCCCGCAGTACAGAAAGCAGAGTTACTACCATCTGAGCCAACGAGGCTGTGAGTGACAATTATAAATATCTGGATCTGATAGCAGTTGCTATGTACCTTCTGTCCAGCCTCAGTGAGTAAGTGTGCGAGGTCCCTCAGCACGCTGCCGTCCTGAGTCCTCCCCAGCAGAGTGGTGGCGACGCCCTCAGTGCCGGCGCGCCCTGTGCGTCCTATCCTGTGGACGTAGTTCTCTATGTCCTCCGGCATGTCGTAGTTGATCACGTGCTGGATGTTCGCGAAGTCTAGACCTGGAGGGAAATATGATAAGTTGATTAATTTGTCAGCCTCGTTGGCTCAGATGGTAGTAACTCTGCTTTCTGTGCCGCAGGCCCCGGGTTCGATCCCCGGCCAGTTCAAACATTTGTGTGCATGAACATGTCTGTTTGATCTGTCCCTGTGTGTTATAAGCTTATATAAGTATGTATATCAGTCATCTGGTTACCATAGTACAGGCTTCTAGCCTAGTTTGGGACCAGATGACCGTGTGTGGAAGTTATCCCATATTATTATTATTATAAATTTATTTTTGCGTGTTTGCTCTCATCTGGAGGATAGTAGATTTTTTACTTAGACTTTTATTAAAAAGATATTTATTACTTTTCTTTCATGTTTAATATGAAGCGTTGAATGGATGTACCAGCACAAACCATTAGGTTTATTGGTGCAATAAGCTAATTTAACATTTTTTTGGAATAAAAAAAAAAACTCTTCGAGGCACAAGGCGTGGTGTTATTAACTTACCTTTGCTAGCAACGTCGGTAGCAACCAGTACATCTTTCTCTCCTCTTCTGAAAGCTTCCACAGCTCGGGTCCTTTCTTCCTGGTCTTTGCCTCCGTGGATGGCTACTGCTTCAACGCCTGGAATTTTATCAAAATCTGTTTTGCTAATGTTGTCAAGATTTGAATGAGTGATAGCAGAGAAAATCATACCAATTTGAAAGGATACTTTATCAGAACGGGTTACCCCAATTACTCTGCTCAAATCAATTCATATAATGTGTTATGTGGACAACCCATATTGTCACAGTTTCAGGTCGACAAGATTCCTCCGCGGCTCCGACATGAGCTAACGACTGCCCCCTACATATCTTATACGGAACTATACGGACAACTACAGTTTAACGTGACGTGCGAAACACGGTAGCATGCAGGTGGAAAGTCCACATGTGTGGTTTCGATCCAGGGACTACGGATTTGAAGACGAGTTTATTTTTGCTGGGATACAGACGCTACAGAGATGACGGATTATCATCCGTCATATATATGACTATAATGAAAGAATATGTACAGTTCAGACTTTCGAACATCCCTAGAGTGGTTTATGGGCAGGAACAAGGGCGTCGCCAAGGGGGGGCAGGGGGGTACTGCCCCCCCCTAGAGATTCGAAAAAATTTAGCCTTTATTGTTAATGTTGACATTCAAGTGCCGCCATACGATAGACACGTATTTTTAAATACAGAACTATCTGGGCCCTATTTCATTACAAAATAATCAACAAAACTGTAAAAAATCTACAAAATTGTTGGACTGCAGGGCTTTTCTGTTTCATAGAAATTTGTAATTGTATACAGGCGAATACCTGTAGAATTGTATTTCTACTGTTATGTTTCTGTGGCTACAATTGATAAATTTACAAATGTAAAAATTGTCATTTTTATATACATTTTGGGCAAATGCAATTACAATTTGAAGAAATTTTTACCCAACAATGGTATATCATGCAATTATATTTTAAAACACAATTTTTTCATAAATTGACGTATTTTAGGTTATATAATATTATGTGGTTATACTCGTATGTATCATATCTATTTATTTATATTTTTGTTACTTAAAATTACATAAACTTATATTATTTAATATTATTTTATTGTAATAGATATTGTAATAATTTATACCCAAATGGGGAATTTGGGTAGAAATTCCTTGACTGCCCCCCCCCCCCCCCCCTTGATCATCGGCTGGCGACGCCCTAGGGTAGGAAGATGGTGTTTAGCAAGTTTAAAGACTTTTTAAGTTTGAAGTTTTATGTATCATTATATATATCAGTACCTACTATTTATTATTATATGGTTGTACTCGCGACGATTCTGATCATATTTGCGAGCAAGGAGCCCACGCGGAAGAATACTTCTTAGGTTCTTCATAGAAGTGTCGCGTTCGTTTTTTATAAAATTTGAGATAGTTGTTCTAACAGCTAGCACCTTTTTCTTGATCTTTCATTTGTTGCTATCAGTAGCAAAATAATAAAGTTTTAAACATAAATACTATTTGCAAAAATTAAAAAGTAGTCTTCCGCGTATGCTCGTTGCTCCCAAATATGATCAGGCACTAATCGTTGGTCGCGAGTATAGCCATAGAATAATAAATAGTACTAATATAGCGTCAGGTGATGTTACAGGTCAGTGCCCGCGCGCCTTGATAGATTTCCAGGGTCAACTGTATACCTGTCGACTTAAGTGGATACTTAATAATTACCAGTAACTTTGTATTTTTATAAGAGACTTTGATTGAGTGAGTGTATGTATGTATGTATGCGTTGTGTGGGTGTATATAACATAAAAAACATACATTCACGCCTTTTCCCGAAGGGGTAGGCAGAGGTGTACCTAGGACTCAGTCCCACAGTAGATACACCCACATTTCGCCAGTATGTTATCGATCCCATGTAATAGGGGGCGAGCCTATTGCCATCTACCGGGCACAGTTCCAGACTCCAGGCAGCTATTGAGATAATGTCTAATGGAAAAATCCAATATTTAACACTGCATGACCTGGGGATCGAAAGCGGGACCTCTCGATTGGCAGTCGAGCATGCGCCCTCTACCCCACCGAGGCAGTGTATATAGCATACCTTTCAATAACAAGTACTCGTGTATAGCGTCAACATGTTGCTTCCTCTCGGCGAATATGAGCACGGGCGGGACAGTCTTCTGTAAGCACTGCAGGAGGTGGACGGTCCGCGCCTCTCCTTGGACTGCTTCCAGTTCTTGGCGGACGTTGAGTGAGGCGGCGCCCGCGCGACCCACGTTCACTAGCACGGGCGCCACCAGGGCTGACCTGATACCGTACACTATGGGTGAGGGGACGTACCATAGCCAACCCTGGGACACTCTTACACAAGTTACAAGTATCCGGGGCGGGGAACATTACTATGGACTAGACGGAGAGAACAGATACAGAGACACGCGATAGAAAGAGAGGCAGCTTGTCGATTAACATAACGATAATTCTATTCTTAACTGTAAAAAATATAGGAGCATAATACTAGACATAAATTTATTTTGACTGCCTCGGTGGCGTAGTGGGCGCATGCTCGACTGCCAATCAAGAGGTCCCGGGTTCGATCCCCAGGTCAGGCATAGTGTTAAATATTGGATTTTTCCATTAGGAATTATCTCAATAGCTGCCTGGAGTCTGGAACCGTGCCCGGTATATGGCAATAGGCTCGCCCCCTATTACATGGGACCGATAACATACTGGCGAAATGTGGGTGTATCTACTATGGGACTGAGTCCTGGGTACACCTCTGCCTACCCCTTCGGGAAAAAGGCGTGAATGTATGTTATGTTATGTTATAAATTTATTTTGTTACAATTACTTATAAGCTACTTTATTTAGTGTACCCATTTACTGACTGACTTAACATTCCTGTCTATATACTCTTAAATTAACCGCTTTAGCGATTAAAGAAAAATGTTATCTACTCTCACCTACCTAAACATAATCTTTATCTTAATCTTTGAAATTACTAGGGAAGAGACTAGCGCCCACGACACAGGGTATCCTAGTGTGGGGGCTAATGGTCACACATTATAGCCTGAAGAGTACTTCATGTTTGTTATTTTCTTAATGTGTTAAACTTACTTATCATTATCACTTGTTGTTTATCATAGAAAGTTTAGAATTAATTAGTTAAGCTATAATGCAATTTATACCTATTATTGACGTGACAACGTCTTATAATTCGATAGAGCCGGCTGCACGCACGAAAAAACATGACTCATGCGGCGTTACCTCGCTCTGAGGCGTTCCATGTAAGGCTTGAAGTGCAAGCGAGAGCGCGGAACGAGCGATAAAGAAGCACAATCGGCCTTTGCGTTCGGCAGCGTTCGACATCCGTCTCTCTCCTACTTGAGTGAGCGCGTTGTCACGTTCAACTATCGTCAGTAAACCGACTTTACAGACAACCAATTTTTTTTTTTAAATAAACTATTTATTATTTAATTAGTTAGGCGCTGTGCGATCTGAATTGCACTTTATTGCGCCGGAGCTAGAGTAGCTATTTAATTGAATGATTTTGAGGAGTGCCATAGCCGAGAAATTTGACGCAATCCTGTGAAATATTTGCCAAATCGATGTTTTATTATATCAACATCATCCAGCGTGTTCCTGTTGTCTTTATTAGATCGTCTGTCTACCTAGTGGGTGGACGTTCTAAGCTGAGTTTGCTAGTCCGCAGTCTTCATTCATATGAGCATAAGCAAATTCAGTTAAAAAAAAAAACATTTAAAAGACCCGCTACACGTTCCATTTTAATTTAAAAAGCATTTTTCACTCCTCTTGTTCAAAAAGTCCGTCATTGTTATGTCCACTAGAGCGGGACTGAAATTATAACTTTCCAACGTACATTTCTTTATGTTTGTTGGTAACAAATTGGCAACAACCAACGAAATTATATTTTTTTTGGTGTCGCACTTGTGAGATATTAGACAAAATGTTTTTATGTAATTTATAATTTTATTTCGACTGCCTCGGTGGCGTAGAGGGCGCATGCTCGACTGCCAATCAAGTGGTCCCGGGTTCGATCCCCAGGTCAGGTAGTGTTAAATATTGTATTTTTCCATTAGGAATTATCTCAATAACTGCCTGGAGTCTGGAACTGTGCCCGGTAGATGGCAATAGGCTCGCCCCCTATTACATGGGACTGATAACATACTGGCGAAATGTGGGTGTATCTACTATGGGACTGAGTCCTGGGTACACCTCTGCCTACCCCTTCGGGAAAAAGGCGTAAATGTATGTTATGTTATTTATAATTTTATTTGTGAGTGGTCAAGTCGGTAGCGGTCTACTTAGGCGTACTTTTCATGAACAAATTGACGTTATTTTTAGGAAAGGCCAAGTTAAAAGTACCTACAACCGACGAGCATGAATGAAAAATGTCATGAAAGTGAACGAAGCGAAAGTTGTATGTCAGGATCGTAGCAAGTGGAGGGAAATAGTCTCTGCCTACCCCACCGGGAACAAGGCGTGACTGTATGTATGTATGTATTATAATTTTATTTTCTCACATTCGCAGTGAAAGTAGAATGTAACACACGGAGCTAAAACCTATCAAAACTCAGTTTCTTTTCACTCCCTCGGTGAAGCTCGTCAGTAAAACAACTAAGCTATACAATGGGTCTCTTTAGCACCTCGAGTTACAATCTACTATTTATAACTTACCTAGCGAAATTCTGTATCTTCCTAGGCATGGTTGCACTGAACAGCAAGGTCTGCCTCTGACCGCCGAAGTATGAGAATATTGTCCGAACATCCTCTTCGAAGCCCATGTCGATCATACGGTCCGCCTCGTCCATGCATAGATAGCGGCATACGTTCAAACGAACCTATAATACATACTGTCAACTGTACATCTGTTTATTATAATAATTAGTAATAATAATAATTAATAATAATAATAAAATCAAAAACATTTATTCGCAGGAATGTAGTTACAAAAGTTCTTAATTAAAAATAGAACAAATAATAATAATGCCTCGACTGCCTCGATCTGCCTCGGTCGCGTAAAGGGCGCATACTCGACTGCCAATCAAGAGGTCCCGGGTTCGATCCCCAGGTCAGGCAAAGCGTTAAATATTTGATTTTTCCATTAGGAATTATCTCAATTGGAGCCTGGAGTCTGGAACTGTGCCCGGTAGATGGCAATAGGCTCGCCCCCTATTACATGGGACCAATAACATACTGGCGAAATGTGGGTGTATCTACTATGGGACTGAGTCCTGGGTACACCTCTGTCTACCCCTTCGGGAAAAAGGCGTGAATGTATATGTTTATTAATAAAATCTTTAAACCATTGATGTCATATTAATAATAATGTCAAAATTTTATGTCAGAATAATGAATCAATAATAATAATAATATGGGACAACTTCCACACTCGGTCATCTGGTCCCAAACTAGGCAGAGCCTGTACTATGGTAACCAGGTGACTGATATACATACTTATATAATCTTATAACACCCAGACACAGATCAAACAGACATGTTCATGCACACAAATGTTTGACCTGGCCGGGGATCGAAACCCGGGGCCTGCGGCAGAAAGCAGAGTTACTACCGTCTGAGCCAACGAGGCTGTCATGTATGTCGAGGCTGTGATGTAGGCCTACGTACCATTTTCTTGTCTAGCATGTCCATTAGCCTTCCGGGAGTGGCGACCATTATGTGAACGCCTCTCTGCACCACTTCCATGCATTCCGATACCGCTACACCTAAACATTACTCTAAATAAATATACATACATACATACAGTCACGCCTTGTTCCCGGTGGGGTAGGCAGAGACTATTTCCCTCCACTTGCTACGATCCTGACATACAACTTTCGCTTCGTTCACTTTCATGACATTTTTCATACATGCTCGTCGGTTGTAGGTACTTTTGACTAAATAAATATATTGAATAAATTATATTGAACTGCTTTAAGTAAGCCAAATTCAGTTGATAAAAAAGAGGACTAGTAAGTGACCTGCTTCACGTTCATAAATTAAAAGCCAAAGAAATTGTTATTATTATTATTTATTAAATACATGTATTCTTCATAAAATATTCGTTAACAATTTGCTACGCCCAAACGGGTATCATGATTATGTACTACTATCTATTCAATTTTATTATATATGATATTATTATATCATGAATTATGCAATAAAGAAATTGAAATTACAAAATAACTTCATAACTAGAGTAAGTAGTTGTAGTGGTAGGCCTCTCTTGCAGGAGGCCGCCTGGGGAAGTACACCTTTGCCAGTTATTCATCTGCCAAGTAGTCAAATGTGCAAACTTAGTGATGGATTAATTAGCATTCGCATTCATTGTTAGCATGCGAATGCATAGTTAGCATTTAGCAAATTAAACGAAGTTGCGAAAGTCTGTGAATGCGAATGAAGCGAATTCTTTTTTTTTTTTTTTATGACAGTGAGTGACAAAACGAGCTAATCAGGTGCCTGATGGTAAGCATCATGATTGCCCATATCAGACACAGTGCCACCCAGTGTTTTAAAATTCAATATTCTGCGCGGCACTGCACTGCGCCTGTCACCCTGAGATATGAGTTGTTGAATCTCATCATGCCCAGTAATTTTGCTGGTAACATTACCCTTCATACCGGAACACAGTAATGTTTGCACATTACTGCTTGGCGGACGAATAACTGGCAAGGGTGTGGTACTTCCCCAGGCGGCCTCCTACAAAAGAGGCCTACCACTACAAAAATTCATCGCTTAAGTGAAATTATTAGCAATTTGGTAGGCACGGTTAAGCTATTATTATTTTTATTTGCTTGTAGTTAGGGACGTATATTGAATGAACGTGTATGATTATTTAATTCGTTAAAATTAATAGTAGGGCGATGTTAAGTGCGAAGTGCGGGGGCCGCCCATTGTTGACCAATAAGAATAATTTAATTTTTAAGTTGATTGTATTCGATGTACCTTGGTCATAATAAAGAGTATTCTATTCTTTTCTATTCTATTGTTGAAACAGGCTCTAAACTTAGTGTTAAGGGTAGAAAAATTATAAACTTACCACCAATAGCCAAGCAGCTCCTAATCTCAGGCTGGCCGGACATTTTGAGATATTTCACGAAATGTAGTATGATGTCGTGGGTTTGCTTAGCTAACTCTCTGGACGGACAGATGATTAGACCGTAAGGGCCTTCGTTCCTGAGGAATTAGAACCATTTATACATACAAACTTTTGCATACTTTAAAATTTTTTTTTTTATTCGGAACTCCCTGAATGTGATAGTTCCGTTACAAACGGAGTGGTGTTAAATTTTAGAGTAGATAACGAACTTACACACATCCTTTCCTAGCCAACTTTCCCATAGAGAAATATAATTCCCACGAAGTCCATTTTACAACTTTGCATCCCGTTAATTCATTTACCAAACTTCACACTAATCCAGCTATCAAACTTTCCATTAAACCCATTATCCAACAAAACATACAATTATTCCCGTTAGCAAACTTTCAATTAAACCCATTATACAACTTCCCATTAAAATCATTATCCAGCTTCATCCCACGACAGTATGTATGCAGAAGTTTGAATAGATTATTGTTATTCATTGACATTATTATTTACTTATTTAAATAAAAAACATAACATACATTTAGGCCTTTTTCCCGAAGGGGTAGGCAGAGGTGTACCCTGGACTCAGTCCCATAGTAGATACACCCACATTTCGCCAGCATGTTACTGGTCCCATGTAATAGGGGGCGAGACTCCAGGCAGTTATTGAGATAATTCCTAATGGAAAAATCCAATATTTAACACTGCCTGACCTGGGGATCGAACCCGGGACCTCTTGATTGGCAGTCCAGGATGCGCCCTCTACGCCACCGAGGCAGTCAAAATAAATAATCAGGTTGAAATTTAGTGTATAAGAACCAAGTAAGAGACAGCAAACCTAATAAACGGCATATAGACCTCCTGCTCCAAGCACAGCATAATGATAGGCAGAGTGAAGACCAGAGTCTTGCCGGAGCCAGTGAATGCTATGCCTATCATATCCCGACCGCTGAGCACTGCCGGTATGCCTTGCACTTGTATGGGGGTCGGGTTTTTGATGCCTTTTGCTTCTAGACCTCGTAGAATGCCTGGTAACAAGTTTATGATACTTAAAGCAACCCTTATGCAGAAGAAGCAAAAGTTGTATGTCAGGATCGTAGCAAGTGGAAAGAAATAGTTTTTTTTTTTTATGACCTACGGGAACTACCCCAACGGGAACAAGGCGTGACTATATGTATGTATAGCAAGCCTTCCCGGCTTTGCACGGGTGGCATCAGAAAGGCTGGACACTTTTTTAGGAAAAAGTGTAAATTTATAAAGAAATTTTAAAATGTCGGTAGGGGCATGTATGAAGAATGTGTTGAATAATAATAATAATATGGGACATCTTCCACACATAATCATCTGGTCCCAAACTAAGCTGGAAAGCCTTTTATACTGTGGTAACCAGATGACTGATATACATACTTATATATGCTTATAACACCCAGACACAGATCAAACAGACATGTTCATACACACAAATGTTTGACCTGGCTGGGGATGGAACCCGGGGCCTGCGGCACAGAAAGCAAAGTTACTAAAGTCTCAGCCAACAAGGCTGTCGATTGTAGAAGAAGCAGTTAAATGTAGAAGAAGCGGAAGTCGTATCTTAAGATTATAACAAGTCAAGATATACCAATTGCCTACCCCAGCGGGAGCAAGCCTTGACCAAATAATACTAACTATTACTACCTAAAGAAGCAACACTCACCTCCCCCCGCCATTTTACGTCGCCTGCGACCAGGCATTCAATGATGTGGTACCCCGGACTTACACACACATTTGACGCGTGAACACATGTTATGTTTTCTATGTATTAGTAGGCTATTGCGCGCGGGCGATTGAATGGAGTGACGGGGGTCTGCCTTCATTGTATGTATGTTTGTAATAAGTAACCATACCTTTAGGAAACTTCATATGTTTAAAGGTAGTTATAGGTGGTGGTACGTCATCTCCTTCCACCAATATTCGTAGTTTTTGTCTGACTTCCTCGTGCCTTTTCTCAGGCAATGCTAGTATGCAGCGAGGGGGCTTCCATGAGGTCTTGATTGGCTCTTCATATTGAATACCTGGCGACAAGATTTATGTTATGTACTGAAATGAGGATATTTTAAAAACTGTTTATTGTAAGTTTTGTGTCTTCACACCACTACTGAACCAATTAAGTTGAAACAAGTTGTTGTTTTTGGGCCACTTCAACCTTAGGTACATTCATCATTATCAAAGCCAGCTGGGATCGGCGCAACATGGGCATAAGACATCACCTTCGTCTTCTCCATGTTCATTTTAAGACAAACCTGTTGAGAAACTCGATTGAGGTCTTCAGCATTATGCTCAGATCTTCCATCGTCTACCATGATTACAATGTCATCGGCAAACCGAAGGTGATTTGTTCACCATGATTATTGATGCCGTGTTCTTGCCATTTCAGAAGCTTGCAGCCGTCCTCCATTGCGGCAGTAAACAGTTTCGAATATATGACGTCTTCCTATCTTATGCCTCTTTCAAACGAGTTCGCCTTCGAACTCTGGTCCTGTACTCGAACCGACATAGTGGCGTTACTATACAAACACTTTGATATACCAATAGTCAATATGGTCAATATCACTGGAGAGATCTGAGCACCGCCCGTGTCTTGATTGAATCAAAGGCCTTTGCCATAGTTCATGAACCTATTACATGATACTACACAACTGAACACAACTGACGAAAAACCTCTCCCTAAACTTTGGGGGCAAAACAATGGGTGATGTTATGTAAGATGGCATTGACCAAATTAATGTACCTTTAGCCAGCTCAGCAACTCCCATCAGCGCCTTGCTCTGAGCAACACTCTCCAGTATATGCTCCTCTTCTCTCGCTTGTCTCTCGGCTGCAGATAGTGCCCTGGCTTCAGCGAGGCGCTTCAACTCGCTGTGCTGGTCCAGTAGGGAGACGTTGTAGCGCCTGCCCCACTCTTCTTGAGATGCTGATGAGTAAAGAAGGTGTTTTAGCATTAGCAGATTTTTTTTGTATGTTCGTTATTGTGCAATCAGTCTGGAAGACTATAAGTAGATGAGGGGAATGCTAGATGGCGTGGAGGGTGTTACTCCCAGTGGAATAATCCCCTTAGTTACAAATACATATATCCTGCCATTTCTTTAGTTGGCTGATGGTTTAAGGGCTGTAAATTTTTGTAATTGGTTGCTATAAGTTTCTATTTCTTCATTCCGTTGGCATGTTGAGTTGTTCATGGATATTTTAATTAATAAAAAGTCAATGTACAAACGGACTACATGGTAAGTACTACATTTAAATAACACTAATCTTAGATCTCGCCAGACTGCCTCGGTGTAATAGTCTTAATGGTATGGTTGAGCTTGAGGTCTGGGTTCGATTCTTCGTCGGAATAGATTATTGGATTTTTCTACTAGCAATATATCAATAGCACTGCATCAATAGCAATTGTAGCCTTAATCACTGAATTTGAATTTGTTTAAATTTCAGAATGTAAACAAATAGCAAACTTACTCTCATCGTCCGGATCATTGTCGCTGGAGCTCTTAGCCTCCGCGGCAGCCTCAGCAGCGATCTGTCCGAGTCTCCCCAGCTTCAGTAGCTGCTGCTTCTTCCGTTCCTTCACTGGGACGTACGGCTCATAGTTATCGATGTCTTCCTCGGATTCTGAAGATTTCTCCTCGCGACGGTACCGTTTTATAGGCGGCGGGGGCGCTGCCGTGTCTGACATCGCTTTTGGATATTCTATATGATGTATCCAGTAATTTATGCGGATTTTTTCGAAATCTAAAATGTACCTAAACAACAACAAACCAATAATTTTAACCATAGAATATAGAGGAACCGACTTTTATAAAGTTTAAAGGTTAATAAATATTTATGTATATCTGTGGTGGCTATCATTAACTGTCAAACTTCAAAAAAACTTCAAATGTCAAAAGTGGTCAAATTGTCAATTGGCATCCGGTCCTTCTGCACTACACATTTTTTTTCTCTTTTTTCTTTGTCTAACTGCCATCAGTATCTATGCCATCCGTCTTTAGACTTCTAACAGATTTGTTGTGATTATCCATTAGCATGATCGAACAATTAATATCTGCTGTCTCGTTCTAACCCCCTGGGACTTCGTTTTCCCTGGTCACTGTGCTACCGGGGCTGGTTGCTCAACTTATTGTTCACAGGGTTTCATTCTGAGCTCGTTGTCGGTTGTATGCATAAAATGTTAGATTTGCTGGACTGTAGACCACAGTTGAATCTCGTAACTCCCAGAACTATTTGGCGTTCTTCATAATCACCAGTCGCTATCAGGCTTATGTCTTTATGTTCTGTGGTTTGAGTTAGTTACAAAGACGTTTTACCTTTGTAACAAGACTTTACTGTCAAATTTGGAGGAGAGAAAAGGAAAAGGATAGACACTACGAGTGGTTCTCACTCGGGACCGACGCAGTGCACAGTCTACTTAGTAAGTTTATCATAATGTCTTTGGTTAGTAACCGGACTTTGAAATTTGTAGTTAATGTCAAATCAAGTTAATAGTCACTAAAGTGATAGTCACCAAGAACGCCAATAGCCCCCCTCGGCCGTCTTAAGTCTATTCTGCGCCGGGGTGCGGGACTAAGCCTGCGCCCTCGTTTTGTTTACACTGCAGCGTGGTACGCGACCGACGACACGCTGCAGTATGAAAGGGGTCCTAGGCAACCAAGAAAACACAATACACGTAATTTTTTTTTTCCCATTTCAAATGAATGAACTTACACTTTATTGACTTAGAGATCATTTTGCTTCAAGTGCGGGCGACCGGGCGGCAATGTCAAAGGGCGCAATTACTCGCCTATGACAGACGCACAGGTGCCGCGCCGCGCGCCCATTTCAAATGAACTTAAACTCTATTGACTTAGAGATCATTTTGCTTCAAGTGCGGGCGACCGGGCGGCAACGTGTCAAACGTACACATACATACACTCTCTTTGGATTAGAGATTTTGCTGCGCGCGTGTTGTATTAAATAAAATTGTTATTTGTGTAGTGTAGTAATGCGGTATGACAAGCGCCGAAAGCGTAATAAAAGTAAAAAAAATATTATTGTTGATGACTATTTTTTTTTGCTTGCGCATACATATTTGTCGTAAGTAACAAGTATATAAAACTGTGCAATAGCGTTAAGTTCAATGAATCCAAATATTCAGCACTCGACAGGCGCCACCGGGCGCTTCGCGCCCGTTTGCACCGCACCCCTTGCACCCCCTGGTACATAAAGACGGCCCTGTTAACGACAGCTCGAACGATAACTGCTGATACACCAACCGTTTTTACGTCTGCATGGTACTTCCGAGGACTGTGACGTCGTGCGCCGTGACGTACGTCATTTGGACATTCGTCACAAGCTGTCATCACAATGTCATTATGTCATGTAAAAATTGTGTAATGTCAAAATATGATAGTGACACGTAACTTTGTATAAATTAAATTAAACAAATTACGACCTCCAAATGTGTAAATTCGTGAAATTTTTCGCGTGTGCCGGTAAATAACTCATCGAAAATGTCGGACAAAAGTTTCGGTGATCACCCCAATAGGAACATTGTGAAAAATCCGCTTCTATCTAGCGCTGTGACTGGCCTGTCTATAGAAGACCTGACACACAAGGCTGTTTTACTGCCTGTTACCCCGTCCCAGGCACTGATCACAAGACCAGGTGAGTACTTTCATGTATTTTTAACGTAAAGCCACGCCTTGAACACGATTTTTATGACGCGCGCGCTTAATATACGCGAAAATAGTTCGCGTAATGTTTTGCTAGTCAGCTGTCAAACATTGCAATTTTTACGTGATTTTGGACCACAGCTACCTTAGTTAAAGGTTCCAGCCGGTTTAAGTGTAGTAAAGTGATGTGAAAACCAGCACGTTCTATAAAAATAGCAAAAAATCGTTTGAAAATATAAAATCTCGTGTTTACATAACGTAGCCTGGAATGTCCTCGTTTTTGTACAAATCTTATAGAAGCGCGCCTTTTGACAGTGGTTTCGTACCAGATTTTCATTCTTCTTTCTATTCAAAGTATAAAAGACTGCAAAAGATGGTCAACAGAGCTTTAGTGAGTGAATGAAATATGTTTGTTTCATTTGTTTTAATACATCAATATTACATATTTGAAGCGATCCATAGTATATCATTATTGCATACTAATTTAATCAGATTAATCTTATAACAATTATAACATTCATGCATCAACCATTTTGGTCAAAAGCATGTAAAGGTTCCATTAACACTGACCACATATTATTGAAACTAATCAGCACTTGCAGAAAGACACCTTCAATTTCTATATTATTAATTATTTAAGAAAGTACACATCCAGAAGCGCTCGAACGTAGATCCGTGGTATAACTGTAGTATTTAGTATTTACTAGCCAGGAGTATTTATTGGGTTTGCATTGAGTGTGCGCTCAATGCAAACCCAATAAATACTCCTGGCATGGTTGCCATGAAACGTTGTTAGGGCGGATAAAGATTGAAAACACTTCTTTATGACTGCTCTTTATTGATTTATTCTTATTTCATTCTAAAACTTAATTATTCCCTCGTCTGATATTGCTGATGCCGGATAACATGCCTTTGGTTGCGCGACTTAGATTGCACGACCTCAATACTCAATACACATCAAATGTAAAAGAATGTACTCTGCAAGTACTACTCTCTTGTTTATTATTCTTATCCATGTTTCTTCTTATATTTTCTGGCATCATCGAAAATAATAAAAAACTAGTCATATAAAGCAATCAGTATTTATGCATTCTGAGCCGTATGTATTACATAATGCTTATGTTAGATAATTTAGTCATAGTTAGGATTTACTTATTTTTTTTTTTTTTTTTTTTTTTTTATCCCCCTGTTTAAAGTGATCTGTCAGTTGCAGACAATGAGCTTTATATTCTTATGAGGTATTTGCTTCATGGCATGTCATGCAAGGAATGTGTCCAATGATACATCCTTCTTCCTATACTTCTATTTTGTTAGGTCTTGGGGTATTTTTCTTTTAAGCCTTCTAAATGGTTCTCTTGTCATCAAAGTTTTTGCCGGATCGTTTGGATGACGCTGTAGTCTATTTTGGTATTTGATAGCGTTTTGTTTTCTTTCTTCCTCCACAGTGGGTATTTTAAGGACCTTGTGCAGTGTCTCATTTTTTATATACCAAGGAGCATTGGCGATCATTCGTAGTACTTTTGATTGGAAACGCTGCAGAATACTTAGATTTGTTTTTGCTGCTGTTCCCCAGAGTTGTATACCATAAGTCCATACTGGTTTAAGAATAGCTTTGTAGATGAGGAGCTTATTTTCTAAACTTAGTTTTGACTAGTTTCCAATCAACCATTCATACTGGCGTAGCTTTAGACTTAGTTGTTTTCTTTTTGAGAATATGTGCTTCTGCCATGTTAGTCTTCTATCAAGGTGTAGTCCAAGGTACTTTGTGTCGTCACACTGGGGTATTGGATTTCCATTCATCTGCACAGGTGGACATGTATCGCGTCGCAGCGTGAATGTGACATGGGCTGACTTAGATTCATTAACTTTGATGCGCCATATTTTTAGCCAGTTTTCCACTGAGTTTAAATCTATATCTACTTATTTTTAAATGTACATTATGCACATAATATAATTTATTAACTTCGCTTGTAAGTGAAAATATGAATTTTCTTATGTGACATATAGATTCTTTAACGAGGGGCAGCTCCACTGAGGAAGCTTCCAAGGGAACTCACACTTGATTGCTCTTGGTTTATTGATTACATAAAATGAATCTAATGGCTGAAGAAATAGTTGTTCAAGACCTTGTGTCTTGGAATGTGAGGCAGTAGCGCTTCAACTTGATGTGCTTCTGTGCTTCTTGGCGAAGTTAGGCTGGCTGGATTAGTCAGGACTTCACACGATGAACCTAACCACAGAATGCAGACTATTGCTAGTGGATTTAATAAATAAAAATAACATTTTAAATAGTTTTTCTCATATAATTTCAATAGTTATACAAAAATTAATATGGCTTGTTGTGTCTCATCTTAAATCTAAAATACTACCCGTATTAGTAAATGATATAATATATTCGTTTTGAAATTATTAAGGAAATTAACAAAAATGTTCAAAAACATTTAGCACGGGATGATATGGTTGACAAATGTGGTTATTTCCTCTACTCTATTTTTGAAGAAATATACCTACTGCTCTTCCACACACGGTCTTCTGGCTGATAGATAGAATATATTATGGTAACCAGACAACAGACACATACTTGTAATAGCGTTATAACACCCAAACACAGATTAAACAGTCATGCTCATGCGCAAAAACGTTTGACCTCCCCGGGCAGGTCTGGAGACCGGATAGACAGTTACTGTACTTTTTCTTGTAAGGGCAGTGTTGTATGTCTATTAAAAGGCTCGGGCACATTAGGGCGGGCCGGGCCGTACCGCATCGCATAGCTAAAATCCGCCTACAATACTTTCGTACATTTTATATGAAATATCGTACAGTACAGTGGGCCGCACCGGGCCTCGTCGTCCGCCTGTAGTGTGCGATTTTTTGTTATGCGGTGTGGCCCGTTGCGGCTGTAGTCTGTGCGGGCCTTTAGTAGATATACATTAACAGGATACAAGACTTCTTAGGAAAATTTACTAAATCGATATTTTGTATTCCCGTGTTTCCTCCAACAGTAAACCTATTTGATATATTTATATCCTGATATTTTAAAGTTGACGGAAAGTATGTCCCTTTAATTTTATTATTGTTTATAAACTACATTTTTTTGTAGTGAACGTCCAATCACGCGAGTAAAACTGTGATTTTTGGAAGTTCACTGTGAAAAAACCAAGGGTTTATAAGAAAAATTAAAATGACAGGGACATAGGTTACTTCACTATAAAAATATCAGGATATAAATTTATAGAATGGGTTCATTATATTCGGAGAAGACACGGGAATGCAAAACATCGTTTTGGTAAATTTTTCATAGGATTGTGTCAAATTCTTAGAAAGCCATGTACGCTCTTTAATATTAGTAGAAGAGACGACATCTTTTAAGTACATTTAATATTACAAACATAGAATTATAAAATAAAATAAATCTAATTCTTTGAAATTATCGTAATGTGACCTTAGATTAATTAATTTTAATCCAGTTTCACCTCTATAATACTTTTTAAGGTTTTCCGATGTATTTCCGATTACTTCATTGTTTTCGATGAAACTGGGACTTAAATTACATTTAAAAATAAATTAAATTCTAAGGTAACTATTATAAATTATTTAATCATACACACGTCAATCACATTTTTCACATATCATTAAAGTTCATATTATTTCATTTTAAAATAAGATATAATATGATATTGTATCCCCTTTAAAAATATCCATAATACCTAACAATGTTTTTTATGTATTCTTCAGAATGGGAACTTATCTCGAAAATCCCTAAGGATATGCTTATAATGTATTTGGAAATAAGAATAATAATTTATGTAAGTAATTGGAATTTTCCCTCCGGACCTTTCTATTTCCAAATAAAACTGACCTAAAATTATTATTTTCGTAAGTAATAAAGGTAGAAACACACATGGGCGGGCGCGTGACGGGTCGAGTGTCAAATACAAGGAAACGCTGCTGTCCTGCGCATGCTGTAGTGTTTTCCTTCATACAAATTCAAGTCATGCAACGTCATTCGGCAGGCGCACGACTCGTGCCCGCGGTCATGTGTGTATTGGGCTTTATTCTTGTGACTTAACTAAGCTTTTTATCCAAAGATCAAAACCAAGATCGATTCTCAGTTACGGCAAACAATTTATGATATAATTTGATATATCTGATTGTTTGTTAGCTTCATAAATATGCAAAAATAGCTATTTAGTTACATAGATCTCCGCGCGCGCTCCGACAAGATACCGTTGCGCTGTCAAACGTGGCAGCTTAAATTACGCCAAGATCGGCGTAACCGAGCCTGTCCGACGCAGTTATTCACGCACACTTGCACTCCTTGCGAACTATTTTTTACGCACACTAGGATTGTTTTATGCACACCGCAATTTGATAACGGGGCTCTCAGTAGGTATTCAAAACCTATATAAAATATGATCTACTAATGAAGGCTTGTTTATAAAGTCAATCATCATAGGGGAAAAATATGCCTGGAAACTGCTGCATAGCTACTACGCGGCCCCGCCACAAACAAACGAATCTAACTTTAGTTATTTTGGTTTGGCATTTGATTTGCCAAATATTGTAAAACTATAAGTTGAAAAAGTTAGCTTAACTTTTTCTTGTGCGTTCTTCTTGTAGAGGTATAACTTTACAAACGCGCGGTAGACTCATTACTGTTTATCTTCTTTGAAGTGGAAAAGTGTCAGATTGACGTATTTGAATAAATCTTTTTGAGTATGCATTTTGTAAATTGTCTAATTTTCGAAGATGTTGTTTTGAGGTAGTGCGGTGTCTAGTCAGAGCGCGAGCGATGACTTATCATTTATCTAAGGCCTAGTTCAATAAAAGGGTTTGAACAAATTTCTTACAGGCAATAACTATATTTTCAAAGGGGATAGTATACCAATTTCTAACTGATATTTCTCGAAGATGTACTGTAGGGCAGCTCCCTAGATTCCTTCCGTCTTCTGATACACCAGTATATGAGGTACCCGAGCAGTATGATGAGGGCTAATCCTAGTAGTACACCGAGCACGATTGCGGAAATGGCGGCTGGTGTGAAGTAATCTGAAATTATCAAGAGAGAATAATTACAAGCTTTTTGCAAGGGATGATGGTCAGTAGTTTGTGGACGAAGCTACATATACCTTACATCCATTCTCAATGACAGCCCGGAGTCTGGAACTGTGCCCGGTAGATGGCAATAGCAAAGAATATCTACTATGCTACCTTGAAAGTACTAGCCGCCGGCGAAAGTTTTCTATAGTAGATGGCTACTACCACCTATAGGGGCGTGTGTTATCTATAGGTGATGCATTTCGCATCATCTCAGCCATAGGACGTCCACTTCTAAACATAGGCCTCCCCCATAGACTTCCATCCAGTCCGGCTGCAAGCATCCAGTGAGTTCCTGCTGGCCTTATCAGATCGTCTGTCTACCTTGTGGTTGGACGTTCTACGCTGCG
This sequence comes from Hemistola chrysoprasaria, assembly GCA_947063395.1. NCBI lineage: Eukaryota > Metazoa > Arthropoda > Insecta > Lepidoptera > Geometridae > Hemistola > Hemistola chrysoprasaria. The sequence goes on along the minus strand of OX346738.1, from coordinate 3,732,782 downwards.
CTTGGTCCGTGGTCTCCATTCGAGAACTTTACAGCCCCATCGGCCATCAGTTCTATGTGCTTATGCGCTCTGCCCATTACCACTACAACTTGCTATTGTCTATAGGTATAAAATACTTACTAGAGATATCAATAATATAGCTGTTCACGTTTCCAAACGAGTCCACAGCAGTGACTACCACGCGTGGAGCGCAGCAAGTTGCTCTGTACGTCGCTACCACCTCCTCGCGAGTGCCCGATATGAAGTTGCTGTCGTAGGTCAGACCGATTGGTGATGACGTTAGGCGGAGAAGACCTGGGAATTTACGAGAACATTTTTGAAATTGTTGGATGCCGGTGGTTGCTAAGATGGTTTACGGGAGATTTTGTTAACTATATCACCTAGTGAACTATATCCTGGAAATATGGTAGTATGGACGCCAACCCTGCTGGCATTGTGACCAAGGGACACTAAGTCCCAGGGGGTTAGGACGAGACAGAAGATATGCATTGTTTGGGCGCAAAAGCTTGCTGTAAATCATTTAATTGCAAAGACATTTTGGAAAGTGACAGTTAAGAAAAAAAGTATCTTTACTTTTTTTCTTTACTGTTGTGGCGAGTTAAGGGCTTATTTCTTTCAAGATATGATAGTCAACGGTTAAATCTTGATATTATATCCAGAACAATATACAGTTACACTAAATTCAGTGAAAATCCTATCACAACGATGGTGATTTTACTCAAACACACGGGTCACCATCGCGGACGCATGAGGAGCAACTGGAGCGTCTGTGATGTGATTGTTAATATAGTACCATCAGGCAATATTCTTATTTATGCCATTCAATCACCGTCCGCTGCCGTAAGGGGAAGCCTTAAAACATAATCAAGTACTTAGGTGATTGGTTATTACCTCCCAAAGCATCCCTCGCCATGATTGTAGCAGACCACACATGCTGCGAGCAATCCGAATCCAATCTGCCAATGCAGGACCCTTGGAAGTTGTGTCTGATCTCCGGCGCCCATACATCAACGGTGGATTCTCCTTGGTTGACGACGTACACGTATGCTGAGATGGACACTTGGTCTTGACCTGGGGCGAAGGAGTTTGATCATTAAAGTGGAATTATATAGTGCGGCTGAACAGTGTGATCACTCGGCTGAGGCGAATATCCGGCCATCCAGATTGCTCTCGGATGTCCGAAGGCGGAAAAAAACTTCCGCGGACGTTTCCTTATAATGTAAAAGATTTAGTGAAAATTCCTTGTCCAGATTATGTCGCGTTGGTCAGTCACGGCTGATAATATACTTAATCCCTGCTTGAGAAGTGAATTTATCTCTATGTGCCTGATTTTGTCGGTTGATAGCTGGAGAATCTTTGATCCTCATCCTCATGAAGCTTTTAGGGTGCGTAAGTTATATGAGGTTTTCAAAATCACGATTTTAAATATGGGCCAGATCGGTTGCGAAGGTTGCAGATCGATTCTATATCGGACATTGGATAGACAAAGTCGAAATCGAATCGAATCGATGTCTCAGTTCGCTGTGAACTACTAGTCAATGATAGCTTAGTGCACTCCCTACGATTTCTGCAGTGAGTAGACTTAAGATTAATGTTGGGTATTGGTCTAGAAATATCTCCGTCTAGGTTTGTCTTTTGGCTAAATTTGGCCTTATCCATTCCATACACGTATTTGATTGCAATACAAATCCGATGAAAAACGAGAAATGATGACGAAGAATATGATACAAAAAGAAAGATGTATCCTTAATTCTTACCATAGGCAGTAAATGTAATGAAGTCCCTTGCTCCGGGCTGCGCTGATGCTGATATTAACAAGCTAACGATTACGTTGACCGTCTGACCAGAGAGGATTGTTTGTCTGGAAAGAGACGTATGCATTGATAAAATAATATTGCCCCCTTTTCCCGAAGGGGTAGGCAAAGGTGTTCACAGGACCCAGTCCCATAGTAGGTACACTATGTCGTTATGTTTTTGGTCCCATGTTATGAGGGTGAGCCTATTTTCATCTACCACACATTTACATTGATATCAAATGGATTTTGAACAGCGAAGTACTTTTTATAATTATTTAACTCCATTATGGTTCCCGGTTTTATAATAGGGCCACCCCTTTCTTATCCGGTGGGAGCCGTGAGAAACCGCAGAGGGGCATATTAGGAGAGTGGGCAGCAGTGCTCTCCGTTTCCAAGTATTCCAACCACTGCGATCACCAAGCCGCATAAGCGTGGTGATTACGGCAAAATCCCCCCATATGAATAGTTTATGGCGTTCTATGGGGGATGCCTATGTTCAGCAGTGAACGTCTTCCGGCTGATGATGATGATGAATGCTCCAACTAAATGGGTGTCCCCAATAACTGCTGAAGTAAAACCATTATGGAATGTGTGGTCAACCCAAAATGTTGTATCCACAAATGTCGGATGTGACCTGAAGACTTCCCCCTATCTTATAGGAGACATCCTGGACAAAGAGTTTAACGTGCTTCCGAACCACGGTAGCTTCCAGGTAAAAGCCCACATGTGAACAGATTCTAACCAGATAATTATTAAATTATTTTTATCCGTTCACATCTGTTCACATTATATCACGCCTTTTTTGTCGAAGGGTTACGCAGTGGTTTTCCCATTTCCATAGTAGCCGCACTTCGCCGGTAATGTTTTTGAGACCGAATATTTATTTCTGCTAGGCCATGGATGCTGAACAAAGATATCGTCAAACGTTAATTATACTTACTGGGTAGGGTTGATTCCAGTCAAAAACCTGAGTTCTCCCACTGCTCCGAACCTGAAGCTCACCGATTGCTCCCTGTAGTTGGTTACTTCGAAATGTAGCTGAAAATATAATCATGTACATGTAAATATGTGTACCTAGATACATAATATATATTAGAGTACTTAATATGGCTAATTGCAGGATAATTTGTCAAGCTATTCAAAGGCTTTCTGTGTATTATTGTGACATCAAGAATAGAATTACGCAGGTGTTACCTGTAATCTTTCGCCTGGGGCCCCATACAGTTTTGTGCTGAGTCCAATTTGCACGGCAGTCAGTAGCGATCCTTGTTGGTTGATTACCTGAAAGAAGAAGGATTCTGTTAATTATTTATTGTTTATAATTTTATTAATTGAAATCTGTAATTTTGAATGTTTTATGGGTCACGTGAGCCTGAAATAAACGAATATTTAATTTAATTTATCATTTAGGACATATGATGGAAGTGCCAATTATTTTGACCGTGTCTTCAGAAATATCGCTCCTCTCTTTAGCACAAAACGTACGTTTCTAAGGTACCCAATCCTTGCATTCTTATCTATTGCATTGGCTTCATGGTTATCGTAATCGTAATAAAATAAAGAATTTATTTGGTACAGAATAAACATGATGTCAGATCCATATTTTTCGATAAAATGTCTGAATGCTGCTGTCCTTATTTCTTTTTAATATTTTTTGACTTTGTAACCATGTTTCCAAGAGCCACAAATCTCAAATTCCTATGAGTATGATGACCTTGATCTGTCCTCAACTAGGTCACTATGAAAACTAGAATGTTATGACCCTTTGTCTCAGACCTTAGCAACCTCATTAGTTGTAGCTACTTAAACTTTATGAGGCCATAAATATTTACAACATGTTATATTGATGAATTTTATTGTCTTGCTGCGGTCATCAACAATGTCATTGCTTGCTAGTATGTCTAGTTTCTATTAGACTTTCTCCATCTTGTCTAAACTTTAAGAGCTATAATAACATAATCAATCAATCGAAATCAAAGTTTACCTGTGAGACAGCTCGTCCAAACGGCAGTACGTTGCTATCGTTGTATCTAAGCTGGCTGTAGGCTCTAACATTGCTTTCCTCAACGGATTCTAGGTCTGAAATATCGGCTGATCTGCCTAAGCGGACCTCTGGCTGCGAGATTGGATTTGACAGCCGAACGAAAGGTTCACCTGAAAGAATTACATCGGAAAAATAGTTAATGAGTTGCTTTTATCCTCCCTGTGTGGTTGTCTGGAAGAGATAGCTCTGCTTTGCGCTCCAACCACGCCTTCTATTTTTTAATTTTATTTTCTGTATGTCTAAATGTCACACCTTGAACGTCCCTGCCCACAATCTTGATGAAGACCTTGGAGGTCTTAAAGGTCGGCAGAGCGATGTCGGCCACCAACTCTGTTACCGGATCTATTTGCACTTCTTGACCCTCGCCGGCTATTGGTTGGTAACTGAAAACAAATATGATGTCATGTTAAATGGCCATACCGCTGAGGAACGCTGCTAGCCTGATACTTTTGGACGTAGGGGTGCACGGGACTGCGAATGGGAATAGCCCCCTTTATTGGTTCGCTTGTTGTCGAGTTTATCGACGATTTTACTGAGTGTGACTTAATATAATTATTTAGTTTTATTGACATTATGTAATTATTAATGTGACATGTGATTGTAAGTAATTATTATTTGATTTGATTTGAATAAATGCAAATCATGTTTAAATCTATTACAGAGATTGTCTTATACGTGTAACAGCTGCTCTGCTACTCAATGAGACTAGGATTCTTCAACAAATATAGCAGCACTAGCTGTGACCCGCGGTTTCACCCGCGTAGTCTTCGTTCCCGTGGGAATATCGGGATAAAAAGTACCCTATGTGTTATTCCAGGGTCTAAGCTACTTACGTACCAAATTTCAGCCCAATCGGTTCAGTAGTTTTGGCGTGAAAGAGTAACAAACATCCATACATACATCCATACTTACAAACTTTCGCCTTTATAATAGTATTAGGATTAGGATTAGGATAGGATTAGGATTAGGATTAGGATTTATTATAAATCTACCATCTTCTTTTACGCTCCATAATAGAATGTCGCTCTGGCATTTCACCCCCCAGTGTCGGGATTGTTACGTTACGTTTACGTTACACTTGTTACGTTATGGCACACACGAAAGCTCTTTTTCCACTTTTATCACATTTTTGACAGTCACATCACTGATGGTACACATTCTTTCCTAAGCACATCATCAAAAACACGGTAGAGTTACGAATTAGTCAGGATAGCAGGCTAAACGTGTATGATGTATAACAATGAAGAAGACAGAAAAGACGCGCAAGCTTGTCAGGTCTTATTCAGCATCTGATACCTAATACCTACTGACGAGTCAGTAATGATGAAGGTCTACCTGAAAGACAGCTTCGCCAGTTCGGTTCCATACTCGTCAACCAGCTGCGATTCCCTCACGCTGGCGACTGGTCCAGTGACTCGGATCCTTGCGGTTTCTGCAATAAGAGATGGAGTAGCCTATGAGCGAGGGTTTAAGTTATACTGGTGACTTAAGCGGTTCAAAGCCGTTCCAAAGTCTAAAACTAACAACATAATATAACATCACGCTTTTTCCCCATAGGGATAAGCGTGCAGACGTGTGCGTTAGGTTTTACAGCCACTGACAGCCTCGTTGGCTCAAATGGTAGTAACTCTGCTTTCTGTGCCGCGGGCCCCTGGTTCGATCCCCGCCCAGATCAAACATTTGTGTGCATGAACATGTCTGTTTGATCTGTGTCTGGGTGTTATAAACTTATATAAGTATGTATATCAGTCCTCTGGTTACCATATTACAGGCTTTTAGCCTAGTTGGGGACCAGATGAACGTGTGTGGAAGTTGTCCCATATTATTATTATTTCAATAGGCTACCTATGTAAAACCTAACATTTGTTTATCGATCATGTGCAGAGTGCTTTCGACTTTCGAGAGACTCGACTCAGACACCATGCTTTGCCACAAGTCGACTCCATAAGAGCTCAGCTAATCGTCATTATCGAGTGACCTTCGATTACGTAATTTTTTTCTCTCAAGCAGTGTGTGACATCAGATTTCAAGAAAGATAAATAATATATATAAATGAGGAGTTATTCTTAGCATCACATAGTACAGTGACGTGCTAAGGGATTTTCTATAGGGGCTTGTTGGCATTGGTGGTAGGTAAAATGATGTATTTGGTTTTGTCAATAAACACAATATACACCAATTACGTCAACTAACAGAATATCTAATCAATATATATTATGAAATCCTGACTGACATGCAACGCTGAGCCCAAACCACTGATCCTAGAGACTTGAAACTTGGAATGTAGGTTGTTTTCGTTGTCTGGACGTGTGCTAAGAAAGGATTTTTGAAAATTCACATTCTAAGGGATCCAAAAAGTGTGTAAAAGTTTGGAATAAAACTCCCATATTTTATAATTGCGAGCGGGCAAAGCTGCTGTTCATACAATAGTGTTACATATTAGCTTAAATGCAAAAAAAGAAAAATTAAAGGAAAATACATAACAGATGAAGAAAGAAAAACAACAATAAAAATAAACACACACTGACAAAATCTCAAACACGCTGAAATAACCTTGCACCATTCTTCCGGAAAGAAATCCGTCTCAGGATCTCAGGATCTAGCCGTACTGGAGCGCGCGAAGTACCACTAGAACCTGTGCTTTCTCACCCTGTTATAATGGTTGCGGACATAGAATCGGCACACCTAGTCACTATGTTTACGCAACACTGACTAGACCAACAAATATAATATAGTCGAAAACAATTACCAGTGCCAGTGACCAATATTATCGGAGAATTAGGTTAGCAAGAACACATGTCTTGACGTGTGTACACACGTTATGTTTTGTAGTAGTGGGTTATTGCGCGCGGGCGATTGTATGGAGTGACGGGGGTCGTTATGTGTAAAACTCAGTATTTGAATCCGGTCATATTTCCGTTGCGCCACGGACTCTACGTTATCTCTCTAGGTGACCTTACTGTATATGGAGCTTTTTTATTTATCGTCGCTGCTTTGTTGGACTAGTGGTCGCAAGTGCTACAATTCTACTGAGCACAAGGTCTTGGATTTGATACCCAGGGTGGTCAAATAGTGTTGATGGATTTATTTATTAGGCTTTTCATCAATAGCAGCCTGGATTCTAGATTTGTGTTCAGTTTATGGCTATAGGCTCGCCCCCTATTACATGGAACTTACAACATAAGTGTTGGTGTACCTACTGTAGGAGTGGGGAAACTTCTGCCCAGACCTTTGGTGGAAAAACGATGATGTTATGATTTATTGCCCACAATCGCGCACTCAGTACGTCCAGCTCCCACATTTCTATAGATAACCTTTGACCCATTCTACTTCCGTGTTAGCATCTCGATAACGAATGACGTTCTATGTGCCCTTTTTATAGTATTTGAAAATATACTAGTGTTAGAGTATGGATTTACTTTTGTCTAGGATTCCTAGTTACGATTGTTACTCATTGATTTCAAATTTAATTCCGAAGCAAATATGATCTAGTCTTCAGGAGACGACAAACACTGCATAGTTTTAAATTGAAACGTTAGGTAAACATAATATAAATCCGTGACAAAATCCGTTAAATGTTGTTAAATGTCAAGTCCAAGATCAATATAAATGTGGCCAAAAATGTGATTAACGCTCCAGCATAATAATTCATACGATTCGTCGAAAACCCTCAAGAACGCACGTGCTCTACTTCTCTTTCTCGAGCTTGGTTGTTCTCCCTGTCGCTATTAGTGCTCGCCTAGAAAGATTTTAGAGAACGCTATCCGTATTATTTTTCCATTGAAGTTCTTCCTGTCAACACACCAGTGTGTTGTCACTAGTGCATAGTGCATTACGTTATTGTCTTCGCACACATTGATAAAGATTGTAGAAGTACATGGATACATAGATAGTGCCGGATTTTTTTAAGGTCATCAATCCCAGTCGTTACTTTTACGTTGATGTGGTGTCCGATAATCAATTATTTTTCATAGATTAGTTTAGTTATATCCAAACTGATAGACACGCTTACGAATTATTAATTAGGTATCTGATTAAATTAATCTTATCAAAGTTCAGTAGCGTTATCATGCTAATACAAACATACAAAACAATATATTATTCGATGTTATTATGTGTAATTATTATGATGTTAGTACTAGTTGCGCTGTTAGACGGGCGAAACGTATTTGGTGCGCGTTTTTGACGTTTTTGACAAGTGACGTTTGTGACAGTCATTGCTGTCAAAGTGTTGTTAGAAAGTGATGGTTCTTAAAGAGTTTTTTTTGCAAATTAAGAAATTTTAATAATAATTAAATTGAATAGTGTACCTGGTTCTACTTACGTATACATTTTAACAAACTTTATGTTAAATCGTTTTATACTTACTTATTATGTTCAAACAACTTTTTTTATGATTTCACAATATTAGGTACATACCACACACACGGATTACGGATACGGATTAAACATTTAAAAAACATCTAATCAAATGTAACCGCATATAAATTTGTAACTATTTTTATTGATATTGGTAGATCGTATTAATATTTAATATATACTAGTAGATTCTTGCGATTTCACCCTATACCGCCCACGTGAAAATTACCCTATTTGTTTTTCCAGAATCTATGACGCCCATGACACGGTTCACGATGGGTTAAGCTTCAATCATAAACCATCAATTATCAGTGACACTGAGTGATAGATGCTAAGTTCTTTCTTGGTTGACGCCTCGGTGGCGTAGTAGGCGCAAGCTCGACTGCCGATCATGAGGTCCCGGGTTCGGCAAAGTGTTTTTTGGATTTTTTCATTAAGAATTATCTCAGAAAAAGGCTGGAGTCTGGAACAGTGCCCGGGAGATGGCAATAGGCTCGCCCCCTATTACATGGCGCCAATAACGTACTGGCGAAATGTGGGTGTATCTACTGTGGGACTGAGTCCTTGGTACATCTCTGCCTAACCCTTCGGGAAAAAGTGGTGATTGTGATGTTGTTGATTGACGTCAACCATCACATTAAACGACGCAAATAAAGGCCACATCCAGAGCCAACCACAAACAATTGTGTGAAAATTATTCCCTATTTCTTCATATCTGTTTATTTTCATTTTGTATGTGTGACGTTTAACCTTAAGACACCTGAGTAAGTGGTGTGAAGACGTAATGTAGTAATGCACACACACACACTTACACTAAACTTTCGCATTTATTTCATTAGTAGGAAGTCAAATTAACAAAAACTTGTTAATTTAATTATTACATACTTTTTATTTATTTAAAAGTAGGTGTGGTAGCGAATCCAACTAGGCTGGGCAGCGTTCGGAAATCTACGCAATGTCTTCTCGTACAAAATACCTCAGTGCCTCAAGTCGAAGGTGTTCGACCAGTATGTGTTACCAGTGATGACTTATGGCTCTGAATCGTGGTATTTTTCTGTGGGCCTTATCAGTAATCTCAAAATAGTGCAACGAGCTGTGGAGAGGGCTATGCTCGGGATTTCTTTGCGATATCGAATCAAAAATAAGGACGAACGCAAGTTCAGAGCTCAGAGGATTAGCAAGTTGAAGTGGCAATGAGCAGGGCACATAGCACGTAGAATTGATGGCCGATGGGGCTGTAAAGTCGAATGGAGGCCAATGGACCGGCAAGCGTAGCGTAGGTCGTCCACAAGGTGGACAGACGATCTTATAAAGACAGCAGGATCACGCTGGATGTAAGAGGCCTGTTACAAACGGACTAGATGGAAATCTATGGGGGAATATCTTTGCCACAGGACGTCTTGCTGAACATAGGCCATGTTCAGCAAGACGTCCTGTGGCTGAGATGGTGATGATGATACTTCTTATTTATTCAAAAGTAGGCAAGGGTAGCTAATATGTACATATAGATATATACTTATACATCTGTATATACAGATAAGTATTCCTAAATATAATAGGTAAAGATCCCGTGGTTCAAAGGTCAATGACCATATAATAAAGTACTTAAAAAGGCTAACAGCTATAATAAATCGACCTCACAAACAAAAGGGTAATATTTGCGAAAAATCGGCTTTTGTGATATTATTTTATTATCTCACATATTCAAAAATAAAACGGAGTAAATTTTATCTTCAACTGAAATCAAATTATATTTTTTTAAATACATTAATTATATTTTTTGCTCGGTTTATAATAATTAACAGAATAATGTTAATGCTCAATACCGTTTGAATTAAAGACGTACAAAAAATATAGTGTTGTCATAACTCTTCTAACTATCTATTACACTACTATTCTAACTTCTAAATAACTCTTCTCTTCTTCTTCATAACTTTTCATTCAACATAATAATATTAGAATCATTCACAATAGTCCTTGCACCTAGCGGGGGCTGTCCTGGAGTCCTGCTTAAAGGGGCCTCTGCTCGTTGGACTTAAAATGGTCTCCGTGTACGCTTATCAAAAGACCGGAACCGGGGGTGGTATTACGAACATGCAATCGCGTAACAACAGCAGTAAATTTTGCTGTCAAACATCATTTTTGTATGCCGTTTGACAGCAGACATTTAGCAATTTAAACGCTTTCCACACTTCTGTTGCGTTCGTAATAAGGGGGCGGGATTTGGAACATTTTGAATAAAAATTTTTTGTCAAGTATAGACAATAGACATAAGATATTGACACCCAAAAAATTTGTTGAGACCCTAAATTGCCATAAAAATTACGAATACTTTGTAAATATTGACAAAACAAATAAAATTCTATGTAATTTATCATCGTCCAAGACGCAATAAAGTTCGGAGAATAAATAAAATTTAATAAATATTCATATACTTAAAGAAAAAAGCAGAGCGTAGGTACGTCAGAAAATATAATCCTGACCATTAATATTAATTTGAAAGTATATCCGTTACGGTTTCAATTCATTATTTCTAGTTTTTTTTAAATGAATAAAACATTTTTTCTAAAAAATTGATTTGGATAAGATTTTCGTACTAAATCTAGTTATTATTTAATCTTAAATGGTTTTAGGATATTAAGTATCACATAATATTGTTGTTTGCCTTTCTGAGCGCTTGCCCTTGGTACTTATATTTATGTTGCTAATTTTAATGGTCACGAGACTTTTGGGAGTTATATTTTGCGTATGTACCTATAAATGTACCTATATTTATGTTCGGCGCTCTTATTACGAACAGCTGTAGAAGTGTGGAAAGCGTTTAATTGCTTAATGTCAGCTGTCAAACGATATGACGTTTGACAGCAAAATTTACTGCTGTTGTTGCGCGATTGCATGTTCGTAATACCACTCCGGCCCTCTTATTACGAACAGCAGTAGAAGTGTGGAAAGCGTTTATTTGCTGTCAAACAGCATACAATAAATGACGTTTGAAAGCAAAACTTACTGCTGTTGTTACGCGATTACATGTTCGTAATACCACCACGGGTCAATTAAATAAAGTATTAGTGTTCGAATCAGTTTAAAGAATAGGATAGGCCTGTGACGTCACTCCAAAAACGGGAACTTCAGTCGGGTCGAAGTCCAAAGTGTACTAAATCCAATCCCAGTGAAGTTGCAGTTCTTGCGGTGCCGTCATTAATACTGGCTTAATTCTACTAATATTATACATATAAATGCGAATGTTTGTGATGATGGATGGATTCATGGATGTTTGTAACTCTTTCACGCCAAAACTACTGAACCGATAGAGCTGAAATTCTGTATGGAGATAGTTTAGACCCTGGAATAACACATAGGGTACTTGTTATCCCGATATTCCCACGGGAACGAAGACTGCGCGGGTGAAACCGCGGGGCATTGCTAGTGCTCAATATTTTAGGACCAGAAAATCACAATAAATAATAGAACTATGTACCAGGCCGTGTGTAAGAAGCTAATAATAATAATAATATGGGACAACCTCCACACACGGTCATCTGGTCCCAAACTAGGCTAGAAGCCTGTACTATGGTATCCAGATGACTGAAATACATATTTATATTAGCTTATAACCACAGACACAGATCAAACAGACATGTTCATGCACACGAATGTTTGACCTGGCCGGGGATCGAACCCGGGGCCTGCGGCACAGGAAGCAGAGTTACTACCATCTGAGCCAACGAGGCTGTCTATGTTATTCTGTCCTATATTATTATGGTTTTAGATACAACAAAAACAACATTACAGCCACACACTAACCAAATAAATAACCATTTTTTAATAAAATTATTATAAATTAATGTTTAAAAATACAGTTATTATGGCCCGCAACCGTTTCCACCAGTTTTTTAACGACCAAAAATAGAATTCATAATTTAATTTTTACGATCGATAAATTAGTAACTGTGTTTTGCAAAATATTTGAATAGAAAACCAGTTTCGCTTTGAAAAGCTTTAAAAAAGTGGATTAGTACAACACTGACCGTGGCCTAGAAAAAGTGCGACGCCATCTTGACGAGTTTGGGCTGTCAAAGTCACCGTGAAGTTTGAGGTAAGATTTTTATTTCATTTATTTATACTTTAAGGTGACGCAGTGTTAAATAATGAATCTAAAATCGTGCGCTGAGTCCCGCAACCCGCTCACACTTCACCAAAACAGTATTTCTCGAATAAAATAAAATTTATGGCTAATTTTATAAAATCAAATTAACACATTGTAATGTGTGCATAGATTAATCTATACAAAAAATTTAAAGTCATAAATCAATCTCATATCCCTGTAAAATGAGAATCTCTATTTTTATGGAGCAGTCTTTGATATTTTTTTCTCTGCTGTAAAAGTTAACCAATCATCTAAACCAATTACCAAAATGATGTCCATATCATAATAAATGTAATACATAACCATTAGTTCCGAATGTTTTGTAGTTGCTGAGATATATTGAGATCCCTACCGCCAATATTTTCAGCATTATTATTTCGTAGCATTCTAATTCTTAACAGCACGGTTTTACCAGTTACACAATCAAAGTCACAGTTTTAAAACATAATACAATAACAAACATATAAAAAATAAGCAAAAAAATATCAAATGAGCATAAAAGTTTTATCATAAATTCTTCTCGTAACACTCCCTACATTCATTTTATGATAGCGAGTAACAAGACGAGCAAATCAGGTGCCTGATGGTAAGCATCGTGATTGCCCATATCAGACACAGTGCCATACAGTGTTTTAAAATTCAAAATTCTGGGTGGCACTGCACTGCGCCTGTCACCCTGAGTTATTAGTTGTCGAAACTCGTCATGCCCAATAATTTCGCTGGTAAAATTGCCCTTTAGACCGGAACACAGCAATGTTTGCACATTACTGCTTGGCGGATGAATAACTGGCAAAGGTGTGGTACTTCCCCAGGCGGCCCCCTGCCAAAGAGGCCTACCACTACAATCATTCATAAACACTACATTCATTCGTAAACAAAAAAAGAATGAAAAGATTATCGAGCAGATTTATCGTAATCCTCCCTTAAATGCTCTGCCACGCTGTCAATATGGCCAGACCAACACCTGCCTATCAAATCTACATGGTCACAACAAGGGAAATCACAATACCTGGCTAGAAATTCAATGAAGGATATTTCCCCTCATTACTACCGCATAAACAGCGTTTATTTACTCGGATATAAAGTCATATTGCTATGATCGGTTATATATAATCTGCAATGACATTGTTACTTGTTTGCTTACTGATCAAGATTTCTGTAATATTGATTAAGGTAGAATAGTTAAGGAAATGATCTTGGAATCCAAGGAGACTGGTCCCAAAAACCTTACACTGTCTATCCTCTATTGCCGGGTAGATAATGCTATTCACAAAAATATTTCCAAACATAGTACTCGTAATAAGTATTAATAATCGCCGTTAAATTTATAATTTGATTTGAATAAAGTAAGATTAAGTAATAAGAGTTTTTGGGAACAACGATGGGGGCGGTATGACAGAGACGAGTCCCGGGGTGGGATTACGAACATGCAATCGCATAACAACAGCAGTAAAATTTGCCGTTTGACAGCAGACATTTAGCAATTTAAACGCTTTCCACACTACTGTTGCGTCCGTAATAAGGGGGCCGCTCTGCCCGCACTGCCTGAGGTCTCTTCCGCCGTCTTCTATTGCGCCCCGGTAATTGACAGAGGCGTAGGATTTGACACCCGCTTAGGTATTCTGACGTTTATCAAAGGAGATGACATACTGTATAGAGTTGTTATTATGCTGTGACGTTACATTCAAAGACATAAATAAAATGCGTTTATCTCAAAAACCAGTCGTGCAAAGAACAAATCGGGCATTCCTTCCTAAAACCCAGTCCAGTTTTTTTTTCCAAATCGTATCGAAGGCACGTTAATGGCCAGTCATTATATGCAGCTGCCGCTTCTTACGCGATATTAACAAAAACTTGATTTCAAGTTCAATATCCTGATTGGATGCTTCAATATACATATATCAGGCTGCTTTTTTTATTACTGTATAGGCCAGCACATGACCGCAGTCTCACTTGATACTGACGACGCGGTCCACGATGGTGCGTGTTTGCTTATAAGATACCCATTCACTCTTGACTTGAAGACTTAATAAGACTTCAAGATTGTACTTTTTGGGAAACAATGACGCTGGCAAGGTTCCATTCCTTTACACCACAAGAGCCAGCTGAACATGTGTTCGATATACACATCAATCTGAATATTTTATTGTAATAACGTAAATAACATCACGCCGTTTAGACCCAAGAGTTAGGAAAAGGTGTATCAACGACCCATAGTAGGAACCCTCACACTAGGCTTGTGTAGTTCACGTACCAATCACTATTAGGAATGAATTTAGTACACTGAACTAGAACGAACTATTCCGTAAGGTTGGCAGTACTTTGTTCATTTAGTCTCTTTCGTTCGCAATTCGCAATGTTTTTATTTAATCTCTGTGAGTTTATTGTTCAAGGACAAGGAACGGAATGGAACGGACCGTCGAGATAACGACCGAACGAGATATACAAAAAAACAATCATTTAAATGTTTACATTATTAAATACCTACGCCATTCAAAAAATCCTGATCTGCTCAAAAAATAAATCTCATAGACTTTCTACTTCTTAAAGTTAACATTGTTATCTATTATTTAACGTTTAGTACAAAATGAATTGGTATTTATAACAATGACAGCCTGCAAAGTATGAAGGAAAATCAAAGTATAATTCATTCTGTGAATGTTCTAGACTGTACTTATAGTACTAGAAGTAGTAAAAGACCTTTGAGTGACCGAGCAAGAACAAGCCTACCTCACACTTCGTCACTTATTTTTTAAGTTTAATTTTTGCCTTTTGTCCAAACGCCGACGCTTCTTGGAAAATATAAGATAAAATCCCAAGGTCTTACCAGTAGAAGAAGTAGTGACATCCAAGTGTATATGTGACCGGGCAGTTACGACGAGGCGATAGTCGCAAGCGTCGCACCTCACACTTAAATGCCAGACGCCGGCCATGGCTGCTTGGGCTTCGGAACGCGGTGTTGCTGGTAGAACTGCTAATCTGTTGAGCATAGATTCTTCTAAGTCGGACACTCTTGTCAGAGTGGTCGTGGTTGCTAAGATGCGTGTTCTTCACTTTGGATCCCTCTCCATAGGATTCCTCTTTGGATCATCCCTCATCCATTTGGATCCATCATCATCTCCACTGATAGCTTTAGCGATATTACGCCATTTCAGGCGATTTATAGCGTTGCGAGATCACTGGTCTATAGACGTAGTTTCAATGTTATAGTGAAAAGACCTATGGCATAAGAATGATGATGAATGCAGCGTACCTAATGTACTCTAGCTCTTTTGGCCCATGCGGGGTGTTACAAAAGATATACGAAGACGATGTCGTGTGACTAATTCTTGCTGCATATACAGACTTTGACCTCGGCCCCGTCCCAAGTTTTATATCACGACAAAAATAGCCCTATTCCTTTCCCAAAGTCTATCTTGTATTGAGAAAATTTCTTATGGGAAACTCCAATAACACCGCCGACCAAGGAATCGAACCGAGGAACTGATGCTCATCAGTAGCGACTAGCGACCTCTTGTGACCAATCAACCAACCAACGGGGCAGTTTTATAAATTTTGTATGGAGTTTTTTGATCAGGAATCATGAAAAAGTATAAAACTCACTCACGCACAGATCTCACTGGGCCGTGGGGTTACCGGCTTTAGAAAACACCGAGCCCTCCCTACTCGTGGCTGCGTAAGAGCCGGCTGAGGGTTATCTGATCCAGAGGACGGGCAGCAGCGTCCTCTGTGTAAATCGAACTGCGCTTGCCAAACCGCCGACCAAGTGTGGCGAATATTGGCAAAATCCCCCGCTATGGGGAAGTCCTATATCCGTCAGTGGACTACCTTCGGCTGAGATGATGATAATGATGATGAAGATGATGAAAGAACTCACGTGTCCACATCCAAAGCTCCAGGGAACACGAGGTATACGTCCCTTGGAGACAGGCTCGCGGTCCTGGAAGCTGCTGAGAAGGCTTCCACTGATGACACGTTGAACAGGTCGATTTGAGGTGCTGGTGAATAACATCAAGTGTAAATGTAACATCACGACCTTTTCTCCGAAGGGTTAGGCAGATGAGTCACCCACACTTCGTCAGTTATGTTTTTTTTAAACCCCATGTGATAGCAAGCGAGCCATGTGATTGCCATCAACCAGGCACAAATGGAAACCCCAGGCATAAAGAGAAAAGAAGTTTGAGAAAATTCCTCATGGAGAAATCCAATAACATTCTTCTTGTTGGGGTCTCTCTGAACGCACGGTAGACTCATTACTGTTTATCTTCATTGACGTGCAAAAGTGTCAGATTGTGACCTAAATGAATAAATGTTTGTGACTTGACTTGAACACTTTTTGCCTGTCCTGTGCCTGGGAATCGAAACAAGGACCATGATTAGCAGTCGCACTAGCGAAAACTATGCAAACGAGGCAACCTGAAAAAGTCAAATTTGAAACCGAAGAAAACTTGACAAAATGGCTGATGGAGTCTTACAAAACAAAAATAAAGCACCATAGCCAGCTCGCTAATACAAACATGACGCTCGCATATAATAACAAAACATACAATCACGCCGTTTTCCCGAAGGGGTAGGCAGAGGTGTACCCAGGAATCAGTCCCATAGGCACACCTACATTTCGCCAGTATGTTATTGGTCCCATGTAATAAAGGGAGCCTATTGCTATCTACCGGGCACAGTTCCAGATTCCAAGCAGTTTTTGAGATAATTCCCAATAGAAGAATCCAATATTTAACACTTTGCCTGATCTGTGGATCGAACCTGGTACCTCCTAGACAGCAGTCGAGCTTGCGCCCACTACGCCACCGAGGCAGTCCTATTCTTCGACATATTATGTCTGTACGAAAAATATGTTGAAAGTTTAATGTGCTGCAGTCGTGTGTCAGGATCATAGCAAGTGGAGAGAAATTGTCTCCGTCTACCATAGCCGGAACATGGCTTCAACATATGTATGTAGTACCAAGTCGATTGTGGTTGTGAACAGCCACTATTATGTGAACCTTTAATGATGAAAATCACTCGCAAAGTGTTACGCCACTTCCCATACCGGAACAACTAATGCGCGTAATGTCACTGCACAATGTGCCGTAATGCGTACTAGTTAGGCGCTGTATTAACAGTATGGAATCTTCTGCTTATACGTTGAACAACAAAAAAAATTAGGAGATAATGCTTCAACAGAATGGCGGGGAAATTACGTAATATACTCAGTGCGACAAGGGTATATTTTACAATTTGCTGTCAAAAGACGAATTGGTTTCACCAATTACGCTGCTAGATTCATTATGTGTTGGGGCCAATAAATGTCTGATTTTACCAGGTAGCCCTGACATGTACCGGCGACTGTCCATACGTATTTAATCTTTGAAAAAAGATAGACAAATCGTTTTTGACGTTCAGCAGGTCTTGCATGACACAAGGATATATATTATTATTATATTTTATTCCCGTTTTTTGCTCTTTTACGCTCGAAAGGAATGCATCTGCTGTCTCTTTCGCACTTATTATTTTCCACTATTGAAATTCAGGGCTGCCAACACTGCAGATTAAATACATTTTCAGAGAAATCTTTCGATTATAGCTTTACATATTGTTCCACAATGCCATGTGAGATTTTCCAAGCAACCAGTTCCTGGAGGGACAGGGACATCATCATCCTGGCCGTAGGCAGTTCACTGCTGTACATTTGCCAATACTCGTCACGCTTGCCAAGCGGGTTGGCGAGCGCAGTTCGCCAGTCCTCTGGATCTGATAACCCTTAGCCGGGTCTCATTGCATGCACCCTTACCCATATGGGTGGTACTCGTATGATATAGTAAAATCTTTAGTAACTACTAGTTTCGAAAAGCCCATACTGTCCAACAACTGTAGTATCCACGAAGCTTAATAGCGACGATTTGTCTAAGCAACGTATTGTGTGCTGATGGCCGAGAGCCGAGCGAAAGGTCGCTCCTTCGCTTAGCAGTTACGGCTACAATGGTACTTAAAGCCCGGCAAATCTCAGAAGTACTGTTTGACGTTTCGTCTTTTCAAGCTTTGAGAGAGAAGACCTTCGCAGTAAAACCATGGAATTATGATTTTTATCACAAGATTTACAATCTTTAATAATCATCTTCATCATCATCTCAGCCATAAGACGTCTACTGCTGAACATAGGCCTCTCCCATAGATTTCCATCTAGTCCGGTTGTTAGCGGCCTGCATCTGTGTTCCTGCTGTCTTTATAAAATCGTCTGTCTACTGTCCATCTTGTGAGTGGACGTCCTACGCTGCGCTTGCCGGTCCGTGGTCTCCATTCGAGAACTTTACAGCCCCATCGGCCATCAGTTCTTCGTACTATGTGCCGCCCATTGCCATTTACAACTTGCTAATCCGCTGCGCTATGTCGATAACTTTCGTTCGTCTAAGGATCTCACTTCTGATTTGATCTCGCAGCGAAATTCTTTCGAGGATAGCCATCTCCATAGAATAACGAAACAAGATTATTTATTTTAAATTCTATTTGGTTAGTCCAGTACTACAAAGATTTCTCCTACGTACAGTAAATTTTTTAAACTGAACATTCACGTTTTTTCTTATTAAAAGTACGAGTTTAAATAAGTTTGCATACAGCGCCCTCTTAAGACATACAGTATGTATCTTATTCAAGTTAATTCAGTCTCGAAGATCATTGATCATGTATTAACATAAAAGAACGGCCCTGACCATGAACTGGCTGACAGCGCGGATGTGGGGAACGGTCACGGATCGAAACCTTTCGATCATAATTCAATGTAATACGGTCCTATTATGTAAACAGTTAAAATGCTACTTGGAACCATGTCACAGTAAGAGAAGCTATAAAGTTATCACGTTGAGGTTGACTTGCACCATCTAACTTTATCATTAACCAAAGCTTTACCGACCTTCATAATATCTAGTCGCTGGCAGGTCTAGGACACTCCGCAATATAGGTATGAAGCTACAATTTAAATACGACAGAGAGAACAGATAGAGAGATACGCGTTAGAAAGAGAGGCAGCTTGTTGGTTAATATAACGATAATTAGTTAGGCGTTGTGCGGCCTGAATTGCACTTTATTGCGTCGGAGCTAGAGTAGCTATTTATTTGAATGATTTTGAGGAGTGTCCCTTCTGTTCCTTTTGTATCAGTATTCTGAGTCACTGGTTAGACCAATAGTACTCGTGGAACGTTAATGTCAGTGAACTTTATTATTAACGTAATTTTATGCACTAGGATTCCCTGTGTCGCAGGCGGCATGGACACATACAATAACACATCACACATATGTAGTCGTGCCTTTTCCATTAAATAAAATACTCGAACACTTCAGCATATTTTAAATTATTTATTCCAAGCCCACCATCTTCAATCTCGCTCTACAATCATCTGTCGCGCTGGCATCCACCTCCCTGTGTTGCCATCGCGCCCTCGCACATGCCATAGATCTTCGTGAAACCACACGTTGCCATTAATACTTTCCATAAAACCACCAAAACGTTCACAGAATCCGTAGCATGCGCGTCACAAAGTAACATCAACCCTACACTCGGCCAACCTGACAACGTGTATGCCCCCATACACGCATTATATGATAACCCTACACATACAACACCTGAGAACAAACATTGGAACTCATCGCACAAATACTTGCCCCAGCGAACGCAGGACTCCTTCCTTCGCAGGCAGAGTTACTAGAAACTTAGCTATGAAGCCGTCAGTCGTTTAACAATTGATTAAGGGCATTCGATTTCCATACAAAATGAAATTGCACAAATATGAAGAACAAGCTGTTCACGCGGTTTCACCCGCGTAGAAATCGTTCCCGTGGAAATACCGAGAGAAAAAGTGCCCTATGTTCTATTCCAGGGTCTAAGCTATCTACATTCTACATACCAAATGTCAGCCCAATCGGTTCAGTAGTTTTGACGTGAAGGAGTAACACACATCCATCCATCCATCCTCACAAACTTTTGCATTTATAATTTGGTATGAATAATTATGATAATATAATAATTAGTAAGAAAAATTAAGTAAAGAGTAAGGAATAGGAAGACAGAATAACTTTTTACTCAATTGTTGGTGGTTGGCTCTGGATCTGGCCTTTGTTTGTAGCCTTTATTTGGTTAAAGAAAACCTTACGGTTTTTTCATCTCTAAACATCGTTTTTAGGTATTTTTTTATTAATATAAAAAAACCATACGGTTTTCTGTAACCAAATGTGTTTTACCGCAAATAAAGGCCAGTTCAAGAGCCAACCAAAAACAATTTAGTGGAAAATGGTTCTCTCTTCATATTACTACGTACAGACGGACTTGATTAGAAGTATCCCTTCAACGGCCAAGTCACATAACATTAACTATAATAATAAAGAAATCGCAGTAATTCCTTACTGCGATTTCTTATTATCTCTATTATCTCGCTTAACAAACATAGGTAGTTACAACAGATTTATCATTACGTGTAAACAAAATTGACTTGTACCCACTAAAGTATAAAGAATGTTCAACGGCCAAGTCACACAACATTAACTATAATAATAAAGAAATCGCAGTAAGGAACCTTAGACTTGGCACGACTTTGTCTAGATTTCATTACTTTTTAGAGATAAACAAGCAGCTCCATCGAGACTTGGCTAGTTTTTTACAGAATGTTTTTGGTGGGATTGGATTTTTCCATTAGGAATTATCTCAATGACATTTGCGAGTCTGGTACTGCGCTCGGTAGATGGCAATATGCTCGCCCTTTATTACATGGGACCTAAACAACATTTTTTTATTTACCTTTCAACTTACGCGCTTTTGGGTCTTGACTTAGGGCGCCTATAGGAGGCAAACTTCCCTCTCGCTCGCACATTGCAAGTTAACGTACATAGGCATTGAATTTCCAATAATCATAAGTTGTGTTTCTCAATCATACCATTTTTAAAATATATTCAAGAAAACTTAGTTTTGATATCTTTTAATTAAACAGAAGAGATAGAAAAAACTGTGATATCTTTTTTTTTCAATCTACTTCATCAAATAAAAAAAAAACGAAATATACTCAAATACATGCATTAATCTAAAGATAAACAAATGGAAAGAGCGATTTTGGAAATTCATATTTAGTAATTTCTTATCTATACTATTATATAAAGAGAGAAAGTGATTCACTGACTGACTGACTCATCAACCCAGAGCCAAAACTACTGGACCGATGATGATGAAATTTTGACAATAGATTATTTTTACAGTCTAGACAAGTAATAAGAAAGGATTTTTCAAAATTTTACCCCTAAGTGTATTAAATAGGGGTTGAAAGTTTGTATGGAGTAGACTTCATTTTTCAGCCGATTAATTTCAAATTTTGTAGAAACATTCTAAAATGAAAATAATTAAACACGTGTTTCAGCGTTTTCAAAAATTTTAGCCCTTTTGTGGAAAAATACAGTTTTAAAGTTTCTTATGAATATTTTAGTTCCAACAATGCTTACTAGATGGCGCTACAGAAAAATTTCAATATTATCTTGCAAGACATAACTATCCTAAAGCAACATTTTTAGGTAATTTAGTTCCAACATTGCATAATAGATGGCGTTCTGTAAATAATTAAAATGCGCTTATGACAAAAAAAACATAACAAAAACATACATTCACGTCCTTTATCCCGAAGGGGTAGGCAGAGGTGTACCCAGGACTCAGTCCCACAGTAGATACACCCACATTTCGCCAGTATGTTATTGGTCCCATGTAATAGGGGACGAGCCTATTGCCATCTACCGGGCACAGTTCCAGACTCCACGCAGTTATTGAGATGGAAAAGATGAAATGGATCCTAATGGAAAAATTCAATATTTATCACTTTGCCTGACCTGGGTTTCGAACCCGGGACCTCTTGATTGGCAATCGAGCTTGCGCCCTCTACGCCATAGAGGCAGTCGCTTATGATTTCGCTTCTCTTTATCATAGCTCTATTAAACTGGGTTGCAACAACATCGAATTATGAATGCTCTTCTTACTGTTTTCACTGTTTCCGTAATCCGTATATGTCTCCAGATTATTCAATCTATTACCAATACCAATATCATAGTATAAAGTGAGAAACTTTGTTTTTTATTTGCAACGAATAGGTTCCGAAACTACTGGACCGATTTAAAAAATCTTTTACTTATGGAGAGCTTAATTCAGTGTGAGTGACATAGGCTATATTACGAGGTTTTGAAAAATATTAGGGATCCGCAAGAAATCTGCAATATTTTGAACTAAGGTGTCACATAATTACCAAATATATTCATTAACTTGCGTGCGCTGTGAAATCTATTAATGGTAGAATAATATAATGTACTAGGGGTTTGTAGTACTTACTAATATTTACAAAATAGTCCACGGACATTATATCCATCTATTTTGGTTTAGTCACAATAATCGAAACAGTCATTATTTTTCAT
Organism: Hemistola chrysoprasaria; assembly: GCA_947063395.1. Lineage (NCBI taxonomy): Eukaryota > Metazoa > Arthropoda > Insecta > Lepidoptera > Geometridae > Hemistola > Hemistola chrysoprasaria. The sequence goes on along the minus strand of OX346738.1, from coordinate 3,710,008 downwards.
GCAGTGTGAAAACTATTGGTGGTAGATTAAAGTAATGTACTAGGGGTTTGTAGGACTTATCTATAAAATAGTGTACGGAAATTATATCCATCTATATTTTGGTTTAGTCACAATAATCGAAGGAGTCATTAACTTTCATGCGCTGGGAAATCGATTTGTGGTAGAATAAAGTAATGTACTAGGGGTTTGTAGTATTTACCAATATCTACAAAATAGTGAACGGACATTATATTCATCTATTTTGGTTTAGTCACAATTATCGAACAGTCATTATATGCATGCGGTGAAAACTATTCATGGTAGAATAAAGTAGTTACTTTAAAGTATTTACTTTATTAGTTTAAGAACATTACTTTAATTATCACTATCTACAAAAAATAGTCCACGGACATTATATCAGTCTGTTTTGGTTTAGTCACAATATTCCAAGAAGTCATTATTTTTATGCGATGAAAATTAATGGTGGTAGAAATAATGCACTAGGGGTTTGTAGTACTTATATATCATCAAAATAGGCCTCGGAAATTAATAATAATAACAATAATATGGGACAACTTCCACACACTGTCATCTGGTCCCAAACTAGGCTAGAAGCCTGTACTATGGTAACCAGATGACTGATATAACGTTCACTTCTACTTCTCCCGTGCGAAGCCGGGGCGGGCCACTAGTCATCAATAATGTAAATAAATTGGGGTCAAACGCAGTCCTATTTAATATATTATATAAAAAAAAAAAATGCACGAACGAGATGGAAGTTTGGCTCCTTAACACTTAACGACCGTCGTAATAGAATCGCTAGTCGATCTTCGAAACTGCGCGCGCTGGAACTCACTAGAGAGTTTTTGTTTCGGTACTAAATTGTACACTAATTTGCCATTCCTATAGAACAAATCCAACTTAATACCTTAAAAAATGATAAGAAAATAACCGACAAAAAAAAATTCTCTAACCAAGATGTTTTTGATGGATCACGTCTAATTCCAACAAAAAACCGCATCCAAATCTGTCTAATTAGTATGTTCGTTAAGGAGCTACGATACTACAGCATACAGGTATATGTCTGTGTATTTATTATATTATACAATGACTTAACTCACGTTTGAAGTCGAAAACGCTCTGCCTAGGTTTTGGACAACTCCGGTGTCCTGCATCAGGAGCTCACGCGTGTGCGCAACCCGCGACGGATTAATAGTTTTCTAAATCGTATATCTGTGTAGACAGACACGTCATATATAAACGCTGCTTCCTTTTTCGGTCGGTCATTATGTTCGCTTAATCGCTTGTTATTAGGACAAAGCTTTTTGAATCCGCAATCAGACACACTATGGCGTGAGGTCACTGGTGTGCTCTGTGACAAAAAGATGCCACTGAGACTAAAAGGTCTCATATATAAAAGCATTGTTCGACCTGTTCTCTTATACGGTAGCGAGACGTGGCCTACCCTGCAGCGACATGTCCAAGAGCTTCACGTCACGGAAATGAAAATGCTGCGATGGATGTGTGACGTTACGAGACGTGATCGTATTCGTAACGAATACATCCGTGGCAGCCTTCATGTACGTGACGTAGCGGATAAGCTCCAGGAGAGTCGCTTGAGATGGTATGGCCATGTCTTGCGTAGACCAGCCGAGTATGTAGGGAACAGGTGCCTAGACCTCATTGTCACAGGAGCAAGACCTCGCGGTAGGCCAAAGCGACGCTGGCTTGACGTAGTAAGGGACGACATGAGTGCCAATAAACTCACCGTAGAGGATGCACAAGACCGAGCGAAGTGGAGAAGAAACAGCCGGAAAGCAGACCCTGGCTATAGCCGGGAAAATTGCTAGGGAGAAGAAGAATCAGACACACTATCTTAGATATCAGGAGATATTATGGAGTTTTACGATGACTTACCATCGTTAGGTGGGTATAAGACGGCGTGGTCCACAGCACCTTCGATGACGATCTTCAGCGCTGTGACTCCAGTATCGACCGGCAGCCCCAAAGATATGGCCTCACCACCACCGCGCCAAACCAAGATAGTCTGTAATAAAATAACATCAGCCTTGTTTACCAGAAGGTTTAGGCAGGTGTACCATTTAATGTAATCTAAAAAGGGCTCCTCTTCCGCACTTAGACTTTTATTTGGTCCGTCACGTACAAACGTGAAGTCCTGGTTATTCTAGCTAGCCTAACCGTCCGGAAGCTTCCTGGGAACTTCGCGGAGCAACCTCACTGTTCCGAGGATTTTTGCATTCCAGGACTACGTGGGCAACCGTTTCTTCAGCCACATTACAGCTTCTGCATAGAGGTGTACCATTCCCATAGTAGTATTTGGGATCTATCTTTTGACTCAGCCCGTATCTAGTATCCACCCACGTCTGGATATGGGGCCTCCTCAAGAGAGTCTCATCCAGCGGGTTCCAACTTTGACAATATTGTCTGACCAATCAGGCTGGTGGTCTGCCTAGAGATCGAACTTTATTCGTCGAAATTCGTAATCAAACATACTGTTGTCAAATAGGCGTCCTGATTGGCATTCGCTCGATGCGGTTGTGTTCTATTAGGACATTGCTAAGTTTGAATGCAGATTTGTCGACTGAAATAAGCGACGATGGAGTAGTCGCTTGGTCGTCTAATCAAATTAGAGTGATGGCCAATAAATTAGAGTGATGGCCAACTCTAAAAGATAGCTCGGTCAATAAAACACAAGGATCAACAATACTTACATCAAATCTTTCGACGTACGGCTCACTGTTGACACGTCCTGTCCTGAACTGCTGCAGCCTTATTGGTGGCTCCCAGCTTTGCAGGTCCACCTCTGATGCCAGGTTGCTGGGGTTTTCCACTTCCTAGAAAACATTGAAACTTGTTGTAATATGTTAGAGAGGATGGATGAAAGCAGATCTATAAGGCGAATGTGAATGGTCTAGTTGGTAGGAGTCGACGCAGGCGTACTTTTCCTGATGAAATTGCAACATAAATTTCTTAAAAGGCCAGGTCAAAAGTAATGAAAGTGGACAAAGCTAAAGTAGTATGTCAGGATCATAGCAAGTCGAGAGAAATATTTCCTGCCTACCCCAACGGAAACATCGCATGACTGTATATCCGTTACAGAACAAAATTGTATCGTTAACAGGTATCTTTGACCGGTAAACATTACTTTTGGCTAGCATTGGGCAAACCTGTTTCTGACTAAAACGAGAACAAAGTTGAGGTTCTTGAAAAATAGTTAAGAATCTTTGTATCAACTATTATTAAATTACCAGCTGTGCACCGCGGTTTCACCCGCTAATTTGTACCCGATATGTTTTTATAGGGTCTAAACTATCTACATTCTCAATTGATGCCCAGTCGGTTCAGTAGTTTTCACATGAAGATCAAACATACACGTTCATACTTTTGAGTTCATAGTAGAGGTAGTGGGATAAATGAATGCAAAATAGACTAAGTCACATAGAAAATGCGACTTTCTAAGAAACCTCTACCGCTGCATTTGGCTGAGAGATAAGAACCACAATTTGCAATGAAATAACTTACCAATACGGTGGTATTGGCGAAACATCTAAGTGGTTCAAGAAACCTCACAAGAAAGTATGTTTATGAGTATTAAACAGAAAGTTGGGTTTGAAAGTGAAGCTTAGCTTCTTTTGAGTTACTTAATAATAACATTCTTTTTTTTAAATATGGGTAAAGTGCCGTTATTGAAAAAAAGAACAACTTTACAGCTGCCTACTTGCTATCTACCCTAATCTATGCACACACACACACACACACTAACACATAGAACATCCAGAAGGCCGACATGCCAGCCTATTGAAAATACAAGTGCCCTATAGCCACATGAAAGTAACTGAAATTGGCACTGACCATAACTTGAAGCGAGTATGGAAGCACATCCCCCTCAGTGTGTTTAGAAATGTTTCTCAGTTCTTGTAATGCTGCTTCTGATTCCGGTGATGGATGATCAGGATCCGTCCAGATGGTGTAAACCTGTGAATTTTTTTTAATTTGTTCAGAGTGAATTTTTTAAAAGGGTCTTCAGGGCCAAACCGAAACTACGGCAAATTTCGTAAAATGCTAAAAGGAGTCATGTGTGATTTGGATAAAAACTAAAACTGTATAATTTCATTGTTGCAAAAATTGGTTTTGAAAAATAACCAGACCCTATATTATCACCGTCTGATAAATGTCATTTACAAGGATCCATTTCTGGAAAGTAACAATATGAGGCAACCAAAAATATGACTCCTTTTAAAGAAAAGAAAACACGTATTGTTCTGGATGCAAGATGCAATTTTCTGGAAAGTAACAATATGAGGCAACCAAAAATATGACTCCTTTTAAAGAAAAGAAAACACGTATTGTTCTGGATGCATTTTCAATCCATACTTTTTTATTACACAGTGACTCTTTAGTTTAAAGTAGCCTTACCTTCAGCCGTTTCTCAACCAAAGCTCTCAACGCCAGCGGCAGCCTCTGAGGGTCGCCAGCTCCCTTGTCAGTGATCACGAACAGTGCGCTGTCGTACGGCACCAGTTTAGCTGCTGTCGCCAACGCTCGCATGGTTCCGTCGTTGGACGCGTCTGTGTGGACACCCTGGCGAGAAGAGAACTGTTTAGATTTTGGAGCATTCAGAACGGGATTTGTCAACCGTAGACCTCCGCGGATATCTACAGATAAAATGTGGTATTGGAAGTAGTAGTTTTAAGGTTAAGGGTTAAGTGTTCTCAGTGGAGAAAAATAAGTCAGAAAGAGACATGAAATGATATCTGTTAGGCCGCGAAAGAGAAAACAGGTTGTTTTTTTCTCTTAACAAGGGAATGAAATGAATAACTGGTTATTTAAGAACAAATCTATGATGGCCCGAACGCTTAGGGCCGGTAAATCCAATAGGAAAACACTGGATACCGACGCAAAATTTCGGAACTTTCGAACTTCGTCACTAACTTTCGTCGAATAAACATTATTTCGCAATCTCCGACACTCATCTTCAGAATGTTATAATCACAAATTCATATAATAATAATCCCCTCATTAGAGACGCCAGCGTCATTCAAGCCACAGCGGTCATCAACCTTAACAGTTACAAGTCATTTCGACTATCAATGATCAGAGTAATCAAAGCGTGACCTGTTCTTAGCCAAATGATGAATGTTATGCAAATGAGTAGATTCGCTTCAACAGCTATCGATGGCGCAGTATGAGCTGAGTTCTTGACAAATAGTTTTCTAACTTGAAGACGGCTAACATTATGTTTAGTTTGTTTTGAATCGATTCTATAACTGCCTTGGTTACGTAGTGGTCGCAGGCGCTACTGCCAATCATGAGGTCTCGGGCTCGATCCCAAGGTCAGGCAAAAAGTTTTATTAGATTTTTCCATCAGGAATTTTCTGAATGACATCCTGGAGTGTGGAACTGTGCCCGGTAGGTGGCAATTGGCTTGCCCCTGTTATAAGGGACTTAAAAAGATAACTAGCGAAATGTGACTGAGTCTTGGGTACACCTTTGCCTACCTATTTGGGGAAAAGGCGTAATGTTAACACCATGAAGACCTTACCTGATACTTCAGCAGCAGTTTGGATAAATCTTCGGAAACATCCCGATCTTTAGCTCCACTGGTTCTCGGTTGAAGGTTGTGGCGAGATCGCCAGTTCACACCTGAAAGTTGGATCAGCTTTTAGGAGTTGTTTGTCAAAAATGGCTAACAATCCGACAGAAAGTCTGAAGGCACACCCTGGACACTCGACTCAATCCCATACAAAAGCCGCACTATAACTACCTACTACACAGACACTGCACACATGAAGTTTTGTACACGCGCAAGAGTGTGCGTGAGGTGATTTCCTATAGAAGCGGAGCTCGTGGAGATCTCAATCTCGCTGGCGGGGTGAGGAAGGCCCGATTGGTGGGCGGATGACAGTGTCCTTTCTACACGTAGTATTATTATCTGTTCTGTTCTGAAGGTTAACATTGTAAGGTTTGGCATCGTCATCTTGCTGCCCTTATACCACTTTAGGTGTGGTCAGTACAGCACCTTTTCTTTCGGTCTGGATTTTTGCCAGGTTTTTTTTTATGATAGTGAGTTACAAGGTGCCTCATGGTAAGCATCATAAAGTTGATGGCAATTGGTTCGTCCCCTATTAAAAACATAACTGGCGAAGTGTTGGGGCACATAGATAGATAGATAGATAAATTAACTCTTTACACCACATAATAAAAAACTTGAAACCAAAAAATAACAATAGGTATTATATATGTATCTTTTTTATCTCATTATATTTAGTGGTACGATTTTCGGTCTATATATCGTAACATCTATATATCGGTCTAAATATATCGTATGGGAATAGGTACAACTCTGCCTAACTTTTCTAGGAAACATGGCTTGATCTTATGGAGGCGGCGATCGGAGAACTCCTAATACAAACGTAATGGTTAAATCATTTGAAATCAGAGCATATTTCCAACATTTAATGATGTTATTTGGAATGAGACACTAGTTATCTAATTGTATTTCAATCCAAAATAGTAGTACTTTAGACTAAAATATGATAAAAATCCTAAATATAGATGTTTTCCAATACAACTCTAAATTATAAGTATTTTAGACTAAATTATAATTAGGAACCTAGATAACTAGTGTCTCATTCCGAATAACGTCATTAAATGTTAGAAATATGCTCTGATTTCAAATGATTTAACTATTAGGTCTGTATGGGGAATTCTCCGGTCGGCGCCTCCTCATTTTTTAGTTTTGGCGGGCGTTTCTCCCCTCATCCTTTATTATTATCATCATCTCAGCCATAGGACGTAAACTGGACGACTGGAAATTAGCCTTCCCATATTTTTTTGTCTGTTCCGGTTGAAAGCGGTTGCATCCAGCAATCAGTATTAAGGATATTGATAAAAACTTTACCTATATTTAATAGGAAAAGTAGGTCAGACAATATTACCACGTTTAAAACATGTCTCATATTCACGACCTTTCAATAACAAGTTGTGCAGCCGACTTAATTGCATTCTTTAAATATAACAATTATTTTTGATCGAAGTTTCTTACTGCAAAAAGCTGTTAAAATTCACGTACTGTTTCTTAATAATTTTATATTATGTAGTTGCTTAAAAATACGTGGTTATTTGCTATTAGCTATTCGGACAAGGTTGTTAATTAGGTAGTCAATATATAGGGCTACATAGTTTTATCACTGTTTTTTTTATGCGGTATTTTTTATAACGCAATGATCGACTTAAAAGCGTACATGGCCTTCTAGGAATTTGACACAATCCTATGAAAAAATTACCAAATTGATGTTTTGTATTCCCGTGTTTCCTGCGAATATAATTTACCCATTCCATAAATTTATATCCTGATATTTTTATAGTGAAGTAAGCTATGTCCCAGTCATTTTAATTTTTCTTATAAACCCTTGGTTGTTTCGTAGTGAACTTCGAAAAATCGCAATTTTACTCGCGTGATTGCTGGACGTTCACTACAAAAAAATGTAAGGGTTATAAACTAAAATAAAATGATAGGGACATACTTTACTTCAACTTCAAAATATCAGGATATAAATATATCAAATAGGTTTACTGTATTCGGAGGAAACAGGGGAATACAAAACATCGATTTAGTAAATTTTCCATAAGATTGTGTCAAACTGCTAAGAGGTCCTGTATCCTGTTAATCCTCAGAATATTATAACGCCATGGAAATGTCATCGCAAGGAATTCTCTGCTAGCCATAAGGTAAGCTGTAGCCTATTAACGTTATCAAAGACTATTTCACTTCACCAGCATTTGTTTGCGTGTTTATGTTAATGTGTGTTGTACCTGTTTACCTCACCCGCCGCAAAAATTGAGAGTAAAACATGCGTACGACCTTTACTGATATATAATATTGAAAGACGTAATCATAATATTGACTGCCGCAGTGACATAGTGGGGGGCAAATTCCACTGTCGATCATGAGGTGACGGGTTCGATCCCAGGGTCTGGCAAAGTATTAAATATTGGACCTTTCCATTAGGAATTATCTCAATAACTGTCTTGACCTGTGCCAGACAGATGGCAATAGTTTCGCCCCCTATTACATGGGACCAATAACATACTGGCGAAATGTGGGTGTACCCACTATTAACTTAGTCCTGGGTACGCCTCTGCCTACCCCGTCGGGAAAAGGTGTGATTGTATGTATGTATACATAATATATTATATACCTTAATAAGTCAAAGGCAATGATGTGTTAAACAATATTTTTATAGACCCATATTCCCGAGCACGGTAAAATTCCCAGTTGTCCCCAGTGGGGACGAAGGACTAGCGGGAAAGACCCTAAAAGTGTCACGAGGTGACTGACATATACAATATACACACTATGACATCTACGAGTTTAAACATTTGATCATGAGCTCTATCTATATAGTAATTTTAAATTATAATTTATATTGAAAGATTTTTCATCAAAAGCCAGCACTTTACGTTGTGCAGGCTGCATTATTATAAACTTTGTACAATCAGGGACGGCTGTAGGTACTCTGTATACTATACCGAATAACAAGATTTTTAAGGTCAAACGGACTATACTTTTCAATTGATCAAAAACCTTATTGGTTTATGTGGTTTGTGGTTAATACCGTAGAAAAAATCATACTCTTCTATAATAATTGTGTTGTTTATATTTTTGGAAAATCCTAATTAAGTAAAAGGCCAAAAAACTTCAATCAATTCGTCGTTCTTTTTGGTCCGTCTTTTTAGAGTTGCTAAATAGACGTAGTTGAACGAAAATGACCCAATTCATGTTGTTAAATATCGCACGGTAAGACGGGCTATACCCGGGGTGGTATTACGAACATGCAATCGCGTAACAACAGTAGTAAATTTTGCTGTCAATCGTCATTTTTTGTATGCCGTTTGACAGCAGACATTAAGCAATTAAACGCTTTCCACACTTCTGTTGCGTCCGTAATAAGGGGCGGGGTCCATCTCTGAAACCATCCACAGAAGATGAGCTCAAAGACAGCCTCCGCTAGGTAGGTGCAAGGACTATTGTGAATGGATGGAAACTACTTGATTTGTCTATAGGTGTGATTTCTAGATGGATGGTAACCGGGCTATTGCTAGAGACTCCGGCACCTGCCACTTCCGTCTGATGGTTAAATATTTATTAAATATTATTATTATAGGCGGTTTACACGGGCTTCGTAGCTAAGCGCTTAGTACTTGTCACTAATACTAAGTCCTCATGTGTAAACACGTTGATTAGTGCTTAGTATTAGTATTTGTGAATAGTGCAAGTGAATAGAAAACGATCCTATTTACTAAGCGACAAGTCGATACTAAGTACTAAGCATTTAGCTACAAAGCCCGTGTAAACCGGACATTAAGCACATTCTGTATTGTAGTTGTAGACAAAGTCAGTCTAACGTTCTGACTTCCTCGTTAGGGTAGCTTTTTGTACCCACAAACCACCTTTGTGTACAATCAGGTCTTTTTCTCTTAACAACACAATTCGAAACTTATCTCTCAACTTGTAACCCAATAATTACGTTCATAGTTATTAGCTAGACGATTCGGTTCATTTATCTGTAACTATTCGACCTTGCACGGTGAGCGTAGAGTTATGTAAATCTCAACGCTCCAATTGCATTTGTCAACATAAAAAAATCAATAAAAACTCTTGATTTCAGCTCTGGTAGATTACTATGTCTGTGTTGCACCAGCTTACTTAATATCAACTAACTTAACGATCTTTGTATCTCCGGTTCGGCCAACGCGTTGAACTATTTAACAAGGAAGAGGACCTCTTAGCAGTTGACACAATCCTATGGAAAATATACCAAATCGATGTTTTGTATTCTCCTGTTTCCTCCGAATACAGTAAACATATTTGATATATTTATATCCCGCTGTTTTTAAGATGAAGTGAACTATACCCTTATCATTCTCGTTTTTGCTAATAAACTCTTTGGAAAATCGTCATCAGGAAATAATGAGGAAAATAAGTCATTCGAAGTATGTTTAACGTCGTTGAAAATATTACCCAAGCAAATGGCCTTAGCTAGACTTTTACGAGACTCAAATATAAACAACATTGTAAACATAAGATACAAAAGCCCGTATAAGGTAATTATTCAATTAGACAATAGGAGCCAAGCTGAGAATCTTATCAAGTGTTCGAAATGGCCCGAGCTAGACATACGCGCTCACCTTACAGATGAAGGTAACCTATCTTATGGTATGATAAAAGGTGTGGATTTGGAGATGACTGAAACCGAAATTCAACAATCATTAAGCTCCATTATTCCTATTATATCTGTTAAAAGACTTAGACGTATAGACATTGAGGGAAAATGGATAGATAGCGAGACTGTAAGAATATGCTTCAAAAGCCCAACTTGCCCACCTTTTATAGCTGCATATGGTTGTAGATTCACTGTACAACGGTATGTTTTTCCTGTTACCCAGTGCTCTAATTGTTGGAGATATGGTCACATTAAAAAATTTTGCCCCTTGAATAAACGCCTTTGCCCGAAATGTGGAAAGCCTCACGAAAACTGCAACATAGACACTTTTACATGCATAAATTGCAAAGGACCTCATATGGCATTTGATAAAATCTGCCCTTTCTTTACAAAAGAAAAAAATATTCGGAACATAATGAGCGAGAATAATATAACATATAAGAATGCCCTAGAAATTTACCTTATAAATAAAGAAGAAAAGGCGATGGAGAATGTACGCAATTTTGAGAAAGAATTTCCGCCTTTGAGATCTCCAATCAGAACTTTGTCGAGCGTTTTTACTCCGAATGTAACAACGTATCAATTGACAGAGGAAGTGACAGCACATGAGAACAAACACGGAGGAAACAAGGAAGAAAAAATTACAAGTGGTCAGAGTAAGAACAAGAAAATAACACAGAACGAACAACCGCTACCAACAAAAGATGATGAAAATGATATGAATGTTGACACAATGTCTCAAGAAGAAAACACCGTAAATGGAACAGGACTGAAGGATATGAATCATTTGAGAGAAGAACACAGACAGGAGGAGACGAACAAAACAGACGATGATGATGGTAACTTAGGCAAGAATGAATGGCGATTTGAATGGAGAAGAATTTTTGAAATAATCAAAAATATTATATTTAGGGATGAGTCGTGGGGAGATAAAATTCTTAGCCTAGTTAAAATTGTATTTGAAGAAGTTAGTTCATATGTAGTAAAGTTGTTTGCAGAGGGAGAAATACTGAAACGTATGTTCCATACGTATACTGTGTAATGTGTTTTTATAAATATTATAATTTGTTTATAATTAGATAAGGCTATGATGGGACTGTCATACCCATAAGGGTAAAAGCCCCAAATAAAGATTTCAGAATAAAAAAAAAAAAAAAAAAAAATAAACTCTTAATCTTTTAGTAGTGAACGTCTAATCCCGCGTCTAATCTTCACTATGAAAATATCGAGAGTTTATAAGATAAACTAAAATGACAGGGATACAGTTTACTTCACTATAAAAATATCAGGATATAAATTTTATAAAACGGGTTTAATTACAGGTAAAATTTCTTTTATATAGGATATGCTCTTAATAGTAGTAGCGAATGGACCGATTTAAATGTTTTTTTGTGTGAAAGATGAAGTGAATACAGATAGCTTTCAAGAAATTAATTTTGTTAATATGTCGGGGGCCTATCTACTTAAAATTTTTAATTTTATATCTTGTATCTGGACAGGTATAATTAATCAAGTAATCTATTTAGTGTCATTAAAATTAAAATTGCTGGTTATGTCATCACGCCTTTTTCCCGAAGGGGTTGGCAGAGGTACCTAAGACTGAGTTGTGCCACATTTCGCCTGTATGTTATTGGTCCCATGTAATAGGAGGCGAGCCTATTGCCATCTACCGGGCTCAGTTCCAACCTGTCACTGAGATCATTCCTAATAGAATGCAATAACACTTATTGGCTGACCTGGAGATCGAACCCGAAACCTCATGATTGACTGTGAATTCATGACTTTAACAAAAATATGTTTTTTATATTTTTATTGTGTTATTTTTGTTCCAGGTATGAGTTTAATAAGCAGATTTAAAGGTATGTTAGAAATGTAGAATGTAAAGAAACTGTAAATTAAAAAAACAACCTCCTCTATTAATTGTTCCATCTTCAGACCCTGGTCTCCATCTATCTGTATCATATTCATTAAGACGATTCCAATGAGCCCAAACACGATATATTAGACTACTGGTCCATCTGAACCTGATGCTGCATCAGGTCAAGGTTACCAAGTCGATGCCATATTGCTGAAGTGACAGGATAACAAATTTTGCATCGATCGGTCCACTGGAAGTTGAACATATCCCTTCAGCAGCTAGAAAAAAGCTGATAATCTTCAAACGGTTGAACCGATTTTCATGAGACATAGCTAATAACCCTCGATCACGTCCCACTTCATAATCGGTCCATTCATTTAGGAGCTACGATGCCACAGACAGACACACAGATACACAGACAAATCAAACTTATGACATTAATGAGGTGTTTGACGGGTTTCTCGGTAAGGGGTTAGAATAGAACAACATATTTTTATGCCTTCGGTGGCTGCACAAAAAGACGGTGTGCCTGATAGCTCGCAGTGAATTGCCAGTATGTTGCCGACTGCCGACCCTTCAACATTCTATTCACTCTCCTTTTGAAGAGCTCCATGCTGTACGGGATATCTATATCATCCTCCATATCGTACTCAACGAGAAGATTGGAGCAGGCTCAACGAATAAATTGAGGTTGTGTGACTACTAGGTTTGTGTATTGGAAGTTGTTTTGAATGTTTTAATTAATTATGAAGTATTGTATTTTTTTTTTGTTTTTTAATGCACACTACACAATATGTTATAGAATGTATTGGACATATTTAATATTATAACACCATTTTGTACGACATTCTTGCAATAAATTATTCTGATTCAGGGAGATTATTCCACAGTTTGCACGTATGGGGCAGAAAAGTCCAGTCAAATTGGGAGCCTTCGCCTCGGTCATAAATATATTCGGATATGATTTCAATGGTGCATTTTATGTTTATCGTGACGCAGTCGAGCAGAGTTTAATGAGACGTGCTATGGATTGAATACAAATCAGTTCGTCATAGTTTAATATCTATTGTTTTTATGCGATATCGATTTTGCTCGGTCTGCCCAGCTTTAATCGATGTCTCATTTTTAACCCCTGACTGAAAAGGAAGGTGTTGTTTGACGTGTCTATGCATCTGTTTCTCTGGCATCGTAGCTCCATAACGAATGGACCTACTTGGATGCGTTTTTAGGGTTCCGTACCTCAAAAGGAAATAAGAAACTCTTGAAGGATCACTTTCTTGTCCGTGTGTCTGTCTATATCAATTAAACTTATTCAAGTAGAAACTGATATCAAATACTTCTGTCTACTGTCTATGATCACTTGCTGCTGTAAAAATCATACTTCTAGAAAAAAAAAATTGGTTGTCTGTAAAGTCAGTTTACTGACGATAGTTGAACGTGACAACGCGCTCACTCAAGTAGGAGAGAGACGGATGTCGAACGCTGCCGAACGCAAAGGCCGATTGTGCTTCTTTGTCGCTCGTTCCGCGCTCTCGCTTGCACTTCAAGCCTTACATGGAGCGCCTCAGAGCGAGGTAACGCCGCATGAGTCATGTTTTTTCGTGCGTGCAGCCGGCTCTATCGAATTATAAGACGTTTTCACGTCAAAAAACGTATGTTGTTGTCTGAAAGCTGACTTGAGAGAGAGAGTGTTATTAGCAATGTTTCATGAAAATCTGATCAGCCGTTTGAAAATAATCAACTCTTTTCTAGCTGTTGTTAAAAGAGCAACTTCTAGTGATATGATCGTTTTGAAATTTGGTATCCTGTCACTTCAATATTGCAAACACTTGGTAACCTAGACCTGACGGTGCTGCAGCACCAGCTTCAGATGAACCAGTAGTCAAATATATAGTGTATGGGAGCGTCTCATTAAATATGTTTCAGAAAGACGATGACCAGGTTCTTATGAGTTAGACCGTGAGACCCGGCAGAGGGACATATTTGAAGAGTGGGCAGCAGCGCTCTCCGTTACCGAGTATTCCAACTGCTGCGATCACCAAGCCGCCTACCAAGCATGGTGATTACGGCAAAATCCCCTTATATGAATAGTTTATGGCGTTCTATGGGGGAGGCCTATGTTCAGCAGTGAACGTCTTCTGGCTGATGATGTGATGTGTTTAGGTATTGTCTAGGTCTAAGGTATAGTAACTTGTTTCCAAAGCTATAAATACCACCTAAGAATTCAAATAATTACATAGAACCCATATTATATTAAACAAGCCATACTAATCAACCCATAATAAATAAACAATTTAGAACATTAATTAAAAATACCACGGTAATAATTTATCAAACGGATTTAACAAACACAAAGAATGACAGAAAGGCGGTTCTATAGCTGGTAACCCCGACGGAAGACCGGAATGAAGTTTGACGTGTCTGTGGCTTCGATGCGTTATTTTTTGACAAAGTTTTCATGCGTCTGCCACCCCTATGCTTAAATTCATGAGAACCGTTCTCATGAAATATTTCTGTAGAGCTGGGTGCCTTAGGCTCGCGATCTTCGTATGTTGTTACCAAAAGAGTAAGAGTCCACATTCTTGAGGGCCTACTACAGAGAGGAACAAGAACTAATGAGTCCGAGCCTCAAACATCACCATCAATCACAACGAATACGCTTATAGAAACTGTTCGCAGATCTAACCAAAAAGAAAAGAAAAGAAGAACAATCTTTTCTTGTTTTTTGTTTGTGTACTATCACTTTTAATATGGTAACGCGTCCTTTCTGCATTAGTTTGCATTTTTTCAATGTGTGTAACGATCTACTCGTGAAACCCGGCAGAAAACTGGAAGTAGCTTGGTATTTCCAGTGCTGTATCATCTAAGAGTATAGTCGTCTAATGGTTATAGTGAGATTAGTCGTAAGGCGCGTGTGTCAATGTGTGAGTGAGATTTAGTCTCGTTGTATGCACCTTTCCGTGTATATTGGGTAATGAACACGTGCTCAATTTATAGCGTACGTTGTAAAACCACTGTTGTATACGATTTGATACGCGACACGTGTTTAATATAATTAATTTGGCAGCTTGATTAGATTTATAATTACGTAAAAAGCCGCGTATTCCGGATAACAGCATCGCGTTAATAACTCAAAACCTTTATAAAACTATACTTTATTAAGATAGCTTATAATAAAGTCAACAAATATATATAGGAAAGATGTCTTAAAACTTCTGCATAGCCACCACGCGGTAACATGTAACCAAACATTGTTAAAGTGGGAGTAGAAATAGTTAAACCCGAACATTGCATTTCTGCTGTCACGTTCTAACCCCCTGCAATTTCATTTTCTCTGGTCACAGTGCTACCTGGTCTTGGCTGTTTTGCGTTAAACTTACATAACATTTTCCTATGGGATAATCCTATGGGATCATTAAAGCAATCACCAATACCTTGAAAACAGAAGTACACAGCCACTTTACAGAATGCCGTTAGGTAGATATTTTCCGTAACACGCGATCAATCACAAATGATGCAAAAAGCTTAATGCTCTCCACTTAAGTATTAACTATAAGGAAACGATTGTACTGTTTCCTATTAGGTGCCTGTTAGTTCATTAGCCGGTTGGAGTACTTTTCATAAAAAAAATGATCTAAGGAAACTTAAGGAATAGAAAATAAGAAAAGAATATAATAAGGAATTCTAAGGAATCGAAAGTACCAACAATAGATGAGCATGTATGAGGAATAATAATATTAATATGGGACGACTTCCACACACGGTCATCTAGTCCCAAACTAGGCTAGAAGCCTGTACTATGGTAACCAGATGACTGTTATACATACTTATATAAGCTTATAACACACAGACATCATGCACACAAATGTTTGACCTGGCCGGGATCGAACCCGGGCCCGGTGGCACAGAAAGCAGAGTTACTAACATCTGAGCCAACGAGGCTGTCATGATAGTGGAAGAAGCGAAAGCCGTATGTCAGGATCTTAGCCAGTGGAGAGAAATAGCCACTGCCTACTCCAACAGGAACAAGGCGCGACTGTATCTTACTCATATTATTGTCAAAAAGTTACCTTTGTAACAGGTAAACAAAACGCTAGTGTGCTCTAACTCGACCCCAACGCCATCTAGCGCTGTTTTTGTGTGTGTATGTTTGTTCCGGTTTCACGCTAAACCTACCGAAGCTATTGAGTTGAAATTCGGTATGTACAGTTCGGTATGACAGGGGCAGTGCAGTGCCGAGCAGAATTTAGAATTTTAAAACACTGGGTGGCACTGCGTTTGATATGGGCAATCATGATGCTTACCACCAAGCACCTGATTTGCTCTTGTTACTCACTATCATAAAAATAAAAAACTACGCAGAATTATTCAGAAAACTCACCATTAGAATCGTATCCAACAATAACGATATCCGATACATTTAAACCCTCAGTGGTCAGATCATTCCACACAGCGAGAGCTCTGTTCAAAGCCATAGGCCTCAGCGGTACCAGGACACCAGCAGGGGGCCGGAGCCATGAGTCTTCCAACCAGCCACGGAGGGTTGAGCTCTTGCTTAATGCTGGCGGTGGAGGTATCGGCTTATCGTCGAAGGCGCGCGCGTCTGATAGCTGCTGGTCCGCTGGAATGATATAAGCTCTTTTGAATTATGTGCGCCTGGTACTTAATCTCCTTATTGACTATTGAAAATGTAACATTATGGAGTTACTGTCGCAAGGATTTTTCCTCTGCTTGCCCATATTATGGTGCGCAATGCACAGAAGTGTACATGGATACGATATTAAATAAATTGTTAAGGCATACGTATGTACGCATAGTGTAGGGTTCCATACCTAGATACCAAGAACGTACAGCGCCATCTATTAATTCCTTGCGCAAAGTATGGAAATATGCAGTAAAATGGCCCTAACTTTTGATTGCGTTAACTTAGAAGTATGATTTTTTTACAGCCACAAGGGACCGCCGATCTGAGTAGTTTTACTGCATTTGTTTGCGTGAAGGGTGCTGTACCTTAATCACGCAATAAATTTTTTTTACAACTTTTACACGTTCATCTGGTCCCAAACTAGGCTAGAAGCCTGTACTATGGTAACCAGAAGACATATATAAGCTTATAACGCCCAGACACAGATCAAACAGACATGTTCATGCACACAAAATGTTTGACTTGGCCGGGGATTGAACTCGGGCCCTGCGGCACAGAAAACAGAGTTACTACCATCTGACCCAATGAGGTCAACGAGAAAAATGAGTATTTAAAGTAGCGTATGGCCATTTCTTACGCGGCTATATATTCAAAGTAATTGACACATCAGTTTACTTAAGGACCTTTCAATGTTTCGAAAAGTTGGTATTGGGAATTTGTGGCTACGTTTGAAGATCATGAAGACGTTCTTGTAGTAATTTTGTCCCTTTCTATTACTGTCAAGTGTTAGCTTAACCTAAATATCTGGTCTCTCTTAAGGCTTCTTGGTTTCCATGCTTATCGCTGCTTTATCAGGCAATTAGGACCTTGGGCTTACAACTGGACCCTATGTGCTGTTCCAAGAGCATACGTACCCACAAACCAAACACCCTAATCGATTTAGTAGTCAAATATAGTGCTTCGTAGGTAGTGAAAATCACAACATCACGCCTTTTTTCCCAAAAGTGTAGGCAGAGGTCTACCCAAGACCTGCAGTCCCATAGAATGAACACCCAAACTTCTCCAGTTTGACAGCCTCGTTGGCTCAGACGGTAGTAACTCTGCTTTCTATGCCACAGGGCCCGGGTTCGATCCCCGGCTAGGTCAAACATTTGTGTACATGAATATGACTGTTTGATCTGTGTCTGTGTGTTATAAGCTTATATAAGTATGTATATCAGTCCTCTGGTTACCATAGTGCAGACTTCTAGCCTAGTTTAGCACCAGATGACCGTGTGTGGAAGTTGTCCCATATTATTATTATTAGTTATATTTAAGATCCCAATTCCAGACTCCAGACTGTCATTGTAAAAATTCCAATAACAGTTTTTGCATGACCTAGGGATCAAACCCGGGACCTCATGATATTATAATTTGCCGTCGCACGGACCTTGCTACATTTGCGAAGTACGAGTAATATAATATAAAACCTTGCCTTTGGTCGGGTTTGAATATTTATACAGATTGTTATCTGTCGCAGTCAAGGTCCTTCGATGCCCTTTCAATGCCCTTTACATTTTTGTCCATTTTGATCTTAACATCTGTGTTTTACGGTTCGAGGTGTCTAAAGCATGTGGACCATATTATACCCGTCCTTATGGATCCGCCATTTTTAGAAAATTCCAAAAACTTGAATCGACAAAATAAATATCAAATTTGCTCACAAAATTTTAGAAGAATTAGTTGAGAAATGTGACCAGTTTAGCAGACCACCCCGGGTGGCTGTTCTGCTAAACAGGACAGACTAAAGCACGGACATATTAAACCATCTTTGCCCAACGTTGAAACATAACATACATTCACGCCTTTTTTCCCGAAGGGGTAGGCAGAGGTGGGTAGGACTCAGTCCCATAGTAGATACACCCACATTTCGCCAGTATGTTATTGGTCCCATGTAATAGGGGGCGAGCCTTTTGCCATCTACCAGCCTATTGCCATCTACCGGGCACAGTTCCAGACTACAGGCAGTTATTGAGATAATTCCTAATGGAAAAATCCAATATTTAACACTCGAACCCGGGACCTCTTGATTGGCAGTCGAGCATGCGCCCTCTACTCCACCGAGCCAGTCGTTGAACGTTGAAACGGAGATGCTTTATTCGCGATCGGTCAATAAAAAGAAGACGAGACGAAATACTTACTATTGTCAGTCTTGGGATTTCTGAGTAGAACTTTATCCACAGTTTGTGCGTATTCTTCGTTGTCTATTTTGGTTTTGCTCTCTGGTATGCTTGTTGTTGTTTCTATCTGAAAAAATATAAATGAAATTATAAGCTGTGCCCGCGGTTTCACCCGCATAGTCTTCGTTTCCGTGGGAATATCGGGATACCAAATACCCTACTATTACTAGCAGTAATTTGAGGTCGTCGTGGCCCAAAAACCTACAACTCCTTTAATAAATTTAATATATACCTACTTGGTTTATACATATATACCTACATAACCTACAATAATCTATGTGTTTCTTATCTATTCACACAATAACTATTAAATCAATCAAGTTAATATTTAAAATATGGGCAGTTTAGAGTTTAGACCCCTGAGATAACCGATATTATGGGTTTCAGTGGATGAAACCGCGGGCCATAGACAATATTCAGCAAAGGTGATCGAACTTCTTACCTAACTTAGCATAATATTGCAAATATACCCCATATGTTAAGATTACGTAAGCCCTTGATAAAAAAGTATGAATTTTCAAAGAAATCAAAGAATTATATTAAGAGTTGAGAGCACCTTAAATTGCTTTTATACGAAGTGAATTTTTGGTAATGGACAATATTGGATTTTAAATTTCTGTTTTGGATCGAATTTAACATGTTTTCACCGTTATTTTGAAACGGTTATTATTAAATCTTACTTCCTACTAATATTGTAAATGCGAAAGTTTGCGAGGATGGATGGATGGATAGATGTTTGTTACTCTTTCACGCCAAAACATACCAAACTTAACACCAAATGTTACCAGCGAAATTACTGGGCATGATGAGATTCAACAACTCATATCTCAGGGTGACAATTTTTTAAAACACTGGGTGGCACTGTGTCTGATATGGTCAATCATGATGCTTACCATCAGGCACCTGATTTGCTCGTCTTGTCACTCACTAAAAAAAATTAAAAAAAACTACTGAACCGTTTGGGCTGAAATATGGTATGTAGTTTCTTTTATGATACTTATATTTATAATACTTTTATAATCTCTCGGTTTTTTTCATAGTTAACTTGTAAAAATCCTAGTTTTAACTAGACGTTCACTACAATAAATGAAGAGATTATAAGAGAAAAGAAAATGATAGAGACATGGTTTACTTCATGTTTAAAATATCAGGATATAAATATGTCAAATAGGAGAAAACAGGGGAATACAAAACATCGATTTGTTTAATTCCCCGTAGGATTGTGTCAAACTGCTAAGCAGGTCACCTTCCCTGTTAAGCGCGTTGATGTCTTTTGGAGCGTTAAACTTATTTCCATTCGCTTCGTTTATTCGTGACTGCCTCGTTGGCGTAGTGGGCGCATGCTTGACTGCCAATCAAGAGGTCAGGCATAGTGTTAAATATTGGATTTTTCCATTGGGAATTATCTCAATAACTGCCTGAAGTCTGGAACTGTGCCCGGTAGATGGCAATAGGCTCGCCACCTATTACACGGGACCAATAACATACTGGCGAAATGTTGGTGTATCTACTATGGGACCGAGTCCTGGGTACACCTCTGCCTACCCCTTCGGGAAAAAGGCGTGAATGTATGTTATGTTTTCGTTTATTCGTATATGAAGATTCTACATAACATAACATTACGCTTTTTTCCCGAAGGGGTAGGCAGAGGTGTTCCCAGGACACAGTCCCCATAGTAGAAACGCCTGCACTTCGTCAGTATTATAATATAATTCCTTTTTTTCTATATAAGTCCCAAGTAAAAGCATAGCAAAGCATATAAGGTTATTTACCGGGCACAGTTCCAGAGTCCATTGCTGTCGCTGTCATTGAGTTAATGATCTAAGATCCGATTAGAAACGATCTTCACCGATCTGTTTAATCGATGTTTTTTTTATCGATTAAGTATGTTAGGAAATACATCGCGAGTGGGTTGGCTAACAAAATCCTTTTTTTTTGTCACCCATGGATATCTGCAGCCTGGCTAAAACCTTGTTGGCTAAAAACCTTATATCATCGTTTTCGCAATTAAATAGCGCTCGTTTTGATTAAGATTCATTTGATAAACAAATAGGTGAAAATAGCAACATACCTGTTTATACTTGCCAACCCAGTAGTTACGCCAGGAAATAAATGGACAACACAACATTATATGCATAATATTATATCCTCGTAAGGCCCAAACTAATTTTTTTTAAGGCGGTTCATCTTTTGTAAATTGTTCTGTTTGATGTGTACAAACCTCATTATCTTTACAAACATAAATACATTTTCATTTTAAAACTTTTTGACAATTTTAAATTTTATATATATTATATATATATTATTTGTATATATTTATAAAAGTTAAAAAGTATAAGTGTGATTAATTTATTTAAAAAATTTAAATATTTTAATCACTAAATATTTTAGTGCATATAAGTCTACTCCAATGCTCCTATGTTCGTCCGCGTCGCTTAGGGTCAAATTTAACATTGAACTTCATAGGGTGAAAAATCGTTCAATCCAAGTAAGGCTTTAAAACAATCAGGTAAATAGAGTTTAAATTCAAATAATAGAAATTCAGTAGATGTCAAAGCGCGTAATTGTCAGTGATGGACACCTTTTTGTGGAGCTTGTTCAGGGATTGTGCGTCTGTAGAAGGAAGCGATTCAACGTCATTGGTACAAACTGAACAATTTTCAAAAGATAGACAAAATGGATCAGCTGATCGACAAATTTGTATGGGAAGTCGAAATTTTTTTTCGATTCTTTCTATTCTAATGTTCTAAAAATAGGTGCAAGTAGTTGCGGCCCAGAGTGAGTTTTTAATCAACAATTTGTTGATGGCTGATTTAAATTGGCGGGATTATTTAAACCCACAAATACATTTTATATCATGTGTCATAATTTTCGGTCGCTGGGCCGCATCGCATGATTTCAAAAACTGTCTTGGGCCCGAGTGACAAAACATTTTTGGCAATAAATTCGGTTATTGGGCCCTTACGAAGGCTTTATTGTCCATAGGTATTAAATTTACTCGTTAAACGCATGTGTGCAATTAATAAAAAGTCATGTTTCAATGTTTAAAGCCTGGCCAGGATTTTTTTAGCCAACATACACGCGATGAATTTTCTAACATACTAAATTTGTTAAAAAAAAAAGAGTTTGTGACGTTGCGTAAGCGAACGCACATTACGCCGCAAGTTTTATCGAATAAACAGATGGGTGAAGGTCGTTTCTAATCGGATCCTCTACAATAACGGGAAAATCAAATAACGCTCTTTCTTTGTCTGCCCTGGAGATACAGGTGCGCTTGCGAACCAGTACATAACCGAGGCAGTCTTCAGTGCAGGACAAATTAGATCTCTATAATATCAAATAATACCAACCTTCTCATCATTGTTGGTTGAATAAATATCCTCAGCGGTCTCTCTATGTTTATAAACATTGTCCGTGCTAGACAATGTCGTATAATCATCTGTCACCGATTCAGTTACGTCTACGGCTGTTGTCGCCTCATTCACTTCTTTACTTTCATCTTCTGGTACAGTCAAGTTTGCAAATGCATCTACGGGCAATTTACCATCTTCCACTTCGTCATTCTCAACGTTACCTAGCCTCTCGTAGTTTTGTATGTCCGTGTCGTCTATCACTTCACTGCTTTTTAAAATCTCATCGGCTTTGGTACCGTCCATGTTGAGTTCATTTTCACTGTCACTTTTAACACAAATAAAGTTGATTATGAATAACACTATAGCTAGTTTGGTCCTTTTGTTTAACGACGCCATATTGGATTTTACTTCACTGGATGTGTAGCATCTTCTGGTTTACTGGAAGGAGAGAAAGAGTTGATTAGAATTAAGGTATAATACAAGTGATTTGATGATAATATCGTCAAAAATTATTGTTGGATTTTTCTATGAAGAATTTTCTGAGTAACAACCTGGAGTTTAGAATTGTGGCAATAGGCTCGTCTCCTGTTACATGGGATTGAAATAAATAACTGCCGAAGTGTGGGTGTGCCTATGGAACTGGATCCTGGATCCTCTGCCTACCCTTTTAGGAAAAAGGCGTGATGTTATAAGTTAATATTGTCATGCAAAATAACTGCAGAGGAAGTTAAAAATACTGGAATACATCATCAACTAGGTCATGACCACGTCGACCCCTAACTGGACCATTTACTCTCGCCTTATAAACATCTTTCGTCAATCTCCTTTCGTCCATCCTCTCCACATGACCGAACCACCTCAGCATTCCTTTCTCTATCTTTGTCACTACATCTTCTAACACGCCACAGCGTTCCCTTATCACACTATTCCTCTTTCGTCAATCTCCTTTCATCCATACTCTCCACATGCCGAATCATCTACTTAAGCGTATTTTGTTGTAAATTTCGCAATTACTGCTGTCTAATGCAGTTTATGTTAACGAATACTGTTTTCACAAACCCTGGCATTATGTTTGTCATCATCATGATCGTTTGTTGTATCTTTCCACTGCTCGGCACAGGCCTCCTCCCGCTTCTGCCATCATTACCATCATCGTGGTGCCCTTATTTATTTATTTTATTTTATTTAAATTTTAAAACAGTGTCCATATTATATTTGTAACAAAAAAATCTTAAAATCTATGTTAGTAAATAAAAATAAAAATGAAAACCGAGGCAAATATTGTTATTTGGCACTGGACCATGCATTTACGTGCTCCAAATACACTCAGAATTCTGTTGTTGCTGGTCCGCAGCCGCAACATCATGGAGGACGCTCTTTTGCGCTCTTCTTTTTCTTTTTGGATTTCTTGCTTTTGCTGTTTTTTGTTTTTCCTTATCTCAGACTAGGTGAGATTCCGCGATGCCAGTCTATCATCCGTTATCTCTGCACTCACTCCTTTTTCACGCATATCCTCATGCCCACTAATATCATAGTAAACCAGCTCGCTAATACAAACATGACGGCACGCACAAATCTGGCTTTTTTTACATGAACTGGTATTGTTTCGACAGGTTTTCACTATACATGACGGCATCCTTAAACTTTTAACCAAGAACGTTATGCTAGCGGCATGATAGCGGGTGATCCACGCCCTATGGTGTGAATGTGTGCATGCCGTCATGTATTAGCGAGCTGACTTACTATGGCACTTCACTCTTGGTTTTATAGGACGGAGTCCGCTAGCAGGTTCATGGTATAGACATATTAAATGTATCTTTTATGATAATTTCCGATTTTCCCGAGAACGTTTTCTTTCTACAGTCAGTTCAAACCAAAGCAAGCGCTGACTTTTGATAATAAACATATAACCGTAATATTTGTACATACGCAATACGTGTAACTACATAATGTGCCGTACAAAGTATTGCAATGCTTTACATAACTAGTTGTCTCTATGATCATAAGGAATGCGGACTAAAACGGAACAAATGTCCTACCATTTTAATTTGCTCAGTTAGAAATGGCGCTATTAAAAGTCTTTGACAGCGGAGTTCTCTTAGAACTCTAAATTTGACAGCCTCGTTGGCTCAGACGGTAATAATAGTAACTCTGCTTTCTGTGCCGCAGGCCCGGGTTCGATCCCCGGCCAGGTCAAACATTTGTGTGCATGAACAATGAACATCTGTTTGTCTGTTTGATCTGTCCCTGTGTGTTATAAGCTTATATAAGTATGTATATCAGTCATCTGGTTACCATAGTACAGGCTTCTAGCCTAGTTTGGGACCAGGTGACCGTGTGTGGAAGTTGTCCCATATTACTATATTATGTCCCATATTATAATAACATGGTACTAAAAGATTATGTCACAGTAAGCCACGCTGTCATACTAAAGTTGAATACCTTGGTATACGAATAGCCAGGTCAAAGTGGAGATGGGCAAGGACACTTGACCAGGATGACAGGTGGACTGTGGCATTGAGTCATAGTGTTTCGAAAGCGCTATTGCCGATCATGAGGTCCCGGGTTCGAACACCATATCAGGCAAAAGCTGTTATTGTATATTTCCATTTCAAAGTTTGACATTTAGAGCCTGGAGCTCACCCCGGACACTCGACTCAATTCCCATACAAAAGTCACGATATAACTACCTACTACACAGACTGCACACATGGAGTTTTGTACACGCGCATGAGTGTGCGTGAGGGGATTTCCCAGCGAAGTGGGGCTTGTTGTGGGGTGAGGAAGGTCCGATTGGTGGGCGGATGACAGTGTCCATTCTATACGTAGTATTATTATCTGTTCTGTGTCTGGAGACAGAAATTGTGAAAACTGTGTGTGAAGGTTTGTTTTTTTTTTATGATAGTGACAAGTGGAGCAAATCAGGTGCCTGTTGGTAAGCATCATGATTGCCCATAACAGACACAGTGCCACCCAGTGTTTTAAAATTCAAAATTGTGCGCGACACTGCACTGCGCCTGTCACCCTGAAGTATTAGGTTGTCCCACATTGGTGGATTTTCTTTTTTTTTTTCAAATGAAGGGCACAATTCTAAGGTATAAGGTTTCAACACAATTCTTTTTATTGAGGAATTTGAGAAAAAAAATTGACTCAACCGAATCCCGCACGTGACCAATTAAGATGGTACATTTGAGATACGACAAAAAACGGCCCAGGAATGTAAATATATGAAGTGTTCCGTACTCTTAAATTTAATAATAAATGTACTTAAATATAAACTATTTTTAGAAAACTTTTTATAGTACTGTATAGTAAAATTCCAAAAGAGATTACCAGACTCTCAGAGGGTCAATTAAAAACCTATATAAAATTAAAGAACATATAACATATCATATATTCACGCCTTTTTCCCGAAGGGGTAGGCAGAGGTGTACCCAGGACCTAGTCCCATAATACATCCCCATTTCGCCAGTATGTTATTGATAGATAGATAGATAGATAAATTCTTTATTATTACACCACATCTTAAAAAACTTAAAACTAAAATGGAACAATAGGAATATGTCTAGTGTAACAATTGGCGGTCTTATCGCTAAAAGCGATCTCTTCCAGACAACCGAGCAAGGAGAGGAGAGTAAAGTAGTTCACATTTGGTCGGTGGTGTGACTGAAATAATGTCGAAATAACTACATACATACAAATTGGTCTCATGTAATAGTGGCCGAGCCTATTGCCATCTACCGGGCACAGTTCCAGACTATCCAGGTGTAAGAAACGTCAGGAATAAATAATATGTAAACATTCGCGATAAGGTTACTAGGTTTAACTTATTTACAGTACCGTACAGTAACACTAATCTTGGATTTAACGCCACCATCTCGCGTCTTTGCAGAAATTACAATTCGCTATCCAAAAACCACGATTTAGACATTACTGACCCTATTTCAAAATTCAAAAAATCTCTAAAACAAATAATAATATCATAATTTTAATGTAACTAAATCTGCTGAAACTTTTTTAATTTTTATTTATTTTAGTCAATGTTAAGTACATATCTCTTTTATTTTTATTATAGAAGTTACGTTTATATTATGTTGTTGCTTATAAAAGAAGAATTATTTTAGTTATATAAAGTACCTTATTCATTTTTAGAATGTACGCAGTAGACCGGCTAGTTATGTATATTACTATACCTACCTTTAAGTTTAATGTTTAGTTGTGCATGCTGTGGCTCCCTATAATTGCGGGAACACATTTACTTAATTCCCTAGTCATAAGAATATTGTATCTTTGTGTATCCCCCGTTGGGAGTCCTTAACAATAAATAAATAAATAAATAAAATTTGTTATTTCTAAAATTCAATAATAACTACTGTTTTTCATGAGCCTCCACGGTACCCCAAATATTTGTAGTGGTCCAAAAAAAGAGGGTTCCACATTACGTGAGTCACTACACCCAAATTATAGTGGTGTCTCGACAACCTGACAGGTTTTTCAATACATTAAGCTCTTCAATATTTATGAATCCAATTTGGCCTGATTTGTGGGTTTACTTCTTGACCCCCGACCGAAAAAGGAAGGGTTGTTATATGAAAATCATTAATTTAGACTACAAAAGTTTTGCATACATATTTTATAATTGGTACCCTACCTGTTTTTTTATTAATTTTTTTATGATAGTGGTTGTCAAGACGAACAAATCAAGTGCCTGATGGTAAGCATCATGATTGCCCATATCGGACACAGTGCCACCCAGTGTTTTAAATTTCAGAATTCTGCGAGGCACTGCAGTGCGCCTGTCACCCTGAGATATTAGTTGTTGAATCTCGTCATGCCTAGTAATTTCGCTGGTAACATTGCCCTTCAGACCGGAACACAGTAATGTTTGCACATTACTTCTTGGCGGATGAATAACTGGCAAGGGTGTGGTACTTCCCCAGGCGGCCCCTTGCAAAAGAGGCCTACCACTACACCTCTTGCGGAGACGGAGCTGTGGCCCAGGATTCAGTTCTCTCCAGATAACATTAATTATATGCAATATATCTATTCTATTCTATTCTATATATGTATACAATATTGTCAATTCAACTATATTGCAACGATTTGGTGACTGCCCCCTTTTACATGGGACCAATAACATACCTACTGGCGAAATGTGGGTGTATCTACTAAGGGACTGAGTCCTGGGTACGCCTCTGCCTACCCCTTCGGGAAAAAGACATGAGTTTATGTTATTGTAAGGTGACTTCCTCGGTGGCGTAGTCGGCGCACGCTCAACTGCCGATTAGAAGGTCCCAGGTTCGATCCCCAGGTCAGGCAAAGTGTTAAATATTGGATTTTTCCATTATGAATTATCTCTTATTATTATTAATTAGGAATTATCTCAATAACTGATTGGAGTCTGGAACTGTGTCAAGTAGATGGCAATAGGCTCGCCCCCTAATACATGTGACCAATAATGTACTGCCGACTGATGGACTGAGTCCTGGGTACACCTCTGCCCTACCCCTTTCGCGAAAAAGGTTATGTATATATGTATGTTATGTATGTATGTTATGTGTATGTTATGTTATGACTGCCTCGGTGGCTTAGAGGGCGCATGCTCGACTGCCAATCAAGAGGTCCCGGGTTCGATCCCCAGGTCAGCAAGTGTTAAATATTGGATTTTTCCATTAGGAATTATCTCAATAACTGCCTGGAGTCTGGAACTGTGCCCGGTAGATGGCAATAGGCTCGCCCCTATTACATGGGACCAATAACATACTGGCGAAATGTGGGTGTATCTACTATAGGACTGAGTCCTCGGTACACCTCTGCCTACCCCTTCGGGAAAAAGGCGTGAATGTATGTTTTATGTATGTATTTATGTTATGTTATATAACAACTTGGTAACCTTGACCTGATGCATTATCAAGACAACACCAAGACAGTATTTTAATTACCTATATCATATTTGGTGTTATTGAAATCACCTCAATGACTAGGTTACAGATAAATGGTGTACAGCAGGGTCAGCTGATGAAGCAGGAAAAGAGGAGGGTGTTTTTAAATTTCTTAATTTACACTTGTTACGTATCGCTCTCTCGCGTTACCCTGTTGAAACCTTTGCATTTAAAAGAGACTTAACAATATAAAAATCCAAAACGCACCATACAATCAACAAAATGATAAAGGGAAAGCCGGCCCTTAGCGATGTTACGTAAACTTACGGACCGGTCACTTCAGAACGACATCGGTAATAATAAACAAAAATTTTATTTTTAAACATAAAATGAAAACGTACTTTTCTCTATTCTATTCTATTCTATTCTATAGTGTAATAATCTTTCTCAATTTATTATGTAATGGTCTTGATGGAAACGTTTTGTCTTCACCCTGTGGTTGCCTGAAAGGAATCGCTTGTTTTTTTCGCGAGATTATACATATACAGTCACGGTTTAATGGCGCTCGGTAAAAGTGGAGGGGGGCTTTGCGCAGGTGTCTTGTTATAAAAGATCCTAACAGATATAAAAATCGATTTCTGCCGCATTCAAGGTCAGCGCTATTAAACTGTGACGTATTTACGCGTATCCAGAACGCCTAGTCCATACCTGCAGCTACGCGTTCACTCTTGGGGTACGCGTAACCCGCGAGCCAACTCGCAGCGCGAGCCACTGTCAGTCGGTTTTTGGTCGCGCGTCAAAGGGGACGCTCTAGCCCGGATATGCTATATTTGGACGGCAAAATGAATAGACCCGCATGACCGCCATGTCTGGCGGGGCTCGCGTAGCGCTCTGGATCGATTGACCTCGCGTACAGGTTCGCGGCGGTCCGTACAAGAGCTGTACGCGTATCCAATGTACGCGTGGACAGTGTTTCCCAACTACGTGTAACACAGGAACGCGCTATCCGTACGCAGCTTTACGGCAACCACGGGTAGAGAAGGTGGGTTACTATTCTGTAGCCGGTAACTACTACACGACGAGTGTATATTTACATTTTACGGCACATGTTTTTGTCAATGCTCATGTATATCGTCGAATAGGATACCAAAAATGGTAACCACCGTAACCAACCTATTGTTCACCGGAACATTAGTTATAATTGGAACCAATCAAACTAATATGGACAAAAAATGTTTGAGCCTTGCGCGATTCGAGTTCGCTTCCTGTTGCCATAGGAGTTAGGGGTCCATTTTCACTTGACACAGTGTGAACATAACATACAATTACGCCTTTTTCCTGAAAGGGTAGGCAGAGGTGTACGCGGCACTCAGTCCTATAGTATATAATAATAAATAAATAATAATAATAATATGGGACAACTTCCACACATGGTCATCTGGTCCCAAACTAGGCTAGAAGCCTGTACTATGGTAACCAGATGACTGATATACATACTTATTTAAACCTATAACACCCAGACACAGATCAAACAGACATGCTCATGCACACAAATGTTTGACCTGGCCGGGGATCGAACCCGGGGCCTGCGGCACAGAAAGCAGAGTTACTACCAACCTGTCATTGAGATAATTTAAAAATCCAATAACACTTTGCCTGACCTGGGGATCGAACCCGGGACCTCTGGCCTTAGAATAGTGCGCCACCCTGTTTACCCGTGGTTGCCGTAAGAGCCGGCTAAGGGTTAACAGATACAAAGGACGGGCAGTAGCGTCCTCTGCAAAAAACCATCGAACTGCGCTCGACAACTCACCTGCCAAATGTGTCATTTAAGAACATCCAACTAAAATTATATCCTGACGAATGAAATATATTATTATGTGTTTTATTTGGTTTCCTGCAGTGAATCAAACACTTGTCAGCGCTTGTTTAGTTCTGATACGGGCCATAACTCGTTTTTTTGCCACAGTGGTCCATGCCGCAGACTTTTGTCAACATTAATTGACAAGACAGGTGTAAAGCAAAATAAAGCCTATTACGATCAAACCAGTCCAAGGTATGTTGAGTCATTTGTTTGCTTAGTTTTTGTCCGTGACTCCGTTCGTACAACGCAATTGGTGGACTATTATTGGCTGTATGGGGTAAATATTTGTTATGTGTCGTAATAGATCGGAAAATAATCATAATTTGGACGGACCGGTTGGCTCAGTGATTGTGACTCTTTCTTCTGTCTGGTTCAATTCCCAGGTCAATCATTTGAGCATATGAGCTCTTTGATTTTTTTATGCCTGCAGTAGTACTTAGGGGGTGTATAAGATTGTTTTTTTTATGATAGTGAGTGACAAGACGAGCAAATCAGGTGCCTGATGGTAAGCATCATGATCGCCCATATCAGACACAGTGCCAACCAGTGTTTTTAAAATTAAAAATTCTGCGCGACACTGCACTGAGCCTGTCACCCTGAGATATTAGTTGTGATCGTCCTCGTGGGAATATCTGTATAAAAAGTGCCCTATGTGTTATTCAAGGGTTTAAACTATCTAAATGACGAATTTCAGCCCAATCGGTTCAGTAGTTTTGCCGTGAATGAGTAACAAATATCCATCTCACAAACTTTCGGATTTATGACATTAATAGGATTTAACGTCATCGTCTTTATGCCATTACATCATATTAAGTGGGGTCTTCACACCATTTTCTTTTAGTGCTACAAACGTGTAGATAGTTCCGCTTTTCTATAGTTGAACTCCAAAATCAATTACACTATCGATGGTATGAGTAACACTGAATGTTATTAGAATACGCCAGTAAGAAAATGTGTTAAAATTTCGAATTTAGAACACTTTAAGAATCTGTAACGTTTATTAAATTCATCTGTCATTTGTTCTTACAAATTGACAGCAATTTAAAGTGTTTTTTTTATTACTGAATGGCCAGCACTTGACCGCAATCTCACCTGATCGTAACTGACGCCGCGGTCGGCGGTGGTGCGTGCTTGCTTAGAAGATACCTATCCAATCTTGACTTGAAGACCCTGAGGACCTCCAAGATTGTACTTTTCGGGAAGTAATGACTCTGGCAAGGTGTTCCATTCCTTGGCTTTGTTTTGTTTGTCAAAATTGGTCATTTTGTCTAGTCTAATGCATTTTGACGCTTGACATACACTTTTTGAATTGCTGCCAATTCCTAATTCGAAATTTTTGTTCATCGGTTGCTTTTGTTTCTGGCCTATTCTAAAAACATTCAGTGTGACCCTTGTATTACATCACATTTGTGTAGTGGTAGGTCTCTTTTGCGGGGGCCCGCCTGGGGAAGTACCACACCTTTGCCAGTTATTCATCCGCCAAACAGTAATGCAAACATACTGTGTTCCGGACTGAAGGGCAATGTTACCAGCGAAACTACTGGGCATGAAGAGTTTCAACAAGTAATATCTTAGTGTGACAGGCGGAATGCAGTGCCGCGCAGAAGTTTGAATTTTAAAACACTGGGTGTCACTGTGTCTGATATGGGCAATCATGATGCTTACCATCAGGCACCTGATTTGCTCGTCTTGTCACTCTCACTCACTATCATAAAAAAACGTGGCAATACTATCGATAGTAAATCCTGCCACAAGACAGAGACGCACGACTTATCTGACGACGGGGATTCAACTGCCTGCTGCTAATATGGCAGAGTTCAAGCCTGAACAAACGGGCCAGTCTATATAAATTAATTGTTATCGTGATAATTAAACAAGAATTAATCAAGAATAACAAAAAACTTATCACCTCTTCATCGTTTAGGGTTGATGTTAATTGCAACGCGGTTCTGTGTATAGAATATAATATAATAGAATACTCTTTATTATCACTAAAATAACATAATACATATTAAACTAAAATACCTAATATAAAACTAATTCTTGGTTGACAATGGGCGGCGGGCGGCCTTATCGCAATAATAATTGCGATTGAATATTTTGGTATTTTTATTGAAAATATAAATGGCAACTTATGATTCGAACAGAATCTATGGTGTGGGCGAGGGAGCGATAGGAACACCGAGGGTGGGATGCCAAGCGAGGGACGATTGTAGAGCGAAAAACAAAGTTGGTTGGCTTGGAATAAATCGTCCTGTTTCATTGAGTTGGAAAGCACTGGCTATTTATCTTTTCGGTGTGAAACCGCCAGAACATAAAATATATATTCAAAACTATTGTATGTTGTATATAGTATGTTACTCCCGGAAAGGTAGACAGACGGTTTTATATGTACGTGCGACCTTGACACCACTACGTGTCAGATTGTTATAGTTAAACATTTGACTATAAAATTGACTAGAATTAGTCCTTGTACACTTAATATATTATAAGCCCGCATTAAATAAATATTAGATTAGGATGCAAAAAAAAGAAAAAACAATAAAAAAACATTGTTATTGTTTGGGCTGCGGGCTTCACTGACCGATTTCTTTCTTGTTGATTTTCATCTCTGAATATAGGTACCTAACTCTGAATGTTTTTAGAATAGGCCAGTAAGAAGAATAGTCGATGAAATCTGTAATGTGTATTAAATTCGTATGTCATTTGGTTATACAAATTGGCAGCGATATAATATAGTGTCCGTCGAGCGTCAAAATGTTTTTGACCAGCGAAAATGATCCATTTGTGCCCTGTGTACCACTATGGAATGCCCCTACGCTTCTTCCAGTAGTCACTTTTTCTGTCAATTTGCGGCGGGTGAGATTAACAGGTACAACACACAGAGCGTACGCGGCCTTTTAAGAATTTGACACAATGCTATGAAAAAATAACCAAATCGATGTTTTGTATTCCCCTGTTTCCTCCATATGGTTTTTTTTTATATTTACAAAAACATACAGTGACAAAACCATACAGTTTTCATTAACCAAATATGTTTTTGCGCAAATAATTGCCAGACAAAGAGCCAGCCACAAACAAATGAGTGGAAAATTAGTCTCTATTTCTCCATATTTGGAAAATTTTATTTTGTATGGATGAGAAACCCTCTTAAGTAGTGGTTTCACTAAACTTGGAAGTATCAGAAATAGGGGTTTCAAGCATCTAGATTCAGCTGTGACTTCACACAGTAGGAAAACAAACAAACCTATTACGTAGAAGTTACGGTAGTCGGTAGAAGCCAGGGTTACACCTCAACTGAATACAAATCGACCCGTAGTTTTAATATCAACGCCTGTTTTGCATCGCCAATGTATTTCCCACATAAAGAGCGTCTTATTATCTTTAAATGCTTACCAGTTTGAACAGGATATACAACCGCGGAATTTGACACATCATCAGCCTTAGAGAGATCTACTGCAGGAGAAAGGCCTCCTCCATAGGGAGGTTTTGCCAATACGTGTCACGCGGATCGGCGAGCGTAGATTGATGGTTTTTACGCAGAGGGTGCTGCTGCCCGTCATCTGGATCTGATAAACCTCCAAACTGCTCTTACGGCAACCACGGGTAGAGAGAGGGTGGGACTACTATTCTATTGCCAGCACTCCACGGCAAATTTGACACAATCCCACGAAAAATTTACCAAATTTTACCATGTTTCCTTGGAAAATAATGAATTTATTCGACAAATATTGTGATATTTTGGGGATAAAGTAAATGTTCCTATAATTATATTTTAAAGAAATATTTAACAGCAAAGTATAACTGGGATTGTTTCCAGTTTTTGAAGGGTCATTCATTTATTAATTAGCTTGTAAAAAAAGTAAAGCAGTAAAAGAATAATAGGGACATGGCAACTGCAGACAACGTTTATATAAAAGAAAAATACTAACCGACTGTCCTCTTAAAAGTTAAAAGCTTACGCATTTTAAACGTAGAGTTCCGGTCATTTGGATAAAAAAAATAAACTGTTATTGTTATTGTGTGAATCCTAATAATACTTAGTATAAATTGTAAACAGTATATAGATTTTATATGTAAAGGTATGTGTGCGTGTGTTACACAAGTGTAAATTAAGGAATAAAAATTACTCACCGCCTCATTTTCCTGATACATCATCAGACATAGATATAATATATAGGTATATATTATAGGTATAGGTAGGCATACTAAAATATCCATTGAGACGGTTCCAATGATCACAAACACTATATATTAGACTACTGGTCCATCTGAACCTGATGCTGCATCTGGTCAAGGTTACCAAGTCGATGCTATATTGTTGAAGTGACAGGATAAAAAGGCGTTATTGGTTATTGGTTGGTTTTGGATTCTGGGCCCTGTCGACCATACATTATAATTTTGATTTTATTTGATAGGCCTATTAATAAGATTCTCAAATGTGCATAAATAATATTCGTTAGTGTCGCCGTTATGAATTAAATGAATTAAGCAAATGTTCTATTAAAATTAGAACGTGCGTCGCCATTTAAAAAATACTTAGTACTTTACTTGATTTAAATCAAATTATAAATTAATCGGCGGTAATTTAAGATGGATACTATGTTTGTGAATATTATTGCGAATAACATTCTCTACCCGGCAATATAAGGATAGACAGTGTAAGGTTTTCTGGGACCAGCGTCCTTGGATAACGATTCCGGTTCCATTAGATTTATCAGACTGCTGGAAGTTGCTCTATTTGTAAGGAAGGTGGCTTTTGCTGGCGAATTTCACATTTGTTTCTTATGAAAGTTGTTTAGGTTGACGAATATATGCACTCCCACTAAATATTACACTTTAATAACATGTAGGCAGATTTTTTTTACAACGATGCTAAGCCAGGCCGGTTCGTTAGTTATGTACAGAATGTAAGTGATGTTCGAGGTTACCCATAAGTTTGTACAAGGAAACGATTATGTTCCTGTTTAATGCATAGAATCTTAATGCGTGCTATAGGAAAACATGGACGCATACATTATAACGACTGTCTGAGATGAACACGATTGATATTTCCATTCATCCATTCTATACGTAGTATTATTTTCTGTTCTGTGACACTGGCGCCTTTTAGTAGGCGCTGGTACAAGATAGGGGATAGAAAGAATGGTAAATGTGCCAAGTTTTTCGTTCGGTTCGTTCGACCGTAGTGTAGTTGTAGTATATTATCCCAAACAAGTTTATCCATGATGTCATCTGATGTGTTTATTTGCATTTATGTCAAGAACAATTAAAATATTAATACGTATTAAATAATTAAATAATAGTAGCGTCCGTAGCCAATCAGGAATATGCTCTGTTGCATGTGGTGTTTTCACCTGGGTGGTGCCGTGTTTCGGATGGCATGTTCAACTGTAGGGCCCAGTTAGTAGATCAACTATGCGTTTACACTGAGCAACGATGGGGTGAGTATGATGCAGAGCAGAGCCCCGTCCCCCTGCCCGCGCCACCTGAGTTAGTACCGGTCGGCTTCTATTGCGCCCCGCTACGCTGGTAGCATTGCCCTCCCCCCCAGTGTACACAGTAATGTTTGCACATTACTGCTTGGCGGATGAATAACTGGCAAAGCTGTGGTACTTCCCTAGGCGGCCCCCTGCAAAAAGCCTACCACTACTAAAAAAAGACTGCCTGGATGTTGACCTACTAGTAGTTAGTGCTTATTATTAATTATTATACTATGTCTCAACATAGTTTAAAACATAGTCTCCCTCCGCATCTTTAATTAAACTACACAACGTATTTGAATGCGGTTTTCATCGATAGATAGTGTACTCAAGAGGAAGATTTGTATGTATAATGGTACACGCTCCCTTAGTGCTGGTAGATGGCAATAGGCTCGCCCCCTATTACATGGGACCAATAACATACTGGCGAAATGTGGGTGTATCTACTATGGGACTGAGTCCTGGGTACACCTCTGCCTACCCCTTCGGGAAAAAGGCATGATTGTATATTATGTTAAGTTATTTATTTAATAATTAATTTAATGGTCGCGAGACGCGTGTAATCTCATTTCAATTTAATCACGATTTTATAATTAGTTCTATAATGAATCTTTAACTACCGGAATCTTTTTAGTTTAATGGCTTAATCTCGTAAGCATAGCCTACCGCTCGGCACCTTTCAAACAAACAAATGTTACCGAAACAAATATTGTAAAACTGCTAGAGAAACATTAAACCATACAAGTTTCTAAAAGATTAAGCCCTACTTGTGCCTTCTTCTTGAATCTTTCCGAACTCGCTTCATTGATTTGCAAAAGGGTCTTCATCAACATCTTCCGGCTCTCCTCCCACACCAAGCGTGGTAGGCACAACACGTAATCTTTTGAGATACCTATCTACCTGCATAGCCATCACCGACCTTACAAGCTAACAAATGTAACCAAACCAAATATTGTAAAACTCGCAGTTGAAAAAATTAATCCTTACAAGTTTCTTATGCGTTCTTCTTGTAGAGGTATATATCCGAACGCACGGTAGATTCATAACTAGTTTGGTATTATTGATTGACGTTTAAAAATAACTTTTAAAGACTTATTTAAATAATTTTTCTTTGAGTTTGAGTACCATCTGCCGTGGGGCACCGGCAATAGAATAAATAGGACCTGCCTCCCTTTCTATCCGTGGTTGCCGTAAGAGCCGGCTAAGGGCTATGAGATCCAGAGGTTGGGCTGCAGTTTGTATGCATTGCGTAATAGCACTGTTTATTATGGAACAAGCTAGGTACTTAGGCCACTACAAATTCCACGAGTATTTGCGTACTCTCCTTGTATAGATTAGATGAATTGAAAAGTGATTTCCAATCAATTCGCGAGCAGATTCCTATGGTTGCATTCTGGTCTTGTACAGAATGGAAATGCGCTGCAGCGTCCTCTGCGTAAAGACTAAAGACCTTCAACGTGCCGAGTATTGGCTAAACCCACCTTTATGGGGGAGACCTAGGTCCAGCAGTGGACTTCCTATGGCTTAGATGATGATAATGAATATATTATCTGTCATCTCTGCACTCACTCTCGTTTCACGCATTCCCCTTATTGCAAAAGTCTTATAATGGTCTTATTGGGTAAGCCAGTACGAGTTTGAAGCTGTTGACCTTCTATTCCTTCTGAAACTGGCACGCATAAGTGTTTCAACTTAAACTCAAAAATATTTATTCGATTAGGCCACAATCTGACACTTTTGCCCGTCATTGATACTACCGTGTGTTCGGAAAGATGGAACAAGAAGAACGCATGAGGAACTTGTAAGGCTTGTAAGGTTACCTTCTTTTGTTTGTGTCGGTGCCGCGTGGTGGCTATGCAGAAGTTTCCAGGCACCTTTGTCCTTTATGTACTGATTGACTTTATAAGCCTTTTAAGTGAAGTATAGCTAGACCGCTAAATTGAGTCCACGCCTGCGGGGCACAGGGACGGCGGGGCGTGCGGAGGTAAACGTGATGGGGGCCGGGAGTCGGGAGAGGTTTCTCTCTTAGGCACTATCTCTCCGGTCCCACGGCACCTTTACCCCGCAGGCTAGGACTCAATTCAGCGGTCTACCTATGGTTTTCATATTAGCACCAACGCAACTTACGAATATGAGCCACTTGCAGTGTTCTCATCGATTTTAAATTTGGTATCCTGTCATTTTATTAATATTGCAACGACTTGTTAACCTTGATGCTGCTGCATCAGGTTCAGATGGGCCTGTTGTCAACTATTTGTGTTTGGGCTCATTGGCGTCATCTCAATGGATATCTTACAGATGGATGGAGACCAGGGACTGATGACGGAGCAGGACATCGAGTAGGGGTTTTAGTTTACACATGTTTTATTTTGTTGACTGCCTCGGTAGCGTAGAGGGCGCATGCTCGACTGCCAATCAAGAGGTCCCGGGTTCGATCCCCAGGTCAGGCAAGTGTTAATTATTGGATTTTTCCATTAGGAATTATCTGAATAACTGCCTGGAGTCTGGAACTGTGCCCGGTAGACGGCAATAGGCTCGCCCCCTATTACATGGGACCAATAACATACTGGCGAACTGTGGGTGTATCTACTATGGGACGGAGTCCTGGGTACATCTCTGCCTACCCCTTCGGGAAAAAGGCGTGAATGTATGTATGTGCATGTTTTAAATGGTTACAAACGTCGGATCAACGGTTGATAATGACTTTGACCGGCATTCTGGGGCAAAATTTAAATTATATCGACTGTTATGAAACTGGTTTTGTTTTTATCCGATGTCGACCCAACGACTAAAATCAATATTTATTCCTCACTAGAATAGGTATGTATCTACTATTACTTTACACATTGTTGAATGGGTTTTATTGTTTAAAAACATAACATAACATCACGCATTTTTACCGAAGGGGCAGGGGTAGAGATGTACACCATAGTCCCATAGTAGATGTAACAACATTTTGTCAGTTTATATATTCCTATGTTATTGGTCCCATGTAATAGGGGGCGAGCCTATTGCCATCTACCGGGCACAGTTCCAGACTCCAGGGACCAATAACATACTGGCGAAATGTGGGTGTATCTACTATAGGACTGAGTCCTGGGTACACCTCTGCCTACCCCTTCGGGAAAAAGGCGTGAATGTATGTTTATGTTTATGTTTATATATTCCTTGTTCGGTGGCGATCCTATTGCCACTAACCGGGCAGATTTCCAGGCTGTCATTGAGAAAATTCCTAGTGGATAAATCCAATAACACTTGCCTGACCTAAGAATCGGATCCGGGATCTCATGATCGGCAATAGCGCTTACGAATCACTACATTACCGAGGGTGGCCAAGACGAGGAGTATAATATACAATTGTTACTACAACTTCTCCCCAGATATACTAGTAGGTATATTATATTTCTCTCTCTCTCTCTCTCTCTTCCTCTCTATGCGTTCCACATGGTGGTGGGGTCAGCCTTTCTAATCTTACGTCTCGACTTTGCACTACACTTTTCCACCGTGTCTTGGTCTGCCCCTGGATCTTCGATCTGGGATGAAAAGTTTGTAGAAGATATGTAGTACAAGTTAATATATTATTAGTGCTGGAAATACCCACTGAACGTTAAAGCATGAATATACGGACTCTAACACTATGCACTATGCCATAACAATACCATTAAAATTTCGATTAGAACACTACATAAAAAGATTTGAACACTAAATAAAAAACCTTAACGCGCGTTAAGGTTTTTTATTGAATCATTTTAATCGGATTTCTAATAATTTTCGTTTCGGTACTCTCTGCATTACAACATTCTTAACCCTTTAAATATTATTATCTCACTCTGTATTGACAGTCTCGTTAGCTCAGTAGTAACTCTGCTTTCTGTGCCGCAGGCCCCGGGTTCGATCCCCGGCCAGGTCAAACATTTGTGTGCATGAACATGTCTGTTTGATCTGTTCCTGTGTGTTATAAGCTTATATAAGTATGTATATCAGTCATCTGGTTACCATAGTACAGGCTTCTAGCCTAGTTTGGGACCAGGTGACCGTGAGTGGAAATTGTCCCATATTATTATTATATACTTCTAGCAACTACTTTTAGATCTTTTAAAAGCGTATCCAAGCTACGAGGAATTTGACACAATCCTAAGAAAAATTTAACAAATCGATGTTTTGTATTCCCCTGTTTTCTCTTAATATTATCAACTCATTCTATAAATTTATATCCTGATATTTTAATAGTGAAGTATACTATGTCCCTATTTAGTTTATCTTATAAACTCTAGGATTTTTCATAGTGAACTTCTAAAAATCCTTGGTTTCTCGCGTGATTAGACGTTCACTGCAAAAAAACGAAGACTATAAACAAAAATAATATGATAGGGACATATAACTTCTTACTTATGTTTACTTTATATTATACTAAACTATATATTCTTACTTATGTTTTGTAGTGGTAGGCCTCTTTTGCAGGGGGCCGCCTGGGGAAGTACCACACCTTTGCCAGTTATTCATCCGCCAAGCGGTAATGTGCAAACATTATTGTGTTCCGGTATGAAGGGCAATGTTACCAGCGAAATTACTGGGCATGATGAGATTCAACAACTCATATCTCAGGGTGACAGGCGCAGTGCAGTGCCGCGCAGAATTTAGAATTTTAAAACACTGGGTGGCACTGTGTCTGATATGGGCAATCATGATGCTTACCATCAGGCACCTGGTTTGCTCGTCTTGTTACTCACTATCATTAAAAAAAAATGTTTACTTATGTTACATTGGTAACATGCCTATTGTTACACGTTTTTGATTTTGTTATTTTATGTATTGTGATACCAATTAACTTCCAAGAACCATCCTGGGGCTAGTAAGGCGCAATTTTGCGAGTAGTTTTTCATTTTGAAATGTAGAACATAACAAAACATGTACCCAGGACCCAGTCCCATAATAGGTACACTCACACATCACCAGTTATGTTTTAGGTCCCATGTAATAGGGGCGAGCCTTTTGCTATCAACCGAGCACAGTTACAGACTGCTACCATTAAGTAAGGAACCTACTCGAAAACATTTTCAAAAAAATATTCTTTTAAAAAATAGAAGTTCCTAGTAATTTTTAAACTTACGCGATTCGAACACATATTTAATGAATGTTAAAATGATTTAAGCGCGATTAAGTCCCGCATCATTCATAAAATATTAGAAGTTTCTATATTTAGTTCGTTTGCAAGCAAATTTTAATACTTATATGTAAAGTCTTGCAAAACTATTCAAGTAGAAATAAGAGTGTAAATAAACTACTAGATGGGTTTCATAACCGGCGAACGTAATTCTCCGTGTGGCCATGTCTCACCGTGATATGGCTATTGTGAGGAGAGCGCTCTAGCGTTTCAGCTTGAATAATCACAGCGGCCATCGGCGTAAATCTGCACTTCAGCCATTAGTATGAAAAGGTTTGTTTCTCTTTTAGATGTAATGCACCGGGGAACATTTGGTACAGTCATGCTCACTAAACTGCTCAAGCTCGCGGCGGCGTCGCGTGGTGGGCCGCCCTCCTCCCTCTAATATGGTTGAGGAGGACGGCGCTGGTACGTGCGTCAACTCGTGAACGGGTGCTGCGAGCGTGGGTTGGTCTGTGCCAGTTGTTCTGTGGTGTAATAGATCTATATGTATATATGTATAAGTATTATAATTAATTAAGTATGTATTTATATATTTATGTTAAATAATGTATTTATATATTTATTTATATATGTATGTATAATAATAGGTAAATAAAATAAAAATATTACGCTATGGACTCCCTCAAGATAGTCTTAAGTTAGTCCAATGAAAACGCCTAATAATGCAATTAATTATGTAAAAAAAGGTCCAAACGCTCTTGTTTGGAGATGTTTTGATGTACAAATAAAAAAAAAAAAAAAAAACGTAATTCTCCGAAAAAAATCATTGCACACAGTCATTACGGTGGTTTTCTAATGGTTAGAGCTTTTAAAAATTCGTATTCTATTGGCACTTACTTACTTATAAATTAAAAACAAAACGGCACTTTAAAAAAATCAAAATTAAACTGCACACGACACTGGCACAATAATCACAAGAAAAATAAAACGCTCGATGTTTTCGAATTTTAAATTCGCGAGAACGTCACGCCTCCGTCGGTGTCAATCGCGGACTGAGTTCGGCGCGTACGCAGGTGTCTTTAAGACGCAGATCGCTGGTGGACGGGTTCATGCCACACGTGCTAATTTCAAGTTAATTTTGACTCTGATAAAAAATATAGAGTTGTCAAATATTGATTTTGTAGCGTCTGTGGCCCAGTGGCCAACTTATTAATGCCTGGCTTCAAATCTGAAGTCCCTGGGTTCGAATCTCATTAATTGTTATACTTTTCTCCGTATTTCGGTGGTACTTTAATAAGAATAATTATTAATAATTTGAATTTATACTCTTAACTCTAACAGAACGGGTTACTCAAATTACACTGCTCGAGTCAATTCATATGGGATATGTGGACAATCCATATTGTCAGAGTTTCAGGTCGACAAGATTCCTCCGCGGCTCCGACATGAGCTATCGACTTTCCCCATGTGTCTTATAGGAAACAGCCGGGACTAA
Source organism: Hemistola chrysoprasaria (assembly GCA_947063395.1). Taxonomy (NCBI): domain Eukaryota; kingdom Metazoa; phylum Arthropoda; class Insecta; order Lepidoptera; family Geometridae; genus Hemistola; species Hemistola chrysoprasaria. The sequence continues at coordinate 3,667,876 of OX346738.1, read as the reverse complement.
CAGTTTAACGTGCCATCCCAGACACGGCGAAAAGTCCACATGGTGAGATTTGCTCCAGGGCCTCCGGATTTAAAGCCGGCATATTCCCTCTGGACCACGGACGCTACACACTGTAAACTGTAGTTCACGGTTGATTGCTATTAGATATGTAGGACACAGTCCTTAGGTCATGTCGGAGCCAGACCCCCGGCACTCCATACAATTGGCCGCGCGCCATAACCCTGATATGTAAACATGGCCAAATTTCCACAGGGCTAAATATAAATAAATGAATAATATAATATAATATGGGACAACTTCCACACACGGTCATCTGGTCCCAAACTAGGGATGTGATTGGTCCCATGTAATAGGGGGCGAGCCTATTGCCATCTACCGGGCACAGTTCCAGACTCCAGGCAGTTATTGAGATATTTCCTAATTGAAAAATTCAATATTTAACACCTGACCTGGGGATCAAACCCGGGACCTCTTGATTGGCAGTCGAGCATGCGCCCACTACGCCACAGAGGCAGTCATGAGGTGTATAGTGAAGGTTTAACTCATGTTAGGTTTTACATAGGAAGTCGAACCATGTTCGATTGTCTATTCTTAGTTTCGTCACACCCCGGACACTCGACTCAATCCCATACAAAAGCCGCGCTATAACTACCTACTACACAGACACTGCACACGTGGTTTTGTACACGCGCAAGAGTGTGCGTGAGCTGATTTCCCATAGAAGCGGGGCTCGTAGAGAGCTCTCGCTGGCGGGGTGAGGAAGGCCCGATTAGTGGGCGGATGACAGTGTCCATTCTATACCTAGTATTATTATCTGTTCAGTATCAGTATAATAATAATAATAATAATAATAATCGTTTAAAGTCCAGGGACACCTCTCCTACCCGCTTAGCCGCTCACACCAACGTTGCCCCTCTCGTCGCCCTTATTCCCATGTGATGGGTGGCCTTTATGGGGGGTCCGTTTAGTGAGCGGCGAGTCATAATAATAATAGAGACATAATAATAATAATAATAATATGGACAACTTCCACACACGGTTCACCTGGTCCCAAACTAGGCTAGCAGCCTGTACTATTCATAATTCATACATATGTTCATGCACACAAAGTCAGACATATGTTCATGCACACAAATGTGTGACCTGGCCGGGGATCGAACCCCGGGCCTGTGGCACAGAAAGCAGAGTTACTACCGTCTGCTCCAACGAGGCTGTCAATGAGGAGCTGGGTTCGGTTCCCTGGTCGGGCAGTGTTGTTTGGATTCTTCCAGTGTGATATTGAGAAACTAACGGCTGTCCCCTACATATCTATACATAGGAAAAAGGCGGGATCTACACTTTATCGTGCCAACCGAATTACGGTAGCGCCCAGGTGAAAAGTCCCTTTGTAAGTCTGGAGCCAAGGACTTCTGATTTGAAGCTATGGGCGAATTTCCGCTGGGTACCGACGCTTCAACTGTTAATGTTTGTTGTAGTTTTCGTGGAAAATGAAAAGCTAAGGCAAGGCATGCAGATAGTAACGGAATGTATGTAGAAATATCCGGTCCTGTCATAATTCTAACAATTTGGTACATGTGTCTTTATTGAGGACATGACTGTATTAGTATTAGATTAGGGTTATGTTTCATGAATGATTAGTCATTTCGTCATTAGGAAAGTTTTATTTTCAAGCACTTAGTTTAACTCGGTGTACTGGGCGTGAGCTCGACTGCCGATCATTCGATCCCCAGGCACACCCCGGACACTCAATTCCTATACAAAAGCCAAGATATAACTATCAACTACACAGACACTGCACACATTAGTGATGATAATTAATGCGATTTCACATTAATATCATAAGCATGCGATTTAATGAGTCACAGCATGCTAATTGCTATTGCTATGCTATTTGATAAGACGATAATGCGCATTTCGCACTTCACACCGCCCTGCTATTAATTTTAACGAATCAAATAATCATACACGTTCATTCAATATACGACCCTAAATAGAAGCAAATAAAACCAAATTGCTAATAATTTCACTAAGCGATGAATTCGCTTCATTCGCATTCACAGCATTTCGTAACTTCATTTAATTTGCTATGTGCTAATTTAAGCTTTCGCATGCTAACAATGAATGCGAATGCTAATTAATCCATCACTAACCCTCATGGAGTTTTGTACACGCGCAAGAGTTTGCGTGACGTGCGTTCTCGGGGGCTCTATTAGGTCTCAATCTCGATCGCGGGGTGAGGAAGACCCAATTAGTGGCCGGATGATAGTGTCCATTCTATACGTAGTATTATGTGTTATTATACCTATTGTACCTATTGTACCTAGCTTTAGATTATCTAAAACAAATAAAAAGACATTCTTAGGAAATAGTGTACGTTTCTATAATAAAATCCCAAAAGAGATAACTGGGCTCTCAGAGGGTAAATTCAAAACCTATATAAAATCTACTTTACTTAAGAAGGCTTATTATAAAGTCAACCAGTACATAGAGGACAAAGATGCCTGGAAACTTCTGCATAGCCGCCTCGCGGCACCTTCAAAGAAAACGAATGTAACCAAACCAAATATTGTGAAACTATCTGTTGAAAAAATTAAGCCCTACAAGTTTCTTGTGCGTTCTTCTTGTAGAGGTATCTTTCCGAACGCACGGTAGACTCAGTACTGTATCTTCATTGACGTACAAAAGTGTCAGATTATGACCTATTTGAATAAATCTGTTTGAGTTTGAGGTTGAGTTTGAATTATCTGTTCTGTGTCTCAGGTAAGGCAGTGCGATTGGATTTTTCCGTTAGGAATTATCTCTGTAACAGCCTGCAGTCTGGAGTGCACGATAGATGTTAATAGACCTACATGGGATTAATGAATACTGGCGAAATTATTGTGAAATTATTGACTGCCTCGGTGGCGTAGAAGGCGCATGCTCGACTGCCAATCTAGAGGTCCCGGGTCCAATCCCCAGGTCAGGCAAAGTGTTAAAAATTGGATTTTTCCATTAGGAATTATCACAATAACTGCCTGGAGTCTGGAACTGTGCCCGGTAGATGGCAATAGGCTCGTCCCCTATTACATGGGACCAATAACATACTGGCGAAATGTGGGTGTATCTACTATGGGACTGAGTTCTGGATACACCTCTGCCTACCCCTTCGGGAAAAAGGCGTGAATGTATGTTATGTTTATGTTATGAAATTATTGTGGGTGTACTAACTCTCTGACTTAGTTTTAGGTTACGTTGTTTTTTTATTATAGTGAGTGACAAGACGAGCTAATCAGGTGCCTGATGGTAAACATCATGATTGCCCATATCAGACACAGTGCCACCCAGTGTTTTAAAATTCAAAATTCGGCGCGGCACTGCACTGCGCCTGTCACCCTGAGATATGAGTTGTTGAATCTCATAATGCCCAATAATTTCGCTGGTAACATTGCCGTTCATACCGGAACACAGTAATGTTTGCACATTACTGCTTGGCGGATGAATAACTGGCAAAGGTGTGGTACTTCCCCAGGCGGCCCCCTGCAAAAGAGGCCTACCACTACTACAAACTACTATGTGCAGAAATGCACCTCAAAAGGCTGAAGAAGAAGAAGAAGAAGTTTAATTATGTTTATTCTTCTTTTCTAAATAAATCAACGCATAAGAGCAACTCCCATCGATTCAAGGTTTGGTATCCTGTCACTTCATCAATATTGCAAGGACTTGGTAACCTTGCCCTGATGAAGCATCAGGTTCAGATTTATTTATTGATATATTTATTCAAGGTACAATTATGGACTTACAGCTAAACCAAAACGCTCATAATGCTATTACTTATATACTAGGTATTTAGATTAAATATAATATACATATAAGTATACATTTGATTGATAGGGTCAACATGTATGTCAGCATCTTGGATCTCATCTAGAAGAGTATTTATAAGTTCGTTCGTAAGTATCGTGTAGAGATGGACCAGTAGTCTAATATATAGTGTTTGGACTCATTGGAATCGTCTCAATGAATATGATACAGATAGATGGAGACCAGGGATTGATGATGGAGCAGGAAGAGGACGAGGAGTGTTTTTTTTATTTTATTATTCACCCTATTTTACTCATTAAGTACGTATTTTATGTACGAAAGTACAGACACAAATTCATGCATAATAAGTATCTTCTTCGATAATTACATTGTTCAAGAGTATGTAGTATGTATGTATGTATGTAAGTATTTTGTTCAAAGATGTCTGTTTGTTTTTGCATTCCTTTAATAAAAATAGAACAAAAATAATTTCTCCGAGTCACTTATTGACCTTGACTAAGATAATACTTGATGTTATAGTATATTATAAATACATTTAATAATGTTATTTGCGCAGTTGTTACCACTAAAAGTATAATACGGGTAATTTTATTCTTATAAGCGCTGACAGACTTATTGTTTTAACATTTCATTGTTTTCTGACTTCAGAATTTGTCTTTTGCATATCAAAGAACAATAATATCTTTCTATTCGCTGTTGTTTTAAGTCAACTCTAGCTTAAATGCTTCTACATGAATTTTAAATAAACATTTTTTTTATGATAGTGAGTTACAAAACGAGCAAATCAGGTGCCTGATGGTGAGCATCATGATTGCCCATATCAGACACAGTGCCACCCAGTGTTTTAAAATTCAATCTGCGCGGCACTGCACTGCGCCTGTCCCTGAGATATTAGTTGTTGAAACACGTCATGCCTAGTAATTTCGCTGGTTACATTGCCCTTCAGACCGGAACACAGTAACGTTTGCACATTACTGCTTGGCGGATGAATATTTAACTAGCTACGCCTCGCGGTTTTACCCGCGCAGTCTTCGTTTCCGGGGCAATATAGGGATAAAAAGTAGGAACTCTGGGAATCTGTAATGTGTATTAAATTAATTATGTCATTTTTTTTTCACATTGGCAGTAATTTAAAAAGTGTCTGTCGAGCGTCGTTATGGATCATTATCACTAGTCAAATGCAATATGCGGCTGGTTTTATACTGGATATTAAAAAAAAATGCGGATACATATTTGAATATCTGTGTTTAAATTTTAAATAAAAATAAATATTGCATTTTTCCATTGGGAACTATCTCAATAGATAGATAGATAGAAAGTTTAACTCTTAATTATTACACTACAAACATGAAAACCTTAAATTTAAAATACAATTATAACAGATATTGTAGTGGTAGGCCTCTTTTGCAGGGGGCCGCCTGGGGAGGTGCCACACCTTTGCCTGTTATTCATCCGCCAAGCAGTAATGTGCAAACATTACTGTGTTCCGGGATGAAGGGCAATGTTACCAGCGAAATTACTGGGCATGACGAGATTCAACAACTCATATCTCAGGGTGACAGGCGCAGTGCAGTGCCGCGCAGAATTTTGAATTTTAAAACACTGGGTGGCACTGTTTCTGATATGGGCAATCATGATGCTTACCATCAGGCACCTGATTTGCTCGTCTTGTTACTCAATAACATAAAAAAAAAAAAAAAAAGATAATGTAACAATTGGCGGTGTTATCGCTAAGAGCGATCTCTTCCAGACAACCGTGTCGGGAGAGGAGAGTACAGTTAATCACATTTGGTCGGTAGAGTGACAGAAGAAGTAACTCGATAACTGAAATTTGAATGGCAATTCGATTTTTTTTTTTGCAAATTTCTTAATCTTTCTTTTGCCAGTTCAGGCTGATTGTTAGATGTACCCTCTTAAGTATTACTATATCTTCTTGTACCACCGCGGGGCACAGCGAGTAATTAATAATAATAATAATATGGGACAACTTCCACACACGGTCATCTGGTTCTAAACTAGGCTAGAAGCCTGTACTATGGTAACCAGATGACTGATATACATACTTATTATATAAGCTTATAACACACAGGGACAGATCAAACAGACATGTTCATGCACACAAATGTTTGACAGCCTCGATGGCTCAGATGGTAGTAACTCTACTTGCTGTGCCGCAGGGCCCGGGTTCGATCCCCGGTCAGGTCAAACATTTGTGTGCATGAACATGTCTGTTTGATCTGTGTCTGGGTGTTATAGGTTTATATAAGTATGTATATCAGTCATCTGATTACCATAGTACAGGCTTCTAGGCTTTTTTGGGACCAGATGACCGTGTGTGGAAGTTATCCTATATTAAAAAAAATATACTTGGCCGGGGATCGAAACCGGGGCCTGCGGCACATAAAGCAGAGTTACTACCGTCTGAGCCAACGAGGCTGACAAATTAATAAATTAATAAAAGCGATCCTCTTGACTTATCTTTCAATATTCTGGGTAATACAATCAATAATTTCATGATTAATATTATGCAAGTACTTCTGATTAGCACACTGATATAGCAGTATCAAATCATACGTGCCTATACTTGTGTTTGTTTTCAAACCTAATCATATTGCAAAATCGCACATAATGTATTGTTAAAAATATTTAATTTTTTTAGGTATCAATTTTGTGGTGCAGATGGATTTTAGCTGCAAGGAATCAAATGGCATTTTATCATGCTTAGTGAACGCTGCGTCAACTCGTACAGTTATGTCGCTCGAAAACACGGGACATGCAATCGCGTAACAACAGCAGTAAATTTTGCTGTCAAACGTCATTTTTTGTATGCCGTTTGACAGCTGACATTAAGCAATTTAACGCTTTCCACACTTCTACTTCTGTTCGTAATAAGGGGGCGGCGTGCTTGGAGACCATTTTTAGTTTTTAAGACCATTTTAGATAACCAGGACATTAATGTGGCAACGAGCCGATTAACGGGACCAGTGACCAATATAACATTATAATATAATTATTGGAGCGGCCAAAAATCAGCTCGGTAAAACTAATATTCAACCGCTCGTTTAGCGGGGGGCGAGTTATGTGCTCGAAAGCCTTATAGCGGTATAATTTTTAAGTGGACTGTATTTTTGTATTCGCTAGGTCCCTGGTTACAAATCAAGATCATTACATGGCATATCAAGTCGAAAAGAACAATAATTAGGTAATAGATAGAGGAAAGAGTCCACGCACCTTTTGTCGACCGGGAACTTCTCAGCTCCTGCCGCGCGGCGGAGATTCACTTCAATCGAAACACTCAACTCTCAACACTTCCGAAGACAGGGTTCACAGCACAGAAGATAATTCACGTACTCGCGGTATTTCCAAGTGAAATTAGGTCACCGGGAACGCGGAATAACGATGGCGTGTTAACACGTTTTTCGTACAAGTTTTTCGTATGCACTGTTCTTGCATTATCACAGCAAGATGACGCGGTGGTGGCGACGGGATTAGGTGGGGGAAAGGGATAGAATATCGTTTAATTAGCCTTAATTACCATGTAAAAGAAGGTGATAGCTAATGAACAAGAGAAATATGCGAACAGATAATATCTGCATTAAATTAAAATATCTGGCGGTAACAATTATATCTACATATGATTAGTTAATAATTAATAAAGTAATAATATAGTTAATAAGTCGTGTGGGTCCCGGCTATATAATAGGGCTACCCTGCTGTTGTACCTACGTACTATGTTCGCACCGAAACCGAACGATATTACCGCCTCCGGTACTTTACAATCGCTTTCTTGTCAGCTACCCTTGGATATGGAAAGATCTACGGTAAGGTACGGTACTATGGTAGGAATGTAGGGTTGATGTTATTATGTGACGCGCATGCTACGGATTCTGTGAACGTTTTGGTGGTTTTATGGAAGGGTGTGGAAGGTCTATGGTATGTGCGAGGGCGCGATGGCAACACGGGGAAGGGGATGCCAGCGCGACAGATGATTGTAGAGCGAGATTAAAGATGGTGGGCTTGGAATAAATTATATAAAATATGCTGAAGTGTTCGAGTATTATATAATGGAATAGGAACGGCTACATATCTGATTTGTAGGGACATTGGAACTATAGCAAAGAATACTAACTATTACTACGCAAAGAAGCGACACTCACCTCTCCCCGCCATCAGCCCGCCGCCTACGACCAGACAGTCAACTAGGCAATAACGCCTGTACTTAGGTACGCACACACTTGACGCGTGTTCACATGTTATGTTTTCTATGTAGTAGTAGACTATTGTGCGCGGGCGATTGTATGGAGTGACGGAGGTCTGACAATAGTAAGAGGGGATGTTCTAAAATAAGAAAAAAGCCCACGCCCATTTGAACTCATTTTAAAAGGGGCCCAAAATACATAGAGGACAAAGATGCCTGGAAACTTCTGCATAGCCGCCTCGCGGCACCTTCAAAGAAAACGAATGTAACCAAACCAAATATTGTGAACCTATCTGTTGAAAAAATTAAGCCCTACAAGTTTCTTGTGCGTTCTTCTTGTAGAGGTATCTTTCCGAACGCACGGTAGACTCAGTACTGTATATCTTCATTGACGTGCAAAAGTGTCAGAATATGACCTATTTGAATAAATCTGTTTGAGTTTGAGTTTAAAAAGTTCTAACGAAAATGCCTTTGATTCATTGTCAAAGAATGAATGATTATACCTTTATTCATCCACCAAGCAGTAATCATTTCATTTGTTTTAGGCAATAGTGCGTACCTATAATAAATTGCGTGCAAACATCTTTTTTTTTTCAACTCGATTAACATGAGTCACTAACATGCTCGAGCATGGGATATGCTGAAAACCAGCTCTGCGCAGGGACACCTCGCGCAGCATAAAACTGAGCATATACCAATTGCTAGTAAAGTAATGATATTATTGTTTCTTTTTATTATTATAGAAATATATATTTAGTTTTTTTTTGTTAACATGATTTTGTATGTAATTTTCTTGTATGTACTGGCAATAAATATTTCTTTATCTATCTTTAAACATTACTGTGTTCCGGTATGAAGGGCAATGTTACCAGCGAAATTACTGGGCATTATGAGATTCAACAACTCATATCTCAGGGTGACAGGCGCAGTGCAGTGCCGCGCAGAATTTTGAATTTTAAAACACTGGGTGTCACTGTGTCTGATATGGGCAATCATGATGCTTACCATCAGGCACCTGATTTGCTCGACTTGTCAATCACTTTCATAAAAAAAAAAATTATGAATATCTAAATGCGTGTTTTCGTTTATTTTGGCATTTTTTAAGTCCCACGTAACACGGGCCAAGCCCATTGCTATCTACCAGGCACAGTTCCAGTTCAGGTTTTAATTAAGAAAATTCTTAATGCAGAAATCCAATAACGCTTTTTGCCTGACTTGTGGATCGAATATAGGATATCATGATCAGCAGTAGAGCTGGCGTTTACTGCGTCACCGAGGCCGTGAAATTTACTCGCGGTTTATAATAGAATAATATTTTACCGTCTACAGAGGTTTTCTTTCTATACGATGGTGTTCTTAAACAGTCGTGCAAGGTTCAATTACATGAAAGAACGTAAACTTTGCTCTACTATTCATTCAAGTACATAATCCCCGATTCGTCATGGGATTTTTCAAATAAATTAACCCTAAATGAAAGCGATAAAGTCTAATTTTGAATGAAGATTCTCTGAATGAAGGGTAAAAAGCTGCAGTCAGTGATTAATCTCTCATCATTGTCACGAACTCGCTTGACTTTGAACTGACTGGTTCAACTTGATCCAGTGACTGCAGCCAGTAACTGGAACGATTCACTGCTGCTGGCCTGATCGTCGTTTGGTATAAACAAGTATCAGCCATCAGTGTTCGGAGGAGCAGCGTCCTCCGAATAAAAACCATCTAACTGCGCTATGAAAAAACCGAGGGTGTATAAGAGAAACTAAAATGACAGAGACATAGTTTACTTCAGTATATAGATATCAGGATATAAATTTATGATACGGGTTATAACATTCGGTGGAAACAGGGGAATACAAAGCATCGATTTGGTAAAATTTTCATAGGATTGTGTCAATTTTCTCGTAGCTAGGATGCGCTCTTAAAAAGGCCAGATCAAAAGTACCCACAACCGACGAGCTGAAGAATGTGACGAAGTGTAATAGTATGTCAGGATCGTAGCAAGTGTAGAGAAATAGTCTCTGTCTACCACAACGGGCACAAGGCTGAACTTTATGTGTTTATCATCAGCGTGTATGGCCAACTTAACGTTTTATTATCAACGGAAAATGAGCAATAAACTTGTCATAACTGTCATGGTAGACGCGCCCTGTCCGGTTCACTCGTTAAGTTAACAAAAAGTTGTTAAAAAAAACATGCTCATACTCAACAGCGATTAGATAAAAATTGCCGCTTCGATTGTCGTAAAAAATTGGCAAAAAAATCAGTGGATTCTTAAGCATCCCACTTATGACGACGAATTGAAAATATTGGCGGTAGGGATCTCAATCTCAATATATCTCAGCAACTACAAAACATTCGGAACTAATGGTTATGTATTACATTTATTATGATATTGACATCATTTTGGTAATTGGTTTAGATGATTGGTTAACTTTTAAAGCAGAGAAAAAAATATCAAAGACTGCTCTATAAAAATAGAGATTCTCATTTTACAGGGATATGAGATTGATTTATGACTTAAAATTTTTTGTATAGATTAATCTATGCACACACTACAATGTGTTAATTTGATTTTATAAAATTAGCCATAAATTTTATTTTATTCGAGAAATACTGTTTTGGTTTAATATTACATGAGTGTCAGCGGGTTGCGGGACTCAGCGCACGATTTTAGATTCATTATTTACACTGCGTCACCTTAATATATTAGATCTCAAATCTCGGCACAATCAGGCCTGGGACACTCCGCTAACGCTACAAGTAGCCGGGGCGTTCGTCTTGACAGTAGAATTTCTATGGGCTAGACAGAGAGAGCAGATAGAGAGATACGCGATAGAAAGAGAGGCAGCTTGTATGTTAATAATAACGATAATTAGTTAGACGTGCAACCTGAATTGCACTTTATTGCGTCGGAGCTAGAGTCTCTATTTATTTAAATGATTTTGAGGAGTACCTTCTGTACGTTTAGTATTCTATGGTACAATGTAAAAAAGTTTCGTTTGTAACATGAAAAACTGAATGAAATGAATGTTGACTGCCTCGGTGGCGTAGAGGGCGTATGCTCGACTGCCAATCAAGAGGTCCCGTGTTCGATCCCCAGGTCAGGCAGTGTTAAATATTGGATTTTTCCATTAGGAATTATCTCAATAACTGCCTGGAGTCTGGAACTGTGCCCGGTAGATGGCAATAGGCTCGCCCCCTATTACATGGGACCAATAACATACTGGCGAAATGTGGGTGTATCTACTATGGGACTGAGTCCTGGGTACACCTCTGCCTACCCCTTCGGGAAAAAGGCGTGAATGTATGTTATGTTTATGTTTTGTAACATGAAAAAACATGAATAACAAAAGAAAGAACTGAGAAATTTGTATAAAAATTAATTCCAATTCCCTTACAAAATGGATCAACTGATCGGTTAATATGAATTGTATGAAGAGTAGACACATTTTCAAACAATTTTTACAATTCGTGTAAAAATTCGTTGTAGTGTAGAGTTGTTCAGGATGTGTATAGTGTATATACACCCATAAAGTATTACTACACCTTTTTTTACATACATACATGCATACAGTCACGCCTTGTTCCCGGTGGGGTAGGCAGAGACTATTTCCCTCCACTTGCTACGATCCTGACATACAACTTTCGCTTCGTTCACTTTCATGACATTTTTCATACATGCTCGTCGGTTGTAGGTACTTTTGACTTGGCCTTTCCTAAGAACAACATCAATTTGTTCATGAAAAGTACGCCTAGGTCGACCGCTACCGACTCGACCATACACACTAGCCTTATAAATCTCTTTTGTTAATCTCCTTTCATCCATCCTTTCCACATGTCCGAACCGCCTCAGCTTTCCTTTCTCTATCTTTGTCACTACATCTTCTAACACGCCACAGCGTTCCATTATCGCACTATTTCTCATTTTGTCCATCAAGGTCACTCCAGTCATGCTTCTCAGGCATCTCATCTCCACAGCATTAATCTTACTTTCATGCTTCTTCTGCCAGACCCAACATTCACTACCATACATAAGTGTAGGGATCAGTACCCCTCTATGCACAGCCAGTCGTGCCTTTTTAGACACTTTCTGACTGTTTATAAAGGTATGCAACGCCCCATTCACGTGATTTCCTGCCAACACTTTTCTTTCAATATCACAGTCATACTTTCCATCCCTTTTTTTAACACATGTATATATTAAAAAAGATACGTATAATAATATGTGGAAACAGAATGAGCTGCGAAGTGAAACTGCAAGTTTGTGGCACCCGTGATCCATCGGGCCACTTTCTATGGACTGCTAATTCATATTGTGTACAGTCGTCATCATAATGCATACTACTACTTATTATAAATTAAAGTGCCTGTGTTCTCAAAAACTACTAAATGTCACCGGTAACTAATTTTGAAAAAAAAAAAAAAAAATATTTTTGTAGACAAATAAATGATTTTATGATCTAAATATGTTTCGATGGTTAATTGTTAGCAAGTTCTACTGCCTGATCATGTGGTTCGATCCTGAGGACAGGCAAGTAGTGTTTAATGAGAATTTTGTCAATATCAGCCTATATTGAACAAAAGTAAATAACTGTAGCCCTAACAAAAAAATATGATTCATAAGCCTTTTCTCAATGATTGTACAAGATTAACCAGACGTCGAGCCCTCGACAGTATTAATGGCACATGCAAAAACCATCGCTTGCACACCAAAGGGCAATTAAAGGTTGGATATTTACCCATGCGACGAGTTTTAATATTATTTAAAATTTTCTTCGAATGAAGGTCATGATGATGTACATATATTCGATGATTTAAAAGCTTCGATAAGCTAATGCTGACCATAACTGACAGACAGACATCATCAGTCCCTGATCTCCATCTATCTGTAACATAGTCATTGAGACGATTCCAATGAGCTCAAACATATATTAGCAAAAATGTAAATAAAAGGTTACCAAGCCATTGCAATATTGTTTAACAGGTTACAGGACCTCTTAGCAGTTTGACACAATCCTATGGAAAATTTACTAAATCGATGTTTTGTATTCCCCTGTTTCCTCCGAATACAGTAAACCTATTTGATATATTTATATCCTGATATTTTAAAGTTGAAGTAAAGTATGTCCCTATCATTTTATTTTTGTTCATAAACTGTATATTATTTTGTAGTGAACATCCAATCACGCGAATAAAACTGGGTTTTTGGAAGTTCACTATGAAAAGACCAAGGGTTTATAAGAAAAATTAAAATGACAGGGACATAGGTTACTTCACTATAAAAATATCAGGATATAAATTTATAGAATGGGTTTATTATATTCCGAGGAAACACAGGAATACAAAACATCGATTTGGTAAATTTTTCATAGGATTGTGTAAAATTCCTAGAAGGCCATGTACGCTCTTAATTTTGAATCTTTTGTACCATGGAAACTTGCTCATATCTCTACAGCCGCTTGAAAAGAGCTGATAATCTTCAGACGGCGTTATTATAATTATTAGCAAGTCCCTTATGTCAGTTTGTATTAACTTCACATAACAATGTAACACAGTGACCAAGGAAAACTAAGTCCCAGGAAGTTGGACGAAACGGTAGATTATGGCGTTGTCCAAAGTAAATTCGCCCTTTCGCTCACACGTACCCACATTTTGGAAGATCTTAAAAATAATACATTGTAATCATGTAAAATGAAGACAACTAGGTTCTAGAAAAAGATTCAGTAAAAAATTCAATTTAATAGGGTTCCATACCTGGATACCTGAACAAGATGCTTTCAATCCCGAAAATCAATCAGCCTACAGGACATACAGCGCCATCTATTAGTCCCTCGCGCAGAGTATGGAAATATGTAGTAAAATGGCCATAACTTTTAATCAAAAGTTAGCAGTTTGAGTTTCGTTGTTAACGCAATCGCGTTAACTACGAAGTATGATTTTTTTACAGCCACAAGGGACCGCAGATCTGAGTAGTTGATATCAATTTTAACTTGATACCACCACGCGTTCCCGTTGAAAGGTGTCTTGACAGACGGACAGACAACAAAGTGTTCCTATAAGGGTTCCTTTTTTCCTTTTAAGGTGCAGAACCTTAAAATCGGTTTAATTATTAATTGTGAAGTAGCTAAACAACTCCTATACCAGTAATCCCTTATTATTATATACCACTCTTATAAAGCAATCAGCCTTGTAATAGTTGAAATAGACACATTACTGACACACCTGCTTATAAGGAGATATTTGCAAAGAGGTCTATTGCTAAGAACTTAGCCTAAACTGGGGATCGATTTCACCATCGGAGAATTGACAAGTATTAGCAAAGAAATAAAAAAAAAAAACAGTCCTCTTCCTGCTTTATCAACAGACCTTGTGTGTGTATCATCACCACCTTTATTTAACATATTCATTGAGATGATTCCAATGAGCTCAAGTACGGTATATTTGACTACTGGTCCATCCTGGAACCTGATGCTTCACCGTCATGTCAAGGTTGTCAAGTTATTGCAATCTCAAACTCAAACTCAAACTTTTTGAAGTGACAGTATACACAATATCGAATCGATCAGACCACTGGAAATTGCTCATATCCCTTCAGCCGTTAATAATTCAGTAGCAAATAATCTTCAAATGGCATTATTACCTATGTAGCTCGAAAATACGAGATATACCCGGTCTTTTGATAGGCGTGCACGGCGACCATTTTTATTTAAGTCCAATGTGCAGAGGCCCCCTTGAGCTTTTAATCTAAAGGTAATGTACCAATCGGGGGGCACCTATCCATCTCTGAAACCATATACAGTTTGTTTCAAAGATGAGCTCAAATACAGCCTCCGCTAGGTACAAAGACTATTGTGAATGGATGGAAACTACTTGATTTGTCTAATAGGTGTGATTTCTAGATGGATGGTAACTGGGCTATTGCTAGAGACTCCGGCACCTGCCACTTCCGTCTCATGGTGAAATATTACGGCAGGCGATGACTCGCTACTCACTAAACGGACCCCCCATAAAGGCCGCCTACCACATAAAGGGAATAAAGGCGACGAGAGGAGCAGCGTTGGTATGAACGGCTAAGGGTAGGAGAGGGGTCCCTGGACTTTAAACGACGATCACTGGCGTTACTCTAAGGTCGCATCACGCTCGCCCACTTGCCACTTATGCTTCCTCCCTCGAGCACGAGGCGCTCGTGACTCTTCTCTGGTCGGCCAATGAAGGCAAGACAGAGATGGGGGACTGTTCCTTCAGTGTTCACTCCGGCCGGCCGGTGAAGGTAAGCCGGAGATGAAGAACATAACCCTCCCCCGGGAGCACTCAGGTATGTGGGGTTGTTACTCGCCAACAGCTCGCCATAAGCCGCTCTGCGTATGCATTATTATTATTATTAGCAAATGCCAAATTGACATTATACAATTTGTGTTAACTTCACGTAACGATTCGTAAGTTTGTATAGAACTGGTGAAATCGAGCGTGACTCCTATAAGGCAACGAGGTTAAACGCATATAACCATCTTTGGCAGTGGATTTATTAATTTATTGACATTATGAGGAGTGTACGCGAGATAAACCTGCTACATCATTTGGCATAATATACATTTTGTTTTTTAATATTAATATCCCCGATCCTAAATGGAAAGGATGTTTTAGGTTTGACATGTCAGCGTATCTGTGTGGCGTCGTACCTCAGTCGCGAAAGCGAATGGTCCGATTTCGATATGATTTCAAGAAGAAAAAACGCTGATGTGATTGAAAGTGTTCTTAGCTAGGTTTCAGACTTGTGGTGATTGATGACTCAGAAACACAGCCTTTCTTAAATTATGCAATTTGTTAAGTACATAATACGTTATTGTGTTAATCTTATCGTCTAAAAGACTCGCCCTAACACACCTAAACCAAGATTAGCTTAACTATCCCTTATTTACATAGCCTATTTACCTAGAAAATTACCACATTCTTACATACTTTTTACAAAACATACGCATTTGTGCTCTAAAGTCTAAAGTGATAAGTGTGCTTTTGTTTTGGCGAAGAATACTGCATTACGCTTATTACGCAGATACATCTTTTCGTCCAAACTACCCCAGAGTCTGAAGACTAAGGTGTTCGACCAATGTATGGTGCCAGTGATGACATATGGCACCGAGACGTGGTCCCTTACTGTTGGCCTCATAAATAAGCTCAGAGTCGCTCAACGAGCTATTGAGCGAGCTATGCTCGGGGTTTCTTTGCGAGATAAAATCCGGAATGAGGAGATCCGCAGAGAAACGGGAGTTACCGACATAGCTCGCAGAGTATGCAAGTTGAAGTGGCAATGGGAAGGCCACATCGCTCGCAGAACCGATGACCGTTGGGGAAGAAAGGTTCTTGAGTGGAGACCACGGACCGGAAGACGAAGCGTAGGCCGAACCCTCACGCGGTGGACCGACGACCTGGTCCGTATCGCAGGCTCGCGGTGGATGCGGACGTCGAGCAACCGCGCAGAGTGGCGTTCTATGGGGGATGCCTATGTTCAGCAGTGGACGTCTTCCGGCTGATGATGATGATGATGATGACGCAGATACATTGTTTTCCCCGATTGTTTTTCTCTTTTGCGCCTGAATAATGCAATGTCATTTTCTAACCCACTGGAACTTAGTTTCATTTCCGAGTCTCAGTATTAATATTACGTGTGACAAAGTATTTGAGTGGATTGGCACAATTACAGGGAAAGTGATAGGACGAAATTCCCACACTTGACAAATGAGGTAAAAAAGTTTATCCTTAGTAAAAACCAGAGGTGGTATCTTCAGGAAAGAGGTTATTTCTGCGAATTCAAGTACCAATTGAAGATAGAACTTGCTCATCATTTTATTGTTAATGACTCGTTTTCCTTCCGCTTAAAGTTCTAAACTAAAGCTCTTAACTTTGTCTACAATCCCAATGAATGTGGGCAAAAATGAAATAAAAGTTACGTTTTAAAGAATATAAAAAGCATATCACTAAACATAATTATATAAAAAACATTGATATATTTAGGTAGATAACTTAATTGAACCAGATCGAAATAAAGAAAACAAAAAAGAAATTAGAACGAGTGTTGAGTTGGCGGCCTTATCACTGAGATACACAGTAATCTCTTCCAGACAACTATGAACGAACCATAATTGTGAAGTTAAAAATTTTTTCTAATACTTTAATCTTGAATAATATATTGTAAATTACCTGATACATTAGACATATTTAAATTATAATTCTAATGTATTATATATACTATATTATCTAATATATTATTCTTCATTGTTACAGATCAACAACAAGGGTCCCAAACTCACACTCTGGAGCACTCCCACCATGGGACAGCCACCCTACCATCTGGCGACGCACTACAAAACACCACACTCTCTAACACCACCCCAGTATCCACTCCTAATTATAAAATTTCATTTGACAACCAAAACATAGTAAAACATGACAAAAACCGCGCTTTAATACAATCGAAAGCTTCGGTGAAATCTGAAGATGATTTTGACGTAAATGAATACATAGCTAGACTTCAAGGCACTCGTTACGTGAGTGCACCTTTGCGCAGCCACCTAAAAGAAGATAACAATGCTAATTTGGAGGCAACAGAGGAAAATTTAGAAGAGATTAATTTAAATGATTCCCAAAGTCCTGTGGAAATTCAGCAAAGTTTGACAGCGGATATAGCGCAGAATTTTTCTCAGTTACCGGCAGTTCTGCCGCATGTCGCAAGCGCTGTATTCAGCTCATTTTCAAACATGCTGTATAAAAGCCGTGAGCAAACTCCCGATGTAAATCCAGAGGTTGATCAGAGGTACAATGACGTACAGTTCCAAAGGCCTGAAGTGGGAGTACCTATGCATTTCGAGGAGTTTACTGCTCCGAAGGAAGTCGGGCCTCCGCCTAAAGAACCTCCAGTTGGTGGTAAGTATCTTGCATTATTAATAGAAGTTAAGCTGTTATGATGCTATCCTTCATTTTATCATCACAATGTAGACTTCCACTGCTGACCGTAGGCCTAACTATCAGAGTAGCTGCTTGCCGTTTGTCCCCGACTCGAGCCTGCGACTTTGACCAGATCATTGGTCTAGCTTAGAGTGGGGGGTCTCCCGCTTCTGACGAATTTTAGTCATTATTTTGACATTCTTCAGAAGAGTCAGAATTTTCAGGTTGACCTCAGCTGACGTGACCGACATGACTTTCGACTATGACGACAGCTGGGACCAACGGCTTTTACGTGTCTTCCAAAACACACAGTACACATAGTTTGTAATGCCACATTTGACAAGATTTGACAACCCTGACTAATTCGAAGACGAAAACATTCCTGCTGGGCCACTGACGCTACACTATTGTAATTCAACGCTAGGTTAACTTTAAACATAGGTTTATACACATGTAGGTTTTAGAACATAGCACGTAAAACTGATGGGCCGATGGGCTGAAAGGTTTTCGTCAGGAGACCACGGACCGGCAAGCACAGCGTTCCTTCATTGCGTCCACCAACAAGGCGGATTAAAGATCTAATAAATACAGCGGGAACACGCTGAATGTACACCTTAATCAACTGATGAAAATCTAGGTCCAGTTCAGCAGTAGCAGTGAACGGCCTATGGCTGAGATGACGATGATAGGTTAATAATCTGAAGTCTTATCGTTTCCAATACCGATAAGACTAACGGTATCGTTCAAAAGTTGTCTAGAAAACTGCTCGCGTTGTGCTATTTATCATAATGCGGCGGTAGTGGTTAAATTATAGCTTTGACGTTAGGACGTTAGGTTTGTTTCCATGGACACTTTACGTTCCATATTACTGTATTACACGGATCTTGTGTAGATATTAGATGTTACTCGTATCAGTGGCGGGTTTACAAATTTGCCGCCAGTAGCCTATCGAAATTATGCCGCCTCTTATCGGCTGCGCTATAATACATTTGAAAAGTACCCATGGTCCGAAAGGACCAAAATGGTTGGCCAGCCTCTTATGTACGATTTGACGAAACGAATTTTCTCCAGTGTTTTAGCTGTGAAAAAATTATATATTGACAATAAATGCGAGTAGGAAATCAAACGGTGAAGCTTGCTACGAGCGCGACGAAATTTTGCTGCAAGAGCGGTGCAAAGTATTAAGAAGACTACGGCGGGGTGATGTTTTTATTAACACAAGCCGTAATAACTTATCCTACGTAGATAGTATTGTGATCTTTATAATTTCTGTAAGACATTAAAAAAATTTCGCCCCCAAAAGTCTCCCGCCCTAGGCTCTAGCCTACTCAGCCTGCTGGTAAATCCGCCACTGGATGTTATCCTAAGTTCTTGACTGAAGATTGGAACATAGGCGAAGCACCTATGTTTTTTATCCTATGTAACAGGGGGCGAGCCTATTTACCAACTATCAGGCATAGTTCTAAACTCCAGCCTGTCCTTGAGAAAATTCATTATGAGAAGTAGCTGTACCAATTCAGATGAATTTTGGTAAGAAGATAGATGCGTCCTTTATTTATTTATTTCACAAAATCCACAGACCTTAAAACTAAGCTTATATAATCTATTAATTTAATTTCACGTCCAATAATGGATTTACCTTCTTTATTTAAGAAAGACAATTAGGGTACTCTCTATCTCGATTAAGTTCATTAGCAGTTTTTGGCGCATTACCAAAAACTGGCCAATTAGGACACTTATTAGACATAACCTCTGTGCCTCGGAGGCGTAGTGGGTGCTAGTTCGACTGCCGATCAGGAGGTCCCGGGTTCGATCCCCATGTCAGGCAAAGTGTTAAATAGTTAATTGCTTGGAGTCTGGAACTGAGCTCGGTAGGTGGCAATAGAGTCGCCCCCTTTTACATGGAACCAATAACATACTGGCGAAATGTGGTTGTGCCTATGGGACTGAGTCCTGTGTACACACCTCTGCCTACCCCTTCGGGATAAAAGGCGTGATTGTATGTTATGTTATTTGACATATGACGACATATTCGGAATACAGCCTACAGCACAAGAGTAATCTTAGTGTGGGCTGAAGAATACCAATTTACTGAAACTCATTTAAAACAATGTGCACTTAACTTCATTAGCTGCTATATTTATTAACTAGCGACCCGCCCCGGCTTCGCACGGGTAGCAGAAGTAGGTATAGTGAACGTTTAACAGGAGTAAATTCGTGATACATTGTATTTTAATAGATATAACTCTAATGGTTTCTAATTACTATTTCTGTTACAATGACCAAACCTTAACACATGTATAAATTTATCGTGGGCTATTTTGAAGATATTGATAAGTACTATAAACCCCTAGTACATTCCTTTATTCTACCACCAATACTTTTCACTTCGCATGCATATAATGACTTTCGATTATTGTGACTAAACCAAAATAGATGGATATAATGTCCGTAGACTATTTTGTAGATATTGGTAAATACTACAATCCCCTAGTACATTACTTTAATCTACCACCAATAGTTTTCACACCGCATGAAAAATAATCACTGCTTCGATTATTGTGACTAAACCAAAAAAGATGGATATAATCTATGTATACTGTTTTGTAGGTATAGATAATTACTAAAATCCCCTAATACATTACTTTAATCTACCACCAATAGTTTTCACACCGCATGAAAAATAATCACTGCTTCTATTATTGTGACTAAACCAAAAAAGATGGATATAATCTATGTATACTGTTTTGTAGGTATTGATAAATACTACAAACCCCTAGTACATTACTTTACTCTACCACCAATAGTTTTCACACCGCATGAAAAATAATCACTTTTTCCATTATTGTGACTAAACCAAAAAAGATGGATATAATCTATGTATACTGTTTTGTAGGTATTGATAAGTACTACAAACCCCTGGTACATTACTTTATTCTACCTCCAATACTTATTACGGCGCATTCATATTATGTCTGTTTCGATTATTGTATGTGTATAATATGATATATTTAGCTTAGATATATTTTATATATAATCTAAAAATAGATGGATGAAATATCCGTGGACTATTTTGTAGATATTAGTAAGTACTACAAACCCCTAGTACATTATTTTATTCTACCATCAATAGATTTCACAGCGCACGCAAATTAATGAATATATGTGACACCTTGGTTCACAATGTTGTAGTTTTCTTACGGATCCCTAATATTTTTCAAAATCTCATATAGCCTATGTCACTCACACTGAATTAAGCTATCCATAAGAGAAAGAATTTTTGAAATCCGTCCAGTAGTTTCGGAGCCTATTCGTTACAAACAAAAAAACAAAGATTCTCTCTTTATAATATTAGTATAGATTATATACGTACGCCTAAAATTCGCGCGAACTTCGATGATATCGTTTTGGCATTGTGAGGACGGTGCCTAAAGACGGTCCTGGTTAGTCAATGGACGCGCACTCGAACCGGTCTGATAATACTCGATGTAAGAAGTAGCACTACAGTAATTGCAACCAAGGGGACAGCGGAAAATCCCTCTCGGACAGACTGGTAGGCTGCCCGGCCACTTGGCGTAATGCCAGTTTATTTGACAGCGCGTATCTCGTCATTCTCGTCAGGTTTCGGTTTACCTGGTATCCCTAGAGATAAAAGAATTACTTATTACGGGTTATTTACCGTGTTTCGACGTTTGAGTTCTTCCATATTCGACAATATACGACGGCGTATACGACGTTCGAGTTTCCCGATATTTCGATGCAGTTGCGTGCGCCAGGCATCGGCGAGTTGATTTTTATTGGCAGATAAATCGATCTACCTTCTATTTTAGTCTTTTGTTCGACATAATATGACACAACTAAAAAGAGGGTATATCGATTTTTCTGCCAACAAAAAAATAATTGTGAAGGTATACGTATGTATGCATTGTGTAGGGTTCCATACCTAGATACTAAGAACATACAGCGCCAACTATTAGTTCCTTGCGCAAAGTATGAAAATACGCAGTAAAATGGCCATGACTTGATTGCGTTAACTTAGAAGTATTATTTTTTTTTACAGCCACAAGAGACCGCAGATCTGAGTAGTTGATATCAATTTCGACTTGATACCTCCACGCGTTCCCGTAATAAATTGTCTTGACAGACAGACAGACAGACGGATAACAAAGTAATCCTACAAGAGTTCCTTTTCCTTTTGAGGCACGGAACCCCAAAAACATTCGACTTAATTATTAACTGGAGTTAATAATTAAGTCGAATGTTTTTGTTAATAATTATACTTTAAGAATTGGAATTCTTAAATTTAAATACAATTTCTCTTATAATTCAATAATGATAATAAATCCAATCTCATTTTTTATATCTTGACATAATATTATTGTACTTCTTATATTTTGTACGCCAGAGAAAGTTTTTACATGCTCTATCTACCATGTTTTACGCAAATAAATCATTTCGTTTCATTTCATTTCAACAACATGATTCTAATGTATACAACCATTATAGTTTCAAAAAAAGTGACTGCCTCGGTGGCGTAGAGGGCGCATGCTCGACTGCCAATCAAGAGGTCCCGGGTTCGATCCCCAGGTCAGGCATAGTGTTAAATATTGGATTTTTCCATTAGGAATTATCTCAATAACTGCCTGGAGTCTGGAACTGTGCCCGGTAGATGGCAATAGGCTCGCCCCCTATTACATGGGACCAATAACATACTGGCGAAATGTGGGTGTATCTACATGGGACTGAGTCCTGGGTACATCTCTGCCTACCCCTTCGGGAAAAAGGCGTGAACGTATGTTATGTTATGTATAGTTTCAAATCCCTAGAGATAGCTATCACAGTTGAAAAAATGAAGCCTTACTATTCTGTGGGCTCCTTTTAAAGAGTTTGTTTAAAAGGAGGAATTGTGCCGCGTGGTGGCTATGCAAAAGTTTCAAGGTTTTTTTTATGATAGTGAGTGACAAGACGAGCAAATCAGGTGCCTGATGGTACGAGTAAGCATCATGATTACCCATTACAGACACAGTGCCACCCAGTGTTTTAATATTAAAATCCTGCGCGGCACTGCACTGCCTCTGTCACTCTGAGATATTAGTTATTGAAACTCGTCATGCCCAGTAATTTCGCTGGTAATATTGCCCTTCAGACCGGCACACAGTGATGTTTGCACATTACTGCTTGGCAGATGAATAACTGGCAAAGGTGTGGTACTTCCCCAGGCCCCTGCAAAAGAGGCCTACTACTACAAAAATCTTTCGACAATTAATTCCAAAATGTCGAATTTCCAAGATGAATAAAAGATGGATTAGTTGAATAGTTTTCATTTTCAAATCATAATTCGTAAGTAAGTATCTTTAAGGTATTTGAAGCTAAGATTATTTTTGAACTGGTTTACGATGAGGCCCTAATCCTTCTACTTTAGGCATCTCTTCAAAACCAGACTTGTTTTAATGTTAAACGTCACACATACAAAATTAAAATACACAGATATGACGAAATAGGGAATAATTTTGCGGTTGGCTCTGGATCTGGCCTCTATTTGCGCGAACAAATATTTTGTTAGATAAAACCTTACAGTTTCTTCGTATATATGAAAATTGTAAGAAAGTAGTTTATAGATTATATGTTAATATGTTCTATAATATTATGTATATGTTGTATATGTTAATGTTATTTTTAAATAGCAAAAAACCATATGGTTTTCTTTAACAATTTTCGCGCAAATAAAGCCAACTACAAACAAATGAGTGGAACATTATTCCTTTTTCTTCATATCTGTAGTTACATGTTTGTAGTGGTAGGCCTCTTTTGTAGTGGTAGGCCTCTTTTGTAGGGGTAGGCCTCTTTTGTAGTGGTAGGCCTCTTTTGTAGGGGTAGGCCTCTTTTGCAGGGGCCCGCCCGCCTGGGGAATTACCACACCTTTGTCAGTTATTCATCCGCCAAGCAGTAACGTGCAAACATTACTGTGTTCCGGTCTGAAGGGCAATGTTACCAGCGAAAATACTGGGCTTGACGAGATTCAAAACTAATATCTCAGGGTGACAGACGCAGTGCAGTGCCGCACAGAATTTTGAATTTTAAAACACTGGGTGGCACTGTGTCTGATATGGGCAATCATGATGCTTACCATCAGGCACCTGATTTGCTCGTCTTGTCACTCACTATCATAAAAAAAAAAACCGTATTTTCATTTTGTATGGATGACGTTTAACGGTCCTCTCATCTAAGTTACGGAACATAGAGCAAGATTTAACTCCTTATAGATAATAATATGAGTCATGTTAACAATACACGCTGACAAAAAACGACAATGACCTCACCTGAACCCCGACATGTTGTAATGTTAAACAAAATGAAATTAATAAACTGGTCAAATGCGTATGGGGCTCGCATATCAAGGGTTCCTACCCACTACCCACCATGTACAGTATGCACCTATTGCATACCTATTTATAGGTGTCACCTTTCCTCACCTACCAAGTTAAATTCTTGTTACTGAAAGAACACAAGGGTTATAATATACATATTTAATCAAATACAATGTACAACTCGGTGCCTCGGTGGCGTAGAGGGCGCATGCTCGACTGCCAATCAAGAGGTCCCGGGTTCGATCCCCAGGTCAGGCAGTGTTAAATATTGGATTTTTCCATTAGGAATTATCTCAATAATTGCCTGGAGTCTGGAACTGTGCCCGGTAGATGGCAATAGGCTCGCCCCCTATTACATGGGACCAATAACATACTGGCGAAATGTGGGTGGTATCTACTATGGGACTGAGTCCTGGGTTACACCTCTGCCTACCCCTTCGGGAAAAAGGCGTGAATGTATGTTATGTTATGTATGTTACAATGTACAACAGACACATATTTTACACTTATGTACCAATAGGAACGATAGTACAAACACACGGACACTGCACTTCAGAATAAATAGTGGTTTACTGTGTACTAAGGAACGTCGTGTCCTTTGAGATCCGGAGCGAAAGTGTTGCGTGGGCTCCCGGCGTGAGTGTATATATTATCTCAATCAATCGAGGTAACATTAAGGGTAACTTCTACAACAATAAAATATGTAATTTCAGTCTTAAAATTAAATGAATTTAAAATCCTTCTTTAAATAAAAACAAAACTAATAAAGATAACTTCTAAATAAAATATTTTAAGGCTATGTTAATTACACAGTAATTTTAGGTTTATGAGATCTATCTCATAAACCTAAACTGTCTGTAGACGTATGGACGGACGGACGGCGGAGGCGTAATAGGGTTCTTTCTGCACTCTTTGTGTACGAAACCCTAGAAATTACAAGTCTACGTGGTATAAACTAAGTAAGATGAAACAGATAATGTTATTGTATAGGTATACTATACACCTGACAGAGAACTTTAAAAAAAACAAAGTCTTATTGCTTAAAGCGATTTCTTAAAGACAACCGAATGGAAAGGAGTATTATAAATATTTCTGAGCGGCAGTGTACTCTTCCTACTAATATTATTTTAAATGCGAAAATTTGTGAGGATGGATGGATGTTAGTTACCTTTCATGCCAAAACTAATGAACCGATTGGGCTGAAATTCTTTATGTAGTTTAGAACGCGGAATTACACATAGGGAACATTTTGACATCATGACATCATTGTTTAGATTAAATAGGATGTTTTATTAAAAGTTTGTAGTTTGTATTGTTATTTTCTAATTCCTAGTTGTCTTTATTTTACGTAATTGCATGTAGTATTTTTTATATCTATAAAAATGTGGGTACGTGTGAGCGAGAGAGCGAATGGGGAGCCACACGCAAAGCTGTTTGCAGATGGCGCTCTAATCGACTGTACTTTGTTTACATTTGGGTGTTAGTAGAGCGTTTGCGATTTTCTGCGATATTCTATGATAATATAAATTATGTATTCACTTATGACTGTGAGTCAACTTAAGAACGAACGCTTCGAGGAAGGAATGCATCAGTTGCTGGGAAAAAGGCCGATTTGATAGAAATGTGACGATATCAAATATTCAAGGTTATTTTTATTTTTATATATAATTTCCTCTGACTTCTTTTCTCAAAACGATGTTGTCGTTCTAGAGCAGCCAGAGTTTCAGGTTTTACCTTAATAAAAGAGAATATCGATGGTACAGCTGTCTTTCTGAGAAACCTTGCAAGTGGTTCATTACCTGAAATAAATAATAGATAAGGATGTTATGAGCGCCAAGAATGACTAAGAAAGTGAAGAATAGGCATACTAGCTGTACTGATTTACCTGTATATATTATCTAAATAACTCAATTATAAAAATCAGCAATTGTAACATCAATTCACCAAATTCATCACAAATTTTCTAAAATCTACAATCATTCATCACTCTTATTACATTACATAATTAAATCTTTAAATAGAATGTTTATCGACAATTTTATAGTCAATTAATTTATTTCTCTATCAAATTATAAGCACTTTTATCAAATAATCTTCTTTGAAATGCACTGACAATCGTGCAGAAGCACTTGATTTGAAGTTTTGAATCCGTAAAGCAGACTCCCATTGTTTTTTGCGTTTGGGATCCTTAGGGAACAAATGTACGCCCTTATTATTACAATTAATAGCAGAACACTGCGGCATTTAGATTTATAAAACTCAAAACAACAATAACTTTTTAAAAATTCTATATGATTTGACAGTTGTAATGTCAAGGCAAGGTACAGTCGATCATACGCCATCTATCGTGATAAAAAGTTAGTTTTCCTCCCCATTAGCTTAGCACCGCGCCTTAAAGAAATGGGGAGGTACGTTCTCCCAGCGCTTACTCAACTGGCATGTGAAATTTGCTCAATGTGCAGTGTTCACAGTGCAATATAATGAACAACAAAGATAGAAAGACGTACCTAAGACCGAAGTGCGACCGGGACAATATTAGCCGCTAGTACTGTGATGTTTGTAAGAGGTCGGGAAATGACAGACGTGTGTGCGGTACCTTGGTTTATTCTCGAATGGCTGTTACAGTCTTTGCTTATTGACTACTTAAATATATACCTACATTATTAATTTATTAATTAATGTTTGTAGCCTACCGACATACACTACATCCCTCCACACTAATTTCAAATTACATACTAGATGTAGGCAGGTAGGTACTCGTAACAACATCACTTAACAATAGGAACATAACTCATATTATCCTGGGTAAGTATTATTCTAAGTACATTATATTAATAAGAAGTAGTGGCGAGCCTAACACCTTTTACAAAAAATACCTACGGACGCAGTATCCGGCTAGCAGGTAGCTGTTGACTCGATACAATACAGATCACGATTTATTATGGTAGGTATCTAATACATATAATAGTATCTTAATTATTAAAGGTGAGTTTTAACTGATAGGTACGAAATATACACAAACTAAAACACATAAATAATTACGGTAAATTTTCACAATAATTATAAGTATATAATATAAGTATAAGTATATTTTTTTTTTTTTTTTTTGGCGGTAGTCGTGAAATAAACAACTAAAAATTGTACTGTGACATTGTTTTTGGAAATAAATAGATTCTGACGTAATATTAACATATAACTTATGTATTATTAAAGCACAAGGTTAAATACCTGCCGGGGAGTGTTTTCCTTCCAAACACGCAATTCAGTATCCAGTTTTTACACAACACGTTTTAGTCACTGACACAGCACGTTATGGACGCCATCAAGGACTCAGTGGCCCAAATGACTGAAATGTTCCAACTGAAGCTGGCTGAATTCGAAGAACGGCAGAAACAACTTGTCCCAACATCTTCAGCTGCATCAACTCTGGAGGAAGACTTTTTTTCTTTTAAGGCCTTCACTTTGAAAGCTCTTCGGGCTCTTCAAGCACAGGTCGAGGTCATTGCGCGGACGGTGGACGGTCTGGAAGTGCTAAGTCGTCGAAAGATTTTGCTATTGCACGGCATTCCCGACACCAAAGATGAAGACACTGCCGAGGTGATCGTAAGGACGATGGTTGGCAACCTCAAATTGTCCAACTTCAAATCTGGAGACATCAGTCGGTGTCAAAGAATGGGCAGACGGACAACCTCAGACCGACCGAGGCCAATTCTCTTTAAGGTACGTGACAGTACTTTACGTGCCAAAATATGGGCGGCTAAGACCTGTCTCAAAGGCTCTGGCATTACGATGTCAGAGTTTCTAACGAAGGCTAGGCACGATGTATTCATGTCGGCACGTCAACGATTTGGCGTTACCAAATGCTGGACTCGGGATGGCTACGTGTACGTGCTGGATGCGGGTGGTGTGCGACATCGGGTGAGCACCATTGCAGAGCTGGATAAGCTCGCGTCGCAACCTGTGGCGGTGGCACCTCCTAAGCCTACCGCAGCGGTCATCAGAGAGCCTGCGGCAGCCAGGTCCAAGCGTCCGGTGGCAAACAAAAAGTAACTTCTATTATTTATTAATTATAATTATTAATAATAATCTAATCTTCTGTTTAATTATTGTTCTCTCTGTTGTTCTGTTCTTGTTGTGTAATACTTCTTATTGTTGTGTAACTTTCCTGTCTTGCTGCTTATATTATCTTGGTTAACTTCTTGATTGATTCTTGGTTAATAGCCTTATTTTATAGTACAGAGGTAAATGAATAACTTGTAACTTTTTCAACTAAGTGTTTTGTAAATTCCTGCCTGCCTACCGGCACATTTAATTTGATTTTGTTTTGTTGCTAATTTGTTAATTGACTTGACAGTTGACGGATTGACAGCTGTACTCGCTGTCAAACTGGCGTTATCATAATTTATTTTCGGTTTTTATGGACTCGCATGGTTTAGTGTATTAGCTAAAGTCAAGTTTTAAGAATTATTTTCGGGTTGGGTTAAATAATGGTGTCAGGTCAGTTAATAATAATATAATTTTAAATAGGAACTAAGTTAAGGAGTATGATAATTTGTATTTTGTTTTTTTATAAGCAGTTAGTATCCAGTGTGTAATTTTGTAAATCTGTACTTCCTTGCACAGAAACCGGCAGGGCAAGTGAAAAATCACTCGCTCAAAAAAGCTTTATAGTATATATAATTATTAGAATTACATATTATATTTAAATATATTTATATATAAATATATATTTATTTTTATATTATATTATTTATTATATTATAATGCTTAATAATATATTTAACGATAGCTGTGATAGCTTTATATCTGCAGTAAGTTCTCCTTCAGAAAACAGCAGCAGTGAAGACAGTTTTACGAGTGTCCCTTCTCTCTCTGAAACCTTGGATCATCATTTCTCTGGCGTACCTAAAAACTTTAACATTATTCATATTAATGCCCAAAGTATCCCGGCTCATTTCTCTGATATGCTGGCGTCATTTGACAATAAGAATATTCATGCTATATTAGTCTCCGAATCCTGGCTTAAACCATCTCTTCCTTCAGTCTCTTACACTTTGCCTGGCTTCAATCTTATACGCAACGATAGGGCAAGGGGTGGTGGTGGAGGGGTAGCTATTTACCTTCGTTCTTATTTTCCCTACACAGTAATTAGCACTTCCGCCCAGCCACTGCCTACAAATGCCGGTGAACATCTCTTTGTTGAAGTTCTTCTCTCACACTCTAAAATTCTTCTCGGAGTCTATTATAGTAATTCTTCTCACAATAATTTCTTCTCATCCTTCGAAAAGATCTTAGAAGATCTCACTCCGTCTTATAGTCACACCATTATCATGGGCGATTTCAACACCTGCCTCCTAAAACAAGATCATCGAGCGGCACTATTGGATAACACCGTTAAATCAAGTAACTTGCATATTCTCCCTCTTGGTGCTACGCATCACTTCCCCAATTCAACACCTTCCCTTCTCGACTTGATAATGGTGTCGTCTTTGGACCATGTTACTAACCACGGCCAATGTTCGGCTGATAGTTTTTCTTATCATGACCTTATTTTCTTATCCTATAAAATTCGTCCTCCTAAACCTAGACCTACAGTTATTCTTCAGCGTAATTTTGGTGGCATGGATAAAGAAAGCTTTTTGAAGGACGCTGAAAACATTGATTGGACACCAGTCTTAAATGCCGATACTCTTGATGACCAAATAGCGCTTTTTAACTCTATAATAACCCAACTATACGACGTACATGCTCCGCTAAGGTCAATCAAAATTAAACACGTGCCAGCTCCTTGGCTGACTGACGACCTTAAATGTCTTAAGCATCGAAAAGCTGTAGCTAAGAGTAAGTACAAGATACGCCCAACCGACTCTAACAAGGCTCGCTACACGAAGCTGCGAAACCGCTGCAACGTGGCATGCAGGGACGCCCAGAGACGTCATATTTATGACTCCGTGCAGAATGAGGATCCAGCTAAAGTCTGGCGATTCCTTAGGACTTTAGGGATTGGCAAATCTCGTCAAGAGACTATCCCCCAAAATCTGGATATCAATGCCCTTAACAAGTACTTTTCCTCTTCTTCCTCTATTGTTGACTCTGATAAAGCCGTTACTATTTCTGCGCTAACCAACTTCACTCTTCCTGACTATCCACCTTTTGTTTTTCGCCAATTTACCGCTGATGAGGTTAAGAAGAGCTTTCTCTCTATTACTTCTAATGCTGTTGGTATTGATGGCATCAGTCGCAACATGCTTTTTCCTATCCTAGACCACATTCTTCCTGTCCTCTGTAATATGTTAAACTTTTCCATCTCCAATGGAGTGTTTCCTTCCCTCTGGAAAGAAGCTCAAATTCTTCCATTACCTAAAAAGTCCAATCCTAAGCTTTTCTCTGAGTATCGTCCCATCTCCATTCTTCCTTTCTTATCAAAAGTCCTTGAGCGGCTGGTACATAACCAGATCAATGCGTTCCTTAACAAAAACAATCTCCTTAATCCATTCCAGTCTGGTTTTCGTCCCGGACACAGCACGGTTACTGCGCTCATTAAGGTCACTGACGATCTCCGATTGGGAATGGAGAATGGTCAGTTAACCGTGATGACGCTGCTAGACTTCAGCAACGCGTTTAATACCGTTGATTTCGATATTCTTCTTGCCACTCTTCGCTCTCTTAACATATCTCAAGAGGTAATTGGCTGGTTTCATAGCTACCTTTATGGTCGCCGACAACGTGTCCGTCTTGAAGATATCTCTTCTTCTTGGTGTGACACAACTGCTGGTGTACCTCAAGGTGGTGTTCTTTCTCCTCTCCTTTTCGCTATATTCATTAACTCTATTTCTCATAACCTTTCTTGTTCCTATCATCTCTATGCTGATGACCTTCAATTATATTTTCAATCTTCATATGATCAGTTGTCTGGCGCTGTTGACAATTTAAATAGTAACTTGCAACGTATTTCCGAATGGAGTAAAGCACACGGTCTGAAGCTAAACCCACTCAAAACGCAAGCTATTGTTGTTGGTAGTTCTCACAGGGTAAATAGAATTGACTGGAATCTGCTACCACGAATCATGCTGGATGGAGTAACCATTCCCTATAGTGACAATGTCAAGAACTTAGGTGTCACTATTGATCGTACCTTGTCATGGGACCTTCAGTTAGCGATTACTAGCCGCAAGATGTTTGCCACCGCAGGTTCTTTGCGTAGGCTAAGGAACTTCTTGCCAACTGCCACTAAAATTGCGCTCGCTCAATCTCTCATGCTCCCGATTCTCGACTATGCTGACGCCAGCTACCCTGATATTACCGAGGACCAGCTGAATAAACTTGAGAGACTTCAAAATCTATGCATAAGATTCATATTTGGTCTTCGCAAATATGATCATATTTCCGAATTTCGCTCCAAACTCAAGTGGCTTCCTATTCGCCGTCGCCGGGATGCTCATATTCTATTTCTTTTGTACAACTTCTTGTTTAACTCATCTTCCCCGCATTATCTTCAGGAACGCTTCCTATTTCTCCATGCTTCCCATTCTCGCCCGTTAAGGTCGTCAGAGAATATGCTGTTAAGGTTTCCAGAACACAGCAGCGCGTTTTACGACAAGTCGTTTACAGTGAAGGCCATTCGTCTATGGAATGCCTTACCTATCGAAATTAGGCGCTCCACCTCACTAGACATCTTTAAATCTCGTATTTTTAACTATTACCTATCGCTATAGCTGTCTTTCTTCCCTTTCTATTCTCAAATTTAAGTCACGTATCGTTTTATTAAGTACCTATACGCTTATAATAAGTATGTATGTATGTATTAGTTATTATATCAGTATGTATCATTATGTTTATTAGTATATAATATTTATTATATTATTATTATTAATAGTTATTATTTTAGTTTGTGTTTATTAGTATTAATTTAGTAAATTTAAGTCATATTTATTATTTCTGTCACACCACTGACCAAATGTGATTTACGGTGCTCTCCTCTCCCTGCACGGTTGTCTGGAAGAGATCGCTCTTAGCGATAAGACCGCCAATTGTTGCACTATATACTGTTTACTTTAATTTTTAAGATTTACTGTTTTTGTGGTGTACCAATAAAGTGTTTATCTATCTATCTATCTATCTATCTATAATTTCACATCTTATAGTTAGGGTTTTGTAAACGACACTTGCGAAAGGGCCGGCCCTCCGGCGTTTTTATACGAGTAGTGTCCTTTTGGGGTACCTGGGCAGGTTCAGGGGTTTGCGGCGCGCTGGTGAACGGTGAGCTGCATGAGGACCGCGACTGCTCAGACTCGTGTGGCGAGTTTAATGATAACTCGGTATCAGAGCTCGAGGATGACGCATCCTCGAGTACCTCTTCCTCCGAACTTATAGTTTTGGACAAATTAGTCTGTTTCTGTCGGTAAGAACGATCAGGGTCAGGGCAGACCAAGGAACTTCTAATCCTGGGCTTTAATTGATCGATATGTCGATTCTCAAACTCAAACTCAAACTCAAACAGATTTATTCAAATAGGTCATAATCTGACACTTTTGCACGTCAATAAAGATAAACAGTACTGAGTCTACCGTGCGTTCGGAAAGATACCTCTACAAGAAGAACGCACAAGAAACTTGTAGGGCTTAATTTTTTCAACAGATAGTTTTACAATATTTGGTTTGGTTACATTCGTTTTCTTTAAAGGTGCCGCGAGGCGGCTATGCAGAAGTTTCCAGCATCTTTGTCCTCTATGTACTGGTTGACTTTATAATAAGCCTTCTTTAGTAAAGTAGATTTTATATAGGTTTTGAATTTACCCTCTGAGAGCCCAGTTATCTCTTTTGGGATTTTATTATAGAAACGTACACTATTTCCTAAGAATGTCTTTTTATTTGTTTTAGATAATCTAAAGCTAGGTGCAGCTATTTTGTATTTATTTCTAGTATTAAAATTATGAAGGTCACTATTTAATTTGAATTTATGTAAATTTTTACGCACATACATGATGTTCTCATAAATGTATAAGGATGGTAGGGTCAGTATGTTTATATCTTTAAATAATTCCCTCAGGGATTCGCGTGGACGCATCTCATAGATGGCACGAATCGCACGTTTTTGTAGTATAAAGATAGTTTCTATATCTGCGGCTGACCCCCACAACAGAATCCCATAAGACATCAAGCTATGGAAATATGCAAAGTACACTAATCTCGCCGTGGCTATATCTGTTAGTTGCCTAATTTTATAAACCGCGTAAGCTGCAGAGCTTAGTTTCCCTGAGAGCTCGGTGATATGAGTGCTCCATTGCAGTTTAGAGTCTATATTTAAACCAAGGAACAAAGTTGCATTGTCAATATTGAGTCTTTCACCGTCAAGAACTATGATTGGTTCTATACTTCTGACGTTAGGCAACGAAAATTTCAAACATTTAGTCTTTTTCGCATTCAATAACAGATTGTTTGCTGTGAACCATCTGGATATACTTGCTAAAGTATTATTAACATGTACTAGTGAAGTATCCTTCCTATCAACTTTAAAAATCAATGACGTATCATCGGCAAATAGAACTATATCTGCTAGACCGTGGACCATGTAAGGCAAATCGTTAATATATGCCAAAAACAGGAAAGGACCCAAAATAGATCCCTGTGGGACTCCCATCTTGACAGGAGAACTAGCAGATGTGATACCATTGACGCTAACCTTCTGCTGCCTACTAGACAAGTATGATTCCACCAGGTTGAGGGCATTCCCATGAATTCCATATAATTCTAACTTGCGCAGTAACGTACAGTGTTCTACACAGTCGAATGCTTTGGAAAGATCACAAAACACTCCAATGGCATCCTGTGAACTCTCCCAAGCCTCCAAGACAAGAGTCATGAGATGACAGCCCGCATCGGTTGTTGATCTGCATTTGGTGAAACCATACTGGTTTGAATGCAGTATTCTATTTCTATTGAAATGTGACAGCAATTGGTTTAGCATCAATTTCTCAAAGATTTTACTTAATACTGGCAAAACAGAGATTGGCCTATAGTTTGAGGGATCTGTCTTACTTCCCGATTTAAAGATAGGAGTGATTTTACTTATTTTCATTAGTTCTGGAAACGTGCCTTTATCTATGCATAGGTTAAATAATTCTGCTAAGTAAGGAGCAATTGTGTTTATTATAGAATCTAGCATTTTTACAGATAGACCCCATAGATCTTCAGTAGCTTTAACATTTAAACTCTTGTACGTCTTTTTGATATCAATTAATGAGATGTGTTCGAACGAAAATTCAGGTATGGTGCGTTGGAAGTTTTCTTTAAGAAAAGTCTCCGCCAAGTCTGGGGATGAATCAAGTGACTTGGTCGCGTTCAGGGCTATGTTAGAGAAGAAATCGACAATGACGATGTACGATGTACTTGTGCGTCCCCCCCCTCATTTACTACTCTAAAATTAGATGGACCTAGCTTACATTCTACCTTACCCGGTAACCACTTCTCACCCTTTAAATACTGTCGATACCATACGTCGTCCCCTGGTAGAATGTGCCTGTCGGCGCCGCCCGCGTCCTCGTCGCCAAATGTGATGTTTGTAAGAGGTCGGGAAATGACAGACGTGTGTGCGGTACCTTGGTTTATTCTCGAATGGCTGTTACAGTCTTTGCTTATTGACTACTTAAATATATACCTACATTATTAATTTATTAATTAATGTTTGTAGCCTACCGACATACACTACAAGTACAACCCCACTTTACTGACGTACTAACTTTGTAGTGGTAGGCTTCTTTTGTAGGGGGGCGCCTGGGGAAGTACCACACCTTTGCCTGTTATTCATCCGCCAAGCAGTAATGTGCAAACATTACTGTGTTCCGGTCTGAAGGGCAATGTTACCAGCGAAATTACTGGGCATGACGAGATTCAACAACTCATATCTCAGGGTGACAGGCGCAGTGCAGTGCCGCGCAGAATTTTGAGTTTTAAAACGCTGGGTGGCACTGAGTCTGATATGGGCAATCATGATGCTTACCATCAGGCACCTGATTTGCTCTTCTTGTCACACGCTATCATAAAAAAAAATGTACGTGACCTAATGGACCTAATTTGAGTTTCCTATTTTCAAGAAGCCAGTACCTCATCTCCCCTTTTCTTTTAATCAATGGATGACTTTTCCATAATGCGCAGCGTTTCGTGACCAACTTCACAGCCACCATTATTTTTGTCCCGGACATTTCTTCCTACATATTCCATCCCATTTCAATAATTCCACATGTGTGGTGTACCTATATATTGTGTAACGGTGTGTTCTCACGGTGTTCAACCTTTGCCGTCGGTGTAAGGTCAGCAAATGATGGTGTTTATGTACAATATTTATGTTAGCAGTATGGGCTCTAAAATCTTTTCATTAGCTTTTCTTTTCTTTAAATTTGTGTTCAAGAAGATGTTTGTTTGATCTGTGTCTGGGTGTTACAAGCTTATATAAGTATGTATATCAGTCATCTGGTTACTATAGTACAGGCTTCTAGCCTAGTTTGGGACCAGATGATCGTGTGTGGAAGTTGTCCCATATAATTGAGTATTTGAATTTTATTTTCTTTTGGCATTTAAATGGAAAGATCATATATAAGATTCGTACCAAAACTATTTTTAGTTTTCTTTTATTCGCTATAATTAAAAAGTTATATCAAATTAAAAAATCATTTTTAATCCAGTACCGAAAACACGCCGATAGTACCCGAACGAGCTCGTGACCTGTAGTGACGTCAAAATGTTATAAAGTGCCATACATAACTATACCATAATGACGCCACAATCATGGCGACCACTCGTAGCGCGTTCGTGAACAAGTGACTCCTATTGGAATTGTATCAATTTAGAATTGGTTGTAATTAATAAAAAAAAAAATTTAAAGTGAGTTTTTAATCGGATAATATATAATTTTCATTAAACTTACATACATTTTTTTTTTTTTTCAAATACTCAATTGTTATAATAAATAAAAGCTACACTGAAACTTCTAGCAATTTCATTTTTTATTTCAACTCACTTCAGCAATATTGCAGCTATTTGGTAACCTTGCCCTGATACTGCAGCATCTGGTTCAGATGGAACTGTAGTCAAATATATCGTAATTGAATATCGAATGAATAATGTCAGATATATGGTGGACCAGTCTCAAAATGGAGCAGGAAGAAGAGAGCTTTTTTTAATTTCATAATTTATACTTCATAACGTGTACCTACATCATAATCCTGATGAAATTCGGCTCAGTTAAGTTACTGCGTTCACCATAATTCATAACATAATGTCGGTGCAAATTAATGATTATTATTATCCAATCAAATTGATTCATACAATAATATAATCCTTCCGGAGTTGTCAAGTTCTAAAACAGTATTATGCTGTGTTTATTCTGAACTATATTTTAACATGACATGCCTTTTTCCGAAGGGCGATAAGCAGTAGTCAGTCCCATAGTAAAAGTAGTACTCACAGTTTGCCAGTTATGTTTGTAATGAGCGAGCCTATTTCCATCTGTCGGACACACTTCTAGACTCCAGCCTGTCCTTGAGAAAGTTCGTAATGAAAAATTCCGCTCCTAATTCTACATAGTCGTTCTTCAAAAAAAGACTAACAGCTACTGGGCCACGGACGCACCGTGGCCCAGTAGCTGTTATCTTGCTTCAAATCCGGAGACCTGGGGTTAAAACCTCATTACCTGCATCTGGGCGTTGCCGCGTTTCGTCTTGAACGTTAAACTGTAGTTCCCTGTTGTCTCCTATTCCTATTATATTTGTAGTGGCTCAGTTATGTCATATCGGCGGGCGGCTTTGTAGGATCTTAGCGACCTGAAACTCCGAAAGAGCTATGGTTTGCCCACTCATCCCACAATGATTTGACCCAGGCAGTATAATTGCGTCATAGGGGACATCAAAAGAAGGCAGGAAGTAGCTGGATGCGAATAGCGAGAGATAGGGTAAAATGGTAGCAGCAAAAGAAAGCTTCTTTGGAGGATGTAACTTAGCCAGTTTTTTGGCCCACCTCGTACTTATCGACCTACTCTTTGTCTTACACAAAACTCATTAGAACTGTAAAATTGAGATCTTTCCGGTCGGTCATTCATTTATGGACTAGAAGATCAAGTCATCTACCACTAGCTCCGTGTTAAAATTATTTTTTCTTCTGTTTCAGGGTCAAGCAACTTCAGGATAACTACGAAGAAAAAGTATGCTCAGATACCTGGGCTCCGCTCAGGAGACTCGCAAACCATGACATTCGATCCAACTCCAAATATGCCATTTGGTCAAATTCCAAATCCAGGGCAAAGTTTGCCACCAATTGGGCAGGTGTCACAGAATTTTCCGCCAATGGGGCAAAGTATACCGGCAGGTTATACAATGGAATTTGATAAAAACGTTCCAAGTTCTGGGCAACATGTTCCACCGATGGGGCAGGTGCCAGCGCCAATTGACCACAGTATACCAGCGAATACTAGATCGCCATTTAGTCAAAATGTACCTTTAGTTCAGAACGAGGTAGAAATTGACCAGAAACCGCCGCAATTTGTTCAGTCGGCTTCCATCGGTCAGACATATTCAGCTTTCGTACCGAACATACCTTCTATTGGCACAAATGTTGGAACTAATGTATCCACAATCTTTACTCCTGATCCTAACTTGGATACAAGAACTGAAATTAAAAACGCCCCTGAAACACAATATAACATGTTTAATCCAGGAACAGATCAAAGTAAATCTGGAGCATGCGAAAGTGGACGTAATGCTCCTGTAAATACAGACAGTAATAACTTCTTCACTCCTATTGAGCACAAAGAAAACGTACCAAGTAGCGCTACAATAATACCCCCTCCACCGATGTTCTCAAATTTGTCGAAAAGAGACGGTGCTGCGGGAAAATCGATCTTACCGCCGTCGGTAGCAAGGCGCATTTCTGCCAATCAACCTATAATTAAACCTCAAGTCTCCGCTACGTCGTTTACTGAAAATATTTTTATACCAACGATTCCTGCAGAAACTACCAGCCAGAATACTATACCGGGGTACTCGACATCAGCGTTTGTGCCAGCATTCCCTATCGATCCAATGGGGCCTCCTAATGTACCACCAAATATACCTCAAAAAGAAGAAAAGCCCCAGTCTTCAATTCCTCCATTCTTTACTCCAAAAAACACACTAATTGACAGTACAGCAGGGCTCTCAATCAATCCATCAGCAATTCCTTCGCATCCTGCAAATACGACCGTTCCAGGGGCACCATCACACTTTGAATTATCCAATTGTAATATTCCAAGCACTATAAGTGGATCTGGAAAGGTTTCACCACCTTATTTTACTTCAGAAGCTGCAAAAAGTGACTCGTCTTCTCAATCAATTTCTCAATTTCCGGAATCCAAAAATGACACTGTTATAAAAAGTGCATCATCGCAACCAGCTCAAAATCTTCCTCCAGGATTGTTTTTCAACCCAACGCAATACACAGAATCAAAAGATATAGCACACTCAATTACCCAACTACCACCAAATCCAGAACCACCGCGACCCGTACCAGAACCTCCGAAAGCAACAGCTGGTAATTTTAGAATGACCAAAAAGCGCCCACAATATTACGCTGGACCTATTGAAGGTGTTGGTGACATAAGTAATAATGTTAAACCTATCATTCATGTGACGCCCAATGAAGGAAGTTTCCAAGGTGCTTTATTCACTCCAGCGGCAGTAGAACAAGCCACAGAACAATATGCTGTTTCAAATATTGGGAATGCTTCAGTACCTTTTGATATTAGCAGACCAGTTGGTGTAACACCAGAAAAACCCATAGAATACAACATGCCTCAAGATTACTCGGCTTTCCATTTACGCCAAAGTCAAAATCAGTCGTACGAGCAAGATAACAATACGAGTTTTGATCTTAGTAGAGCTACAACAGAAGCATTTGGTGAACCAAAAGAAGATTCAACTTCAACAGGATTTGGTATCATTGGCTCGCTGAAATCCAAGCTCAGTTCGATTGATATTAATAAGATTCAAAATACCGTGACAACGTTCTTTGATCCTGCTTACAATGATACTAGGGTTCCAGATCCAGTGTCACAAGAAAATCAGTCTTTGTTACAATTCGGACAGAGTACACAGCATTTTGGAAATGATCAAAGTAACTTGGAAATATTTGTTAGTAATCAAACTTCAAATAATAGTTATGACCAAAATCAGTATTATCAAACGCAACAATACTATGGACAAGATTATTCTTCAAGTTATTTCTCTGATCCAAATGCAAACCAAGCAAGGAATGATAATTCTTCGAATATCCATACGCATCCTTACACTCAACAGAACATTCCAGAAAAAGAATTTAAAAATGTAGATAGTAGTACATTTTATAATCCTAATGAATTCAAGCAGAATATCCTTAGTTCTAATATCGAGCCACCTTATGTTACTCAAGATCAAGGAAAAGTGCCTTTGACAATGGAAGTAAAGAACCAAGAAAACATAACATTCTTTAATGCAACTTCAACACAGAATTTGGCACAAGAATTTAAGAACATTCCAGAAGTATCTCCATTTCAACAGAAAGTAGATCAATACGCAACGTCCAAGTCCGAAAATATCGCTAGTTTTTATAATAATCCTTCAGAAAGTTCACAGCAACCTTCTAAAGAAAAATTTTCTTTGGACGCAACAGAAAATTATCCTAACACAAATATTGGTCAACCTCCATCACCAGCAATAACAGAAAGTCAAATGATTTCATTCTATAACCCTAATGTATTCACACCACAAGTTCAACAAGTACAGACTACAGGACGTCCATTGGATGTAACACAGTGTCATCAAGCTAATTCATCGACTATTAATAAAACTTCGAATGCTACGATAATGGAACCAAGTAACGTCGATAGAACCGTCGATTCGGCGTTAAATACAACTAAATACAACCTTTCAAGTATACAAACGCCTCCGTATCAACCAGGACTGACAAAAGTACCACTTGACGCTACAAACTTCTTCGATAGTCCTCAGACTTTAAATCTACAGTTTTCGGCCGAAAATGTGGATAAAAAATATTCAGAGAGTGCATATACAAAATATGAGACAAAGCCTGAATCGAAGACTTCTTTTGATCCTGTACCAGCTATCGATGTGCCCATAGCACCCATTGGTTCAAAAACAAAAACAGTCGATTTACATAACGAAGAGCTTACAAGAAAAAGAAATCTAATTGAATCACTGTCTAAAGATCAAATACCCGTGCTTGGAGTGTCAAGTGTACCACTTTTTGGCATATCTGCTTTAATCGCTGATAAAACTGAAACTGATGCTGAAAATGTTTCCAATTATGATAAAAAATCTAAAGAAAATCTATTTTCAAGCAATGTCGGTGCAAGTTTTTTTGAAAATGTGTCGAAAGAACAAAATGATAATAAACCAAAAAATCCTTCAGACCTTGAATTCTCTGCGCTCAAAATTTCTGATGTGAAAAACGTATTACTAATTGAACCTCCACACGAGAATATTGTAGCTGTTTTAAAAAGAAACGCAAGTTCTAGTAAGCTTGAGGCAAAGACAGACGACATTCCTGAACAATTTAGGCAAAATATACCAAGCACTGAATTACATCAAGATCAGCATAAAAATGTGATCATTGATACGCAAAACGCAAGCTTTTTCGAGCATGTAAGTCCAGCTAAAAACGACGATGAAAATGTCATGCAACAAGCTGCTAAGGGAGAGAATGAAAGTGTAGATTCGGAATTAAATATTTGTGAGACTTGCAGGGAGGTAAACACGCCCGATCTGGAAACCAAGCCAAAAGAATCCGATGATTTGACATCACAGTTGATAGAAAATATAACATCACGCATGAGTCTTTCGCATCCTCTGACAGTTCCACTTTCAGAAAGTGATACGCCTGAAGAAATGTCTAAAATGCCTCAATTTAGTGACCAGTTACAAGAAATAACTGATATTGCTGAGGATACAATTGAAACATTACAAGTACAATCCGCAACAGACCTGTTAGATGACGAAATAACTAGTGAAGCTAGATATGGTTGGACTGAGGATGCTTCTTACTCATCGACTGCGTTAGGAGGTCATGGTATTGACTCTGATATCAAAGAACACGACTACGGTTTTAAAATGGACGCGCAAATGCCACCTGTTGCTGATCACGATTATGAATTCAAATTAGATCCGAACTCTATAGGATTCTTCGGGAATAATTCTCTTTTCTTCGAAAATGTCCCACAAAATGCCAGTGATGAAATAAAAGCAGAAATCAAACATTCACACGAAGATATTGTGCTGCCAAGACAAATTAGTACACCATCAGCACCTCCAGCGGAAGACGACACGAAGTCTGATGAAACTGGTGGCCTTGACGTGCATTCTATTGAACAGGATGCTAAAATGGATTTCCCTCTTGATGAGGAATTCATCATAGAACCTTCTGGGACAGACGACGACAAGATTGAATTTAGGGAAAGAAAGCGAAGTTCTGAAGATTCCATAAGCGACACTTTTACTAATAGAGTTGAAAGATTCAAGAAAGGCTCTGACGTTTTCAATGATGATACATTTGAACAGAAAGAAACACAATACAATAGTCCACCTATATCCATGGCTTCGTATTTTGATACGGGAAACTACGCCGTCGAATCGCATTTCAAAAATTCTGCTAGCCCCGTTCCAAATTATCATCATCATCCTTCATCGTACCCGTATGAGTTTGTGAGTATTCCGCCAGGTTTCGAGGAGCAGTATATGAATCTATTCAAAAACGTTGTACCTAATGCTCCACAAGTACCGGAAACTTCGACTCAAACGAAAACTACTTTAACTGCGACTTTCAGTGCTCCTCAAGATACACATCACCTAAAAACTGATACTCATGAAGTTACTCTCTCGGGAACTGGAACTGAACTCAAAATTTCCGAAGTAATCCGGACGCATTTACCTTCAAATGTTGCCCAAAATGTTCCTGTACCAGATACAATGAATTACTTTACTACAAAAGAAGAAGTTAAAAAAGAGACGCAGGACGAAGTTAAACCAGCAACACAGGAAGCGCCGGAAAGCTTTAACAGGCTAGCAAGTTACTTTTCAATGCCAGCACCTCAACCCGACCATTCCAAGTCGTTTTTTGAGCTTAGCGAAAGTCAAAATCATTACAGGCACGAATCTAAAACTAAAGAAGACAAGTCTTTTTTTGAATTAAGCCAGAGTCAAAATCACTACATAGATGATGTTACAAAGAATAATATAGCCGACCTAATCATGGACTTGACATCTCCGCAGAATTTACGCGAAC
The DNA here is from genome assembly GCA_947063395.1 of Hemistola chrysoprasaria. Lineage (NCBI taxonomy): Eukaryota > Metazoa > Arthropoda > Insecta > Lepidoptera > Geometridae > Hemistola > Hemistola chrysoprasaria. The sequence goes on along the minus strand of OX346738.1, from coordinate 3,625,268 downwards.
AAATAGTAACTACGATCAATCATTTTACAATAGAACACGATAATAATGTTTCCAAAAATGCTGTGAGGCCTATAAAAATCGATTTACACGATTTATCAAAAAATACTACTTCTAACATAGATAAACCAAAATCATCAAAAACTGACGATGTTAAACTGGTGGAAAACGATTGCGAAGACACAAATACAATATTAAATTGTAAATATTGCGCCAATTATTTTAAACTCCCGTTAAATTTTAAAGTTAGGACAGCAATGAATGAAACATCTGAAGCTAAATCCGCTGTTGTAATGTCGACCGATAAAACACCTGACAAGAAATCAGTTTCGATCAATATTGAGGGTGAAACGGGACAACAATCGCATCATGCAGTTAATGTGCTTACTGAGGTACGATCTATAAGTTAGTTCTAGTTAGTTCTAAAAGGGTATAGTAATTCTTAAAGGTTAATATATTAAATTTTTATAGACAAGCGAGTAGACGCATGAAATACAATACGAATAAGATAAAATGATGGGTAGATTGCAAAATTGGCAAAAAAAAAATTCGTCTCCCCATACAACCGATACTTTGATCCGTTTTGTATTGGAAGTCTAACTTTGTTTTTTAAATTTTGCAATTCTTTCTTTTAAAAATGGATTAAGTTTACGGTTTGATGTACCCCCTTAAGTACTTCGTACTTATTTGTAACACGTTGCATAGCATGATGTGGGTGTACCTACTATGGGACTGACTCCTGGGTACACCTCTGCCTATCCCTTCGGGAAAAAGGAGTGATGGTATGTTATGGTTTTTGTATAGCATGCATACTATTTCTCGGTCTCTATCATATATATCATCAGCTCATGTGTCTCAAATCAATTCAAAATAAATTTATTCAATTAGGTCACTATCTGACACTTTTGCATGTCAATTAAGATAAACAGTAATGAATCTACCGTGCGTTCGGAAAGATACCTCTACAAAAAGAAAGTCGATTGTGTCCTTCCAGCATCTTAAGTATAATTCCTGTGATTGCATGGTTGCCTGGAAGAGATGGCTCAGAGCGATAACGCCGCCAATAGTTACACGTTTTTTGGTTTGAATTTTGTTATTTTCTGTATTGTGATACCAGCATTGTATTCTAATATTTCAGCCTCGTATCACGTCAGAGTATGCCCCAGTGAAGCATCATTGGTTTTACCGCGTGGATGTCGAAGAAAAGTCTGTATGGCGAGGGTTCTCCGCCACGGACTCTCGTGCTCTTGAGGAATCATTCAACAGCCGTGAGTATAGCTGGAGGTATAGACCTCCCTGGACGTAGCACGAATTTGAGCGGTTCCCCCTTTTTTTTAAATTACCTATGCTGTTAGCCTCAGATGGCCTCTACAGCTTTACCGGGCAGTGGTGAGCGCAGGAGGCGCTCTACCGAAAGTTTAGGTTAAAGGGCGACTAGCACAAGGGCACCTAGACGGTAAAAACCTTGGCTTGGGCCGTCGCCAGAATACGTTGGGTCAGATATGCCCTGGCACCCCAGAAGGGGAGTGTGTGTCCTAGGGCCCTATCAATGGTTTCATTATTTGGAGAGAATATAACCGTTCTGAAGGATCTAAGAGATCTTTGACCTCGCCGGCGAGGTCGGCGTTGTGATTGTGAAAAGCTGCTCGCCGCTCTGTGCACGCTCGATGGGTGGGGGTAGAGTTGCCGTTTGCCGTTGTAGCCGGCTTCGCCCGCTGCTCGTGTTAAAATCGAGACGCCGCCGTCACATACATACGCTTATAACCAGACACATATCAAACGAGACATGCTCATACGCACAGATGTTGCACCCGCCCGGGAATAAAAACCGGGACCTGGCAACTGTGCCAACGGGCCAATCAAATAAATATCAATCTCTGACTTTGTATGAATTATGATGAGAGCGTTTAATTTCAGCGTCACTGGATGAAAACACTCTAGTACCGACAGACGGTGGTAGGTTTGACGTCAATATTGTGGGTCGGCTCAGGATTGCTGTCTATTGGCAGGAGAAACCTACCAATGTTCGCAGGTAAGTCTTTCGTCTGGGAAGAAAAATTTCCCTTGTCTTGAACCCGCACCTTCCGTATCAATTTGCGGAGGTACTAGTCATCGGCAAATTTTTTCTATCTCACCTACCGCTTATAGGGGCGTGTGTTTATCTATAGTTTATCATTTCGTATTCTACCCAGCGACAAGTCTAATGTTGATGATGATGTCCTCCAAGACGTATCCGTCGACGGCGAACCTTATTGTTGTTTTCGCATATGAGAGCGAATGTGACTTGAAAAACCAAACATTCGTAGTGGTAGGCCTCTTTTGCAAGGGGCCGCCTGGGGAAGTACCACACCTTTGCCAGTTATTCATCCGCCAAGCAGTAATGTGCAAACATTACTGTGTTCCGGTATGAAGGGCAATGTTACCAGCGAAATTACTGGGCATTATGAGATTCAACAACTCATATCTCAGGGTGACAGGAGCAGTGCAGTGCCGCGCAGAATTTTGAATTTTATAACACTGGGTGGCACTGCGTCTGATATGGGCAATCATGATGCTTACCATCAGGCAACTGATGAAATTACTGGGCATTATGAGATTCAACAACTCATATCTCAGGGTGACAGGAGCAGTGCAGTGCCGCGCAAAATTTTGAATTTTATAACACTGGATGGCACTGCGTCTGATATGGGCAATCATGATGCTTACCATCAGGCAACTGATTTGTTCGTCTTGTTACTCACTATCATAAAAAAAAACATGGTTTAAAAAAAATTGTGCACAGTGCAACTGTCCTGCTGTGTTGTATGTGTAGGTAGGTTTCTGTCTGATTTTCCTATTTTGGCGCTTGGCGTCAAGATGTTACTATGACATAGGACTAAAGTACATAACAGGCGCGATATGGGTGTACCTACTATGGGACTGAGTTCTGGGTACACCTCTGCCTACCCCTATGGAAAAAGGCGTGATGCATTTTATGCAGTAGATTAATCTTCTAATGTACTTAGACTTACTTAATTTATTACACCGTTTTCTGACACCAGGGGTGGTATTACGAACATGCAATCGCGTAACAACAGCAGTAAATTTTGCTGTCAAACGTCATTTTTTGTATACCGTTTGACAGCAGACATTAAGCAATTAAACGCTTTCCACACTTCTACTGCTGTTCGTAATAAGGGGGCTGGTCTAGTCAAACTGTTGTATGCCCAAAGTTCAGTTAAGAATCTGTCATAATTTCTTTTCTTTCAGGTGTAGTTGGTTTTACAAAGGCACCACAGATCCAAGATACGTGCCTTACACTGAAGCTGTTGCCGAAAAACTTGAGGTAAATACAATGAATGCGAAAAGCATGTATCAGTAGCTCACAGAAAAAATCGCACACGCCAAAACTCTGTGCAAGTAGGCGGGGCTTTTAACGTCTGTGCGACTCGCGTTTGTGTCTGCGCGCGCTATATATATATATTTTATGATAATGAATGACAAGACGAGCAAATCAGGTGCCTGATGGTAAGCATCATGATTGCCCATATCAGACACAGTGCCATCCAGTGTTTTAAAATTCAAAATCATGCGCGGCACTGCACTGCGCCTGTCACCCTGAGATATTAGTTGTTGAATCTCATCATGCCCAGTAATTTCGCTGGTAACTTTCCCCAGTTCGGAACACAGTAATGTTTGCACATTGCTGCTTGGCGGATGAATAACTGGCAAAGGTGTGGTACTTCCCCAGGCGGCCCCCTGCTAAAGAGGCCTACCACCTGCGGAGTGTCCCAGGCCTGGTATAAGGTACTTTTATCCCGTTATTTCCTCGGGAACGTTGACTACGCGGTTGAAACCGGGTGGCACAACTAGTTATTAAGATATTTTTCTTATTGTCACAGGAGGAGTACCGGCACGGCGTCCTAACAGGCGAATGGCACCGAAAGCTATCTCTGCCCAACAGTGAGATGGTCATAATGCACGGGCCCTCGGTCATGGTACATTTTCTGCAGTCCAGTGCCACTGACGCCTTCACCACACCGCCCGTGAGTTGGTTTGAGGAGGTGTATCTTAATTTACCACAAGATTTACATCCGTATTCAAGAATAAAACTAATCTAAGGTTTAATAGCGTTCGGCAAAAGTGGAGGGGTGCTTTGCGCAAGTTTACAGTCGCGCATATAATTATTAAGCGAGTTTTTTAGTAACTACTTAATTTGTCAAGTAAGTAGTATAAAAGTATGAAAAAAGGGGCAATAAGCGGTTCGGGCATGCGCAAATTAAATAAATTGAACTTATGTATTATTTTTTTAATCAGAAGGACACGTCAAAATATGTGGTACTTTATTCCGAGTGAGACTCGAATAACACGCCTTTTCGTGAGATGTAAAATTAAAATTAAATAATACAATTTCGGAGTGTTCAACCTCATTAAGACTGTGTACATTATCGGAGCTGTGCTCGCTCCCACCCCAGTACTCCGTATGCTGGCGACAGTACGCAGCACACGTGAGACCGTGGGCGAGGTCAGTCGAACTGAAGAGACCGAGCGACCAATGCAGCGCCTCTCCCGTCGCACCTCATTCCTGTTACCAAACAGATCTACCAAACAGTCAGCGCTATTAAACCATGACAGGACGTATAGCAAGCACCACTGTGCAAAGCAGGGGATTTCTCACAGTGGTCGCCATGGCAGGCCATCTCGTTCACAAACAGCACTCAAGCGACACATTGCTATGCGAATGCACAGCCTCGATTACAGATCTGTGATTAGTTCTTGAATACGGGTGTTAGTCGCTTTGAAATGTAGAGAGAAAAACGGTCATTCACCCTGTACCATAGAATAGTGATAGAATAGAATACTCTTTATTGTGATCATTTAAAAAAAATATAAAGTTACCACAAGATATAATAATAATAATAATAATAATAATAATAATATGGGACAACTTCCACACACGGTCATCTGGTCCCAAACTAGGCTAGAAGCCAGATGGTAACCAGATGACTGATATACATACTTATATAAGCTTATAACACCCAGACACAGATCAAACAGACATGTTCATGCACACAAATGTTTGACCTGACCGGGGATCGAACCCGGGCCCTGCGGCACAGAAAGCAGAGTTACTACTATCTGAGCCATCGAGGCACGTATATGTGTAAAGCGTAACATCACGCCTTTTTCCCGAAGGGGTAGGCAGAGGTGTACCCAGGACTTAGTCTCATAGTAGGTAGACACATTTCGCCAGTAAGTTATTGTTTCCATAGAGGGCAAGCCTATTTCCATCTACAGGGCACAGTTCCAGACTCCATGCTGTCGTATAGATAGTTCTTAATGGAAACATCCAGTAACACTGGATCGAACCCGGGCTATCATGATCCGCAATCGATCTTTGGGCCCTCTGCCTACTACGCAGTCGAGGCAGTCACAACAACAACACACAAAGTGTTAAAATATATATAATTCCACTTCCATTCAATTTGTCTGTGGTTGGCTTTTATTTACGGCAGAAAATATTTGCTTAAAGAAAACTTTGTTTATTTTTTTCATATAGAAAAGTATAAAATAACCGTCAAAAGATTTTCTAATCATTTTTTTATAATAATGAACAAAAAAAAACATTCGATTTTCTTTAAGCAAATATGTGGCGAAAGCATATGTAGCGTCCGTGGTCCAGCGGGAATATGCCCGGCTTTAAATCCAGAGTCCCTGGATCGAATCTCACCATGTGGACGTTTCACCTGCACGCTACCGTGTATCGTATGTCACGTTAAACTGTAGGTCCGTATCCCTATAAGATATGTAGGGGGCAGTCGTTAGCTCATGTCGGAGCCGCGAAGGAATCTTGGCGACCTAAAACTGACAATATGGGTTGTCCACAAAACCCACATGAATAGACTCGAGCAGTGTAATTGGGGTAACCCGTTCTGTTAGAGTATAAATTTAAATTATTATTTATTCCAGGCAGGCTCGCGCCGAAGGCGCGAGCGTGCCTGGTAATATATAGCTCGATCCCCACTGACTGATTCATTCACTCACATATGATCGGGGTTACAGGTCGGGGGGTCGAGGGGGGGTGAGATTTTTCAATGCCATCGTATAATAGACTTTACGAGTACCCTCCATTAAATAAGTGGGGGGGTGTGGGGGGCTTTTCTCCTGGAACACCTCGACGGCCCGCCGATTCAGTGCACATTTTCCGTTACGCCGTAAAACAAACGTTACTCGGGACCCTGGTATGGGATGGATGGCGCGAAAAAAATGATGGCGCCCATACAAAAAAAAATGGCGGCCAAACAAAATTTCGATTCGAGGCTCGACACCCAACCGCAAAAGGGATGGGTGACCGGTTACTTTGGAAATATGATGGGGAGGGGGGACCGGTTTTTTTTTTTTTTTTTTTCAAATCCAAGATGGCGGCCGAGTACTGGGTTGCTTCGATTTGGATGAAATTTTGGATTCGGGGGTTTTCGGGGGTTCTGATTTCAAATTTGGAATAGTTTTTTGGATCCACGATGCCACCACGCGAGCAGCTTGCTGCGAAGCGCACGGCGCACCCTCTGTAGTCGGACTGGGAGTGGCACGAGCTGGTACGCGAGCAGCAAAGCTGCGAGCGTACCGCGAGTGTACCCACGCGAGCAGCTTGCTGCGAAGCGCACAGCGCACCCTCTGTAGTCGTACTGGGGGTGGCACGAGCTGGTATGCGAGTGTACCCACGCGAGCAGCTTGCTGCGAAGCGCACAGCGCACCCTCTGTAGTCGTACTGGGGGTAGCACGAGCTGGTACGCGAGCAGCAAAGCTGCGAGCGTACCGCGAGTGTTCCCACGCGAGCAGCTTGCTGCGAAGCGCACAGCGCACCCTCTGTAGTCGTACTGGGCGTACCGCGAGTGTACCCACGCGAGCAGCTTGCTGCGAAGCGCACAGCGCACCCTCTGTAGTCGGACTGGGAGTGGCACGAGCTGGTACGCGAGCAGCAAAGCTGCAAACGTACCGCGAGTGTACCCACGCGAGCAGCTTGCTGCGAAGCGCACAGCGCACCCTCTGTAGTCGTACTGGGGGTGGCACGAGCTGGTACGCGAGCAGCAAAGCTGCGAGCGTACCGCGAGTGTACGCTCGCGAGCAGCTTGCTGCGAAGCGCACAGCGCACCCTCTGTAGTCGGACTGGGGGTGGCACGAGCTGGTACGCGAGCAGCAACGCTGCGAGCGTACCGCGAGTGTACCCTCGCGAGCAGCTTGCTGCGAAGCGCACAGCACACCCTCTGTAGTAGGACTAGGGGTGGCACGAGCTGGTACGCGAGCAGCAACGCTGCGAGCGTACCGCGAGTGTACCCTCGCGAGCAGCTTGCTGCGAAGCGCTCAGCGCACCCTCTGTAGTCAGACTGGGGGTGGCACGAGCTGGTACGCGAGCAGCATAGCTGCGAGCGTATCGCGAGTGTACCACGCGAGCAGCTTGCTGCGAAGCGCACAGCGCACCCTCTGTAGTTTGAACTGGTCTACGGATCTCGGAAACTAAAAGACTTGGAGGTATGGTTCTCTAGACAAAAATGTTTTAAACCCAGGGACGATTTTACGTAATATTTTGAAATCCAAGATGGCGGATGCCAAAATTCACTTCCTTATAACTCCTAAAGTAAAAGAGATAGGAAGGTGGTTCTTGAACAAAAATAAACGAGGTCCATGATGACTACAAATTAAAGTTGAAGAATATCCAAGATGGCGGATGCCAAAATTCAGTTTCTTATAATTCCTAAACTATAAGCGATAGGAAGGTGGTTCTTTAACAAAAATGTACGAGATCGACGATGACTACAAATTGAAATTGGAAAAAATCCAAGATGGCGGATTCAAGATGGCGGCCTTTTACCAAGTCACTCCGATTTGGATGATTTTTTGTATACGGTGATATTTTGAGGTTTTGATTCGAAAAAAACTCATTTTTTTTGGAATTCACCCACCAAAAGCAAACGAAAGCATATCTCGCGAGCTGCTCGCAGCTCGCGCACCACCCAAACTCTAGTTTATTTATAACGCTCCTAAAATTTAGTCGATTTGTCTGTAGAAGCACTTGCCCGATCTGGGAGTGGAACCCAGGTGCACTTCATGCTCGGCACTAGCGGTCCACTAGACCATCGAGACATTTACCGTCCTCATCAGCTTTCCTTCATCCTTTAAAATCCTAATCATCCTGAATTCCCTTAGAACGTATTCGGCAAGAAAGTATACCGGAGCCCCTTGAAAATTAAAATAAGCGTGGCCAAAGAACTGCCTCCATACATTGACCATCTGATTCTTATGATCCATGGTGCCGGGGAGTATACCAAGGACTTGGTTAGTTTGTCTTCAGTTTCTGGTTCTATTTATTGTATTGTTCCAATGGATTCTATATGAGACGATTGAAACTCGCGAATATGAAACATGGGTGTTTTCTACCAAAACTTTGTCGCTCTTTTTGGACCCCTTAGAATGTGAATGTTCAAACATTCTTTCTTAGCACACGTCCAGACAACGAAAAGAACTTACATTCCAAGTTTCAAGTCTCCAGGATCAGTGGTTTTGGCTCTGCGTTGCAAGAAATGAGTAGATCCTTAGACGAACAAAATTTACCGACATAACTCAGCGAATGAGCTATTTTTAGTGCATATAGCACGTAAAACTGATGGCCGATGGGGCTGTAAGGCTGAATAGAGACTACGGACCAGCAAAGCAGCCTAATGACGCCCAGAAGATCTAATATGACAGGAGGAACACGCTGGATGCAAGCTTACAGCCGGACTAGATGGAAATCTATCGTGGAGGTCTATATGTCCAGCAGTGGACGTCCTAAGGCTGTAATGATGATAAGAATTATGTGAGAGTTATTCTCTCTATTATTAAATATTTCATTTATGCAATGTGTAACACATTGCAAAAAAGGTTAAGTAATCAGTGGTATTTAAAGGGGCCTATTTATTCGTCAAATAATAGGCAAACGGAAGAAAAAATAATCGCGAGGATAATTCTCGACTTCCCGTACAAAATTTGCCGATCAACTGATCCAATTTTTTTTATGCCATATGTTAAACTCAAACTCAAAAAGATTTATTCAAATAGGTCATAATCAGACACTTGCTCGTCGATGCAGATAAACAGTACCGAGTTTACCGTGCGTTCGGAAAGATACCTCTACAAGAAGAACGCGCAAGACACTTGTAGAGCTTAATTTTTCCAACAGATTGTTTCACAATATTTGGTTTGGTTACATTCGTTTTCTTTGAAGGTGCCGCGAGGCGGCTATGCAGTATTTTCCAGGCATCTTTGTCCTCTATGTACTGGTTGACTTTATAATAAGCCTTCTTTAGTAAGGTGACTGCTTCGGTGGCGTAGAGGGCGCATGCTCGACTGCCAATCAAGAGGTCCCGGGTTCGATCCCCAGGACAGGCAAGGTGTTAAATATTGGATTTTGCCATTAGGAATTATCTCAATAACTGCCTGGAGTCTGGAACTGTGCCCGGTAGATGGCAATAGGCTCGCCCCCTATTACATGGGACCAATAACATACTGGCGAAATGTGGGTGTATCTACTATGGGACTGAGTCCTGGGTACACCTCTGCCTACCCCTTCGGGAAAAAGGCGTGAATGTATGTTATGTTATGTTATGTTATGTTCTTTAGTAAGGTAGATTTTGTATAGGTTTTAAATTTACCCTCTGAGAGCCCAGTTGGCAAACAAATGTGGCAAACAAGCAGACGGTATGCAGTGATGGGTCGCGGTTACCGCCGCCTATGGATACCTGCAACACCGTAGTATTGCTAGTATGTTGCCGAACCTTCATCTCATAGCTTGTATAAATATAATGTTAGTTGGCAAGAATCTAGAAGAGAGGGTAGGACGGCCGAACAGTATAAAAGTAGGCGGATGCCAGCGCTCGGACTCTCTTTGCCTTCAGCTGTCGTCGAGTGAACATCAACTAAACTAACTGTCGGATTTATTTTTAATTTGGTTCGTTTTTATTAAATTAGAATTTGTTATTATTTTTATTAAATTTATTAGAGTTTGCTAAATATAACACCAGTCAGTACCCCGTCTCTGAGTTGAAGTTCATTACAGGCCACATCAAGACCACGCGTGGTCCGCCGCGGCCACGAAGAGTCAGAGATTGAGGACTGTGAACCATCTCGCATAGAACACCTGCTGCTGCTGTGCCATGGAGTGGGCTCGGCTTGCGATCTGAGGTTCAGATCTGTTGAGGAAGTTGGTAAGTTATATAGTTTTTGTAGTGGTAGGCCTCTTTTGCAGGGGGCCGCCTGGGGAAGTACCACACCTTTGCCAGTTATTCATCCCCCAAACAGTAATGTGTAAACATTACTGTGTTCCAGTCTGAAGAGCAATATTACCAGCGACATTACTGGGCATGACGAGGTTCAACAACTTGTATCTCAGGGTGAAAGGCGCAGTGCAGTGCCGCGCAGGATTTTGAATCTTAAAACACTGGGTGGGACTGTGTCTAATATGGGCAATCATGATGCTTACCATCAGGCACCTGATTTGCTTGTCTTGTAACATACAATCACGCCTTTTTTCCAAAGGGGTAATATGTTCGCCAATATGTTATTGGGCACAGTTCCAGACACCAGGCTGTCATTGAAGAAATTCTAATGAAATAATCCAGTGATCGGCATTAGAGCTTGCTAGCACTATGCCACTGATGCAGTCTCCCATTTTTTGTCTTTTCGTCCGTGGCCCAGCGGAAATATACCCGGTTTAAAAGTCGGAGTCTCTTAAACTGTAGTTGTCCATATAGTTCCCTATAAGATATGTAGGGGGCAGTCGTTAGCTCATGTCGGAGCCGCGGAGGAATCTTGGCGACTTGAAACTCTTGACAATATGAGTTGTCCACATAACCCAGAGCAGTGTAATTGAGGTAACCCGTTCTGTTAGAGTATAATAAAGTCCAACGTGCAGAGGTCCTTATGAGTTGTTAATCTAAAAGTAATGGATAGCACCTATCGGGGTCCATCTCTGAAACCATCTACAGAAGATGAGCTCAAAGACAGCCCCCGCTAGATACAAGGACTATTGTGATTGGATGGAAACTACTTGATTTGTCTATAGGTGTGATTTCTAGATGGATGGTAACCGGGCTATTGCTAGAGACTCCGGCACCTGCCACTTCCGTCTGATGGCGAAATATTACTAATAATTTTTAAGTTTATAATATATATCTTTTTATTTCGCAGTGGATGACTTCAGAACGACAAGTTTTCAGCTTCTGCAATCGCATTACAAGAACTCATACGATAGTGGCATTGTCAACAGAATCGAGGTGAGTTTCAAACTATTTCTCTTCTTTTTCCTGCTCCATCATCAACCACTGGTCTCTCCATCTATCCGTAACATATGAATTGAGACGATCTTAATGAGCACAAACACGAAATGTTTGAGTATTGACCCCTATCTGATCGTAAGAAAAGATTGGGCAGTGAGTTATATTCCGGGCATATATTCCGACATTTTAGATAATGATAAACATAATATATTTAACAGCCTTTTTTCCAAAGGGGTAGCCAGAGGTTACCCAGGATGCAGTCCCACAGTAGATACACCCACATTTAACCAGTATGTTATTGGTCCCATGTAATAGGGGGCGAGCCTATTGCCATATACCGGGCACAGTTCCAGACTCCAGGCAGTCATTGAGATAATTCCTAATGGAAAAATCCAATCTTTAACACTTTGCCTGACCTGGGGATTGAACCCGGGACCTCTTGATTGGCAGTCGAGCATGCGCCCTCTACGCCACCGAGGCAGTCAAGACGAGGTAGTAAGTGACAAGACGAGCAAATCAGGTGCCTGATGGTAAGCATCATGATTGCCCATATCAGACACAGTACCACCCAGTGTTTTAAAATTCAAAATTCTGCGCGGCACTGCATTGCGCATGTCACCCTGAGATATTCGTTGTTGAAACCAGTAATTTCGCTGGTAACATTGCCCTTCAGACCGAAACACAGCAATGTTTGCACATTACTGCTTGGTGGATGAATAACTGGCAAAGGTGTGGTACTTCCCCAGGCGGTCCCCTGCAAAAGAGGCCTACCACTACACATTAATAAGACACTACACATAGATAAGTCCTAAAGATATACTCTTGTTTTATCCTACCAGGTATTACCAATATCCTGGCACGCACAGCTTCATTCAGGTGAAACAGGCGTGGACTCGCGCCTCTCCCGCGTCACGCTCGACAGCATCCCGCGGCTGAGAGCGTTCACCAACAACACCGTTCTCGACGTACTATTCTATACAAGCCGCGTGTTCCATCAGGTATGATGACGTTTAGAATGTTTCAGGAGCGTTTAGAATGTTTCAGGGGTGATTAGAATGTTTAAGGAACGTTTAGAATGTTTCGGTGACGTTTAGAATGTTTTAGGGACGTTTAGAATGTTTCAGGGACGTTTAGTAAAATTTGGTGACGTTTAGAATATTTCGATGATGTTTAGAATGTTTCGGTGGCGTATCCCGCATCTGGAAACGTTCACTAACAACACCGTTTACGAGGAACAGCCGCGTGTTCCATTAGGTGTTATGTAGTGACGTTTAGATTGTTTCGGAAAGGTTTAAAATGTTCTAAAGACATATTTAATGATTCAGGGACATCTATAATGTTTCCGTGACGTTAAAAATGTTTAAGGGACATCTATAATGTTTTGGTGACGTTTAGAATGTTTCAGGGACATTTTGAATGTTTCCGAGAAAATGTTTTTAAATTAAGTTTATTAAACCATCTGTTTGGTCTTTCATGCAAGAAGTATGGCTACCTTGATGAAATTTTGTCTTCAATAACATTATTGGAAATATCAATATCACACGCAAACTACCAGTAACGCCATCTATTATCCAATATCACGAACTAAAATGAAATTTCCTTTTCAGGTGATAATAGACACGGTTTGTTCGGAAATGAACCGAGTCTATAGTTTGTTCAAGGCGAGGAATCCAGAGTTTAAGGGCGAGGTCTCACTAGGGGGCCACTCGCTGGGCAGCGTCATATTGTATGATCTGCTTTGTAATCAGATACCTGAGGTAATTCATGAGAAGAATGATTACATTCACGAGCGATTAGATATGTGGGGTAGAAAAATTCTAGTATACCTTCACGGTAGCTCACGGTAGGTTCAAGTCCCGCCCGTGGGTGAAATTTTTCTTATTCTGTATTAAAACGAGTGGTATAGCTCGACAGAAAAGAGTAGAAACGGAACTAATTTAAAGTGTTTGTGTTGATTCAAATGTTTTTACTGTTTTAAAAGACAGTGGCGCCCCCATTATTATCTACTCTTTTCTATCGAGCTATAATAGGCATGGTGACAGATTTTGAAATCCCGTTTCTTAATGTAGTTACACGTCTAATATTACCGAAAAAAAAATTTTTTCAGAATAAAATTACATTTTACCGCAAATTAATGCATTTTTAACTTTCTAATTTAAAATGAGCGCGAAAACGCTCGTATGTGTCATGGCGTCGGGTCCTGACGTCACGCCTAAGTAAATATTTTATTGTGACTGTGCTCAACGAAGATAGTCAACGGAATATTTTGTAATTCGTGTGTTAAAAATGAATTCCAAAGTTTATATTTTCATTTATGATTGCATAGATTGTGATAAAAATACAAAAAGTAACAACTGACGTGGAAATTATTAGCAAGTGACATGTTATGGGTGTAGAGAAGAGGTAAATGGAGCTCAATGGTGTAGAGCTGTAGTGCAGAGTTATTTCATAGATAGATATATAAATTCACGTAAGTAATGGTATGGTTTTTATATTTTCTTAATTTTATAGTAGTAGAAATAGTAAGTATGGGTTTTTTAGCTGCAAGTTATCTAACCAATAAAATAACCTTAGTATGAAATAGGTGTTAAAAAAGGCCTGTGTGAGTTAAATTATTCATAGCACTAAAGAATATTAATAATGTACTTACAAGGAAGTTTTCACATTTCGAAATTCAGATGAGCAAAAGTCTATTTGATGCGAGAAATTCTCCCAACATCAACATATCAATTCTGGGCAAATTAGAGCTGTTTGCCTTAATAAAACCTTGTGCCATCTTCAATGATTCCTGGATTACCACGAATATATTATAACAAATCAAGTGACTGATCACAACACAACAAAAGTTAATGCGATATGGTGAATATTTACTTCAAGTGTTTATACTCTCAGTAAGAGTTTCCTTAGGCGTGACGTCATTCGCTCTGATTGCCGTTTCAGTTAAGATGGCCGATTGCAATTTTTTGTACTTTTATTTTAATAAAAATATTATTAATCTCAATGTTTTCAATAATACTGGGTCGTTTTTTAGAATCCTTTCAATATATATTTTTCACTAAAACCATTTATTTTTTTATTCTGTTATAGTGTCATCATGCCTATTACTGAATCATTATTTTTGTTGGTTAGCACAGAATATGTAATACTAAAGCGACAGAAGGGACACTCATCAATATCATTTAAATAAATAGCGACCCAAGATCCGACGCAATAAAGTGCAATTCAGGTCACACAGCTCACAGCGCCTAACTATAGTCATATTAATCTACAAGCTGGCTCTCTTTCTATTGCGTATCTATCCATCTGTTCTCTCTGTCTAGCACATAGAAATTGTACCGTCTAGACGGACGCCCCGGCTACTTGTAGCTTCATACCTATATTGCGGAGAGACCCAGGGCTGCTACTACCCTCTTGTGTTGTAGTCCCCAGATCGGTGCATACCAACCAAGACCTACGTATCTACAGTGACTGCTGAAGACCCCCCCGTCAATTACCCGCAACTCAAATTCCATCCTGCTGCGTTGTACGCTTTGGGAAGTCCTATATGTAAGTATAAAAACTATCAAACTACGCTCGCCAACCCGCCTGCCTTAAAAAATATATAACATGTATAACAATAAATAATTTATTCAATGTGGAAACTCAATGCCTATGTAGTCCAACTAGCAAACGTGTGGATAATATAGTCGAGGCACGGTTGGTATGTCTTTAACGAGGAGATGTGTTGTTTCAGCAATATTCGAGTGCATTAGGGGCGTGGAGTCGCTGGGCCTTAATTTCCAACTACCCACATGTAAACACTTCTTCAATATATTCCATCCGTACGATCCTATCGCTTACAGGTATGTATATATAAATATTATACATGGTAACATCCTATTAGGGACTAATAACACTTATTCAGCTTTTGTCCATTCAGACCATATTCTCATTTTTCTCTATTCACCATTTTTCACTCTTTGTGTCTATTTTTATTGACAGCCTCGTTGGCAGTAGTTTTGGCGTGAAAGAGTATTAAACATCCATCCATCAATCTATCCTCACCAACTTGTTATTTTTTTGTTCTTTTATGTATAGCCAGTGTCAAGTTATATAAATTTTCAAGTTAATATGGTCAATTAGTCAATTCAGATTCAGGGCAAGCCCAGTCAAGTCACAGCTCTAGTAAAGTGGTGGTCTTGACAAAAAACTGCCGGAGTATTGGTGGGAACACGAAAAATCACATTTCAACTCTCGCATCACTTGCCAAGAGACTTGTGTATCTTCGAAAACACTCAACACGTAATATTCCACCATTATTACACGTTAAACACTCGAAAATGCACCGATAATTGATAAAGATACGGGAGCCGAACTGTACTCTTCGGCTTCCCGCCAAAACTCCTGGTTTTAATGTTATTTGAACCCCGCTCTGGCACGCAACTGGTGGACTCTTTGAGCAAGAGGAATGATAAGAGTTCTTACAATTTAAATATTTTGTAGGATCGAACCGCTGATTAATTCGGATTTACAACGCGTCAAACCGGATTTGATACCGCATCATAAAGGAAGGAAACGAATGCACTTGGGTATGTATCTTTGGTTTATTAGACTAGATGGCGCTGTACTGGACTAAAACAGTAGCTGTTCAAGTATTTTCATTCGGTTTTCACCAATAGGAGGAATTATCTCAATAACTGCCTGGAGTCTGGAACTGTGCCCAGTAGATGGCAATAGGCTCGCCCCCTATTACATGGGACCAATAACATACTGGCGAAATGTGGGTGTATCTACTATGGGACTGAGTCCTGGGTACACCTCTGCCTACCCCTTCGGGAAAAAAGGCGTGAATGTATGTTATGTTTTTTCACCAATGGATTGAGTTATTCAAGAGGAAGGTTTATGTATTGATTCACTTGCTGTGCCCCGCGGTTTCACCCAAATAAAACTACGCGGGTGAACGTTCCCGTGGGAATATCGATATAAAAGTGCTCTATGTGTTAGTCCCTGGTCTTAACTATCTACATACCGATTTTCAGTCGGTTCACGTGAGTAAAACAGATTTTTAGAAGTTCTCTATGAGAAAACCGAGTTTATCAAACTAAAATGACAGGGACATTGTTTACTTCACCATAAAAATATCAGGATATGAAGTTATAGAATGGCTAACATCTGTGTTCGAGCATGGTACGAGTATAATGCTGAAAACCAGCGCTGCACAGGGTCACCTTGTGCAGCACAAAGCTGAGCATATCGCAATTGCTAGTAGTAATCTAACTTTATATAATTTTTGTGATATTTTTGAATTTGCATAATTTTTTCTATGTTGGCAATAAATTTATCTTTATCTTTAAAAAATGTGTTTATAATATTCGGAGGAAACAGGGGAATATAAAATATCGATTTGGTACATATTTCATAGGATTGTGTCAAATTTGTCGTAGCTAGGTTACGCTCGTATTTAACTTGCAATGATCGTATGGGTTGTGTTTGTACCTATTATGAGACTAAGTCTTGGGTACAGGTCGCGGCACGGTTTTATAGGGTGGTTTGCACAAGTGTACAGTCGCGCATATAATTATTAAGCGAGTTTTTTAGTAACTACCTAAATTGTCAAGTTAGTAGTATAAAAGTATGAAAAAAGGCGTAATAAGCGGTTCGGGCATGTGCAATTTAAATTAATTGAACTTATGTATTAATTTTTTATTCAAAAGGACACGTCAAATTATGTACTTTATCCCGAGAGAGTAATAGACTCAGAATAACACGTCTTTTCGTGAGATGTAATATTAAAACTAAATAAAAAAAAATCCGGAGTGTTCAACCTCATATAGACTGTGTACATTATCGGAGCTGTGCTCGCTCCCACCCCAGTACTCCGTATGCTGGCGACAGTACGCAGCACACGTGAGACCGTGGCTGAGGTCAGTCGAACTGAAGACACCGAGCGACCAATGCAGCGCCTCTCCCGTCGCACCTCATTACAGTTACAGTAGTGTTGTAGTGGTAGGCCTCTTTAGCAGAGGCCCGCCTGGGGAAGTACCACACCTTTGCCAGTTATTCATCCGCCAAGCAGTAATGTGCAAACATTACTGTGTTCCGGTATGAAGGGCAATGTTATCAGCGAAATTACAGGGCATGATGAGATTTAACAAAAATAATATCTCAGGGTGACAGGCGCAGTGCAGTGCCGCGCCAGAATTTTGAATTTTAAAACACTGGGTGGGACTGTGTCTGATATGGGCGATCATGATGCTTACCATCAGGCACCTGATTTGCTCGTCTTGTCATTAATTATCATAAAAAAATAAATAAAAAAAAACCAAACAGATCTAAAAATAGATTTCATCGCATTCAAGTTCAGCGTTATTTATAATAATATCGGACAACTTCCACACACGGTCATCTGGTCCCAAACTAGGCTAGAAGCCTGTACTATGGTAACCAGATGACTGATATACATACTTATATAAGCTTATAACACACAGGGACAGATCAAACAGACATGTTCATGCACACAAATTTGACCTCACCGGGGATTTAATTGATTGAATTTGGCGTTACTTTTCGGAACTCCATTGCAAACTCCTAGAACAAGAATATTTAGTTTTTAGTTCCGATTTTTAGTGTCAAAAACAACATGCACAGTGCACCGCCCTCCCGCCCGCAATATTGCATGCAAAGAGGAAATGTTATTAGGTATTATTGTTGTTAGTGACACCATTCATATATCGACACGTGTTCGTCTACACGACGCATCATCAGGAAATAGACTCTGACTCCGCTGTAAGGGCGACTCATGTTAGTACGACGCCGCTCCTCGAGATGTTACCTCGCTGAACGCTATATTCAACTGGGTCCAGCGTTATATTCTAGGACGCTATGTTCTAGTATTATTTATTGTTATAAGTAATATGACCAAGTATTTCAGAGTTGAAAGATACAATGACCCGCGTGGGGGCAGATTTGAAGCAAAAACTGATTGAATCTGTCCGAACCACTTGGAACAAATGGACTGCTCAGCCGATTGCCGATGGACATCTAGAAAAGGTATTTATTTATAATTCCATCACATCACTCCTTTTTCCCGAAGGGGTAGGCAGAGGAGTTCACAGAACTCAGTCCCATAGTAGGTACAGCACTTCGCCAGTTATGTTCTTTTGGTCTTATAGGGGGCGAGACTATTGCCATCTACCGGGCACAGTGTCATACATCAGCCTGTTGAGAAGGGTTTTGAAAGTTTCTACCTTTTTCAAGTCCCGGTACTCTAGACAGCTCACAAGCAAAGTCCCGGGAGTTCCCGGGACTTAGAGACTTTTAGAAGAACACTAGAAAAGAGTTCTTATTGAACATTTGACCAAAAAAAAATAAGAACCATTAATTTATACTTTTCTGGACTAAGCGGTCTACGCTTCCCCCGTCCGTGGATGAAATTATTCTTTCGGTTTTCATAATGTCAAATAAGAACGTCTAACGGTACTTCTTAGCTGGGCTGTAATCTTCTTTATTCTCCTAGGTTGTGGAAGAAGAGATTGAGAAGGAGCAGCTCTGTGATGACAAGGTCGATAAGACCTCGCAAATGGTAAGTTGTAACTATTTATACTCGTAACTGAACGGTGGTATTACAAACATGCAATCGCTTAACGACAGCAGTAAATTTTGCTGTCAAACGGCGGCATACAAAAAATGCCGTTTGACAGCAGACATTAAGCAATTAAACGCTTTCCACACTTCAACTGCTGTTCGTAATAAGGAGGCTGTTTCCCAAATGACACTGCTCGAGTCAATTAATTTTTTTCGACAATATCTTTGCGAATTTGGCAATTGTTTTGGAAAGTTGTTCAGTATGATCGGTAGATGCACTTCCTTAGGTATTACAGATTTATGTCTACACCTCTTTTGCAACACGTTGTATAAACAAAGGTGCCGTGGGGGTACCGACTAGTGGAATAGTGCTCCACCCTCTCTACCCGTGGTTGCCGTAAGAGCCGGCTAAGGGTTAACAGATCCAGAGGACAGAAACAGAGTGTAGGCCTGAATTTCCTACGGCTGATATAGATAGATAATACTTTATTGTACACCACACTTAAAGAACCAACACAAAGGATACAGAAAAACTATGCTTTAATGTACAAGCGGCGGTCTTATCGCTAATAAGCGATTTCCTCCAGACAACCGATGGTTGGAGAGGATTCATTTGCAGCAAAAAGACGGTGGCTAATCTTTATAAATTAAATATATCAAGTGTAAATAATAATAAATAAGTGTAAATATAAGTGGATATAATAATCATCATCTCAGCCGTTGTTAATCCACTAGTGAACATAGGCTTCCCTCATAAAGGACGGTTGTTGTCAATACTCGACACGCTTGTTGTGTGTGTTGTCGAGCGCAGTTCGACGGTTTGTAGCAGAGGACGCTGCTGCCTGCTCTGGATCTGTTAACCCGCTGCCACGGGGAGAGAGGGGGAGCACTATTCTAAAACAGATAACTCCACTGCCTCGGTGGCTTAGTGGGCGCATGCTCGACTGCCAATCAAGAGGTCGCGGGTTCGATCCCCGGGTCAGGCAAAGTGTTAAATATTGGATTTTTCCATTAGGAATTATCTCAATAACTGCCTGGAGTCTGGAACTGTGCCCGGTAGATGGCAATAGGCTCGCCCCCTATTACATGGGATCAATAACATACTGGCGAAATGTGGGTGTATCTACTATGGGACTGAGTCCTGGGTACACCACTGCCTACCCCTTCGGGCAAAAGGCGTGAATGTATGTGTATGTGAGATAACTCCACAGCTGTTATGATGATGATTCTAAGATCGTTATATATATATTTAGCATGCAACAAAGGACATGCTAGGCAAGTTGAACAATGGACGTCGCATAGACTATGTCCTTCAGGAAGCACCTCTAGAGATGATCAATGAATATCTCTTCGCTATGAGCAGCCATGTCGGATACTGGTATGTATATTTAAAAGGCATTATCATTTTTTTTATGATATGAGTGACATGACGAGCGATTCAGGTGCCTGATGGTAAGCATCATGATTGCCCATATCAGACACAGTGCCACACAGTGTTTTAACATTCAAAATTGTGCGCGGCACTGCACTGCGCCTGTCACCCTGAGATATTAGTTGTTGAAACTCCTCATGCTCAGTAATTTCGCTGGTAACATTGCCCTTCATACCGGATCACAGTAATGTTTGCACATTACTGCTTGGCGGATGAATAACTGGCAAAGGTGTAGTACTTCCCCAGGCGGCTCCCTGCAAAAGAGACCTACCACTTCAAAAATCTAGTCTCAATATCAAAATATTATATCAGTGCCTCAAGTCGAAGATCTTCGACCAGTGTGTGTTACCAGTGATGACTTATGCTCCGATGATGCAGCATCAGGTTCAGATGGACCAGTAGTCTAATATATCGTGTTTGTGCTCATTGTAATCGTCTCCATGAATATGGTACAGATAGATGGAGACTAGGGACTGATGATGGAGCAGGAAAACGCTCCTCGCTATATGTTTTCGCGCTAATGAAGGCCAGATCCAGAGCCAACCACAAACAATTGAGTATTTGAATTTTATTTTCTTTTGGCTTAAATGGAAATCATATATAAGATTCGTACCATAACTATTTTTAGTTTTTTTTTATTCGCCATAATTACAAAGTTATATCAAATTTAAAAAATCATTTTTAATCCAGTACCGAAAACACGCCGATAGTACCCGAACGAGCTCGCGACCTGTAGTGACGTCACAATGTTATAAAGTACCATACATAACTATAATCATAATGACGTCACAATCATGGCGACCACTAGTAGCGCGTTCGTGAACGAGTGACTCCTATTGGAATTGTATCAATTTTGAATTGGTTGTAATTAATAAAAAAAAAATATTTTTAAAGTGTTTTTTGTATCGGATAATACATAATTTTCATTAAACTTACAAAATAACTTGATAAATACGACATTAATTTTTTTTCAAATACTCAATTGCTTGGAAAATTATTCCCTATTCTTCACATCTGTGTATTTTCATTTTGTATGGGTGTTTTACTTAAGCGGATGTTTTCTGGTTACCCATCCCTTTGTTCATGTAAACAGGGAATCAGAAGACACGATGCTGTTGATGCTCCGCGAGGTGTATTCATCACTAGGGGTCCAGCCGGATTGCACCGTTCCACAGCAATGTATGACTGTTCACAGGACTACTGTGGTACGTGGTAATAATAATAATAATAATAATAATATGGGACAACTTCCACACACGGTCATCTAGTCCCAAACTAGGCTAGAAGCCTGTACTATGGTAACCAGATGACTGATATACATACTTATGTAATCTTATAACACACAGACACAGATCAAACAGACATGTTCATGCACACAAATGTTTGACCTGGCCGGGGATCGAACCCGGGACCTGCGGCACAGAAAGCAGAGTTACTACCGTCTGAGCCAACGAGGTTGTCTCGGTAATAATTATATAGTTTATATCTTGTAACTTGTACCTACTTATAATAATATAACAACATAACATAACATACATTCACACCTTTTTCCCGAAGGGGTAGGCTGAGGTGTACCCAGGACTCAGTCCCATAGTAGATACACCCACATTTCGCAAGTATGTTATTAGTCCCATGTTATAGGGGGCGAGCCTATTGCCATCTACCGGACACAGTTCCAGACTCCAGGCAGCTATTGAGATAATTCCTAATGGAAAAATCCAATATTTACACTGCCTGACCTGGGAATCGAACCCGGGACCTCTTGACTGGCAGTCGGGCATGCGCCCTCTATGCCACCGAGGCAGTCAAGAACAAAATTAAAGAAAAAGAAAACAAATGTCAAACAGCAATTACAATTAACTCCATTCTTTTGTGTTAAAACCTTTGTCTCGGGAACGCGTTGAGGTATCAAGTTGAAACTCATATCAACAACTCAGGTCCTTACTGCTGTAAAAAATCGAAACTTCTACATCAACGCAATCAGAAGATAAGGCCATTAACCCCACAAACTCAAACTCAAAACTCAAACTCGAAAGAAAACCTCTTGGGTACTTCCCGTTGGCCTTGCATCATGAAATTTGGCAATAAGCAAGATCTTATTCTTATATCACAAATAAAGACCATAATTTTTTTTTTATGATAGTGAGTGACAAGACGAGCAAATCAGGTGCCTGATGGTAAGCATCATGATTGCCCATATCAGACACAGTGCCACCCAGTGTTTTGAAATTCATTATTCTGCGCGGCACTGCACTGCGCCTGTCACCCTGAGATATTAACAAAGCAAATTGTGATTACTAACGCGTTTAAATTTTTTTTTTTCAGGATGATGCTTCATTAATGAGTGAAAAAGGTGAGCATTCTCAAAATTGACAAGAAACGAAAAGGTCATTCGTTTGTACAAAACATTGTTAATGTTTTTTTTTGTATTTTTTTTTGTTCTAGAAAGCCCGTCTACGAGCCGCGGTAGAGCGTCATAGTAAAATTCTTATTTATTTTTAAAAAAATTCTGGTTGTATTTTTATAAAAATTCTTAGTTATATTTTGACAAAACTATTGACATTACCTAATTATTCTGATATTATAAAAATTACATACCAATTAATGTAAAACTGCACAATAATTTAAATGTAATTAGTTACCATAGAAATCTAATTAACAAAGCACTATAGAAGTCACATACACGAGAGATCTTGTCGCCGCAACAGGTGACGCATTAGTCAACTACGTATGTGTATGTGAACGCGTTGAGTATGTTTATAAAGAAAAGATTTAATTGAGTTAACAAATCATAGGTAAAACACAATCATAAAAGTTCTACCTAAATAACTAAGATAGAATTAAATCAATTCATAAATACCGCTTAATAATTTTAATAAAAATCAAATATGTAAAACAACTAATAAAAATAATATAAGTAAATACCACTATTATTAACATGGTTTTCCCTCTCCCCTAGATAGTTGTGGAGAGCAATTAATCGATTTAATTTGATTGAAAAATTATGACAAATTGAATCGAATCATAGTACTAGCGTGGCGAAAAAAAAATTATTGCCACACAGGCAAGAACTAATTACGGTGTAGAATTTTTGCGTTTGAATATGCGAATGTAGTAGTGACGGGAAAGGTCGGCGACAAGTGTTTTTGTACTTAGTGACTTTAACATTTCTATTGCCTTGTTGTTTTAGACTTCTATGTCAGTTAGATTTTCAGAGTTGTTCAAAATTGTATAAATAAATTAAAAAATTGCATGTATATTTTAAAAATTCCCTTATAATGTACATAACTTAATAGGAATGTGTAAAAGCTCTCGAAAATAGTACCTTTAAAAAAACTTAATCGGTTACAGTTACAAAAATGTGTAGAAATACTTAAGGAGGCACATTCTGTCATACAGAACAAAAAAGAAAAAGAGAATTGAGTATTTGAAAAAAAAAATGTATTTATCAAGTTATTTTGTAAGTTTATTGAAAATTTTGTATTATCCGATTCAAAACTCACTTTAAAAATTTTTTTTTTATTAATTACAACCAATTCAAAATTGATACAATTCCAATAGGAGTCACTTGTTCACGAACGCGCTACGAGTGGTCGCCATGATTGTGACGTCATTATGTTATAGTTATGTATGGTACTTTATAACATTGTGACGTCACTACAGGTCGCGAGCTCGTTCGGGTACTTTCGGCGTGTTTTTGGTACTGGATTAAAAATGTTTTTATAATTTGATATAACTTTGTAATTATAGCGAATAAAAGAAAACTAAAAATAGTTTTGGTACGAATCTTATATGAGCACAAACACTATATATTAGACTACTGGTCTATCCGAACCTGATGCTGCATTTATGCCAAAAGAAAATAACTTTCAAATACTCAATTGAAAAAATCGTAAAAAATAAAATCTACTTTCCATACAAAATTATCAGCTGATCGGCAAAGGAAGAAACTCAGAATCCAAGGTAACTGGGCAAAGAGAACCTTACACTGTCTATCCTATATTGCCGGATAGAGAATGTTATTAGCAATAATATTACCAAACATAGTATCCATCATATTATCGCCGTTTAATTTATAATTTGATTTGAATAAAGTGAGGTTAAGTACTAAGTATTTTTTAATGGCGTCGCACGTTCGAATTTTAGAAGAACTCTTGCTTAATTTATTAAAATTAATGGCGATGCTACAAAATATGATTTATGCATACAATTTTGAAAAACGTATTATTAGGCTTATCAATTTAAAACCAAAATAATAATGTAAGATCGACTCCTTTGTGTGGGAAGTTGAAATATTTCAATTCTCTTATTTTGAAAGTAGTTCAGTTTGACGTTTAGACACACCCCGGACACTCGACTCAATCACATACAAAAGGCGCGCTATAACTACCTACTACACAGACACTGCACACATAGAGTATTTTACACGTGCAAGAGTGTGCGTGAGGTGATTTCCCGTAGAGCTCGATCTCGCTCGCGCGCGTAAGGCCTAATTGGTGGACGGATGAAAGTGTCCATTCTATACATAGTATTATTATCTGCTCTGTGGTTCAGATGCAACTCCTTAAATATTAACTACACCTATTTGTAACTCGTATAGTGAGTATATATTTTAACGCCAAAACTATTGAACCAGTCGGGATGAAATTCTGCCAAGTAAAAGTTGCTTACATCTTGTAATAATTATTTTCAGCGTGTGTAATACAAAATTAAAAATTTCAATGCAAAATTATCATCTGTATAATCATATAATAACGAGTTTTTTTCAAACAAAATTTTTGTTACTAAACTTATGTATCTTAGTTTAGTTAGCCAAGGTTGTATGTTTAATTAAATATTTAGAAACTATTTTAATAAAATAAAATTTAATAGACTTCAAATGAAACGTTCAATCAATGAGGCGTTTTCTTTAAAATAAAGATTGTTCTCAAAAGGAGGGAAAGATGGCGCTGTTCTATAAAAAAAGAAGCTGCAACAATAAAAATTTTAAAATTGGCCTTTAAAGTATGCATATTTAGGCTTGATTTTGTATTTGACATTATTTTTATCTTGTTTGCATGCGATTAATATTGGTTCGATCCCCAGGTCAGGCAAATAATCTCAATAAATGCCTGGAGTCTGGAACTGTGCCCGGTAGATGGCAATAGGCTCGCCCCCTATTACATGGGACTAATAACATACCTACTGGCGAAATGTGGGTGTATCTACTGTAGGGCTGAGTCCTGGGTACACCTCTGCCTACCCCTTCGGGAAAAAAGGCGAGAATGTATGTTATGTTATGTTATGCATGCGATTCATAACAGAAAAATAGCTATAATTACATAATAGTAAAAAAAATTCTTTGACCTTTATCTACAATGAACGCCATCTATTATTCCTTCGAGAACTACTTCTATTTATGAAGGAAATAAGGAATCCTTGTAGGATCACTTTGTTGTCTGTCTGTCTCCATCTGACAAGACACTTTTTAACGGGAACCCGTGGAGGTGTCAAGTTGAAATTGATATCAACCACTCAGATCTGCGGTCCCTTGTGGCTGTAAAAAATCATACTTGTAAGTTATCGCAATCAAAAGTTATGGCCATTTTACTGCATATTGCCATATTTTGCGCAAGGAACTAATAGATGGCGCTGCATGTATTGATAGGTATTAAACCCTACACTATGCATAATTATGCCCTAACAATTTATTTCAAAGAAAACTCCTCATTCTCTAGCGTCCACTACACGCTAGGTTAGCTGTCAGTCAGTAACATCAATCATCATTGACAGTCTGACACCTGTCATCCATTTCTGTAAGTCTGTGAAAAGTAATGCAATTCCATTTAGAATAGTTGAAAAGTATATAAATCTTTGCGACTATGCAAAGATTATATTATTATTTATATATCTACGAAAAAATATGTTAATGAAATAGATATTTTTGAAAATTTGTAATAATAAATATTGTTATTTTGTTACGTTGACACTGTTAATTTGTCGTTCTGGTTCATTGCGGTTTAGCGCCATCTCTTGGGCGCCATAACTTTTTGCAAATGTATTTGATTCTTATTGGATTTTTCGGTATCAAAACGGTTTATATTTTACTAACTACCTACTAACCACAAACAAATGCGTGGAAAATAATTCCCAGTTCCTTCGTATTTGTGCATTTTCACTTTGTATAGACAATCAATCCTCTAAAAGTAAGTACTGTAGACCATCTATTATCCAAAAATATGTAAAAATTTCAATTCACACGCAAAGAACCTAAACGAGGTCGAAAAATACAAGTAACGCTATTTGAAAGTCAAATAAAGTTTATATTTTAATAAATCTGTGTTTTATTTAGTTCCTGCATGATGCCGTCATGGCGCGGCGAGGCGCTGATATAGGTAGGTAAAAATAAAGAAGATTTTCATTATGTTATTGGAATTTAAGATTATTCAAACTCAAAACTCAAAACAGCTTTATTCAAATAGGTCATAATCTGACACTTTTGTACGTCAATGAAGATAAACAGTACTGAGTCTACCGTGCGTTCGGAAAGATACCTCTACAAAAAGAACTGTAGGTATCTTTTCTACAGTGGTGTAACTATAGGGTGGCAGGGCTGGCAAAATCCACGGGCCCCCGGGCTGACTGGGCCCCCGGGCTAATGGGGTCCCCGGCCCGAAAGACCGCGTACTCGTAATAACGTAACATTTTTAACAAAATAGAGTAAAAATTATAAAGTTTTTTATGTAAGTACTTAAAATAAATTACAATAAGCCTCCAATAAGGACCTATATAAATTAGATTCTTCTTATTTATAAAATAATTTAACTGTTCGCGCCTTCATTGTTATAGGTAGGTAGTTAAAACTATAATCTTTTCGCGCTCGCAGAAAGCTGCTCGCGTCTTCATTGTTATAACTATAAAACTTATCGTCGCACTCTCGTCCTCATTGTTATATATAGTTTTGACTATAAAATTTTTCGTCGCGCTCGCAGCAAGCTGCTCGCCCCTTTATTGCTATTTCTAGAGATCAAGAAAAGCATGGAGCTGGGAAACATTAAATTACAATTATTTTACTGGGGCCCAGTCATATGATTTTGCCACGGGCCTCGCATGGTATAGTTACGCCACTGCTTCTCTTTATATATATATATTTTTTACTTTTTTTTTCTCCACTTGTTATCTGCCATCGGCTCCACAGCCTTTATCAGATCCGTTCTCAGAGTTGTTGGAGTTACTTGGAGCTTATACAATTATAAGCACCAATTATGTACTGTTTTGTTAATTTCTCTGGTCAAGTGCCAATATGTGCCACCTCTTCAGGCGCTTTACGCTATTTCTCTCGTCCAGTAGGTTTTTAGCTAATGTATTGCTGTGTTGTTGAAGCCTGTTTTTGTACTTTCTCATATAGTCAGCGACCACTTCCTTGACAGTTGGCATTTCTAGGTATTCATGTATTTCGGTGTTTCTCACGAACCAGTGTGCGCTAGATATTGTTCTGAGGGCTATATTCTGGAATCTTTGCAGTATTTCTAGGTTGGAATTACTGGCAGATCCCCATAGTTCTATTCCATATGTCCAGATCGGTTTTATGATTGCCTTATACACAAGAAGTTTATTACTAAGTGACAATCGAATTGTCGGCCTACTAGCCAGGAAAAGCTTTTAAGTTGTAAATTTGCTTCTGTTCTCGTAGCTTTTATATGGTTTGCCCAGGTTAATCTCCTATCCAGATGCAGGCCCAGGTATTTCACAGTATTATTGGTCGGTAGCATTTTGCCCTCCATACAGACAGGTGCACAGTCTCCCTTTCGGAGTGTGAATGTCACTTGCGTTGACTTGGTCACACTGGGCTTGATCCTCCATCTTTGTAGCCATGCATCTATTTTGTTCAGCTGGGTCTGTAGCTTGTCAGATGCTTTGTTCGGGTCAGTGTCGCTTGCTAGGCAGGCAGTGTCATCTGCGTATGTTGCTGTTACTACTCCAGGTGTCTCAGGCAGATCTGCTGTATATATCGAATATAACACCGGGCCTAGGACTGATCCCTGAGGTACTGAGGCCTTCATGTGGTATAGTTCAGAGTAGTCTTCTCCATACTTCACTTGAAAACTTCTTTGTTCCAGGTAAGATTTTAAAATCATATAGTAAGAGTTTGGTAGAAGTGTTTTTAGTTTATAGAGTAGTCCCTTGTGCCAAACTTTGTCAAATGCCTGTTGTATGTCAATGAACACAGCAGAACAATACTCTTTTTTTTCGAGTGACTGTCTGATTGTATGAACCACTCGGTGTACCTGCTCTACAGTAGCATGCTTTGCTCTGAAACCAAACTGGTGGTCAGGGATGATCTTGTTTTCCTCTAAAACCGGTTTAAGTCTATGTAGTAAGACTTTTTCAAACACCTTTGATAGTATAGGCAGTAGGCTTATTGGTCTATATGAGCTTGGTTCAGTGGGTGATTTGCCAGGTTTTGGAATCATGCATACTTGCGATACCTTCCACAGTTTCGGATAGTGATGTACTCTTATGATGGCATTGATTAACGTTGTTATGAATACTATTGTCTTTTTTGGTACTTGTTTAAGGACTTCTCCCGTTATGAGGTCGAAGCCCGGTGCTTTTTTGTTTTCGAGACAGTGTATTGTTCTTTTCACTTCCATGGGAGTTACTGGTGTTACAGGTGGTGATAGTTGCTGATCGCTGGAAAGCATGATGTCCAATTCATCTTCGAAATCGCCCATGGACGATAGATTTGGGGTGAAGACGTCACTCAGATGTTTCGCGAAGACCTCGGCTTTTTCACTGCCACTTCTAGCCCATGGCTCATCAGGATTTTGTCTTATGGGTGGAATGTGACTGTGTGGTCTTTTAAAGTCTTTTGTTATTTTCCATAATGAGTAGTTATCCCTCTTATGAGTTGACAGGGTTGAAATGTTGTGTTGAAATGTTTCGTTTTCATTATCTTTTATAAGTTGTTTAAGTTCTCTGGAGGTTTTGTTGTATTTTGCCCCATCCGAACCAGATCTACTCGAGTGTAATTGCCTTCGTAGCTTCCTTTTCTCTGCTAACTTTTTGCGTATTTCTAGAGGCACATTCTTAGTAATGGGATGATTGTTTAGTGCAGGAGTAGCACGCCATGCAGCGACCTGGATAAGTCATCTTCAGTTTTAAGTTTTACTTTTAGATTGATTTCGTTATCTAGGTATTCAGCAAATGATTCCCATTCTGTTTTATGATTGTACAAGGTTGGATATTCTAGTTTGTTAATCACTGACGCGCTAAACTTTGCTATTATTGGAGTGTGGTCGGATACTGAGTCTAGGGAAGAAATCACGTCAAAGTACATTTCAGACAGTCCCTTAACTATGAAGAAATCCACAAGGTCAGGGGTTTTGTTAATATCGGTTGGCCAATAGGTGGGTTCGTTAGTTCCCAATGTTACTAGTTTATATTTATCAACACTTTTTTAGTTCACGCCCTTTTGTGGTTGTTAACCTTGACCCCCAACTAGTGTGTTTACAGTTCCAATCTCCACCACATATGAATCTGTTTCCCAGACTCTCAAAATAGCGGTCAAACATGTTCTGCTTAGGATTATGTCTCGGTGGGCAGTAGATAGCACTGATGTTAATAGGACCCGTTTTTTCATTTATAGTAATAGTTGTGCTTTGTATCCAATCTTCTTGAAATTCACTGTGTACATGGTGCTTTATATTGTTTTTAATAATTATTGCAGAGCCACCGTGGGAGGTTGTATCAGGGTGATTAGTACAATATACGCTATAATTATTATCAATTTTGAAGCTTTTTCGATCATTCAAATGCGTCTCTGATATCAAAACAATATCTATTTTATTAACTCTTAACAGTACGTTCAATTCTTGTTTGTTGGGCGTTATGCCATTTATATTCCAGGTGGCAATCCGTAGTGAGAGCATTACGAAAGTTTGCTGATGAGTGTGACTAGAAGGTTCATCATAGTGCTCAGCTGTGTTATCAGCATGTCAATCCTTTCTGTTTGCGCTATTATAAGCATTTCTAGATTGGGTTTGTGTTCTTGTATGTTGTTTTCGACTATTAGTTTTGATTGTGTTCTCTGTGGCTCTATGCCAACGGTATTTTGCTTTGTGTTCGTATCTTTTTTCAGTTGTGACTGTGTGTTCTTATGGTTGATCAGATTTTGTGTAGATTTTCTTTTTGTTCTTATGTTGTCAGCGTTACTTTTTAGGTTCTGTGTCTTAGTCCGGTCTACTATATTTGCATATGTTCTTTTTTGAGTTGCCGTTGGTCCATTCTTTACAGTTTCACTATACAATTGTTTGTCCATTGTTATATTTTTAGTGGTCTCATCTGGGATAGTAGTAACATGTTGTGGTTTCATTCTGTTTGCAGTTTTTTTTTTAGCTAGAATCTCTCTATACACTTGGCATCCTTTATAACTTGCTGGATGATTTCCTGAGCAGAGTGTGCAAACTGCGGGAGTATTTCTGTCTATTTGGCACGCTGTTGTTCTTCTTCTGCTTCTCATTATATGAAACTGAATTGCTGGTCGTTAGTCTCGCTAAACCTCGAAAACGGCGGGACCGATTAGGTTAATTTTGGTTTTCATATATTTGTGGACATCCAGAGTTTTAAACGGTGAGAGTATATGGAAATGTTCCACTCGGGCGAAGCCGGGGCGGGTCAGCTAGTAATTTTATAAAAAACAACACTTTTTAAGGTATATGAACAAAGTATCGAAACTATTTTTATTTGTAGTGGTAGTTGCAGGGGGCCGCTGGGGAAGTACCGCACCTTTGCCAGTTATTCATCCGCCAAGCAGTAATGTGCAAACATTACTGTGTTCCGGTCTGAAGGGCAATGTTACCAGCGAAATTACTGGGCACGACGAGTTTCAACAACTAATAACTCAGGGTGACAGGCGCAGTGCAGTGGCGCGCAGAATTTTGAATTTGAAAACACTGGGTGGCACTGTGTCTGATATAGGCAATCACGATGCTTACCATCAGGCACCTGATTTGCTCGTCTTGTCACTCACTAGCATAAAAAAAAACTATGTATTAATACTTCTTTCCCGAGCTTAACTAGTGAATTTCAAAATATTTTTTACACAATTAGAGGGTAGACCTATATCAGACACAACCTCCATACAATCGGCCGTGCGCAATAGCTTACTACTGCGTAAACGTTATGTGGATATGTGAGCGGGTTTACGGACCTTACTACATTGTTGACGGCCTGCTGAAGGGCGCAGGAGGGGTGGTAATGGCGGGGGGAGGTGGGTGCAGCTTGTTTACGAAGTAATAGTAGAAGTTAGTATTCTTTGCTTATATACAGGATTAAGGACTTTCTCGATTTCAAGAGATGACTTCATAGTGTGAGGATGTTCATTGCTCTGATTGACACATAATCTATCGTGCACACCTCGGACAGGACTCAATCCCATACAAAAGCAGCGCACAGATACTGCACACAGAGTTTTGTACACGTGCAAGCTGCATGAGTGTGCGTGAGATGATCTCCCATAGAAGCGGGGCTCGTGAAGAGCTCAATCTCGCTGGCGGGGTGAGGTAGGCCCGATTGGTGGGCGGATGACAGTGTCCATTCTATATAGGGATGGCGATTCTTTACGAAAAAGATCGATTTTTAAATCGATTCAAATCGTAGTCTAATGAATCGATTCACGAAAAAATCGAGGCCTACAAAATCGATTCTTAAAAAATCGATCTTTTTTTCAAGTTTGCGTTTACAATGTAAATTTGTATCAATTTTACTAAAAACAAGATTAATATTGCAATTAACGATATCTTATCAATAAAATCAGGGAATTCAAAAATAACAATTATTTTTATTACCGTATCAAACTATAAGATCAAGTATAAAAAAAAAATAAGTATTTATATACTGAATGTTTTTATTGATTGCAAAAAAGTAAAAAATAAGGTAAGAGTTAAAAGTTTAAATATTAAGCATTGGGAATTATAACTGGGAACTATAGTTCCCAATGCTCAATATCTAAACTTTTTAAAAACAACAGTCTGTCAAGCCTTTTGGGATCCAAGCGGTTACGCTCATCACTTGCGATGTTTCCAGCAATTGAAAACAGGCGCTCACAAGGAACGGATGATCCAACGATACTCATATACATCATGGCGATTGGGTGAACGTGATGATAAATGGAGCTCTTTTGTTCTTGCCAGTAAAGTACAGGATCATACTTCAGGTGCACAACTGCCTGCGATAAATAATGTTTGAATTCTTCATTTAAGCCTTGATTTTCCTGTGCAAGTGCATTGCATAAAGAGAGTTGCTTTTTCACAAGCAACTTATGAAAATCCCATATTCCGTTTTTCATATCCTTATCAGATAGTCAATTTCAATAATTTTCAATAGATTAAAAACAGTTAGTCAATTTCAATAATTTTCAATAGATTAAAAACAGTTTTTTCATTTTACGGTTTAGTAAACCGTAAAGTTGATTTAAGCTTTAAATTTTACTATGATTGTTACCATAGTCTGACATTTTGCAAACGTACTTTTTACGACGTAATGACACAACATTCTTCCGAAAAGCTACACAAATGGTTATTATCAAAGGATAGGTAGTTTCAAGAGGTTTCTAGATATATAAGTTTAACAATAGCTTCCTCACAAGAAATTAAAGAAATGGGCAGTTTAGTGCCGCGCCGAGTCGGCGCGCGGCCGTTTTTTTTGAATAGAAACGCCAGAGCCGCCAGTTGTTCACTTTTATATCCGCCGACCTAGGGGATACCAAAACAGAAAAAATCGAATGTCGATTTTCAAGGGTGATATATCGATTCAGTGAATCGACACAGTACTTCATATCGATTTAAAAAATCGATATTTTCTGCTCGAAAAATCGATTCTTCGATTAATCGATCTCAGATCGCCATCCCTACTATACGTAGTATTATTATCTGTTCTGCGATGCGACGGATCACAGAACACATATACGAGAAGAAGTCCCACTACGTACTTCAGATTTGCGTACACGAAGCGATGCTAGCGTTACCAACGCTTCGCACTGGAACTATTCAGTAGCGCGGGAGATTTAATATTTCTAAACACTAGCTATAGGTACCTACCAATATTATATTTCTATATTTACTTCTATATATGCCTATTCTATATGCCATACGCAAAGGGTAAAAAAATAAGGCCAGCTATTAGAAGTAGTCTTTATTCAGATGAAAATAAGGTAAATCTTATATTACACATCTTTCTAGAAGAGGTTGGCCGAGGTGTACCCAGAACTCAGTCTCATACTAAGTATACTCCCACATTTCGCCAGTATGTTATTGGTCCTATGTAATAGAAGGCGAGACTATTGCCATTTACCGGGCACAGTTCTAGACTCCAGGTTGTTATTGAGATAATCCCTCACGGAAAAATCCGATATTTAACACCACAGTTTAACACTTTGCCTAACCTAGGCGTCTTTTTCGCACAATCGCAATAATAGAGTCTATGATCTCGTTAGCACAAAAACAAAACTTTCTGTAGCACAATTTAACAAATACGAGAAACTTTACAAAACTTATTTCCACTAAAGATGTGCAAAGTGCAAATCAATGAAAAAGTGAAAATCGTAAACAAAAAGCAGCCATTTCTATTATCCGGTTGCCAGATGGCAAAAAAGAGAAATTCTTCTAACGCTGATTCAAGTAATCATAAGAATCTGAGGTCTAGATTTAACTAATTTGAACAATATATGGTGATAAAATTATTAGTAAATTTCACTACTTATTTTTTGAAATAAGTAATGAATTTATTGTAGTGTTTATTTCTATCTTCCGAATTAATTAAATAATTCCCATAACTTTGAATTCTACTAAAATGTTATATTTTCCTTAGTAGGGTCAGTAAATAGTGCTTTCTCTGTCGTTTGTAGATCTCCGTTTCTTTTTAACATTTCCTTCGCCGTGTTGGCATTGGCCGGGAACTAAGCTGACACCCCCTGCGACGGATGCGGAATGGTCGCAGAGCAAATACGGAGAGATGTTGCAATGAGGCGTTTAAAAAAATGATGTAGTTCTCGAAGCAATAATGTAGAAAAGCAAATTTTAAAATCAAAATGTCAAAATTTCTACCTCCAGACCGTACAGCTCAAAAATTTCAACCACTTAATGTTGACATTTTTTTCTAGAATCACAAAGCCATCTTCCGTTGAGAACTATTTTTTTAAAGAAAACGCCTCATTAGATTTCCCTATGAAACAATGCGTGACATTTTGCGGGGTGAAGGGGTGTCAAATGCCGCCCATTTCAGTATTTTCTATCTGCCGGTCAATAGCAACACTACTCGCTTCGTTCTTTGTCGACCTTACTTAGTAGTTAAACTATCTCACACTAGATGGCGGCCTATTTTATATATATGAATATAAAAACTAAAAATGATATAATACTTTCGACAAGTTCTAAGGAATGATCGTAGATTAAATTTTAGTACATACGTAATATTTTAAAATACTTATAATACTGAGCTCTACGTGCCTATAATATACATATATTTAGTTCCCGTGACACAAGATCGCCATCTATTGTCAAGTAGAATAATAGGTACACTTACTCAGGCCACGCCCACTGTGTAGACGTCTGTGTAGGACCTAGTTGAGATCACAGTGCACAGTTGCTTAGGCCGCCTCCTCACCGTATTTGCTCTGTGGGAATGATGTATTTTGTCAACTACACAGAGCAAATACGGAGGTTCATACTATCAACACCGTTTTCTCAGAAATTGTTAACGTAGAGCCAACGCGCACGATACGCGACGGTTACAAAACGGTCTAGTGAGCAAAGTCACATATTTTATTACTACAAAGAGTATTTTTTGCCACTCATGGCCCTTCAACTACAACATACCGGTACAGT
The DNA here is from genome assembly GCA_947063395.1 of Hemistola chrysoprasaria. Classification (NCBI taxonomy): domain Eukaryota; kingdom Metazoa; phylum Arthropoda; class Insecta; order Lepidoptera; family Geometridae; genus Hemistola; species Hemistola chrysoprasaria. The sequence goes on along the minus strand of OX346738.1, from coordinate 3,590,121 downwards.
GGGCAAATTGTTTTTCAAAAACAAACAATATAAATTTTTAGGTAAGTATTTAAATATTATTGCCTTTTATAAAAGACATCAAATATGCTAAAATACAATAAATTGCCAAAGATACAACTAAAAACACCGAAATGTTCGTACATATTCTGGCCACGAAATTGTGGCTGAAACTCAGGCTTTGCGGTTCTACAGAAACATCGGAAACTCTCATAGCGTTTCTTGCTGTTATGTAAAGAACTGGTTTTGCTTTCTTAATCATCTTCTTTTTATATATCTTCGGTTTTTCTATTTTCTTTTCATCGCTTTTAGTAATTACATTGTCAGCTAAGTCGATTTTGTACCAAGACTTGTGTTTGTCGAATTGGTAAGGTTCTGCGTCAGTTTTGCTATTATCCATGTATCTATAATGAGATTTTCACTTGCGATTTTATTTATTTTGCCTAATTTCGATGATTAATTATATTGCTGCCAGAGGCAGCAATATGTTTTGGAAAAACTTAGGACTTTGCGTTCACATCTCGCGTTCAGAAATCAAGTTGACTTCTACGACATACGACGTCATGAATGGCAATAACAAAATTGCAAAGTTCTCTATGGATGACGTAGACATGAAGGAGGTCAAGATTATTGTTTTCTATTTGAAAGACTATAAACTTTACTATACTACTACAATGAATCGAGGAAGGGAACTTACATTACTATAAGTCCTTTTATGCAAAACAAAGACTAGGTACTTATTAAAGGCGATGACAATAAAATGGCGAAAAATTTCGGCAATTTGACTAGGCGCGTAGGCCGCAGGTGTAGAGTAGAGATTGTGTAGAGAGAGCAAAGAAGCCACACGTGAGTCTTACAATCACGCTTTACGTCGCCTAATCACTAACCACTGATGTACAGCAGTGAAGGCAACATCATAAAACAAACACTTTTTCCTTCGGGTTGGTAAGCGACTCCAAGGAGTTCAGTACAAAAGGCAATATAAATTTTTTCTTCGTCTTCTTTATATCAGTGCCTTGGCTCAGTGACACGGGTGCAACGTTTTCAGAGCGCGCGTCGGCGCATGCTCTCTGGAGACTGGAGGATCTCAGCAGGCGATCTCGATCACAGACGATGAAGGAACTCTTGCGTGCTCTTTGTTCTGTGTGAACGTGTATGAAGCTGTAATGAATTTTATAAGCCAAAGATTATAACTGTTTAGAATCATACTTGCTAGTTTGCTAAAGTCGCAATAATCTTGTTTATTGTGACTACAGATGGCGCTGTTACAAATATTCTGTGGTGCATAATGTGTAACATTCAAGGATGGGGGGGTAGAAATTCCTTGGTAGCATTTTTCTTCTTTAAAGGATTCTCTCATGGCTCTCTCGGATGGCTCAGGAGGACGAGAAGGAGATTGTTCAGGTCGCCTCCAAGTCTTCCAACCTCAAAAGGACTTATATAAAGTCCCTTAAATGCCGGGCCGCGAGCATGCGGGGCATCATCGGGGAGCTGGTGCAACGGACCAGTGGCGTAACTATAGGGTGGCAGGGCTGGCAAAATGCCACGGGCCCCCGGGCTGACTGGGCCCCCGGGCTAACGGGGTCCCCGGCCCGAAAGACCGCGTACTCGTAATAACGTAACAATTTTAACAAAATATAGTAAACATTTTAAAGTTTATAATGAAAGTACTTAAAATAAATTACAATAAACCTCCAATATAGACCTATATAAATTAGATTTTTCTTATTTATATAATAATTTAACTGCTCGCGCCTTCATTGTTATAGGTAGATAGTTATTGTTATTATAATCTTTTCGCGCTCGCAGAAAGCTGCTCGCCCCTTTATTGCTATTTCTAGAGATCAAGAAAATCATGGAGCATGGAAACATTAAATTACAATTAATATTTTACTGGGGCCCAATCATATGATTTTGCCACGGGCCTCGCATGGTATAGTTACGCCACTGATACTGACCCTACCATCCTTATAGTACATTTATGAGAACATCATGCATAAGCGTAAATTTTACATAAATTTAAATTATATAGGTCACTATTTAATTTGAATCTATGTAAATTTTTTCATACTATGAATCCATAATTCCATAATTTTAATACCAGCTGTGATACTAGGAATAAAGACAAAATAGCTGTACCTAGCTTTAGATTATCTAACACAAATAAAAAGACATTACAACAAGGAAATAGTGTACGTTTCTTTAATAAAATCCCAAAAGATGGGCTCTCAGACGGTAAATTCAACACCGATTTATAATCTACTTTACTAAAGAGCGCTTATTATAAAGTCAACCAGTACACAGAGGACAAAGACTGTAGCCCTGTAGCCGCCTCGCGGCACCTTCAAAGCAAACGAATTTAACTGAGCTGAGAGCTGAGATGATGAAGGTCGACTCTATACTATTCTGTGGCCCTAAAACAAACAAGTCATTTGACATTAGCAAATTTTGACTGGCAAAGAACGCATTGGCACTTGTACCTTGGACTAAGAAGACTTGTACGAACTACAAATTAAGAATATATTTAATTTTTTTTATTGTAGAATTATTTTATGCAATAATAGAAAGCTTTTGATCGTAACTCTCTGTGAAATTTACACATAATTTTTTTCTCTACATTAGTATTTTTTGTCATGTAAGGGAACCTCGTATTATATAATCTATTAAAAACAATAATATAAGGCCAGGCAATTAGGCGGAGAAAGATTGGATTATCTTGCATGCTGTAAATATCTCACAATACTTAGGTAGGTCGTGTACCTAACAAAGACCTTATAGGACCTAGTCTACGGTCTAGGTCCCATAGGGTTTTTGTCAAGAACCTAGTCGAGGATTGTAATATATTCTGTGGTACCGGGACAGCCAACGATGACACTTCAACAGTGGTTGCAAATGTCAACGGTCATGAACAGATAATTGACAATGGTAATGTCAAAAATCACCGCGCTTATCGCTTAAGGTCGCCATTTTGTGTTATGCCGTTCCTCTTTATTCTGTGGTTGGTTGGTTGCCCGCGCATTCCGTGCCCTCGTTAAAAATTAGCAAACTAAGCTTGAACAGTCATTATCTATGATTTTATCAGTAGTACTAAAAATAAAATGAAAACGAATGTGTCTTCCTTTAAATTTCCAGCCGAAAATTAATTGTAATAAATCTCACATTATTAATATCTATAGACAATACTAGTCTTTCTTCTACGTTTGATATAATATTTTTATATATCGTCCCGTCACACTTCGCGGTGGAAACAAAACTGCAGTAGTCTTACTAACTTGAACCGACGTGACGGGTTTTAAAGATCGTTGTGTTAGTGAAACTTACCAAAAACTTAAAAATTCATAATACTGGACACTGGCAAATACTCTGATGTGTCGCTCGCACTCGCGATGGCGGATATTACGAAAAAAAATTATGGACTGCCCACTGCCCATTGCCCATTGATTGTATGGAAGTAACAAGGTTGTGCACCTACGTTCTTAGTTCTTTTGTGTTCTGTGCTTTGATTCTACGTTCTAGAATCTTGTATGAGCGTTCTGTGTCTAGAATAGTCTATGGTCTACAAGAACTAGAAGGTGTTTATTTATTGTCCAGTGTGTAGGTATATTTTGTGGTGCTTGCAATATGGAGTCACAAGATGGATATGAGGAGCTATTTTCACCTGGTACATCATCATCGTCAGCTGGTTCCAACTTACTGCAATATCTTCATCAATCGTCTGTCCTTAGCGATTCACATAAAGTTTCCAACAATGAAAACATAGATCTCGCCACAGGCGGCCCTTGGCGCGCCGTGTGTGTGACCTGCTTAGCGATACCATTCGATAAGATATACAAATTGCAGCAACCGCATTACGATTTGCTTCGTTCGCAGGGGATGCAGGTAATATCTACAATCTAAGAAGAAACCTACAATATGTACTTTTTTCATATGATTTTTTCTTTTTTCTGCCCATATCCCACACTGGGTGTGGGCGTTACAGCACGTACATCTTTCTTTTATCATCTGTCATATTTTTATAAAAATACAATGGGTTCCCCAATTACCACTCCTAAGAGTTCCGAGTTAAGCCATTATGGGTCGTGTGATCAATCCATCTGCCTCCTACTCATATATTCCATAATTTTAGGAGATATCCGGGACTCCGGGACTAAGGTACAGCCCATATGGAACATTGTAGCGCTCAAGTGAAAAGTCCTCATGTAACAATTTTTGAATTATCTACTCGACTACTATTGCTGAAAAGCAGTTGTAATAAGGTCTATTAACTGTACTAACAGTTGAATTACTGTAACTAAAGGGACAACTACTTAATAAATTTTGGAAATTTTATACTCTAAATGAACATGTTTCTCCAATGTTTTTGTAGTGGTAGGTCTCTTTTGCAGGGTGCCGCCTGGGGAAGTACCACACCTTTGCCAGTTTTTCATCTGCCAAGGAGTAATACGCAAGCATTGCTGTATTCGGGTCTGAAGGGCAATGTTACCAGCGAAATTACTGGGCATGATGAGTTTCAACTACTAATATCTCAGGGTGACAGGGGCAGTGCAATGCCTTGCACAATTTAGAATTTTTAAACACTGGGTGGCACTGTGTCTGATATGGGCAATGATGCTTACCATCAGGCACCTGATTTGCTTGTGTTGTCACTCACTAAACAAAAACCAATAAAAAAAAAAAAAATAACGCAACATAACATGCAATCACGCCTTTTTCCCCTAAGGTGTAGGGAGAGGTGTACCCAGGATTCAGTCCCATAGTAGATACACCCACATTTTGCCAGTATGTTATTGGTGCCATGTCATAGGGGGCAAGTCTATTGCCATCTACCGATAACTCCTAACAGAAAAATCCAAATTTTTAACACTGCCTGACCTGGGGCACAAAACAGATAATAATACTATGTATAGAAGGGATACTGTCATTCACCAATTGGGCCTCTAGCGCACGTACAAAACTATGTATGCAGTGTCTGTGTAGTAGACCACGGCTTTTGTATGGGAATTGAGTCGAGTGTCCAGGGTATGCCATAGGGAACCTGGGACCTCATAATCAGCAGTCGTGGTTACTCCGTAACAGAGACCCCGATAACACATACTTACCTACATACAATCACACATTTTGCCTTGGGGTAATCAGAAATTATATCTCTCCGCTTGCTACAATCCAAATTTCTTCAACTTGCATTATTGGTTTAGAAAAGTATGCCTGAGTCTGTAAGATTTGACCATTAACAATCGCCTAATAATTTTCATCCATCCCCTCCACATGTCGAAACCATAACTGTTTCCAATTTTGAATTTATACTCAAACAGAACGGGTTACCCCAACTTACACTGCTAGATTCAATTAAGTAGTAGTTAACTTGCAATTTATGTAAGCTTGTATAGGTACTCCTCGACTGCCTCGGTGGCGTAGAGGGCGCATGCTCGACTGCCAATCAAGAGGTCCCGGGTTCGATCCCCAGGTCAGGCAAAGTGGTAAATATTGAATTTTTCCGTTAGGAATTATCTCAATAACTGCCTGGAGTCTGGAACTGTGCCCGGTAGATGGCAATAGGCTCGCCCCCTATTACATGGGACCAATAACATACTGGTAAAATGTGGGTGTATCTACTATGGGACTGAGTCCTGGGTACACCTCTGGCTACCCCTTCGGGAAAAAGGCGTGAATGTATGTTATGTATGTATGTTGTATAGGTAGGGTAAAATCTTGCAACTGAATTTTTAAGCAGTTAACTTCTACCACATAAATGACATCATTATAATATCAATATGGTTGTTCAAGATGGCGGATCAGTTATACGCAAATGATACGGGAAGCAAATTAAATTGTTAGCTGAGAAGATAATATAAAGAAAGCTTTTTTTTTATGATATGAGTGACAAGACAAGCAAATCAGGTGCCTGATGGTAAGCATCATGATTGCCCATATCTGACACAGTGACACCCAGTGTTTTAAAATTAAAAATTCAGCACGGCACTGCACTGCGCCTGTCACCCTGGGATATCAGTTGTTGAATCTCGTCATGCCCAGTAATTTCGCTGATAACATTGCCCTTCAGATCGGAACACAGTTATGTTTGCACATTACTGCTTGGGGGATGAATAACTGGCAAATGTGTGGTACTTCCCCAGGCGGCCCCCTGCAAAAGAGGCCTACCACTACACACAGCTGGTAAATGGTAAAGAAATGGCTTTCAGAATATTGTTCCATTGGAATGAATGATAACTCTATAGGTACCACAATAATACAGAAAATAACAAATAGAAAACATGAAACTAGAAAGAGTAACAACTGGCGACCTTATCGCTCAGAGTGATCTTTGCCAGACAACTGCAGAAAACACAAAAACAGTTACTTAAGAGGCGAATTGGTGGTTTCAAACACAAATACTTAAAAAATAAATATCAAAAAATAGATACCTAAATACTTGCAATAAACCAATACATATTACTCTATTGGATTTATTCTGTAAGGTCTAAGTTGTAACCAACAACTTCATGTATGTTCTCAGGTTAATAAAAGAGACATGATCTGCCTGCGTTGCGTGACCACAATGGAAGAATTCCTTCGATTCATAAAACAAGCGAAAATTTGGCACAAGACATTGTTAAAAGTTCAGGTATGTATTGAATTGACTGCCACCTTGGTCTAGTTTGACTTGCTACCCAGCGTGTCATTTACAGATCAATTATACTGGTCTACAGTGGTTTTGGTTTTGTTTGCTAGATATGAAAATGATTTTGTAAGATATGCTCTGATTTTTTTTAAATCTTTATTTTCATTTTACATTACAAAAATCAAAAAACGAGAAAAAAAATAACAGATATGTTTATAATGTCAGTTATGTTATGATAAATTAGAATAAATCGAAGTAAATAAAGAAGAAAATGTCGAAAATATATTTTATACTACTATGAAACGCCTTTTATGAATTTTTCTTTTATAATTTTTCAGTGATAGATTAGAACCTAGGCGACTCTTAATATTATATAATATGCTTAATTTTACTAGTGGAGTCCCGCGGTTTCACCCGCATAGGCATCGTTCCTGAGGAAATATCGGGATAAAAAGTATACAGAACTTTCTAAAGCTCCCATAATATTGAGCCAGCGATTTAGGCGTGAGAGCATAACTTAGGAAATCAGTTAGCATCCTCCTAAAGCGTCATTGTAATCAGCGTTTCAAACAACTTCCACTACGTAGCCACCTTTGAAATCGCTAATTATATTACTAATTTTAGACATTACTCAGTATCGTGAATACAATCTAAACATACCCGTAGCTGACTGCTGACGTATGTAGTATGAAATTACATATGTCATCTGTCAGGCTGACAGTTGAAAGTTCTTAGAGATTTTTATTTCGTATGGACTCACACGTTTAGTGCATTTGCCAGGCTCAAGTTTTATAAACCGGCGAATTTTAAACAACGCGATCGTAATATCATCATTAACAGTGAACCAAGCATATAATTATATATAAGGTCCTTAGATATAAAATTAATGAATCAAGAATAGATGAATGAAATGCGATATTTTTTTATGAAATTATTTAAAGGTTTAAATCAATCGAAGTATCCACCATTATTAACTGCACATTCGCCAGTTTATGCTGTATGTATGCAGCTGTGTCCCGCGGTTTCAGCCGCTTAGTCTTCGTTTCCGTGGGAACATCGGATAAAAAGAAAGATTAAACTATCCTATATCCTTTTCCGGGACCCAAACTATATCTATACTATATATTGCCACAGAACAGATAATAATACTACGTATATAGAATGTACACTGTCATCCGCCAACTAATCGGGCCTTCCTCACTCCGCGAGCGAGATTGAGCTCTCGACGAAGCCCGCTTCGTTCGGAAATCGCCTCACGCACACTTGCGCGTGTACAAAACTCCATGTGTGCAGTGTCTGTGTAGTAGGTAGTTATATCGTGACTTTTGTATGTAGAATTGAGTCGAGTGTCCGGGGTGTGCTATTGCTGAAAAAAATATGGGAGCAATAATCAATATAAATTTTTGAAAGCGGTTTGGACTGCCCCATCAGAATAAAATATTTTCCCTTGCAAGACACTGTCAAAATTCCGAACAAAATCATAATCTGTTGGAGCAAGGTCCCAGGAGTATGGTGGGTGTCGAAGACATTCCAACAGAAGTCTCCTGTTATTTAACTACCGTCCTATCGTGAAGTATGGGGTATAGAGATGTCGTGAAGCAGCGGTGGGCTCAAGGCTCCAGTCCATGTAGCGCCCGTGTGCAAGCAATACTCTGTCGTCCTTTAGTACTTAGGTGCGCGGTTAACACCCGTATTCAATCAATCAATCAATCAAATGTTTATTTGCCAGAATGCATAATTACAAAGGTTGTTCAGTATCTTAAAACTAAGTCACTGCATTCAGCCTGCAAGCAGACGTGCAAATATTATTTATTTAAAATTTAAAATCTCCACAAAAGTCCAAAAATTCCTTAATACTATAAAGCAGTTGCATAATAGTTGCCAGTCACTTAATTTTTTATTAAATAAATTGTATTAATAATTTTACGTCATCAGGTATCCTATTATAAATTAATATACTCAAAAAATACATTTTTCTTATAAATTACTTTTCGACAAGGAGGCTGATATAATAGGCTAGTAAACTTTGCTCGCTTTTGTCGAGAGTAAACTTCACTACGCATTTTAAAGTACTCGGGGTGTGTCTTAACGAAAATGCATATGTCTCTAATATAGATGCACGGAAGAGGGAGAATGTTACATTTTTTGAACAAGGGTTTGCAACTATCTAAGAACCAGGCCTTGTTAATAACTGGCAAACAGCGTTTTTGCATCTTAAATACTCTGTCAGCGTCAACCGAGTGGCCCCAAGAACGATACTATGTGGTCTCACAGTGCGCCCGAATGCATAGGGCCGTTAAATTCAACTTACGTATAAACTCGTATAAACAATACTTGAGTGAGATCTAACGCTATGGGTTCTTTAGGAGCGGCCCTAACGATCGCATAGTGGAGCTTAAGTACAAAATAAATGTACCTCTATACTCTGTGGTAAATTTTTCTTGGCGGCAAATTTTAAGATTTGGTTTCGGTACATACGTCTTTTGCGGTTTTAATTTATTATATTATTTAATTAAACAGAATATTATTTATTTCAAAAGGTTAGCTAGTTCGTAATAACTGGCATTTGAAAGATATATTTATGTAACAGTTAAAGATAAGTGTAAAATTAGCAACAGAAATAGACCAATCACAGATCTGGAATCGACGCCGTGCGTTCGCATAGCAATGTGTCGCTTAGCGGTGAGCTATCGACGGTCATAAACGAATTCGAACTCTAAAATGTCTGTGAGAAAGTAGATTTTTGTATGCCCATGTCAGAGAATATACGCCATGATAAGCATTCGGATAAATTTCAATGTCAATAAGGGATTCCGATAGTATAACTTCCAAAATAGAAAGAGACAAATTTGTCGTTCGTTGGACTGTCGCGTCGTTCTTTAGACTGTCCGTCTAGGCCCTAGACGTATACCCCTAGACTCTAGGGGTCTACGCGTTAAACTAGAGTCGTGGAGTCGACTAGTCGACGAATTCAGCTAGTTGATCGACTCGTCGATGAACGAAAATGGACGGTCTAGTTTCGTCTACGAGAAATGCGTCGACGACCCATCGCTAGTGTCGCTTGAGTGTTGTTCGTGAATGTGATGGCCAACCGTTGTGAGAAATCCCTTACTTTGCACAGTGTTGCTTGCTACCTTAGGTAAGTTTTATTCTTGAATACGGATTCAAGAATGGAATACTAACACCCGTATTCAAGAATAAAACCGTCGCGTGCCATGCGCGGCGCGTTATCTTTCATCCAAAAATTTATATGAGACCGTCGTCTGGTCGGAAACGTCTATATACATACTTAAACAACGTGTAGGTGTAGTTATACTTACAGGGGTTCATCTACCTATCAAACTGAACAACTTTCAAAAGAAAGAAATGAGAAATTCTCAAAAAAAAATATATCCAAAAAGAATCAGCTAATCGGCAAAATATGGGTAGTTAATTTTTTTATGTGAATTACGCAATTCTTTCTTTTGCATGTTCAAACTCAAACTCAAAAAGATTTATTCAAATAGGTCATAATCTGACACTTTTGCACGTCAACGAAGATAAACAGTACTGAGTCTACCGTGCGTTCGGAAAGATACCTCTACAAGAAGAACGCACAAGAAACTTGTAGGGCTTAATTTTTTCAACAGATAGTTTCACAATATTTGGTTTGATTACATTCGTTTTCTTTGAAGGTGCCGCGAGGCGGCTATGCAGAAGTTTCCAGGCATCTTTGTCCTCTATGTACTGGTTGACTATATAATAAGCCTTCCTAAGTAAAGTAGATTTTATATAGGTTTTGAATTTACCCTCTGAGAGCCCAGTTATCTCTTTCGGGATTTTATTATAGAAACGTACACTATTTCCTAAGAATGTCTTTTTATTTGTTTTAGATAATCTAAAGCTAGAGCTAGAGCTGTTGTTCAAGTAGACGAGCAGATGCACCCCCTTCAGTATTACTACACTATTTTATAGCACGTTGTATAATGCGTACCGATATAATGGCCTAACAGATTAAAAAAATACTGGTATAATATTATATTTTATTCTTTTCAGAATGAACAAAATTTTAGAAATAGCAGTGATACAAACCCTGAGAATGAAAATTCATCACTTTTACAAGCCCATAATGATCCAAATACTGTTAAGACACAGGAGACTGGGTTCGAAATTCTACCAACCCAAGTATCTACAAATGCACAGGCTTTACTTGAAACATGTCAATCTATAGGAGACATCAATTTTGATATGAAAAAACAACACGGCAAACAACTAAACAAAACAATCGAACTTAATCATAACCTAACGGATCCTAATGTGATAAGCCATACTGAATCACCAAATGTTGATAATATAACTACATCTCCAGAACCCACAATGTTAAAAGGTCAAGATAACACTTTAGGCCATACTAATGACGAAACCTGTGAAAATGAAAAAATAAAAATAAAGATAAAAATAAGAATAAAGGAAAAAATTGAAAAAGAAAAGAAAGTAGAGTTGGAGAAGACAAAGAAAGATGAGAATGACAAATCTAGTATACATGAAGATGTTAGCAAAAATGATATGGAAATCCAAAACTTTGATAATGAGACATCATCAAATGCGAAATGTGACGATGAATCATCTTCATTCCCTGAATTAGACGAACACCTTGAAAGTACAGAAGATAACGCAATGAGTAGTGATTCCGATATAAAGAATACAGATAATAAAACTTTATCTCCAGTTGAGAAAATTAATAATGAAATAATTTCAATCATTGAAAAAAATGAAAACGCAATAACTATGCAAAATAAAGCGACAGCTACAGAACAAGACGAAATTACGCCGGAAACCTCTAAAATTAACTTTCAGGCAAAAAATACAAACAATCAGATTATACAAAATAAAGAAATAGACAAAGCTTATAGCTCAGCCCAATCTGTATCTAAAATTCGAATGAAAAGCAAAGGTGAAGGAAACGAAACTATAGTAGAATTAAATAAAAGGAATTCAAACACTCAAGCTAAATCGCAACAAACCAAGATATCATATATCCGAATTCTACCCAAGACAGAAATAAATAAAAGTAAAAAATCACAATATATCCTTAACAAATCTCAATATCTGTGTGATGTACAAAGAAATACCATTAATAAAACATCCTTGGTTAATCAAAAGAAACATTATGAATCTATTACACCAAATACGGTAGTGTCGGATTGCTTTAATATTGATTACACAGTGATACCTGACTTGATCAATAAAAGCAATTTAGTAATTGAAGCACCAAATACTGTAGATAATACCAAACCATCAATCAATAAAAATGCTCATAAACGTATGCAAGTTATACAAAAAATTGTAAAATTAAACCAAGCTAAAACACAAGCCAAAATTCTTGAACTACCATCAAAAACCGAAGACATTGGTGTATTAAATAATGACAAAGACGGAAATGATAATGAAAACAGTAATTATACAAAACCACAGAAAATTGTTATCCATTTCAAACAAAAATCTTCAGCTGAACAAACTGCGATTTCAACTGTAGAACAACATATTGATATCAGTGCGAATGACAAAACTTCTATCAAAAAATTAAACGAGATTTCAGAAACTCAAGAATGCACAGCTTCAAAAGATGTGAAGAGTCTGCTACAACAAATTGATAAAGTCCCACAAACCGAGCCACTTGGTCCGAAAAGTGCCGACTCAATAATAGTGAATGACAAAGTTACAGAAGTGAACACCAAAGATTGTATAAACAATAATTCTCAACAAAACCAAGTGATTATTATACAACATAATACAAAAATCAATGACAGTGAAAAGAGAAATACAAGAGAACTGAAACAAATTAATAACAAGATACGTGTATATAAGTTCGTACGAGTTAATAAACACAATCAATTAATTGTAAATAAAGTTGTCAGCGGCGACAATATTGTTAATTCATCAAATGATAAAATAATGACAAATAAATTGCGTAAAATAAAAGCGGATATTATTAAAAAACATGCTGAAAAGATGAAAGTATCGAAATTAAAAGCGAATTGTGTAAAAACAACCCGACTCTCAGATGTTATATTGAACAATATCAATAGAAACCATAATAAGTCTAACATGGAAAAGATCGGAGTATCACCAGGATATTATTACGAGGTTAGTACTAATAAATGTGGACAGAGAATAACAAATAATTACTCAATTTCCCATGCTCACAATTTGGCAAAAAAATCCCACAACATAGATGTTTCAGCTCAAAATAATAAAGATGAAAATATCAAAGTATCAGGAAATTATTTGAATACACCCATAAAATATATTAACACAATTGGTCGAAAAAACGCTAATTCTAAAAATATAAAAAACACACAAGGTGCTAAAATAATATTACACCAAGGAAGTGACAACATTGCAGATAATGTGCAAAATATACATGTTCCAAATATAATCAAAATGAATGATATAAGCAAACTCGACAAGGCGGAGAATTATTACCAAAACATAATATATGTACCAAATACATCAAAATCAGTTAATCATAATGTGCTGTTTTATCGAAAGGACAATTTAACAGAAACCAAAAATAAGGAAGACCCAACATCTAGTACAGATGATCTAATATGTAGAGAAGAGTTTACCATGACAGGAAATTATGAAAATACAGATGTTGCAGAATATAATAATGTGAATGACTCACTGTCTCAAGTTGACAACTGGATAGAAAGTAACGAAATCATTATATCAAATGACGATTCAATGAATGAAGAAGAAATAAACCCAGTAAATGACCTTAACGAAGTTTCAAATATCCAAACTGATCAATCGTTGAATGATAACTGGATGCGTAAATTAGTGGACAAATATGCAAATTACAAACCAAATAATTCAATCCCTGAAAGAAATTTAGACGATAATGATCTAAACACGCGAGTTTTTAACAACAATGGAACCATGGCTGAAGGGAATTTTTTAATAAATATAAAAATTGAAAGGGATGATACAGATTCTGGCGATGCAGAAGATTTTACTGAGTGGACAACAGTACGACCGAAAATTGGTAAGTATTATCATAGACACATGACCAAATCACACACGAATTCTTTTCACTACTTCACATTGCCTAAACTGTTTGCATCGCAATAGTTTTTAGAGTGAAGAATGCTGGATCTTTTTGTAGTGGTAGGCCTCTTTTGCAGGGGGCCGCCTGGGGAAGTACCACACCTTTGCCAATTATTCATCCGCCAAGCAGTAATGTGCACATATTACTGTGTTCCGGTATAAAGAGCAATGTTACCAGCGAAATTACCAGGGTGACAGGCGCAGTGCAGTGCAGCGCAGAAATTTGAATTTTAAAACACTGGGTGGCACTGTGTCTGATATGGGCAATCATGATGCTTACCATCAGGCACCTGATTTGGTCGTCTTGTCACTCACTATCATAAAAAAACATCTAGTAATTGAGTATTTTAAATAAAGGATCTTTCGTCGTTTAAGGCTGATGATTATTCATATTTCATATTTCTTTATTTGCCTTAAAACATGGTATTTCAGGTGCAACAATATTTATAAGGAGCCATAATACATGTTAAGCTAATTATCAATATAGCATGCAAAATACAAATCTTGTCATTAAAAAATAATTAATTATATTTAGGCGCAATGTAAATTTAAAATTATATGTCAAAATTAAGTTCAAATTAATAGATTAATTTCACGTAAACAATTACAAATTAAAATATATTAGATAGGAATTATTGATTTTCAACATCATAAATAGTCACAACTCTTCCAAACAACACTCTTTAAAACAGTTTAAAAATAGGATAATCGCAGTTTACTCTAAATTTGTAATATTATTATATCTTTTTTAACATTTTATCAATTTGTATAAGCTGTTTTCCGTTTTTAATAATTACTATTAGTATTATTTTTTTATAACACGTCAAACATACGCTCGGAAATGTTGTGGGTACCTATAATTATTATGTAACTATTTTTGTATAATATGCGATAGTTGCTTATTTGTTAGTTGCCCTAAATAAATATCATAACATACATTCACGCCTTTTTCTTAACACTTTGCCTGACCTGGGAATCGAACCCGGGACCTCTTGATTGGCAGTCGAGCATGCGCCCACTACGCCATCGAGGCAGTCAATAAATAAATAAATAGTAAATACGAGTACATTAAATTAAATTATTTTAGTAGAATTGAAACAACTATAATATATAAAAACTTTTATTTGCAGGGAAATTGGAACAAGAGAATTCAAACCCGACACCGACTACAGCATTCGACGACAACAGTAGAACGATGTCGGTAGATTTAGACCATTTTCAAAGTTTTTACGAACGAAATTATTCGCACCAAATTGACCACGATTATGACATTATGTTAAACCGCTATAGTGATAGTGATGAAGATCACCTATCCTTAAGGTACGAAAGTGACGATGAATCTGAAACATTGGGAATTGGTACCCATAAAAATAATAGTGAGAATTCTAGAGCAACATTGGCCAATACTAAAGAAAAATATGGTAAATTGAAAATCAGAGAGCATGATATTGAAGAAAATAATGAAATGATGATGAATAATGAAAATAATTGCGATGAAAATGCGGTCGAAACAGATGAACTACTCAATCCAAATCAGGATTTACTTAAAGAATTATACTTTGAATATGTCGTAACTGATGAGGAATTATTATTGAAAAATAGACAGACAAGCACACAAACCATTCAGTGCAACAAACAACCAAACATAAAGAAAACAATGAAAAGTGTATCACCGAATAGAAACAAAAAACGTTTCAATCCTGATTTCTCTTCAAATATAAACGAAACAAATGAAAATATAGCTATCGATACTAAATTATCATTACACCCTATTGTACTTTTACAACGAATAGACCAAGCAATACGTACAAATGATATTATGCAACAAAACTTTGAAATTGACAACGCAACCAGTATAAGCACCCCGGATGTTCAATCAAACCTGTCTAATATAATAATATCAGAAGTTAAAACTCTTAATATGACAGAACTCAAAGATACAGACACACAAAGAAAAACTCTTAAAGTGCCAAAAACTCGCCCAAAATCTACAAATGAAGTCAGAAAAGTTCCATCAGGTACATTTAAAGTAAACACTAAAACAAAAAATCCTAGACGGACAAAAACTTATTCAAAAATATCTAAAGCGAAGTTAAAATCTTCTAAAGAGATAAAAACTGCTGTAACGATATCTACACCTCCTAAAGTGATAAAAACTTATTCAAGAATTGCTAAAAAAGGTGCAAATTCAGCAGTTTCATTTAACACGTCTAAACCGACAGCAGCTGTAACAGATAGTCCTAATATGACAACACAAATGACAACTGCTAAAGTGGCAAGTCAACCAATAACGCTGACAACTGAAGTGACGGCATATCAATTAAAAACGCTTGAAGCGACAATAAATACACCAGAAACTGATACTCCATCAATAACTCTGGGGACAACAGTTTCATCCAATCCTTTTAAAGTGATACCAACTACTTCGAAAACTACATCTACATTAACAACTGACGTGACAACTGAAATGACAAATCCTAAAGTGGCAAAAACGCCAATAACTGAAGTGACAGTTTCATCAAAATTATCTGAAGCGATATCAATATCTAAAGTGACAAAAAATTATTCGAAAACTCCTACAGAAGCTAAATCAACAACTGACTTTACTACAGTTTTATTTAAAACACCCGAACCGACAATATCTACCTCAAATAATCCATCAAAAACTCTTACAGCTCCAGAAGCGACAATTCTATCAGAAACTCTTACTCCATTAAAAACTTTGGACAATACAACATGTTTATCAAATACGCTTGAAGTGACTACTACTTCAAAAACTGCCAAGGTGTCAAAAATTCCTACAACTAATGAAGAGTCAGCTCCATCGATAACTTCTGAAGTGATTGAAACAAAACTTGCTAAAGAAACAATACTTCTATCAAAAACTGATAAAGTTGAAATTCAACCAGAAATTCCAGAAGGGAGAATCACTCCAATAGAACTTGAAATGATGAAAACGAAATCTAAAAGTACGTCTAAAGAGACTACTACTTCAAAAACTGCTAAACTGACAAAAACTCCTACAACTAATGAAGAGTCAGCTCCATCGATAACTTCTGAAGTGATTGAAACAAAACTTGCTAAAAAAACAATACTTCTATCAAAAACTGATAAAGTTGAAATTCAACCAGAAATTCCAGAAGGGAGAATTATTCCAACAGAACTGACTACTACTTCAAAAACTCCTGCAGTTACTGAAGTGTCAATTCCAACTTCTGAAGTGATTGAAACAAAACCTGCTAAAGAAACAATACTTCTATCAAAAACTGATAAAGTTGAAATTCAACCAGAAATTCCAGAAGGGAGAATCACTCCAATAGAACTTGAAATGATGAAAACGAAATCTAAAAGTACGTCTAAAGAGACTACTACTTCAAAAACTGCTAAACTGACAAAAACTCCTACAACTAATGAAGAGTCAGCTCCATCGATAACTTCTGAAGTGATTGAAACAAAACTTGCTAAAAAAACAATACTTCTATCAAAAACTGATAAAGTTGAAATTCAACCAGAAATTCCAGAAGGGAGAATTATTCCAACAGAACTGACTACTACTTCAAAAACTCCTGCAGTTACTGAAGTGTCAATTCCAACTTCTGAAGTGATTGAAACAAAACCTGCTAAAGAAACAATACTTCTATCAAAAACTGATAAAGTTGAAATTCAACCAGAAATTCCACAAAGGAGAATCACTCCAACAGAACTTGAAATGATAAAAACGAAATACAAAAGTACGTCTAAAGTAACTACTACTTCAAAAACTGCTAAACTGACAAAAAAAACTTCTGCAACTACTGAAGTATCAACTCCATCGATAACTTCTGAAGTGATTCAGACAATACCTGCTAAAGAAACAATACTTCTATCAAAAACTGATAAAGTTGAAATTCCAACTGAAATTCCAGATGGGAGAATTACTTCAAAAGAACTTGAAAGGATAAAAACGAAATCCAAAAGTACGTCTAAAGTGACTACTACTTCAAAAACTGCTAAACTGACAAAAACTCCTGCAACTACTGAAGTGTCAACTCCATCTATAACTTCCGAAGTGATTGAAACAAAGCCTGATAAAGAAACAATACTTCAATCAAAAACTGATAAACTTGAAATTCAACCAGAAATTCCAGAAGGGAGAATTACTCCAACAGAACTTGAAAGAATAAAAACGAAATCCAAAAGTACTAAAGTGACTACTACTTCAAAAACTGCTAAACTGACAAAAACTCCTACAACTAATGAAGAGTCAGCTCCATCTATAACTTCCGAAGTGATTGAAACAAAGCCTGATAAAGAAACAATACTTCTATCAAAAACTGATAAAGTCGAAATTCCAACTGAAATTCCAGAAGGGAGAATTACTCCAAAAGAACTTGAAAGGTTAAAAACGAAATCTAAAAGTACGTCTAAAGTGACTACTACTTCAAAAACTGCTAAACTGACAAAAACTCCTGCAACTACTGAAGTGTCAACTCCATCGATAACTTCTGAAGTGATTCAGACAATACCTGCTAAAGAAACAATACTTCTATCAAAATCTGATAAAATTGAAATTCAACCAGAAATTCCAGAAGGGAGAATTACTCCTACAGAACTTGAGAGGATAAAAACGAAATCAAAAAGTAGAAAGAAACGATTAAAATCACCTGAATCGACTGTTTCATCGAAACTTCTACCATACAAAATTCCTAAATTGACAAATATATCATCAAAAATTGCTGAAATTGCAACATCTTCTATTACAACAAATTCATCTACCACCGCATTTAAAATGACAACAGCCCCAATAAAAATGCGTTTAAAAGTTCCTAAACCAGGCACCAAACTACCTGAAGAGACAAATTCTTTAACGATTTCTGAAGTATCAACATCAGAAATCCTAGAACAAGAAGTAAAATATCCTTTAAAAAATCTCCAAATCAAGTTAACTAAAATTCCATTTACAACTGGTGTTACGCTTACAACAACATCATCATCCAAAAAAGCAACAAATACATCAACTACTCAACCGAAAACAACAGTTCAATCAACAACTTACAAAAATAGGAAGAGAACACCAAAAAGCAAAGTCAAGCAATTTCGGCGAAGCAACAGTTACAAGTATACTGTCATATTTTTAAAAGTTGACGATAATATATTAGAGATAATGGATGAAATTAGAAGTCAACCGGAGTTTCAGAACGCGCCGTTTAAATGCCATCAATGTGCATGCCCGTATTATAAAATAAGTCCATATTTGACTCACCAGGAGATGTACCACAGTGAGGCAAGTAATTATTCAGACTGGTCAGATAGCATCCTCTTAAAGGGTTATTGTACTCATCATCGGGAATAACTTTCACTATAGAAATGAAATCGCGAAAAAATCTACTGTTAACTGTTAGGTTCTTTGAGCTTCAACATGTGAATCACGTGTGCCACGTACGTCGATCTGGGCGCGTCGGAGCCCATACATTTTGTATGGAGACTAGCTGTTTAGAGCTACATTACATACACGCCTAATGCGTGTGCCAGATGTAGCTCTAAACAGCTAGTCGCTATACAAAATATATGGGCTTTGACGCGCCCAGATCCGGCGTACGTGGAACACGTGTGCCAGATGAAGTTCTAGCTTAATGACGCGACTTCAGAGTTGTCCTTGTAATATAAATATAAAGATCTTCAAACTTAATGCGAGATGCCTTGTGTTTTGCACTGAGAGTTTATCGGCGGTCCGCTGCCGTCTGCACGACGTTGGTAAATGTAGATGCGTCTCATTGATATGCCCATGAGTGGCGACGAGCTCGACGAAGTTTAGTGTACTCTGCAGGTTGGAAGCTCTGAAAAGGCTGGCGTATTCAGCTGGCAGTCCGGCAAGACATCGGAAGGCATGGCAGATAGGCTTGGCAATGCTCGGGCTTTGTTAGCTATCAGGCACGACATAGCATGCCGAGGCGTGGCTGGCAGTCGAAGGCTGGCATCAACAGAAAGTTGTTGATGAGTACATTGGCCCTTTTTGAGTATGCTAACGGATTACCGGTAGTCAGTAGGTACATAATAGTCAACAGATAAATATTCAATATAACTTTTGGTTTTCAGAAATCTGGTGATTTTGAATGTCCGATATGCAAATGTAGATATAAAACTAAAAAAGACTTGAAATCTCATACCCGAGAACACAAAAGGTAAGCGTTTACTGGCTGTTCTCCGCGATTTTGGCCATTGGAATTAATATAAATAATAAAAATATTATTTTACTGAGTGCTTGGCCACGCTATGTGGATAACAAATGAAACTTACATTATTACATCAAATCGTAAGAAGTACAGTTCAACGTGTCAGTAACTTTGCACATATTGAAGAAATACGGGATGTTTGCATAGGCGTAACACACAATATTTGATAATCTTCGCCGTAAAATCATGGGATTATGAATTTTATGTGTAAAATTTTAATTGAAAGAGAATATAACTGGATCATTAGGGTTGTGCAAGCTGTATTGTGCTTTATTGCGTCGCAGCCAGAGTAGCTATTTATATATTATGTACATGAATTTGAGGACTGTCCCTTCTGTGCATTTTGCTCTGTATTCTGTGGTCATTCAGTTTGTGAGATGACCGGCACGACTATTGTCTACTTCTAATACCTACTAGTAAGAAAAGTCTTGTGTTTTTACTACAGTACTAAAAAATATTCAAAATATTCTGCTCGCAACTCGATTCTGCGGTGCGACGACTAATATTCGTGACGCAGATCCCACGATGGCGATCTGTGTCTCCCGATTTGAGAATTCATAATATTAGGGTGTGCTCCCTAATAGTCACATCCGGGGTGGTATTACAAACATGCAATCGCGTAACAGATGTAAATTTTGCTGACAAACGTCATTTTTTGTATGCCGTTTGACAGCAGACATTTAGCAATTTAAACGCTTTCCACACTTCTGTTGCGTCAGTAATAAGGGGGCCGGTGTGGAGATAGAATTTGTATTTTTACTGTTTCATCCGCGTAGTCTTCTTTTCCATGGAAATATCGAGATAAAAGTACCATTATGTGTTATAACAGGGTCAGCCAATGACATACGACAATGGTCTAAGCTATCTAGGTACATACTAAAGGCTTCTGTCCTCTTTCTATGAACCTTCGGCCACGCATGAAAATCTTAATATTAAATGAAAAACAACATTACCAGAGTTACTATTCGAAAATGTTCCCCCATTCCAGCATACTTCACTTCAACCAAAAAGTTTTTTTATTCGTTTGTCAATTTTTAATTTAAGAGTATTATTATGACTAACCTTTTTACATCAAACTCCATAGGTGCTATTGAGGATTAAAAAACTGTTTTGGTGGCTCATATTATCGTAGTCAAAAGCGGATATCACTGAAGTAACTTATTATTTTATCAATTTTTTTAATCTTTTTGACTGGCTAATATTAAAAATGTTAAAAGAAGAATAGTTTGTTGAAAAATTAGATTTTTTGGTATAATTGTCTTTTTGCCAGCATGCTGCTCATTTGTGGTTTCAATGTTCACCACATTGAGCTTCACCCTAATCGCTCCAGCTGTTACTTATTCCCCATACAAACTTCCACCCCCTTTTAACCGTTTTAATGGATGATTTCTGAGATAAAAACTATCCTATGTCCTTTCCCGGGATTCATACTATCTCTATACCAAATTTCATCTCAATCGAATCGTTCGTTTACGCGTGATTAGACAGAGTTACAAACGTTTTTGTAATATAAGTCCAGAATTAATCTGGATTTCGGTAGTACGGAACCGATTCACACTTGGACAGTTTATTATAGTCTATTGCACATGTGGGAAGAAAAACGGTCATTGACCTTAGTTATGGTCGCACTAAAACTTATCCAACTTATTCGCTTCCGTCTTCTACGTGTCGCTTTCTTGTCTACCCGTTTACAGCTTTTCGTGGTACCTGTTAGAGTGAGAGCATGCTCCGACTAGATACCGCCGTTGTACTTAGCCGAAGTCGTACCCGAAAATTGTGTTGCACAGGGCAACACAATTTTTAACGCACACTACAATTTTGTATGTGGCCGCAGTGAAAATAGCTGTTTTTAAGTGATGTGGTATCTGGTCGAAGCACGAGCAGACACTTATTTAATAATCTAAGTAATTAATAAATCTTTTTTAGGTACTACCAGTGCAAGATTTGTCCACAAATATCCTTAATGCGTATAAATGCAAAGAAACATCATAAAAGATTTCACTGTAAGTGTTAAATACTTCATTTTTATAGATCCATAGGCAGCAGCAGCGTCCTCTGCGTAAAAAACGCCTGCCAATCCTGCCGAGTATTGACAAAAAAAATGCGGGCCACTCATGTTCAAACGAAGTATCCACTTGGGGCACAATACGCCCCGAATAGATACAAAACCTTACTCCCCAGAAAATTTGGAAATTTCTAGATTTAGCGGGTTTGGGCAGTGCATCATACCATCAGCGTTGGTCGAAGCGACTCAAGGTCTCCTATGGATAGTGGATAACTTACAATAATAAATAAATAAATTTTGGCAAAAACCCCCCTCTTATGGGAGGGCTTATGTCCAGCTGTGGACTTCCTATATGTGATGATGATGATGAGAAGAGGTTTATATAATACTAGCTCCCGTGGCAGTATCGGGATGAAAAGTACCCATTATCCCAGGGTCTAAACTATCTACATACTGGATTTCAGCCTAATCGGTTCAGTAGTTTTGACGTGAAAGAGTAACAAACATCCATCGATCCATCCATCCTCACAAACTTTCGCATTTATAATATCAGTAGGTAGATGCTCGGTATTACTCTGCGAAATCGAAACAGAAATGTGGAGATCGAAACAGAAATGATGGCCGATGGAGCTATAAGGTTGGAGAATCGTTGGTGACCACTGACCACGGACCGGCAAGCGCAGCGTAAGACATAAGACGATCTAATAAATATCTCGGGAACACGCTGGATATGGCTGATAAGTGATAATGAAAAGTTATTTCGATTTTTCCATTAGCAATTTAAATGACAGCCTGGAGGTTGGAACTTGTATTCATGAAAGAGGCATATGTCCAGTAGTAGACGTCCAACTTCAGATGATGATGATGATAAGCGTGTTTGAGCTCTTTTGAATCGTCTCAATGATTAGGTTACAGTTAGATTTTAGGGTGTGATGATGGAGCAGGAATGAGGGATTTCTAAATTGAAATTCATCTCTGTTACAGATATTCATAAGAAAAAGAAGAAAGAGAAGCAAGTGACAAATGAAAGCGGATAATTTAATTGTATGAGGTGGGATGCACTCATATAAATAAAAATTACAGATAAAGATAGTTCACAGATAAAGAAAAGAATCACAGAAAAAACAAATGTTTGACTTTGGGGACACGGGCATTGCCATTCGTGTCGCCAGGTGGAAACAAAGTGACAAGGGCCGAGGGACGCGCCTCTGCTCGTGTGCCCGAAATTACCCTACCTCGGAGCAATTATCAAGCGAGGAGAGCGAGAATCGAATTGAACGTTTTCTAAGTAGTCGCACTCTTATAAAATTTACTTAGAAGTGCAATAGAAAGAGACTATACGCTGCAATCGACTTGGCATTCAAATCCAGATGTAGCCGTTTGTTAATTCAAAACTAAGCCAAATCATACGCTGGTCACCAGACTGGTGATCATCTAGGATCACAATAATAATTCATCAACGGCTTCATTGGGCCGAGATATCGCGCCACCCCCTGTGCCCTGTACCCTATATTTTTTTTATGGACCCACACGATTGTACTGCCAGTGTCAAGTTATATAAATTTTCAAGTTAATATAGTCAATTCAGAGTCAAGGCAAGCCCAGTCAAGTCACAGCTCTAGTAAAGTGGTGGTCTTTACAAGAAGCTACCGGAATTTTGGCGGGAACACAAAAAATCACATTTCAACTCTCGCATCACTCGCCAAGAGACATGTGTATCTTCGAAAATACTCAACACGTAATATTCCACGATTATTATTCGTTAAACACTCGTAAATGCACCGATAATTGATAAAGATACGGGAGCCAAACTGTATTCGAACAAGACGTACCATAGATTAAAATATTATCTAATATACAAGGGGAAGACTGCCGAGAGTGGTGCGCAGTGGCAGCACCTTAAGGGTTTACCCACTTTAATTATTATTGTTTTACACTAAGAATATGTAATAAGTACTTACAATATGATTTATTTTTATTGTTATATAAGAAATTGATTATTTAATAAATAATAAGCATGTTAAAATTTATAATACTTATTATTGGTGTTTTCTTTAAATTTTTCCAACTTCGATCAGAAGTAAAAAAAAAAAAAAACAATCACAGCTGGCGGGCACATTCTACAGGCCAAATTTATATGGAAATCAAGACAATAGAAAACGAAGTCATTGTACTTATTCATCATTTGGAACTATCATTATGGAAACAACTCTGAAAGCGCAAAAATGATGCAACGAGTAACACTTGTTACTCGATGGAAACTTATTTAAAAAAAAATCAATGTAACAATGTTACTCGATGGGAAAAAAAGTCCCAACGTCTCGATGGGAACCCACCAAAAAGTCAGCTGTACCATTAAGAGCCCCATCATAAAATTTCATGCGTTCATAGGCGGCGCTGAACGCATTGCAATTTAATAGCATTTTTAGTTGTAATGACGTTTCTTTTAAAGTTGTTGTAATTACATAATTTCCAAAATAAATGAAACAAACGATTTCTTTCTTAACTGACGCAGCTTTAGTTATAACATTTTCGTAATAATAATAATGTAGGTAGTAAGAAAAAACTTTAAAAAAAACTTAGTATTTTGGAGTATTTTTGGTAGTTTTAAGCTTTCGAATGTGATTTGATTCGCCAAAGCTGACCGTTTAATACAAAAATAGCGTTTGAAATGTGATAGGGCTCTGAAAGCAACCTAAGTCCTACAACAAACCTATATCATCTCAGCTATAGGAAGTCAAATACAGGCCTCCGCCATAACGCCAAGTGTTGCCAATATTCGACACGCGGTTGGCGAGCGCAAGGTTAAGCCTAGGCTTAGCAGGCTCTTACGGGAACCACGGGTAGAAAGGGTGGGGTACTATTATATTGCCTACGCTCCACGGCAAACAGTGTATATGGCACAGCTACGTATTATGGTGGAGTAGTATCATTTTTGTTTCCGTTTTAAATCGTTGTCGATATGTAGGCATTAGAAGGAAGCGATTCAACGTCATTGGTAGGCATACAGCAAAACTTTGAGGAGCCCCTAAGACATGGATATAAGGCGTCACGACGCGATACAGTGTTACCACAGAATAGAATAATCATACGTATGGAATGGACACTAAAGCTAGAACTACATCTGGCACACGTGTGCCACGTACGCTGATCTGGGCGCGTCGGAGCCCACACATTTTAAATGGCGACTAGCTATTTAGAGCTACATTAGATCCACGTGGATCTACATTTTACATTAACATTTTATATGACGACTAGCTATTTAGAGCTACATTAGATCCACGTGGATGGCGTAAATAGCTAGTCGCCATATAAAATGTATGGGCTCCGACGTTTCCAGATCGGCGTACGTGGCACACGTGTGTCAGATGTAGTTCTAGCTTCATCCGCCAACCAATCGGGCCTTGCTCACCCCGCGAGCGAGTTTGAGCTCTCGACGAGCCCCGCTTCGCTGGGAAATCACCTCACGCACATTCTTGCGTGTGTATAAAACTCCATGTGTGCAGTGCCTGAGTAGTAGGTAAAATTATTCCCTGTTCTTCATTGTATTTTCATTTTGTATGGGAGATATAAGAAACAAAGGTGGTGCCATCTAAACATCAAAAATAAATAAAATATCAGTTTGCGCTGGGTCATCATTTTATTAAACAATCTTATTTTCTAGTTAGCACTTTACTCGAATTATTGTCAAATAAGTCTTCGATTTCCTGCAACGTTTTGTCTTTTGTCTCTGGTAAGTAGAAATATGTAAATATAGCACAGAAAGTTGAAGAAATAGCGTAAAATAAAAACGCGCCGGACATGTGGAACTTGTGACTTATATATGGAAATATTTTTAGCAAAGTTGACGTTAAACATACGAAGACGAGGGCTGATATCATGGTACAAGAACTTTTGTATCTTAAAGGAATCAATTCTCCGTAAATCGATGTAGATAATATCATTGGACCACAACTGATTGATACTGAGAAAAACGTAAGCAAGCAAATCGTTAGAAGTTTTCTTTCTAATATGACACCTGATTCGATTAAAAACAGATACAATGATATTAAAAATAAGAATAAAATGCCAATTGTACAGGACGATAGGAGTAAAGTACGTCTTTTTAGAATCCTAGACAAGCCGCAGCCTATATACATGCCAAATATAGTAACGCCATCTAGCGCCAACATTCCTAAATAGGCAGTTGATTCGCTGTCAGTTATTTTTTTTAATATATCTATGGCGTAAACCATGCACACCACTTTGCCAGATAAATGGTATTGCATACTCATTGTTATTGCCAAAATGAGTGGTTTATAAAACGATTTGTTTCTGAAAGATTGAATTAAATTCGTGTTTTTATTTTGCGACTTCATTTGTGATTGTATAAGAATGTCCAGCTCTTGTTCTGTTATCTCGTCAGTGCCCCTAAGCCATCTGTGAGAAATTCGGCATTTATCATATTGGCCTTTTCCGGCTAACCATTGAGGCGACTCTGGCCAATAAATAACTCCTACACTAAGAAAAGACAAGCATAATCCTAATAAAGGAATATACTTCCAATAGAAAAATGTGCCCATCGCGTTGGCAACCCAAATACCCCAGAAAATGGTCGCTGATTTTATTGCCAGAAAAATTCCCCTGTATTTCGGATTTGAGTATTCTGAGACGATTATGACAGATAGAGTCATGTTTGACGCATGGTTCATGCCCTGCATTATCTCGGCTACAAGAATCTGTGTAGTAGTTGTACTGAAGTAAAGGACTGCGTAGTAAGATGTGGTGTTGAGGCAGACAATGATAAATGGAAGTTTTCTCCCGAATTGTCGGGTAAATAGGCAGATTATGACAACCCACGGCAACGCGCTGTACCCGAACACTGATGCTGAAACAAAAAAAACGATAAATACCATAGACAGTAGGAAGGCCTTTGGTTATAAGAGAAAGAGATGTAGGTAAGTAGCGAATAAATGTCTATGATAAATACAATGACTTCTCCAATTATAATAGTACTTCATCTTTTTTTTTTTTTTTTTTATGATAGTGAGTGACAAGACGAGCTAATCAGGTGCCCGATGGTAAGCATCATGATTGCCCATATCAGACACAGTGCCACCCAGTGTTTTAAAAATTCAAAATTCTGCGCGGCACTGCACTGCGCCTGTCACCCTGAGATATGAGTTGTCGAATCTCATCATGCCCAGTAATTTCGCTGGTAACATTGCCCTTCATACCGGAACACAATAATGTTTGCACATTACTGCTTGGCGGATGAATAACTGGCAAAGGTGTGGTACTTCCCCAGGCGGCCCCCTGCTAAAGAGGCCTACCACTACAAACATCTAGACTTCATCTCTACTCATCGACCTAGTAGACAGTGACATGGCACCATGTGACGTCATGTCGTTGATACATTTTATTCCCAGAAACTAAGAAACAAAAATGGCCGGCTGTTATGCAGCAACAGTGCTCAAACTTGGCTATAGCATACCGCCTCCAATAACACTTTGCCTGACCTGGGGATCGAAACCAGGGACATAATGATCAGCAATAGCGACTGCGAGCCCCAACGCCACGACGCAGTTCTACAAAGTCAACGAGTTTCTTTATCAGCAATAAATAATGCCTGTGTTATCTGATAGCCTGTAGACTTAGTATATTGACATTATAATTTAGCTTTAATTGTAAAAATAACATTAGGGCTCAAACCCACCGCGGAACGGCGCACGGAGAGGCTACGCACGCGCGTCAAGCTTCGATATGCAAGATCATCATCATCAGCCGGAAGACATCCACTGCTGAACATAGGCCTCCCATAGAACGCCATAAACTATTCATATGGGCGGATTTTGCCGCAATCACCACGCTTATGGCGGCTTGGTGATCACAGTGTTTGGAATATTTGGAAACTGAGAGCACTGCTGCCCACTCTCCTAATATTTAATATTATGCCCTTCTGTCGGATCTCACGGCTCCCAAAGTTTTCCAAGATAATGTATGTTAATTATGTCTACCTACTGCAACACACAGACACGCTACGCATAAATTGACGTCACTAGTACACGCGTGGCTTGCTCGAATATGGCGCTCAGGTAGCTCAATGCTGTCAACGCCATGCACGCTGTGCACGCGGTACAAGGATACGTGTATAGCGTGTCCTGCAGAAGAAACGTAGACCCACGTTGTCAAACAAATGAACCCACGCAGCCAAAATGCGCCGCGTGCACGGATCCTGGGCAGTTCGTACTGCACGTGCACATCACGCGCAGCGGTGGATTTGAGCCTTTATGGTTACGATTATCTAATTATATTGTAGAAGACAAATAGGATAGCAGATTACAAAGTTAACAAGCGCGAAACTACGCATCTCATATAATACTCGTTAAGACGATTTCAATGCGCCTAAACTATTAATATAAAGAAAAGTGGAGATAGAGTACGTTCTCCCAGTGCTTACTCAACAACTGGCACGTGCAATTTGCTCAGTGTGAAGTTTGCACAGTGATGAATGAACAACAAAGATAGAAAGACGTACCTAACAAAGTGCGACCGAGACAACAATTTTATTCACTCGTACGGCCTTACTCTACTGACGTAGTACCTAATGGGACCTAATTTGACATTGATTTTTTGCCATTTTCTAGAAACCCGCTGCTCTCCCTTTTCTTTATATGAATGATCTCATAAAATATTCATTGCGACGATTTGAATGAGCCCAAACGCGATTATTATATTTGACTACTGGCCCATCTAAACCTGATGCTGCAACATCATGTCAAGCTTGATGAAGTGATACCAAATATCGAATCGATTGGACAACTTAAAATTGCTAAAATCCGTTCAGCCGCTAGAAAAGAGCTGTATAGATAATCTTCAAACACCTTACTGATTGCCTCGGTGGCATAGAGGGAGCATGCTCGACTGCCAATCAAGAGGTTCCCGGGTTCGATCCCCAGGTCAGGCAGTATTTTTCCATTAGGAATTATCTCAATAACTGCCTGGAGTCTGGAACTGTGCCCGGGAGAGGCTCGACCCTATTACATATGGGACCAATAACATACTGGCGAAATGTGGGTGTATCTACTATGGGACTGAGTCCTGGGTACACCTCTGCCTACCCCTTCGGGAAAAAAGCGTGAATGTATGTTTTCAAACACTTTAACAGATTTTCTTGAGAGACATAGCTAAGAACATGCATTCGTTTAGGAACTACGATGCCACGTACAGATACACAGACTCGTCAAACTTGTAACACCCCTCCCTTTTTCGGTTGACGGTAAAAACAGCTCAAATTAAACATTGGTTATGTTTATTCAAAGCCTTGTTACAGATGTTTGTGTCAATAAATCTTTAAATCAAATCAAATTTTGACATAATATGTACTTATTACGACGCTGAAGTATTTATGTTTTTAGGGTTCCGTTCATAAAAAGGAAAAAAGGAACCCTTATAGGATCACTTCGAAGTCCGTCTGTCTGTCTGTCAGTCTGTCAAGATATTTTTAATGGGAACGCGTGGAGGTAATAAAGACATTTTAAAATTGAAAAATTGAAATACTTACATAACCAACTAGCCATCTCGTCAGTGATTTGTTCAGTTGCATTGGCTTCTTTACGCAGCTGCGGTATCATGACAGTGGGCAGACCGAACGATAGTCCACAGAGAAAGTACAACAGCCATGCGCCGGAGCTCACGAATAGCTGGAATCATAATAATAATAATATGGGACAACTTCCACACACGGTCAACTAATCCCAAACTAGGCTAGAAGCCTGTACTACCTATGGTTACCAGACGATTGACACAGACACAGTTCAAACAGACATGTTCATGCACACAAATGTTTGACCTGGCCGGGGATCGAACCCGGGCCCTGCGGCACAGAAAGCAGAGTACTGCCATCTGAGACAACGAGGCTGTCAAAATAATGTAAGAGCTAAAGACACGTAAAGCACACCCCGGACACGGCCCGAATTCTCATAAAAATGCCGCGTCATAACTACCTACTATACATAGACACTGCACACATGGAGTTTTGTTCCACATGTCCAATAGATAGGTTGCTATTTTACGTTAGAGTGAGTTTGATTTAAAAATTATTATTATTTAATTTTGTGTTTCTGTTTACCTGTCTCAAGAATGGTTTCCACGTTATTTTGTCTTCTTTTTCCGACGTCTTCACTTCTACATAACCGCACTCCATGTCACTCTGTGAACTGAAAAATACACATACAAATACACAAAAAATACACAAATATATATTTATAAGTATTCGCAAATGCATTATAGTGTTCTAAATTATTAATCTTTTATTTAAATTAAGGTGTAGGTAGACAGGATCTACAAATTTTTATTATTTTTTTGCTGAAATACATCAGATCAGATAATAATAAGAAGAAGTCACACAATAATGAATAGGTGTATCTAATTAACCTAGCTGTGACCCGTGGTTTCACCTGCTTAGTGTTCGTTCCCGTGGGGATATCGGGATTTTTTATCCCGATATCCCCACGGGAACGAACTTAGGGTTATTCTAGGACCTAAACTTTAAACTATCTACATACCAAATTTCAGCCGTATCAGTTCAGTAGTATTGGCGTGACAGAGTAACAAACATCCATCCATCCATCCTCACAAACTTTCGCACAGGTTCGATCCCCAGGTCAGGCAAAGTGTTACTTTATGGATTTTTCCTTTAGGAATTTTTATTTATTTATATATTTATCATTTACACTATTCTTACAGTTCATCCCAATACAATAGTGTAATTATCTCTATGTCAGCCTGGAGTTTGGAACTGTGCCCGGTATATGGCAATAGGTTCGCCCTCTATTACGCGAAATGCGGGTGTACCTACTATGGGACTGTGGTGCACCTCTGCCTACCCCTTCAAGAAAAAAGCGTGATTGTATTGTGTCTTGTGTTGTTTTAATAAAGCGAAAGACCAAAACTTTCGTGGAGATTTTAAATTTTAAATAATACTTATTTGCACGTCTGCTTGCAGGCTGAATGCATTCTGGCAAATAAAATAATAAAAATAATAGGAAAATTTAAAAATATATTAGAACAAATTATAAAAAAAGTTTTTGTTACATACATACATACATAACATCACGTCTACATAACATAACATCCTAATGGAAAAAACACCAATAATAATATAATTTTTTACGTTAATAGTATTTTATGTTTGCAATTATTATATAGGTACTTACCTCCAAAGTCCTAATATTTTTCTATGTTAAAATTAAGTAAATACCGAGGAAATTGCGGTATATAGTCACCCAGTGAAATAAGCAGAAGAATGATCTTACTCTTATGACGGCCTTGAGACGTTTATGTACAGAGACGAACTTAGTATGGGGTTAAAACATGTAATTTTGAAGAAAATCTGATTAATTTTAGCTTAAATTAACCTACTTATTCAGCAAATAAGTAGGTATGGAAATTATTTTGTACTCAAAACAAACAACAAGCACTTTTATCCAAGAATCCAAAAAGGAATATTTTCACTTCATTGAATTATTTGAAGCCAATGTCATTGTATTTAATTAATTAATTTAAAGCTTTTTAGCTTACTATAATAACATTTTGATTTTTGCTATTAAATATAAGTAGGTATAAGTATAATACCTTACTAATAAATACTAATAAATAAAATATTTGATTTGATTTGATTATAATGTAAGGTCGTCGTGGCCCAGACACTAACAACTCATTTGCTGATAAATTTTGTATGGGAAATAATGGGAAGTAGATTTTTTGTGGCGAATTTTGTTATTTTCTCTTTACAAGTGGTTTAAGTTGACGAGAAGACACCCCCATAAGTAGTAATAGTGGTATTGCTAATCAGAAAATCCTAATTACGGCCCTGGCTGAGCCTTATCACTATTCTGCCTAAGAAATCTATGAACTGATAAGTGTCATCTCAATTAGTAAGGGTGTCTTTACACATGTATTGATCTAGTTTTATTTATATGTATACTATCTCACTAATATTATTTATTTATTTATTGTTAAGGACTCCCAACAGAGGATACACAACGATACAATATTCTTATGACTAGGGAATTAATGTGTTCCCGCAATTATAGGGAGCCACAGCATGCACAACTAAACATTCAAAATAAAAAAAATCTAAATTATTCAGAAACAAAAAATGTGTAACCTAAAACAATATGTGAGACGGTGATGATACCTTCATTAGTTTATCAAACTGTGTCGCAGGCATCAACGCCCCTCTCCGGGATATAAGTATATTAACAAAAAAAGACGTGTGGCACTCGGGGACTGCCGCGGTAAAGCTATTGCATATCATTTTTTATCAACTTATGCAATTATAATTATTTATTTATTTGATTTATGCATTTTTTTCCTTTTTTTTTTTTTTCTTTGATATTAATTCAAGTCACACTTTTTGAGCGTGGTGACCGATAAGAAAACAAATTCGCCGATACAACCAATGCCACCCAGAGGCGAGTTGCTGAACTAAAGAGACAAGCGTGATATTTCAAAAAAGTCATTAAAAGTTCTGCTATTCATCGATAGATGGCAAAACTAAAAAGTATCACCGCTGTGCCGGTCGGAGTGGGGGGTGTTAGGTTATTTTCGTTACGGAGTTTCTGGATTCGGTCTCCACGCTCAAGGCCGGCGATAGCAGCTATGCAATAGCTTAAAACATTTCTTATTTCAACAATCAAGAGGTAGTTACAATAGTTTAGTTATTACTTATAGGTAGGTATAATAATTTATATAACTAGCTGGTCGACTGTGTACAATCTAAAAATGAATTAGGTAGGTACTTTATCTATTATATTATTTTGTTTGTTCATTCATCACGCCAAAACTACTGAAGTGATTGGGCAGAAATTCTGTATGTAGGTACCTCTAAATATAAATAACACATAGGATACTTTTTATCCAATTATTCCCACGGGAACGATGACTGCGCGGGTGAAACCGCGGGGCACAGTTAGTTTGGATTAAATTGACACTTTATTATCATCATCTCAGCAGTCGGAAGTCCACTGCTGGACATAGAGCTCCCCCATAAGGATTGGCGAGCACAGGTTATGGTCTCAATCTGAGAACGCTGCTACCTCTTCTGGATCTGACAATCTTAGCCGGCTCTTACGGCAACCACGGGGAGAGGGGTGGGGTTCTATTCTAAAGCCGGTAACCCCATGGCAAATGCTCTTCTTACTGTTTTCACTGTTTCCGTAATCCGTATATGTCTCCAGATTATTCAATCTATTACCCATACCAATATCATAGTATAAAGTGAGAAACTTTGTTTTTTATTTGCAACGAATAGAATCCGAAACTACAGGACCCATTTAAAAAATCTTTTACTTATGGAGAGCTTAATTCAGTGTGAGTGACATAGGCTATATTACGAGGTTTTGAAAAATATTAGGGATCCGCAAGAAATCTGCAATATTGTGAACTAAGGTGTCACATAATTACCAAATATGTTCATTAACTTGCGTGCGCTGTGAAATCTATTAAAGGTAGAATAATATAATGTACTAGGGGTTTGTAGTAGGTACTTACTAATATTTACAAAATAGTCCACGGACATTATATCCATCTTTTTTGGTTTAGTCACAATAATCGAAGCAGTCATTAACTTTCATGCGCTGGGAAATCTATTGGTGGTAGAATAAAGTAATGTACTAGGGGTTTGTAGTATTTACCAATATCTACAAAATAGTGAACGGACATTATATTCATCTATTTTGGTTTAGTCACAATTATCGAACAGTCATTATATGCATGCGGTGAAAACTATTCATGGTAGAATAAAGTAATGTTCTAGGCCTAGGGGTTTGTAGTAATTATCACTATCTACAAAAAATAGTCCACGGACATTAAATCAGTCTGTTTTGGTTTAGTCACAATAATCGAAAAAGTCATTATTTTTATGCGGTATGAAAATTAATGGTGGTAGAAATAATGTACTAGGGGTTTGTAGTACTTATATATCATCAAAATAGGCCTCAGAAATTGTTTCCATCTGTTAAGGTTTGGTCACTGTAACAGAAATAGTCATTAATTTGCGTGCGCTGCGTAAACCATTAGGGTTATACCTATAAAAATACAATGTATCACGATTTACTCCTGTTGAAACGTTCACTTCTACCTCTCCCGTGCGAAGCCGGGGCGGGCCACTAGTATATTATAAAATCCTAAATGACTCACTGACTGTCCAAACCACTGATGCAACGCAGAGCCCAAACCACTGATCCTAGATACTTGAAACTTGGAATGTGGGTTGTTTTCGTTGTATGGACGTGTGCTATGAATGGATTTTTGAAAATTCACATTCTACGGGGTCCAAAAAGAGCGTCAAAGTTTTGGTATAGAACTCCCATGTTTCCTTATTGCGAGAGGGCGAAGCTGCTCTGCTTAAACTAGTACTTACATAAAACACTTTTACACTTATGTAAGTATCTGCAATGTGTACTCAGTTAAGTAATACTTAAACATAACATAAAACATACATTCACGCCTTTTTCCCTAAGGGGTAGGCAGAGATGTACCCAGGACTCAGTCCCATAGTAGATACACCCACATTTCGCCAGTATGTTATTGGTCCCATGTAATAGGGGGCGAGCCTATTGCCATCTACCGGGCACAGTTCCAGACTCCAGGCAGTTATTGAGATAATTCCTCATTAGGAAAAATCCAATATTTAACATTTTGCCTGACCTGGGGATCGAACCCGGGACCTCTTGATTGGCAGTCGAGCATGCGCCCTCTACGCCACCGAGGCAAGTAAGTATTACTTAACGGGGTGCATCTTGTTACTCGTCAACTGGAAAACTAACATAAGAAAAAATTGCAAAATTCGCAAAACTACTTTCCACACTTTGCCGTTCAGCTGATCCATGTTGTACGGAAAGGCGAATTTTTTTGCATAGTTCACAATACTTTCTTTTGAAAGTTGTTCAGTATGAAGGGTCAATGCACCCCGTTAGGTAATCGCTTTTAGTCACAAGTCGTTATATTAAGAATTAAGACTCAAGACCCACTGTATGTATTATTACTTTCTTTTTGGTGATAATAATGAGTAGGTATTCTATTTTATTTTATAAGGTACCAGATAAGTTGGTACTTTACGTTATAAAATATATCTATTTAGCTGAATAAAAATCAAGTTTTTGGCCATATTTCCGTAAATGCCGTAAATTAAATAAATAAGAGTGTATTTGATTAATCATTTGAATTATAAATTACCCCATATGATACCATTTATGAACCTAATTTAAGGACATATGACAAAAAAAATATTTTTGTTCAGCTGTCACGTATCAAGATATATTTTATAAGGTATTATCATCATCATCAGCTCAGCCATAGGACATCCACTGCTGAACATAGGTCTCCCCCATAGATTTCCATCCAGTCCGGTTGGAAGCGGCCCGCCTCTATCAGTCTTTATCAGATCGTCTGTCCAACTTGTGGGTGGATGTCCTATGCTGCGCTTGCCGGTCCGTGGTCTCCATTTGAGAACTTTACAGCCCCATCGGCCATCAGTTCTACGTGCTATGTGCCCTGCCCACTGTCACGTCAACTTGCTAATCCGCTGGGCTATGTCGATAACTTACAAGAAGCAGTTACCATAATATGTCTTATGTGGTATCAGAGATCAGTAGAATAAGATCAAGTCTGAAACCCTCTTAAGATCGTGTGAAATTAAATACCTAGATTATCATTGATTATCTACTAGGAAACCTAGTTCTCACCTAGAAATAGTGAATAACTTATAGCTACTTTACCTAATAACCGATTATAATCGAGATGAATCGATTATAATTATCAGAGGTATAGTAAAGAAAGGCGGAGGTTACTATTTCAATCATTGCAAATTACACAAGGAAGGTACTTAACAGGAATCAGTAGCATTATATCAGTAGTTGTCAGAATACAGGACCTCTAAGCAGTTTGACACAATCCTATGGAAAATTTACTAAATCGATTGTATTCCCCTGTTTCCTCCGAATACAGTAAACCTATTTGATATATTTATATCCTGATATTTTAAAGATGAATTAAAGTAGGTATGTCCCTAACATTTTAATTTTGTTTATAAACTCTACATTTTTTAGGTAGTGAACGTCCAATTACACGAGTAAAACTGCGATTTTTGGAAGTTCACTGAAAAAAACAAAGGGTTTATAAGAGAAATTAAAATGATAGAAACATAAGTTACTTTATTATAAAAATATCAGGATATAAATTTATAGAATGTGTTAATTATATTCGGAGGAAACACACACGGGAATACAAAACATCGATTTGGTAAATTTTTCATAGGATTGTGTCAAATTCCTAGAAGGCCATGTACGACCTTAATACTACGAATAGACGATCGAACATAGTGCGGCCGCCCCACGAATTTGATTCGCTAACATATCATGTTCGTTAAGGTTAAACGTCACCCATACAAGATGAAAATGCACAGATATGAATATATAATAGGGAATAATTTTCCACTCAATTGTTTGTCGTTGGCTATGAATTTGGCCTTTATTTGCACGAAAACATATTTTGTTAAAGAAAACCGTATGGTTTTTTTGACCTGACCCTGGAATAACATATAGGGTACTTGTTATCCCGATATTCCCACGGGAACGAAGACTACGCGGCTGAAACCGCGGGGCGCAGTTAGTCCTACCAGGGCCGGATTTAGAGGTCCAGAGGCCTCGGGGCAACAAAGGAGCGGAGGCCCCCTCGCCCCAAATTATTTTCCAAATAAAATGAAGAATTTTTTTCTGTCGAGTTTTTCGATAAACAATTTATTGTGAAACCAAGTAGATTCTCAACTTCTTCTTCCAAGTAGGTTGTATTTAACAAACACATATAAATATAATCGGAAACAAGAATATCTGAAAATAAATTGAAAAGGCTTATCAGGGCCATTTGAGATTTTGATTTGATATTTCACTGATTGCCTGATATTTAAGATTAATATCATCAAATAATCATGTATGTACAAAGTACTGTAGCAAAAAAAAAATATCAAAGGAAAAGATGTTTACTAGATTTTTTTTTCCGAAGTCTCTATTGTGGGGGCCCCCTGCTTGTGGAGGCCCCGGGGCTTTCGCCTCGGTTGCCCTCCCCTAAATCCGGCCCTGAGTCCTACACATAATATAAAATGTGAAAGCTTGTGAAGATGGATGGATGTTTGTTACTCTTTTACGCCAAAACCACTGAACCGATTGGGCTGAAATTCGGTATGTAGATAGTTTAAACATTAGAATAACACATGGGGTTGTAGTGGTAGGTCTCTTTTGCAGGGGCCCGTCTGGGGAAATACCACACCTTTGCTAGTTATTCATCCACCAAGCAGTAATGTGCAAACATTACTGTGTTCCGGTCTGATAATGATTCCAGCGAAATTACTGGGCATGACGAGATTCAACAACTAATATCTCAGGGTGACAGTTGCTGTGCAGTGCCGCGCAGAACTTTGAATTTTAAAACACTGGGGGCACTGAATCTGATATGGGCAATAATGATGCTTACCATCAGGCACCTGATTTGCTCGTCTTGTTACTATCATAAAACAAAAGTGGTTTATCACTATATATTACAAAATCCTAAATGACTCACTGACTGACATGCAACGCAGAGCATAAACCACTGATCCTATAGACTTGAAACTTGGAATGTAAGTTGTTTACGGTGTCTGGACGTGAGCTAAGAAATGATTTTTGAAAATTCATATTCTAAGGGGTTCAAAAAGTGCGTCAAAGATTTGGTATAAAATTCCCATATTTCATAATTATGAGCCGGCAAAGCTGTTTTTGCTGTTTTTACACTAGTATTACATTGGGAACCCTCTATTGCGAGTCCCATTCGTAGTGACCGGTTTATTTATTTCGTGACTATCATCCATGTTGTATCAAGTTGTATGTCCAAACCAAGTTGTACCTACCTATCTATTGACATTAATGCTATTTATAAATTGAATCTGCATTATCGAACAGGTACCTAAAGCACACATTTACATATTTGTACATATTGACCTGTTTGCCTCAACCCCGCGATAACCGACAGAAAATGTTATGTACCTAGGCATATATTTTAGATATTTAGGCATAACCAGCCGCGGTAATACAGTGAGCAGGGAAAACGAGGTTAGAACGAGACAACAAATAAGAATTGTCGGGCGAGAAAGAGAAAAAAAAAACGGGGAAAACTAATCTAACTAGCCATGCTAGGCGGGCAGGGATGTATAACGAAGGTTTTTAAAGTAGTCCATTGAAATGTTACATTAAAGTCGTTTTGGTATTTGTTTTTTTTTATTTTTAGGCTACAACCCAACGGTTTAGATAAATTTGCACCGAAATAGTTTATGGGTTTAACATAACATGCAATCACGACTTTTTCCCGCAGAGGTGTACCCAGGACTCAGTCCCATAGTAGGTACAC
Source organism: Hemistola chrysoprasaria (assembly GCA_947063395.1). Classification (NCBI taxonomy): domain Eukaryota; kingdom Metazoa; phylum Arthropoda; class Insecta; order Lepidoptera; family Geometridae; genus Hemistola; species Hemistola chrysoprasaria. Next base: position 3,551,777 of record OX346738.1, on the reverse strand, counting down.
CCACATTTCGCCAGTATGTTATTGGTCCCATGTAATAGGAGGCGAGCCTATTGCCATCTACCAGACACAGTTCTAGACTCGAGACTGTCCCATTCGCGTCCCATGCTGTCAATTTCCCAGGCTGTCAATGAGATAAATCCTAATGGTTTTCCATTAGGATTTATCCAAACACTGCCTGACCTGGGATCGAACCCGGTACCTCATGAAATAGTGATACCACTACTTAAGGCGGCGTGCTTAAGGGGGGGGGGGGCTTAAGGGGGTTGTGCACGTACCTATTAAGTACGTGGATATGAATCTGATCTTAAATAGATGAAATTCATTTTAGTAAGAAATTTGTAAAATAATTTGTTAAGGCATACGAATGTTTGCATAGTGTGGGGTTCCATACCTAGATCATCATCATCAACATCATCTCAGCCATAGGACGTCCACTGCAGAACATAGGCCTCCCCCATAGATTTCCATCCAGTCCGATTGTAAGCGGCCCACCTCCATCGTGTTCCTGACGTCTTTATTAGATCGTCTGTCCACCTTATGGGTGGACGTCCTACGCAGCGCTTGCCGGTCCGTGGTCTCCATACCTAGATACCAAGAACAAAATATAAAAATAAATCCGCCTCTACTCTCCTTCCTGCTTCATTATCAGACCCGGTCACCATCTCTCTGTAACATAATCATTGCACTTGCTACCGACCTTCACACACGTACCTAAATAAAACACGTTTTGTCTAGGTATACTATTTTATTTTGCGTACATCCACTTCAAAATTTTTACTAATAACAATTTAATTCTTCATGTTATCTTTAGTTTTGTTGCCTTCCTGTGTACGTCTCATTATAACATCTTCACTACTGGAATCAGAGGAATCTTGCATATTTATTTCTTTATTATTCAATCTCCTAACTTCTGAATCCAATTCGTTCTCTTCTACCAAGTAACTATAGTTTTCATTCACGTAATCCGTTAATATCGTCATCTGTTGCATACAAAGGACCTTTAAAAAAGCACCTAATTGTTTATAGCGCTTGAAAACTACATAATCTATAGTTTTCGATAAGAATTTCGTGTAATCTTTACTCTTTTTTGCTTCTTTGAACTTGTTCAGAAGATTCTTGAACTCAGCTTCGTCGCTGTCATCGAAAAACGTGTTGAGATTGTGAATGAATGTGATTAAGTTGGTTATTTTTTTGTTTGTAACCAATCTAGCTATTCCTAACTTTAGTTTGATAGGATCTATGTCGGCTAAGGCTGTCACAAAATTCCTAATAATGTTTTTAAGTCTTCTATCTTGCACTATGTCATCAAAATCTTCTCTATCCGTCTTTTCGAGTACAACACTTTTTAAGTCTTGTGCGAATTTGCTTATAGTATCGTCATCGAAATCGATGATAGTAGTCCCAACTTCAGTCAGGAATTTAGATAAGATTTTCTCGTCAGACTTCTGCCTGAATGAAGCATCGTTGGGTGACAGTAAAGTTTGTATTCTGCTCAGCAAAGATTTGATGCCGGTGAAGATTGGAGCAGTTGGTATGAATTTGATGTCGTTTTTATCGAACAGTAATGATGTTTCTAACGCAAGGTTCACGCTTCGTGAGTTTGTTCCGAAAGTCGGTGCTGGAATTAATAACAAATTAGTATACATAGGTTTGCCGTGGGGTTACTGGCTTTAGAATAGTAGGTACTCTACTCTCTCTACCCGTAGTTGCCGTAAGACCCGGCTAAGGCTTATGAGATCCACATAACGGATAGCAGCGTCCTCTGCGTAAAACCATCGAACTGCGCTCGCCAACCCGCCTGTCAAGCGTGGTGAGCGAATAACCACACCAAGGGAGACCTATGTCCAGCAGTGGACTTCCTACGGTTGAGATGATGATGATGATGATCTGGGTAAGACCTTACGAGGCCAGGACACCCTTTTGTAATTTGACACAATGACCAAATCCTATGAAACATGTCATAGCTATATTTCCATTTGAACATTTTCATAGACTACCAATCTGATATAGAACTGGGCTGGACTCTGGACGACATCAGAGGATGTCACGGCAGCGCTAGCAGGCGTAGGAGCTAGATCGCTATTGCGAAGACTTTGGAGGGAGTATTGAAAATGAGTAAAATTTAATAAGTATTTTATTGAATTTCTTTTAATTTTTCCTAATATTTTTTACTTTTTCTAATGATTTTATTATTGTAATTTTTATGACCGTTTATTTGTTTTTATTTCTTTTCTAGGTACTTCTATATGGTTTTCAACTGAAAAAAGTACCTACTATTTATTTTAAAGTTTACTTCATCTTAAAAAGAGGGTATACTTATAAATTTGAATGAGTTAGTTTTTTTAGGAAATAGGGGCGCATACGAAAAATCGATTTTGTAATTGTTTGCCGATGGTGATAAAATATTAACATATACCTACGACACTATTGTATGAAAGTGTTTTTCATTACATCGTTTTTTTAACTTACATTTATTAAAACAGTTAAACTTACAAAATAAAACAGTAAACAAAAGAACAGCCTTTTTAAAATCCATGTTCATTTTGCCACCGAAAAATAAATACATTATTATTCTGATAAGAAATATTTATTGATCATAATTTTAAATTTTATGGCATCAAATATTTGAATTATATTTTGATAGCTAACTTAACATAACAGCACGCCTTTTTTCCGAAGGGCTAGGCAGAGGTGTACCCAAAGCCCGCAGTCCCATAATACTCCCACACTTCACCAGTTGTTTATAACTCCAATGTAATATGGGCGAGCCTATGTGCCATCTACCTGGCACAGTTCCAGATTCCAGGCTGTCATTGAGAAAACAGAAGTAACCTAACTTAGCTCTTAGGGGAAACAAGATGTGTTGCCAAGAATAAAAAAAAGTTAAGGAAAATCGATAAAAAAATAATACACAATTTTTTACAAACATGTTAACAAAGTTTACTTATTGCATCTACTCGTCAACCTAAAGAATAGAATCATCATCCAGCCATTGGAAGTCCACTGCTGAATATAGGCTCACAAGGGGGGTTTTTGTCAATACTCGCCAATACAAGCAGTAATGTCCAAACATTACTTGTGTTCCGGTATGAAGGGCAATGTTACCAGCGAAATGACTTGATGAGATTCAACAACTCATATATCAGGGTGATGGGCGCAGTGCAGTGCCGCGCAGAATTTTAAATTTTAAAATACTGGGTGGCACTGTGTCTGATAGGGCAATCATGATACTTACCATCAGGCATCTGATGAGCTCGTCTTGTCACTCACTATCATAAAAAAAAAAATACATGACAGGCGGGTTGACGAGCGCCGAGCGCAGTCTGATGGTTTTACGCAGAAGACGCTGCTGTCCGTCCTCTGGATCTCATAACCCTTAGCCGGCTCTTACAGCAACCACGAGTAGAGGTGGAGGCACTATTCTAAAGCCGGTAACCCCACGGCATTTTTAATTATTTTAAAGAATAAATAGACATATTGCATAATATTAGAATTGCATATCATATTTTAATTTTATTTGATAATTAAAATAACACATGACTATACTAAATAACTTACAGACTTCTAAATACATTATATTACATAAGAAAACTAAATTAGCATTTATGTGTAGGTAATGAAAAAACATAATTAAATAAAACAATTCAACTAATAACTTAACATAAATTATAAATAAAAAATATCATTTAGGTCGCCTCCTGCAGGTAAGGTGCCCAAAAAACTAGCTACATTACCTCTCTGTATGGCCAAACTTATACGTTGGCCAAGGTAGTAACCACCCTTTTGGTCACCTGTGGTTTCAACTAGGCGCCTCGATAACTCCCTGAAAAAGGTTTTAGTTTCTGAACCCCATGGCCCCATTGTCTCTACCGCAAACGGAACAATAAATATGCATCCCTCGCTGAGAGACGCATATTTCTTACGCTTGATGGATTCCGCGTCATCTGCTGCTGCGCCAGCGGCCCTGGAGGATCTCTGCAAGTGAGAGGACGCTAAGGTGTCGACGCAAGTAGCATCCCATACCAGCGACCTCCCACGACTCCACGGAATTAATGACATTCCATCAGGACGCCTACCATCATTACGTGCGATACCGTTCGGCTCCAGTATATAAGGTACTAGGTACTTAATTTCATTTCATTAAAATGTGGTCAATGCCATGCACGTACTATTTTATTTGTAATTTTTGTTGAATTTTTAATTAGTTTTACTTACCATACCTAACCTACCATACAATTTTGCATGCTATAATATATAATTGGCTCAACATGTCTCACGTACTAAAATACCTATGTAACATCTTAAATACCATGTTCGAATGCAAATAAATGATTATGAATTATGAAAGAATAGAATAGAAATCTTTTCTTGATAAACTGTGTAGGTACATAAACAGTGTTCAACGTGCAAAATTCGCGAACTAAATTTCGACCTCCGAAAACCTCGAAAGTCGAAATTTTATTCGCTAATTTCGCAATACTTTCTTTTGCAACTTGCTTTTTAGTCGACGGGAAGATGTACCCCCTTAGTATTACTAGACCTTTTTTTAACACGTTGTATAATGATCCTGCTTTTTGGTGTAGTGGTAGGCCTCTTTTGCAGGGGGCCGCCTGGGGAAGTACCACACCTTTGCCAGTTATTCATCCGCCAAGCAGTAATGTGCAAACGTTACTGTGTTCCGGTCTGAAGGGCAATGTTACCAGGGAAATTACTGGACATGATGAGTTTCAATAACTAATATCTCAGGGTGACAGGCGCAGTGCTGTGCCGCGCAGAATCTGTGTCTGAAATGGCCAATCATGATGCTTACCATCAGGCACCTGATTTGCTCGTCTTGCACTATCATAAGAAAAAAAAAAACCTGCTAATATTATTAATCTCAAAGCTCTTTCAGTACAATGTAAAAAAGTTACCTGTATAATAGGTACCTAAACAAAATTCTAGCGCCATCTAGCACTGTTTGTTTTTGTGTCTATGTTTGTTCCGTTTTCACGGAACAAAAAAATTTGAACCGATGGAGCTGAAATGGTATGTACTATAGATAGTTTAGATCCTGGAATAACACATAGGGTACTTTTAACCCGATATTCCCACGGGAACGATATGCGGGTGAAACCGCGGGGCACGTCTAGTATATTATAATAAATGCGAAAGTTTTTGAAGATTCCAATAACTGCCTGGAGTCTGGAACTGTGCCCGGTAGATGGCTATAGGCTCGCCCCCTATTACATGGGACCAATAACATACTGGCGAAATGTGGGTGTATCTACTATGGGACTGAGTCCTGGGTACACCTCTGCCTACCCCTTCGGGAAAAAGGCATGTTTATGTTTTTGAAGATGGATGGATGTTTGTTACTCTTTTACGCCAAAACTTACTGATCCGATTGGGCTGAAATTCGGTATGAATATTGTTTAGACCCTGGAATAACATATAGGGTACTTCTATCCCGATATTCCCACGGGAACGAAGACAACGCGGGTAAAACCGCAGAGCACAGCTTGTATAATATAATTAAAATTAAACAAAAATAATTACCTTGATTACCATAAAGTAAGATAGCGAATAATTTTTTAAAAAAAATATTAGGATATTAAAAAAAATACATTGTTTATAAAAATTATATTTCATTATTTCATACAAAATTACATTAAATTAGTTTAAAATTAAGGTAGGTATATAATATTTATTCACGATTTAAATCAGATCTTTTCTGAGATCATTATATTGTCTTAAATTAAAACTAAATACACGATTAATTTCTATTCATCACATTCATTTTTCAATGATAGTTCAAAACATAAAATTTGTACAAAAATATAAATATAGTCGCATAATGCCCCATTTGCAAATGGTCACGCAGTCTCTAAAACACCACTTTTGCTGTAGGTCCCATTCATAAAACGTCCCATTTGCAAGTCATCACGCTACAGGGCACCTATTATTCGTCAGTGTGAAATTGGCCAGTATATTCGCATGTTCATTGGCCTATATAATATTTCAATGTTCACTAGTGTATATTATGTTCATTGTGTATTTGTTTGAACATTGTTTACACGTAAATGGGTCAGTATAATTCTCATGTTCATTATCCCCATATAATGTCTATGTTCATTGGCCTATATATTTATATGTTCATTGTTGTATATTACGTTCATTGTGTATCCGTTTAAACATCATTTACACGTAAATGGGTATTATCATGTACATTGGCCTATATAAAGTCTATGTTCATTGGCCTAAATATTTCTATGTTCGTTGGCCTATATATTTCAATATTCGCTGGTTTATAATATTGTGTTCATTGAGTATTTGCTGTACTTTTTTTCACGTAAATTAGCCATTATATTAACATGTTCAATGTTCATTCTTCATTGGACTTTATCTTTCTTGGGTTTCAATTATCCGATTTACATTATACCACGATATATATAGGAACAATTTGTGCTTTTTGTGACTATACTAATCTCAATTTTCACTTATAATATGTTCAGTGTGAAAATAGCCAATATATTTCTATGTTCATTAGCCAATATTCACATGTTCATTGGCCAATCTATTCTCATGTTCATTGGCCAATATATTTCATGTTGATTGTGTTGTTTGAACGTTTCTATGCACTCGTCGCATATGCCTAGACAAGCATGAATGCCAGCTGAATCGAGCGGCGCATGTACTACATTTGTATGGACTAGATCGCGTGTGTAAAGCCGTTATATGACTGCGGAGTTTGGTTTGATTCTGAAATGTATTTATAGTCATAAGGTATTTCAAAAAGGTGTACTAATACTAAAGGAGGCTTTAATCTATTAGCAAATGAAACTACTAATAGAAAACCAGCGTCACAGTTCTACTGTGACTTATGCTGAGCATGAACCGTATTCAGGTTATACTCGTACCTAATTTGAAGTTTTTGGCATTTGGTAATATGTAATACTAAGTTTTATTATTTAGCTATAAGCTCAAAAACTGTAACTGCCTCTACTTATTTACCTGAATAAAAACCTTTCTATTCTTAGAAAAGAAAACAATTTAAAATTTTTGAGATCAAGTTTTTGACTATATAAAGTGGATCTACTGGATGTATGGAAAGTAGAACTTATTTTTCTTAAAGTTGAGATTCTTTGGTTGCTTAGTTTGGCCAGTAAATTAACCCTTAAGTATTAAACTAAATTAAGAGCGTACGCGGCCTTCTAGGAATTTGACACAGTCCTATGAAAATTTACCAAATCGATGTTTTGTATTCCCCTGTTTCCTCCGAATATTATAAAACCATTTTTTAAATTTATATCCTGATATATTTATAGTGAAGTAGCCTATGTCCCTGTCATTTTAATATTTCTTATAAACCCTTGGTTTTTCATAGTGACCTTTTAAAAATCCCAGTTTCATTCGCGTGATTAGACGTTCACAAGAAAATGTAGCGTTCATAAACAAAAATAAAATGATAGAGATACACTTTACTTCATCTTTAAAATATCAGGATATAAATATATCAAATATGTTTACTGTATTCGGAGGAACAAGAGTAATAGAATATCGATTTGGTAAATTTGGTAAATTTTCCGTAGGATTGTGTCAAACTGCTTAGAGGTCCTCTTTTCTGTTAAACAATAAAAACTTGTATAAGATGTCTGAATACTTACAGGGAACGATTTTCCACAGTGATCACATAAATGTTCAGCGTTTACTTTCTTATGGACCACTTGTCTATGTAGGTATAAAGATGTGTGGCTTTTGAATACCTGAGAATGTAAACAAACTTATTTTATAGTAAATAATAAAATGACCATTTTTATGAAATATCTTCGCTTCGGAGTTCCTGGATCGAATCTCACCATGTGGACTTTTTACCTGCGCGCTTTTTTTTTTGATAGCGAAATGACAAGACGAGCAATTCAGGTGCCTGATGGTAAGCATCATGATTGCCCATATCAGACACAGTGCCACCCAGTGTTTTTAAGTTCAAAATTCTGCGCGGCACTGCACTGCGCCTGTCACCCTGAGATATGAGTTGTTGAATCTCGTCGTGCCCAGTAATTTCGCTGGCAACTACCGTATATTTCGTATGTCACGTTAAACTGTAGGTCCGTATTGACAGCCTTGTTGGGGCAGATGGTAGTAACCCTGCTTTCTGTGCCGCGGATCCCGGGTTCGATCCCCGGCCAGGTCAAACATTTGTGTGCACGAACATGTCTGTTTGATCTGTCCCTGTGTGTTATAAGCTTATATAAGTATGTATATCAGTCATCTGGTAACCATAGTACAGGCGTCTAGCCTAGTTTGGGACCAGATGACCGTGTGTGGAAGTTGTCCCATTAAAAAAAATCCCTATTAGATATGTAGGGGGCAATCGTTAGCTCATGTTATATCAGCCAAATAACATAAAACCTTATTGAACCCTACTAATAATAAATCTTTATTCTCAGTACAATGTGAAAGAGTAACGTTTATAACAGGTAAACAAAACGCTAGCGTGTTCTAACTCGACACCAGCGCCATCTAGCGCTGTTTTTTGTGTGTGTACGTTTGCTCCGTTTTCACGCTAAAACTACTGAACCGATTGGGCTGATATTCAGTTTGTAGATAGTTTAGACCCTGGAATAACGCATAGGGTACTTTTTTTCTCGATATTTTCACGGGAATGAAGATAGCGCGGTTGAAACCGCGGGGCACCGCTAGTTGTCTATGTTCATTAGCCAACATTCACATGTTCATTGGCCAATCTATTCTCATGTTCATTGGCCGTTCAGTTGCGATCCCGCACACGCGTGAGCTCCTGATGCAGGACACCGGAGTTGTCCGAAACCTAGGTCGAGCGATTTCGACTTTAAACGTGAGTTAAGTCGTTATATAACATAATAAATATGAATACCACTCACGGTAGTTTTCAAAATCTAATATATTTCATGTTGATTGTGTTGTTTGAACGTTTCTATGCCCTTGTTAGATTCGTAAATTATTAGAAGTTATTATAAATTAATATTATGAAATTTTTCCGTTTAAATAGTCTCTCAACGATGTGAATGTACGATATTGTGACTTATTAGAATGAGAACTATGGTAATTGAATATGCTACTTGAATATATTGTTATAAATTGTATATTAATAATATAGAAGCCAAATGTATATTGATTATATTTTAATACGTAAGAATTATTGATAATAGTCTCTTATCGAATTGTACTGACAGGAGGGGATAGTAGAATAAAAGGCTATATAAAGGAAAGAATTGCTCAGTTGGGCCCACTTTCTTATTCTCGTCAGTATAGTTCAGTAAGCCGGTACGTAAGGTACCCTACACTTATTATAGTCACAGTATATATGTACTGTGATATCACGGTGGTGCCGCCATTTTGTTGGTCGTCGAGATATCAAAGCTAAGTATTCTACTGACTCTGTTATTATGTCTGTTTAGGTCTGACTATGTAACCATGTTTGTCATACCTCATAACTGTCATCATCATCATCATCATCATCATCATCGTCACCATGTTGTAATTATAATATGTTGTTATATGAAGAATATAAAAGATTAAGCCCTTTATTTATTTATTTAGGAAAAGTTAACAGCTTACATTATATAACTTATAAAATTTATTTATCTTACTTATAAATATTATTTATCTTACTAAATTTAGACTTAACAATAATGCAGCCCACATCACTTTTCTCAGATTTTACTCGATAGTAAATATAATAAAGTCTAGGTGGACAATATAAATTATAAAAACTATATATTATATGAAAAGGTTGTAGGAAGATAATAAAAACTAATCTACATTAATACTATAGATAAAATGAAAAATTAATATATATATATATATATATATATATATATATATATATATATATATATATATATATATATATATTCATCCAGGAAGCAGTTGGACGTCCCTTGAAGAAAAAAGTGCATTCAAAGTGGCGTCCACCGTCATTTGACGTCCGTATACCGGACGCCAGATTGTTTGGCAGTGCCACCTAAGCCCTTATGCTTCTAGGTAACTTCAGGAAAAAAATCGACGGACACCAAAAAGTCGGTCGCAAACCTGCATTTATATATCGGGTAGTTCCACATGAATTCGCAACGCCCGGCGAGGCGCTGCGCGCGCGCGTATATCTCTGGGCGTATAATAAAAAAGTGTCTGACGACGATCCCGCGTTTTTGACGTCCGTCGAAAATTTGATGCGACGTTGCCGCTCTGTGCAATAACCTATTTTACTTTGCTTGTTTACTGCACAGTGCCGAGAAATCATTCGCGGATTTGCTATCACGAAATAATGTAGGAAATGAACATAGTGGACCCCCACAGTAATTCCTCAGTCAGTAAAAACTTTATAGCATGATTAAGTATCAATAAATTAAGGTATTGTATAAATATCCAAAAAAAAATAATTAAGAAGTTAGGTAGGTATTTTTAATTAAAATCTTATTTCTATGATATCTTTTTTAGGAAAAATGCTCCGTTTGAACTTTCTTCACAGGACATATTCATGTAATCTATAAATAACAATACACGAAAAATCCAAAAAAATTTCCCAGCAGAAACACCAAATTTTTTATAACATAATATGTTTCTCGGTGTAACTTGGACTGGAAAATTGCTCTGTCGAATTTTTTTACGGGAATGTTCTTTTATTGAAGTCATAACCACACAATGGAAATCTAAAAAATAAACCATGTAATTATATATTTTTTTAAAATTGTCTTTATTCGCAGTGGAAAATTTCTCAGTCTGTTTTCTTTATTGATTTAAGTACACCGTTAACTTTCTTTTCAACTAGCAAAATATCCAAAAAAATATCAAGCGGATTAAAAACTAAAAACATTTTACATAATAGTATACAGATTTGAATCTAGCTATCGGGAGCCGTGAGTAGGGAGCGGGGTGGAGGAGCGGGGCGCGGGAGCGGTACTGGCCGCCCGCGCGACATTATTATATACCTACTTACTATTCACGTATTTATATTTGATTAGCCGCTAATTTGTAATTTTGTACATATTCCTTGGGAATAGTTTGAAGTTTCATTACATCACTTTAATTTTTTAGTAAACGACACTTGCTTGGCGCAAAGGTGCTTTACAATATGTATGAAAATAAACACATAAAACATAATCATACATTCACGCCTTTTTCCCGAAGAGGTAGGCAGAGGTGTACCGAGGACTCAGTCCCATAGTAAATACACCCACATTTCGCCAGTATGTTATTGGTCCCATGTAATAGGGGGCGAGCCTATTGCCATATACCGGGCACAGTTCCAGACTCCGGGCAGCTATTGAGATAATTCCTAATAGAAAAATCCAATATTTAACACTGCCTGACCTGGGGATCGAACCCGGGACCGCTTGATTGGCAGTCGAGCATGCGCACACTACGCCACCGAGGTAGTCAAAGTATGTAACTTGTGTAACAAGTCGCAATCGGCTATGTTCGGATGGATATTCGGCGGCCGGATATCTGTCTATCCGACTTCTAGGTTTGCCGAATATTCGGTATCCGGTATCCGGCAAAACATCTATCCTTTTTATTTCTAGTTTAAATACGTGATTTGCTTATGTAAATAAATAAATCAACCAATATCATTTTATATATTATATCTATAGTTATATAGAGAGATAGCCTTTTAATATTATAAACGAAAGTTTGGTTGTTTGTCACTCAATCACGCTTTAACTACTGGACGGATCGGAATGAAACTGCACACATCATGTAGGTTCTGGAATAGGACATGCTACTGTCTGCAGCTTCACCCGCATGGATAACGCGCGATAACCAAAGTCCACGCGGACGGAGCCGCTGGCAACAGCTAGTGTTGTTAATAGGTGTACCTACTTAGTGTTTAATTGATATGTAATTACGTACATAGATGCATTATAGTATAGTGTATATAACACAAAAAATAAATAATTCTGTATTAATGTCTTGAAAAGCGAGTCAAGAGTTTTACTATTAACGCGAGCACGCTAATCTGCACCCAACTGGTAAAGCAAGACGGCACATTATTGCGTGTAAACGCGGGATAGATTTATCTTCGCTTCCCAAAATCTTGGTGTTCTGGATGGATTTTTTTTTGGATGTTTCGGATTTGTGTGTTTGTGTGACTACTTAACATACCTAATTAAAAAATAAAATAATGCTGAGAAATTTTCCATACAGTGTTATTTATAGTTTAACATAAAATAATATTGGAATGCATTTTTTTTTATTTTCTTACTCGTAACGCTAAATAAAATTCTAAGGTCATATAAGAAAAAAAAAGGACTGAGAAATTTTCCGATGAAAATGAGGGCCATAAAAAAGAATTATCTTAAAAAAGCAATATAATACTTGACAAAAGTTTTGGATTTTTATCAAGTATCACATACTGGTATAAATAACTCATTTGGTAAAATAAATTTGAACTGAGAAATTACTCGGTTCAATATATTAACAGATTTGTATTTTTAGGTTAAATACCTAACTTCGGTGTGGTTTTTTTTTTGGATATTTTAAAATAAGTTTTGGTTCATACTATTTTATAACCCTGCAAAGTTTCATCGACTGAGGAATTAATGCATAGTCCCCATACAAAGAATCCGTTCATTTACTACACTAAAAGACTGATCGGATCGTCCGTTGCTTAACATCGGTGATCTGATACTAACTGCTACTATGTCTGTGGCGGTAACGTTTTAAATTATTGTATCACCAAAGCAGAAATTTAGACAGAGTAATTTGCGTAAGACAGAGTGAGATAAACGTAAAGAAATGCCGGCAACGTCGCATTTACACACACACAGTCAAAGGATGTCAAATAATCGGTACAATAGATAATCAATTATCTTTATACGCCGGAAGCTAAAATGTTATCACCGTGGTTCGGGGTTCAAATAGGCGTGTGCATGACTGTAAGAAGAATATTGGTGTAAATGAAATTTGACGAAAATGACGTATTCCATGGAGTTGGATATCAAAAAACTAAGCAATATTCACAGAGATATGCAAAATAATGTGAATAGAACTGGGAGACGTCACAATGACGCGCCACGTGACGGACGTCAAAAGCGAAGCGGGATGTAAATATATATATATATATATATATATATATATATTTGCAAAGGTATTTAAAGAAACTATGTGTTAGGGAGTAACCATGTTATTTAGAATTTGAATAACTGCAAATTTATAGTGACTCATAGTGCAATTAAAAATATCAATATTGATAAAATTTGTGTTATATAGTTCTACCATACGCCGAATAGGAACTCTTTTACCAGCATTCGTGCGGCATGATGTAAGGGCAAACAGAGAGCCTGCTCGCACACTACGTATATTTAATATTTACAGTTCTAGGTACAGAATAACATATACTTCTCACTGCCACAAGCTCACAAGCCCTGTGAGTTTCTTGTGTGTTCTTTTTACAGAGGTAGTCTTACTGAACACTCGTTAATTAAAATATCTGATATAATTGATCACGTTCTTTCATTTGAAGTTAACCTCTCTTATCTCTATGCTATATTATAGGTAGGTAATATCCTCTTTTTAAGCGAGTTATTCCAAACATACTTCGTAGGTCATCCTAGACGTAACACACTCGTCGCATATGCCTAGACAAGCATGAATGCCAGCTGAGCGGCGCATGTACTACATTTGTATGGACTAGATCGCGTGTGTAACGCCGTTATATGACTGCGGAGTTTGGTTTGATTCTGAAATGTATTTATAAATGTTCACGGTGTTGATATTGACGTTCCACTTGAATCACTCCGTCTAAACCTTAGGAAAATTTGTTCAGTAGTTTTTGACTTTACTTTAAAATATAACATAACATAACATACATTCACGCCTTTTTCCCGAAGGGGTAGGCAGAAGTGTACCCAGGACTCAGTCCCACAGTAGATACACCCACATTTCGCCGGTATGTTATTGGTCCCATGTAATAGGGACCGAGCCTATTGACATCTACCGGGCACAGTTCCAGACTCCAGGCAGTTATTGAGATAATTCCTCATGGAAAAATCCAATATTTAACACTGCCTGACCTGGGGATCGAATCCGGGACCTCTTGATTGGCAGTCGAGCATGCGCCCACTACGCCACCGAGGCAGTCAGACTTTAAAATATATACTGAAAAATTACCTTTTTACAGTCCGAACAAGTATGTGTATAATTCTTCAAATGGTCCCAGTCAATGTGATCCCTCAATTTCGGTTTAGTTGAAAATCTTTTACCGCAATCGCTGCACATATATCTGAAGATAACGTATTTTGTAATACAAATCCCCATCTGCCTGGAGTCTGGAACTGTGCCCGGTAGATAGCAATAGGCTCGCCCCCCATTACATGGGACCAATAACATACTGGCGAAATGTGGGTGTATCTACTATGGGACTGAGTCCTGGGTACACCTCTGCCTACCCTTTCGGGAAAAAGGCGTGAATGTATGTATGTAATCCCCATCAAGCAAAGCCAAACGCGGTGATTGTGGCAAAATCGGGGGGGATTTTATGGATAGTTTATGGTTTTCTATGGGGGAGGCCTATGTTCAGCAATGGGCTTATTTCGGCTGATAATGATGAATCCCATCAAAAACATCACAACACATAACATCATGCCTTTTTCCCGGTAGGGGTAGGCAGAGGTGTACCCAGGACCCCCCAGGATAGGTTTTAAGTCCCATATACCGGGCACAGTTTCAGACTCCAGGCTGTAACTAATATGCACAAATCCATTAACACTTTTTATCTGCCCTGAGAATCGAACCCGGGATCCCCTCATGATCGAATGTAGCGCCTGCGAACCACTATGCCACCGAGACAGTTGAATACGTACTTAAATCGGTTGTCTAAATACTTACTTAAATTCGTTCTCAGTTACATGTTTCTTGCTTATTTTCATATGTTGTTTGTACGTAGCTATAGATGAAAACGTCCTATTACACGGAGTACACACAAGATCACCGTTAGCTCTGCAACAATGGTACATCTATTACACAATTACACTCAATTATTATACAACATCACTCTTTTGTTACACAAGTTTAGTTAATTTCTACACAAACGGTTGTACGATTATTCCAATATTGTTTGACATACTAGCGTAATTCGCGCAACTTCGTTCCAGTGGGAATTTCAGGAATTACTTTTTTATTTCTTGTCTACATCATAATGGAAATGCAATGCAACTTTTCAGCTCTTTTGGTCCAAGAGTTGGGGCTGGACGTGGGTGTGTCAATCAGTCAGGATTTTGAACAACAAATATTAACCTCAGCATTATCCACCAATAAATGTAAAATAGTACAATAGTTCACTAATTACACCTCAACTCTAATTATACAATAACACTCACTTATTACACAATGTCACTCACATGATATTACCTATATATAAATACTAGCTGTTAAGCGCAGCTTCGCCCGCGTGGACCAACAACTTGTTACTTTTAGTATGAAGTGATTCAAATACCTATCATAATGGATCCTCCCAAGTAAATAAGATGTTATACCGCGGTAAAAAGTTGCCTATGTCACTCTCTAGCCTTCTAACTATCTACTATCTACACACACAAAATACATTCATACCATAAGATCGCTCCGTTGCGACGTCAAAGGCCAGTAGAAAATATTAAGCCCTACCAGTTTATTGTGCGTTCTTGTACAGGTATCTTTCTGAACGCGTGGTAGACTTATTTGTTATTTTTGGCTTGTAAAAGTGTACTTTTAGGACCATAATCATCTCAGCCGTAATACGTTCACGGCTAGACATAGGTCTCCCCCATAGATTGAACTTGAATCTGCTGAGCTATGTCGGTATTTTAGGACAAACTTGAATAAAAATACTATTTTGAAAACTACGGTTAGTAGTTCATTATAGCTCATATTTATTCTTTGATTCTTTTTAATACTTTTGTTAAATTGTAATTTTTATTTTTATTTTAATATTATATAATTGTAACATTTTATGGGTCTGAGTTGCCTGAAATAAACGCATTTTATTTTTATTTTTTTATTTTTATTTATTATGTTATAAAATGTCCAACCTCAGGAGCTCACGCGTCTACGGGTCTATCGCAACTCGCGGCGGACAAGCGTTTTCGACTTAAAGAACGTGAGTTAAGTCGTTTTATGACATAATGTTAGCTGTCCATAGATAGAAGCGAGGGTAGGACGGCCGAACGGAATAAAACACCCGATGTCTTTTTGCGTATACTTGTGTTGTCGAATCTCTGCCTAAATTGCTATAGAATATATTCTTCTTTAATTTACTTTTTTATTAAATATTTTTCGTAATTTAGAAAATTAATAAAGAACAAAAATATTTTAATTAAAATACTTACCTAGCAGCATGACTCTGCAAGTGCCTACACAAATTGCCTTTCCACTGGAATTTCTTATCACACTGCGGACACGGAAACTGTTTCATCTGACTGTTTATATTAGATTTTATGACCTCTATGTCTTCAGCGGACTGATCAGGTTGCTGGTCTGATTTCAACTTGCGTAATTTCAGTTGGATCTGGTGTTTTGAACTTGTTTTCACGTGCTTTTGTAGGTTTGATGTTGTTGTGAAGAATAATCTGGTAATGATTAATATTAACTTAAAGAGGTGCACCACCCGTAAAACTAAAAAACTTGGAGAAGAAAAAATTGCAATATTCACAAAAAAATATCGTCTTTCCATATTTAACCGTAGCATTTATATAATAAGTGATCTTAAACAAAAATCAGTTCCAAATGTAGAGGTACAGGGTAGAGTTTGACGCGCCTCTCACTCTAACTTGTACGAAAACGAAATGCAGTAAACAAGTAGACGACAGGAAAGCAGTACTAAAAAGTACCAGAAGCGATACTGTTTAGTTACTGTTTTGGTACGATAAAAAATACCTAGGTATAATATTAGATAAGGAATGGATCCTTGCCGTTTTTCTGTGCATAGAACGTATTATAAATTACCTATACACCACAAATCTAATCGGTTCAGTAGTTCCAAGGTTTAAAGAGGTAACAAACACACCCAGAAACTATCTCATTTAAAATATAAGTGGGAAGTATTTATCTTATACCTGCAAGGATCACAATAAGGTTTCCTTTTCTGTCCCGCCTCAATTTTATGCGTTTCAATATGTTTCCTTAAAGATGTCTTCCATCTGAACGTCTTTTGACAATACTCACATGAAAATATCTCTTCGGACTTGCATCTGAAAGTTGTCTTACGATCACGACTTTGTTTCTCCGTAAATTAGGCAGCTGTACCCAATTGTTAATAGAAGGTCAAACCACACTTCGCCATTTAAGTCATATTGTAATAGGGAGCGAGTCTATTACCATCAATTGGGCACAGATCCAGACTCCAGACTGCTATTGAGAAGTTCGTAATGGAAAAATCCAATAACACTGGCCGACCTGGGATTCAACACCAGCATATTATGCTTAGCGGTAGCAAAATATAGCGAGGGGAAGAGGTTTGTCTGTTCTGTGGTTTCAGAATTAAGAAGAAGTGCATTTATAGACTGGGTTATGTTATTATTACTTGAAACGACCTTAAGAAACATTTTAACTTACCCATTCACTACAGGTTTTTCATGGGCACCATTTACTTTATATTCTTTTGGAGTTATATCGAAGGATTCACTGCAAAAACATAAATTATATAATTAGTCAAATATTTTTTTATATACCCTTTAATACAATCTTACAAGAATAATCTTACATTAATTACTCCGCTTGCGCCGCATTCTCATAATTATTAGAATTCTTCTTTAAACAATTTCGCTCACTCATTACACAATGTCACTTTGTTATTACACAAATTCACCTTTATTACAATCTGATTTACTTTTTACACCATTTGATGCATACATTGATATCTTTCTTACCCAAAAATAGAAACGCAATTCCTCATATATTAGACAATTTCTCTCTGCATTATTAAGTAATTAATTCAGCTATTTCACAATTTCGTTCTTATTATACTTCCATTTCAATTACACGATTACATCCACACTAACCAAATTCACTTTTATTACACAGCTACACTCATGCCACAATAACACCAACCAAACCCTTATAAACCTTATAAAGCTTATAAACCTTATAACCCTTATAAAGAGTCATAGTTATCCTAAATAAATAAATAAATAATCTTTATCGACATAAAAATGTTACATCGACTTAAATTTATCCATAGACTCCCGAACTAGTTAGAAACTGTGTGTCAGGAGCCATGGCTTCTCCATTATATCTAACTAACTATTTATGTCAACAGAATTGAACTAATATTAACATTAAAAATTATACAATTATTAAATTTTATTAATAGTTATTTTGTAATTTTGTTTATATATATGCATGCATTATGTCTGTGTGGGGGTGTGTGCGTGTGTGTATGTATGTGTGTGTGCGTGTTTGTCTGTTTATGTGTGTCAGCATTAAAAGCGAAAACTATTAAGCATTTTCTCTAAACCCTCATAATCAAATTGCGCTAGCCAGGATATTATTATTTTTTTAATTTCATTATTGTTTTTCTTTTTGATTATCAATTCTTTATTTAGTTTATTATAAATATGGGGCACTATAACATTATATTGCTTATGACACCTATGACAATGGTTGTTCGTATAATGTGTAATGTGTAATGTGAGACAATAATACGAGAGAACTAATGATGAAAAATAGTGTGTAATGTGTTTATACCATGTTAACTAGACATGATAATTTTATGGTAGTAAGTCACATTTTAGGCTTAATTTAACTTTTATTATTTTATTTTATTAGTTCATGATCTTTGACACAACTTAATTTCCGATTTCTATTAAGAAATAATGCAATTATAAAAAAAATACACAACTTCTTCTCGTCACTCAAATGTTACACATAATTTCAATTAAAATTACACAACTTCAATATAAAATCACACGAATTCACAAAATTTCATACAAATTACACAACTTGATTCTCTACTAACATAATTGCACTAAAATATTACACAATCTACTCTAATTCCACAACGCTTTTTGTCTAACTACACAATTGCACTCATATATGAAACAATTCCATTCAAATTACACAACTCCACTCTACTATCACACGATTACACAAATTCACTTACTCATGTCACAATTACACCTATAAAAGTGTAAACCTCTCACCTATGACAATGGTTGTTATTATAATGCATCAGTGCGTCCCTATGTGTGATGCAAGTATATCCACATGCGCGACATCGCCGCCGCCGCGAGTGTATTCGTGTGTGATACAATAAAACGCTTATACGAGGGAACGAACGATGGCATATAGTGCAAATGTGTTTTGAAGAGTGCTGTTGACAAAAATAACATATGACAACCAGGAACATCTCCATCTAACCCTTCTGGGAAATAGGTGTGCTTTTATGTTATAAGCCGTGGCCATACCGACTGTAGAATAATATCCCCAAATGGTGGGCATTTGGGGAGTGGCTGTTCTTTTTTTTATGATTATGAGTAACAAGACGCGCAAATCAGATGCCTGATGGTAAGCATCATGATTGCCCATATCACAGTGCCACCCAGTGTTTAAAAATTCTAAATTCTGCGCGGCAATGCACTGCGCCTGTCACCCTGAGATATTAGTTGTTGAAACTCGTCATGTCATTTCGCTGGTAACATTGCCCTTCAGACCGGAACACAGTAATGTTTGCACATTACTGCTTGGCGGATAAATAACTGGCAAAGGTGTGATATTTCCCCAGGCGGCCCCTGCAAAAGAGGCCTACCACTACAAATTCTTTCTAAATGGTTCTCTTGTCATCAGTGTTTTGCCAGATCGTTTGGATGATGCTGTAGTCTCTTTTGGTATTTGATAGCATTAATTAAATATTACTGCCTCGGTGGCGTAGAGGGCTCATGCTCGACTGCCAATCAAGAGGTCACGGGTTCGATCCCCAGGTCAGGCAGTGTTTAAATATTGGATTTTTCCATTAGGAATTATCTCAATAACTGCCTGGAGTCTGGAACTGTGCCCGGTAGATGGCAATAGGCTCGCCCCCTATTACATGGGACCAATAACATACTGGCGAAATGTGGGTGTATCTACTATGGGACTGAGTTCTGGGTACACCTCTGGAAAAAGGCGTGAATGTATGTTAATGTTATGTTAATTATATATTATACATATTATTATATGTACCTACTTACCAACTCATGTTTATTAGTAACATGGTCACTCAAATCATCTTTATTCGGGAAAGATACAATACATTTCTCGCATTTGAACATAGCATTGACATAATCTTCTTTCTGTGACATTATTGCTCTTTCCTCTTCTATTTCTTCTGATGTTAGAGTGATCTAGAAGAGAAGGACTTAAAAATGGAGTTATTACTCCAAACTCTATTAACTAGTTAGGGAGGTCACTTTTCCAAACAAAATAATAAGTATATATAAGTATGTATATCAGTCATCTGGTTACAATAGTACAGGCTTGTAGCCTAGTTTGGGATCAGATGACCGTGTGTGGAAGTTGTAGAAAAATATAGATTTCCCAAATACTGAGAAAAAGAGAGAGATCTTCCACTCAAATTGTTTGTTGTTGGTTTTTGATCTGGTTTTTATTTGCACCAAAATATATCTGGTTGATGAAAACTGTTTGGCATTCACATTTATAAAAATTGTTAAAAATATTTTGAGGTAGTTTTTATAGTTTTTGTAGATATAAAAAAAAAACCATACGGTTTTCTTCTCAAATATATTTTGGCGCAAATCAAAAGTACCCAGAGCTGGAACCAACCATAAACAATTCAATGGAAAATTATTCTTTCCTTCATATTTGGGAAGTTTCATTTTGAATGGAAAAGCAACCGCCTCAAATACAAAGGCTGAGTGAAACATAATTGTGACGAGTGGAAATTATTAAATCTTATAATAAGCCTCGTACACCTCCTTTTACTATATTTTTCTCATAATTCACTCCATATTCCATTATCACTGCTTTGCCGCCATATTTCCTGCTTATCTGCCTATTCTATAGAGTATATCATCTCTTAGTATTTCTAATATCAAACCAGTAACCTTGTCATTGTCCATATTCTTGTTGACAGAGACAAAGCCACAGACTTAATGCACAAATCCTTACATTTGCCAAAAATACTTATAACATAATATTATCATAATATCACAAGTTTTTCCCGAAGGGGTAGGCAGGACTCAGTCTCATAGAAGGTACTCCCAGACTTCGGCACAGTTATGTTTTCAGGTTACATGTTATAGTAGGCGAGCCTATTGCCATCTACCGGGCACAGATCCAAACTCCAAGCTGTCATTGAGAAATTTGTTAATGGACACTTTTGCCGGACCTGAGGATCCAATCCGGGACCTCATGATCGGCAGCAGAGCTTGCAAAAAGGGAACTACAGAAACATACCTCTTCAAAAACACTTCTCGGCTTCTTTTTGCTTCTACCCTCTTTCTTTTTCACTTTCTTTCTTACTTTCTTTGTATTTATTTCCTCATTCTGTATATCTATTAGAGATTTATTATCATCCGAATATAAATCTGTTTCATTTTTTATTTCTATGACTTTGACATCGTGTTGAAAATGTCTTTGCATGGATATATGTATATTGCCATTTACATATGATATTTGGGACTCTGAATTGAATGAGTCCATAGGCATTTGGATGGTTGTTTTCAGTTTTGAAAGAGTTTGAGATTTTGGGTCCTGTAAGAAAAATTTATAGATTTATTTATTTTTATTATACTCGCAGCCCGCCTCAGTTTTGCATTGTCAACAGAGCATACACTTTATAATGTATAATTATGCTCTGTTGGTCTTGATGTTTGATATTGATGAACAAAAATTAATTTTATGGCAACAACTAATATTTCAGGATGACAGGCGCAGTGCAGTGCCGTGCTGAATTTTAAACTTTGAAACACTGGGTGGCACTGTGTCTGAAATGGGCAATCATGATGCTCCCAGTCGGCCATTTTTCTCACCTCTTCTACTTTTATCACTATATTTGAGCAAATTTGTTAAAAACCTGAATGAATTATAGACATTAACCTTCCTCTTGTATCACTCCATTGGTGAAAGCCATAATAATATTATGTTCAGAAACATTCAGAAGTTTTTCTATTGGTAGTGGTTTTAAAGCATAGTAGCGTGTATATTGTAATTAATAAAAAAAATGCTTACTCCTTTAAGACAGTTTCGTAATAGTTTACAGCATGATTGTACTTGTTTTTGAAAGGCAATGAATTTTGTAATGTGATACGCACACTCCCAGCAAATCGAAAGAGATTCATTTTGACTTATCTGAAATATGGAAAGATATTTTCGTTTGATATGATGTTGTTGAATAATAAATAACTCTACTAACATAACATACCATCATGCCTTTTTGCTGAAAGGGTAGGCAGTGGTGTTATTGAATTATTCCATTTTAATTTTATAATATTATTCAATTTACTGTATAATAATAGCTATAATTGTAATCTTCTATAATCCTATTTTGTGATTAAATTTGAAGTTTTTATTGTAATTAATGTAATATAGTATATGTGTAATAAGATCTGTGTGATAATTGTTATTGGTTATCGTTTTTATCACAATAAAATAATTTGTAATTTGCAATTAGGAATTATCTCAAGCGGACGGCAGTGTCCCCCACTCCCCCCAGTGCCGGAAACGGTTAGTTTTTATTTTATTGCAAGTTAACTAACCAGTAATTATTATGTTAGTGTTACACTAGGATTTAAAGAAAAGGGGAGATGAGTACTGGCTACTCGAAAATGGAATACTGTAATTAGGTCCAATGGGACCTAATTTGTTGAACAATAAATCTTGGTGTGTCGGTCTCACTTTGGTATTATATAGGTACGTCTTCCTATCTTTCTTATTTTGTTAATCATTCTATTTCTCTGTGGAAACTGCACATCGAGCAAATTACATTAGCCAGTTGTTTAGTAAACGATGGGAGAACGTACCCTACCTCCCTTTTTCTTTAAATCAATGGTGTTAAAGCAACTATGGAGAAGGATTATTTTTCCATAACTTTAGGGTTGTATTAAAACAAGTTTCAAAGTTTTCATAACATAGGAAATAGTGTATAGAACAGTCTTATATTATTCTAAGTAATTAACAGTATAAACATTACCGGAATATCAGGAAATAATTGGTAAAAATCTTGATTCCCCGAATAATCGAAAAGCGCTTTCATTTTCCGCCCACTGCTTAGGCAGCCACAACAGAGCTCATTTATTTGAATTTCCATCATTGAATTCACTTTGTTAAACACACAATAACATTGATTTCATTCATAAATTAAATAAAAACTGGAAAAAGAAAAATCTCTAAAATCGAAGTTGACGCCATGTTTGTTTGTTGAGTTTGAGAAAAAAAAACACTCCGTTTCGTTATTACTTATTACGGTTAGGAGGGTGATCCATCATTTATAGAGTAAAACCGTTGGAATGTCAACGAGCCGGCGAGCCAGTTATAAACCGATAAAGGAGCACCTAAATGACCGCGGTTTTAAAGGTGCTCCACTAACGGTTAATTTTATACCTTTGGCTCGTCGGCTCGTTGACGAACCAAAGGTTTATCTCGCCAATGGATCTCCCCCTTTAGTAGGTATTCGTTTCACAGTTTGTGGTTTAATGTATGTATCGTTTTAATAAATTATTATTTGTTCTCTGTTTAAATAATGTAAGTTAAAAAAATATGTTTTTACTGAACAAAAATTCCCATTCCATACAACTACAGTAATTTAATTAACTACTTATATTATTTTATTAATTTGGGATTCAATAACTATATATTCAGCGTAGACAGAGAAACCAATAGACCTAATCACATTTCCATCTCTTTCACTTGACAGTGAAACAAAGATACACAAAACTAATATGCGCGATAAAGACGCATACAGACATTTTTTGTTCCTTTCGTTGTAACCACTTGACTCCAAGCTTTTTCGACAGCTTGGTGTCAAACATTGCAATAAAATGGAGTTTTTCATGTTAAAACTAAAATAATTCATATCCTGTATCATTTTATTGCCTTTAACGCGTAGGAAAGTTTGTTATTGATGTGACAATTGTGCAGTGTTGCGTTTTAGGTTGTCGGAATAGAACAGAACAAGGATTATGTGATGTTACATTTCACAGGTAAGCCTACTTGCAAATTTATGAATAATTTGTATAAAATCGATATCAAACAGTATTTGCATTGGTAAAATAATTTATTAGGGACTTAAACTTCTATAAAAATAACAAAATAGGTTAATATTTTAACCAAAATATAACCTCAAAATTATGGAGTAAGGGCTGCCATACTTAACACTTATTTTACCCAATCTTTTGGAACGTTTTCCGGGGAAGTCTTATAAAGTGAATAAAAGAAGGAGAACATTAAAGAAGAAAAGGTAGTTAGTTATCCTCTTGTACAGGAATGAAAGTATTGGAAATTGATTGAAAATAATTAATAGGAATTAAGAAGTAATTTGATTATTTGTTATTCAATATTTCAAGCTTAATTGAACATAATTATACTAATTAATTCTAATATATATTTTAAAATAAAATATGAGAGTCCATCACGTCTCCTCGAGGTTCCATGGTACCCAAAAGACAGGCAGCGTTCCCACGCTGAATAGCAACACTCAGTCGCTGTCTAAGGAAGCTGCCCGCTCTGCGGTCACCAGTCACCACAAGCCTCGACAAGACGCGCTGACAGTACTAATACAAAGTTTTTAGCTTCGGGCCCCCAGGGACCCATCATCTAGAATAATTAATTGAAACTGTATATGTATTTTATTACAGTGTCGGGTCGATGTCGATGCCGTGTCGGGAGTCGAGTCATATCCGAAACGCCAGCGTCTCCTGACGCTGTTTGAAGGAAGGAGTTGTGTCCCCAACGCAAGCGCTCCTGTGATGCTTGATGGAGTTGGTTAGATTCGTATCGCGCCGATCTGCCTTGGAAGGCTGTCTCTGGCAAGCGACGCGTACGGTCACAACCAAAACCATCTCGTGTTCGGATATACCTCTATAATGTACTTAGTGCTATTGGTGTCGATATATAATGTATACCGCGCATCGTTAGTGTTAAGACATTGTGAAGATTATTATATTATCCTTTGGTTTAAAAGAATGAAGTCCTGCAATTTTCTTGTGCATTCTTCTTACCTCTTCTTGTGCGTACCTTTACGAACGCACGGTAATATGAACGACTTAATTGAGTGTACGAGCCTTGTCAAGATTACCCACCGACGCCCACAACAGTTAGAAGATCGAGGATAGTAGCTCCTGATTCTTAAAGTTATCCTCCACCTGTACCAAGTCCCAATAAAGTTAATTTTTACATAATATTATTGTAAACTTAATTTACCCCCCAGAACTGATTTATGCGATAAAAAGTATTCTTTGTGTTAATCCAGGTCGAATTTCATCCAAATCGGTTCGGAACCCGGGAAATTTGAAAATAAATAATAATAAATAAATATAAAATAGAACCACCTATGGTAATATGAAATCAACTGAATACCCAGTACAAATCGCCTATTATAATTTTAGTACGCCTTTGTTAAATTTTGAAGTTATTAGTATTCTATGTGAGTGTTCTCGAGTAGGCAGTGGTAATAGTTACCTCCGTTATGAGAGATGTTAAATCTAACTTACATTTTAAGGAAACTTAATAAAGTGGCAACACAGTAGGAAAATATCGCTGTCTCATACCCGGTTACAAAGTACCTCGGTCTATTGGTTTCTCTGTTTACGATATTCAGTAATGTTATTTTCATAAATGCAGTTCCGGTAAGCCTAAAAACAAAACGCCAAAAAATTTACGTTCCATTTTGTGCAGAACTATAAGCCTTAATATCATTAAATGCGTGCGTCTGTCAATTTCAAGTTCAATTAACTCTACAAACTTGAAACGAAACGCTATATATACTGTACACAGTGCACAGGAGATTGGTATAATTTGTGTGAAATTTGTAAAAATACGTGAAAATGACTCAATTTCTTGAATTAAACCTACCCGAGTATAGCATAAATCAAAGTCTCATCGATTTTGGATCCTCAGAAAACTCGTGTTTTTGTTGTCTGTCGCAAAGCGGTGTTATGATAAATCTAGGAAATTGTCGCCATGGCAGCTTTTTACAGGATTATTTGAAGGTATGTTGTAATAAAGCATGAGCATTAAATTAATTGCTATAAATAACGTCTTAATCAAGGGATTTTGTTATTTCGGTATAAATAAGTTCAAACATGTATAGTTGAATTGGCGGAAATTGGCATTTGCGCACTGATTCAAGATGGCGGATAGTACCACTATTCAGAATATTAACCAATAATTTTATATTATGTAGTTTTTGTTACAGATGGATTTCCCAATGTATTTGGTATGCAACATTTGCCATTCCATGTTAAAAAAGATAGATTCATTCAAGAAACAAGTGGAGGAAAGTTGTAAAATATTAAAACATCAGGTAAAAATTAAGTACTAGATCCTAAAATCTTGCCGATTTCATAACTTTTTTTATTACATTGGCATATCACCATTGGTACCGAAACTATAAAAATCCCAAAGAAAGTATGAAGAGGCAGAGATTGTCAAACTTTTTCGTCTTATAGACCTACCGTGATCGGGGACCCTTTTTTTTAAGTTAATAGGTAATTTTTATGTAAATTAGTAAGAAAGATGAAAACTCGGTCCACCTGACATATAATATTACCCATTACAATCGCAGTGTTACCCTAGAACTTCAAAACGTCTACTTTCAACTGCGTTAATTTTTTTTTTCAGTTATTAGAAAAACCGTCAACAAAGCTAATAAACCTCAAGCAATCGAACATAACATTAACAAATTTAACCGACTCCGAAGATTTCCTAAAACAAGAAGATGTAAAAGAAGAATCCACTTCATTTGAAATAACGACCGATATAAAAATAGAACACGACAGTTCCGATTTCGAAAATGACTTACCGTTATCACAGATTAAAAAAAGAAAAAAGAAGGGACCCAAAATCAAGGTTGCCAGGTTAGAAGAAAAATATGAGGGGAAAATAAAAGTTGTTATTTTAAAAAGTGAAGAACTGTTGGAAGAAAGAGAAAGGGAGGCAATAAAAGAGTCTTATTTGAAACTGCCATTTAGATGTGAAAGTTGTATTAAAGGATTTGATCACGAAATGACATTAAATACTCATATGGAAAAACAGCATGCTCCGGTAGGTATACTCAAACAATAATCTAGAATCTAGACTAAAGGGCGCTAGGGTCTTAACGGCGACCATAAATGTAGAATAAAGTAGTTCCGCTTTTGACCACATGAATAAGAGAGCACATTTTTTGTGTAATTATGTTTCAGAAACAAGGCGGCTACGAGTGCGACATCTGCAAATCAGTTCTTGGAACAGAATCTTCGTTTAGAGAACATGCTAGAAGACACGTTAGAAGGTAAAATTGAGAGCCTTCGCATACAACGCGTAGCGTAAATGTAAACTTATCCACTATCCACCATACAGCGTCGGGAACAGCGGCGATCATAGAAACGATAGTCGTATCGGTAGTCTGTACATGGGTTAAGCCGTATGTTTGTGGTTAATATAATAAATGAGATGTGATAAATACGTACGTTCACGGTTTGCTAAATGGCTTCACATTTTATTGGTTTTCAGGTTCGAATGTATAGCGTGCGGTAAACGAACGAACGACATCTACTCAATATCTCAACATTATAACCAACAACATGGCGACACTGAGGGTATCTCTATGCAGTTTACTTGCGAACAGTGTGATTATACTACTGAGTAAGAAACAGTTTATTCGCTATTATGTACAATTTGTGTTTCTTGGAATAGTGGACTCTACTTACGCCCTATCGATTTATCTGAGACACCATTAAATCCTTACTAAACAAACTAAATATAGGGTACCTACCTACTTAACTGCGATTTCGAACTATACGCCTACCAAGCGATTTGAGTATAGGCGAACCCCCTTTATGGGGGTGTCATACGTACAGTATTGGGCTTCCTATGGCTGAGATGATATTGATGAATGTACCTACTTAGACAAATAAGGTTCTTGTTAACAGTTCACATCGAGCATATCGTTATCATAAAGAAAAACACAAACAGAAGCAGCAGTGCAATATCTGCGGCAATACATTTGTAAGCAGCGGTGGACTTCGGATTCATATGTAGTAAGTTATTTAAATACAATCGTCACAAATGAAAAGGTTTTGCTGTCAGTTGTGCCACAGTTACGGTGGTAATTGATGGTTAACCTACGTCTAATGTGATGATTACATTGTATACCTATTTCAGTACAGTCCACAAACAATCGACGCGCGAATACAAATGCGCGACGTGCAACAAATCATACAAGTGCAAGTCCGGTCTATTCAACCACATGTCGAGTCACGGGTCACGGGGTGCATACTGTGCGCAATGCCGCACACATTTCGCTAACAAAAATAATCTGATGCATCATCTGAAGACGCATAGTGCTCATGTCACTGATGAGCTGAAGAAGTAAGTGTTTAGTGGAAGTAGAGTGAGCATATCTAGTAGGATATGAATAGGGTGTAAATCGTACTCGATTTAAAAAAAATCAGCTACTCGTAGGTATCTAAAGCTCTATAACGGCTGGTTTCAGGGTTCCGTAGAACGAACGAAAATAAATTGTAGAAGGACAGAGCCCCGGCAATAACCTTGTACTTAATTTTGTAACCTGACTCGACATTGTATGTTTACTTAAATTTCTTGAAATTAGCACAATAGACAATAGGGTATGCCTGTTAGATTTGAACTCGCGACTTTTACTTCATTGCTGAGTGCTGCCATCTACACCATTTGGGATAGGTAGGTACCGAAATAGATAAAAAAGATTGAGAAACACATCCTACTTTTTTATTTATTTTTAACATTAACTAACATAGTACTGTATAAATACCTATAGCCATTAGAACATAATTAACATATATAGCTATAACATAATAAGCGTATTTATTTGACAAGTTGAATGACAATGCTAATTGACGTCATTCTAAATCCAATATGGCGGACTAGTTTATTTTAAGCACCCTAAAATATTATTACAGTTATCAAATGAAAAGGTAACAAACCTTTTCATTATCATAGAAAAATCTTGTTTTTTTAAATGAATAATTAATTTATTTTTCAGGTTTGTTTGCAATGAGTGCGACGCCAAATTCTTAACTAAATCTGCTTTGCAAACGCATATAGATTGGGACCACTTAAAAAGAATCAAGTTTGAATGCAATAAATGCTCGAAGGTAATTTCTTTCCTTAAAAATTAGCTAAAATTTTTATTAGATCGTAAATTTATGCGAGGGGCTTCACGTCAAAAATTTGCTTTCAATGAAATTTGGTATTTATATAACATAATGCCTTTTCTCACCCATGGGTTAAGCAGAGGTCCCACCCAGGATCCAGTCCCATAGTAGGTACACACATTTCGCCAGTTATTTTTTAGTCACATGTAATTGGGGGCCAGCCTATTGCCATCAACTGGCTTAATCTAGACTCCAGGCAGGTTACAGAGGAAATATCTAATACTACTAATAATTGAACTTATAATATAAACCTCAGATCTAAGTATAATATAAAAAGCTACCTATGTAACAGGTAAACAAAACGTATTCTAACTCGACTCTAGCGCCATCAAGCGCTGTTTTTTGTGCATATATGTTTGTTCCGTTTCACGCTAAAACTACTGAACCGATTGAGCTGATTTGGTGTGTAAATAGCTTCAGGGTTGAACTCTGGAATATGACATAACGGCGGCTGCATGGCTAAGTTGGTGGCCTCATAGTCCTTGCGAAGCAAGGAGTCCCAGCCGGGGCAAGTATTAGTGCTCGGAGCTCTGCTGTTTGTTCTCGGGTGTTGTATGTGTGTGGTGTGTGTTCATGCCGCTGAAGACACAGTGGAGCCTAGTACAGGTGTGAGTTTGTAGACGTTATTA
This sequence comes from Hemistola chrysoprasaria, assembly GCA_947063395.1. Lineage (NCBI taxonomy): Eukaryota > Metazoa > Arthropoda > Insecta > Lepidoptera > Geometridae > Hemistola > Hemistola chrysoprasaria. The sequence continues at coordinate 3,521,824 of OX346738.1, read as the reverse complement.
TAATTATTATGATTATACTAGCTGTGCCCCGCGGATTCACCCGCGTATTCTCCATCCCGTGCGAATATCGGGATAAAAAGTACCCTATATGTGTTATTACAAAGTCTTAGCTACCACATATTAAATTAAATGAATGAATGAACGAAATGTTTGAAGCACTGTGAGACAATAGAGTAAAAGGTGAATTGCGTGTTAGTATATATTTACTATTAACGGACGCGGACTAACTTTTTCCAAGCTGATCTCTCTTGACCTATGTGTTATTTTTGTTTCCTATTATTTTAATTGTTAATATTGACATAACGTAGTAGTAAGACATTGTAATTGTATTTAATTAATTAGTGTAATTGGCCATGAAGCCGTACTAGTTAATAATGATAATAAATAAATTTCAACTCAATCGGATCAAACTTTCACCGTTATAATATTAGTAGGATAAAAGGTACCTAGGTACTTTTCAGCAGAGACTTGTAATATTTTCGTTAACTTGCAGGTTTTCAAAACAGCTGTTACGTTAAAGAAACATAATAGTTACGTGCATGAAAAGAAGAGACCTCCAAGAGATAAGATATGTGATTATTGCGGACGGGCTTTTACTGTAAGTTATAAGTTCATAATCCTAAATTCTACTTAAATATTAGTACATAGTTCAACACGAAAATATAAAATAAATTAAGCCAGGAAAACCCATGATGCTGGTTTGCGAGTGCGGGCAAAAAATTTGCAGTGGTTGTAACCAGAGGACGGGCAGCAGCGTCCTCTACAAAAAACCATCGAACTGCGCTCGAAACCCGCCTGCCTAGCGTGTCGAGTATTGGCAAAACCCCCCTTTAAGGGGGAGGCCTATGTTCAGTAGTGGATCACCAACGGCTGAGATGATGATAACAATGAATACGCATGCAGCTTGCTGCGAGCGCGACGAAAAAATTAACATGGCGCAAAATTTTTATTATTTTTATAATAAATGCGGTAAAAACTTGAAAATTTACAGTTCTTCGGTTCTAGGCATTTCGGTACTATCACCCACATTTCGCTACTATGTTATAGTACCCACTGCGTTTCTCATACATACCAAATCAATTCAGTAGTTTTTGCGTGGAAGAGTAACAAATATCCATCCATCCTCACAAAATTTCGCATTTATAATATTAGTATGATAGGATAGAAGCATTGAGAGGTCTACGCGCGCGCTCCCACCTGACACCACACTAGACTAGATTTGAACCTTAGAACTTCGGTTCAAATCTTTTGTTTTTCACTACGACACTGAAGTGCTGCCATCTACAACAAATTAGTGAACTAAAATGTACAGATGGAAATAAGATTGAGAAACAGTGCCTTACTTGTTACTTTTTGTGCTAAATATTTTTAATATCATTTTACTTTAATTTTCACCGGGAAAAATATGTAATAATATTGTTATATTTGTTCACAGACAACATCTATCCTAATATCTCACATCCGCAGCCATACAGGCGAGCGCCCGCTGCGTTGCTCGCACTGCTCCGCTTGCTTCGCACATCGTGCTGCACTCTATACGCATCATAAACTGTTGCATCACTGATTCATCATCAGTAACTTATAGTCCATCAAATCTAAAAAGTACCATTTGACAGTTTTTATAATGCCTCGTTTGTGAAGGATTTGAATTTAGAAGAGATCTTATGACATAATTTACGAGTTGCGCCTATGCAAAGTAATTGAAAGTATGAATCGTCAAACGATACTTCTCAGATTTGATGGACTACATACTTATATGTATACTTAGTTCTCTTTTCTCATAACATTTTATATTATTATGTACTTAACCGATTCTTTCAGAATACCCTCTTTAGGTAAAAGCTTTTACTTAACTTGCAGTACAAATCTTGCAACTGAATTTTGAAGCACTTAGCCTCAACCAATAATGCTGAAATTTTGCATACTTATATGAGTTTGGGGACTATGCAATATTGCGGTACAATCGAGCTGATTTGATGATGGAGCCTGAGATGGATGGATGGATGGAGCGACTGGAACTCCGTGAAGGCAAATGATAAAATAGTTGAATTTGGGCTAATATGACAGGTTTTAATAAGATCTTTTCATTTTCATAACATGATGACGAGGGTCTGACTTAGCCGAAAGATTTCCATTGGATCTGCCTTACGAAAACTGCAAAGATAGTAGAGTTTGGGCTCGTTTACTTCGTTGTTTTAGGGAGCTTAACTCCACATGATGAAGACGGTCTGATGATGAAGCCGAAAGATTGACATTGGAACTATCTTATGAAAAGTGCTGAGATAGTCGAGTTTAAGCTCGTTTACTTTGTTGTTTCGGGGAAGGATCAACATCTTTCTCATAGAAATTGTTGACGGAGAGCTACGCGCCGTGCACGTGGGCATGGTCTCATTTATACATTCCTATACAAAGAATATTTTTAGCCGCTTACGTTGCTAAAACGTACCGATATAGTGGGCAAACAGCTTAACCCTGTAAAAACCTATTCCTATTTTTGGCAAATTGCATTTTTGAAACCTATTGGGTTCAAGAAAATAAAAAAAAGCATTTGTAGACATTTTCTAGATTTAATATGTGATTTTACTGTTTTTGTACTAGTTTGTGATAACAATAAAGAGTTTTCTGTTCTATTCTATTTTACCAAAATATGTTATATTTATTTAACACCTTCATTAGTATGTTGTCTTATAAAACCACGTTCTTTACTATGAGTCTGTTGGTGATTGTTCAACATTCTGTTCGTAGAGAAGCCTCTTCCACATATGCAACATATTTTGTCCTTTGGAGGTAAAATGCCTTCGTGTATTCTCCTTTTATGCTTCATTAGATCTGCATTTCTTATGAAATTCTGTAATAAAACAAAAATTTTTACTAGCTTTTATTTAACATGCAGTGTATGTTTGTCCGGTACAAATCTTGGAACTGAATTTTGAAGCAGTTTCCTCAATCGATTTAGCTGAAACTTTGCATACTTATATAAGTCCGGTGACAATACAATATCATGGTACCAGCTGATCTGATGATAGAGCCATGATGTAGCGACTAGAACTTAGCGGTGACAAATGATAGCATAACTGAATTTGTGATAGTACGTTGAGTTTTTATGACCACTTTTCATTCCACATGATGACTAGGGTCTGATGATGGAGCCGAAAGATTACCATTAGAAAAACCTTACCAAAAGTGCTAAAATAGTCGAGTTTAGGCTCGTTTGATTTGTTGTTAAAGTCGTGATTTTATGTTAATGTTTGACATTTGTAGTACTTTATTATTCAATTTCTATGGTTTGATAAAAAAATGTAATGCTACGAATAGACACTCGAACATGGTACTGCCATACGACGAACTTGTTTCGCCAACATACCATGGCGATTGTCTGGCGCACTGTCCGGTGAACATTATTACTACTTGGTACGGTGGTACGGTCACTTGCACATCAAAGCGGTTAGATCGTGTGGCGTGAACACCATACCGAAAGGTACGGTGGTACGGTCGGACCATGTTCGACCGTCTTTCGTAGTAATAACAAATATATTTACATTATTTTTCTTACCTTATTACACTCTTGACATCTATACTTAAAAATCTTCAAATGAACCAAATTGTAATGTTCGGTCATGTAAATCTTTTTTGTAAATGTCTTCTCACATTCTGTACATGGAATGCTAAAAAAGTTACAAATAGTTCAGTGCAAAATAAAACTTAAAATATTTTAGCCATAGGGAACAAAGATGCCTGGAAACTACTGCATAGCCACCACGCGGCACCTCACAAACAAATAAATATAAAAAACCAAATACCTATTGTAAAATTATCAGTAGAAAACATTAAGACCTACAAGTTTCTTGTGCGTTTTTGTTGCAAAGGTATCTTTCCGAGGTAGATTCATTAGTGGTATCATAACTGGTAAGCTTCATTTACTTATCTTTTTAAGGTCAATTTTAATACATTATTTTGACCTACTTATTTGCCATTGTAATCGATAAGTTAATTAATAAAGGGGAATATATAAACACACATTAAAAAATAATGTTTAAACTTGAAAACGCCGCGGGAGCGGCCGGCGAAGCGCCAGATCCGATTCTGCCATGTTGTAAAGTTCAGAGCAAGACGACGACTGTAGGTTAGGTTTAGGTTTGCCTCGTTATACTTAATTGTGGTTTTCGATACAGTTATAGTGCAAAACATTATTTTTGTAGTGACAATATTAAATTATAGATGTATTATTATTTTTAAAGTGCTGTTATTACATTTTATAGCTGTATTTAATATAAAATTTAAAGTGACATTCATTCCATAAATAAATAACAAGCCGTATTTCATTTAATGTACTTGACGATAGATGTCGTTATTTTAAAGTTTTATTTTACTAAAACTTACTTGAGTTTCTTCTTTTTAGGGGCGTGCTTCACGCTATTGCATAGATGCCATTTATATCTGAAAAATATGTAAAAATAAATATGGAGTCATTTTGATGAGATGTCAATGAGTTTGAGATATAAATACCTGTAAATATCCTTATAACTCTTATCGCATTCCACGCAATAAGCAGGTGAAGCCACGGGCGTATGCATAAGTTTTTTATGCCTCCACAGCCCACTGTACGTCTTGAATGTCTTATTACAAACTTGACATATCAACGGCGAATGCTGTTTTCTTATATGCTTTTTAATACTATATCTCATTTTAAAACACACACCGCAGTGTTCGCAAATGTATTTCTCGTGCCACTCTTTATAATGCGCGTAGAATTTACGACGATTACCAAACTTCAAACCACATTTCAAACACTGAAGTGCTAATTCATGCTCTTTATAATGACACATCTCATTTCCCTCCAAAATTGTAGCTTCACATAGTTTGCATTGTTTGTAATCGTTCTCAGTATCGGCCGATAGATGGCGCTGAGTAAAAACGTCGTCGAAACCGATTGTGGTAATTTTAAACTTAGGCTTTCTGTTTTGTGCTACCCTTTTTTGAGCCCAAGTGTTCTTTGATTTTGGTTTTTGATCTTTATCAAGACAAAAATCGTCGGCGTCAAAATTTGATTTACAGTCTTGTTCAAATGTAGCATTTTGACTAGTATGAGTTGATTTAAATTCGTTTTTAATCAAATTCAAATCTGGTTCACCAATTTTCCGTTCAATTTCCAATAAATCTTTAAGCTTCAATTCGTTTTGTAAATTTTGAGAATTAGCAAACTCCAATTCATTGATTCTTATATCTTTTTCATCTTCTTTCATTACATTTTCTAATTCCTCATACTTCTCATAAATTATGTTATTATTAGATTTATTTTCCATATAATATAAGTTATCTGTATTTACTTTTGTATTGTGATCGTTTAAATAAACAGTGTGTTTTTTATCATTTAATGTAATTGATGTAAGATTTGACAATGGTCCGTAAACGTAACTCTGAAATAGAATAATAAATATGAAATGCTAGCTGTGCTCCGCGGTTTCACCTTCATAGTTTCTGGGTCTTCTGGGAATATCGGGATTATGAGTACTCTATATATTATTCCAAAGTCTAAGCTATCTACATACCAAATTTCAGCTCAATTGGTTTAGTAGGTTAAGCATGAAAACGATAAAAACATACACACAACAAAAAACAGCGCCAGATGGCACTGCAGTTGAGTTAGAACACTCTATGTTCTATCTACACCCATTATTTTTTTACTAGCCTATACTTTCCTACTGCTGGGCAAAGGCCTCCCCCAAGTCCTTCCATACGTCACGTTCCTGCGCCACCTTTGGCCAGCCCAACTGGTACGCATCTAAGTCATCACGTTGTAGCGTTCGTGGTCCAGCGGGAATATGCCCGGCTTTAAATCCGGAGGCCCTGGATCGAATCTCACCATGTGGACTTTTCGCCTGGGCGCTACCGTGTTTCGGATGGCACGTTAAACTGTAGGTCCCGGCTGTTCCGTATAAGATATGTAGCGGGGAGTCGTTAGGTCATGTCGGAGGCCTTGTAGGAATCTTGGCGACCTGAAACTCTGACAATATGAGGTGTCCACATAACCCATATGAATTGACTCGAACAGTGTAATTGGGGTTACCCGTTCTGTAAGAGTATAAATTCAAATTATTATTATAACGCCATCTCTTTCTGGGCCGGCCTCGGCGCCGATGTCCGTCTTCAGGTGCCCATTCTTCTACACCCATTACAAAGGTAATATTTATATTATTGTAGGATTGAGGGGGCTGTAAAATAGTAGTACCCCACCCTCTCTACCTGTGGTTGCAGTAAGAGCTAAGAGTTATTAGATCCAGAGGAGGCAGCAGCGCCCTCTGGGAAAAACCATGGAACTGCACTCGCAAATCTGCCTGCCAATTGTGGCAAAACAACCCTTATGTGGGAGTCCTATTTATTTATTTATTTGTTATTAACTAGAATTGCATCATTGCCAATTACACTAATTAATCAATTAAATTTAATACAATACAATGTCTTACAATTACTACAATACTTAGCTACATTAACATTAAATATGATAATGAATGTACGTACTAAAGATGCCACGAATAGTGAATTGGCCGAATACCGAATATTCGGCAATGCTGTCGGCCGAAGCGCCGAAATTTCGGCACGAAATACATACTTGTCGGGGGCGCTTTAGCTGGATGAAGACAAGTCGCTAAATTTTATCTTTCTTCTCCTGGAAGTAGCGTGTATAGTGGTAGGCATTCAGCCGAATACCGAATAGCAAAAAAAGTGGCCGAATAGGCCGAATACCAAATAGTTGCCGAATATTCGTGACATCTCTAGTATGTACTAACATTATAAATCACAAATATAAGTATGATGTGAAAATTTTGCGGTTCTAACAGGTGACAGGTTGTAGTGGTAGGCCTCTTTTGCAGGGGACCACGTGGAGTAGGAACACATGCCCCTATAATGCGTTAGGTAGATAGGATAGAAAAATTTCGACGGTGACTAATGCCTCCATGGTAGCTCAAGTAGAAAAGTGCCCACACGCGGAATGGTGCAGAGGGTGCGTGGTTCGAATCCCGCCCGTGGGTGAAACTTTTCTTCTCATTTTAGATTGTATATTGAGCGATTAGACCTCTTAGTCCTATATAAAATAATACAAACCTGTCCATTCGCTAGTAAATCCTGGGCCTTTGTCACTTGCTTTTGAAATTTCAATACTTTTCTCAATAAAGATCTACATTCCCAACATACTCCAGTATTTATAAAATTATATGAATCCTGAAAATCACTTTAATTTATGTGTATGTATGATTAAAATATGTCTTTTCAGACGTATGAGTACTGAATATAAATATAATACAGCATAATATCTATCATTTGAATTAGATTTACGAAAAATGTTATTAAATTAAGTCATAATTAGTCAATAAGGTTATAATTATATTCAATTATTCATGTCAGATTATATCATATATATGCAAAAAATTCACATATACTATAGAAACATTTCTCAGTCAACCACCGCGTCAAATTAGTTGATGTATGATGTACGTTTGCTAATCTCTCACGCCAAAACTATTAGGAGTCTTATAAAACACATCCCCTGACTTTTATACATTAAAAAAAAACTAATGTTGTTTCTATGGTATGAATGTGTGCGTGCCGTGATGTTTGTATTAGCGAGCTGGCTTACTATGGTGCTTCACTTTCTGTTAAAGACTCCATCCGCCTTTTTTTGGGTTCATGAGCTATACTTACATGACTCACTAAAATATCTTCAATGATTTTAATATAAATATTGGTTAAATCACCAAGAGGGGCAAGTTTCCTGCCAATGCTGAGACAGAGGCGGCATTGAAGCCCTGCTTCGTACTCGAAATCGTGCTTTACTTCTACTAAATCCATATTTTTTTGTTAGAAAACTCAGAAATCCATTTGTAATTTGTAAACAAAACAAAATACGAATACTGAAATACTCAGAAATACATAAAATGTCACTTGTCACTGTCAAATTTTGACAATGATAATGTTGCCAGCCGTTTTATATACCCCATTTTTAATTTGGCAGCCTCGTTGGCTCAGATGGTAGTAACTCTGCTCTCTGTGCCGCAGGGCCCGGATTCGATCCCCGGTCAGGTCAAACATTTGTGTGCATGAATATGTCTGTTTGATCTGTGTCTGGGTGTTATAAGCTTATATAAGTATGTATATCAGTCATCTGGTTACCATAGTACAGGCTTCTAGCCTAGTTTGGGACCAGATGACCGTGTGTGGAAGTTGTCCCATATTATTATAAATATACACTATTTTAATGCTATCAGTTCATAATTTTCGCGCACGCATCTTTTTTAAAAATAAAGGAACGATCCGCAAGCCTCCGCCAATGACGTCACTCATCCAGTTCCGTCGAGCATTATTCGAATATTGTCCAAATCTGCATAAAGTGCCTATGGCCGCTCCCGGCCCATGCGAAGTTGTGATTTGATTATGAATTTCTGAACATAAGTTTTTAAAAAGTAGACTATTACATAAATAGTAAATTATGTTACGTGAATCAATGAAAATGTTAGATTTTTGAAATTAATATGAAAAACTCCTTCAGTTTACTGGGAGACGGGAATGTCCCAGTTCCAGTTGATATGCAAACTATGAACTGGGATTTGCAATATACCTACGGTATAAGGTTTAACATCTTTGCATATAACAGATTTATGATTTCATCTGGCACTCAGCACTAACGATTGACACAGAACACAGGGAACGCTGCAATCTGAGGACTCTGTGGCACATAACACAAAAGAACCTCTGTCTCTGTCACTCTGTCTTATCTCTGTGGACCACAGAACACATATACAGTGGACTGTGGACCAATGACTTGCTGTGACTCTGTGACTGTGAAGTAGTACTAATTATAGTGATCTGTGCTGTGAAGTGGATGCAATCGCGTCTTGAAAAAAATAAATATTGATCGATTTAAATTTCTAATAGTTATGAACAAATTTAATACTTATTTTATTCTGTATATAATAGTGCAGTGTGGCGTGAAATAAGATAAAGTTTTATTTGTATTAACAAACTATTTATTGTAATAAACGCGAAAAATATCAAATAAATATAAATCAATGTGATACAGTGATAGCAACAATCTATTTCGTATTTAATCTTACAATTAAATCGATTTATTAAATTAAACATCGTTAACTACCAACAAGTAAAAATTGTAACTTTATTCTGTACCCATAAAATATTTATTTATCGTCTGAAAACTTAGGAAATAAGATAACAATGGATGAAGATTTAAAGGTGGAGATGAACAGTAACTTGACCAATACATGTCACGGGTGCCTCAGTTGTAATAGAAATATAATGCCTTTGGGAGAATTATCCGAGGTGCTTATTAATTTGCTGGGGAGTTATAAGCAGAGTTTAGTATATGTAAGTATCTTTGGTGTGAGAAAAGAGTATGTATGGCTCCAGTGAACCTGTGATTCGTGCCTGGTTGAGATAGTAAAAGGCTCGCCCACCTGACCCATAGGACTTAAAACATAACAGAGAATTCTTATACTCTCATAGTAGATATATTTGATTTAATTACATTAGGGTGTCAAATTTGACTTCTAGGTGATTGACCTTGGGGTCAAGATCAATAACCTCAGACATTGAAATGGGTAATACTGATGCCAAAAACTAATTTTGTAATAGAGGTCAGATTTGACCATCGCTTATTACGTATCCGATTTTAACTTGTCTCATGTCACTGTAGGTGTCACTTGTCACAAAAGTAGAGTCACTATCTCGGATAGTGGTAACTCCATCAATCGTTGATAGATGGCGCTACTAGTAGTTACCGGATGCCATCCGAGTCCCGGCATCTTTATGTATGTATGTTGATTATATTTCAGGGTATAGAAGACATAAGAATATGTTGGGAGTGCAGCGCTGTCCTAAGAAGGTTCAAATCGTTTCAGGAGCAAGTTAGAACAGCACAGACAGGGCTCATGAAGATGCTCTATGAAATTGTGAGTGAAATTCTGTGTTGCTCTTCACTATTTTGTCTGTAAAGTACTCTATTAGTTAATAGTGTCTATTATTAATTAGTTTATGTTTAACTAACTGTGTATCCCAGTTTCCCACGAGTAGTCATAGTTGCCATGGGAACATCGAGATAAAAATATAGTATCTATTAAAAGTGCCATTTATTAATCCAGAGTCTATAAGCTACCTACATACCAAATAGCAGCCGTAGTTTTGGCACAATACGAAAAAAATTACACAAACTTTTGTATCTGCACTTTATAAGTTGTCTTATCAACAATCTACCGAAGAGACAGCCAATCTTTCTCATTTAAGATATTAATGGAATTATCAATATATTTAGAATTTTGATTTCAGGATACTCCATCTAGCACACTATCCAAGCTATCAACTATTAGTAAATTCTACTACGACCAAGACATAAAACACTTATCCAAAACAAGATTAAAGAAAAACAATGAACAACTCGAGGCAATAACCATTATCAAAACTGAATTTGAAGACTTACATAACTACTCTGATGATGATGATATCAGTCTAACTGAAAATAATGATAAAGTTGATACATTTGATGATAAAGTTGATAGCAAACTTGATAGTAAAATTTATGAGATTGATAGCAAAATTGATACAAATGATATTAAAGATCTAATAACAAAAGATGAAAATATAGAATTTACGTATGACGTCAAGGCAGAACCAATAGCAGATATAGTGAAAGTAAAAAAGCCAAGAAGAAGAAAGGATACAAAATGCGTGAACAATGTCGTGGGTTATTATAAAAGATATGCAACTCTAGTCAAAACGGAAAAGAAGGATTGGGGCAGGTATTTCTACGGTTTTTTACAGATTTATTGATCGTCATTGATGAAATTAATTGTGAAGTGAGTGATGACTGCCTCGGAGGCGTATTGGTCGCAAGCTCTACACGAAACTTATAAATTTTATACACTATATACTTAATTCAAATCAGTTTAGTAATTTCTGAGTTTATTGCCATATATATAAATATTAAATTTTCTGAACTGACCATCAAACCAGGCAGTAGCTCTTGCGACCACTGCACCAACGAAATAGTAAAATTGATTAATTATCTATCAATATTACTATTTCACTAATTATTATCAACATCACTAATCATTATCAATATCAATAAATCTTCATCAATAGGTATCACTAGACATCACCATTTCACTAATTATCATAAATATCTCTAAGTATCATCAATATCACTTATCATAATAACATAACATACAATCACACCCTTTTCCTCTCAATAACTGTTTGGAGTCTGGATCTGTGCCTGGTAAATGGCAATAGGCTCACCCTCTATTACATGGGACTAATATGTCCCACTAATACTGGCGAAATGTGGGTGCATATCTCTTCTTGAAAAAGACGTGATTGCATGTTATGTAATTGTCATCAATATCACTAATTATCATCAGTTTCACTAATTATCAACATTATCAATAATAATTAACATAATTTACAGCTGGGAAGACGTGCGCAACCATTTCAAAACAGTCCTATTCAGCGAGAAAGAGATGGAAGATCACTTCTTCATAAAAGACCGCAGAAACACGTCGTACCATAGAATGATTCATAAATGTGATGTTTGTACCTTGGGCTATACTAAGGAAGATGATTTGAAGAGGCATAATGATTTGAATCATCATAAGGTAGGTTTTGTAATAGACATGATGACTATTTTTGAAATACAGTTTTAAAATGTCCGGAAACAAATATTTATTACTAAGAATATCATGTTTCGGCATAAAATAATAGATAAATATAAAAAATCAACATATTTAATTTAATTTCTAATAATACCGCCAAATATGCCGTGGAGTTAGCGGCTTTAGAATAGTGCTCCACCCTCTCTACCCGTGGTTACCGTAAGAGCCGGCTAAGTGTTATGAGATCCAAAAGACGGGCAGCAGCGTCCTCTGTGTAAACCATGAAACTGCGCTTGCCAACCCGCCTGCCAAGCGTGGCGAGTATTGGCAACAACCCCTCTGATGGGGGAGGCCTATGTTCAGCAGTGGACTACCAACGGCTGGATGATGATATGATATTTATTAAATATATTTATTCTGTAGTGGTACAGGCGCAGTGCAGTGGCGCGCAGATTTTTTAATTTCAAAGCACTGGGTGGCACTGTACCTGATGGTACCACTACAGAATAAATATATTACTACACCTTTTTGTAACACATCTAAGGGGATTTGTGGAATAAGCGCCTAGATAAATCCCCTGCCAGCGAGTAAGCTGCTGCTCAAGGGATTTGTGGACAAAAAGTTCACAAATCCCCTGAGCAGGGGATCCCCAAAGGGGATTAGTGGAATATGCCATAATTTTCAGGAAGGCGCCCCATACAAATGCAGTTCATGCAACAAACGGCAACCTACCGCGGAAGCGTTAGAACAACATTGGCGCACACACTCATTAGTATACAAATGTAAAATGTGTTCGGATGTGTGCAAGGAGAACTTTATGAGGAAACACTTAGACCACGCCCACACTAAGACTTATGATTGCAGTGTGTGTCATACTAAATTCAAGTAAGTTCAGGCACAGAATACAGACCAGGTACAAGGGGCTATTGGCGTTCTCGGCGACTATCACCAGTGATTGACCATCTTGATTTGACATTAACTACAAATGTCAAAGTCCGGTTACTAACCAAAGACATTATGATAAACTTACTAAGTAGACTGTGCACTGTGTCAGGCCCGAGTGAGAACCACTCGCAGTGTCTATCCTTTTCCTTTTCTCTCCAAATTTGACAGTGCACAGTCTTGTTAGGGATAAAACGTCTTTGTTACTAACTCAAGCCACAGAACACAAAGACTTAAGCCTGATAGCGACTGGTGATTATGAAGAACGCCAATAGCCCCCCAGGTACAGGGGGCTATTGGCGTTCTCCGCGACTATCTCTTTAGTGACTAATTATCTTGATTTGACATTAACTACAAATGTCAAAGTCCGGTTACTAACCAATGACATTATAATAAACTTACTAAGTAGACTGTGGACTGTGTCGGTCCCGAGTGAGAACCACTCGCAGTGTCTATCCTTTTCCTTTTCTCTCCTCCAAATTTGACAGTGCAGTCTTGTTAGAAAGGTAAAACGTCTTTGTAACTAATTCAAATCACAGAACACAAAGATTTAAGCCTGATAACGACTGGTGATTATGAAGAACGCCAATAGCCCCACAGGACAGACACTCCTTATAAATAATTTAAAAAATAGCGACTTTGGTTATGACGCAATAAATAATTGTATGTTTATTTATTATAAGTATCATATCATCTAAGTAAATACATATCTATTGCACACCACTCACCACCGTTGTTAAATGTTAACGTTCCTCTTTCATTTCCAAGTTGTCTGTAAGAAAGTCTTTTAAGTGAAAAGACCGCCGGTTGTTTACTGTGCCCTTTGTAAAAAATTATTAAATATAATAATTAAATGTTTGTTTAATAATTGTTTCTTTTTTAGTATGCAATAAAGTATGATTCTATTCTATTCTAAAGTGCAATTCAAGTCGCACAGTGCCTTACTATCTATCGTTGGATTGTTCCCACCCTGCTCCAAGCCGCCCCGGTGGGGCAAAATGGAATACTACGAATTTATGGAATATGCCCCAATAAATTGACTCGGTGGGGCGGGCGAATTATAAGCTGGGTGAATTATATCAACCTACAAGCTGCCTCTCTTTCTATCGCGCATGTCTTATTCCTTCTAACTACGGTAGGGATGTCATCTTTTAAACTTTTATATGAAACTATAATTATCTATTCAAGCCTATAATGCGATATTTGAAGCTAGATTGCGACAAGACGGTACAATTTCAATGGGCTAGACAGAGAGATACGCGATAGAACGAGAGGCAATTTTAAGGTGAGTATAACTGTAGGTTATTAGCGTTGTGCGAGCTGAATTGCACTTTATTGCGTCTCATCTAGAGTCGCTATTTATAAACTTGAATTTGAGGAGTGTAGTTTACTTGCCTATAAAAATATCAGGATATAAATTTATAGACTGGGTTAATTATATGCGGAGGAAACAGGGTAATACAAAACATCGATTTGGTAAATTTTTCATAAGATTGTGTCAAATTCCTAGAAGGCCATGTACGCTCTTAATATCGCTTGTAGTGAATGGTTTTAATGTCTTTTAGTATGTAGTTAATGTATTAATTTTTATTATAATAGTAATTTCAAATACAATGTAAATTGAATAAATAAACTGAAACTGAAATATCATATTTTAAATTAAAATGTATATGTTTTAAAAATATAAATATTTATATGATTATTATCTGCCCGGCAATATAGATTGTGCAAACGCCGAGCTCCCTTGTAAATTGTAAATCAAGCCCATCTCTCTTGCAGAACATTAAAATCGTTCACAATCCACTACAAAGAGCTACACATGAACTATGTGTGTGATTACTGTAACCACACGCTCACTACAAAAGTTAAAATGGAGAAACATATTAGGTAAGTTACATAAATTAGGGTAAATTAGTAGTAGTTTAATGTAGTGGTAGGCCTCTTTTGCAGGGGGCCGCCTGGGGAAGTACCACACCTTTGCCAGTTATTCATCCGCCAAGCAGTATTGTGCAAACATTACTGTGTTCCAGTCTGAAGGGCAATGTTACCAGCGAAATTACTGGGCGTGATGAGATTTAACAACTCATACTCAGGGTTACACAGTGCAGGGCCGCGCAGAATATTGAATTTTAAAACACTGGGTGGCACTGCGTCTGATATGGGCAATATTGATGCTTACCATCAGGCACCTGATTTGCTCGTCTTGTCACTCACCATCATAAAAAAAAATGGGTTTTCCGTGGGGCTACCGGCTACACAGTACCCCACTTTTTCTATCCGTAAAATACTGTCCGCAGTAGTCATAGGACTATTTCTGTAGTAGCCAACGCACTAGATACGATTTCCGTCATTTATTTATTTATTTAATGAGTACAGCCACATTAAACATATTATACATTTTTACTTAACTTTAATTTTACATAGTCAAGTTCTTATATGTATAACAATATATATTCGTACATAGCATGTATGAGTGAATATAAACAACTGAAATGAACGAGTAGGTATTATAAAAGTTAAGAAATAAAAAAAGATAATTAAAAATTAAACAAATAATAAGATACATAAGTATCTAAGTTTCTCATATAATCATTTCTAGATAATTCAAGTATAATGAGTATAAATACTGTATACTACATGGGGAAGACACTATCTCTTTGCAACCAATGACGTTGAATCGCTTCCTTTTGCAACACGGTTTTGTAAACTACAGCAAAGCGGTAGGGCTGACACCAATAGTGTAATTAATCACTTGAGAAATAAATAAATTTTTATTTTTTAATTTAAAACACTGGGTGGCACTGTGTCTGATATGGGCAATCATGATGCTTACCATCAGGCACCTGATTTGCTCGTCTTGTCATTCACTATCATAAAAAAAAAAAAAAAAAAAAAAAAATAAGATACTTTAAGAATATACATGAATAAAGAAAATAATAATAATATATTTCAAATAATTAATTATCTGATTTCCCCCCATCTGTGACTTTGCTTTTCAGTATAAATGGCCGACTGCAGAAAATTATGCTTTTATACCATAGCTTTTATTTTTTTACAGCATAGATTATTTGCTAAGATTCTTTATGTTGTAGACATCGCTGTTGTTTAGTCATTTTTAAATATAGGCCTTGCTCAAAAATAATACTTCGTTTTGTTATTTCAGCGAACATCATATGACATTTACGTGCAAAGACTGCAACCGTCCTTACAAAAACTACATTTACTACAAGAAACATTGCTATGCGTTACATCCGGACAAAATAAAGGCGTCTTTAGACCCAGAGCTCTCTTTCTGTGTGGAATGCAACAAGCAGTTTCCGAGCGTTGATAAATATAAGACGCATCTGCGAGTATCACCAAAACACAACAATAAACCGCATGTTAGGTGAGTTGGGGAAATAAGGGTGAGCTTGGGAAACATGGGAAAAATGGGTGAGATGGTGAAAGATTAGTGAGATGATGAAACATGGGTGAGTTTGTAAAAATGTATGTGAGTTGGGAAAATATGAGGGAGTTGGTAAAATATAGGTGAGTTGATAAAACATTATGTGAGTTTGTGAAAGGTTAGTTGCTGAAATCGAGATGAGTTAACTACAATCGTATAAGGTTGGTTGGTTAAAGTTATTCAAACCAATAATATATTATGAATAATTTAAAAAGTAGATACAAAATCAAGGCGCTTTTATACCCAAAGGTTTCTTTCTGTGTGGAATGCAACAAGCAGTTTCCAAGCGTTGATAAATATAAGTCGTATCTGCGAGTTTCTCCTAAACACAACAATAAACCGCATGTTAGGTGAGTTGGAGCAATATAAATGAGGTGGTGACAGATGTGGTAGTCGTTAGCTCATGTCGGATCCGCGGAGGAATCTTGGCCTGAAATTATATATTAATTAATATTAATATTAATTAATATTAATATTTATTAATATTTATTAATAATTATATATTAATATGAGTCCACAGGACACCGGACACGTATGAATGAACTCAAGCAGTGTAATTGAGTATTTGAATTTTTTTTTGCATAATTGAAAAGATCATATAATATAAGATTCGTAACAAAAAATTTTTTTTCATTCGCTATAATTACAAAGTTATATCAAATTAAATAAAGATTTTTTAATCCAGTACCGAAAACACGCCGATAGTACCCGAACGAGCTCGTGACCTGTAGTGACGTCACAATGTGATAAAGTACCATACATAACTTTAACATTACTACGTCAGATGGACCAGTAGTCTAATATATCGTGTTTGTGATCATTGGAATCGTCTCAATAAATATGCTACAGACTACAGATAGATGGAGACCAGGGGCTGATGAAGAGGCGGAGGAGTTCTTTTCAATTTTTTAACTTCCTATTTCAGTCTGCCGTGTCCAGATTGCGGGAAAATCTTCGGTCGTAAGAAGAATTTAACGTATCATTACAATTTGTTTCACCTTAAGAAAACACAGTTCTACTGCGAAATATGTGATAAGGTATCTATTTTACATTTTATTTAACTTGACATGTTTGTATGTAAGTATGTTGAAACATAACATATAATCACGCCTTTTTCCCGAAGGGGTAGGTAGTGGTGTACCCAGGACTCAGTCCCATAGTAGGCACACCTACATTTCGCCAGTTTGTAATGGGTACCATGTAATAGGGGGGCCATTATTACATATTGCCATCTACCGGGCACAGTTCCAGACTCAAGGCTGTCACTGAGATAATTCTTAATTGACAAATAACACTGTCTAACCTGAGGATCGAAACCGAGACCCTAGAAATAATAATAATATGGGACAACTTCCACACACGGTCATCTGCGGGGCTATTGGCGTTCTCGGTGACTATCACTTTAGTGACTATTATCTTGATTTGACATTAACTACAAATGTCAAAGTCCGGTTACTAACCAATGACATTATGATAAACTTACTAAGTAGACTGTGCACTGTGTCGGTCCCGAGTGAGAACCACTCGCAGTGTCTATCCTTTTCCTTTTCTCTCCTCCAAATTTGACAGTGCTCAGTCTTGTTAGAAAGGTAAAACGTCTTTGTAACTAATTCAAACCACAGAACACTGATAACGACTGGTAATTATGAAGAACGCCAATAGCCCTACTGGTCCCAAACTAGGCTAGAAGCCTGTACTATGGTAACCAGATGATTGATTATACATACTTATATAAGCTAAATATATTACTACGCAAATGTAGCAAGGTCCGTGCGACGGCAAATTATAATATCATGAGGTCCCGGGTTCGATCCCTAGGTCATGCAAAAACTGTTATTGGAATTTTTACAATGACAGTCTGGAGTCTGGAATTAGGATTTTAAATATAACTAATAATAATAATATAGGACAACTTCCACACACGGTCATCTGGTCCCAAACTAGAAGCCTGTACTATGGTAACCAGATGACTGATATACATACTTATGTAAGCTATAACACACAGGGACAACACAACCCGGGCCCTGCGGCACAGAAAGCAGAGTTACTACCGTCTGAGCCAACGAGGCTGTCAAATGTCATATGATATTGTTTATTTAAGTTTTTTAATTGTATATATGTTTTCAACAGTATTTCGCTCGTCCATCTGGTTTGAGAACGCATCGAGAGAATGTACATTTAAAAGTAGAGAAGGTGAAAGACAAAATATGCGATTTATGCGGTAGAGGATTTGCTGTGAGTACTTTACATTATTTATTTACTAGACTAGCTGTTATCCGCGACTTTGACTAATTAATTTTATTTTTTTAATTGATTATGAATCTAATTTAATTCTCTAGTTTTTGTAGTGGTAGGCTTCTTCAGGGGCCCGCCTGGGGAAGTACCACACCTTTGCCAGTTATTCATCCGCCAAGCAAATAATATGTAAACATTACTGTGTTCCGGTATGAAGGGCAATGTTGCCAGAGAAATTGCTGGGCATGATGAGTTTCAACAACTAATATCTCAGGGTGACAGGCGCAGTGCAGTGCCGCGCAGAATTTTGAATTTTAACACACTGGGTGGCACTGTGTTTGATATGGGCAATCATGATATTTACCATCAGGCACCTGATTTGCCAATGTAAATATTATAGGTTAAAGGAAAGTTGTTAAAATGTCTCGAACTTACGCTATTTTTTTACGTGATTTTTGCTTTAGGTTATACTAGCTGAGACCCGTAGTTTCGTTCCCGTGGGAATATCAGGAAAAGTACCCCATGTATTATTCCAGGATCTAAACTATTTATTTACATATTTTTTTTATGATAGTGAGTGACAAGACGAGCAAATCAGGTGTCTGATGGTAAGCATCATGATTGCCCATATCAGACACAGTGCCACCAAGTGTTTTAAAATTCAAAATTCTGCGCGGCACTGCACTGCGCCTGTTACCCTGAATAAATATGAACATACTGAATTTCAACCCAATCCGTTCAGTAGTTTTGACGTGAAAGAGTAACAAACATCCATCCATCTTTACAAACTTTCACGTTTATAATGTGGATCTATGACAACGTGAAATCCAGAATTCAATTTTTTTTTTGTTAAATGGACGCGATATTCCAGAGTCAAGTGGTGCTACGGCACCATCGTCGCACGCACACCGGCGAGCGGCCCCACAAGTGTCCGCACTGCGCCGCCGAGTTCATACAGAAGTACGCCATGCAGACACACGTGCGGACACAACACAACGAGTGCGCGCTCGCTAGGAACCACACGCATCCCGCCAGCTACTACTTATCTACTACGTGAAGAAGACACTGGCAAATAATTTAACGTGTGGCGCCATATTTATGTAAAAAATAAATCTTTGTTTGTGACTTGTCGTTGACAAATGCGTTGTAGTGTGGCTCCATATTTTTATATAATTATAGAAAAATATTTTGTGACTTGCTACTGGCAAATGCCACACTCCTGTGGCACCAAGTCGTAATGTGAAGAGGTCTTATTTTCCATCAGCCACCCTCGAGTTTGTCACCGGAGTGGCGGTTGGCACTAAATATGTGGCGTTTACCACCCCATTTGACATTATGTATAATATATACGGAAATGGCAATAAATTATGGATTTGATTTTAAATTTACTACTGGCAAAAATTTATTGCTGTGTCACGCCATATTATGCTCAAATGAAAAAAAAAATGAGGTGCCGCAAATACATGGCCGTGTACCGCCATAATATACCACACTAGCTGGTTGCCTGAAAGAGATAGCTTAAACGCGACAACGCCTCACATTGTCGACCAATAAGCATAATTTTAAGATGCGTGTGTATGTGTTTTATATCGGTCTCGATATGGAGTATTCTGAATAGATAATGTTCGTAACTCTACGACACTGAAAAATACATAAACGAGTGGATGCCATTTTATATTAGAGAGGCGCGGTGCTAAGCTCATTCACGCTCTCGCTCACACGTACCCACATTTCTGAAGATATAAAAAATACTACATTAATAACGTAAAATAAAGTCTACTAGGCACTGGAAAATAACAATACAAACTTTCAGGAAAAAATCCAATTTAATCCAAACAAGGTTTCAGTGCTTTTTTATTTTTCTAAGATTTTTGCCTTTGTGCAGGTTTTTATACATGAAATCTCGTTAAGATTAAATTGGATTTTTACTGAATCTTAGTATTGTCATTTTCTAGTTCCTAGTTGTCTTTATTTTACGTAATTACATGTAGTATATTTTATATCTTCAAAAATGTGGGTACGTGTGAGCGAGAGGGCGAATTAGTTTAGCACCGCGCCTTAAAAAAACTAGTATCTACCAAGAAGCTACGCACGTACATACGGTTTACTCCCAACGACCCCCATCAAACGTAGACAAAGTGTTAATTTGTGGGACATAAAACTGTTCAAAGTTATTTTACCTCTGATTGCGGTCTTATATAATATTCCAAAGTTATTTTACCTCTGATTGCGATCTTATATAATATTCAAAGTTATTTTACCTCTGATTGGGGTTATATAATATTCAAAGTTATTTTACCTCTGATTGTGGTCTTATATTATATTCCAAAGTTATTTTACCTCTGATTGCGGTCTTATATAATATTCAAAGTTATTTTACCTCTGATTGCGGTCTTATATAATATTCAAAGTTATTTTACCTCTGATTGCGGTCTTATATAATATCCAAAATTATTTTACCTCTGATTGCGGTCTTATATAATATTCAATGTTATTTTACCTCTGATTGCGGTCTTATATAATATTCAAAGTTATTTTACCTCTGATTGCGGTCTTATATAATATTCAAAGTTATTTTACCTCTGATTGCGGTTTTATATAATATTCAAAATTATTTTACCTCTGATTGCGGTCTTATATAATATTCAAAATTATTTTACCTCTGATTGCGGTCTTATATAATATTCAAAGTTATTTTACCTCTGGTTGCGGTCTTATATAATATCCCAAAGTTATTTTACCTCTGATTGCGATCTTATATAATATGAATACATGCTACTGTGCCCCGCGGTTTCACCTGCGTAGTCTTCGTTCCCGCTGGGAAATCAGGATAAAAAGTACCCTATGTTTTATTCCAGGGTTCCAGCTACCTGCATACCAAACAGCCCAAAACCGTTTCAGTTTTGGCGTCAAAGAGTAACAAACATCCATCTATCCTCAAACTTTCGCATTTATAATATTAGTAGGATAAATAAAGCTACTATATAAATTAATAGAGGTACCTAAATATGAATGCGATGTAAGCTTCTTGGTACCTATTTAAGCAGGATCCAAGCTATGCGCGGCAAACCCTCGATCATTGGGGCGCTCGTAGTGTTTGCCGCGCATAGTCTGAACTCAGCTTAAGGAGGCGGCGACCGAAGAATTCTCCATGCAAACGTAATAGTTAACTAATTTTAAATCAAAGCCTATTTTTAACATTTAATGAAGTTATTCGGAATGAGGCACTAATTATATAATTATATTTCAATCCAAAATAGAAGTACTTTGGACTAAAATATGATAAAAATCTACAAAATACAGATATTTTCAAATGTAACTCCAAATTATAAGTATTTAAGACTAAAATATAATTAGGAACCTAGATAACTAGTGTCTCATTCCGAATAACGTCATTAAATGTTAGAAATATGCTCTGATTTTAAATGATTTAACTATTACGATTGCTATACGGAATTCTTTGGCCGCCCCGTTAACATTTTTTGTCACGGCTTCGCACGTAAATCTAATTTGTGAATTAAAAGTGTAGCTTTAAGTAATTTATTATGTATTGAAACAGTCTAGTATTATTATACGATAGCTGTGTACTATTATAATAATAAAATAACAAATAAATTAATTTACAAAGTCCATGGAGTATTATTATTCATATATTTTTTTATTCATTATTTTTCAATACACTATCTTATTTATGTAAAGGAGGATTGTTTGAGAAAAAAACATCTTTAGAAAAATCATAGTTTTATTATTTTTTACAGAAAAAAGAACGTTTTTATTAATTACCTAGGTAGTAAGTTCGTAAAGTACTTAACATATTACAAAGGCATTATTAATTATTATAATACGAAACATTGCCGGTTATATTATTATTTTACAGACGTGTTTTTACACTTAAAATTTATATTTTATAAGTTCGGCACAAACCAAAAAAATTTGGCCCGTCGAAAAACCTTCTACTCTTTTGACGAATTTACAGAAATGACTAAATAGGTAATAGAATAAACAATTATTATAATTAATTACCTGCTATTATTAACACAATTTATGAATAAAAAGTATTATCTTTTTGTAACGAATCTTAAACTAAATTTCCCTTATGTTTTAGCATTATGTTTATGTTGTGTCCGCATATGTGTTTGCATGGCGTGTTTCTGTATGAACTCCGCCGTACAATACATACACTTGTAGAACTTCTCGCCTGTGTGGGTGGCGCGGTGGTTGCGTAATACACGGTTACTCTGAAAACAAGGATAGCATAATAACTAGAAGTATAATTCCAGGGTCTAAGCTATACAATGTGTTTAAAAAAAGTATTACTAATACTTAAGAGAACTACTCACGAAAATAAGCAACTTTTATAAGAAAGAAAATGAAAATTCGCAAAAAAAAATGACATTCCATTTTTTTTTATGATAGTGAGTGACAAGACGAGCAAATCAGGTGCCTGATGGTAAGCATCATGATTGCCCATATCAGACAGTGCCACCCAGTGTTGTAAAATTCAAAATTCTACGCGGCACTGCACTGCGCCTGTCACCCTGAGATATGAGTTGTTGAATCTCATCATGGCCAGTAATTTCGCTGGTAACATTGCCCTTCATACCGGAATACAGTAATGTTTGCACATTACTGCTTGGCGGATGAATAACTGGCAAAGGTGTGGTACTTCCCCAGGCGGCCCCCTACAAAAGAGGCCTACCACTACAACCAATACACATACTTTAAGTATTAAATTTCGAATTATAGAAATCATTTACTTGGTTTATTGATACCTAAGTCTTCGCCGCTCCGACCAGATACCGCACTACCTAAAAACAACAGCTTCGAAAACGCGACAGATTTCAACTGTTTGCACTGCTATCTCATTTTAATAATCTATTGCAAACTCATCTCATGACTCTTGTAAGGTTCACAGGATTCCTTTGGGAGTATTTAGGGATCTCGACAAAGCATTCGACTGTGTAGAACTGCACGGAAGGTAGGACGCAAGTGAAAAGTTTGTAGATCATGGGAATGCCCTAAATCTAGTAGAATCATTTATTCCAAATGTATCTAGTAGGCACCAGAAGATAAGAGTCAATGGTATCACATAACTTTATTCTCCTGTCAAGATGGGAGTTCCACAGGGATCAATCTTGGGTCCTTTCCTGTTTTTGGCACATATCAATGCTTTGCCATGTGGTTTTATTCGTCGATGATATGGATATGTCTTTGATTTTTTTAATAGAAGAAAAGATAGAACACTCGTTTATATACTATTAACAATGCTTTAGTAAGTATATCCAGTTGGTACGAACGATTATGATATGAAAGTAGTCTCAGGGAAAATAAGCTCTAGTATGCTACGACCGGGGGCTGGTCTGTGTCAGGTGTTCTCTGCTACTTTAGATCAAAGTTTTTTTTTGTTTTAATATTGTATTTAACGTAAGAAAATGTTCCTCAGAGCGGTGTGGTAATTCCGTTACACTAGCTGTATAATCATGATTAAGATAAAATTTAAAAAAAATGGCATGGTGTTAAACTATTAGTAAAAAAATATCTCTAGTTTGCGTAAAACGTTGTGTTCCACGGGCTCTTCGGGGACTTCTGCGTAGTATTAGTATTTGACAAGTACGCCGGCAGTACCTAGTCGGAGCGGGCGCGAAGACCACCTAACATCCTGAGGTTACATATATCTCAGCCCTAGGAAGTCCACTGCTAGACTTATGTCACCCCCATTGAGGGGGGGTTTGCTAGTACTCCCCACGATTGTCTAGCGGGTTCGCGAGCGCAGTTTGATGGTTATACGCAAACCATTACACATAAAACATATAAATAGAAGCATAATGATTTTTAGCAAAGTTTCGGCCAAGTCGATCCGCACCACCGCGATCAACCTAATTAAAAAAAAATGTTATTTTGCATCATCATCATCAGCCGGAAGACGTCCACTGCTGACCACAGACCTCTCCCATAGTACGCCATACACTATAGATATGTGTAAAGGTAGCATAGATGGTGCCGCCATCATGATGGGGCCGGGGAGACTGCTGCCCGTACTCCTGCGATATATGGCTCTATAGGGGGAGCCTCCCACCAGGGGAGGGGGGGAAGGTCTATATAACTGGGAACCACACGATCAATAAAAATATTTTGCATACTTACACTAAACCCTTTCCCACACAGATCACAAATTTTGTCTTTAACCGCTTTGATATTTAAATGAACAGCCTTGTTGTGACTCTCAAGAGCATTTCGTCTAGCGTAACTCTAAAAAAAAGGTAGAAATTAAGAAATTTAAAAAACCATCTTTTTCCTGACGTCAGACCCTGGAATATCTCTGTAACATATTCATTGAAACTATTCAAATGAGCACAAACACGATATATTAGACTACTGGTCCATCTGAACCTGATGCTGCATCAGGTCAACGTTACCAAGTGGTCATATTTTTTTTTTATGATAATGAGTAACAAGACGAGCAAATCAGGTGCCTGATGACACAGTGCCACCCACTGTTTTAAAATTCAAAATTCGTCGCAGCACTGCACTGCGCCTCACCCTGTCACCCTGAGATATTAATTGTTGAAACTCATCATGCCAAGTAATTTCGCTGGTAACATTGCCCTTCAGACCGGAACACAGTAATGTTTGCACATTACTGCTTGGCGGATGAATAACTGGCAAATGTGTGGTACTTCCCCAGGCGGGCCCCTGCAAAAGAGGCCTACCACTACAAAAATACATACATACAAAAAAACAAACATCTCAAGTTCGTAGAAACATTGAAAAAAACTTACTTTGTCACATATCTGACAATGGTATTCAATTTTCTTCAAATGATAAAATTTGTAATGAGTTTTCATTGCACCAGATTGTGTAAAAAATTTGCCACATTCTGGACATGTTGCACTGAAACAAAAATTACATTACATGATTGAATTTGGCGTTACTTTCCGGAACTCCATTGCAAACTCCTAGAACAAGAATATTTAGTTTTTAGTTCCAATTTTTTAGTGTCAAAAACAACATGCACAGTGCACCGCCCTCCCGCCCGCAAAATTGCATGCAAAGAGGAAATGCTGTTAGGTATTATTGTTGTTAGTGACACCATTCATATATCGACACGTGTTCGTCTACACGACGCATCATCAGGAAATAGACTCTGACTCCGCTGTAAGGGCGACTAATGTTAATACGACGCCGCTCCTCGAGATGTTATCTCGCTGAACGCTGGACCCAGAGCTGAATTACATTATCTTCAAAATCAAAGATTGGCGGATGAATAACCGGCAAAGGTGTGGTACTTCCCCAGACGGCCTCCTGCAAAAGAGGCCTACCACTACAGTTGATGTACCTTATATGTTCTATTAGACTATAAGCACCAAATATTTGTAAACCTTTGTGTGAGAAATATATGAATAAATAAATAAATGCGGAGTGTCCCAGACTTGATATTAGTGAAAAATTGACCTCACCTTTTAGGTCTAACATCAGTATGTTTGAAGGACTTCAGTAGATGCATTTTATAAGCGGTCTCTGTGGGGTATTCTTTGTCACATTCGACACAAAACCTCAGCTCTTTCGGTGCTAGTTCCTTGTTAACCACGAGAGGGTGTAAATAGACACAGTGATTCCGATATTTCAATTGGCTGACGAACTCACGGTTGCATTCTTTACAATACGCTGGCATGTGGTGATTACTGAAATATTTTATATTTTTATAGACTAAGGCTGGGTTTTTTGATCACTGGTTAAGTCGAACAATGATTAAATTTTTTGACAAATAGTTAAAATTAGACAAAATTCTTTTTTTCATCGCTGGTTAACTATTTTTTTCCACACGATTTAACCATTGGTTACAAATTTAACTATAGTTAGTTTGACAAATGGTTAACTTAACCGTAACTAACGATCAAAAAACCGGCCCTATGCGGTAACAGGAGGTTTTTTTTATGATAGTGAGTGACAAGACGAGCAAATCAGGTGCCTGATAAGCATCATGATTGCCCATATCAGACACAGTGACACCCAGTGTTTTAAAATTCAAAATTCTGCGCGGCACTGCACTGCGCCTGTCACCCTGAGATATTAGTTGTTGAACCTCGTCATGCCTAGTAATTTCTCTGGTAACATGGCCCTTCATACCGGAACGCCCTGCAAAAGAGGCCTACCACCACAAAAAGGTAGTGTTTATCAATTTCGATATGAATTCTAATTGTAACATTAGACTTGTCTGTGGATAGAATGCGAAATGCATCACCTATAGATAAACACACGCCCCTATAGGCGTTAGGTAGAAGGGATAGAAAAATTTCGCCAACGACTAGTACAACGTATTGGTGCGGAGGGTGCGTGGTTCAAATCCCGCCCGTGGGTGAAATTTTTCTTTCTATATTCGTATTATATTTTATATTTTTAAGGTTCCCTACCTCAAAAGGATGGATCACTTTGTTGTCCCTCAGTCGAGACACTTTTTAACGGAACCGCGTGGAGGTATCAAGTAGAAATTGATATCAAATACTCAGGTCTACGGTCCCTTGTGGCTGTAAAAAATCATACTTCTAAGTTAACGCAATCAAGTTATGGCCATTTTACTGCATATTTCCATACTTTGCGCACGGGACTATAAATCTCTAGTTCTTCTTTCTACTAATATTACACCCGTAGTGACGTCACAATGTTATAAAGTACCATACATAACTATAACATAATGACGTCACAATCATGGCGACCACTCGTAGCGCGTTCGTGATCAAGTGACTCTTATTGAAATTATATCAATTGTGAACTGCTTTTAATTAATAAAAAAATATATTGTTGTATAGTGATTTTTGAATCAAATGATACATAATTGTCATTAAACTTTCAGAATAATTTTAAAAATATTTAAAAAAAAAATTCAAATACTCTATTCTTTCTTTTGTTCAGTTTTACAAATAGATGATCCCTTAACTATTACAAAACCTTTTGGTTATAGCGAAATTAGTGTTGTGTATTCGCTATAACTATTACTAAACACGTTGTACAAGAGCCCCCGTGACGAACATTCTCTATGAAACTGCTTTGTTTCTTACCTTATGTGGCTAATTAGTCTTGGTTTTGTCTTAAATGTTTTGTTGCAATAATCGCAAATGTATTCCATGTGGTTCTCTTTGAAGTGTTTCCCAAATTCGACTAGA
The DNA here is from genome assembly GCA_947063395.1 of Hemistola chrysoprasaria. Taxonomy (NCBI): domain Eukaryota; kingdom Metazoa; phylum Arthropoda; class Insecta; order Lepidoptera; family Geometridae; genus Hemistola; species Hemistola chrysoprasaria. The sequence goes on along the minus strand of OX346738.1, from coordinate 3,494,384 downwards.
TATCTGAAAAAAAAAAACATTTTAAACAAATGTATTTATCACTCCTCTCGCTCGAAGTCCGTCATTGTTGCGTAGAGTTGCAGAGCGGGGATAAAATTAATTTTCATTCTCTAGGGGGTAAGGTAAATTTCTTTTTAATTTTTTTCTGTTACCAACGCGATTATATATGTTTACATTAAAAAAAAAGGTAATAACTAATTTTTGCGGTATAAAGGTACGGAACCTTACACTAAGCATAGATAGATAGATAGATAATACTTCATTGTACACCACACACAATGAAATAACTTTACAGGACACAGAAACTAAAATGTACAAGCGGCGGTCTCATCATAAGTACATCTAGACCACACTCGACTTAGAGCAAGAGCCCGTGACGGCCAGACCTTCGTTATTTTATAAAAGCTGAAAGTTTCTCTGTGTGTGTCCCTAGTACAGGTAAGAATGATCCCCACTCACGAAGCTGAGGCAGCGGTGGCTTTGGCAGGTAACAGGTAACAAAGTTGTATAAAATTCCATCTCAAATTTATCATAATATAAAACTTAATTTTTTTATATTTGATTCATAATAGTATCAAAACTCACGTTGCTCATTGCCAGACAGTTAATATGGTTGCAACCCTCTGCCGGACACCCTTAAACTATTATAATTTATAATTATACTTACGTTATATTATAAAGTCTAAATTTTATATATAATTTTTTGGGGGCCTATTAATCTATGTTTACATAAAAGCCGGACAGTTTCGACGGTTCTATCATCTTGCCAGACGCATTCAAAGTGAGTAGTAGTTGGGAGAGCAAGGAGCGTATACAGTAACTAGTGCGAGTGAGACAGAGCGCTTGGTCTATTGCGGCCCTTCACTGCGCATCCACTGTTATTAAGTTCAAATTGTGCAGTTTATTTTTTTCTAAATCAAGAAGTTTCATTAAATAAATTTTTACAGTGTGAATAACAAATATTTAAAACAATACTCAGTAAAATTGTTCTAATACAATTTCAATCATATCGAAACTCAAATATCGCCTTCTTCATTCTTTTCTGCAATAGTAAAAAAACCAAGTTAATTTAATTACAAATAGTCCAAAATTAACGTACAGTAATTTAACATAATTATCAAATAGTCTGAAATTTTTTTAAAGTTTCCTCAGAAAATATTATTATATGTTCATCACTTTTCTTACAAACAAAGCAAACTATTTTTTCGTCACTCATGATAGCACTTTATTACAACTGATCACATTTACTTTATAAACTGCACAGAAAAATAATACGTTTATTCAACCCCCTCGTAGACCAAGCCTCGAACTACTCGATAGTTCAAGCTGGAACTCCTCCCCTCCGTAGACGCCCTCGCAACGTCCTGGACGACCCGGACGACTCTATCGCCGCCGTCACATCGGCGGCGCTAGGTTCGCCCAATCCTACCAATATACGCAACAGGCGCTCCGTTTTCGGTACTGGTGCCGGATACCAGATCCACCAACTCACACAATCACAACACCGATCTCGCCGGCGAGGTCGAAGATTTCTCAGATCCTTCAGATCGGTTAGTTTCTCTCCAAATAATCAAACAGATCAAACCATTGATAGGACACTCCCCTTCTGGGGTGCCAGGGCAAGTCTGACCCCACGTACTCTGGCGACGGCCCAAGCCGAGGTTCGTACCCTAGGTGCCCTTGTGCTAGTCGCCCTTAAACTTTGGGTCGAGCGCCTCCTGCGCTCACCACTGCCCGGTAAAGCTGTAGAGGCTATCTGAGGCCAACAGCATAGGTCATTTAAAAAAAATAAAAATAATAATACGTTTATTCTGAGCATAACCGTTCACCAGATAGTTACAATAAACAACAGCTGATGCGCAGTGAAGTGAAGGGCCGCAATAGACACGCATGTATACGCTGCTTGCTCTCCCAACTACTACTCACTTTGAATGCGTCTGGCAAGATGATAGAACCGTCGAAACTGTCCGGCTATTATGTAAACATAGATTAATAGGCCCCCAAAAAATTATATATAAAATTTAGACTTTATAATATAACGTAAGTATAATTATAAATTATAATAGTTTAAGGGTGTCCGGCAGAGGGTTGCAACCATATTAACTGTCTGGCAATGAGCAACGTGAGTTTTGATACTATTATGAATCAAATATAAGAAAATTAAGTTTTATATTATGATAAATTTGAGATGGAATTTTATACACCTTTGTTACCTGTTACCTGCCAAAGCCACCACTGCCTCAGCTTCGTGAGTGGGGATCATTCTTACCTGTACTAGGGACACACACAGTGAAACTTTCAGCTTTTATAAAATAACGAAGGTCTGGCCGTCACGGGCTCTTGGGCTAACTAAATTCCATACAAAAATCGCGATATACAGAAACTGACTCAAACCTACTACACAGAGACACACATGGAGTTTTGTACACACGCAAGAGTGTGCGTGAGGTGATTTCCCAGCGAAGCGGGGCTCGTGGAGAGATCAATCTAAAGCCGGGTCCGCAGCGGCATGTTTTTGTGTTACCTAACATAATAACATGAAAAGTGGGCGTGGCTTTGGTGTTATATAACAAAATATAATTATTATATAACACGCTAACACGTTATCCGTCGCGGATGGAAAACATCACCCGATTTCGCCTGCGGGGGGGGTTCGTAGTTCATTTTTTGTTAGCGCTCGTGCCGTCAACATCTCTGCTGGATATTTGAAAATCATAATCTCCTTTTGTAGCATACAATATTTAGCAATTTTCTATTATTTAGAGACTGTAGCATATTGTGAGTCGGAATCAATGGATTTTAAACAAGAAAACACTTGCCCTTGTACGGAGCTTATTTTAGAAAATGATAATTGTTAACAAAAACATTTTCGGTGTCAAGTCGCTGTGGACGAGTTGTTATATAACACGGTTAGATAACAACGTTTTGTTACTAGCATTTAGCTGTAGTCCCGGCTTTACTCGCGGGCTATGAAGGCCCGATTGGTGGGCGGATGACAGTGTCCATTCTATACATAGTATTATTATCTGTTCTGTGGATCAACTACCTATACATAGATAACAGCTTACTGTTTAAACTAGCCATGGGTGACTCAGCAGATCTTTATGAGTCACGGCTCAGCTCACAGGTCATCCACTGGAGCCGTGAACCGACTCACAGATCTGCTTACAAATCAATTCATCACATCTCGAAACTAAATGCATGTATTGAACTATTCAGATGAAATAATGAGAGCCATCTTGCGAATACACAGTAAACCTGACTAGCAGAACACATAATAATCATTTGTAGTGGTAGGTCTCTTTGCAGGAGGCCGCCTGGGGAAGTACCACACCTTTGCCAGTTATTCATCCGCCAAGCAGTAATGTGCAAACATTACTGTGTTCCGGTATGAAGGGCAATGTTACCAGCGAAATTACTGGGCATGATGAGATTCAACAACTCATATCTCAGGGTTTCAGGCGCAGTGCAGTGCCGCGCAGAATTTTGAATTTAAAAACATTGAGTGGCACTGTGTCGGATATGGGCAATCATGATGCTTACCATCAGGCACCTGATTTGCTCGTCTTGTCAATCACTATTATAAAAAAAATCAGCTCATAATTTTTGTAACTAATGTTACGGGTCAAAAAGATCATGCAACTTCATTTTGTTTCGTTCGTAAATCTCCGATGCGACTTTCGACTCTCAAGATGCGTGACAAAATTGTTTTATTTTTTAATGACAGTGATGAGTAGATGAGTCGCAAGCCACCAATGAGCTGTTTAGTTTATAGTTGAGCTGTGAATCGATGATTCAAAAATACATGATCTGTATATTTGAGCCAGTTCAGAGTTGAGTTACCCACGCCTAGTTCAAACTTTCCTTACCTGAACGTCATAGTACAACAGCGGCAGGCATATTTCTTCCTATGTGACGAATCAATATGAGCTTGCAAGCTTCCTGTGTAAGAGTGTATAAACTGTTCACACAGTTTACATTGAGCTACCGATGTGTGTTCGCGCCAATGAGACTTTAATTCGTCGTGCGAACCCAAAGTCTTTCTACAACGAGTACATCTGTATATACCTAGCTGGAATTAATTTAAGATAAGTCCTTTATGGGCGTACCTTTCATGAACAAGTTGATGTTTTCTTAAGGAAAAGCCAGGTCAAAAGTACCAACAACCGACGAGCATGCATGAAGAATGTGATGAAAGTGGAAGAAACGAAAGTTGTATGGCAGGATCGTAGCAAGTGGAAAGTAATAGTCTCTGCCTACCCCAACGGGAACAAAGCGTGACTGTATGTATGTGTGTAAGTCTCTCATACAAACTTTGAGGAACCAATGACGATCATAGAAGATATATAATTTCTTAATTAGTGTTTTATTTTAAGTAACAACTAAATTATAGTGACATCAGGGAAACACTTTTTGTAGTGGTAGGCCTCATTTGCAGGGGGCCGCCTGGGGAAGTACCACACCTTTGCCAGTTATTCATCCGCCAAGCAGTAATGTGCAAAGATCACTGTGTTCCGGTCTGAAGGGCAATGTTACCATCGAAATGGACATGACGAGTTTCAACAACTAATAACTCAGGGTGACAGGCGCAGTGCAGTGCCGCACTGTGTCCGATATGGGCAATCATGATGCTTACCATCAGGCACCTGATTTGCTCGTCTTGTCTCTCACTAACATAAAAAAAAATTCAAAATTATATAAATATAAATACTGTTCCCAAACCCAATGGTTAGAACAATGACGCAGTCTTATAAAACCCAAATAAAATCTTGTAAAATATATACCGTCACATGATTTAGATCACGATGTCTTCTTACATCAAATGCCCTAGTATACCCAAGGTTGCACCGTTTACATCTGTATGGGTATTTTGTTATAGGCTTAGACGGGTCTCTTTGTTTTGCTAGTATATGCTCTTCCATTTGTTGTTCATCAAATTTGGTCATTACGAAATACTTTTTTATATCACCAGAGACTTCATTATCATTAATTTTTATATAATAATCAGTGTTAACTGCTTTATGGTATGCGCTGATTAGTTTCATTTTCTCTTTTTCTTTTTCATCATGTTTAATTTTCTTTTTCACCGTGATATCTGGTACATAATCATCGTCTTCTGGTACATAATCTTTATCTCTTATATCATGTTTGTAGCCATCATCTCTGTAATCATCAGATTTATCATCACTCTGTGTTTGATCATTGTCGTCGTTGTCATTTTCAAGTGTTAAATTGCCACTGTTGACGTCTGGTGTGTTGTCTTCTTCGTCTAGTTTCTCATATTCGCAAATGATATTATCACTTTCATTCTCTATTGTTAAACTATTGTCAGAGTTGAAACTGTATTCAGTTTTAATCATGACTTCATCTTTAATGTCGTCAATGTATGGATTGTTTTCTTCTGGTATCTCCATACATTCTGATTGTATTTCTCGATATTGATATAAATGCGTTGATTTAGCTATTGTTAGTTTGGAGAGAGTTAATGGTGTGCTCTGGAACAATGAAATGTATGCTAATACTAGCTATACTGGTATATATAGACTGGCAACACTGCCCTTAAAGTGTGATAATCGCTCTTCCAGTTTTCTAGTGTTCAAAAATAGTAAAAAGTGTCAAAAGTGCTTCTACAGTGTACCAATTCGTTTCTTACGCACCAATTTACGAAAATATTGTGTAATTACAGACTTTCGTAACAAATCTTGTGCAAAAAGTGTAAAAATACGAGTGAACTCAAACTGTCTATTAGTGTCAAAATTTCATATACTTTCTTCATCCTTGCTAACCTAAATACAAAAACTCAGTGTTTAACAGCTTATAATAGTGAACTATCGCGAAAATCTATAGATTTTGTTATCAAAATTACTTTTTAACATAAATAATAGTGCATAAATAATAGTGTATAGTAGTGCATAATTTAAAAAATATACCTACCCACATTAATTTTAATAAAACGGAAAACTTCATTATTTCAAATAAAGATCTCAAATATGAAGTACTATTAAAGTGTTGCCATATAGGACATGCTGAAAAATGGCAAATAATGAAAAAAAATAAAGTTGATAAAAATAAAAACAAAAAACTAGTGCAGCAAATATTCCATCAAGGGTTATTTCTGTCAGACCAAAGTAGCTCTTCCTCCACCATGGATTCAAATGGCAATAATTGCAATAATAATTCGGAAACATATGGAACTCCTTTGAACTCTCCTAAAACCAAAGAATGGTCAGATACTTCGCGTAAAAGGATGCGTAACAGCCCCGGTGATAACGGCGAAAATAAACAACCTAAAACTAAATACTGGCTCCAGCCCACTGGAACTGAGATTCCGACAAAAAATAGTTTTGATCTTTTGGAAGACGAAATAGTTGAAATCAAAGACCAGGAAGAAAGAACGTCAAAGCCTCCTCCTATATTTGTGTCAAATGTGGGTAATGTTAACCCGCTAATAACACTCTTGAATGATGTGGCCAAAAATGATTATTACATAAAAGTCCTGAACAATGATCAAGTCAAAATCCAGCCAAGCTCTTCTGACGCATACAGAAACATTGTCAAGAATTTAGAAGAAAAGAACACTGAATTTCATACATACAAACCAAAACAAGAACGTAGCTTTAAAGTAGTACTGAAGAACCTCCACTACTCCACGGAAGCAATAGACATTGCAAGGGAATTAAAAGCCATCGGTCATGAAACAACAAATGTGTGGAATATAAAACAACGAGTAACCAAAAAACCGCTGCCTTTGTTCAGCATTGAACTTAAACCAGCATGCAATAATGCAGATATATACAAAATTGAGTATCTTCTCAACTGTCGCATTAAATTTGAGCCACCACGCCCTAAAAAGGAGATCCCACAATGCTCCAATTGTCAAAGGTACGGGCACACAAAAACCTTCTGCCACCATAAACCACGTTGTGTCAAATGTGCAGATTCTCACACTACTGATCAGTGCCCGCGAAAAGAACGCTCCAAGGACGTCAAATGTGTCTTATGTGAAGGAAATCATCCGGCAAATTATAAAGGCTGCTCAGTTTATAAAGAACTTCAAAAAAGCTCGTTCCCTACGCTGAGGAAGCCCAATATACCATCTACAATTAGTAATCAGACACAGCTAAGACCAGAAAAACAAGATACCGAAAAACATCAACAAAGTACCAGTCAGAGAGTAAATATCGAGCAGCAGCAAAAAATTGTAAAAACTCCTCAGGAGCCTAAGAGCGCAACTATATCTACATCTAGCGTCTCAGCATTTAAAACATACTCAAATGTCCTCAAAGGAAAAACCAGTTCTGCCATAGATCCTTCATCATACCAGCCAAATCGTACATTACCCATGCCAGAAGCAGCCCAACCAAACAATAATAGTGAAAATCCAAAACAAGCAAAAATAAATGATGATTTATACAATTACAAAGAACTAATGGAAATGTTCAAGCAAATGATGCAACAAATGAACACCATGACAAACTTACTGTTAAACCTTATAACAGAAATGCGAGCTCAAACTCCTCAAAGTATTAACCAGGATTTTGCCAAGGGGGGAGGCAGGCAGCCCACCCTTCCCCCCCGGGGCTATGCAAACCGCTGACACTTGCTATGTGGAACGCCAATGGGCTGTCAAAACACATTCTAGAAGTAAAAACATTCTTGTATACACACGACATAGACTTCATGTTAGTCTCTGAAACACATTTCACAACAAAAACCCATTTGGAAATACCGAGATACAAAATCTACTATACCAATCACCCCGATGGAACAGCTCATGGAGGATCAGCCTTAATTGTAAAGGAAAATATTAAACATCACGTCACAAATTCCCATTGCACAAATGAGGTGCAGGCTACCAGCATCATCATAGAAAGCCTAAAAGGCCCTTTACAGATTACAGCTCTCTACATACCCCCAAAACATAATCTTAAATGCGAAGCTTACTCATCTTTCTTCAAACTCTTGGGTAACAAGTTTATAGCTGGAGGTGACTATAACGCTAAACACACGGACTGGGGCTCCAGAACTACGACTACCAAAGGACGGGAACTAATCAAGTCAATCCAACAACTTAACCTCAAAGTCTATTCCACCGGTGAACCAACCTATTGGCCCAGCGACGTTAAAAAGAAACCCGACTTGGTAGATTTTTATGTTACTAAAGGACTGCCAAACTCCTCCCTGCACTGTCACTCTACCTACGATTTATCGTCTGACCACACTGCGATTATAGCAAATTTGCACAATGACCCTATTGAGGTGACAAGGCCTTGCAAAACCCATAACAAAAAAACTGATTGGACATACTTTCGGGAACTGATCGAAAGCAACATAAACCTACAAATTCCACTAAAATCTAATGATGATATAAATGAAGCTGTTGAAAAATTAACAACCTGTATCCAATCAGCGGCATGGCAGGCTACACCAGACCAAACAACGACCTACATCCCCACCTTCCCTCAAGTGGTTATTGATCTTATCCAGAAAAAGAGGCAAATCAGAAAACAGTGGCAAACTACTAGGAGTCCTAATGACAAGAAAGTCCTTAACAAATGGGTAAAAACAGTAAAAAATACACTTGAAGACATTCGAAATCAGAATCTGCAAAATAGACTAATCGCACTAGACGCTACTGCGGCTACAGAGTATTCACTATGGAAGACTGTTAAAAACATTAAAAATCCAACAAAATTCGAATCTCCTTTACGCAAAACGGATGGAACTTGGGCCCGTAGCAACTCCGAAAAAGCTGAACTTTTCGCAGAGCACTTATCCAACGTCTTCGTTCCTAACCCCGACACGGGATCAACGAAAACCAAAGAGATAATAGAAAGGCTGTCCAATCCACATCAACTTGCTCCACCACTTAGAAAATTCACCAAAAATGAAGTCCTCTCCGTGATAAAGAATCTCAAACTAAATAAAGCCCCTGGCTACGACTTGATAACAGGAAAAGTCTTGAAAGAACTTCCAAATTCAGGCATTTCACTACTAACTTCTATACTTAATGCAGTTTTGCGCCGTGAATTCGTTCCTCTGCAATGGAAAGTAGCGGAGATCATACTCGTCCTCAAACCAGGAAAAGACCCAGAAAACGTTTCATCCTACCGCCCGATCAGTCTTCTCCCGGTAGTATCGAAAGTCTTTGAAATCCTTTTCATGAAAAGACTAACACCCGAGCTTGTGAAATCTGAGCTGATCCCATCCCATCAATTTGGCTTCCGTGAAGCACACGGTACTATTGAACAGGTCCACCGATTGGTCACAGAGATAAATAACGCTTTTGAGCATAAACGCTACTGTTCGGCGGCATTCCTGGATATATCCCAAGCGTTCGACCGCGTCTGGCATGAGGGCTTACTATTTAAGATCCTGAACGCTTTGCCACATCACTATCTGATAATAAAATCCTACCTAAGCCAGCGACACTTCTATGTCAAACACGGTGAAGACAGGACCGGCCTACGCCCTATACAAGCAGGTGTCCCTCAAGGAAGTGTTATGGGCCCTGTACTGTACCTTATCTACACATACGACCTTCCGACGCTAAATGACATACTAGTGGGAACCTTCGCCGATGATACAGCACTGATAGCTTCTCACCCAAATGCTACAGTTGCATCTAGTATGCTTCAAAACAACCTAGATCTTATATCCAAATGGCTGAAAGACTGGCGCATAAAAGCAAATGAGAGCAAATCAGTCCAGGTTACTTTCACACTCAAACATGGCTCCTGTCCTCCTATCCAGCTCAATAATATTCAAATTCCTCAACAAGAAGATGTTCGTTACCTGGGCATATACCTAGATAGGCGTCTCACGTGGAGGAAACATATTTTCACGAAGAGGAAAGCTCTAAGCGCACAACTTCGCAAACTCCAATGGCTTCTAGCTCGCAAATCTAAATTATCTCTCAACAACAAACTTCTGTTATACAAATCTCTTTTAAAACCCATATGGTCGTATGGCTCTGAACTTTGGGGTACTGCGGCAAACTCAAACCTGGACATAATACAACGGTTTCAATCAAAAATGTTACGCATGATCACAAACGCACCATGGTATATCACCAACGACCAGTTACACCGAGACCTCTCTATACCAACTGTCAGAGAAGAAATAAAAGCCAAGCTTAAATCATATGCCAACCGCATGAACCGCCATCCAAACGAACTGACAAGTGATCTAATGAATTCCAGCACAGTTACATTCTCAAGAATTAGGAGAAGAGCTCCGCAAGATATAATAAAGGATTAAGAAATATTAGTTGGATGGGCCACTGGGCACATACCACTCACGACATGCTCCGCAGACACCCAAACTCTCGCTCAATGCCTATTAGGCAGATTGCAAGAAGCATACAGTATAAAAAAAAAAAAAAAAAAAAAAATACTAGCTATGGCCACCGTAGTGGTAGGCCTCTTTTGCAGGGGGCCGCCTGGGGAAGTACCACACCTTTGCCAGTTATTCATCCGCCTAGCAGTAATGTGCAAACATTACTGTGTTCCGGTCTGAAGGGCAATGTTACCATCGAAATTACTGGCCATAATGAGATTCAACAACTAATATCTCAGGGTGACAGAAGCAGTGCAGTGCCGCGCAGGATTTTGAATTTTAAAACACTGGGTGGCACTGTGTCTGATATGGGCAATCATGATGCTTACCATCAGGCACCTGATTTGCTCGACTTGTCGCTCACTATCATAAAAAAAAATATATATATATAAAAGTTACGTTTGTAACAGGTGAGGAGGCGAGTTCTAACTCGACTCCAGCGCCATCTAGCGCGGTTTTGGTTAGATGGATGGATAGATGGATTCGTCACTATTTCACGCAAAAACTGCTGAACCAATTGAGCTGAAATTCGGTATGTAAATAGTTTACACCCTGGAATAACCCATAGGATATTTTGTCCAATATTCCCATGGGAACGATGAATACACAGGTGAAACCGCGGGGCACTGCTAGTAGACTATACTTACAAATCCATGATATATTTTAAACAATGCATTCTGTGCTTCAATTAGTTGTGTTTGGAAGTTTTTAATATTCTTAAACCTTGCAATGCATTCCCAGCAGAATTGTAAGTCTTGCGGTGCCTGAAAATGTAAAGATAATGAACTCTTTTACTGAAAAGACATAAAAGACATACATTCACGCCTTTTTCCCGAAGAAGTAGGCAGAGGAGTACCCAGGACTTATAGTCCCATAGTAGATACACCAACATTTCGCCAGTATGTGGGCCCCCTATTACATGGGACCTATTGACCTATGATTAAGGAAAGTATTTTACATGGTCCCCTATTACATAGGACCTATTGGTCCCATTGGACCTATTGGTCCCATTGGACCTATTGGTCCCATGTAATAGGGGACCATGTAAAAGACTTTCCTTAATCATAGGTCAGCACATGTTTCCTTTTTAATCATGGCATGTAGCTCATATTCATGAGTTACGTGGCTAGCTTGTTAGGATGGTTCTTCAGGCGTTTCAATGAAATTGAATTCAAACGTTTGAATTCAATGAAAATGAAAAATCTTTTTTACTCTTTTTAAAACATTTGTTTTAACTTCATCTATAACTAGGTATAAAATTGAAACTTTTTTAATGTCACAGAATACTAAAGGGACACTCCTCAAAATCATTTAAATAAATAGGTGACTCTAAATCTGACACAATAAACTGCAATTCAGGTGCACAGCGAATAATTATGGTTGTATTAACATACAAGCTGCCTCTCTTTCTATCGCATATCTCTCAATCTGTTCTCTCTGTCTAGCTCATAGAAATTGTACCGTCAAGACAGATGCCCCGGCTACATGTAGCTTCAGTGGAGTGTCCCAGGCCTGGTACATTGAGCATTGGTATTTAGAGCCAGCATTGTGATCTCATCCAAACGGAAGAGATCACACATTGAATTATCCTTTTTATATTTGGTCTCAATAAAGAATATTCTCTTCTGTATCCAGTGTAGTAAATAGTTTTAACAATTTAAATAATTACTAGTAAGACTTCCATGATTTTTTCCGTTCACCGCCCATTTCTTACCCATTATTACAAATAAATTGAACAGAATAGAATTGAACTTACATATTCAGATCGTTGGTCCTTAGTTAAGAAAAGATAAATGTCCAAATATTGACCCAATGGGTATATTTGTCGGTCTCCGCTCAGACATCCGAGGCAGGAGTTTTGGTCCTCTATTTTCAGGATGTCTTGTGTTACTTCCATTGCTACTATACGAAGCTCATTTGGTAGTTTAAATAATAATTTATCTGAGAAGGTACATAACTCATAACATTCAATTCAATTCAATTCTTATTTTGTGGCTTGTGAGTGTTTTAACACCACAACTTTGCCAATATATTTAAATAATAATATTATTGGGACAAGTTCTACACAATCTTTCTTTTATTTAAAAAAATAAAATAAAATTGTAATAAAATCCCACAGCAGCCGTGGTTCACTCCCATACAAACACATGTAGCCTTAGTGGCAGTCTGTGGTAGCTATATATGTCTATGAATTTATACTTATATATATAGTGTTGCTAACAAGCGAACCTGAACTTTTGAATATTTGATTTAAGACCCATTTTCAAATACAAATTCAGTCACTGTGGGATATGACATTACTGACGTTCCTGAGGGAATTCCTTGTAAGTCTGTAGTCGTTTAATCATTCTCTTTGTTAAGTCTATGGCTCAAACATTTCTCATATTAATTATCTATGATATGTATATTTTATGTAAAGTAGCAACACTAATGACCGCCATCTTACATCTAAGTAGTGATGCCCTCCGATAGCCCACTATCGATTATCGCCATATTAATAAATAATGTTATGATACAACATAAAGCCGCGGCACCGTTCGCTCGACTGCAACATTAACATCCACATCGTTCAAAAACATGCCGCGATCCATACGCCAACAATTTGAAGTAAAGTATTAGGGGACTGAGTCCTGGGTACACCTTTGCCTATCCCTTTTGTTTATGTATTGGGGTATTCATTATTCGTTTATGGGGAACTGGACAGCCCATTCCCTCAGGGTATCTGGGCATTAGTATGCCAAGCTTCGGCCGAGGAATACCTAGTTAACAACATAATATAAAATAATATACGATTAATTTTGTAAATATGTATTAATGTACAATTTTATTTATTGGTTTTAATAAATAAGTATATATATATATATATATATACGATAAAATTATGTCTATGCTCATATTAATCAAAACTTCACAGCTTCACTCATATAGCTCATAATATAAGCTAAGCTGCATTATTATGAGAATATCCCGATTTTTCTTTACTGAATAATAGTAATGATAACTATAGTTTTCGGGTACGACAATTATATCGTCGTTGCGTAACATAACATACATTCACGCCTTTTTCCCGAAGGGGTAGGCAGAGGTGTACCCAGGACTCAGTCCCATAGTAGATACACCCACATTTCGCCAGTATAATGTTATAGGGGGTGTAATAGGGGGTGAGCCTATTGCCATGTACCTATGGTCACAGTTCCAGACTCCAGGCAGTTATTGAGATAATTCCTAATGGAAAAATCCAATATTTAACACTGCCTGACCTGAGGATCGAACCCGGGACCTCTTGATTGGCACTCGATGCGCCCTCTACGCCACCGAGGCAGTCACCGAGTTGCGTAAATGGAATTTATACTATTTAAAAGTCATCTACAATAACATCTGCCACATATTGTGGTTAATATCTATAAATATCATAAATATAATTTTGATTCATAACTAAATTTTTTACACAATTACTTATTAATATCACCTATATCAAAAATTGTTGATCTTCAAGAAACTATCATAATTGTGGATAAGCCGATCGATACCTTAAAATAATTTTGAGGTCAACCATCGACAGTTAGACATCACTAGTTTTGTTGTTTTGATCGCTTGGCTTTTTACGTGTTTAAGAATTTTGAATAATTATTTGAAGTATTTATCCATAATACCGCAAGGAAAAGGTGTACTAATCATTTATATCTCTAATAGATGTAAATCATACGTGGATATATATCAACAATGTTTAAAAGATCGAAACCATGCCGTGTTGTTTTGTGCTATTTGGAAGTATAAAGAACAATTATATTCATATACAATATCATCACATTGTAAGTAATAACATTGATTTCGGACAAACGTACATAACAAAATACATAAAAATGCATTATTAAATTAATAATTTTATAATGTCATATAACCTCTAATTTTCATCGAATAATTATATTTGATTAGTTTATAAAAGATTTTCACGGAATGATATACATTCTAGGTCACTACAGAGGATGAAAGCTCGTAGCAAGCTTTCAATTATATAGAACTTGGCAAAGTGCAGCAGCCGATCAGAGAGTGAAAGTACTTGGTATAGTAAGAACTTCAGCTTCAGTCCACCTAAGTCTTGTTCACACCCCACACAATATTATATTATACGAAGTCGAGAAGCACTTAGGGTAAGTGGATCATAAATTAAATTAAAGTCAGCAATGTCAGTAATGAATGAAAAATTATATAAGTAACATACTCCTATAGTCACTGATAATAATAACTTACACTAGTTTATTTTGTCTAGGATGTTGTCATTTTCTAATCACCACATAGGCTTATAAAATCATAGCCAAGTTATCATTGATGCAAATATTATCTAGTACATAGATTTGACGTTTGGTTCCCGGCTTTAAATAGTTCCCAAGTATTCCAGCTACTGCGATCATCGAGCCGCCTGCCAAGCATGGTGATGTTGGCAATATTTCTCCATATTATGAATAGTTTATGGGCGTTTTATAGGGGAGGCCTATGTTCAGCAGTGGACATCTTCTGGCTGATGATGTGATGTGACATAGAATGCCAATTTCTCGGAGTTTTAACTTTAAAGGGCACCATTATGTTCTATTCAGCTTATATTTCGACTTGGAGCTCTGGTTTAGTATTGCATTGACATAATGTGGACTTTTTGTCTTGAGGCTATCATATTTCAGATGGCATGTTTACCTGAAGGTCCCGGATATAGACAATATAGTAATAATGTTATGTAGAGAAAGCCGGAGAGTCCAGAGGGTTTGTATGAATCTTGGTGACCCAAACATTTTTTGACCACATACCCCACAATGGTCGGACTCAAGCAGTTTAATTGGGGAAACCCATTCTGTTAGAGTATAAATATACACACAATTATTTAAAATTATACTCAAACAGAACGGGTTACCCCAAGTACACTCCTTGATTAATTCACATGAGTTATGTGTACAACCCGTTTTGTCCGAGTTACGGGTCGCCAAGATTCTTACATGGCCTCAGACATGACCTTATCACTGCCTCCTACATAATATCTTATATGAAACTATAGGGACGTACAGTTTAACGTGTCATCTGAAACATGGTACCGCTCAGGTGAAAAGTCCACATGGTAAGATTTGCTCCAGGGACTCCCGATTTAAAGCCGGACATATTTCCACTGGGCTACAGACTCAATGGCTTGAGGTCTGAGGGCTGAGAATGTCACACTGTCGGATAGGGAATTCTATGAATATGTGATAAAACCTACAGGGGGGAGGTCTTCTGGGTGGAACCCTGGTAGAACAGGTCGATGGATCTTGGAAACGTTAGGGCTTGTGAGTGGGTGGCGGAAAATAAAAATGCATAAACCCTGAAGATTTTAGATGGGCGAAAAAAAAGATGGCCACTGATTCAATATTAAATTAAATTTTCAAATTCTTTCAGGTATGGTTCCTTAGACTAAAATGATTAAAACCTTGGGACGCTTTTGGGTGCAAAAATTATTTGGAACTGGTCAACGGATCTCTGAAACTAAAAGACTTAAGAGGTATGGTTCTTAGACATCCAAAACACGGCCTTATCACTTGTTTGCCACCAGAGAGCGACTTTTCGTTCCTGCATGAATAGTTTTCGGAATGATTTATGAGGAGATCAAATACGCCACAATATTGAACTAGGTATTTAGCTATATAGTAAAGCTATGAATTGATATTTTATTACGTATGTGATGAGTTTAAGTTCATCTGATCTGGTCAATACAATGTGTTGTGTATAAAATCAGATAGCAAATCCAAAAATATAAATTAATTAGCAAACTATTAATATCAAATTACAAGAAGAGAAGGAACCTATAAAACACATTATGTGGTATGCATGATAATTGAAAATACCTAATTACCTTTGGCCTACATATTTATCACTAAGTATTTACGTTATATGCCAATTCTTAAATGGAAGCCGTACATTATCATTGATTATATTATGTATTAGTATATGTTATATTAATATTGTGATTAATATACAACTTGATAAAATAGGCTCTAGTAAAACTTACAAGTACCCGTAAAGCTGAACAAATAACTTCAAACAAATAAACACATGAAATTCACAACAAAAATTTGGCAATTCTTTATTTTGTTACTTATTTACTTTAATTCACCTCCTTATGTATTACTACACCCATTTATAACACGATGTGTGTATGTTTTGTTGTAGCAATCCAATCAAGTGGAAAGCCCTTCAACGAGACTACGTCAGATGCAGTGCTGTTCTTCAACAAGCTCTTCGACAGTGTTAACGACTCACGGTGAGGATCTGCACCAGGAAAGAATAGGGGACCAGTCAACATCATGTTACATTTTGGCAAGAAGCCATCAAAACATTGGAAAGTATTTCACTTATCATCAGTAAAAGTAAAGCCATCTGCAGGGCACAGTTTCAGATTTCAGGCTGTCACTTAGAAAATTCCTAATAGAAAAATTCAATAACACTGCCTGACCTAGCTGGGGATCGAACCCGGAACCTCATGATCGGCAGATAGAGCTTGCACCCACTACGCCACCCATGCAGTCCGCAATAATTCATTTTTACAATAATGTCTATTAATTAATTGTTATTTTTAATAATACATTCATAATTATCGTAACATTAGTATAACTTGAATATATTTAATAATCCTTTCAAATGAAAAATATATGTCGTATGTGTAATTTATGTTATAAGCTATATTTAATATCAATCCTGCCAATCCTGGTGAACCACAATATTAATTTTATCATAGTAGTAGTTTAAGGTTACATAATATTATATTAGTTTTTATAATGTTCATTATATAATATTGTTATTATAAGTTATTGTAATCATTGCATAATATTATTAAGTGATTTATTTGGTATTTGCATTACATTTACATTTTTTTGGTATTGACATTAGGTTTTAAAGAGAGTGTTTTGTGATTGCATTATTATTAAGTATATAAGCGGTTTTTAATATTGTTATTGTAGTAATATAGTTAAATATTATTAAGTCATACATAGTTGAGCTACAATATTGTCATTTCAAACTCAAAACTCAAACTCAAACAGATTTATTCAAATAGGTCATAATCTGACACTTTTGTACGTCAATGAAGATACAGTACTGAGTCTACCATTATTTTATTTTATTATTTTAGTTTAGTAATTTATATAATGTTACAATCAGTAAAATGTTATATCATCGTTAACTATTCGTTGGCGGCTAGTATGCATGAAAAGACACAAATGTTAATAGGAAGAAATACATGGACTTGTTTATGGCATTATTAGATACTATTGAAAGTCATTAATTTGTAATATGAACTATAGTGAATTTTGTATGTTGATAGTTACTGTATGTATGAGCACTTCTATTACGATTTATTTTATTAATAATTACTGTTTAAGCACTGTAATTACAAGTCATGACATAGAAAAAGTTAGTTTAGTTATGGTGCTACATCTTTGTTTAATAGTTATTTATATTGTTATAAAATATGTAACACATAATTTGTTAAATCAGTTATTTGTGAAATATATTTAAATATCTTTAAAAATAAATGGACTTTCATTTAAAAATAAATGGACTTTAATATAAAAATCCTGGTGTACATTATTAGGTTTATAAAGAGACCGTGTAGCGCCAAAATAATAAACAGTGAAAAAAAGTCTTCTGTCAAATTTCAGGCTTATGTCAAACTCCACAGTGACTCCACATCTACCAAGGTCTGTAGCGCCCCACAGGTTATATGGAGAGCTTTTCTTCTATTTCCTCTCTGTTCTGTGTCCCACAGGCCCACAGCCACCGGCCACAAGCTACAACCACAGAGTACTTTTTAGATCACATCCATAGATAATACATATAAACAGCCCGCCTAGCATGGCACGGGGATAACTAGTTTTCCCCGTTTTCGCTCTCTTTCGCGCCCGAACAATTCATATCTGCTATCTCGTTCTAACCCCCAGGGACTTCGTTTTCCCGGTCACTGTGCTACCGGGGCTGGACCACAATTTTGCCCCTTGCCCCAATTATATGTCACGTTATGGACTCCGGCGGTCTTTGTGTTTTGACCTTTGTTCTCACCACAGGTTCTAACAGTGGTCAAGTACCACAGAATAAAAGTCAGTACTGTCAGCTGTCAGACTGTCAGTCCAGTCAATACTCGTTGCGTGCACAGAGTACGTTAAAATATATACAAACCGTAGTACTAATTTTAATGATCTGTGATACAAACTATACATAAACACGGCTGACGGGGCTGACGGCTGCTTGCGTGAAATCGTGAAATGTTATTATTTATATTTATTGCTATTACAAAATGGTTCGCTATTGTTCGGTGAATGGATGTTCAGAAACCAATTATTCAAACAAGAATCGGAAGTTTTATAGATTCCCTTCAGATGAACTAAGGTAAGGCTTGCTCATATCAAAATAAAATGTATGTTTACTTACTATAGTTTTTCTATATCAAACTTCTTCGTTTTATTTGTAGGGCACCAAATAGTTCCCAGATCTCTTCCATTTGCCTTTTCCTCTAAGATTTAGTTAGGTGTACATTTCTAAATATTATATATATACTAGCTGACCCGGTGAACTTCATATCACCTTCACCTATCTGGGAATATCTCCTCGTGTTTATAAGAGCCTGGTAGTAGGTTTAAAAAGCTCATTGCTCTATCAGCATGTGAGAATATCTCCTCATTTTTATGTGAGCCTCGTATAAATAAGCTCATTTCTCTATCACACTATTCTCTATCTTTATGAGAGCCTGGAACTATACCTATATAAGTTATTTCCTCTATCACTATGTGAGAATATCTCCTCATCATTATGAGAGCCTGGTGCTGTATAAGTTCTTTCCTGTATCACCATGGGGGGAATAGATACTCATGTTTATGTGAGCCTGGTACTATATAAGCTCATTTCTCTATCACCATGTGGGATTAGCCTTATACTATATAAAGCTCCTTGCTATATCACTCTATGGGAATATCTCCTCATATTTATGTGAGCCTGGTACTATGTATATGTAAATCTCTGTTGTGCTAGACTGATGTTTTTTTTTTGTTGATTGACATCAATTTAATTATTTACTATCCTAATCCTGCCTGATGATGATGATAAATCCAAAAACACAAAAATAATAAAAATCCAGCCGTTCTTGAGTTATAAGTAGTATAATTATCACGACTGTTTTATATATATAGATATTAACTAAACTAATATTATATTTTCTAAACATATTGACGTTTGTCATAGTGTATGTATGAAGTATATCATAGTATTATCATCTGTTCTGTGGATGTGGTCTAGAGGAGGTGGTCGGGTACTGTGGTTCTTGGGTCATGGATCATTGTGCGATGTGTATGTGTGCCACCCGCAAGCCCGCAATACAGAATACAGGGAATCCTAGTGCCGGTGTGTGCATGTGTTAGTTTTATTATAATACTACTGTGCCCCGCCGTTTCACCCGCATAGTCTTTTTTCCTTTGGGAATATATATATATTTTTTTTTTTTTTTTCTCCTCTTATCTGCCATCGGCTCCACAGCCTTATCAGATCCGTTCTCAGAGTTGTTGGAGTTACTTGGAGCTTATACAATTATAAGCACCAATTATGTACTGTTTTGTTAATTTCTCTGGTCAAGTGCCAGTATGTGCCACCTCTTCAGGCGCTTTACGCTATCTCTCTCGTCCAGTAGGTTTTTAGCTAATGTATTGCTGTGTTGTTGAAGCCTGTTTTTGTACTTTCTCATATAGTCAGCGACCACTTCCTTGACAGTTGGCATTTCTAGGTATTCATGTATTTCGGTGTTTCTCACGAACCAGTGTGCGCTAGATATTGTTCTGAGGGCTATATTCTGGAATCTTTGCAGTATTTCTAGGTTGGAATTACTGGCAGATCCCCATAGTTCTATTCCATATGTCCAGATCGGTTTTATGATTGCCTTATACACAAGAAGTTTATTACTAAGTGACAATCGAGATTGTCGGCCTACTAGCCAGGAAAAGCTTTTAAGTTGTAAATTTGCTTCTATTCTCTTAGCTTTTATATGGTTTGCCCAGGTTAATCTCCTATCCAGATGCAGGCCCAGGTATTTCACAGTATTATTGGTCGGTAGCATTTTGCCCTCCATACAGACAGGTGCACAGTCTCCCTTTCGGAGTGTGAATGTCACTTGCGTTGACTTGGTCACACTGGGCTTGATCCTCCATCTTTGTAGCCATGCATCTATTTTGTTCAGCTGGGTCTGTAGCTTGTCAGTTGCTTTGTTCGGGTCAGTGTCGCTTGCTAGACAGGCAGTGTCATCTGCGTATGTTGCTGTTACTACTCCAGGTGTCTCAGGCAGATCTGCTGTATATATCGAATATAACACCGGGCCTAGGACTGATCCCTGTGGTACTGAGGCCTTCATGTGGTATAGTTCAGAGTAGTCTTCTCCATACTTCACTTGAAAACTTCTTTGTTCCAGGTAAGATTTTAAAATCATATAGTAAGAGTTTGGTAGAAGTGTTTTTAGTTTATAGAGTAGTCCCTTGTGCCAAACTTTGTCAAATGCCTGTTGTATGTCAATGAACACAGCAGAACAATACTCTTTTTTTTCGAGTGACTGTCTGATTGTATGAACCACTCGGTGTACCTGCTCTACAGTAGCATGCTTTGCTCTGAAACCAAACTGGTGGTCAGGGATGATCTTGTTTTCCTCTAAAACCGGTTTAAGTCTATGTAGTAAGACTTTTTCAAACACCTTTGATAGTATAGGCAGTAGGCTTATTGGTCTATATGAGCTTGGTTCAGTGGGTGATTTGCCAGGTTTTGGAATCATGCATACTTGCGATATCTTCCACAGTTTCGGATAGTGATGTACTCTTATGATGGCATTGATTAACGTTGTTATGAATACTATTGTCTTTTTTGGTACTTGTTTAAGGACTTCTCCCGTTATGAGGTCGAAGCCCGGTGCTTTTTTGTTTTCGAGACAGTGTATTGTTCTTTTCACTTCCGTGGGAGTTGCTGGTGTTACAGGTGGTGATAGTTGCTGATCGCTGGAAAGCATGATGTCCAATTCATCTTCGAAATCGCCCATGGACGATAGATTTGGGGTGAAGACGTCACTCAGATGTTTCGCGAAGACCTCGGCTTTTTCACTGTCACTTCTAGCCCATGGCTCATCAGGATTTTGTCTTATGGGTGGAATGTGACTGTGTGGTCTTTTAAAGTCTTTTGTTATTTTCCATAATGAGTAGTTATCCCTCTTATGAGTTGACAGGGTTGAAATTTTGTGTTGAAATGTTTCGTTTTCATTATCTTTTATAAGTTGTTTAAGTTCTCTGGAGGTTTTGTTGTATTTTGCCCTATCCGAACCAGATCTACTCGAGTGTAATTGCCTTCGTAGCTTCCTTTTCTCTGCTAACTTTTTGCGTATTTCTAGAGGCACATTCTTAGTAATGGGATGATTGTTTAGTGCGGGAGTAGCACGCCATGCAGCGATCTGGATAAGGTTTGTGATGTAGAATGTTGCTTCATCGATGTCATCTTCAGTTTTAAGTTTTACTTTTAGATTGATTTCGTTATCTAGGTATTCGGCCAATGATTCCCAGTCTGTTTTATGATTGTACAAGGTTGGATATTCTAGTTTGTTAATCACTGACGCGCTAAACGTCGCTATTATTGGAGTGTGGTCGGATACTGAGTCTAGGGAAGAAATCACGTCAAAGTACATTTCAGACAGTCCCTTAACTATGAAGAAATCCACAAGGTCAGGGGTTTTGTTAATATCGGTTGGCCAATAGGTGGGTTCGTTAGTTCCCAATGTTACTAGTTTATATTTATCAACACTCTTTTTTAGTTCACGCCCTTTTGTGGTTGTTAACCTTGACCCCCAACTAGTGTGTTTACAGTTCCAATCTCCACCACATATGAATCTGTTTCCCAGACTCTCAAAATAGCGGTCAAACATGTTCTGCTTAGGATTATGTCTCGGTGGGCAGTAGATAGCACTGATGTTAATAGGACCCGTTTTTTCATTTATAGTAATAGTTGTGCTTTGTATCCAATCTTCTTGAAATTCACTGTGTACATGGTGCTTTATATTGTTTTTTATAATGATTGCAGAGCCACCGTGGGAGGTTGTATCAGGGTGATTAGTACAATATACGCTATAATTATTATCAATTTTGAAGCTTTTTCGATCATTCAAATGCGTCTCTGATATCAAAGCAATATCTATTTTATTAACTCTTAACAGTACGTTCAATTCTTGTTTGTTGGGCGTTATGCCATTTATATTCCAGGTGGCAATCCGTAGTGAGAGCATTACGAAAGTTTGCTGATGAGTGTGACTAGAAGGTTCATCATAGTGCTCAGCTGTGTTATCAGCATGTCAATCCTTTCTGTTTGTGCTATTATAAGCATTTCTAGATTGGGTTTGTGTTCTTGTATGTTGTTTTCGACTATTAGTTTTGATTGTGTTCTCTGTGGCTCTATGCCAACGGTATTTTGCTTTGTGTTCGTATCTTTTTTCAGTTGTGACTGTGTGTTCTTATGGTTGATCAGATTTTGTGTAGATTTTCTTTTTGTTCTTATGTTGTCAGCGTTACTTTTTAGGTTCTGTGTCTTAGTCCGGTCTACTAATACTAATTGATGTCGCTTTTGTGTTCTTTTCGCATGGTTATCCCAAGTTTCATCTGGAGAGCGATTACGTTTTTGTGTTGGCATTTTTTGCCATTGCGTGTTCATGTTTGTATCTATAGCATCACTAAAGGATGCAGATCTTTGTCTGTTAAAAAGACCTGGATGGAAAAGCTGTTGTGTCAGGGTTTTTTTTGGTTTTTCTAGTTGAGGTTCTGGGCAGCCAGAGCTGGTGATATTAGTTGGAGCTGGATTAGTTTTTGTTATTTCACAGCTTTTTAAATTTTTACCAGTAGAAAATACCTTAGGGGAGGACTGGGTGCCCACTTCATCCCTCAGGTCTTCGGTAGCAGATTTCACACTCGCAGGCCCGGGTACCTGCGAGCGCCGGGGGTCAGCCTTTGGGTATATGGGAATAAAAATAATTTTTTAATGTGTATGTATGGTGTAATTTTGTGTGAAAAGTAAAGAGGAAATTTAACATTTTTCTGTTCTATTCTATTCTAAAAAAGTAGGTCTATACTCTATGTGCTGTGCCTCTGTATTATTCCAGGATCTAAACTCTAAACAGGATCTAAATCTAAAAGGTTGTCTGGAAGAGATCGCTTTTAGCGATAAGACAGCCAATTATTTATTTTAAATTTAAGGTTTCATGTTTGTAGTGTAAATAATAAAGAGTTGATATATCTATCTATCTAAACTATCTACATACCAAATTGCAGCTTAATCGGTTAAGAAGTTTTGGCGTGAAAGAGAAATAAACATCCTATGCATCCTCACAAACTTTCACATTTATAATATTAAGTAGGATAATTAATTATTGTAATTTTAAATCCAACGTTGTAATTTTTGCACTAACATAATATGCAAATCACAATCAAAAAGATCTGTTATGGCGGCCTTATCGCTTTAAGCGATCTCTTTCAGGCAACCAGCCTTTGGATGGATAGGGGAATGATAGGATGAGCAGGGGGTGGGAATGGGAACAAATCATAATAGTACTCTTAAACTAAGTCTTATTTTTACTACCTCGAAAGATCTTAATAATTTAAATCTTTTTTTAGGTGCAGATATTGGATTAAAGGCATTGGTCGGATGGATTTGGCTGAAAAAGACCTTAAGACACTTCACTCAAGTTATTTTGTTTGTGAACTTCATTTCGTTGATTCTGACCGCACAAAAAGAGTTCTCAAGAAACATGCTGTCCCTACTCTATTATTGCCGCAATCGGGAGATCCGACCGGTACATCCAAATATACTCAAACTGATAATAGCCTCTTGTATTGTTCTTGGAAATCTCAAACATCGGCAGAAATTCCAAGCACTTCGCAGGTGTCACATTTAGCGCAGACAACAAAACGGAAATTACTGGAATTGATAACAGAAAATGCCGAAGAGGCAGATGTGTCACCTCTTTTAAAAAAAATTATTGACGCTCAAAAAACAATAAAAGAAATGTATCCAGGAAACAGACATGACCAAGAATACATAGAGTTTGCATTAAATATATACTTTGCCAGCCCGATCGCTTACCAATCATTCTCCGAAATACTCGGTTTGCCCAATATAAAAACTTTACAAAGTCACATTGCTCTCGATGTCAGTACAAAATATAATGAAAATTTATTCAGATCCTTACAATCTAAAACTCGCAACATGAACGATTCTGAAAAGTTCTGCATTATATGTGCAAATGAAATCTCGTTGGAAAGAAATCACTATTACCAAATAAATAACGATAAAGTGGTACAATTTCATGAGATGAACGAACAACAAAGTACGGAAGTAGCAATTGAGGCTTTTGTGGTCATGGCGCGTGGCATATTTTCAGATTGGAAGCAACCCATTGCATTTTGTTTTTTGGGCAAAAATAAGAACTATGCAGAGCTCAATATGTGGCTTGAAAATTTAATATCAATGACGATTGAGATTGGATTCAACGTGTGTGCGTTAACAACAGATCAGGGATCCAACTTTATAAGCATGGCCAATAACAAATTTGCGTCTCCAGAGGAACCTTTCTTTTTCGTGAAAGGCAAAAAGATCTATTATATATTTGACATACCACATCTAACCAAGTCACTGCGTAACACTTTAATCGATTACGATTTTGCTTACAACGATGATGATGGTAGCCAACAAATCGCATCATGGGATGACATTGAAAGAATGTATGACATAGAAAAAGACAAAAAATATAAAATGGCTTTTAAATTAACCGAGTCTCATATCAGACCCAATGATTTCGATAAAATGCAAGTTAAATACGCTACACAGGTGCTTAGCCGAACTGTCGCTGTATCCATTAGTACCTTAGTCGATGAAGGAAAGCTCGATGAGAAATGTTTGGGAACAACAAAATTTATAGAGTTGATTAATGATATGTTTGATATTCTGAATTCGTCCTCAGTAAGCAATGACTACAAATATAAAAATGCTTTTAATCACGCAGCGTTTCAAACAAACACTTTAGAAAGAGCATGTCGTATACTTTCAAAATTACGGATTATCAATCGCAATAATAGCGAAGATGTCACACACACGGTAAAATTTATTGAAGGTTTTTTGACAAGTATTAAAGCTATAATATGTCTTGCATCTGACTTGAAAGCTGCGGGTTACAATAATTTATTTACAAGGCGACTTAACCAAGATGCGCTCGAAGAATTTTTCGGGGAGGTGAGACAGCAAGGTGGGAATTGTGAGCCGACGGCCATTCAATTCCTCACAGCTTTCAAGAAGCTCTTCTTGGTCGACATCGTCAGACACTCCGAATACGCCAATTGTGCTGAAGACTTAGATCAGTTACTCATGAGCGTGCACGAAACTCTAAGTTCATTGAGGTCAGAGAATAACGTGCCCTACCAGTCATCGTTGACATCATTGCAAGTAGGTATACTTAGGAAATGTACCTAATCTACGTGACTCGTTCAGGGGGGTCTTCAAAAACCACATAGTTACAGGTGCGGGGGAGGGCATCGCATAGTCAATTTATTTATTTTTATATCTTATTAGTTGTGCCCTGGTGTTTCATCCGCATAATCCTTGTGTTATCCCAGGGTCTAAACTATCTACATACCGAATAATTTAGATCACATGATAATAATATTATTATGCCATGTTGGATATAATATATTTGTATACATTGATATCTATTTGAATATAAAATAAATGTTACTAATATTATATTCGATTTATATTCGGTCTGCGAAAATATGATCACATATCCGAATTTCGTGCAAAGCTGAAATGGTTACCAATCCGACTTCGCCGGAATTCTCACATCCTTTCTTTGCTATATTCTATTCTTTTTAACTCTGCCTTTCCTTCCTATCTCAAAGAGCGGTTTGAATACGTTCATCTTGCTCATTCATTTAACCTGCGTTCCACATACACGCGACAGTTACAAATAACCTTGCCCAGCTCCCAGCACTACGACAAGTCCTTTACAGTGCGAGCTGTTCGGTTGTGGAATGCACTTCCTGTGTCCATTAGGTATGCTAAATCCATCCATATTTTCAAAACACTTGTAAAAGAACACTACCTATCTTCAATTTCATAGACAGGACTGCGGCTCAATGTATATATGTATGTAATTTGTATGCTTATATATTACCTATTATTATTATTATATATGAGTATATAATGTGTATTATATTATTAGCATATTATTGTACGTATATATGTTAATATTTATAATATAAGTATTTTAAAGTATGTTTATATAATATGTAAGTAGCCATATTATCTATGTAAATACCTATATAATTGCACACCACCGTCGTTAAATGTTTACTGTCCTTTTCCATCCCCAGGTTGTCTGTAAGAAATTGCTTTACGCGATAAGACCGCCGGTTGTTTACCGTGTCTTTTGTATTGTGTTTTTTTTTGTGAAATTGTTTCTTTTTTTGGTATGCAATAAAGTATTATTCTATTCTATTCTATTCTATTATAAAATTCAGTACCAATTAAAATAGGTTACGTTTGTAAAAGGTAAACGCTAGCGTAGGTAGCGTGTCCAGCGCCATCTAGCGCGCCAGTCTGCGCCACCGAGGCAGTCAGGCTAGTACAAGTGTCGGTCTTATTAAAGCTTGCCATAATATGTTCCATTGTTCCAGGACAATCCATCTCTCTCCAAACTAACAATACCTAAATCAACGAATTTATATCAATATTCAGAAACACAATCAGATCATGTAGAGAACACAAATCCAGGCATCGATAATGACGTTAAAGAACGTGAAATTGACGTTAAACATATTAAAATTGAATTTACCTCTGATGATAGTTTAATGGAAGAAAATGAAAATTCTGATTTAGTTAACGATAATGAACAATCAGATGTAGATATCAAACCAAACATCAATTTAATGGTAAAGAATGAAAATTCTGATGTAGTCAACGAGAACGAACATTCAGATGAAGATATCAAACCAAACATCAATTATTATGACACCATAAAACTTGAAAATGATGACGATGAATTCGCAAATGATACAACACATAGTGATATTGAAACAGATGGTTATGAAAATGATGATACTGCACTGGAAATTGATTTGGAAAAGAAAATTAAACTGGAGGATGAAGTAAAAAGAAAAATACAGGACCGCAAAATGTACCTCAAAGTTGTGAACAAGGACAATTTCGAAAAAATAGAAGTTAAATTATCTGATGACATAAAAGAGTATTTCACAATGACAAAATTTGATGAGCAACAAATGGAAGAACATATACTTGCGAAAGAAAGAGATTCTAAACGTGTAACGAAATACAGACATAGCTGTAGACGATGCAAGCTTGGATATGATAGGAGATTAGATTTTCAAAGGCATACTGACTTGAATCATCGGAAAGTATGTATAATCACAATAATAATTATTTATTGGTTTTATTAGTTGTCCTAATAAACTAAGATGAACTGTGTGATTGAAGATATGCGTGTGATTTATATTATGTATTGCCAGTGTCAAGTTTTGTATTTATAGCCTGCTTACACGGGACAGTCATGGACTCACATGTTAGTGTATTTGCCAGTGTCAAGTTATAAAAATTTTCAAGTTAATATGGTCAAATAGTCGATTCAGCGTCACGGCAAGCCCAGTCAAGTCACAGCTCTAGTAAAGTGGTGTTCTTTACAAGAAGCTGCCGGAATTTTGGTGGGAACACGAAAAATCACATTTCAACTCTCGCATCACTCACCGAGAGACTTGTGTATCTTCGAAAACACTCAACACGTAATATTCCACCATTATTACACGTTAAACACTCGAAAACGCACCGATAATTGTAAAGATACGGGAGCCAAATTGTACTCTTCGGCTTCCCGCCAAAACTGTACCCTCATTTCAGTTAGGTGAGTAAGTAAGAGACGGATGAAATACGCGACGTGCCAACGTCCTACTCGGACGGCGCGTGCTAGCCCACTGAATTAGTCCGGCTTTTTGAGCGCCCCGGCTACTTGCAGCTTCATACCTAAGATGTGGAGTGTCCTAGGGCTGACTTGGCTAAGAAAATATGTAACTCATATGTTACTAGCGGATGAAGTGAAAGGCCTGGTGATGGTGTCAGGCCTGGGACACTTCGCTGAAGCTACAAGTAGCCGGGGCGTCTGGACGGGAAAATTTCTACGAGCTAGACAGAGAGAACAGATAGAGATACGCGATAGAAAGAGAGGCAGCTTGTATGTTAATAGAACCATAATAAGTTAGGCGATGTGCGATCTGAATTGCACTTTATTGCGTCGGAGCTATAGAGTCGCTATTTAATTAAATGATTTTGTGGAGTGTCCCTTCTGTCTCTTAAGTATCCTGTGGTGAAACTAACCTAATTTTTATTACAGACAAGTGTATACGAATGCACGCGTTGTAAAATGGTGTTGTCATCGCACGACGAATTAATATATCATTGGCGCGAACACACATTAATAGCTCAATGTAAACTGTGTGACCAGTTTATGTACACAAAAAAGTTGAAATCGCACCTTTACTCGTTGCATAGGAAAAAATATGCATGCAAGTCTTGTTCTATGACATTTAGGTAAGTAATTATGGCTTTTTTTTTCTTTCAATAACTGCATGGAGTCTGGAACTGTGCTTAACAATACTTAACACTATGCCTGACCTGGGATCGAACCCTAGACCTCATGGTCAGCAGTCGAGTTTATGCCACCGAGGCAGTCCTTATGGTTTTTTTTTACTCTCATGTAATAGGGGGTGAGCCTGTTTCCATCTACCGGGCACAGTTTCAGACTCCAGGCTGTCATCCAGAAAATTTGTGATGAAAATTCCAAATGAAACGTTTTAAAATAAATAAACTAACAAAAATAAAAATGTTTTATTTTCAGACATTACCTCCATAGTTCATAATATATACTTAATCATTGAAAATAAAATTACGTTAAATGAAGTTAAATTAAATCAAATCAAGTTACACAAAATTAAATTAAATTACAAATTAAATTAGTTTTGCCTTCAGGAAAATTTTTAATACATTTGCTTACACAAGCCGTGTGTAACCTAAATTAAGTAAAAAAAATAAAATACAATTGTTTATTTTTTTTTTCAGATATCTATCCCAATTCGGCAAACACTTCAAGGAGACGCACATGAACTACATATGCGATTATTGCAACAGAGCTTTTACAAACGAAAACAGAATAATTCGTCACATACAGTAAGCAACAAGACTGAAGTTTCATAGAGAATATTCCTGTCACGTTAACTTAGAACTTAGTAATAAATAACATTTGCAAACGTTAATGTTACCAGCGAAATTGTTTTTTGTAGTGGTAAGCCTCTTTTGCAGGGGGCCGCCTGGGGAAGTACCACACCTTTGCCAGTTATTCATCCGCCAAGCAGTAATGTGCAAACATTACTGTGTTCCGGTATGAAGGGCAATGTTACCAGCGAAATTACTGGGCATGATGAGATTCAACAACTCTTATCTCAGGGTGACAGTGCACCCTGACGCAGTGCAGTGCCGCGCAGAATTTTGATTGTTTTAAATTTTGAAACACTGGGTGGCACTGCGTCTGATATGGGCAATCATGATGCTTACCATCAAGCACCTGATTTGCTCGTCTTGTCACTCACTATCATTAAAAAAAATCACACATATTGCTTTGGCTCGATCTACAATCATCATTTTGGTTTTGCTTCGGTTTATTCTCAGACCAAACTCGAGGCTCACGTGTTCCATGTTACGGAGAAGAATCTCCAAATGGCTGAAATTATAGCTAGACCGCTTAATTGAGTCCTCGCCTGCGGGGTACAGGGGCGGCGGGGGGCGCGGAGGTAGACGTGAACGGGGGCCGGGAGAGGGGTGGGC
This sequence comes from Hemistola chrysoprasaria, assembly GCA_947063395.1. Taxonomy (NCBI): domain Eukaryota; kingdom Metazoa; phylum Arthropoda; class Insecta; order Lepidoptera; family Geometridae; genus Hemistola; species Hemistola chrysoprasaria. The sequence goes on along the minus strand of OX346738.1, from coordinate 3,464,096 downwards.
GGGCGCTCCGGTCCTACGATCCTTCACCCCGCAGGTGATGACTCAATTAAGCGGTCTACCTATAGTCGCGAACAAGGTCCCTATGTCCTATTATTGACATATAATAATAACCTTAGCGAAAGCACTTCTAAAGTGCGGTCTTTAGGTTGAGTTGTTTGTCTTTGAAGACATCCATCAAGCGAGATTGAGGTCAAACGTAAGCCTATTGTATATTTAAAAAAAAATCAGAGGGTAGGCCCGAAATTTTTTTCAATATTTTTCTTATAAATTTTCTTACTCTTTTCAGTTATTTCCACACTCCAACCGAATGCAAAGATTGCAAACGTACATTAGCAAACCTTAAGAGGTACCGCGAGCACTGCCTACACTTACACCCGATCAAACTGAACCGGGTGACACCCCCTGAGACGAGATTTTGTAAGGAGTGTAACAAAGAATTCCCCAGCACGGCCGCTTATAGGGTACATTTGGCCAATTCTCTGAAACATAGCGGTGTTAAACCAGAGAGGTGAGTCACTTGCATCTAAATACAAGGAATATTTGTAGAGGTTGGCCTCTTTTCCAGGGGGCCGCCTGGGGAAGTATGTCCACACCTTTGCCAGTTATTCATCCGCCAAGCAGTAATGTGCAAACATTACAGTGTACCGGTCTGATGAGCAATGTTACCAGCGAAATTACTGGGCATGACGAGATTCAACAACTCATATCTCAGGGTGACAGGCGCAGTGCAGTGCCGCGCAGAATATTGAATTTTAAAACACCTGAGTGGCACTGTGTCTGATATGGGCAATCATGTTGCTTACCATCAGGCATCTGTTTAACTCGTCTTGTCACTCATTATCATATAAAAAAATTTTGGTCGTAATAGTGCTCAATTAAAAATTAATAAAAACGCCTAAAAGCTTTTTGGTTGAAGTGAAGTATGTTGGAACGGCGGAACATTTCCGAATAGTGACTCTGATATTGTCGTTTTACATTTAATTTTAAGAATTTTTCGGTTATTACTTTTGTGATATATTACCAATTATAAAGTGTTATTTAATTATTAATATTGATATTACGTCACAAGTCTGTTCATTCGTGGCCGAAAGCTTAAAGTACGTCAAGCAGTTTAGGCTGTGCGTTGTCATCAATCAGTCACGTCCATAGCCTTTTATTAAATTATAGGTATTATATTATGTAACGAGTAAGAATAAATAAATCTTATTATAAGCAGGGCCGGATTTAGGGGAGGGCAACCGGGGCGAAAGCCCCGGGGCCTCCACAAGCAGGGGGCTCCCACAATAGAGACTTCGGAAAAAATCTTTTAAATTCCAACTAGTAAACACTAGTAAACATCTTTTCCTTTGATATTTTCTTTTATACTAAAATTTAATTTCAGATATTCTTGTTTCCGATTATATTTATGTGTTTGTTAAATACTTAGAGAATCTACTTGGTTTCACAATAAATTGTTTATCGAAAAACTCGACAGAAAAAAATTCTTCATTTTATTTGGAAAATAATTTGGGGCGAGGGGGCCTCCGCTCCTTTGTTGCCCCGAGGCCTCTGGACCTCTAAATCCGGCCCTGATTATAAGCCTCGTACACCTCCTTTTACACCAATTCACTCCATATTCCATCATCACTACTTTGCCGCCATATTTCTGCTTATCGGCCTATTCCATGTTTATTACATCTCAGTACTTCTAATATCAAACCAGTAACTTTGTCACTGTCAATATTCTTGTTGACAGCGACAAAGCCACAGACTAAATCCACAAATCCTTACATTTGCCAAAAATACTTTAAACATATTTTATCATTGTATTTCAGTGCCGCATGTCCAGAATGCGGCAAGGTGTTTACACGATCGTATTCGATGCGGAATCATTATAAATTTTATCATTTGAATGAATCTAAATATCATTGTAAGCCATGTGATAAGGTGAGTGTTTTGTAACTTTTTTGTAGCCTTTTTAGGGTTCCATACCACAAAAGAAACCCTTAGAGTTTAGAGGATCTCAAACTCAAACAGATTTATTCAAATAGGTCATCTCTCTCATCATCTGACACTTTTGCACGTCAATGATGATAAACAGTACTGAGTCTACCGTGCGTTCGGAAAGATACCTCAACAAGAAGAACGCACAAGAAACTTGTAGGGCTTAATTTTTTCAACAGATAGTTTCACATTAATTTGGTTTGGTTACATTCGTTTTCTTTGAAGGTTTCAATTTATCAATTCAATTGATCAATTTATTGTCCTCTGTCTGTGTGTATGTCAGTCCTTCTGTCAATACACTTTTTAACGGGAACGCGTGGAGGTGTCTAGTCGAAATTGATATCAACTACTAAGATCTGCGGTCCCTTGTGGCTGTAAAAAAATCATACTTATAATTTAACGCAATCAACAGTTATGGCCATTTTACTGTCCATACTTTGCGAAAGGGACTAAAAGCTCTCAGGTCCTTTCCGTTGTTTTTGAAGGCGGATTATTTTTGAGATTGGAATGGCTTTGTTCAGGTATACGTGTGTACGTATTTTAAGTCTGATAAAAAGTTGATCTAAATATGGTGACCAGACTACTGTGCTACTACTATACTGTTTGCTACTCTTTCACGCCAAAACTACTGAACCGATTGAGTTGAAATTTTCTATGTAGATAGCTTAAACTCTGGAATTAACACATAGGGTACATTTTATCCCGATTTTCCATCGGGAGTGAAGACTACGCGGTTTAAACCGCACTAGACCACAATTTTTTTTTTTTTTTCAGTATTTTGCGGGCTCCGGTGGTCTAAATCGTCACAACATGTCCGTTCATCTAAACAAGAAAGCGGTTAAAGATAAAATGTGCGATCTGTGTGGCAAAGGCTTTAGTGTAAGTATGCAAAAAGTTTGCCTGTGATCGGGTTCGAACCGTTTGGTGCGGATCGATTTGGCCCCGAGTTCAAAACTATGCAGGCAATATTTTTGCTCCAATTAATTAAGTTTGTGATAATATATCTTTATTATAAATGCCTCGGTGATTCGCAAGCGCTACTGCATGAAGTGCCGGGTTCAATCCCCAGGTCAGGCAGAAAGTGGAGTCTGGTATTGTAACCGATAGATGGCAATAGGCTCGCCCCCTATTACATCGGACTAAAAAATTGTGGGTATACCTAGTGTGAGAATGAGCCCTGAGCATACCTCTGTCTACCCCTTCGGGAAAAAGGTATGATGATGTGTTTTGGCCGTGGAGCTACCGGCTTTTAGAATAGCTTCACCCTCTACCCGTGTTGCCGTAAGAGCCGGCTAAGGGTTAACCAGATCCAAAGGAGGCAGCAGCGTCCTCTGCGTAAAACCACCAAACTGCGCTCGCCAACCCGCCTGCCAAGCGTGGCGAGTATTGGCAACAACCCCCCTTATGGGAGAGGCCTATGTTCAGCGGTAGACGTCCAACGGCTGTATGATGATGATGATGATGTGTTTTTTATATGATAAATGCAAAAATGTTTAGAGTGTAAGTGTGTATGTTTTTTATCTCTCAACGCCAAAAATACTAAACCAATCGGGCTGAAACTTAGTGTGCAAATAGCTCAACAGTCAAATATACAACAAAAAAAAGCGTTAACATTAAAAAGTGATTGAAATTGTTGACCTGTATGGTCTGTGGTACAGAAATTTTGATATTTAATTTGCCTTTCTACATTACGCCATCTGTTATTGCTTCGAGAACTACATCTCTTTTTAAGGGTTTCGTAACTCAAAAGGAAAAAGGAACCCTTGTAGGAGCACTTTGTTGTTCGTCTGTATGTTCTGTCCGTCTGTCAAGACAGTGTTTAACGGGAACGCGTGAACGCAAAAAACGACGGGAACGCAATCAACAGTTATATGACCATTTTACTGCATATTTCCATACTTTGCGCAAGGAAATAATAGATGGCTCTGTATGTTCTTGGTATCTAGGTATGGAACCCTACTGTTACACTTCGCATTATTTTTTTTCTCATTTCAAATGACATTTTCAGAGTAAACGTATATTACGCAACCACCGCGCCACCCACACAGGCGAAAAGTTCCACAAGTGTATGTATTGTACGGCGGAGTTCATACAGAAACACACCATGCTAACACATATGCGGACCCAACATAAACATAACGTTTAAATTACTAATCAGCCGAGACCGTATGTCGCGACAGATGTATGTACACGGCTGAAGTAAATCTCCGCCATAAGTCGCGGCTGACGGACGCGGCTGAACAGTGGAAACACTAGGACGCTCTTTCGGCTGAAAAATATGTCCGGCCTGCCTGATCCTGGAGAATCCTGGCAGGGTCGCCATACAGGGCGAGAACAAATGACGACTATTTTATGTAAAGCCAGCCACACACGCTAAGCTTATGCATGGCTGACTTAAGAGTCTGATTTATTATGATTAAGAGCAATAGAAACTTATAAACTAAAGATTAGTATGCATATAGTTAGTAATACTGAGTATTACACCATAACTCTTTCGGATGACCAAAGTCCGTGGACTTTTTTTTATTTTAAACGGCCTATTAGTGTAAATTCATTATCCAGATTACCTATCAGCCGCGTCTGATAATATAATCCCTGCATAATCCTTGATATTATGTAGCAAAGGAGTTGTTTGGTCACGGCAACCTTACATTATAATTTTGATTTTATTTGATAGGCCTAATGACATGATCTTAATATGCATAAATAATATTGTTTAGTATCACTATTATAATGTAATAAGCACATGTTTTAAAATTAGAACGTGCGTCGGCATAAAAAAAAAAACTTAGTTCTTAACCTCATTTTATTCAAATCAAATTATTAAACGGCGATGATTAAGTTGGCTAATATGTTTAAAAAGACTTTTGTAAATAATATTCCTGACCCGGCAATATAGGATAGACAGTGTAAGGTTTTCTGGGCCCAGCCTTCATGGGATTCCAAGCCTCTCTCCTAATTTAAGGCTCTGTATAAACGGACTGACCACAGACAATGGCGGGATGAGACTCATTATTTTTACACTCAGGAAAGTAATATAAACATGGTTTTGACACTATTCATTTTGCCTTGCCATGGTAAACCAAAAAGGGTTTTTGTAAAAGTGACTGTGGTCGATAGCCCGTTTGTCCCGAGTCTCAGTAATAATATGCTTATCTATGTAATTAATTTTTAATATTATCTAAAAAAATAAATAAAAACCTATAACAAAATCTTTTTTTTGTTTTTCAAAAACTTTCTGCTTTTCCGACAAGATATCTGTCTGCGATAGCTGTCTGCGCGGATGTCAAGACACATTTTTGAAGATATAAAAAATACTACATGTAATTACGTAAAATAAAAACTACTAGCTACCTACTAGAAAATAGCAATACAAAGATTCAGTAAAAAATCCAATTTAATCCAAAGGAGTTTATCTCATCATGTACTATCATGTTCATGTACCTGCACAAAGAAAAAAAGTCCCAGGAAAACCAAAAAGGACTGAAAACTTGTTGAGATTAAATTGGATTTTTCACTGAAAGTTTGGATTGTTATTTTCTAGTTCCTTTTCTTCATTCTACGTAATTACATGCAGTATTCCTTATATCTTCAAAAATATGGGTACGTGTGAGCGAGGGCGAAAACGCTTAGCACCGCGTCTAAAGCTAGAACTACATTATACCTTGTCTAATTTAACTCAACTTCTGTTCAGCTGTCATTGATCAAGCTATATCTGACAAAGCGTAAGCAGGCCCAGGCACACGTCAATGATACTGCTGCCCATCTCCGGACCTTTAGCCGGCTCCTACGTCAACCACGGGTAGAGCGGGTGGATTACTATTCAATAGGGTACCACCACGGCGGTACTTTTCTTGATGGGTCACGACCGGTCCACCCACTGGAATTTCCCACTGGTGGGTGGACAATAAAAACAAAAATAATGTTGCCTTCATAATATTAAACACAAATTCTCCCTCATTTTAAAAATATGTCATCATTTCATTATTATTTATTTATATAATTAGTTCCACTAGATATTATTTTACAACTTCCTGAATGAGGAAGAACCTTAGTTTCTACTGGGATCTTGTACTAGGAGAACAAGGGCTGTCTGAATCACTAGAGTCGCTTACCATTCAGTATTATTCAGTAATAAAAAAAAAGTATTGTGGAGAAGAAATGGGTACAGAAATACTGGGTTCAGGGTTCTGTTTTGCATATTAAAAGCACAGATATTCATAAAAATTACCTTAAAGAACATGATATAAAAAGTGCATTTTTTATGATAGTGATTAAGACAGACGAGCAAATCAGGTGCGTGATGGTAAGCATCATGATTGCCCATACAGGCACAGTGCCGCCCACAGTGATTACTTGCTCAGTGGTGCCACCCAGTCACCCAGTGTTTTATAATTCAAAATTCTCCGCGGCACTGCGCCTGTCACCCTGAGATATTAGTTGTTCATGTCTTCTACATATGGCAACACTGTAGTGATCTGTGGCCGCTGTAGTCTGTGGTACTTTAGTACTTATCGAATTATAGTGATCTGTGGTACTTATGCACAGCTGTATGCAAACTAATTATAGTGATCTGTGGTATGCAAAACTGTAATGCATCAAATCAAAATCATCGAAACATATTTTCGAATCTTTGAATTGAACCAGTCATAAATTCAAAATAAAAACTAACTAAGAACTATAAATAAAAACAATGAGTTAAATTGATGCAAATACGTACTTTCTATTAAGGAAAATACCTTTAACTGTACTGCAAGGAACAATAAAGCTGAATGTTGATAGACGGAGTGACGGAGAGCTGCAGTCTTAGCAATGGAACTATCACAAGATATGCTGAAAACAGAGTACAATAAACCATGCCAGGGATGTTTGTCCAGAGACCGAAAAATATATCCTTTAGGACATTATTTGGACTTGTTTTTACATTTGACTGAGGACCAAAGATCTATGGAATATGTAAGTTTACAAAACGCAAGCCTGTGTGTTTGTTGCAACAAATGCCATCTATGTGCTTTCATATTATGAGAGACGATTTACTAAAAAACGGCCCTAAAACGTGGCGAAATTATATTGTACTTATTGGTACTTATGTACGAAGACGTCCACTGCTGCACATAGGTCTCCCCCATAATACCCCAAAAAGTATTCATTTTTTTTTTATCTGAAATTTATGTTTGGGGCTTTTACCCTTATGGGTATCACAGTCCCATCATAGCCTTATCCTAGAAAAACAAATCATAATATTTATAAAAACACATTTGGTACACAAAAATATTCATATGGGTGGATTTTGCCGTAATCAGCACACTTGTGCGGCTTGGTGACACAGTAGTTAGAATACTAGGTGCCCACTTTGCGAATATCCCTCTGCCTGGTCTCATGGCTCCCATGGGATGAGAAAAGGGTGGCCCTATTATATAGCTGGGATTCACAGAATTATGCATTATGTAGAATATATGCAGCTTTGTTTCTTGACTTGACTTGAGCCAATTGACTTGAGTTTGCCATGCAAAGCAGGGTTTAAAACACATCTATCTTGGTTTATTGAATGTGATCCCCATAATAACGAAAAGGCTTAAGATGCATGCTGTCTCATTCTTACAAATGTTTGAGCTGGCTAGGAATCAAACCCAAGATCACCAGACGGTTTATGGATGTTTCTCTCTACAAATGGTTTAATTTTTAGATTTATTGTTTGTTGTGTACTTACTTACAGGTCGCATCACGGTTTAATAGTGCTTAATAGTTTAATAGTGTTAGTGGTTTAATAGTGCTGATCTTGAATGTGCAGAAATCGATTTTTAGATCATTTAGGACTTATAAGACCAAAACACCTTCGCAAACCCCCCTCCACAACACTAAGCCAACCAGCCTGCCCCATATTCTTCCAAATGAAGTTAAAATAAAATTGATACACATTTTCATACTGTGCCCGGTAGATGACAATAAGCTTGCCCCTATTACATGGGACCAATATCATACTCGCGAAATATTAGTGTGCCTACTATTGGACATAAAGTGCTGGGTTCACCTCTGTCTACCCCTTCGGGGAATAGGCGTGAATGAATGTTATGTTATTTTTTCAGAGACAAGAAGACTTGAAATTCTGCTGGGAATGCATTGCAAGGTTAAAGAACATTAAAAACTTCCAAACGCAGCTGAAACAAGCACAAAACAATTTGCTGGAACTTTATTATGGAGGTGTAAGTCAATTATTTATCATATTTATGAAGTAGAATATGAATATGGAAGAAAGATTTCACTCACAAGCGGGGTACGAATCAAGCACCCTCCGCACCATTCCTAGATTCATATTGTATTTCGAGTAATAATAGACCGCTTTGACTATAAAAATATTAAATATTATATATGAAGTGACTTCATTGGCGTAGTGGGCGCAAGCTCGACTGTCGATCATGAGGTTCCGGGTTCGATCCCCAGGTCAGGCAATGTGTTTGTATTTTTCCATTAGAAATTTTCTCAATGACAGCCTGGAGTCTGGAATTGTGCCCGACTGTACTGGACCAATAACAAAAGGTCTCTGATATTGACATGTAATATGATGTCAATCATAGCATTAATATTATGTTAAGGTGATTGGGCCGACAACATTTCTATCCTTTTTTTTTTGTTGCCCGGAAAAAAAAAACACCGTACATCGGTACGTTGCTGTGCCGGCGGGTATACCCACTAAAAAACCCCGGAGTGTTCCTTGGCGACGCCATGTGTCGGGGCACGCCGAAGCACTCATCCGCGGCCCCGACGGCTTCCTAACCTAACCCAACCACCTAAATAATGCCTACATACATACTTTCACGCCTTTTTCCCGAACCTACCTATCATATGGAGTATTTCCAACATTTAGGGATATTCAGAATGAGACATTAGTTATCTAGGTTCCTAATTATTTTTTAATCCAAAATATGTTACTTTTAATTAAAATATAGAAATCCAAAAATATTTAGAATTTGGACAAAATATAAGTATTTTCAAATATATCTCCAAAATATAAGTATTTTGGACTAAATTATAATTAAGAATCTAGATTACTAGTGTCTCATTCCGAATAACGTTATTGTACTCATACATAACATCGCCTATATCCCGAAGGGGTAGGCAGAGGTGTACCCAGGACTCAGTCCCATAGTAGATACACCCACATTTCGCCAGTTTGTTATTGGTCCCATGTAATAGGGGGCGAGCCTATTGCCATCTTTAACAATGCCTACTTGGATAAAACCGGGGGCCATAGCTATTAGTACCACACATTACTTTTTCTATCTCAATCTATCTATCTACTACACATTCCATTGTTGCAGGGCACTCCATCGACTCTCTCCAAACTAACTATAGCAAAATCGACGCATTTATATGAATATTCAGAAATACAATCAGATCATATTATATGGAAACGAGGGGATAACAATCTATGTATTGATGTCATTAAAGATGAAGACAACATAATTAAAACTGAATTCAGCTGCAACTCTGACAATAGTTTAATGATAGAGAATGAAAGTAATAGTATCATTTACGAATATGATAAACCAGATGAAGATAGAAAATCTGATAGCAATAAATACACCTTAACATTTGAAAATGATGATGACAAATTATCAAATGAACAAACACTGATTGAAATATTATCTGAGTCAATAAATTCAGATCATGATTACAAAAATGAAGATGATTTCAAAGATGATGATATTAAAAATGATAATGAAGCAATCAAGGTAGAAAGGAAAACTAAAACAAGAGCAACAATAAGAGAAAAAATCAAGGAAAACGTAAATTACCACAGAGCTGTTTACAAAAAAAACGTAAAAATAATTGATGTAAAAGAAAACATCTCTGGTGATAAAAATAATTATTTCAAAATGACTACATTTGATGAGAGTGAAATTGAAGAACATATACTTGTTAAAGAAAGACCATTTAAAGATTTGGCGAAATATAAATATTGTTGCAAATCTTGCAAGCTTGGTTATAAAATTTTATTAGATTTGCTAAGGCATAATGACATAAATCATCAAAATGTATGTATAATCCTATGAATATATAAGTAGGGTGTGTAATATTTGACATAACGATCATTTGATATAATTTCACTTAATATAATTTCATTTGATATAAACAAACCATTGATTTAACACTTAAATGGTATAATTTTAATTTGATATAACAGATTTTAGATATAAAACTTAAATGGTATTATAAGGGTTCCTCAAAAGGAGAAAAGAAACCCTTATCGGATCACTTTGTTGTCCGTCTGACTATCTGTCTTTGAATTTGATATCAAATACTCAGGTTTACGGGCCCTAGTGGATGAAAAAATTCATACTTCTAAGTGAACTCGATCTAAAGTTATAGCCATTTCACTGCCTATTTCCATACTTTACGCACGGGACTATAAACCTTTAGTTGTTTGCTGTAGTTTGCAACTAGATGGCGTAGTATGTTCTTAGCGAATGAAGTGGTAGCGTTTTGGATAGGTATCTAGGTATGGAACCCTACACAATGCCTACATACGTATGCCTCAATTTATTTTTATTTAAATTAACCTAACCTAACCTTCATTTGACATAAAATTCATTTTATATAACAAAATATTGATAATTTTTTTTATATAATAAAATTTTCGATAAATTTCATAAAGTTCTGAGATTCAATTTTTTCTAGTCTCTAGAGGACAGAATGTTCTGAAATCTATAATAAGGCAAAGTGGCCTCTGGCGCTTCACCGGCAGCTACCGCGGCACGCTCGCTCACTAGTTGTGGTCATAAGTCTAACCAACAGACGCGTCTGGCGCTAAATATTATTATATCAAATGTAGCAGTATACTAAATACGAATTGAAATGAAAATTATACCAAATATGTTTATATCAAACCTAGCAGTATACCAAATGAAAATTATATGAAATAAAAATTATACCAAATTTGTTTATTAAAATTTTATATCAAATATGTCTATAGCACATAAAAATTATATGAATGTTATATCAAGTGAAATTATGTCAATTATTTTTATACCTAATGATGCGCACCGACCACAAACAATTGAGTGGAAATTATTCCCTATTCATATCTGTGTGTTTTCATTTTGTATGGGAGACGTTTAACCTGAAAGATAATTAATAATTATTGCTAGTCTCCCCTCCTCTCTGTATGTGTTTTGTGAAAAACTTTTAAACTAATTTATCATTCGGTTTTCAACAATGGACGAAGTGATTCAAGACGTAGGTTTATATGCATAATTCATTAAGGTGTAGCGGACAATTTGCAGATTTTGCATTTATTGTAAGCACGACTGGAACGTTCCCCCTCTCGCGCCAGTTTTTTTTTAAATATTGTCTTGACTTTGACTTTCACTTTGAAAGTTCTCGTAGCTAGGATACTCTCCTAAATCCCGGGTACACCTCTGGCTACCCCTAACGTGGATGTTAAGATCTATATCATTACAGATGAGTACATACAAATGCACGTGTTGTAAAAAGGTGTTGCCATCGCACGACGAATTAATACATCATTGGCGCGAACACACAGCGATAGCACAATGTAAACTGTGTGACCAGTTTATGAAACCAATGGGCATGTCATTACACCTTCGGTTATCACATAGCAAGATGTATGCTTGCAGCTCTTGTGGAATGATGTTTCCGTAAGTTTTTTTTATGATAGTGAGTGACAAGACGAGCAAATCAGGTGCATGACGGTAAGCATCATGATCGCCCATATTAGACACAGTGCCACCCAGTGTTTTAAAATTCAAAATTCTGCACAGCACTACAACTGTCACCCTGAGATATGAGTTGTAGTAACTCGTCACGCCCAGTAATTTCGCTGGTAACATTGCTCTGCAGACCGGAACACAGTAATGTTTGCACAATACTGCTTGGCGGATGAATAACTGGCAAAGGTGTGGTACTTCCCCAAGCGGCCCCCTGCAAAAGAGGCCTACCACTAGAAAAGTGTGTAGAGTTATTGGTATCAGTTCTACATCGTCATCATCTCAGCCGTAGGAATGCCACTGCTGGACATAGGCCTCCCCCATAGCACAGAACACTAAGAACAGTAGTTCGTCTTGATAGAAATTGACCGCTGCCGGTCTGAATGTGTGCGCGCCGTGTACGCACGCACTGCCACGCACACATTAGCGTAATCTGTGGGGGACTCGGGTGTCGGCAGTATGGGCCGTGAGTTTTCGCGCGTGTTCTTCCATTTCCTTCCTATTTCTAAATGTCATAATACTAGTTTTATCCAAATTAATTAGTAGTTTTTTTATATTTTAACCATCTAATTATTATGTCAAGAGTATATTTAATATTAAATTCTAGGCTAGCTAGCTATAAAGCTATGAAAACACTACTACTAAACATTATTGTGCTGTCATCAGCAAACAAAACAATAATCTGCTCTAGCTTTCGGGAGATAATTAATGTAGATAATAAATAGGAGTGGCCCTAACACACTGCCTTGAGGAACGCCTTGCTTAACTTCACTAATTTTTTATGAATATACATAGCATATACGTGAAATTTTCGTAGATTGCTTTCTATCACTGTGGTAAGACTTCAAGACACTTAAAACATTCCCTCTTATACCATATCGCTCAAGCTTATTTAGAAGAATAGTATGGTCAACACAATCAAAGGCCTTGGTTAAATCCATTAAAAGAGCTGCTACGAGTTTTTTGTTGTTTAAGTCTGTCATTATAGATTGTAAAAATATATATTGCAAGATTTATTGTTATATTCGATATCATTGTCAATGGTAGGCCAATATTAGATTAACTTTTTCACTCGTCTTGCTTAAAAAGTCCGTCATTATTCCGTTCCAGAGCGAGGCTAAAATAACTTTTAAACCTCTTGGGGATAAAGTAAATTTCTTTTTAAAATTTATCTGTTACTAAAGAGATTATTTCTTTCTTTCTTTCTGGTGTCGCACGTACAAGATATTAGTCAAATATTTTTGATGAAATTAATAATTTTCTTTTCGTAATCGTAGTAAAAAGTAGTGTAACACACGGCGTTAGACCCGTTATCATTCGGTTTCTAATTTTCTTCCTCGGTTAAGCTCGGGAGTAAAATTACCTCAAATACAATGGCTCTCTTTAGCCCCTTGGGTAACAATCTACTATATTAAGGATATACTTCCTTTGTGGTTCAAATAATATATACGTACAAAGTCTGAATGAAGTCTGAAAGAAGCAATATTTTCTTGAATTCTGTTTCATTTTACAAAAAATAGTTTTCATATAGCTCGACACAAAAGAGTAGAAAATAATGGGGGCGCCACTGTCTTTTATAAGAGTAAAAACAATTTAATCAACTCATACATTTTATATTAGTTCCGTTTCTACTCTTTTGTGTCGAGCTATACCTGTTGCTTTTTTTTCAGGTCTTTTAAAACTTTTGGCAAACACTTCAAGGGGACCCACATGAAATACATTTGCGATTATTGTAACATCACTTTAAAAAGTAAAAAGAGAATTATTCGTCACATACGGTAAGAAACGAAACAACAATACTATCGCACAAGGGCGTCGCCAAGGGGGGGCAGGGGGGGCAGCTGCCCCCCCCTAGAGAATCGAAAAAATTTAGCCTTTATTGTCAACGTTGACATTCAAGTGCCGCCGTGGGGTTACCGGCTTTAGAATAGTACCTCACCCTCTCTCCCCGTGGTTGCCGTGGCGGCCGGCTAAGGGCTATAGGATCCAGAGGACGGGCAGCAGCGTCCTCTGCGTAAATCCATCAAACTGCGCTCGCCAACCCGCCTGCCAAGCGTGGCGAGTATTGGCAACAACCCCCCTTATGGGGGAGGCTTATGTTCAGCAGTGGACTTCTAACGGTTGGATGATGACATTCAAGTGCCGCCATACAATAGGCACGTATTTTTAAATACAGAACCATCTGGGCCCTATTTCATAAAAAGTACGAAACTGTAAAAAATCTACAAAATTGTAGGATTGCAGGGCTTTTCTGTTTCATAGAAATTTGTAATTGTAAATTGTACAGGCAAATACCTGTTGTATATATCTACCGTCTACCCAAATGGGGAATTTGGGTAGAAATTCCTTGACTAGCCCCCCCCTTGATCATCGGCTGGCGACGCCCTTATCGCAGACACATAACTCGTAATCAAAAGTACCTAGAAATGTCAAAGTCGCTAACTGCTTTTATGTCGTCCAGCTAGGATGACTATCTGGTAACTTGGCATTTTGATTTCATGTCATTCCTAACTAAATGACATTTTGACTATTCAGGTAATCTGCTTTTATGTCAATCTAACTTAACTGTCTTTCAGCTAAAAGGTCATTGCGATAGGTACCCCTTCCTACTTCCTAATATATTAGAGGCAGGCTCTATATATATAGCTCGACGCGATCAGCTGATCGTAAATTGCTTATGATCGGGGCTACAGGTCTGGGGGTTGGGCGGGGGGTAGATTGTGTCGTACCGTCGCATAGGGAATTTTGCGGGGACCCTCCAAAAAATACCGCGGGGGATGTCGGGGGCTGTTCTCGTGGAAAAGGTCGACGGCCCGCCGAAACGGTGCACATTTACCGTGACGCCGTAGAACAAAAGTTGTACAGGACCCTGGTATGGGATGGACCGCGCCAAAAAAAAAATGGCCGCCATACAAAATTTGACTCTAATGGCTAGAGGCCGGTAGGGCGATCGGGGGTGAGGTTGCGTGGTACCTTTGGAGAGAGAATCTTAAAAGTACCTCTCGAGAACTGGAGGGAGGTCTTCCGGGGGCTGTTCCGGTGGAACAGGTCGACGGCCCGCCGAAACGGTGTGACTTGGAGGGGGGGTGCCGAAACTAAAGTTGTACAGGACCCTGGTATGGGATGGACCGGGCGAAAAAAAAGATGGCCGCCGTACAAAAAAAATGGCCGCCATACAAAACTTCGTTTAGAGGCTCGACACGCTCGCTGCATAAGGGATGGGTGACAGGTTTCTTGGGAAATATGATGGAGGGAAGGACGAACGGTTTTTTTTTTTTTCAAATCCAAGATGGCGGCTGAATCCACAGTTGCTTCGATTTGGATAAAATTTTGGATTCGGGGGTATTTGGGGATTCTGATTTCAAATTTGGAATGGTTTTTTTGGATCCGGCCACTTTTTCAAGATGGCGGCCACGAGCTGGTACGCGAGCAGCGAAGCTGCGAGCGTACCGCGAGTGCCCCCACGCGAGCAGCTTGCTGCGAAGCGCACCGCGCACCCTCTGTAGTTGGGATAGCCCATTCGCCAATCCGCCAACTCACCAACAATTTTTTTTTCCAATTTTTTGGTATTCACCCACCAAAACCAAACGAAAGTATATCTCGCGAGCTGCTCGCAGCTCGCGCACCACCCAAACTCTAGTACTATTATAAAGGCGAAAGTTTGTAAGTATGGATGTATGTATGGATGTTTGTTACTCTTTCACGCCAAAACTACTGAACCGATTGGGCTGAAATTTGGTACGTAAGTAGCTTAGACCCTGGAATAACACATAGGGTACTTTTTATCCCGATATTCCCACGGGAACGAAGACTACGCGGGTGAAACCGCGGGTCACAGCTAGTATATCATATATCACAATGCGACAGTTTGTGAGGATGGATGGATGTTTGTTACTCTTTCACGCAAAAACTACTGAATCGATTGGGCTGAGATTCGGTATGTAGATAGTTTAGACCCTGGAATAATAAATAGGGTACTTTTTATCCCGATATTCCGACCGGAATGAAGACTACGCGGGTGAAACCGCGGGGCACAGGGCAGTACTACATACGCGCATAGTATTCAAACCACAGAAATCTAAATAAAAAGTTAATAGAAATGTCAAAAATCACTTATAGGCAGGATGACAAATTTTGAGGATCTACCTCTTCTTCTTCTTCTCAGCCGTAAAAATTCCACTGCTGAACATTGGCCTCCCCGATAAAGGGGCGATCTCTACTATATCCTACAAGTACAATATTACTCAAACTCAAACTCGAAACAGATTTATTCAAATAGGTCATAATCTGACACTTTTGCACGTCAATGAAGAGTCTACCGTGCGTTCGGAAAGATACCTCTACAAGAAGAACGCACAAGAAACTTGTAGGGCTTATTTTACTTATATTACACAAGTTTTATTTTATTATTGCATTTTTTATATCTCATTGTCATGGAAGCGAGAGTATCACAATAACGTTTTTATTTATTAATGAATTTACACTCAAATGTAGAACATAGAAGAACGAAAGGCAAGCAATGTGTAGGACTTCCCACAAAGCTGACAGACGAACTTATAAAGACAGCAGGAACAAGTTGAATGAAAGCTTACAACCGGACTAGATTGAAATCTATGGGGGAGGCGTATATCCAGCAGTGGACATCTTACCGATGATGATGATAACATAATATAACATACATACTCACCTTTTTTCCTGAAGGGGTAGGCAGGACTCAGTCTCATAGTAGATACACCCACATTTCGCCAGTATGTTATTGGTCCCATGTAATCGGGGACGAGCCTATTGCCATCTACGGCACAGTTCCAGACTCCAGGCAGTTATTGAGATAATTCCTAATGGAAAAATCCAATATTTAACAGTGCCTGACCTGGGGATCGAACCCGGGACCTCTTGATTGGCAGTCGAGCCCTCTACGCCACCGAGACAGTCGAGGATGATGATGATGATGATGAATTTATAATTGTTTTAGCATGAACCATATCCCAAAAGACTGCAAAGAGTGCAACCGTAGGTTTATCCACCATAGGTCGTACGAAATTCATTGCGTTACATATCACCCGGCTAAGGTCAATAAGGACACGGACGCTGAGCTCAGGTAAGACCTTAAACACGTTTGATATGGTATTCACCAATGGATGGACTGATCCAAGATGAAAGTTTAGTTCAGGGCACAGAACAGATAATAATACTACGTATAGAATGGACACTGTCATCCGCCGACCAATCGGGCCTTTCTCACCCCGCGAGCGAGATTGAGCTCTCGACGAGACGATATTAGATGGTTAATACCTATTATATAACAATTTCATAGTGTAAGTGGGTATTTAAATATGTCCAGGACTTTGAATGTTACTTATTCTTAAAATTCCTATAATTTTGACATGTAGAGACAATGACTAATTAATATTATAAAATGTAGTTGAAATCAATGTAATAGGTACTACTTAATATGACTATATAATTATAATTTTTTAGGTTATAAATTAATAAATTGTTTAATATTTTCATAATTATATATTATAATTCTCGAAAACTATGTTATTTTATGAACATTAGATTTGATTGGTTACCTTAGATTAGTTACATTTGCACGCCCTATGGGCAAAAAGCGTGAGGAACAAAATTGTAATATTATAAGACCTATATAGTATCCATGTTTTTATGCAAATAAAATTTCTGATTTCTGATTTCCCGCTTCGCTGAGAAATCATCTCCGTGTACAAAACTTCATGTGTGCAGTGTCTGCGTAGTGTGCATATAGTGATTTTTGTATGAGAATTGAGTGCCAGGGGTTAGGGATCAGGGGTGCCAGGGGTCGGAAAGTAATTTCCAATGGGGTCCGGATTTTGCTAATAAATTATAGAGGTCCAAAACAAAAAAAATACTTAGTGTCGCAGTCCGCGGTCCAGTGCGGTCATTGTAAGAGTTTTTCAAAATAATTATAAATACAAAAGTTTTTGATGATGAGTGGATGTTTGTTACTCTTTCACGCTAAAACTACTGAACCGATTGGGTTGAAATATGGTATGTTGGTAGCTTAGACCCAGGAATAACACATACTTTGAATCCCGATATTCCTAGGCCTCGTTTGCAGGGGCCCGCCTGGGGAAGTACCACACCTTTGCCAGTTATTCATCCACCAAGCAGTAATGTGCAAACATTACTGTGTTCCGGTATGAAGGGCAATGTTACCAGCGAAATTACTGGGCATGTCGAGATTCAACAACTCATATCTCAGGGTGACAGGCGCAGTGCAGTGCCGCACAGAATTTTGTATTTTAAAAAACTGGGTGGCACTGTGTCTGTTATGGGCAATCATGACGCTTACCATCAGGCACCTGATTTGCTCGTCTTCTTACTCACTACCGTTCAAAAAAAAAATTATGTTTTGCTCAAAAATTTAAGTGTGTCCATTTTTAATACGAGTATGTATAAATATTACATATTTATCTATTTTATTGTATATCCCAGGTTTTGTGTGGAGTGCAACATACAATTTCAAAGCATGGCCACTTATACCAGGCATTTACAGACTTCGGTCAAACATACTGACGTCAGACCAAAGAGGTGAGGAATCTATTCTTCTCTTGTAGTAGAAATAGCAACTGGCTGGCGGCTCCCCCCTATAGAGCCACATATTGCAGGAGTGCGGGCAGCAGACTCTCCGGCCCCAAGTGTTCCAACTGCTGCGAGCACCATGCGACACAACAAGCGGCCTATAGTGTATATTATGTTCTATATAACCGGGCTCCCATCATTGTGAGAACCGTTAGTTTATAATTAATTTAGTGAGATTACAAACTGTCGATCGATTGTGAACGCACACTAAGATTTACAATCTAATGCTAACATTTTCGTATGTTTATAAACTGACCATGTCCAGCCGATTGGTGGGCGGACGACAATGTCCACTCTATACGTAATATTATTATCTGTTCTGTGACGAAACGCGAGGCGCGCGCTGATTGGTCGAAACGAACCACCTGTTTTGCACTCGCTCCCTCGCCGCCATTGTTCTCTTAACGGTTAAAATTCGTTCGATAACAAATAATAATATAATAATATGTGACAACTTCCACACACGGTCATCTGGTCCCAAACTAGGATAGAAGCCTGTACTATGGTAACCAGATGACTGTTATACATACTTAAATCCGGTTATAACACCCAGACACAGATCAAACAGACATGTTCATGCACACAAATGTTTGACCTGGCCGGGGATCAAACCCGGGGCCTGTGGCACAGAAAGTAGAGTTACTACCGTCTGCGCCAACGAGGCAGTAAAAAAAAACAAAAAATCACAATTCGACGGCTGGATATGGCCAGTTTAAAAACTTACAAAAATGTCAGTGTTCGTTTAGATTTGTAAATTTTAGTGTTCGTTTAGAGTCTATCGACAGTTTATAAACTATCACTAACATAATATCTATGATATCAAAGATGATGCATTGTGTTTCAGGGCAACGTGTCCAGAATGCGGCAAGATGTTTGCAAAATTATCAAACATGAAAAATCATTTTAATTTATATCATTTGAAGAAAACAAATCACTATTGCCAAATTTGTGATAAAGTGAGTATTAACTAAACTTTATACTATACTTATTATAAAGTCAATCAGTACATAGAGGACAAAGATGCCTGGAAACTACTGCATAGCCACCACGCGGCACCGACACAAACAAACGAATGTAACCAAACTAAATATTGTAAAATTATCAGTTGAAAAAATTAAGCCCTACAATTTTCTTGTGCGTTCGTGTAGAGGTATCTTTCCGAACGCACGGTAGACTCATTACTGTTTAGAATATAAAAATGACATGCAAAAGTGTCAGATTTTGACCTATTTGACTAAATGATTTTTGAGTTTGGGACTGAGTCCTGGGTACACCTCTGCCTACCGTAAAAAAGGCGTGATTGTATGTTATCTCTTTTTTTTTTTAGTATTTCGCAAGAGCGTTTGGTCTAAGAAAACATAATGATTTCGTTCATCTAAAGAAGGAAATTGTTAAAAACAAAATATGTGATATATGTGGAAGGGGATTTGGTGTAAGTATGAAAAAAAATAGATTATAGAAACATAGATAATAAATGTATTGCAAAAAGAAGTAGTAATACTTAAGGGGGTGGAACTACACATCAAACTAAACGGCTTACTAATGAAACGCATAATATGTATTGTCATAATACACTTTGGCATAACAACAATCAGCATAATGATCACTACGCATTATATTTTTAGGCACAAATATTTTGCCATAATGTTTATTGTCATAAATAAATACTATTAGCATAAAAGTAATGAAGCATAATTTTGTAAATCATAAGATTATAAACGCTTAAGTGATATTTACACATATTTTCTTTGTCATCAAAGCCCATATATATTGGCTCGAATAAACTTTTAAGTCCTAATTTACAATGGCGTACAAACAAATTAGTCTTCTCTTTGTTTGGTAAAGTTATATTATTAGTTATAAGTCGGTTCTGGCGCTTCACCGGCCGCTGCCGCGACACGCTTGTTTAGTTCGCTCGGCTCGCGCACTGTGGCATATGTTCCCGTAATCTAGCCAACTGATACGGATTTCGCAATATATTTTATGCCACATGATAATTATACGAATTATAATTATGCTTTGTATGGGACAATCAATTATGCCTAAATATCTTAGACCAATTACTACTTATGCTAAACCTTCTATTATGCTACAGTATTATTATGCTAATAAAAGTAATGGGAAAACGTTATGCTATACAATTTTATGCCTAAAAAATTTATGCCAAACGGAAGAATCCCAAACTAAATTCGTAAAAAAAAATTTCTACTTCACACACAAATTTACCGATCAGCTGATCCATTATGTACGGTATAAGTGTTTTTTTTTTGCTAATTTGCAATTTCTTTTGAAAGTTATTAGTTTGAGGGTAGATATACTTCTTTTAGTACTACTACACCTTTTTGCAACAGGTTGTACATGCGTGTTTGTTACCCTTTCACGTCAGAAGTACTAGATCGATTTGGCTGAAATTTGGTATGCAACAAACTTAGATTGTTGAATACTTGATACTGAGAATTTGAAATAGCGTTGCGAAGTTATCATACTAAAATTATACGCAAAAACTACCGAATCGATCGTGCTGAAGTTCGGTGTTACCATAGTACACTAAGAACATCATTTCATCTAAAGCCGGTCGGCGAGTTAATAGCCTACTCTTGCGATGACGCTAATGGTTGTCACTTTTATTTTTAGATAAATATTATTTTCGTATTATGAGCAGAAACAAGTCTTTACTTACATAATATTATAAAGAAACGTTTTATCTATTTATAAATCAGGTATAAATATATTCAATAGGTATTCTGAAGAATGATAAGTTCGGGTTTGAAGAGTCCTAAAGACAGTACAATGTAATATTATTTAACCCCTGTTCGAAGTCATATTAAACAATTTTTAATATAAAATAAATAAATAAAGTGGCCGGTGAGGACAGGCGAATGCGAGCGGGCGTGCAGTGCATGCCTTTAAGTATGAACGCGTGAGATCACACACGGCACGGCCCACACTGCCGACACCCGAGTCCCCCACAGATAACGCTAATGTGTGCGTGGAAGTGCGTGCGTACACGGCGCGCACACATACAGATCGCCAGCGGCTAATTTATATGAAGACGAACTACTGTTCTTAGTGTACTATAGTGTTACGTACAGACTTAATTTCTTGATCTATCTTGTGAGAGGCTAGTGCCTGTTGTAGGTTTCAGAAAAACCTTTATTTTCAGAATAACCGTGTATTACGCAACCATCGCGCCACCCACACAGGCGAGAAGTTCCACAAGTGTATGTATTGTACGGCGGAGTTCATACAGAAACATGCCATGCAAACACATATGCGGACCCAACATAAAGATAATGCTTGAAGTTATGGGTGAAATTTAATTTCAGGCTCGGTACAAACGTGCCGATCGTAGCCGTCATTGGCTAACGTCAGTGGACCTAAAACAACCTCATTTCCTAACCTAAAACAGTGCTTCTTTAAATTTGAATCACTTTGTGCCGTTACAGGGCTGTGTGTTTATTATATATTGCATATTGTAATTGTAATATTGACTATTCTTTGATTTTATTAGGCTGTCTTGATTTTGACCACTTCCTGACTTATGAATTCTTGGTTTGGTAAACGTAGTAAAATTTTATTATTGAAATAAAATAGCCAATACATGTCGATGTGTGTCGATTTATTTAAAATATTATAAGTACAAATAATAAGTACATAATATGTCCCTCTGTCATTATTTTATTTTCTAACTTGATCTATAGCCCGTCAATCTAAGAATTTGACAGTTTCATTTTGCCTATGAGAGATATTTTTATAAACTTCTGGCACAAGAATATTTAGATTTTAGTTCCGATTTTTAGTGTCAAAAACAACAAGATATTTTTATTTAAATTAAGTATATTTGCGGGGTTATAGAAAGTCTCGGAGCGGTTTGCTCCCGCGCCCGCAGCGGTTGCGGGTAGGCGCCTTTATTTTAATGCGCACGCGCTTGTTTTTGTGGTAAGGAGCCGCCGCGGTTGCGATTTCGCCCGCAAGCTTGGCGGGCAGTTATTTAGGATTAGTATTGATGTCGGCCGCTAACAGAACGCAGAACACGCGTGCGTCACCTAGCTCGAGTGGTCGTCGCTGCGTGAAAAAATCGCGTCGTAAAATTTTCTATCTACATTTATATAAATTTTGTGGCAAGCGATGCGGGCGCCGGAGAAAATCGCTCCGTGTGTAGAGAGTTTTACATGACTAAGTTTATGGGTACGAATTTTCCCGTATGAATGAATGAAGTACGTGTATTAGGACAACCGTACCCGTATGTACGTATTAATTTTGTTTTGTTCAATTGTTATTTGCAATTGTTATAAAAAGCCGCATGGCCGTACCATCCATTTCTCGAAGCAGTTCAGGCCATTTTCGACCCCCTATAACTTCGTTCT
This sequence comes from Hemistola chrysoprasaria, assembly GCA_947063395.1. Lineage (NCBI taxonomy): Eukaryota > Metazoa > Arthropoda > Insecta > Lepidoptera > Geometridae > Hemistola > Hemistola chrysoprasaria. Next base: position 3,441,397 of record OX346738.1, on the reverse strand, counting down.
GGATAAAACTCGAAGCCTGAATTTTCAGTAATCAAGCAGGCATTGTACAAACACGGTATATGTCAAATTTCATTGAATTTGGACCAGTAGTTTAAGAATTATAACTAGTCAAAATTTCTTAATTTTGTCACTGACTGACTGACCGATCATCAAAACTCTAAGGCACTTCTAGCAAACATAAAAGCTTCAAATTCAGCATACAATTAGTGTTTAGAGTTTAGATCAAGGAAAAACTAAAATATTTTGTTATTTCGGTCCAGTTTTCTAGATACACTAACTGCATAAGTAACTTTGTAATTCCGTATAAATGTATAGGATTACAAAGTTACGTATAATATACAAAGATACATATTTTTAAAATAAAATGGAATAGGTTATAGGTACATAGGTACCTAGTATAAATAATTTCTTATAAAAAAAAGAAAAAAAAAATATGTTCAATGGTAATTTGTAAAATGGTAAACGGAATGAAAAAGCAAGAATGGGACATATCTGATGAAGTTGTTTCAAAATCCCGCAAAGTAAGTAAACTAAATTGCCATGAAAGAAAGAACAATAATAATCATAACCGCGGCTGGTGGATGTGTCTTGCCCGCGCCGCGGCTTCCACGCTTCCCGTCCGTCACAGAAAGGCGTCTTCTTTCTTCCAGGCAACCTTTGGGTCTTACTGCGATATCGTAGATACACTATACGCACAAAAGTTTGGTTTGTAAGTAATTTAGTGCTTGGCATAAGGGTTTGGACGTTTCTCACTTATCCAGGTTTCACTGTATTAACCAAAGTATAAGCACACGACACTCGACTCAATTCCCATACAAAAGGCGCGATATAACTACCTACTACACAGACACTGCACACATGGAGTTTTGTACACGCGCAAGTGTGCTTGAGGTGCGTTCCGAGCTCACGGGGGCTCGTCGAAAGCTCAATCTCGCTCGCGGCGGGGTGAGGAAGCTTCGATCGGTGAGCGGATGACAGTGTCCATTAACCTAGTATCTGTTCTGTGGTATAAGGTCTTCATGTATTAACTTTAACCGGCATATACGGTAACGTTTTGTTTCATATTCTGTGGACGGAAAAAAAAACGATGTCTGTGGTTTTGACTGCTGGCTGTAATGTCATATATCAACGACTAATCTGAAGTTAGTTTTTTTTTTTGGGCGGGAAACCGTTGACCTGTGTAAACGAAATTTTCTCGCATCCAATAAATTATTGTTTTTTATCGTAAATAGTGGGCTACGGCGCGAGTTCTTGTAAGGACCGAGAGCCTAGCTCGATTAAGTACCGTACAATGACTTCTGTTCCTTATTCTGAGGAGAAAAATGTGAAACAAGTTATACAGTTGGAAAATATGGCGGGAAAAAGGGATGATCGTATACAATCGGAAAATGAGATGGAGGTGGAAACTAGCAGTAACAGAAAAAGAATTAGAACTACTCAAGAGAACGATAACTCATCGGAGGATGGATGGACAGCGGTATCTAAGGGAAAGAAATCAGTAAGGACAGTACAGGAAGAAGAGGAAAAGATGATTCATGTGTGTGCCGTTAGCTCAAAAGCCCTGCCGAAACAATTCGCTTTAGCACGTCTGTTTACCGAACACAGTATATCTAACGTTTTAAAAGTTAAGTATGTAAGCTCGTCTAAAATTATAATTACCTTTGACAACAGTTCGAGTGCCGAAAAATTTCTGCAAACGAAGAAGTTTGCGGACATGGAGTGGAGATGTTATAAGACAACTGAAGTTGGTGTATCTTACGGCGTGATAAAGAATATTGAGACGGATCTTGAAATACAAGAGATTCTGAAGAATATAAACAGCTCATATGAGATAGTGTCTGCAAGGCGTCTCAACAAACGTGGAATCGCTGATGATAACAATAGCAGCAACTGGGTAGCCAGTGAATCAATCCGGTTGGCGTTCAAGGGAGCATCCCTGCCATCTCACGTATTTATACAAAACATAAGAATAAAAGTAGAACCTTACAAATTCCCTGTGACTCAATGTTCCAGGTGCTGGAAATTTGGACATCTAGCTAAGTTTTGCCCTAGTAAGAAGATTGTATGTCCAAAATGCTCAAAAAATCACGAAAATTGCGAGACAGAAGTATTCTACTGTGTCAACTGCACGGGCTCCCACATGGCTTTACACAGAATATGCCCTGTCTACAGAAAGGAAAAAAGAATACGAGAATTAATGTCAGAATTAAATATAACTTACAGAAAAGCTCTTTCGACATATGTCCCTCCTACTCCGGAGATAAAACGCCCACTAGAACAGTATAAAACAGCTTTATCACATGAGGTAGTTCAAGAACACTCCTATCCAGACCCCATAAATATTACCACGTCATATGCCAATGTGGTGAAGTCGAACATTCGATTGGACCACTCTTATGCTCGAAGCATGGAACCTGGAAATTGCGAAGAAAAAAACTATAAATCAATGAATACTGAATGCGATCCTGAAGTCCAGCAGAAACAAACTCAGGAATCGGAAGCAGGTCTAGGATTAGGGACTAGAAAGAAATTGAAAAGAAAGAAGAAAACACAAGCACAGAACAACTCGAGAGAACAAGGATGGGACAAGGTTTCATCTGAGTATTCTGAAGAAGAGGCCCCTACGACCACTGGATCTAAGAAGTATGATAAAGAAGATAATGATAATATGACTTTCACCATCCTATTAAGTAAGCTTAAGAATATAATATTTAGTAATCAATCATTTGAGAAGAAGTTAGAGTCAGCTGTTAAGGTATGCATGCAATGGATTATATCTAAAGTCATAGGTAGTATATCTGCGAGGTCTTGGTTAAACCTTGACCTCAATTATGGATTATAACTCTTTTTCGATCTCTTCCGTTAACCTGATACAGTGGAACTGTCAAAGTTTGAGGCCTAAGGCTATATCTTTTGAAACACTCCTTGCTCAAGAAAATATACATATAGCTGTTCTATGTGAAACATGGCTTGATCCTGAGAGTACCTTTTATATGAATAGTTATAACATATATAGATCCGATAGAAATGACTGTTATGGTGGTGTAGCAATCATGACACATAAATCTGTGAAGTCACAGCTGTGTCCAGCATTAAACTTAAATTCTGGTATTGAGTTGATCCAAATCAAGATTTTAAATTGTCAATACATAGATAATATTATTTCCATTTATTGCCCATCCACAGTTCGTACTTCTCAAGCCGACTGGGATAACATATTTTCTATTTGTGACACAAAAACTCTCATTTTAGGCGACTTTAATGCACACCACCCTAACTGGCCATGTAAGACAGACTTTAGGGGTAACCAAATAATTGAAGCCATGTTAGATTCACCATTTTCTTATTTAAATGATGGCAGCCATACTCGAATTAGATTAGTTAATGGGGCTCTGCAGCAATCTTCGCCAGATATATCATTCATTTCTTGTGATATTGCTATAAACTTTATGTGGAAAACCATAAATGAAACACTTGGCAGTGATCATTTGATGATAAAAATATCGTGTATGCAGGCTAACACGTCGCGCGAATCTACTAAGAAGCGAAATTTTAAAAAAACTGATTGGTGTTCTTATTCCTCACATATAGAAGATTTATGTGCTAACTTTGTTATTCCTAGTGACCCTCAATTATTTTATAATGCTTTTATTGATATTATACAAAGTGCTGCCAATTCACATATTCCGTATATTAAAATACCTAAAAATATTAACGCCCAGTTTACTCCAAAGCCGTACTGGAACGCTGATCTCTCGAAGGCGGTTGCAGAGCGGCGATTGGCTTTAGCTAATTTGAGATATTGTCCTTCTCCACATAACTTAACAGTTCTTAAAAAGAAAATAAGTGAAGCACAACGAATAATTCGTTCATCTAGGTGCCGTTCGTGGCAAACGTTCTGTTCATCTGTAGACGGGACCACGAACGCATCTGATATGTGGCGTAAAATGAATTGGATAAAAGGGCGTCGTTCTGCTAGCAATGTAGTAGATAGGGCCAGTGCAGAACGATTGTTGAACGACTTAACTCCCGACTTCGTGTGCCCGTTACGACCATTGGTTCAGTCATCTAACACAGTTTTAGAAGCAGCGATTTCAATGTCAGAGCTACTCAACAGCATCAAAAAGAAAGATACAGCGCCTGGCTGCGACGAAATATCTTTTTCTATGATATATCACCTTCCTCTGTCTGGTAAGGTGCTCTTGCTGAAATTCTATAACATATCCTATACACTAAGCTTTGTCCCAGCACAATGGCGTGAAGTTAAAATTATTCCAATACCCAAATATGGCTCACCTACAAGTTTACGCCCTATTTCTCTAATGAGTTGCATATGCAAGATATTTCATTCTATTTTGAACAAGAGATTAGAATGGTATTTTGAAAAACACTTTCTTTTCTCTGCCAATACGATAGGTTTTCGCAAGTCACGATCATGTCTAGATAACTTAACTCGACTTATTTCACATATTCAATTAGGATTTTCTAAGAATTTAACTACAATTGCCTGTTTTATAGATATTAAAAATGCATACAATAATGTTGACGTTTACGGTTTAGCTAAAATTTTGGATGAATACAAAGTCGGGTCTAAGATAATTAATTATCTTTGGTGTTATTTAAACTTAAGAATTTTAAAAATATCTGTTATTGACGGGGTCATGACGAGATGTACGTCACGTGGACTTGCGCAGGGAGATCCACTATCACCCTTATTGTTTAATATCGCTACAGCTTGTATATGCAATTCAATACAGAATGTCGAGATCTCCCAGTATGCAGACGACTATGTCATCTATACATCTACCAAACAGGTTGATGTGGCAGTTGAGGATCTGCAGTCAGCTCTGTATGTAATTAGTGTGTTACTGGATAATATAGGTTTGGATATCTCTCCCAGTAAAAGTAAAGTTTGCATTTTCAAAAAAGGGTGTTATCGGGGTTCTATAGATTTAAATATTAATGATATATCTATTGAGATGTGTTCTTCTGTTAAATATTTAGGTATGTGGCTTGATTCTTCTCTCAGGTGGGCTAGGCATATCAATGAAACTGTAGATAAAGTTAATAAATACATAAGAATGTTAAAAATTCTGTCCGGATCTGGTTGGGGTGTCCACCAAACACACTTAAGGCGCCTGTATATATCTTTAATCCGTAGTAGAATGGATTATGGATGTTTTTTATACGACGGTAGTTGTCAGACAAACTTAGTTAAATTGGATAGGATTCAGAATCAATCAATGCGCGTTATAGGAGGTTTTATTCGTAGCACTCCCATTCATACTATGGAAACAGAATTATGTTTACCACCACTCTTTATTCGTAGAAGGTTTTTAGCTGGAAAATTTCTTTTAAAATCAAAATCATTCACTCATAATAAATCGAATTATCTTATAACAGACCTAGCGTCGAATTCATGCTTTTGGACTCGTCGTAAAATTCCCATCCTCGCATATATTCATCCATCTTTGAGTTTAATACCTATCCATAATACTACATTACTCGAAATGTTTTCATTATCTACCTGGGTGAGCAACATTGATTTGACAGAAGTAGTGGTAGATAATATTCCTACAATAGAGCATCCTAAGCGTACATACAGGGCCTCGATTCCGTACGGACACCTTAATTTTTCGACCATTCCGACACGACTGAGAGGCCGATACGATTATAACGCCAGAGTGGCCTAAGTGTCAATTCCGGAACATCAAATTACCAGTGTCACAAAGATCGCATTGGCCTGTCGTCGGAGTCGCGTCTTCTCGGAATGAACAGTGCTGCCAGTCAAAATCAATCATGTAAAAAATGTTGCCTGCAAAAAAACGGTAAAAGAAAAGACGCTATAATTAATTCAAATATTTAGGATAGCCTGTGAAAATTTCATTATTTTACTGTCAAAGCACAGAACATGTCAAAGTCAGTAATACTGTCAGTCGAGTCGAGTGTAAATATTTACGAATTTAATAAATTAAAAATACACACAATCACTAGAAAGTTTTAGAAAAACGTAGTTTCTCGTCTCAACCTCCTAGCAATAGTATTCTGTGTATTCAACTCCCTAAGTAAAAGTGAAATACATAAACAGTTAATTCAGTAGAAAAATGTACTCAAATATTTATCTTCATAATATATATATCTCGCCAACCTGCCTGCCAAGCGTGGTAAGTATAGGCCAAGGCCCCCCAATGGGACCTATGTCTAGTAAACTTCTACGTCTGAGATGATGGTGATGATGATAATCAAGTCTTGACCCGAGATTCCTACCAGAACGAAATCCCGGGAATAATAACGCTTGTCATTAAATTGTATTATTGTTATTCTTTCAGAGAAGGTGCTGCGCCAGAGTACAGATAGAACTAGTTTTCACAAAAATCTTACAATGGGCGTCCGCTTTGTATCCAAGAAATAGTCTATCGTTATAATAGAAGTAGGTACCTTGCAGATTAACAAGCTTACCTGGTGTAAGTCAAAACTGGATATTACAAATGATCAACAAAATGTTTAAAAGTGAGTATAAGTACCTACCCTTTTGTCTTGATTACTTATTAAGTCAAACAGTCAGATCTTGGAATTCTATGAAAAGAGATTAGTGTAAGATTCTGTTGTGGAAACTAATTATTGCCAGATTACCAGGCATGGGTACCAGATTTAGATTATTTTAGCATTGGACTGTGCTCTTCAACCCGCCTGCCTAATCAAATTTTATTTTATAAGTTCAAGTTCTTTATTTATAATAGAAAATGTTACAAGTCAACCTGCAAATAAATTTAAAATTCTTAACTTAAACTTTTACATTTAAAACATATATTATTCTGTTATATTTCCAGCGGATCCTTAAACTAAGAAAGAGCCTGTATCTTAGGGCCCAGAGATGTGATTTACAACTTTGTTAATTATGCTATACATACATACAGCATACAGTTACACTTTGTTCCCGATGGAGTAAGCAGACTATTTCTCTCCACTTGCTACAATCCTGACATTCGGCTTTAAACATACATTCACGCCTTTCCCCGAAGGGGTACTCAGAGGTGTACCCAGGACTCAGTCCCATAGTAGATACACCCACATTTCGCCAGTATGTTTTTGGTCCCATGTAACAGGGGGTGAGCCTATTGCCCTCTACTGGGCACAGTTCCAGACTCCAGGCAGTTATTGAGATAATACCTAATGGAAAAATCCTTTTTTAACACTTTGCCTGACCTGGGAATCGAACCCATGACCTCTTGATTGGCATTTCAGCATGCACCCTCTACGCCACTGAGGCAGTCTAAGTTAAATGCTGTAAGTCACAAGATATTTTATAGCGGTGTGTAACATAGATTGATTAGGTAAAATAACATAGAAAAAAAAACGGATTGATGATACTATAGTAAATTTTTGAAATTAGATTAGGTAACACAATGAATTATCGCTTTAGATCAGATGATAAATTTCATCATAAGTAATATTGGTTGAAGGGTTAGGTGTATAGTAGGCATGAAATAACACCATTAAACAATTCTGTCTTTATTCTCCGCAGATCAAGCTTGCAGTGTGGGACTGAATTCTAGTGCTCAAGGTTGACAACATACTCATAACACCTTTCTACTTTAAATTTCTCCTTCATGTTTTGTCAAAAGAAACTATTTATATCATATCAAGTTGATTAATGAATGATGTGGGGTCTGTAAATAATAATCTATGTAACAAGATAGAAATGAAATTCTCATAAATTATAATTTTTAATGTTCTGATTGAAGTTACATTCACAATAATTATAACATATAACATTTTATGTATATTCTTATATGTATGGTACCTATGGTTTTATAGCTGAATAAGGCTTGTTTTATTGTTCGACTGGTTGTTGTATTTTGTAACCCATGCTGTAACAAATAAACGAATAAATTATATTGAACTGCTTTAAGTAAGCCAAATTCAGTTGATAAAAAAGAGAACTAGTAAGTGACCTGCTTCACGTTCATAAATTAAAAGCCAAAGAAATTATTATTATTATTGTTATTTATTGGATACATGTATTCTTCATAAAATATTCGTTACCTAACAATTTGCTACGCCCAAACGGGTATCATGATTATGTACTACCATCTATTATTATATCATGAATTATGCAATAAAGAAATTGAAATTGAAATTGAATTTTTACTTGTAATAAATGTGCCTATATTTATTTGAAGAACTTTTATCACATTTCTAAAAGAAAAGTGATGAAGAATCCCAACTTATATAATAAATTGTATGCTTGTTACCTTTTCACGTTAAAACGACGGCACAAATTAGGATGAAATGTTATACATACATACATTCACGCCTTGTTCACGTTGGGGTATGCAGACTATTTTCCTCCACTTGCTACGACCCGGACATACAGCTCTCGCTTTGTCCACTTTTATGACATTCTTCATACATGCTCGTCTTAGAACAACATCAATTTGTTCATGAAATGTACGCCTATGTCGACCCCTACCAATTTTACCATTCACACCAGTCTTATTTACAGCTCTTTTGTTAATCTCCTTTCATCCATCCTCTCCAAATGTCTGAACCACCTGAAAAAAAATTATAAGAAATATTATTTAGGCTAGCTTTGTTTAGGTGAGTGATGTACAACTGTGGTCAGAATTGAAAAATCCAGGGCGCGATTTATCGATAGCATCAAAAGAGTGGCATAAAACCAAAGGCCATATGCACAGCAGTCATGGCGCTATGGGTAGAAATTCCTTGCATGGCGCTTATAAAAATATTTTTATAAATGGATATATTAGACTAGGTAATAACTTATTATTATTATTTTTTTACTTACCCTATTACTCTCAGACCACACTGACTATGTCCCGAAGATATTGACGATAGGGATGTTTGGTTATAAAATTATAAGTCTGATTTTCGTGTTTCCCATTTCATATTCACTATCCGGAAGGTCTTAGAAAGCGTCGACGCGGGCATTTTTTCTCTATTTCATGATAATTTACTCGTATTTGTATAGTAAATTTATATTCAGCGCCGCTTATACGGCCATTTTAAGAGTAATTTGAAGCACAGAACAGAGAGAGGAAATAGAAGAAAAGCTCTCCATATAACCTGTGGGGCGCTACAGACCTTGGTAGATTTGGAGTCACTGTCGAGTTTGACATAAGCCTGAAATTTGACAGAAGATTTTTTTTCACTGTTTATTATTTTGGCGCTACACGGTCTCTTTATAAACCTAATAATGTACACCAGGATTTTTAAATTAAGGTCCATTTATTTTTAAATGAAAGTCCATTCATTTTTAAAGATATTTAAATATATTTCACAAATAACTGATTAACAAATTATGTGTTACATATATTATAACAATATAAATAACTATTAAACAAAGATGTAGCACCATAACTAAACTAACTTTTTCTGTGTCATGACTTGTAATTACAGTGCTTAAACAGTAATTATTAATAAAATAAATCGTAATAGAAGTGCTCATACATACAGTAACTATCAACATACAAAATTCACTATTCACTATAGTTCATATTACAAATTAATGACTTTCAATAGTATCTAATAATGCCATGAACAAGTCCATTTATTTCTTCCTATTAACATTTGTGTCTTTTCATGCATACTAGCCGCCAACGAATAGTTAACGATGATATAATATTTTACTGATTGTAACATTATATAAATAACTAAACTAAAATAATGACAATATTATAGCTCAACTATGTATGACTTAATAATATTTAACTATATTACTACAATAACAATATTAAAAACCGCTTATATACTTAATAATAATGCAATCACAAAACACTCTCTTTAAAACCTAATGTCAATACCAAAAAAATGTAAATGTAATGCAAATACCAAATAAATCACTTAATAATATTATGCAATGATTACAATAACTTATAATAACAATATTATATAATGAACATTATAAAAACTAATAGAATATTATGTAACCTTAAACTACTACTATGATAAAATTAATATTGTGGTTCACCAGGATTGGCAGGATTGATATTAAATATAGCTTATAACATAAATTACACATACGACATATATTTTTCATTTGAAAGGATTATTAAATATATTCAAGTTATACTAATGTTACGATAATTATGAATGTATTATTAAAAATAACAATTAATTAATAGACATTATTGTAAAAATGAATTATTGCGGACTGCATGGGTGGCGTAGTGGGTGCAAGCTCTATCTGCCGATCATGAGGTTCCGGGTTCGATCCCCAGCTAGGTCAGGCAGTGTTATTGAATTTTTCTATTAGGAATTTTCTAAGTGACAGCCTGAAATCTGAAACTGTGCCCTGCAGATGGCTTTACTTTTACTGATGATAAATGAAATACTTTCCAATGTTTTGATGGCTTCTTGCCAAAATGTAACATGATGTTGACTGGTCCCCTATTCTTTCCTGGTGCAGATCCTCACCGTGAGTCGTTAACACTGTCGAAGAGCTTGTTGAAGAACAGCACTGCATCTGACGTAGTCTCGTTGAAGGGCTTTCGACTTGATTGGATTGCTACAACAAAACATACACACATCGTGTTATAAATGGGTGTAGTAATACATAAGGAGGTGAATTAAAGTAAATAAGTAACAAAAGAAAGAATGGCCAAATTTTTGTTGTGAATTTCAAGTGTTTATTTGTTTGAAGTTATTTGTTCAGCTTGACGGGTACTTGTAAGTTTTACTAGAGCATATTTTATCAAGTTGTATATTAATCACAATATTAATATAACATATACTAATACATAATATAATCAATGATAATGTACGGATTCCATTTAAGAATTGGCATATAACGTAAATACTTAGTGATAAATATGTAGGGAAAAGGTAATTAGGTATTTTCAATTATCATGCATACCACATAATGTGTTTTATAGGTTCCTTCTCTTCTTGTAATTTGATATTAATAGTTTGCTAATTAATTTATATTTTTGGATTTGCTATCTGATTTTATACACAACACATTGTATTGACCAGATCAGATGAACTTAAACTCATCACATACATAATAAAATATCAATTCATAGCTTTACTATATAGCTAAATACCTAGTTCAATATTGTGGCGTATTTGATCTCATCATAAATCATTCCGAAAACTATTCATGCAGGAACGAAAAGTCGCTCTCTGGTGGCAAACAAGTGATAAGGCCGTGTTTTGGATGTCTAAGAACCATACCTCTTAAGTCTTTTAGTTTCCGAGATCCGTTGACCAGTTCCAAATAATTTTTGCACCCAAAAGCGTCCCAAGGTTTTAATCATTTTAGTCTAAGGAACCATACCTGAAAGAATTTGAAAATTTAATTTAATATTGAATCAGTGGCCATCTTTTTTTTCGCCCATCTAAAATCTTCAGGGTTTATGCATTTTTATTTTCCGCCACCCACTCACAAGCCCTAACGTTTCCAAGATCCATCGACCTGTTCTACCAGGGTTCCACCCAGAAGACCTCCCCCCTGTAGGTTTTATCACATATTCATAGAATTCCCTATCCGACAGTGTGACATTCTCAGCCCTCAGACCTCAAGCCATTGAGTCTGTAGCCCAGTGGAAATATGTCCGGCTTTAAATCGGGAGTCCCTGGAGCAAATCTAACCATGTGGACTTTTCACCTGAGCGGTACCATGTTTCAGATGACACGTTAAACTGTACGTCCCTATAGTTTCATATAAGATATTATGTAGGAGGCAGTGATAAGGTCATGTCTGAGGCCATGTAAGAATCTTGGCGACCCGTAACTCGGACAAAACGGGTTGTCCACATAACTCATGTGAATTAATCAAGGAGTGTACTTGGGGTAACCCGTTCTGTTTGAGTATAATTTTAAATAATTGTGTGTATATTTATACTCTAACAGAATGGGTTTCCCCAATTAAACTGCTTGAGTCCGACCATTGTGGGGTATGTGGTCAAAAAATGTTTGGGTCACCAAGATTCATACAAACCCTCTGGACTCTCCGGCTTTCTCTACATAACATTATTACTATATTGTCTATATCCGGGACCTTCAGGTAAACATGCCATCTGAAATATGATAGCCTCAAGACAAAAAGTCCACATTATGCCAATGCAATACTAAACCAGAGCTCCAAGTCGAAATATAAGCTGAATAGAACATAATGGTGCCCTTTACAGTTAAAACTCCGAGAAATTGGCATTCTATGTCACATCACATCATCAGCCAGAAGATGTCCACTGCTGAACATAGGCCTCCCCTATATAACGCCCATAAACTATTCATAATATGGAGAAATATTGCCAACATCACCATGCTTGGCAGGCGGCTCGATGATCGCAGTAGCTGGAATACTTGGGAACTATTTAAAGCCGGGAACCAAACGTCAAATCTATGTACTAGATAATATTTGCATCAATGATAACTTGGCTATGATTTTATAAGCCTACTAGCGACCCGCCCCGGCTTCGCACGGGTAGCAGAAGTAGGTATAGTGGACGTTTATCAGGAGTAAATTCGTGATACATTGTATTTTAATAAATATAACCCTAATGGTTTACGCAGCGCACGCAAATTAATGACTATTTCTGTTACAATGACCAAACCTTAACACATGTTATAATTTATCGTGGGCTATTTTGAAGATATTGATGAGTACTACAAACCCCTAGTACATTACTTTATTCTACCACCAATACTTTTCACACCACATGAAAAATAATCACTGCTTCGATTATTGTGACTAAACCAGAAAATATGGATATAATATGGATATAATCTATGTATACTGTTTTGTAGGTATTGATAATTAATACAATCCCCTAGTACATTACTTTAATCTACCACTGATAGTTTTCACACCGCATGAAAAATAATCACTGCTTCGATTATTGTGACTAAACCAAAAAAGATGGATATAATCTATGTATACTGTTTTGTAGGTATTAATAAGTACTACAAACCCCTAGTACATTATTTTACTCTACCACCAATAGTTTTCACACCGCATGAAAAATAATCACTGCTTCAATTATTGTGACTAAACCAAAATAGATGGATATAATCTATGTATACTGTTTTGTAGGTATTGATAAGTACTACAAACCCCTAGTACACTACTTTACTCTACCACCAATAGTTTTCACACCGCATGAAAAATAATCACTTTTTCGATTATTGTGACTAAACCAAAAAAGATGGATATAATCTATGTATACTGTTTTGTAGGTATTGATAAGTACTACAAACCCCAAGTACATTACTTTACTCTACCACCAATAGTTTTCACACCGCATGAAAAATAATCATTTTTTTCGATTATTGTGACTAAACCAAAAAAGATGGATATAATCTATGTATACTGTTTTGTAGGTATTGATAAGTACTACAAACCCCTAGTACATTACTTTACTCTACCACCAATAGTTTTCACACCGCATGAAAAATAATCACTTTTTCGATTATTGTGACTAAACCAAAAAAGATGGATATAATCTATGTATACTGTTTTGTAGGTATTGATAAGTACTACAAACCCCTAGTACATTACTTTACTCTACCTCCAATAGTTTTCACACCGCATGAAAATAATCACTTTTTCGATTATTGTGACTAAACCAAAAAAGATGGATATAATCTATGTATACTGTTTTGTAGGTATTGATAAGTACTACAAACCCCTAGTACATTATATTATTCTACCATCAATGCACTTCACAGCGCACGCAAATTTATGAATATGGTAATTATATTATGTAACACCATGGTTCACAATATTGCAGTTTTCTTACGGATCCCCATTTTTTTTCAAAATCTCATATAGCCTATGGCACTCACACTGAATTAAGCTATCCATAAGTGAAAGAATTTTTAAAATCGGTCCAGTAGTTTCGGAGCCTATTCGTTACAAACAAAAAAACAAAAAAACAAAAAAACAAAGTTTCTCTCTTTATAATATTAGTATAGATGTGGTGATTAGAAAATTTCAACATCCTAGACAAAATAAACTAGTGTAAGTTATTATTATCAGTGACTATAGGAGTATGTTACTTATATAATTTTTCATTCATTACTGACATTGCTGACTTTAATTTAATTTATGATCCACTTACCCTAAGTGCTTCTCGACTTCGTATAATATAATATTATGTGGGGTGTGAACAAGACTTAGGTGGACTGAAGCTGAAGTTCTTACTATACCAAGTACTTTCACTCTCTGATCGGCTGCTGCACTTTGCCAAGTTCTATATAATTGAAAGCTTGCTACGAGCTTTCTTCCTCTGTAGTGACCTAGAATGTATATCATTCCGTGTCAAATAAAAAAATCTTTTATAAACTAATCAAATATAATTATTCGATGAAAATTAGAGGTTATATGACATTATGACATTATAAAATTATTAATTTAATAATGCATTTTTATGTATTTTGTTATGTACGTTTGTCCGAAATCAATGTTATTACTTACAATGTGATGATATTGTATATGAATATAATTGTTCTTCATACTTCCAAATAGCACAAAACAACACGGCATGGTTTCGATCTTTTAAACATTGTTGATATATATCCACGTATGATTTACATCTATTAGAGATATAAATGATTAGTACACCTTTTCCTTGCGGTATTATGGATAAATACTTCAAATAATTATTCAAAATTCTTAAACACGTAAAAAGCCAAGCGATCAAAACAACAAAACTAGTGATGTCTAACTGTCGATGGTTGACCTCAAAATTATTTTAAGGTATCGATCGGCTTATCCACAATTATGATAGTTTCTTGAAGATCAACAATTTTTGATATGGGTGATATTAATAAGTAATTGTGTAAAAAATTTAGTTATGAATCAAAATTATATTTTATGAGAATTATATTTATGATATTTATAGATATTAACCACAATATGTGGCAGATGTTATTGTAGATGACTTTTAAATAGTATAAATTCCATTTACGCAACTTGCCGGTGACTGCCTCGGTGGCGTAGAGGGCGCATCGAGTGCCAATCAAGAGGTCCCGGGTTCGATCCTCAGGTCAGGCAGTGTTAAATATTGGATTTTTCCATTAGGAATTATCTCAATAACTGCCTGGAGTCTGGAACTGTGACCATAGGTACATGGCAATAGGCTCACCCCCTATTACACCCCCTATAACATTATACTGGCGAAATGTGGGTGTATCTACTATGGGACTGAGTCCTGGGTACACCTCTGCCTACCCCTTCGGGAAAAAGGCGTGAATGTATGTTATGTTACGCAACGACGATATAATTGTCGTACCCGAAAACTATAGTTATCATTACTATTATTCAGTAAAGAAAAATCGGGATATTCTCATAATAATGCAGCTTAGCTTATATTATGAGCTATATGAGTGAAACTGTGAAGTTTTGATTAATATGAGCATACACATAATTTTATCGTATATGTATATATATATATATATATTATACTAGCGACCCGCCCCGGCTTCGCACGGGTAGCAGAAGTAGGTATAGTGGACGTTTATCAGGAGTAAATTCGTGATACATTGTATTTTAATAAATATAACCCTAATAGTTTACGCAGCGCACGCAAATTAATGACTATTTCTGTTACAATGACCAAACCTTAACACATGTTATAATTTATCGTGGGCTATTTTGAAGATATTGATGAGTACTACAAACCCCTAGTACATTACTTTATTCTACCACCAATACTTTTCACACCACATGAAAGATAATCACTGCTTCGATTATTGTGACTAAACCAGAAAAGATGGATATAATCTATGTATACTGTTTTGTAGGTATTGATAATTAATACAATCCCCTAGTACATTACTTTAATCTACCACCGATAGTTTTCACACCGCATGAAAAATAATCACTGCTTCGATTATTGTGACTAAACCAAAAAAGATGGATATAATCTATGTATACTGTTTTGTAGGTATTAATAAGTACTACAAACCCCTAGTACATTATTTTACTCTACCACCAATAGTTTTCACTATATTATATATATATATATATATATATATATATATATATATATATTACCATTCTATTTATTATACCTATTTATTAAAACCAATAAATAAAATTCATATTTACAAAATTAATCGTATATTATTTTATATTATGTTGTTAACTAGGTTTTCCTCGGCCGAAGCTTGGCATACTAATGCCCAGATACCCTGAGGGAATGGGCTGTCCAGTTCCCCACAAACGAATAATGAATACCCCAATACATAAACAAAAGGGATAGGCAAAGATGTACCCAGGACTCAGTCCCCTAATACTTTACTTCAAATTGTTGGCGTATGGATCGCGGCATGTTTTTGAACGATGTGGATGTTAATGTTGCAGTCGAGCGAACGGTGCCGCGGCTTTATGTTGTATCATAACATTATTTAATATGGCGATAATCGATAGTGGGCTATCGGAGGGCATCACTACTTAGATGTAAGATGGCGGTCATTAGTGTTGCTACTTTACATAAAATATACATATCATAGATAATTAATATGAGAAATGTTTGAGCCATAGACTTAACAAAGAGAATGATTAAACGACTACAGACTTACAAGGAATTCCCTCAGGAACGTCAGTAATGTCATATCCCACAGTGACTGAATTTGTATTTGAAAATGGGTCTTAAATCAAATATTCAAAAGTTCAGGTTCGCTTGTTAGCAACACTATATATATAAGTATAAATTCATAGACATATATAGCTGCCACAGACTGCCACTAAGACTACATGTGTTTGTATGGGAGTGAACCACCATCGAACTACCATTGAGCAACTGCTACTCAAAAGGTTCGGCTGCAAAATGGTCAGTCAATGGTAGTTTACGATAGAATCTATCATTGAAAAGCCGAAGTACTTGATGTCAAAATGGTTACAGAATTCGGTTAAAGTCAACCATCAATACGACATTGATCACCAGAGTCTTAGTGAATTGGGATTAAAATTATGCGAACAATGACAGATCAAACGTGTTCATTCTGATTTCATCGGTTTTCCATTGGAGTTTTTTAAATGACATATAGACTCGCGTATTTCAAAAAAAGTACCGATGATACACGATCGGAACACCATTACGCTTATAGTGCACTTTCAGAATTGGGCCCCAGTTGTCAGGCCCTAAACAATATGTGTTCTATCTTTATAGAAGATAAGTACTGCGACTTTTACAAAATTTATTCTGATGGTTCAAAATATAAGTCAGAAGGAGGAGCAGCATATTTAGACCCATATCTAGGTACTTCTGTTAAATTTAAAATAGACTGTAATATATCAATCATGCATCTTGAGATGATTGCCATCTCGGAAGCTCTCGCCTACCTAGACACTATAGAATTTGATAAATTTGTTATTCTGTGTGACTCAAAAAGTGCGCTACAGCATATAGCTCGATCAACCTCGCATGTGCGAGGATTACCGATAGCCTATACAATATTGCAATCAATTTTAAATTTACACACGAAACGTAAAATAATTTATCTGCAATGGATCCCTTCGCATATTGAACTCCAGGAGAATGACAAAGTAGACTTATTAGCTAAGCAAGCCTGCACAGATGGTATTCCATACACAGTTTCCCTATTATATACCGATGTAGTTAGTTTTATAAGAAATCAATGTTTTGAGCTATGGCAAGAATATTTTGATAAGAGATCGAAAGAAAAGGGTATCTGGTATCGGACCATTCAACCTAAAATTACGCGATTTCCTTGGATAGATCAATCAGGTCTAGACCGTGCTATGTTAACAGCTGCTCTTAGACTTCGCTCCGGTCACATTCCCACAAACAAGTTCGCATTTTTGATGAAAAAAGTCCCATCTCCCAACTGTGAAGTGTGTGGTACTGTTGAGGATATACAACATGTTCTGTTGGAGTGTGTCCGGAACGTACAAGACCGTAGGTCAGTGTTTGGATGTCGATCGCTCGAAGTTGGTCTTATAAATAGTATTCTTTCCTACCCTGTATCTGATAAATGTAAAAAATTGTATCGTTTGTATATAGATTATTTAGACTTAAGTAGATAATATGAATTTTTTATAACATTTTTGTATTGGGCGATGTGGTCGCACAGCGACAAAGCCCTTTTCTTTATTTTCAATAAATTAAAAAAAAAAAAAATAATAATCTGAAGTTAGCAGTGTTGCCAGTTCGACCTCAGGGGGCCGATTGTCGGCCCTTTGATAGCCTTCAGCATTTTGTTGGTTTTCCGCCATTAATATTATGTTATTTTCAATAAGAAAAATAAAAATGAAATCTCGGAAAATGACAAATTTCCTATCTAGCAACACTGGACTCACGTGATAAGTAAGTTCCATGTTTTATGAAAAATGACGAAGCCATACAGAGGAATGGGATGCATAATTATTATTTTGCCTAATATATTATACAATACAATCATGATACCCTTGCATGTCTTCTTCTTGTCTTCTTGCGTGTTCTTAGTAAACTCAAGAGGATAAAACAGTCGAACGTTTCCATATGAAGATCATAGCGTCCTTAAGATCACGACAGCAGGTGTAGAAAACTGTGATGAAACTCATAATAAATTTTGAGCCACCTCCAGAATAAATGATGTGCAAAAATAAAATGTATCTAAAGAGTAGCCTTAGCCGCGATTTCATCTTTTTTCATAGCTTTTTGAGATTTATGAGATTTATTGTGCTTGTTTTTATTATTTAAAAACTAGTTTAAGCCATCAATTATATAAGTTTTTGTTAAAATATCTTAAACAAATAATATCATAATATTAATGTAACTAAATCTGCTGAAACAAACTTTTTTTATTTTTTTTTATTTTAGTCAATGTTAAGTACATATCTCTTTTATTTTTATTATAATAGAAGTCAAGTTTATATTATGTTGTTGCTTATAAAAGAAGAATTATTTTAGTTAGATAAAGAACCTATTATACCTACCTATAAGTTTAAGTTTAGTTTTTTTTTCTAGAATACTCTTTTATTTCTCTTCCACAAAATTGTTACATTGCGATCTTAGGGCTAGATTTATTGAATATGTTTTGTGGAAGACTGGTGTTTGTGATAGGTTTAATGAAAAACCTGTGATACAAATCACCAGTACCCCACTCCACTTAATACAATTTAGTTTAAGTACACATTTGTAGATGAAATTGAGTTTGGATAGAAATAATATGACAATTTAATTAAGGGATTAAGATAAATGCACTAAAGTTGTTTTGTATGTCTGATGTATAAGTGAGTGTGTTGCGAGTTGGATTGGTGTTGGTGAGAGTGTTCCTGCGAAGTGTGTTAAGCATGTAAGTGTGATGTTCAGCCTGTATACCTATGATGTGCGTGTGTGTGGGTATATGTTAGGTAATACCTATACTCAATACCTAATAAAACTATTCTTCTTCCGAGACTGTGCCTCATGGGCTATCTTAAGCATAGTACGAATCAATAATATTATGACTGTTATTATTAGGCGTTATTTTAAGGGTGCTAAAAGTTTCTCCGTTTCGTCGTAGTCTAACGTTTTGAGCCATTTAGCGACTGTTTTGTTACATGTTGCAGATAAAAGAGGGTATATGTTTAATTTTTGGTTTATTTTGTTGTAAAGGTAGGGCCCTAGAAAACCAGAAAAATGTTTTGACAGTCTAGTATTGTTGCAAGGAGTACGGCAAACTGAAAATTTCCTACGCTTGTCCTTATGGAGGTTTGGGTTGTAAGACAGTTGTTTATGTTGTTTTTTAACAGTATGAAGTATGAAAGTTTGTCTGACGGTTAGGGCATTCCATTTCTTGTACAGGGCCGTGGTTGGGTAACGAAATGGAAGACTGGCTCCCACTTTTAGGATAGCTCGCTGAGCCCTCTCCAGCTCAATCAGGTAAGTTTTGGCTGCCCCTCCCCAGGAGGTTATACAGTATTCAATGATTGATCTGCAGAGTGCACAGTAAACCATCTCAATGACCTTTCGGTCAGCCACATGTCTTAGTGTTTTGAAGATGTATATTAGTTTACGGAGTCTGGTAACTAATAGTGCAATGTGGTGCCTAAAGCTCAATGACTGGTCTAATATTATGCCAAGATATTTAATTCTGTCCGCCCTTTCAAGAGATGGGCACATGCATACAGGAAGTTCCCTCGTACATGTGTGAGCCATAATTTGGTTGTTACTAGGGGGAAGAAGATTGGACCTACAGGCAAAAGCAACATATTTTGTTTTTTTAACATTTAATGTGAGGATATTTTGATGCAGCCATGCACGTACTGTGTCAAACCCTTTTTGGGCTGAAGAAAATACTTCACTCCAGCTATTTCCACTGAAGAAGAGTGCTGTGTCATCAGCAAAGGTCACTACCTTTCCTTTGTGAAGACGTAGGTTACATAATTCGTTAATATAGGCTAAGAACAGTGTCGGGCCGACAATACTGCCCTGCGGGACACCAAAAGTTACCGGCTGTTCGTCACTAATGAGATTATCGATCCGCACACACTGTTTCCTATTTGTTAGATAATCTTTGAATAATTCCAGCTGTAGACCTCTTACTCCGAGCCTTTCAAGTTTATTTAGCAGGAGTGGGATAGAGACCGTGTCAAATGCTTTGGCCAAATCGAGGAAAATTACTATGCATTTCTTTTTTTCATCAAGACCATTAACGATTGAATTGACTAGTTCATTGACTGCATCGTTTGGGGAAAAGTTTGCTCTAAATCCAAATTGCGAAGGCGAAAGAAGTTTATTAGTTTCAAAAAAGTTTATTAATCGTTTGTTCATAAGACGTTCTAATATTTTAGAAATAGTTGGAAGTATCGAGATTGGCCTAAAGTTATTAACACAGTCTCTATCCCCATCCTTATGTATAGGCTTAATAAGTGCTATCTTAAAGATGTCAGGGTAAACACCGCAAGAAAAGGCTAAGTTACAAATATGTGTGATAGGAGCTATTAAAATATTAGCATATCTTTTGATTAGTCTACTCGATATTTCGTCAATACCTACTGAGCATTTTTCCTTCAATCCTATGATAAGTCTAGAGACTTCACACTCATCAGTGGGAAAAAGTACAAAAGAGTTAATAGGTGTGGTTGGTGAAAGTATGGGATTAACACTAACAGTAGGATTTCCTATGGCTTCAGCCAAAGATTTTCCAACATTTGCAAAGAAGATATTAACATCATTGATGCTTTTTTCAGGGTTCGTAGATGATAGAAGAGAAGAAGAATGATCGTTAACTTTATCTTGTCCACTTATATTTTTAATAATTTTCCACAACTGCTTTTTATCCCCCTTGGCATTCTCAATTTCCTGTCTTTCATAAGTTCTTCTAGCTTTTTTTAATAACCTGTTACAAAAATTTCTATATCTCTTGTAAGTCTGATGCAATACCTCATTATTAGGACTCTTTTTCAGTTTCTTATATAGGTTGTCTCTATTACGCATACATTTAATCAGTCCTTTAGTAATCCAAGGCTTATTGATTTTTTTCCTACAAGGTGTCTTATTTAGTTTTGAGTTTTGTTTCACAGTACATTTTAGTAGTTCAGTTAAAGTAGTTACAGCAATATTCACATTCGTGCAAGTTAAGATATGTTCAAAGTGTAACTTTGACATAGCTATATCCAACTTATCAAAATCAATAATGAGGTGACTAGGTTGTGCTTTGACTTCTAATTGAGATCTTAACTTAATACTTAAGGAAACCCCTTCATGGTCGGTTATGGATGATTCAATAATGAAACAGATCGCTTGCAATTTGGTTTTTAGTATTAAATGGTCAAGACAGGAGAAGCCGCGTGTTTGCATAGTATGTCCAGGGAGAAGGCCATGACTCGCCAATAAGTTAAGATATTCATGGGATCGTTTGTCAGTAGTATTTGGCGTAATGTCAATGTTGAGGTCGCCACATAAGATAATATTTTTGTAACAGGATAGTTTAGATAATACTATGTCTAGAGAGTTGATGAAATTTGTCAGATTATGTTGGCTCGGTGGACGATATATACCTAATATACATGTATCGGCATCAAGGTAAATTATAATACAATTAGCATCATTTATGGGTGGTTCTTCATAATTAATATTAAGTTGTTTATTGTAATACACTACTACACCCTCATTCTGCGTTCTATGTATGGTTGTACTAATAGAATTGTACCCATCAAGTTGTGGTATGGTTGTACCAGTGTGCAGCCAGCATTCAGACAATACTAGTGTATTCCAGTCAATACCGGATCTGTGAATAAGAGTAATAAAGCTATCTATGTTGCGGTTTATACTTCTTATGTTTTGTGATAGCAGGGTTAATGAGATTTCACTATCTATTTGTGAAGCCAAGTCGTCAATCTTACACTTCCTTACCTCAGCCACTGAGAAGGAATCCAGACTCAAGTGGATTGATTCGATACTATCCAATCCCATTGTTACCTATTGGACAGTGACAGTACTGTACAGTACAGTCCAACAAATAACCGCAATTATTTATATTTAATTTAATAAAGGTTTTCAATTTGAGTCTGGGTCCTGGTAATAAAGTATTAGTTAGAGCTAAGGAGCTAGATAATGGATAATCAAAGTTGTAGAATAAATCATGATAATTATTTAGGCTAGTTAAGTGGTGAATAACGTGGAATACAGGCTTATATAAGCGTACCTCATAGTATATGAGAAGGCTATTTTTGTGTGGTGGGATGTGTGAATGTGTATAGTGTAATTTAGTGCTTAACATAATAATATACAGGTATATAGAACTTATAACTAAAAGGACTATAATAAGCAGGGAATGCTCCTTTTTATAGTTGGAGGATTTCAACTGGGAATGGTACAATTGCTCAATATGGCATAATAAGTATACACAACTTTTGAACCATGACTGTTTAAGTGTTATGTTATCATCATGAGGTTTTTTGAAGCCACTTGAATAATAGTGGTAGTTGTGCATGCTGTGGCTCCCTATAATTGCGGGATCACATTTACTTAATTCCCTAGTCATAAGAATATTGTATCTTTGTGTATCCTCCGTTGGGAGTCCTTAACAATAAATAAATGTCAATTTCGGGCTTTCCTGCGGAAAGGCGGCCTTTTTCAACAAAGGTTCGGCCCTGTTTTTAAGTATGTGCTGGCCGCACTGGATGTTAACTGGACCAAAGATGCTGGACTGGATCTGGCAATAGCAAATGTCAATTTCAATTGTCAAATTGTCAATTTACGGAAAGAATGCTTTATTTGATTTCTCAATTTACTGCGGATTTATTTACAAAAATGTAATAATTTTACCCAATAATATCAACTTTCCATCACAAAACACGTACCTTAATTAGAAAGCTTATTTTATCTCAATGTATTATTTTACAAGTAGTTTTACACCTTAGAAAAATTTTACGTTTGTAATTATTGTTTCTCATAAATTTCGAAAAGTTTATTTGAAATGGATGAAATAAAGATAGAAAATACACTAAACGTAGTGTGCCACGGCTGTTTGTGCAGTGATCGACGGACATCAGCATTAGGAGAGTATTCTGAAACGTTTTCTAGTCTTATTGGAAATTGGAAACAAAACTTTATTTACGTAAGTAATTATTTATTATTTCAGTCCTGTAGACTTTAGTAGTTATACACAACGCTGCGAAAACACAACATAACGCGCTTGTTTCGCCGAAGGGTTAGGCTTGTGTATCCATATGCAGAAACTAGGGACGCCCACATTTCACTACTTCCTACTTGTGTTTCAAGACCTTTATGATAATATGGGGACAGCCTATTGGTGCGGGATTTGAACACACACCAATCTGAGTGGCGGCACTTTACCATATGAGCTACTTTGGTGGTACTAGTTAATGTGAAATTTTTGTATCCCACCTGCCAAACGCCTACAGGGATGTGTGTAATTTTCTTTACATTTTCATGTTGTATTTCAAGCCAATAGGCTGCTATTAAAATATATAATATCCAAGAAAATAGCTAACCACTATACTAATAAGCAAGTCTATTACAGACAACATACAATCACACCATTTCTCTTAGGGGTAGGCAGAGGTGTACCCAGGTCTCAGTCCCATAGTAGATACACCATATTGAATGAATGAATAATAATAATATGGGACAACTTCCACACACGGTCATCTGGTCCCAAACTAGGCTAGAATCCTGTACTATGGTAACCAGATGACTGATATACATACTTATATAAGCTTATAACACACAGGGACAGTTTAAACAGACATGTTCATGCACACAAATGTTTGACCTGGCCAGGGATCGAACCCGGGCCCTGCGGCACAGAAAGCAGAGTTACTACCATGTGTGCCAACGAGGCTGTCAAAACGAGGCTGAATGAATGAAAACTCTTTATTGCTACTACAATATAACAGAAAATAAACAAAGAAGAAAAACTTAAAACTAGAATAACAACTGGCGGCCTTATCGCTCAGAGCGATCTCTTCCAAGCAACCATGCAGGGAAAGGACATACATTATACTGAATTAATATTATAATTATTAATTGCAGAATTCTGAAGACATGAAATTTTGCTGGGAATGCATAGCAATATTAAAAAAATTCAAATCATTTCAAATACAACTCAAAAAGGCTCAGGATGTGCTTATGCAGATGCTTTATGAATTGGTAACACTGTTTATATTACTGTATTTGATAGGGGATACATTTTATGTAAAATCATGACTTTGTTTAGATTTTTTTATTCTAAATTTTTTAATTAATATTGAATGATTTTCACTCAGTCTTATGGTCTCAGAATAGGCTAGAAAAGTCTGTTTTATTGTGACCAGAAGACTTGTAAATACATACTCAAACATATATATATTATACTTATAGAATATATATAACACACAGGGACAGATCAAAACAGAAATGAACATACACACAAACTCTTGACCTGCCCAAGCAGGTCAAGAGTCCCCAAGGATCAAACCGAAGATCTGCAGCTCAGAAGGCAGAGTTATGCCTAGTTTACACAGTGAGAGCTACTGCCTAGCCAGTAAATGGCTACTCCGCTTTTCTACTCATATGCCAGTAGCTTGGCTCGCCTTAACTCTCTACAGAGCTACTCCCGAACGCATCCAAACAATGCGAGTGATTCTTGGTTATCACTCATTCCAACTGTCAAATCAGAATGTCCAAAAAATGTTGAAGTAACTCAGATGCAAGCTACTGATCGACTCGCACATACGAGTTATCCATAAGTTACCTCCAAACATTGCGAGTTATTGCAGGTCAGTTACTCGGCATTCTACACTCGTATGCCAGCTTGCACTGTGTAAACTAGGCTTATTTACCTACTGAGCTAAGTGTTGGTCTCATTAAAGAGTATTCTATTCTATGATTATATTATATTTTAGAATTACAACCCTGTTCCCTTATCAAGACTATCAACAGTAAAGAAGTACTACTATGACAGTGATTATCAACACATTGACAAGAAAAAAAAACATAAGAAAGAAATTGAAATATTCATTGACAATGTACAATTACCTGACAACAGTCCACATGAAAAAAGTCCGCCAACGGTTGAAAAAAGTACGTCAGTTGATAACAATACGCATATTGTTGATAAAAGTACGCCACTGGTTGAAAACAGTACGCCATTCGTTGACAACATAGAATTACCTATCGACAACGATATAAAAGAGGAGGCTTACGACTACGATTCGTTCGTCGACAATGATATGTCAACCGCTGATATAAATATGTCGGCCGCTGAAGAAAATACGTCATCCACTGAACAAGTACAAAAACGTGCAAAAAGGCGTAAATTAGTCAAATCCCGAGACAACAGCGTTAGTTACTATAAACAATATGCAAAATTGATAGAAAGAGAAAAGATTGATTGGGGAAAAGTGGAAAATTATTTTACAATGATTCAATTTAATGAAAAAGAAATGGAGGAACATTTTCTTAGTAAAGAAAGGAAGTTTAGTGAATGTACTCGCTTTAAATATAAATGTGTTGATTGTGAATTGGGATATTTAAGGAGTTTTGACTTGAAAAGGCATAATAATTTGAATCATCACAAGGTGAGCTTTATTTTTTTAACCCCGAGCGTAAAAGGAAGGGGTGTTGTTAGTTTGATGTGTCTATGTATCTGTATGTGGCATCGTAGTTTAATAACGAGTTGGATGATGGCGCGAGCAGATTGCTGCGAGCGCGTCGATAAATTTTATGGTTAAAATAATGAAGGCGCGAGTAGCTTGCTGCAAACGTGACGAAAAATTTACATACATACATACATTCTCGCCTTTTTCCCGAAGGGGTAGGCAGAGGTGTACCCAGGACTCAGTGTCCCAGAGTAGGTACACCCACATTTCGCCAGTATGTTATTGGTCCCATGTAATAGGGGGCGAGTCTATTGCCATCTACCGGGCACAATTCTAGACTCCAGGCAGTTATTGAGATAATTCCTAATGGAAAAATCCAATATTTAACACTTTGCCTGACCTGGGGATCGAACCCGGGACCTCATGATCGGCAGTCGAACATGCGCCCACTACGCCATCGAGGCAGTTACGAAAAATTTAATGGTTTATAACAATGAAGTCGCAAGCAGCTTGCTGCGAGTGCGACGAAAAATGTTATGGAATTTTTTTTATGATAGTGACAAGACATACAAATCAGGTGCCTGTTGGTAAGCATCATGATCGCCCATATTAGACACAGTGCCAACCAGTGTTTTAAAATTCAACGGCACTGCACTGCGCCTGTCACCCTGAGATATGAGTTGTTGAATCTTATCATGCTCAGTAATTTCGCTGGTAACATTGACCTTCAGACCGGAACACAGCAATGTTTGCACATTACTGCTTGGCGGATGAATAAGTGGCAAAGCGTGGTACTTCCCTAGGGCCGGCCTCTACAAAAATGCCTGTTACACTTTACATTACTATTATAACATTTCTACCATTCCAGCCAACCAATCCAATAAAATGTCTGATATGCGACCAAGTCCAAACATCAATTCAGTCGTTAGAAGCCCACTGGCAGTGGCACACACCCATAGCTAAATGTCGTCTATGTGGTGATGTATGTAGACCGAGAGGGATGAAGAATCATTTGAACTATGCTCATACAAGCAAATATGCTTGCAGATTCTGTAATTTGACTTTTGGGTGAGTAGAAATCCTATTTTTTTTTATGATAGTGAGTGACAAGACGAGCAAATCAGGTGCCTGATGGTAAGCATCATGATTGCCCATAACAGACACAGTGACACCCAGTGTTTTAAAAACCAAAATTCTGCGCGGCTGAGATATGAGTTGTTTAATCTCATCATGCCCAGTAATTTCGCTGGTAACATTGCCCGTCAGACCGGAACACAGTAATGTTTGCACATTATTGTTTGGCGGATGAATAACTGAAAAGAGGCTTACCCCTACAAAAATATATAATTATATATATAAATGCGAAAGTATGTATATATTAATTATTATATTATAATGTATCATTATGATATGCCAACGCGGCACCGCTCCCGCTGCGACTACAGTCATCCGAGTCGCAGAGCCCACGATGGCGATATATCTCTCCCGGTTTGATAAAACCACATCCGGTGAGGAGATCGCTCGCTACATCGACGAAAAGCGCACAGAACGAGCTCCGGGAAAGGACTTCTCCAAGATTTCGCTGTCGAGGCTGGAGGCTACGCGGACGCAGACTTTCAAGTCATACGTGCTCCGGTTTCCAGCGAAATACAAGGAGACGTTCCTGGACCCACAATTTTGGCCCGAAGGCATCGTTTTCCGTCGCTTCAGGGAGGCGAAACCGAACAATAATATCCCTAAGCCATAATTAAATTAAGTGTTTTATATTTTTTATGTATGTTAGTCTGTAAGGTATTTATAAATATGGGCCTCTGGTGCGTATAATTTATTATACGCACTATTGCCTGAAATAAATGAATTATTATTATTATTATTATTTAGTATATAATCACTATATATTATAGTCCTAAATGACTGCCATGCAACGCAGAGCCCAAACCACTGATCGTAGAGACTTGAAACTTGGAATGTAGGTTCGTTTCGTTATCTAGACGTGTGCTAAGAAAGGATTTCTAAAAAATCACATTCTAAGGGGTCCAAAAAGAGCGTCAAAGTTTTGGTATAAAACCCCCATTTGTCATAATTGCGAGCGGGCAAAGCCGCTGTTCTAACACTAGTTTTAAATATATTATTTGGATATAATATAGGCATTATATTTTTATTTGTTAAGTTTATAATGAATAGGTATTATTGTAGTTTGTGTTTATAAATATTAATGTTTTGTCATATTTGTTTGTTAATGTTTTGTGGACAGACGATCTGATAAGTCCGGCAGGAGCACGCTGGATGCAGGCCGCTTACAACCGGACTGGATGGAAATCTTAGGGGGAGGCCTATGTTCAGCAGTGGACGTCCTATGGCTGATATGATGAATGTTTTCTTATTAATTTATTATTTTTGTTACATCACTGATCAAATGTAATTTACGGAACTCTCTACTCCCTAAACGGTTGTCTGGAAGAGATCGCTCTTAGCGATAAGACCGCCAATTTTTACACTATTTGTCATACTGTTTTGTTTAATTTTTTGTGTTTGTGGTGTACAAATAGTGTTTATCTATCTATGTATCTAGATAATTAAGAGTTAAGACCCACTATCCCGGGGTGGTATTACGAAAATGCAATCGCGTAACAACAGCAGTCAATTTTGCTGTCACAAGTCATTTTTCGTATGCCGTTTGACAGCAGACATTAAGCAAATAAACGCTTTCCACACTTCAACTGCTGTTCGTAATAAGGTGGCCGATATTCCTACGGAAACGTATACTACGTGAGTGAAACCGCAGGACAGCTAGAATTAAAAATGCAAACCTTTCAGAAGATGTTTGTTACTCTTTCACGCCAAAACTACTGAACTGATTGGGCTGAAATTCGGTATAGATAGTTTAGATCCTGAAATTAGACGGGGTACATTTTATCCTGATTTTCCCACAAGAACCAAGACTAAGCGGGTAAAACCGCGGGGCACAGCCAGTCGAATCTAATTTTATGTACGTACATTGGGACCCTATTCTGTAATTACAATTTTGTTCCAGAAAAATCTTACACTTCAGCGTCCATTACAAGAAAATGCACCAAAACTACATCTGTGATTACTGCAACCAATCTTGTAAGAGCAAAATCCTTGTCGCTAAACATATCAGGTAAATCGCTATCCATAATCTTTATCATCATCTCAGCTGTTGGTAATTCACTGCTGACCATAGACCTCCCCTATGTGGGGGGGTTTGCCAATACTCGGCAGTGTTGTGCAGGTTTTTATGCATCATACGCTATACGTCAAACAAGCACAAAGTCAAACACGCACAAAGTCAAACACGAACAAAGTCAAACACGCACAAAGTCAAAGTGTTTAGTAACTAATATCTAAGCTGTATTCAAGAACATTACTAATGTAAGGTACTGTGCTAAGTAAGGAATTTATTTGGCGGGCAATTGTTTTCGATTTGATTTACCAGCCTTATATTTTATAATATGGAACCACAGAACAGATAATAATATAGAATGGACACTGTCATCCGCCCACCAATCGGGCCTTCCACACCCCGCGAGCGAGATTGAGCTCTCGTTGAAACAATGGGAAATCACCTCACGCACATTCTTGCGCGTGTACAAAACTCCATGTGTGCAGTGTCTGTGTAGTAGTTAGTTATATCGTGACTTTGTATTGTCTGCGGTGTGACGGAACACTAATCAATTTTTCTTTAAAAATAAGTTGTTAAGGCATACATATTTATGCATAGTGTAGCGTTCATTACCGCCTTCTCAGAACATACAGCGCCATCTAGTGGCAAACTACAGCAAACGTGTTAGTAATCTTTTTTTTTTATAATTTTAGGGTCTTGGGATTTCTTCCTTTACTTGACATAGAAGATCTTGATTCTTGCCATATTATTTATTTATATAATTTGGTAAGAATATGTAATAAATTATTTGCAAGATCGTTTTATAAAAATTATATGTACAAAATAAAATCCAAAAAGTTATCACTTACTGAGATTCGAACCCCTGCCTATAGCTCGTAATTCAACGCCATGCACATCGGGCCACGAAGACAATGATGTCGATGACAAATTGATGATTTTATATAGATAATTCTAAGATTCATTTCGTTCGGCTCCGATAGATGTGCGTTCACCTTCAAGTGAAGGTGACGCTTTTCAAGGCTTACTGCCAACGCTTTTACACGTGCAGTCTGTGGATTAGGTATACGCAGCAAGTTTACAACGATCTACGAGTCCAATACAATGATGCTCCCACGCTACTGTAGCGCATCGCAGATGTTTGCGGAGGTTCATGTTGACGATTTCTACGCCATCATGAGGAAAAGGTCCGCGTCGATGTGGCACAGGATGCGTGTGAGCTCTACCAATGTCCTGAAAGTGTTATCTCAGAAAATGGAAAATCCATTTT
Organism: Hemistola chrysoprasaria; assembly: GCA_947063395.1. Taxonomy (NCBI): domain Eukaryota; kingdom Metazoa; phylum Arthropoda; class Insecta; order Lepidoptera; family Geometridae; genus Hemistola; species Hemistola chrysoprasaria. The sequence continues at coordinate 3,410,983 of OX346738.1, read as the reverse complement.
CTAAGCATTGGGTGGACGTTCACCTGTCCAACCAGCGCTCGAAACCGCCAGGCTCGCAATTTTTCCCAGACCCCAAACATTAATGGAAGTATTACTTTAGGCTTCCATAAATTACTAACAATTTATGGAAGCCTAAAGTGTTCTGAAATAAACGAATTATTATTATATTATTATTAATAGCCTTCTTTAATTGTACGTTTCATTTTGCCTTTTACTTTAAAATATAATGCTGTGTAATATAATGTTTGACTTTGTGCGTGTTTGACTTTGTGCGTGTCTGACTTTGTGCGTGTTTGACTTTGTGCGTGTTTGACTTTATGCGTGTTTGACTTTGTGCGTGTTTGACTTTATGCTTGTTTGACGTATAATGTATGATCCAAATTTTGATACGCATTTTACCAACGCAAAGTATGGAAATATGCAGTAAAATGGCAATAACTTTTGATTGCGTCAACTTTGAAGTATGATTTTATTACAGCCACAAGGGACCGCTGATCTGAGTGGTTGATATCAATTTCAACTTGATACTTCCATGTGCCCGTGAAAAAGTGTCTTGACAGACTGACAGACACATTAACGGACAACAAAGCTATTCTATAAGGGTCCCTTTTTCCTTTTGAGATACAGTACCCTAAAAATAGCTTGAGTAACTTCTTATAACAGCAAGCTATCTGTCAGTGAGAGTCACGTTAAAATCGATCCAGCCCGCCTGGCATGACACGGAGATAATTAGTTTTCTCCGTTTTTTCTCTCTTTCGTGCCTGTACAATTCATATCTGCTCTCTTGATCTAAGCCCAGGGATTTCGTTTACCCTGGTTTGGCCTGCCACAAAAAAATTCTAATTGTACTTAATTGTATGGACATGATCTAAAATGAAATTATAGAATAGAGAAATACTTTATTGCATACAAAATTAAATTACAATGTTACAAAACAATTAACAGGTAATACGGTAAACAACCGGCGGTCTTATCGCGTTAAACAATTTCTTACAGACAACCTGGGGATGGAAACGGAGAGTTAAAACAATAAACGAAGGTGGTGTATAATAGGGAATATCTAGATAATTTGGGATTTGGTATTTTACTCCTATACAACAACACATACAATAGATACTTCAACAGAACATATAGAATAGATATTTATAGAGTATAAAATACAATGATATTAATAATTATTATAATACTATAAAATACATAAATACTTATTATATAAGTATATATTCATAATAATATTATAAAAATAACATACATAAATTATTTGAATTTCTACCTTGAAACAATGTATTTCCAAGTGAAAGAATTAATGTACCCATTTTATTTCAGAACACACCACACAACGTTCACCTGTACCCAGTGCGAACGCACTTACCCTAACTATCGCCGATACAAGCGCCACCTAACGGAAATGCACCCAAACAAATATAAAGAAAGGCCGGAGTTGGCTTACTGCGTGGAGTGTGACAGACAGTATTGTAGCGTCAGCAAATATAAGAAACATTTGAAGGTATCGCCCAAACATACTGAGATTAAACGGATCTTGTAAGTATTTTAGATTTTCTTAGCGATAAGACCGCACATTCTTTTTGTGGTGTACCAATAAAGCGTTTTTCTATCTATCTATTTTTTAATCTATTTCACAAAGAAAGTTCTAGACAAAACCAACATTTCTTGAAAATACATGTTACATACATACATACAGTCACGCCTTGTTCCCGGTGGGGTAGGCAGAGACTATTTCCCTCCACTTGCTACGATCCTGACATACAACTTTCGCTTCGTTCACTTTCATGACATTTTTCATACATGCTCGTCGGTTGTAGGTACTTTTGACTTGGCCTTTCCTAAGAACGACATCAATTTGTTCATGAAAAGTACGCCCGCGGTCGACCACTACCGACTTGACCATTCACACTAGCCTTATAAATCTCTTTTTTCAATCTCCTTTCATCCATCCTCTCCACATGTCCGAACCACCTAAGCAATCCTTTCTCTATCTTTGTCACTACATCTTCTACCACGCCACAGCGTACCCTTATTGCACTATTCCTCATTTTGTCCATCAATGTCACTCTATAATAGGTACATAAATACATCTTTTCTGTTGTAATTTGTCTTTTAGTCGGCATGCTGTTCACAAATGGCCAGCTTTGTGAATTTTACATATAAAAATCCTTTCATAGTACACATTTGGTTTTTTTTTTTATGATAGTTAGTAACAAGACGAGCAAATCAAGTGCCTGAGATGGTGAGCATCATGATTGCCCATATCAGACACAGTGCCACCCAGACTTTTAAAATTCACAATTCTGTGCGGCACTGCACTGCGCCTGTCACCCTGAGATATCAGTTGTTGAATCTCGTCATGCATAGTAATTTCACTGGTAACATTGCCCTTCAGACCGGAACTCAGTAATGTTTGCACATTACTACTTGGGGGATGAATAACTGGCAAAGGTGTGGTACTTCCCCAGGCGGCCCCCTAACGACTAGTTAACGAAAGGGAGGTTTTAGATTAGATTAGATTACTCTTTATTCTGACCATTTTCATAAAATTACACAGTACATAATAACTTAAAAACAAAGCTATAGCTAAAAAGTGTTTGGTCAATAAATAATAATAATAATAATAATTCATTTATTTCAGGCAATAGTGCGTATAATAAATTATACGCACTATTTCAGGCAATAGTGCGTATAATAAATTATACGCACCAGAGGCCCATATTAATAAATACCTTACAGACTAACATACATAAAAAATATAAAACACTTAATTTAATTATGGCTTAGGGATATTATTGTTCGGTTTCGCCTCCCTGAAGCGACGGAAAACGATGCCTTCGGGCCAAAATTGTGAAAATTGTGAAAAATAAAGGGCTGCCTTATCGCTTTAAGCGATCTCTTCCAGGCAACCGGTCTTTGGACGGAGAGGTGTATGATAGGAAGAGTAAGAGTGGGATTGGGTACAAAATTATTACACATATTTCTAGGCAATAGGTTAAAGGTAAATAATATGGTATGATGTTTACATTTTACCGAAAGGTTCATGACGTGATATTTGACGAGTTTCAACAACTAATATCTCAGGGTGACAGGCGCAGTGCAGTGCCGCGCAGAATTTTGAATTTTAAAACACTGGGTGTCACTGTGTCTGTTATGGGCAATCATGATGCTTACCATCAGGCACCTGATTTGCTCGTCTTGTCACTCACAATCATAAAAAATAAAACTTTTAATAAATAAGTTTGTAATAATTGCTTTTGTGTTTTCAGGTTGCCATGTCCAGACTGCGGTAAAATATTCAAAAGGAAGAATTATCTTAACAACCATTATAATTTATATCACGCTAAGAAATCAAAACATTATTGTGAATTATGTGATAAGGTAAATAAATATATTATTTACAAAATAGCCGTGTCCCACGGTTCCACCCGCGTAGTCTCCGTTCCCGTGGGAATATCGGGGTAAAAAGTACCGTATATGTTATTCCAGGATCTAAACTATCTACATATCGAATTTCAGCCCAATCGGTTCAGTAGTTTTGGCGTGAAAGAGTAACAAACATCCATCCTCACAAACTTTCGCATTTATAATATTGACTGATTATGTTTTGCCGGTGACTTTCGTTCGTCTACAGATCTCCTTATTTCTGATTCGATCTCACAGAGAAATCCCGATCATAGCCCTCTCCAAAGCTCTTTTTTTTTATGATAGTGAGTGACAAGACGAGCAAATCAGGTGCCTGATGGTAAGCATCATGATGGGCCATATCAGACACAGTGACACCCAGTGTTTTAAAATTCTTAATTCTGCGCGGCACTGCACTGCGCCTGTCACCCAGAGATATGAGTTGTTGAATCTCGTCATGCCCAGTAATTTCGCTGGTAACATTGCCCTTCATACCGGAACACAGTAATGTTTGCACATTACTGCTTGGCGGATGAATAACTGGCAAAGGTGTGGTACTTCCCCAGGCGGCCCCCTGCAAAAGAGGCCTACCACTACAATTGTGGAAGTTTGTCCCATATTATTATTATTGTTTTTTTTGTATTCAGTAAAGTATAATTGTACTCTACTAAAATAATAACATATTATTGTAAACGTGCCTTTTCCATCAAATAATACTCGAACACTTCAGCATATTTCAAATGATTTATTCCAAGGCCACCATCTTTAATCTCGCTCTACAATCATCTGTCGCTGGCATCCACCTCCCCGTGTTGCCATCGCGCCCTCGCACATGCCATAGATCTTCGTTGCCATTAATACTTTCCATAAAACCACCAAAACGTTCACAGAATCCGTAGCATGCGCGTCACAAAATAACATCAACCCTACATTATGTTAATTACATTTGTTTTTCAGTATTTCGCAAACGCCTACGGCCTGAGAAAGCACAAGACTCACGTTCATCTTAAAGTTTCAAGAGTTAAAGACAAAATGTGCGATTTGTGCGGGAGAGGATTTGCTGTAAGTATAGTATTATAAAATAGGAAAATTTGTGAGGACGGATGTTTGTTACTCATTCACGCCAAAACTACTGAACCGTTTGGGTTGAAATTCGGTATGTAGATAGATGAGACTCTGGAATAACACATAGGGTACTTTATATCACGATATTCTCACGGGAACGAAAACTATAAAGGTGAAGCCGCGAACTCAGTTATTACCTTAATATAATAATAGCTAGCTAGTAACTTCACATTTCTCACCCATTTTTAACTCCCGATCGGAAAAGAAAGGGGCGTTATAAGTTTAAGGTGGTTTGAAAACTGATGTGATCGAGTTTTTTTTTTATGATAGTGAGTGACAAGACGAGCAAATCAGGTGCCTGATGGTAAGCATCATGATTGCCCATATCAGACACAGTGCCACCCAGTGTTTTAAAATTCAAAATTTTGCGCGGCACTGCACTGCGCCTGTCACCCTGAGATATTAGTTGTTGAAACTCATAACGCCCAGTAATTTCGCTGTTAACATTGCCATTCATACCGGAACACATAACTGCTTGGCGGATGAATAACTGGCAAAGGTGTGGTACTTCCCAGGCGGGCCCCTGCAAAAGAGGCCTACCACTACAAGTTACTCTAAGAATAGGTATACCTCACCCCTTCGGGGAAACAGCGTGATGTTATTTTATCTTGTATTTTCAGACAAACCGCATACTTCTAAACCACAGGCGCACACACACAGGCGAACGCCCGTATCAATGTCCGTTCTGTGCGGCCGCGTTCACACAGAAACAAGCTATGCATTCACATTGTAGAACGCAGCATAAGGATATCAAGTGAATTCACTTGCACTTGACTATTATTGATAGAGATATCAGTGGACTCACTTGAATGTGGCTAATATTGATGAAGATATCAAGTGGACTGACTTGGGCACGGCTTATTATACATAAATATATCAAGTTAACTCACTTGAATGTGCCTAATTGATCAGGATATCAAGTGAAGTTTATCTGATTTGACTGAATGGAAATTACTTATTTGATTCGTATTTAATTTAATCGGATCAGGATATCAAGTGAAACTTGACTATTATTGATAAGATATCAAGCAAACCGACTTGATTATTCACATGAAACCGAATGATGTTGACCTGAAAATAGACTTTTTCAATTGATTAGAACTTTTCGCTAAGATTTTTATTAGGATAAAGTCTGAACTGAATGGATTATTCACTTGAAAAGGCTTAAAAAAGAACAAATATTTCACTCAGAAAGGCCAACACAACCTATGTACAAGTAAAATGACTTGAACTTGGCTTATTAATAAACATATCAAGTGAAATTGAGCTAATTTGATTGATTTGGACTTATTTGACTGGATTCATTAGGATTGTAAGTGAAATTATTTCAACGTGGCTGAGATTTCGCAGGATATTTATTTATTTATATTAAGTCAAATCACTTGAAAATTGCTGTTACCCATTTAAAATGGGTTTTGAAAGAAGACTTGACTAGATGTTAACACACTCGAACTTGACTATGATTGATCAAGATATCAAGTGAACTGACTTGATCTATTATTATTCACTTGAATGTGGATAATGATGACTTTAGTGGGGAGTGGGAAAATACTAATAAAAAAAGAAAAACTTAATTTGAAATTAAGTTAGCAAGTTTAGTGGTACAATATTGGCAAATAATTGATCTCATTATGGAACTACATAATAATTATCATCACAATGTAAGTTTTAAGTACTTCGTATACTATTATTGTCTGTACTTCAATGAATTTTACTTTAAAAAATGAGATTTTACTAATAAAAATGAAATTGTAAAATATATTTATTTGTACGAAATAAAATAGTATCATGTACAACTTAGTTTTATTTTAAAAAGTACATAAATTTATCTCAGCCTTATACACAATTATATATTTATCTATCACTATAATATATTCGCCTACTATAATAATCGCCAATGTTTTTGCCAGTTGGCAGTTAGCCAGTTTTCCAAAATATCAAGCCATCTCACTCGCTTACGAGTGTCGGCTGCAAGGTTGAGCGAGATAGCATGTGTTTTATGAGTACTGCCAAAAACATTGGCGATTCATATAGCCTATAAATTATAAATACTTTATTTTATCATTAATATAATGATTAGGTACTTTAATGCAGTGGCTGCACATAGGACTAAACTTGGATGCAAACTGGCTCTTTCAAAATGGCGAATATTGAACCCAAATTACCACAATATTGGTGCAAAAATGACCAATGTGAAGTCACCGCATAAACTGGTTGTAAGAAACTTATTTTAAATGGTTAAAGTGTCTTTTGGTGTTTAAAGTTTTAAATATCAACATAAAAATTCATAAAATGATATTGGTGAAGAAAATCATACAAATATCTACTGAATGCCTTTTTGTTAAAAATATTATGTTGAATATCTATGCACCTATAATACACAGGCATAAGGCAGGACGCCTTATGCCTGTGTATTATAAAAACATATTGCATCATATTTCTGTACACAAACCTAGAAGTGACCTGCCTGTGGTCTACCCACAATAAATTAGTATTAGGTCACAATGACCCCCACTATAATGGGCACCAGTGGGGGATGTTAGGCCAAAGTATAAATTTTTGTGCCAGTGGCAGTTGTTGTGACATTAGAAAAAATATTTGTCTTAGCCTCTACAAAACTACCACCAGACTAGTACTAATTTTAGTAGGGGTCGTTGGGAGTATACCGTATAATTAAATTATTTAAATATTATTTTTAATATGATGTTTTTGTGTACCCCAATAAGATATGGGTAGGTTTTTTATAATCGTCCTAGGTGTTTTACAATGATTGGGTATATCCTGTGACATATACACACATTTGCAGTGATGGCAAAAAGTGGCATCGGATTTGTTTTCAGTCATAACTCATAACATTATGTGTACTAAAATAATTACATCAAATGAATTCCGATTTAAATAAGTGCATTCTAAAATAAAGAATATCTCAAGGTATGAAATTAAAGCTGTTTAAAATAATAAATCTTATAAAATATGCCTCTATAACTATCACTATTTTTGTGTTTGTGAATTCTGCAGAGAATGGTCTCAGTAAAAATAAGACACTTAAATTTATCCATAATTGTAGCATTCCACACTTCAAAAGGAAGAAGAATCTTTATAGGATCGTCTGTCTGTGAAGACCCTTATTCACGCCATCAACTGAAATTTGTTTTTTTTGTCCATCTTTTTCAAAACCTACACATCAGTCTCTACTTAAAGAGTCAACTACATGACCATTCTCTTCACAACAATCTTCATGAAAATGTCCACAAATCCTGTACTAAATGTACAGTCTATAGGCCACAATTTTAATATGATACAGGGGGGACATGGGGCATCATATGGGTGTATACACACATATTATTATCTGGAGGTTTCATTTGCTGCATTTGTGGATGAGTCTGCATAACTTGTTGCATTTGCTGAACGGGAGGAGGTTGAGGTTGTTCCAGCGGCTTTTTATTCTTTTTCTCACACTTTTTAAACTTAATACCGAGCTTATTTAATAATATTAACCTTAACGACTCTTTCCCGCCAGTGTAGCTCAATTCATTACGCGCGGCGGTTAATATCTTACCTAAAGTAGGAACCTCTTTTCGCATAGAATAACTGTTCACGATCCCTCGCAGCGCGCACAGCTGGAAGTAATCTAGTTGCACTTTAGTTTTACGCACTCGTTTTTTCTTCGGCCCGGTCATTTTAGTTTGTGTCGCTTCGGCACGTATTCCGTCCCGTTTGATTCGTTTTATCGTGCTTTCTGATAGACCTGTCGCGGCACAAGCTCGCTTAACTACGTTTTCGACTGGAAAAGCGTATCCGCGATTCTGTTTTTCGCTCTCGAAGAACTTTATTACTCGATAGATAACTTCTTTCGCCTGGCCGTCTATAGGTTCCTTTTTCTTCTTGTCTAGTTTGGGCTTTTTCTCGTCGGGCGGCGGTGCGGGCTCCTGATGAACTGGTTGCATGTTGACGATGACCGGGGGCTCGCCGTCCGTTTGCGGTGGCCCCTGTTCGTGCAGAGGGACCGCAGTCACCTCCATGGGCACATTCGTTACTTCATACATTATATTTATATTCATTGTGATTGTTTCTATTATGTAACTTTCTAATAACTACTATCTACACTTAGCTTATTATTTTTGATCGAGAGGTCTCTTTACATTGGTGATTTTGGTGTTTATTTACGAAAAATATAGGTACAATGGAAAACAATGAATGAAAACGATAAACGCCATTTTTCCGATTTCATAATTTGTTGTCTGTGGTCTATCATCTGACTCACAGATTATAATGATATATAGTAGCACCATAGTTTCTCAAGGTACAGTAAAGGTGTACGTCGAACGCACATTTATCGGAGCCGAACTGGCCGAACGAAACAAGTTAGAAATCCTATGAAACTTCGCACGATTTAGACGATTCGACGCGTGGGAGGTTTCATGGGATTTCATAAAAGAATTCGTTTCGTTCGGCTCGAATAAATCTAAGTTCCTAGTTCGGCAGTGAACACTAGTGATGTTGGTTGGATGTACGTTATCATTTAATTTTTCTACCAAATTCTACTATCTTCTTGTGTCATGTAGACAGAACTTATTCTCTGCACTCTGTGGACAAAATAACTTTGAAGTAATAAATGTCAACTGGCTGTCAGCTGTCAAAGTCATAATGTAAATAAAAATTGTTTTGTAGTTTGTAGCTTTCCTCTCTGTTCTGTGGTTTGTAGTCGGTACCTGGGCCAGCCGTGGTTCACTCCCATACAAACACATGTAGTCTTAGTGGCAGTCTGTGGCAGCTATATATGTCTATGAATTTATACTTATATATATAGTGTTGCTAACAAGCGAACCTGAACTTTTGAAAATTTGATTTAAGACCCATTTTCAAATACAAATTCAGTCACTGTGGGATATGACATTACTGACGTTCCTGAGGGAATTCCTTGTAAGTCTGTAGTCGTTTAATCATTCTCTTTGTTAAGTCTATGGCTCAAACATTTCTCATATTAATTATCTATGATATGTATATTTTATGTAAAGTAGCAACACTAATGACCGCCATCTTACATCTAAGTAGTGATGCCCTCCGATAGCCCACTATCGATTATCGCCATATTAAATAATGTTATGATACAACATAAAGCCGCGGCACCGTTCGCTCGACTGCAACATTAACATCCACATCGTTCAAAAACATGCCGCGATCCATACGCCAACAATTTGAAGTAAAGTATTAGGGGACTGAGTCCTGGGTAAACCTTTGCCTATCCCTTTTGTTTATGTATTGGGGTATTCATTATTCGTTTATGGGGAACTGGACAGCCCATTCCCTCAGGGTATCTGGGCATTAGTATGCCAAGCTTCGGCCGAGGAAAACCTAGTTAACAACATAATTCAAACTCAAACTCAAACAGATTTATTCAAATAGGTCATAATCTGACACTTTTGTACGTCAATGAAGATACAGTACTGAGTCTACCGTGCGTTCGGAAAGATACCTCTACAAGAAGAACGCACAAGAAACTTGTAGGGCTTAATTTTTTCAACAGATAGTTTCACAATATTTGGTTTGGTTACATTCGTTTTCTTTGAAGGTGCCGCGAGGCGGCTATGCAGAAGTTTCCAGGCATCTTTGTCCTCTATGTACTGGTTGACTTTATAATAAGCCTTCTTAAGTAAAGTAGATTTTATATAGGTTTTGAATTTACCCTCTGAGAGCCCAGTTATCTCTTTTGGGATTTTATTATAGAAACGTACACTATTTCCTAAGAATGTCTTTTTATTTGTTTTAGATAATCTAAAGCTAGGTACAGCTATTTTGTCTTTATTCCTAGTATCAAAATTATGAAGGTCACTATTTAATTTTAATTTATGTAAATTTTTACGCACATACATGATGTTCTCATAAATGTATAAGGATGGTAGGGTCAGTATGTTTATTTCTTTAAATAATTCCCTCAGGGATTCGCGTGGACGCATCTCATAGATGGCACGAATCGCACGTTTTTGTAGTATAAAGATAGTTTCTATATCTGCAGCTGACCCCCACAACAGAATCCCATAAGACATCAAGCTATGGAAATATGCAAAGTACACTAATCTCGCCGTGGCTACATCTGTTAGTTGCCTAATTTTATAAACCGCGTAAGATGCAGAGCTTAGTTTCCCTGAGAGCTCGGTGATATGAGTGCTCCATTGCAGTTTAGAGTCTATATTTATGCCAAGGAACAAAGTTGCATTGTCAATATTGAGTCTTTCACCGTCAAGAACTATGATTGGTTCTATACTTCTGACGTTAGGCAACGAAAATTTCAAACATTTAGTCTTTTTCGCATTCAATAACAGATTGTTTGCTGTGAACCATCTGGATATACTTGCTAAAGTATTATTAACATGTACTAGTGAAGTATCCTTCCTATCAACTTTAAAAATCAATGACGTATCATCGGCAAATAGAACTATATCTGCTAGACCGTGGACCATGTAAGGCAAATCGTTAATATATGCCAAAAACAGGAAAGGACCCAAAATTGATCCCTGTGGGACTCCCATCTTGACAGGAGAACTAGCAGATGTGATACCATTGACGCTAACCTTCTGCTGCCTACTAGACAAGTATGATTCCACCAGGTTCAGGGCATTCCCATGAATTCCATATACTTCTAACTTGCGCAGTAACGTGCAGTGTTCTACACAGTCGAATGCTTTGGAAAGGTCACAAAACACTCCAATGGCATCCTGTGAACTCTCCCAAGCCTCCAAGACAAGAGTCATGAGATGACAGCCTGCATCGGTTGTTGATCTGCATTTGGTGAAACCATACTGGTTTGAATGCAATATTCTATTTCTATTGAAATGTGACAGCAGTTGGTTTAGCATCAATTTCTCAAAGATTTTACTTAATACTGGCAAAACAGAGATTGGCCTATAGTTTGAGGGATCTGTCTTACTTCCCGATTTAAAGATAGGAGTGATTTTACTTATTTTCATTAGTTCTGGAAACGTGCCTTTATCTATGCATAGGTTAAATAAGTCTGCTAAGTAAGGAGCAATTGTGTTTATTATAGAATCTAGCATTTTTACAGATAGACCCCATAGATCTTCAGTAGCTTTAACATTTAAACTCTTGTACGTCTTTTTGATATCAATTAATGAGATGTGTTCAAACGAAAATTCAGGTATGGTGCGTTGGAAGTTTTCTTTAAGAAAAGCCTCCGCCAAGTCTGGGGATGAATCAAGTGACTTGGTCGCGTTCAGGGCTATGTTAGAGAAGAAATCGACAAAAATATTAGCGACTTCCTCAACATTTGTAATGTGTTCATTATTAATTAATAATTTATATTCAGAATCTCTACATTTATCTTTACCTGTTTCTACGTTTATTGTTTTCCAAACCGTCTTAATTTTATTACTTGATTTGCGAATTTTGTCTCTAATATTTATGGCTTTTGCTTGGATGCACACAGCTTTAAAAATTTTTGAATAACATTTAACATACTCATGAAGTGATTCTGAATTGGAATGGGCTTTATCCCTATATAACTCATACATATTATCTCTACTTTTCCTGATACCCTTGGTAGCCCAATCACTAAATTCTAGTTTCCCATTCGAGTGTAATTTCTTTTTGGGACATATCTCATTGAACTCCTTACTTATTACAGAAAATATGTTTTCATAATTGAAATTAGGGTCTTCCTCAGAGACAGCGACATTTTCCAGTTTTGATTCTATATTATTCCTAAGCTTTTCGAGTTTATATGTTGTTAGGGGCCTATGTTCAATTGTTGGTTTTTCTTTTGATTTTTCACTTATAAATTCTAGTGAGAGACCCTTGTGGTCAGACCTAACTCCACCCGTTATTGATAACTTCCTACTTTCGAAATTGGTAAAGATATTATCAATACAGGTCGATGAGGTAACTGTAACTCTTGTGGGCTCAGAGAATAGGTAACTCAAACCGAAGGACTTAAATAAACTAGTCAAATTAGTTTTATCTGGAAAATCTGACAAAATATCAATGTTAAAGTCACCGCATACAAGTACATGTTTATTACTTTTACAAATTTTGTTTAGAATTATTTCCATAGAGGACATAAAAGAAGTGAGATTCGAGTTCGGCGGCCTATATACACATAAGATTATGTGCCTTTTCACTTCTACACAAGCCACCTCGCAAGTTCGTTCCACAGAACAGCTGACAATATCATTTCGCTCTTTATATTTAATTGATTTTCTTAAAAGTATAATCGAGCCCCCACCTTCAGCAGATGTTCTGTTGAACTTACTGGCCACCTGAAAATTATTAACATTAAATGACATTTTATCATTTTTTAACCAAGTTTCACAGAAACATAAAATATCATAATTATATTTATCTACAAGTAATTCAATGTCGTTAATTTTGCCAGAGAAGCGGTTTATATTTTGATAGAATAAAGATAATGTACAAGTACCACTCTCTGTTGTCTTAGAAATTAGTTTAAATTATTTTCCACAGTGTTATTTTTAGTACATATACTAATCACTGTGGAGTCATTATTTAACACCGTTATATTACCTATAACTGAATTAATATTATAAGCTACCAATGTAGCAAGCATCGAAATGCATTTCTTCGAACAGTACATAATATTGTCCGGGGTCAGTTGAAAGTTTTTAATAAACTTATTCATGTCAAAAAACATTAATTTGTCACTATGACGAGATGTCAGATTATGAAATAAATTGTTTATCATATGTGTGTGTTTATTTTGAGTTGAAGTTAACAATGAACAATATGGTAAGGCACACAGCATAATCTTAAAACAATTTATTTCAAGGAGAGAGGTTATGTTATTAATAACCTCCCTTTTGTCTATACCTATACTTTGTCCTATTAAGATGACAATAACTGTATTACTAATAATATAAAATACTGTAAATAATATAAAATAATATACGATTAATTTTGTAAATATGAATTTTATTTATTGGTTTTAATAAATAGGTATAATAAATAGAATGGTAATATATATATATATATATATATATATATATATATATATATATATATATATATATATATATATATATATATATATACATATACGATAAAATTATGTGTATGCTCATATTAATCAAAACTTCACAGTTTCACTCATATAGCTCATAATATAAGCTAAGCTGCATTATTATGAGAATATCCCGATTTTTCTTTACTGAATAATAGTAATGATAACTATAGTTTTCGGGTACGACAATTATATCGTCGTTGCGTAACATAACATACATTCACGCCTTTTTCCCGAAGGGGTAGGCAGAGGTGTACCCAGGACTCAGTCCCATAGTAGATACACCCACATTTCGCCAGTGTAATGTTATTGGTGGGTGTAATAGGGGGTGAGCCTATTGCCATGTACCTATGGTCACAGTTCCAGACTCCAGGCAGTTATTGAGATAATTCCTAATGGAAAAATCAAATATTTAACACTGCCTGACCTGAGGATCGAACCCGGGACCTCTTGATTGGCACTCGATGCGCCCTCTACGCCACCGAGGCAGTCACCGAGTTGCGTAAATGGAATTTATACTATTTAAAAGTCATCTACAATAACATCTGCCACATATTGTGGTTAATATCTATAAATATCATAAATATAATTCTCATAAAATATAATTTTGATTCATAACTAAATTTTTTACACAATTACTTATTAATATCACCCATATCAAAAATTGTTGATCTTCAAGAAACTATCATAATTGTGGATAAGCCGATTGATACCTTAAAATAATTTTGAGGTCAACCATCGACAGTTAGACATCACTAGTTTTGTTGTTTTGATCGCTTGGCTTTTTACGTGTTTAAGAATTTTGAATAATTATTTGAAGTATTTATCCATAATACCGCAAGGAAAAGGTGTACTAATCATTTATATCTCTAATAGATGTAAATCATACGTGGATATATATCAACAATGTTTAAAAGATCGAAACCATGCCGTGTTGTTTTGTGCTATTTGGAAGTATGAAGAACAATTATATTCATATACAATATCATCACATTGTAAGTAATAACATTGATTTCGGACAAACGTACATAACAAAATACATAAAAATGCATTATTAAATTAATAATTTTATAATGTCATATAACCTCTAATTTTCATCGAATAATTATATTTGATTAGTTTATAAAAGATTTTTTTATTTGACACGGAATGATATACATTCTAGGTCACTACAGAGGATGAAAGCTCGTAGCAAGCTTTCAATTATATAGAACTTGGCAAAGTGCAGCAGCCGATCAGAGAGTGAAAGTACTTGGTATAGTAAGAACTTCAGCTTCAGTCCACCTAAGTCTTGTTCACACCCCACATAATATTATATTATACGAAGTCGAGAAGCACTTAGGGTAAGTGGATCATAAATTAAATTAAAGTCAGCAATGTCAGTAATGAATGAAAAATTATATAAGTAACATACTCCTATAGTCACTGATAATAATAACTTACACTAGTTTATTTTGTCTAGGATGTTGTCATTTTCTAATCACCACATAGGCTTATAAAATCATAGCCAAGTTATCATTGATGCAAATATTATCTAGTACATAGATTTGACGTTTGGTTCCCGGCTTTAAATAGTTCCCAAGTATTCCAGCTACTGCGATCATCGAGCCGCCTGCCAAGCATGGTGATGTTGGCAATATTTCTCCATATTATGAATAGTTTATGGGCGTTATATAGGGGAGGCCTATGTTTAGCAGTGGACATCTTCTGGCTGATGATGTGATGTGACATAGAATGCCAATTTCTCGGAGTTTTAACTGTAAAGGGCACCATTATGTTCTATTCAGCTTATATTTCGACTTGGAGCTCTGGTTTAGTATTGCATTGACATAATGTGGACTTTTTGTCTTGAGGCTATCATATTTCAGATGGCATGTTTACCTGAAGGTCCCGGATATAGACAATATAGTAATAATGTTATGTAGAGAAAGCCGGAGAGTCCAGAGGGTTTGTATGAATCTTGGTGACCCAAACATTTTTTGACCACATACCCCACAATGGTCGGACTCAAGCAGTTTAATTGGGGAAACCCATTCTGTTAGAGTATAAATATACACACAATTATTTAAAATTATACTCAAACAGAACGGGTTACCCCAAGTACACTCCTTGATTAATTCACATGAGTTATGTGGACAACCCGTTTTGTCCGAGTTACGGGTCGCCAAGATTCTTACATGGCCTCAGACATGACCTTATCACTGCCTCCTACATAATATCTTATATGAAACTATAGGGACGTACAGTTTAACGTGTCATCTGAAACATGGTACCGCTCAGGTGAAAAGTCCACATGGTAAGATTTGCTCCAGGGACTCCCGATTTAAAGCCGGACATATTTCCACTGGGCTACAGACTCAATGGCTTGAGGTCTGAGGGCTGAGAATGTCACACTGTCGGATAGGGAATTCTATGAATATGTGATAAAACCTACAGGGGGGAGGTCTTCTGGGTGGAACCCTGGTAGAACAGGTCGATGGATCTTGGAAACGTTAGGGCTTGTGAGTGGGTGGCGGAAAATAAAAATGCATAAACCCTGAAGATTTTAGATGGGCGAAAAAAAAGATGGCCACTGATTCAATATTAAATTAAATTTTCAAATTCTTTCAGGTATGGTTCCTTAGACTAAAATGATTAAAACCTTGGGACGCTTTTGGGTGCAAAAATTATTTGGAACTGGTCAACGGATCTCGGAAACTAAAAGACTTAAGAGGTATGGTTCTTAGACATCCAAAACACGGCCTTATCACTTGTTTGCCACCAGAGAGCGACTTTTCGTTCCTGCATGAATAGTTTTCGGAATGATTTATGATGAGATCAAATACGCCACAATATTGAACTAGGTATTTAGCTATATAGTAAAGCTATGAATTGATATTTTATTATGTATGTGATGAGTTTAAGTTCATCTGATCTGGTCAATACAATGTGTTGTGTATAAAATCAGATAGCAAATCCAAAAATATAAATTAATTAGCAAACTATTAATATCAAATTACAAGAAGAGAAGGAACCTATAAAACACATTATGTGGTATGCATGATAATTGAAAATACCTAATTACCTTTGCCCTACATATTTATCACTAAGTATTTACGTTATATGCCAATTCTTAAATGGAATCCGTACATTATCATTGATTATATTATGTATTAGTATATGTTATATTAATATTGTGATTAATATACAACTTGATAAAATATGCTCTAGTAAAACTTACAAGTACCCGTCAAGCTGAACAAATAACTTCAAACAAATAAACACTTGAAATTCACAACAAAAATTTGGCAATTCTTTCTTTTGTTACTTATTTACTTTAATTCACCTCCTTATGTATTACTACACCCATTTATAACACGATGTGTGTATGTTTTGTTGTAGCAATCCAATCAAGTCGAAAGCCCTTCAACGAGACGTCAGATGCAGTGCTGTTCTTCAACAAGCTCTTCGACAGTGTTAACGACTCACGGTGAGGATCTGCACCAGGAAAGAATAGGGGACCAGTCAACATCATGTTACATTTTGGCAAGAAGCCATCAAAACATTGGAAAGTATTTCATTTATCATCAGTAAAAGTAAAGCCATCTGCAGGGCACAGTTTCAGATTTCAGGCTGTCACTTAGAAAATTCCTAATAGAAAAATTCAATAACACTGCCTGACCTAGCTGGGGATCGAACCCGGGACCTCATGATCGGCAGATAGAGCTTGCACCCACTACGCCACCCATGCAGTCCGCAATAATTCATTTTTACAATAATGTCTATTAATTAATTGTTATTTTTAATAATACATTCATAATTATCGTAACATTAGTATAACTTGAATATATTTAATAATCCTTTCAAATGAAAAATATATGTCGTATGTGTAATTTATGTTATAAGCTATATTTAATATCAATCCTGCCAATCCTGGTGAACCACAATATTAATTTTATCATAGTAGTAGTTTAAGGTTACATAATATTATATTAGTTTTTATAATGTTCATTATATAATATTGTTATTATAAGTTATTGTAATCATTGCATAATATTATTAAGTGATTTATTTGGTATTTGCATTACATTTACATTTTTTTGGTATTGACATTAGGTTTTAAAGAGAGTGTTTTGTGATTGCATTATTATTAAGTATATAAGCGGTTTTTAATATTGTTATTGTAGTAATATAGTTAAATATTATTAAGTCATACATAGTTGAGCTATAATATTGTCATTATTTTAGTTTAGTTATTTATATAATGTTACAATCAGTAAAATATTATATCATCGTTAAATATTCGTTAGCGGCTAGTATGCATGAAAAGACACAAATGTTAATAGGAAGAAATAAATGGACTTGTTCATGGCATTATTAGATACTATTGAAAGTCATTAATTTGTAATATGAACTATAGTGAATTTTGTATGTTGATAGTTACTGTATGTATGAGCACTTCTATTACGATTTATTTTATTAATAATTACTGTTTAAGCACTGTAATAACAAGTCATGACACAGAAAAAGTTAGTTTAGTTATGGTGCTACATCTTTGTTTAATAGTTATTTATATTGTTATAATATATGTAACACATAATTTGTTAATCAGTTATTTGTGAAATATATTTAAATATCTTTAAAAATGAATGGACTTTCATTTAAAAATAAATGGACCTTAATTTAAAAATCCTGGTGTACATTATTAGGTTTATAAAGAGACCGTGTAGCGCCAACATAATAAACAGTGAAAAAAAATCTTCTGTCAAATTTCAGGCTTATATCAAACTCCACAGTGACTCCAAATCTACCAAGGTCTGTAGCGCCCCACAGGTTATATGGAGAGCTTTTCTTCTATTTCCTCTCTGTTCTGTGACCTGGGCTTTTTAGGTATTCGGCATACGGTAATTTTAAATCATTAAACTGAATTTCTCAATAAATTTCAAGTTTTTTAGTATAAAATAATGAATACATAACACCAGAAAACACATCAGTTAATTTTGGTCAGCCTTAATGAGTGCATAATTATGACAGAAATCTCAATAAAGATGGTGTGCTGTACGTGTTTATCAACAAATCGTAAATTAAATCAATTGTGTAGGATTTATGACGGTGTTAACTTGTTATATTTATTGCTAACGCATGATCCTGACGCTTACAAGGTACGTCATACAGGGCTACTATGTTTGGTAATATTATTACGAATAACATTCTCTACCCGACAATATAGGATAGACAGTGTAAGGTTTTCTGGGCCCTGCTTCCTTGGATTACGAGTCCGTTTCCTTCGCCGCGCTTTTTCAGTCTCCACTTTCATGAGCTCTAATTAGGAGACTGGAGAGTGACATAGGCTACTTTACTGTACTTTTTAATGCAATAAATCATCTCAATCCCATGGCAAGTTCCATTAAGATGCATATTTGAATCACTCCATACTGGAAGTAACAATGTGTTGCTAAACAACTCACTGTTAATGCCCTTTGACCACACGAGCGAAGCCACGTGTTACATCCAGCGACTCTACTATCCCCGCTGACGTCACACCCAGCTTACTTTTGGCCTCGAACCGACGTCACAAAAGGCCGACGCTGCATTTTAGATTAGATTAGATTGTTTTCGCCTGCCCGATGCCTGCACCTCAAAGACCCACCCCTTCAGTCCTAACATCGGACCGTTGTCGCCGCATTTAGATATAAGATAGATTTAACACATTATCACAATGTGAACTTAATTAAAGACTTAGTAGATAGAAGAAGTTTTTGGATTCTCCTGTGCCCTCCGTCTCCTGCATATATAATTCGCGGGTAATCTAATTGTTCTATAATATGTTTCAGGAAGGCTTCTACAAAGATACAGCTAGTTTACAAGTATGTTGGGAATGTTCAGCCATGTTGCTGAGAATCAAACAGTTCCAACTGCAGGCTTGCATTGCACAGAAACAATTGACGGCTATAGGTGATGGAAGAAATGATGTATGTATCATTTAGACTCGGACAAATATATCTAAGACCTGAAGCGAGTTCTGCAAATTAATAACACAAGGCAAATTAACTACAGTAGGGACACTCCTCCAAACTCATGTATATGAAAAATATTGATTCTAGCTGCGAAGCAATAAAGTGCAATTCAGCTCGCACTACCCTAATAACCTCAGCTACAAATTTCCTCTCTCTCTATCACGTATCTCTCTAGCTTTTCTCTCTTTCTAGGCCATTGTATCTGTACTGTCTTGTCGCAAGTTTCATACCAATAATGCGGAGTGTCCCACGCCTGGTTATATCTAAAACTATATATTTTTATTTGCAGGTAAAACTGAAATCACTCTCACATCTAACATTTGCCAACATAACAAATCCTTACTTTGAGTACCAACATAATGACACAATAGAAAATTTCATAGACTGTGGTGGCATAAAAGAAATTGAAGCGGAAAGTGAAGATGATTTGCCACTTTCATCATTTAATCATAAAAATAACTATATGGATATTTACAGAAAGTTTGACACAGAAATTGAAAATGACAATACTGACCCAGAAATTGGCAGCACTGACATAAAAATCTGTAAATTTGACTTAGGAATTGGCAATACTGACACGGAAATTAGCAATACTGACATGAAAATCTGCAAACCTGACACAGAAATTGACAATACTGACATGAAAATCAGCAACAATGTCAAATTAAAAAAAGTTAAAAGCAAAACGACAAATTTAATAAAGCCCACTACAAAAATGAAATACAAGAAATATTTTTCAATTAATATAATGAATGAGGATGAAATGCAGAATGTAATGAATGTTCAACGTAAGAATTTAAATGAATCAGATGTTTTAAGGAAATGTGAACCTTGTGTTACTGTGTTTAAGACTGAAAATGAGATGACTGATCATAACAGGCAGTTTCATGAAGAGGTAAAAATATAATAAAAACGAGCTTTTATTATGTACTAAAGTTTTTCTTGTTTCTATATCAACAATCCAATAAAAACTAGCTGACCTCCACTGCACGCCGCTGATTTAGTTTTCTGAAACCAAGAACTTTTATGTTAAATTGTCTATGGTTAGTTTGTCTTTGCTTTGATGGTTGAATAGGTTAAGGTTGTTTTCAGCCAACTCTTAAACCACGCAATATGTAATGTAATATTATTCTTAACTAGCTGTGCCTCGCGGTTTCACCCGCATAGTCTTCGTTCCCGTGGGAATATCGGGATAACAAGTACTTTTTATGTTATTCCAGGGTACAAACTATCTATACACCGAATTTCAGCCCAATCGGTTCAGTAGTTTTAGCGTGAAAACAGAACAAACATACACACGAAAAAACAGTGCTAGCGCTGTTTTTTTTGTGTTATCTAGATGGCGCTGGAGTTAAGTTAGAACTCGGTAGCGTTTTGTTCACCTTATAACAACGTAACTTTTTTACGTTGTACTGACATTTGAGATATATAATATCAGTAAGATATAAGATAATTAATCTTAAATAAATTAAAAACAAAAACTTTTTTTTTTTCAGAAAGACCACAGCACTCATTGTGAAATCTGTAATTCGTACGTTGAAGACTTACACACACATAAACAAACACACTACTACAAATACAAGTGTGCGTTTTGTGTATACATTACGTACACACACAATGATATTGTCAAACATTTGAAAAAATGTCACAAGGAAATTGGCAAAAGAAAAAAGGTGAGAAATATGATCAATTATTAAAATAATATATATTTTCTTTATATATTATTATGGTGTATATTATTAGGTATTATCACTGCCAATCAAGAGGTCCCGGGTTCGATCCCCAGGTCAGGCATAGTGTTAAATATTGGATTTTTCCATTAGGAATTATCTCAATAACTGCCTGGAGTCTGGAACTGTGCCCGGTAGATGGCAATAGGCTCGCCCCCCTATTACATGGGACCAATAACATACTGGCTAAATGTGTGTGTATCTACTATGGGACTGAGTCCTGGGTACACCTCTGCCTACCCCTTCGGGAAAAAGGCGTGAAAGTATGTTAAAAGCTTATATAAGTATGTATATCAGTCATCTGGTTACCATAGTACAGGCTTCTAGACTAGTTTGGAGCCAGATGACCGTGTGTGGAAGTTGTCACATATTATTATTATATTATAGGTTTATAAAATATTTCTTTTTATATTTTTTCTACTGAATAATTATTACCTCGGTGGCGTAGTGGGTCTTAGCTCGACTGCCGATGTAATATCCTACTTATATTATAAATGCGAATGTTTGTGATAATGGATGGATGGATGGATGTTTGTTACTCTTTCACGCCAAAACTACTGAACCGATTGGGCTGAAATTCGGAATGTAGACAGTTTTTATTCAGATAATCCCACGGGAACGATGTCTACGCGGGTGAAACCGCAGGCCACAGCTGGTCTTGCATAATGTTTAGCTATGCAATGCTTTTGAAATCCCAGAAGAGATGGTGAGGCTCTCAGAGGGCAAATTCAAAACCTATATAAAATTTACTTTACTAAAGAAGGCTTATTATAAAGTCAAACAGTACACAGAAGACAAAGATGTATGAAAACTTCTGCATAGCCACCACGCGGCACCGACAAAAACAAACGAATGTAACCAAACCAAATATTGGTAAACTATCTGTTGAAAACATTAAGTCCTTTTTGAACGCACGGTAGACTCAGTACTGTTTATCCTCATTGATGTGCAAAAGTGTCTGAGTATGAACTATTTGTAAAAAAAAAAAACTTTTGCAGGACTCAAAACGACCACAAAATGGATTGATAAAGGATGATCTTGCAAAATATCCTTGTCGAGAATGCGACGAGTGTTTTCAGTAAGCAAAAATACATAATTTCTGCTTTTTAGGCACAGATATATATATATATATAGACAGATATATAATAGATGACGCCTGTACCTCTATTGGTATGAAAACCAAGCGTGCCACTTTATTTTTAGCGGGGGGCGTTGAATGAACGAACTGGTTAAATCAACCGTCTACATATTATGCGCGACACATCGACGGTTCACCGTCGATTGACGGACTAGTTGAATTCTACGGCGAGACGTTCATATCGACGCAGGACGAACTGTAACGTGTCTAAACTTAGACGCAATAATAACGTTCGTTTCGGTTGTCATCTATTCGATAACATCACAGACGAATCGACGGTCATAAATGAATTTGAACTCTAAAATGTCTGTAGAAAATTGACTTTTGAATGCACATGTCAGAGTAATGTACGCCATGATAAGCATTGGGATAAACTTCAATGTAAAAAAGGGATGCCGATAGTATAACTTCCAAAAAAGAAAGAGACAACCGTGTCGTTCGTTAGACTGTCGCGTCGTTCTATATGCCCGTCGAGGGGTTTACGCGTTAAACTAGAGTCGTGAGAGTCAACTAGTCGAAGAATTCAACGAAATGCGTCGACGACCCATCGCTACTTTTTTCTACCTACTGTGACGTCACAAGAGCCATTTAGTGATGGGAATTCTCCTTCCGCGCCAAACCGAAAAACGAATTTTACATATCGATTAGGGGTACATACATTTTTTTGCATATCGAAACTTGACGCATGTGCGTAGTCTCTCCGTACACCGCGGTGGGTTTGAGCCTTTATAAAGCACTTATATATTTTATTAAGAGGATGCTGACTGTTTATCAGTAACTCATTTTTTAGAGATAAAGACGTTCGATGGAGACACATACAGAAAACACACAAAGAGGGCTACAAATGTAAATCATGTGATAAAAAGTTCGCATTCAAAAACAATTTGGAGAGACACGAAAGGTAACATTTTATATATTTGTAGACTAAGCAGTCTATTCGCTTAAAATACAACACACACAATTTTGAATGTTAAAACACTGGGTGGCACTGTGTCTGATATGGGCAATCATGATGCTTACCATCAGGTACCTGATTTGCTCGTCTTGTTACTCACTCTCATAAAAAAAAAGTAAACTATAACCCCTACATTTTATTTTTGTGTAAAAACTTAACTTTCTATAGTGACAGGGACATAGGTTACTTCACTATTAAAATATCAGGATATAAATTAAAAGAATGGGTTGATAGTATTCGGAGGGAACAGGGGAATACAAAACATCGTTTTTTTATATTTTTCATAGGATTGTGTCTAATTTCAAGTTTCTCGTCGCTAGGTTAAGCTCTTAACCTAATTTATTTAGACGTGTTTGTTTGTTTTGTCCCCTGTAGTGATGGATTAATTAGCATTCGCATTCATTGTTAGCATGCAATTGTTTTTATTATCATTTAGCAAATTAAATGAAGTTGCGAAATTCTGTGAATTCGAATGAAGCGAATTCATCGCTTAAGTGAAATTATTAGCAATGTGGTAGGCACGGTTAATGAACGTGTATGATTATTTAATTCGTTAAAATTAATAGCAGGACGGTGTGAAGTGCGAATTATCTTAGCAAATAGCGTAGCAATTAGCATGCTACGACTCTTTAATTCGCATGCTTATGAAATTAATGTAAAATCGCATTAATTACCATCACTAGTCCCCTGCCTATGATGAGTATACATTATAATTGTAATTATTCGGGTTTAAGATTTTTTTTATGCTTTTTATTAATTGTCATTATAATATGTCATTATAATTGACTCTTATAGGGTTCACGCAGGTCCATTACCAAGGCAACAATGCCCAATGTGTAATAAAATGATCCGCGTAGACTTGATCAGAGCTCACACGCTGACTCACACAGAGAGACAGACGCACACATGCGTGGAGTGTGACAAGACGTTTGTGAGTCGCGCCACGTACGAGAGCCATCTGAAGCTTGCGCGGGCGCATGCCGCGGACGATGCTCGTAGGTGAGTTTGTTATTATTTGTTATATATACTTTAATAAATATTTTCCGGACGTGCATAATCTATCCTACTAATATTTTAAATGCGAAAGTTTGTGAGAATGGATTAATTTTTTTTTGTGTATATCATATTCTTCTTCTGCCAGTCAAGAGGTCCCGAGTTCGATCCCCAGGTCAGGCAAAGTGTTAAATATTGGATTTTTCCATTAGGAATAACTGCCTGGAGTCTGGAACTGTGTCCGGTAGATGGCAATAGGCTCGCCCCCTATTATATGTGACCAATAACATACTGGCGAAATGTGGGTGTATCTACTGTCGGACTGAGTCCTGGGTACACCTCTGCCTACCCCTTCAGGAAAAAAGGCGTGAATGTATGTTTTTTTTATGTATGCCATAATATTAAAGATATCACATTATATAACAATCTAGCTCAATAAAGGCTGATTAGTAATTTGTGAGTATGGATGGATGTTTGTTACTCTTTTACGCCAGAACTACTGATTGGGTTGAAATTTGGTATGTAGGTAGCTTAGACATTAGGGTACTTTTTTCCCCTATATTCCCACGGAAACGGTGTCTACGCGGGTGAAACCGCGGGGCACAGCTAGACCTACTAATGCGAAAGTTTGTGAGGATGGATGGATGGATGTTTGTTACTCTTTCAAGCCAAAACTACTGAATGGATTGGGCCGAAATTTGGTATGTAGGTGGTTTAGACCCTGGAATAACACAAAGGGTACATTTTACCCCGATATTCCCACGGGAAAGGAAGTCACTTGTCGATTTGAACATATAGATGTAATAAAACTTATTAATTATATTTAATTGTAGATATAAATGCCCTTCATGTCAAAGGAGTTACAGAACTCGAGCAGAACTTCAAGATCATATCAACTATTACCATAATGGACAAGCTATGCATAAATGCCCAGTTTGTGGAAAGGTAACTATGTAAAATAAATCTTCTTTCCCTTATCTTGTAAGAAGACTATGTGATGACACAACACATTATGTGCAGATTCGAACTTTGTATGGAAAACAACCAAACTCAAACTCAAAAAGATTCATTCAAATAGGTCATCATCTGACACTTGCACGTCAATGAAGATAAACAGTAATGAGTCTACCGTGCGTTCGGAAAGATACCTCTAGAAGAACGCACAAGAAACTTGTAGGGCATAATTTTTTCAACAGATAGTTTCACAATATTTGGTTTGGTTACATTCGTTTGCTTTGAAGGGGCCGCGAGGCGGCTACGCAGAAGTTTCCAGGCATCTTTGTCCTCTATGTACTGGTTGACTTTATAATAAGCCTTCTTTAATAGTTTTGAATTTACCCTCCGTGAGCTCCGTTATCTCTTTTGGGATTTTATTATAGAAACGTACACTATTTCCTAAGAATGTCTTTTTATTTGTTTTAGATAATCCAAAACTAGGTACAGCTATTTCGTCTTCCCAGCATTAAAATTATGGAGGTTATTTAAACATATACATTCACGCCTTTTTCCCGAAGGGGTAGGCAGAGGTGTACCCAGGACTCAGTCCCATAGTAGATACACCCACATTTCGCCAGTATGCTATTGGTCCCATGTAATAGGGGGCGAGCCTATTGCCATCTACCGGGCACAGTTCCAGACTCCAGGCAGTAATTGAGATAATTCCTAATGGAAAAATCCAATATTTAACACTGCCTGACCTGGGGATCGAACCCGGGACCTTTTGATTGGCAGTCGAGCATGCGCCCTCTACGCCACGGAGGCAGTCATTTATATGGATTATTTATGGATATTTAATTTTATTATACCAGTTTTAGTATATACAGTATGCATTATTTGTTTCAGGGTTTAGCAACTAAACGTTGCATAAGAAGGCATGTAAGAAGAGCTCACGAAGGCATCAAGGAGAATGCGAAAGATAAAATATGTCAACAGTGTGGTAAAGCATTTAGGGTGAGTAGTACAGGGCCACTGGTTTTCAGTTATATGAAAAGTTGCCTAATTGTTTGGTCCTCCTTTATCAGAATTTCAGTTAGAAAAATAGTCCTTTTTGGAGAATTATAAAGTACATCTCTCATGATGCCAACAATTTTTTTTACATCCTAAACTATATAGTTTGACTGATTGCTTCATATTGTCTTGAAGAAATCAATGTGATTAGAATGTGATTAGACCGCACTAACACTGCACTAACCGAGATTAACTGTCTACAAACTTGTAGATGATGAATAACAATTCATCATGATCATCATCATCAGCCGGAAGACGTCCACTGCTGAACATAGGCCTCCCATAGAACGCCACTCATGGCGAGCTGACCAGGTCGTCAGTCTACCGCGTGAGGGCGAGGCCAACGCTTCGTCTTTCAGTCCGGTTTACATTTTATTATGTTCTCTGTAAGATACAATAAAGTGACAGTCTCGTTGGCTCAGATGGTAGTAACCTTGCTTTCTTTGCCGCAGGCCCCGGGTTCGATCCCCGGCCAGGTCAAACATTTGTGTGCATGAGACTGCTGTTTGATCTGTGTCTGGGTGTTATAAGCGTATAAGTATGTATATCAGTCACCTGGTTACCATAGTACAGGCTTCTAGGCTAGTTTGGGATCAGATGACCGTGTGTGGAAGTTGTCCCATATTATTATTATTATAAAGTATATCAATCTATCTAAAATCTAACCTAAATGCCATGGCGGTACCGACTATAGTACAGGTACCCATGGTTGCCGTTAGGCTAAGGGTTATCCAGATCCAGAGGACAAGTAGCAGTGTCTTCTGCGTGATACCATCGAACCGTGCTCGCCAATAAATTGGCTAAACCCCCTATGTAGGATATCCAGCGGCTGAGATGATGATAATAAATGATTACTTTTTATAACACAGCTTATGTTTCAGGATAAGAAGTCCCTATATGAACATGAGCGCATTCACTCCGGGGCGCGGCCTCTCTCCTGCGCGTCATGCGGCCGCGCCTTCAGGCAACGCTCCGCGCTGTATGCACATGTTAAACGAATGCATCGGGCAAACTGACTGTATAGTGAAGGAAATAAACTATATAGTGATAAAGTGGACTGTATAGTGAAGAAAATAAACTATATAGTGATGAAGTGGACTGTATAGTGATAAAAATCAACTGCATAGTGATGAAATGGACTGTATAGTGAAATAAAAAACTGTGTAGTGATGAAATGGACTGTATATTGCATAAATATGTAAACGGAATAAATAATTTTGGAAATTGGTTCTATCTTTTCTCTACATAATGCCTAGGACCAATCTGTACAAAGGCTGGTTAACTAGAAGAGATCGCTTAATGCGGTAAGACCGCGCATTAATCGACCAATAAGATAAGCTTTAGTATTATAAGGTCGTAGCACACCTACTAAATCGGAAAGGGATCGCCACCGTATCGCCGATCGCCTCATCGTCAACCGAACGCAAGCACGTAAGCAAAGCGGATACGTTACGATTCCGATTAATGTGCGTTGCAGTATGGAGTTTCATACACAGAATACTGAATTGTCTCAATAATTAACAGTTATCTATCTAATTAATGACCGATTTTTTCTGCATTTGGACCGGACTTTATATCATATAAATGATATATTCCATGATGAGAAGTCCCTAAATGACCCCAGCGCATAGACTCCGGCTCGCGGCCGCGCCTTCATGCAACGCTCTGCGCTATATATACTTGTTAAACGAATGCATCGGTTAATCTGACCATATAATGGTGAAATTGACTAAGTAGGTATAGTGAGTAAATGGGGTGTTTAGTGATGTGAATGGAATTTATAGTGATGTGAATGGGGTTTATAGTGAAGTATGTAAATGGGGTTTATAGTGATGTAAATAGGGTTTAAAGTGATGTGAATGGGGTTTATAGTGATGTATGTAAGTGGGTTTTATAGTGATGTAAATGCGCTGAATGGGTGTATGTATAGTGATGTAAATGGGGTGTATAGTGATGTAAATGGGGTTTATAGTGATGTAAATGGGCTGTATGGGTGTATAGTGATGTAAATGAGGTTTATAGTGATGTAAATTGACGTTTAAGTGATTTAACATATTATTATATAACATTTAAAAATGTATGGTTTTTTTAAGACTGACTGTGCATTTATAAGACTGTATGGTTTTGTAAGCTGTCTAATGGCGCACGAACTGTAAAGTTATAAAAACTGACTCTATTGTTTTGATCAATGAATAAAACAGAAATATCGCATAAATAAACTTTTATTCAAATAAATGCATCTTTTCTCAAATAAATGTGATTAAATATTTACTTTAAGTACATAAATCGGTATAACTACAAAACTACGTCTAACTAGGCACACGACTTAATTAAATATTGTAATAATAATGTGTTTATCTCAGTCAATGCTACTTATAAAAATATATAAGTACAGTACGGTCGTTTTATCTTGGCGAGTCTGAAGAGTATGTAAACTCGTAAAGAAAACTGTTAACAAGATACAGGACATCTTAGCAGTTTGACACAATCCTATGGAAAATTTACTTAATCGATGTTTTGTATTCCCCTGTTTCCTCCGAATACAGTAAACCTATTTGATATATTTATATCCTGTTATTTTAAAGTTGAAGTAAAGTATGTCCCTGTCATTTTATTTTTGTTTATAAACTCTACGTTTTTTTGTAGTGAACGTCCAATCACGCGAGTAAAACTGCGATTTTTGGAAGTTCACCATGAAAAAACCAAGGGTTTATGAGAAAAATTAAAGTGACAGGGACATAGGTTGCTTCACTATAAAAATATCACGATATAAATTCATAGAATGGGTTAATTATATTCGGAGGAAACAGGGGAATACAAAATATCGATTTTGGATATTTTTCATAGGATTGTGTCAAACTCCTAGAAGACCATGTCCCATGTACGTTCTTAACAAATATATACGAACATATGTATTATAAATGTTGTGGTCAGTTCAGTTCATCAGTGAAAACACTGTTGCATAATTAATATTTTCTTTGTGTATAATTTTTACATGTTAAAAGCAAGTTCTATTGGGTTATATTCTATAGAAATTTCGGGACCGACGTTAGGTAATGGAATGACATCTTTACTCTTCTTTGCTATGGAATAGCGCTTCGATTTAATATTCAAATGTACCTGAAAAAAAAGTAATTTAAGATTAAAAAAACAACCGTTATTTTCTGCTCCATTATCAGTCTCTCTCTAGTCTCCATCTATCTGTAACATATTCATTGAGACGGTTCCAATGAGCACAAACACGATATATTAGACTACTGGTCCATCTGAACCTGATGCTGCATCAGGTCAAGGTTACCAAGACGATGCTATATTTTTTAAGTGACAGTATACCAAACGAATCGATCGGAACACTGGAAGTTACTTATATTTCCTTCAGCTGCTAGAAAATATTTGTTTGAAGTGTGAAACCACCGTCCTTCCAGCATCTAAGAATAATTCCTGTCACCGCATGGTTGCCTTAAAGAGATCGCTCTGAGCGATAAGACCGCCAATTGTTAACCGTTTTTTAGTTTAAATTTTTGTTATTTTCTGTATTAATTGTGATATCAATCAAGAGTTATCTATTCCATTCT
Organism: Hemistola chrysoprasaria; assembly: GCA_947063395.1. NCBI lineage: Eukaryota > Metazoa > Arthropoda > Insecta > Lepidoptera > Geometridae > Hemistola > Hemistola chrysoprasaria. The sequence continues at coordinate 3,381,022 of OX346738.1, read as the reverse complement.
AAAAGTGCAGATAACATTCAAACGGCTTAACCAATTTCATGAACAAATTGACGTTGATCTTAGAAAAGGCCAAGTCAGAAGCACCTACAACCGATGAGCATGTATGAAAAATGTCATGAAAGTGAACGAAGCGAAAGTTGTATGTCAGGATCGTAGCAAGTGGAGGGAAATAGTCTCTGCCTACCCCACCGGGAACAAGGCGTGACTGTATGTATGTATGTTAACCAATTTTCTTGAGACATAGCTAAGAAAAATTTTTGCCCTAATGAAAAGGGAAAGGTATAACATTTATCCCCATTCCCATAGAAGATACACCCAAACTTCATCAGTTATGTTTTTAAGTCTAATGTAACAGGGGGCGAGCCTAATGCCATCTACCGGGCACAGTTCCAGACTCTATACCCTGTCATTGAGATTTTCTAGCTATAGTTAGTGCTATATATAGGTATAGTGGCCCTTTTCTCATCCCGTGAGAGCCGTGAGACTCTAAAGAGACACATATTCTGCGAGTGGCCAGCAGTGCTCTCCGGCACCAAGTATTCCACTGCGATCACCATGCCGCACAAGCGTGCTAATTTTCTTTTTTTTTATGATAGTGACAAGACGAGCAAATCAGGTGCCTGATGGTAAGCATCATGATTGCCCATATCAGACACAGTGCCACCCAGTGTTTAAACATTCAAAATTCTGCGTGGCACTGCACTGCGCCTGTCGCCCTGAGTTATCAGTTGTTGAAACTCGTCATGCTCAGTAATTTCGCTGGTAAACGCTGGTTACGGTTATATCTCCTTATATGAATAGTTTATGGCGTTCTCCGGCTGATGATGATGATTTTTTTTTTTTTTTTTTTTTTTTTATGGTAGAGAATAACAAGACGAGCTAATCAGGTGCCTGATGGTAAGCATCATGATTGCCCATATCAGACACAGTGCCACTCAGTGTTTTAAAATTCAAAATTCTGTGCGGCACTGCACTGCGCCTGTCACCCTGAGATATGAGTTGTTGAATCTCATCATGCCCAGTAATTTCGCTGGTATCATTGCCCTTCATACCGGAACACAGTAATGTTTGCACATTACTGCTTGGCGGATGAATAACTGGCAAAGGTGTGGTACTTCCCCAGGCGGCCCCCTGCAAAAGAGGCCTACCACTACAAAAATAATGATGTTATAAATAAAAAAACAATACCTCTTTTCAATAAACGTTGACCATAATAATACAAACCATACCATAATAATGATAATGATTGCCGATAGACTGGACTGCCCCTATATAAGACACTGTTGTAGTAAACATCTATCTCTAATTTAAAGCAGTGACGAGTATAGTGGCAGTTAATTAGCTAATATGAATATTAGCATTATTGACAGCCTCGATGGCTCAGATAGTAGTAACTCTGCTTTCTGTGCCGCAGGTTCCGGGTTCGATCCCCGGTCAGGTCAAACATTTGTGTGCATGAACATTTCTGTTTGATCTGTGTCTGGGTGTTATAAGCTTTATATAAGTATGTATATCAGTCATCTGGTTACCATAGTACAGGCTTCTAGCCTAGTTTGGGACCAGATGACCGTGTGTGGAAGTTGTCCCTATTATTATTATTATTATTTATTATTATTATTAATTTTATTTCTATTTTATTTTATTATTTATTTCTTTTTATGTTAAATTGTAATTGTAATTTTAATTTTATTATGTTAATATTATATAATTGTAACATTTTATGGGTCTTAGTTGCCTGAAATAAACGCATTTTTTTTTAATTTTTTTTTTTAATATTTACTCTGAGGATTAAAATCGGTAGTCAGGAGTTTACATTAAAAAAAATCATATAAGAGCGTGTTATTATTCCAGGGACTAAGTTACCAAACCTATTTACCAAATTTCAACCCAATTGTATTAGTAGTTCTAGCGTAAAGAGGTAGCAAACAAATCTTTCGGATTGTTCCACCCTGCCCCACTAATCCGTGTGAAATTAGCCCCACCAATGTTATCACATTACTGTTTGTAAGAATTTTCATACGATTCCATGTTCCTCCACATGTAAGTGAAACGCCATCTAGCGGCGGCCTACCATTATGCCCACCAGTGGGGCGGCTTGGTGGGGCAAGGTGGAACAATCCAGACTTTCGCCTTTAATATTAGTGAGTTGATTTACCTGTTTATTATGCTTGTACAAATTAGATTGTTGCGAAAATGTTGTCGGACAAAATTCACATATAAACGGTCTTTCGCCAGTGTGTGTCCTTATATGACTGTCTAACTGAACTTTGGTCTGAAAAATAATAAAAACACACATGAAAATTAAATAATATAAACACAGACAATTCAACCCCGCTTCATTGAATTTCATAAAATTCACCATACCATAGTTCACCATAGTGAACGCACACTTATCCGAGTCGAACGAAACGATTTTAGGAATTCTGTGAAACCTCGAACACCCGCCCGCGTCTAAATGTCAAAATCGATGGTATGTGTGCGAGGTTTTAAAAATAATTTTAAAATTAGTTTCGTTCGATGCGTTCGGCTCGAATAAATGTGCATTCACCATATAGATGAAATAACATTAACACATATTTATTTATTTATTTATAATTCAGCACAACGCTAGGACTAACTTAATACTAGTGTAGCATTTTCTACCAGTTATCCCAAAACTAGAGAAAATGTTACAGAAATTGGGTGCAACGCAAAACATGAAAACTTTAAAATAACTAAAACTACTTAATTAAACAAAACATAAAACAAACAGCAAATAATCATTAAACCAAAAATAAATAATAATAGTCTACACTATGTACTTATATATAAAACACAATATATAGTCATAATACATAAATAAAATAAAATAATAAATACACCTACTTAAATGTTTAAACATGAGTATAAATTATATACCTACATAATAATATATACAATATACACATACACATAGACAATTAAACCTAAAATTTATTGAATTATAGTATGAAATGCCAGGCAACTACACAAAGGCTTCAGTCCTCATTCTAGACAGAGGAATACAAAACATCGATTTGGTAAATTTTTCATAGGATTGTGTCAAACTCAAACTCAAACAGATTTATTCAAATAGGTCATAATCTGACACTTTTGTACGTCAATGAAGATAAACAGTACTGAGTCTACCGTGCGTTCGGAAAGATACCTCTACAAGAACGCACAAGAAACTTGTAGGGCTTAATTTTTTCAACAGATAGTTTTACAATATTTGGTTTGGTTACATTCGTTTTCTTTAAAGGTGCCGCGAGGCGGCTATGCAGAACTTTCCAGGCATCTTTGTTCTCTATGTACTGGTTGACTTTATAATAAGCCTTCTTTAGTAAAGTAGATTTTATATAGGTTTCGAATTTACCCTCTGAGAGCCCAGTTATCTCTTTTGGGATTTTATTTTATGTCAAATTTCTTGTAGCTAAGATAAGCTCTTAAGAGGATGGTGACATGGTTATTATCAGTATATAACATGTATAATTTTGGTAAAGTTCTTACCGGGAATGCTTTTCCACAATGATGACATATTTTATTATTAGGCCGGCCTTTGTGAACATTTCTAATGTGTTGGTCCAAATTGACGCGGTTTTTCGATACCTGAAACATATGTTAATACTAGCATACTACCCCGGCTTCACACTTGTAACAAAGCATAGTTAAGAGCGTACGTGGCCTTCTAGGAATTTGACACAATCCTATGAAAAATTTACCAAATCGATGTTTTGTATTCCCCTGTTTCCTCCGAATATAATTAACCCATTCTATAAATTTATATCCTGATATTTTTATAGTGAAGTAACCTATGTCCCTGTCATTTTAATTTTTCTTATAAACCCTTGGTTTTTTCATAGTGAACTTCCAAAAATCCAAGTTTTACTCGCGTGATTGGTCGATCACTACAAAATAAAGTGTGGAGTTTATAAACAAAAATAAAATGATAGGGACATACTTTACTTCAACTTCAAAATATCAGGATATAAATATATCAAATAGGTTTACTGTATTCGGAGGAAACAGGGGAATACAAAACATCGATTTAGTAAATTTTCCATAGGATTGTCAAACTGCTAAGAGGTCCTCTTCCTTGTTAAGATTAAAATTCCCCATACAAATGTTATACCTAAATTACTTACAATCAGAGCATACTTTCAACATACAATGATGTTGTACAGAGACTGTCTCGGTGGCGTAGTGGGCGCAAGCATGACTGCCAATTATGAAGTCCCGGGTTCGATCCCCAGATCGGGCAAAGTGTTATTTGGATTTTTCCATCAGGAATTATCTCAATAACTGCCTGGAGTCGGGAACTGTGCCCGGTAGATGGCAATAGGCTTGCCCCCTATTACATGGGACCAATAACATACTGGCGAAATGTGGGTGTATCTACTATGGGACCGAGTCCTGGGTACACCTCTGCCTACCCCTTCGGGAGAAAGGCGCGATTGTATGTCATGTGAGCGTGTGTTACAATGACCTTATTAGGAATGAGACGCTAGTTCCTAATTATAATTTAGTCCAAAATACTTCTATTTTGGAGATATTATTTTGGAGAAAATATTTTGACCAAATTCTAAATACTTTTGGATTTCTATAATATTTTAATTCAAAGTAACTTATATTTTAGATATAAATATAATTAGGAACCTAAATAAGTAATGTCTCATTTTGAATATCACTAAATGTTGGAAATACTTCATATGATAGGTAGGAACCCTTTAAATTGACAGCCTTTAAATTAGCTCAGACGGTAGTAACTCTGCTTTCTGTGCCGCAGGCCCCGGGTTCTATCCCCGGTCAGGTCAAACATTTGTGTGCATGAACATGTCTGTTTGATCTATCCCTGTGTGTTATAAGCTTATATAAGTATGTATATCAGTCATCTGGTTACCATAGTACAGGCTTCTAGCCTAGTTTGGGACTGGGTGACCGTGTGTGGAAGTTGTCCCATATTATTATTATTATATACGAGTCCCAATCGCATCAGACCTGTTTATTAATTACCTTTAGACAAATGTCGCATTGATAAGTTTTATGCAAATGTTTCTCTTCAATATGATCCCTCAGCTTTGTCTTATTCGCAAACCGCTTGTGACAATGGTCGCATATGAATCTGTAATTACATTAATTCCTATAAGATATGAATTTGTAGTGGTAGGCCTCTGTTGCAAGGGCCCGCCTGGGGAAGTACCACACCTTTGCCAGTTATTCATCCGACAAGCAGTAATGTGCAAACATTACTTTGTTCCGGTATGAAGAGCAATGTTACCAGGGAAATTACTGGGCATGATGAGATTCAACAACTTATATCTCAGGGTGACAGGCGCAGTGCAGTGCCGCGCAGAATTATGAATTTTAAAACACTGGGTGGCACTGTGTCTGATATGGGCAATCATGATGCTTACCATCAGGCACCTGATTAGCTCGTTTTGTCACTCACTATCATAAAAATAATAATAATACAACGTGTTTGGAAAAGGTGTAATAATACTACAGAATACTAAACGTACAGAAAGGACACTCCACAAAATCATTCAAATAAATATCGACTCTAGTTCCGACGCAATAAAGTACAATTCAGGTCGCACAGCGCCTAACTAATTATCGTTATATTAATCAACAAGCTGCGTCTTTTTCTATCGCGTATCCCTCTATCTGTTGTCTCTGTCTAGCACATAGATATTGTAGACGGACGCCCCGGCTACTTGTAGCTTCAGCGGAGTGTCCCAGGACTGGTAATATTTAAGAGGTTACATGAGGGGTGATTTTCCATACAAACGTATTCCCGTGTTTCCTCCCTAGATAACTGCGTCAGAGCAATGGTTTTTTTTTTTTATAAAATCAAGGGCTTCAGTGAGCATGTCCCTGTCATTTTAATTTTTCTACAAACACATTGTTAAATGAAGTATGACCCTTTAAAAACATGAAAAACTGTCCCAGTTTTACTCGCGTAATTAGACGTTCACTAGAAATAAATGAAGAGTTAAGGAACAAAAATAAAATAACAGGGACATAGTCTAATTCATCTTCTAATTTTCAAGATAGAAATTTATGGATAAAATTAATTATTCTCGGAGGAAACACGGGACTACAAAACATCGATTTCGAAAAATTTCCATAGGATTGTGTCAAACTGCTAAGAGGTCCTGTATCCTGTTAAGGTATCTATCTACCGTCTGTATCTACCCTTTCATCCTAAAGAAAAATTCTAATTCCCATAAAAATTTGCCGATCAATGATCCAAAGTATATTGAGACGGAAATATTTTTTATTGATTGAATTTGACGTTACTTTTCGGAACTCCATTGTAGACTTCTAGAACAAGAATATTTAGTTTTTAGTTCCGATTTTTAGTGTCAAAAACGACATGCACAGCGCACCGCCCTCCCGCCCGCAATATTGCATGCAAAGAGGAAATGCTATTAGGTATTATTGTTGTTAGTGACACCATTCATATATCGACACGGTGGCGGACGGTGCACTGTGCATGTTGTTTTTGACATTCATTGTTCGAACTGCCAAGGAATGGAACACCTAGCCAGCGTCATTGTTTCCCGAAAAGTACAATCTGGAGGTCTTCAAATCAAGAGTGAATAGATATCTTCTAGTCAAGCGCGCACCATCGTATACCGCGTCGTCACTTACCATCAGGTGAGACTGCAGTCAAGTGCTTGGCTATAAAGTAATAAAAAAAAACACTAGAAATCGGAACTAAAAGCTAAATATTCTTGTTTCAGAAGTTCATATTTTCGATTTTTTTTAATTTCTCATTTCTTTCTTTTGAAATCATAATCATAATCATAATCCGTTGTTCGGTACATTCACACTCAAATATTACTTCACCTTTTAGACCCTGGAATAACACAGAGTACTTTGTATCCCGATATTTCCACGGGAACGGAGACTACTGCGGGTGAAACCGCGGGGCACAGCTAGTGTTATTACAGTTCTTACCTGAAATCGTCTTTAGTGACGTGTTTTAGACTGTTCGTCATATGCCTCTGGTACGAACTTATAGATGCAAAGCTGATATTGCACATTACACAAAACGCTGCGTTTGATGACAATTTATTCTGAAATACAACGGAAATATCCATTAAATCCAAATATTCATTAATTCCAAAGTCTTGCAGATCGACGTTCAGTTGCTAGTCTATGCGTATTTTACAAAATACTTCACGGAGAATGCGCCACTGAATTGCATGTTTTTTTTTTATGATAGTGCGTGACAAGACGAGCAAATCAGGTGCCTGATGGTAAGCATCATGATTGTCCATATCAGACACAGTGCCACCCAGTGTTTTAAAACTCAACATTCTGCGCGGCACTGCACTACGCCTGTCACCCTGAGATATTAGTTGTTGAATCTCGTCATGCCCAGTAATTTCGCTGGTAACATTGCCCTTCATACCGGACCACAGTAATGTTTGCACATTACTGCTTGGCGGATGAATAACTGGCAAAGGTGTGGTACTTCCCCAGGCGGCCCCCTGCAAAAGAGGCTTACCACTACAAAAAAAAATTATTTATTACCAATTAATAACCAACAGCTCGTACGAAGCGATTTGCCTCGTCATTCATCAGGAGAATGACGAAGCAATGGAACTCGCTGCCGTCGTCCGTTTTTCCCGAAAACTATAACGTGGGTATGTTCAAATCAAGAGTGAATAGGTATTTACTGAACAAGCGTGCTCCAACTTAGGCCGCAACATCACTTACCAGCAGGCAAATAATAATAAGTTATTAAGACATACGTATATATGCATAGTGTAGTTCCATACCTAGATATCAAGAACATACAGCGCCATCTATTAGTTCCTTGCGCAAAGTATGGAAAGTTTGTGAGGGTGGATGTTCGTTACCCATTCACGCTAAAACTACTGAACCGATTGGGCTCATATTCGGTGTGTAGATAGTTTAGACCCTGGAATATTACATAGGGTACTTTTAATACCGATATTCCCACGGGAACGAGGACTGCGCGGGTGAAACCGCGGCGCACAGCTAGTTGTGTCTAGTTGTTACCAGCGAAATTACTGGGCATGCCGAGATTCAACAACTCATATCTCAGGGTGACAGGCGCAGTGCAGTGCCGCGCAGAATTTTGAATTTTCAAACACTGTGTCTGATATGGGCAATCATGATGCTTACCATCAGGCACCTGATTTGCTCGTCTTGTCACTCACTAACATTAAAAAAAATTGTTGCAATGTTACCTTTGTGTCGTGTGTCTCCAAATGCCGTTTTAGACTGTTCTTCCAGCGAAATACTTTATTGCAAATTGTGCAAGGAAAATCATTTCTCATTTCATGCACTGTACTGAAAAAAATTTTTAAAAAGTTTTTGAATTAATTGTTAAGCATACCTTCAGAACTATGATCTGTAGGGTTCCATACCTAATACCGGAAACATGTTTTTTTTATTTTTTTTATTTGTACATCAGACATCTCCAAACAAGAGCGTTTGGACTTTTTTTTTCACATAATTAATTGTTAATTGCATTACCGGAAACCTGTTAGTTATCAATTTTTTTTGAAAAGTTTTACGGTTTTGGAATTTATTCCTTTACGTGTGTAATTAGAAGTTAAATTAGTTGACTTAGAAGACCGTAGACCCGAGTTATTGATATCAATTTCAACTTGATACCTTCACGCGTTCTGAGAAAAAATGTCTTCACAGACAGACAGACATACAGACGGACAACAAAAAGATCTTATAAGGGTACATTTTTTCCTTTTGAGGTAAGGAACCCTAACTTGTGTGCGTGAAAAATGGTGTATCACATTCTCGGGTACGCCGACTTCAGCGTAGTATTAGTAGCCGCATTTGACAAGTATGGGGACCTAACAACAATCCGCCTGGGGAAGTACCACACCTTTGCCAGTTATTCATCCGTCAAGCAGTAATGTGCAAACATTACTGTGTTCCGGTCTGAAGGGCAATGTCCACCAGCGAAATGACGAGTTTCAGTAACTAATATCTCAAGGTGACAGGCGCAGTGCAGTGCCGCGCTGAATTTTGAATTTTAAAATACTGGGTGTCACTGTGTCTGATATGGGCAATCATGATGCTTACCATCAGGCACCTGATTAGCTCGTCTTGTAACACACTATCATAAAAAAAAAATGCAAAGTACTCACAGTTTATGATTGAGCAGACCTCCACGATGTCTAAATGTTTTGTCACATTCGTTACATTGAAGCCTGGACTTGTGCGTGTCCGTGTGATATCTATGTGAGTCTATCGACCTGCAATTATACTAGATTAGCGTGAAAATGAAACATGCATTCACTTAAAAATAGAACTAGATGGCGCTGTAGTCGAGTTAGAACTCGCTAGCGTTTGGTTTACAAAGGTAACTTTTTAAAAACGTACTGACATTTGATATTTGTAATAATAACGGGGCGGCGACCGGAGAATTCTCGATACAAACGTAATAGTTGTAATCATTTGAAATCAGAGCATATTTCCAACATTTAATGACGTTATTCGGAATGAAACACTAGTTATCTAGTTCTAAAATACTTATAATTTGGAGTTATATTTGAAAATACCTATATTTTGGATTTTTATCATATCTTAATCCAAAGTACTTCTATTTTGGATTGAAATATAATTAGGAACCTAGATAACTAGCGTCTCATTTCGAATAACGTCATTAAATGTTGGAAATATGCTCTGATTTCAAATGATTTAACTATTACGTTTGTATGGGGAATTCTTCGATCGCCGCCTCCTTAAGTAGGATTTGAGCGGTGGATTTAAGATTAATAATATTAAAAGGATAGTAATCTTAAATCTTACTATCCTCTACCAATATTAGTAATAAATTACCAGCAAATAATGGTAATTTTGTTACCAGCGAAATTACTGGGCATGATGAGATTCAACAACTCATATCTCAGGGTGACAGGCGCAGTGCAGTGCCGCGCAGAATTTGAATTTAAAACACTGGGTGGCACTGTGTCTAATATGGGAATCATGATGCTTACCATCAGGCACCTGATTTTCTCGTCTTGTCATTCACTATCATAAAAAAAATATAGTTTTGGATAATAACAAATAAATAAATCTTAGTAGTAAGATTAACAAAGACATTTGTTGATCTTACCACCACATTCATTCATATATCAATTAGTGACTTTCATCTTCTTTATCATCTCAGCCGTAAGAAGTCCACAGCTAGACATAAGCCGCCACATAAGGAAGATTTATCCAATACTCGCCACACTTGGCAGGCGGGTTGGCGGGTTGGCGAGCGCAGTTTGATGTTTTTCACGCACAGGTGTAACTTACTTAGATATTTTCCCACAATCGTTGCATTTATACATCTTGAGTGTTATTTCGTGGGTAGAGAAATAATGCTGCTCCATAACTTTTATATCTATTGTACGTTTCTGACATAAACTGCATTCATACCTGAAACAACATAATAACTTAACGTAATATTAAATATTAAAAAAAAAAAAAAAAATATTAAAAATTCGCCGATGACTTGTACTTGTACACGGTAGCTCAAGTGGTAGAGTACCCACCACGCGGAATGGGGCGCGGTCCAAATCCTTCCAGTGGGTGAAATTTTTCTTCTCATTTCATATATTACATACAGTCACGCCTTGTTCCCGGTGGGGTAGGCAGAGACTATTTCCCTCCACTTGCTACGAACCAGATATGCAACTTTCGCTTCGTTCACTTTTGACTTGGCCTTTCCTAAGAACAACGTCAACTTGTTCATGAAAAGTACGCCCGCGGTCGACCGCTACCGACTTGACCATTCACACTAGCCTTATAAATCTCTTTTGTTAATCTCCTCTCGTCCATCCTCTCCACATGTCCGAACCACCTCAGCAATCCTTGTCTATCTTTGTCACTACATCCTCTAATACGCCACAGCGTTCCCTTATCGTACTATTCCTCATTTTGTCCATCAAGGTCACTCCAGTCATGCTTCTCAGGCTTCTCATCTCCACAGCATTAATCTTACTTTCATGCTTCTTCTGCCAGACCCAACATTCACTACCATACATAAGTGTAGGGATCAGTACCCATACCTACTAATATTATATTTATTTTATTAAAATTAATTGTTATAACTTACCTCCTCATATGCCTTTTATAATGATTGGTAAACGAATCAACAGACGCCATTACAGTTTTACATATTGGACATGTGTAGTCTCCTATGTCCTAGAATTAAAATATTAATAATATATATTAAAATATTATTGATTGAATTTGGTGTTACTTTTAGGAACTCCTTTTTAGGCATCTGGAACAAGAATCTTTAGTTTTTAGTTAATATTTTTAGTGTCAAAAACAACATGAACAGTGCACCGCCCTCCCGCCCGCAAAATTGCATGCAAAGAGGAAATGATTTTTTTTTATGTTATTTTTGACACTAAAAATCGGAACTAAAAACTAAAGATTCTTGTTCCAGAAGTCTAAAATATTATTTGTAAACATTTAAGTATTATTGGTCAAATTTATTGGTATACCAATAAGAATAAGAAAAATTAGCGCTTCCCTGATGTGCCGCATGCGGGCCAGTAACAACAGCATACTAAACACCATTGCCGAGTCAACAGACTCCCATTTGATTAAACACTGGACAGAGGTCCATAGGCCAATGGCCAACATTGTGTCCATATAGGTGAGATGACAAATTGTTATTATTAAACCTTGAATTTAATATTATAATACTAACATAGTCATAAGTTCACTGTATACTAACCAATGGATCTATGGTCTGAATAAAATTAATTTGAATTTGAATAAATTTGTAACCACTTTAAAAGATAAAAAAAAATCATTGTCATCAACTTTATGCTACTTTCTTCAATAAATCAATCAAATAATTGATTTGCGGAAATACTTTTTCATGTATAGTCTTAGTAGAACCTCATATTAAGGAGGCGGCGACCGGACAATTCCCCATACAATCGTAATAGTTAATCATTTGAAATCAGAGCATATTTCCAACATTTAATGACGTTATTCGGAATGAGACACTAGTTAATCAGTACATAGAGGACAAAGATGCTTGGGAACTTCCGCATAGCCACCACGCGGCACCTTCTAAACAAACGAGTGTAACCAAACCAAATATTGTAAAACAATCAGTTGAAAAAATTCAGCCCTACAAGTTTCTTGTGCGTTCTTCTTGTAAAGGTATCTTTCCGAATGCACGGTAGACTCGTTACTGTTTATTTTCATTGACGTACAAAAGTGTCAGATTGTGACCTATTTGAATAAATCTTTTTGACTTTGACTTAACTAGGTTCCTAATTGAACTATTGAGCTAAAATTCGGTATGTAGATAGCTTAGACCCTGGAATAACATACATACATACATACAGTACAGTGTTCCCGTTGGGGTAGGCAGAGACTATTTCTTTCCACTTGCTACGATCCTGACATACAACTTTCGCTTCTTCCACTGTCATCACATTCTTCATGCATGCTCGTCGGTTGTTGGTAGTTTTGACCTGACCTTTCCTTAAGATAACATCAACTTGTTCATGAAAGGTACGCCTTTTATTAATTTTTTGTTGACGCTGGGAAAAAATGCATTACGCATACCCTCCCATCGGGGGATGGAAGGGTTATGTGGGACTCCCCGGATACTACCGGTATAGCCACTAAAAAGACCCAACGACACTCCCGCATCGTCTGATAATAATATTTATTTAACCAAAAAAGGTGTACAGTACAATATTAACAAACAGGTTACAAGCTTATAAACTAATTTATAACTATTATTTCTTTATTGTATAAGGGCATCTCTGGCCCCTGAACTAAGTCCGTAAGACTTGTATTTCAGGGGTCAGCGTTCCTCCATGATCATAAACAATTATTTTTTCATAATATCATAAGCTTAACCACACTACACACACTAAATAATGTATTTAGGTCCACTGAGCACGTAATTTTGGTCTTAGACGGTAATATAATTATTTGTTGTGTGTATCGATATGGGATGCGGTGAGTGAGAGACTACACGTGTGAGAGTTGATGAAAGGTACGCCCGCGGTCGACCCCTACCGACTTGACCATTCACACTAGCCTTACAACACAAAGGGTACCCCGATATTCCCGCGGGAACGACGGGTGGAACCGCAAGGTACAGGTTTTCATTTTATAAAAACTGGTCGAATGCGTTTGGGAGTAGCATTCTAAGGGTTCTTAGTTCTTACCCAGCATGTGCCTATTGCCTACATATTTAAAGGCTAACTAACTAACTAACCTAACAAATAAGATTATTATTTTAGCGCGAACTCCCCCATACCTCGCATTCTCACCGCTATCGGCACTCTCTTAGACGCAAATCCAGCCTTTGATGTGTTCGCTGATAAGTGTGGGATAACGTTATGACAACTTGTCAAATATTTTCTGAGACGTGTTAATTATTTGTTTTTTTTGTGATATGACTGTACTTTTAGAATTTTTATTATTTTTAATTTTATTTTTATCTTTTGACATTTAACTTAAGAAATTGACTAATGTAATTTTATGATAATTTTTTATGCAATGTTCGTAATATTATCAATGTGTTATTTAGTGTAAGTAAAACCTGTGCCCGGTAGATGGCAATAGGCTCGCCCCCTATTACATGGGACCAATAACATACTGGCGAAATGTGGGTGTATCTATACATGGGACTGATTCCTGGGTACACCTCTGCCTACCCCTTCGGGAAAAAGGCGTGTATGTATGTATGTATTTAGTGTAAGTGGTATTTTGTAGTGCCGTACTAATTATCAATAAATAAATAAATAAATTATTAATGAGTATAGGAATTTATTCTTATTGGAATAAAAATCTAGTCACAAAAGTCATTGTAAAAAATAAATAATTAGAGATGTGACGAATATTCGGCAACTATTCGGTATTAGGCGTATTCGGCCACTTTTCTTGCTTTTTGCCGAATAGTACGTATTATTCGGCCGAATACCGAATACCAAATCACGTAAAAAAGACACGTTATATTACTCAAAATTATGTATTTATTTCCAAATTACAACATTAGTAATTAAAATTGATCGGTGGTAAGTTGTGATGGATAAAAACAAGCTTTTCAGCATTTTTTGGTGGCAAATGATTACCTACGCTTTTCATCGTAAATGTTAGCAGCCTCAGAAAATAACGTCTCACTATACATGCTACTTCCAGGAGAAGAAAGATAAACTTTAGCAAATATGTTAGTTTTGAATCGGATTATACATAATTTTCATTAAACTTACAAAATAACTTGATCAATATGACATTTTTTTTTTAATACTAATTTATATCTGACATCAATTCGCTTTTATAAATAACCTAAGCCTAACCTAACCTAAGCTAAAACGTAGATAAGTAATAATAGTATTATTTTAGACGTTTTATTAATGAAGCATTTCACTAATAGTAGCTTAACAATGTACACAGAACTTTATCATTTTAATTATTTATTTATTTTCTTTTTACTAACATTCCCAGTTATTCAAATAATCTCTTATCCGGATTAGCCTACATATAGCAATATTAATTGCATAAATTCTTAACCATAAATAAAATTTTGAGTAAACCAAATTTATGTTAATTATTATTTGTTATATACATACTTAAAAAACACTTTGTTACCAGCGTAAGTACCAGCAGTGTATTTACGCATTTGTTTATAATTAATCCATAATAATATCTACCCGAAAAACAAAAGTTATTAAGATTTAATGAGACTTGTAAACTTTATCCTTTTGGTATTAATAGTTTTAAAAAGGTGCTCCTAGCTTGTAAAACAACTTAAATTAAGTTAGATATAACGTAGTATTATCGCTGAGTTGTATATTTATAAATTTGTATGACAATAAAGAATTTTAAAAATCAATTCGCGTTATGATATCACAAATAAAGTATACTCACAGGGGAATGTTTAGCTATTAAATGCGTTTTATATGATTTGTGATAATTAAAGCCCATGATACAACTCTCGCATTTGAAGTCTGCCTTAACATAACTGTCTTTTTCATGTTCTTTTAATCTCTCCTCTGCCATTTCCTCTAGGGACAAATCTATTGTTAATATCTCTGGTATGTTATTTTTACCCTGGAAATTAAATGTTATATTTAAACGCATATCATCACACCTTTTCCCCGAGGAGCTAGGCAAAAAAAAATCTTCTTTGCTTACCAAAATAAAATATTAAACAATCTCTTTTGCAGGGGCCCGTCTGGGGAAGTACCACACCTTTGCCAGTTATTCATCCGCCAAGCAGTAATGTGCAAACATTACTGTGTTCCGGTCTGAAGAACTAACATCTCAGGGTGACAGGCGCAGTGCAGTGCCGCGCAGAATTTTGATTTTTAAAACACTGTGTGGCACTGTGTCTGATATGGGCAAACATGATGCTTACCATCAGGCACCTGATTTGCTCGTCCTGTTACTCACTCACATAAAAAAAAAGAACAGGGTAAATAACCGGCGGTCTTATCGCATTAAATAATTTCTTAAAGACAACCTGGGGATGGAAACGGAGAGTTAAAACAATAAACGACGGTGGTGTGCAATAGATAATATGAGACCACGGACCAGCAAGCGCAGCGTAGGACGTCCACCCACAAGGTGGACAGACGATCTGATAAGGACGGCAGGAACACGCTGGATGCGGGTCGCTGGACTGGATGGAAATCTATGAGGGAGGCCTATGTTCAGCAGTGGACGTCCAACAGCTGAGATGATGATGATGACGATAAGACCGCTTAGTCTATAACAATATAAAAAACTCACTTTTCTTTTAAACTTCTTAACTTTCTTGCTTCTAACTTTTTCCACTTGATGCTTGCCTTTTTTTACTTTCTTCTTTAATTGCTTGTCTTCAGTCAAAACTGATTTTATTTCATCGTCAATATCAGCTAGATTATCTTCTGGCAACAGATATTCTTGGTCATCTGAATAATTCGCATCTGAAATTAGGGTATTATAAGAATGTGGCCTATTAGGATGAATGTATGTTTCTATAACAAAATCCCTAAAGAGATAACTTGGCTCTCAGAGGGTAAATTCAAAACCTATATAAACTCTACTTTACTAAAGAAGGCTTATTATAAAGTCAATCAGTACATAGAGGACAAAGATGCCTGGAAACTACTGCATGGCCACCACGTAGGGTGTATATACCTATTAATGAAATGGGTACAGCTCTGTCCAATCCTCCGGGAAAAAAAAGTGTGATGTTTTATATTTTTCTCTTTCGCACGAGGAAAGAATGCTATCTGCTGTCCCTTTCTAACATATTACTTTTCACCAGGAAATAAGTAGTACTTAGCCATACCATTATCACTTGCAGTTGGTTCATACTTGATTTGTAATTCTTCTTTCACAAAAACTCTTTGAGTGGATTTTATTCCAATTTCTTGAGAAGATTTGGGGCTGTTTTTTGTATCCTGAAAATATATATTTTTTTATGATATTGAGTGACAAGACGAGCAAATCAGGCGCCTAATGGTAAGCATCATGATCGCCCATATCAGACACAGTGCCACCTAGTGTTTTAAAATTCTAAATTGTGCGCAGCGCTGCACTGCTCCTGTCACCCTGAGATATTAGTCGTTGAAACTCGTCATGCTTGGCGGATGAATATTTATTTAGTATTTATGCCCTGCAACTTCGAGGTTTCACTCGCTAAAACTGTACTGCTATTTAAATCCCTTTCAGCTCATTCGGTTCAGTAGTTTTGGCGTGATGGCGTTACAAACATATTATATAGATATACTAGTATAAGAACAGCGGCTTTGCCCGCTCGCAATTATGAAATATGGGAGTTTTATACCACAACTTTAACGCCCTTTTTGGACCCCTTAGAATGTGAATTTTCATAAATCATTTCTTAGCACACGTCCAGACAACGAAAAGAACAAACATTCCAAGTTTCAAGTCTATAGGATCAGTGGTTTGGGCTCTGCGTTGCATGTCAGTCAGTGAGTCATTTAGGATTTTATAATATATAGTGATAACGGGGCGGTGGTGCGTCGTCACGACTACGCGGGCGAAACCGCGAGGCACGGCAAGAACTAAATAAAAAGGCTAACCTACCTGATCATCAGTTTTGTCAGTCTTCACCTCATCATCAAATAGTTCATAAGTGTATGTAGGTTCTATATCAATATTATCATTGGTCGTTATCTTCAAACGAGGCGCCCTTGACACATCCGATATTAGGTTGGAGTAGATGTTCTGTAGGACATCAAATTCATTTATAGCTAGACCGCTTAATTGAGTCCTCGCCTGCAGGGTACTGGGGCGGCGGGGGGCGCGGAGGTAGACGTGAACGGGGGCCGGGAAAGGTGCGGGTGGGTGCTCCGGTCACATGACCTATATTTTTTTAGCACGTAGTGCGAAACTGATCCGATCCGATTCCGTTATTCGAAAGCCTGACCGAATTCGGATATTGCTTTTCGCATTACCTCCGTGATTACGAATTTAGATCGGACTTGATCCGAACGCAGTGCGCAAGTGATTATAAGTAAAACTATGGCTACTTCGGTCCGTCAATATCATCTCGGAAATGGATATTCGCCAATGACAGAGAGACATCGGATACGGAAATCGTATCTATTGCGTTATCTACCACACAAATAGTTCCACCTATTCGTACGAAGTGGGGGTGGCGCGATGCCTCGGTCCAAAGAAGCCGTTATATTACAACTAATTAGTTGAGCTCCTGAGTGATCACCAATCTGGTGACCATCGCGTGTGTTTGACTTGAAATAAAAGTCGGCTACATATGGATTTGAATGAAAAGTCGATTACAAAGTGTCGTCTCTTTCTATTGCACTACTAAGTACATTTGATGAAATAATGCGACCACTTAGAAAACGTTCAATTCAATGCTCGCTCTCCAGGCTTGATAATTGCTCGTAGTACGAAGTAGTCTTTGTACTGTTATTCCGATCCGAATCCGATATTAGGAAGACTAACCGAATTCGGATATTGCTTTTCGCACTACATCCGATCTCCGGACGCGGTGCGCGAGTGTTCATACACATTCGCATTGTAATAAAACTTAATTTACGGAAATATGGCCAAAAATTAGATTTTTGTTCAGCTGTCATTGATCAAACTATATCTGACAAAGCGTAGTAGTGAGCACTGTACTATTAAGCAGATGAAAATTATTGTATAATGTATATTATTGTTATCATCATATATTACATCTAAATTACTTAGTTCTAACTATATACCATACTTAAGGCGCCTATAGGAGCCAAACTTCCCTCTCGCTCGCACATGGCATTGAATTTCCAAAAATCATAAGTTGTGTTTCTCAATCATACCATTTATAATATATTCAAGAAAACATAGTTTTGATATCTTTTAATTTAACAGAAGAGAGAAAAAAACCGTAATTTCCTTTGTTTTCGATCTACTCCATCAAATAAAAAGAAAACAAATCATACTTGATAAACAAATGGAAGAGTGATTTTGGAAATTGATATTTGGTGTTTTTTTATCATAAATAATGTAAATTGCGCGAGCGAGATGGAAGTTTGGCTCCAATAGGCGCCTTAAATATAAATAATAATATGCATAACATAACATAACATACATTCACGCCTTTTTCCCGAAGGGGTAGGCAGAGGTGTACCCAGGACTCAATCCCATTGTAGATACACCCACATTTCGCCAGTATGTTATTGGTCCCATGTAATAGGGGGCGAGCCTATTGCCATCTACCGGGCACAGTTCCAGACTCCAGCCAGTTATTGAGATAATTCCTAATGGAAAAATCCAATATTTAACACTTTGCCTGACCTGGGCATCGAACCCGGGACCTCTTGATTGGCAGTCGAGCATACGCCCTCTACGCCACCGAGGCAGTCCGATAATATGCGATAATATTATTATCCTTTTCTCGCTGCTATTTGTGGAAGCTTCGTAATTGACTTTTTGTTTAGGTCAAGCTGTAACCTATTAATAAAATAAAATTATAAGTAACATACCTCGCTGGTGTATGTGACCAGTATTCTATAAGAGTCCTTCACTTGCTCCCTGAACTGCACGGCTCGCCGCAGCAGCACCACACACTCCCAGCATACGGACGGCACCGGTGTTGCTATGTTGAACAACTGGGACATAATATTATGTGTGTATACCTTGTCTATATATCTATTATCTATGTGTTAAATAAAGGTTTTTTTTAAGATAGTGAGTGACAAGATGAGCAAATCAGGCACCTGATGGTAAGCATCATGATTGCCGATGTCAGACACAGTGTCACCCAGTGTTATAAAACTGAGATATTCATTGTTGAAACTATGATAAGTTTCAACAACGAATATATATACGATTAAATGTAATTTCACTGGTAACATTGTTCAGACCGGAACACAGCAATGTTTGCACATTACTGCTTGGCAGGTGAATAACTGGCATAGGTGTGGTACTTCCCCAGGCAGGCCCCTGCTAAAGAGGCCTACCACTACAAAATAGGTGTATTAATACTTAAGGGGGTGCATCGAGTTGCAGAGAAATGCCTGTGAATTTGAAGGGGGTACATCTTCCCATCAGGCAGGTAAGCTTTCGTTTAGGACAGCAAGGAGAACAGAAGAGTGGAAAAAAATTGAGTAGGCTTTTACTGCTACAAGCAGTCCTTATTTCTAAATATACAGGCACTAACATAATTAATTTAAGTAAATATTATGAAATAAAACACTAAAAAATAAAAAAAAACTGTTTAAAGTGGGGTAAGAAATAAAATAATAGCTCTTTTTATTTTATTTATTATCTACCTGTCAAATGGAACAACTTTCAAAATTAAAAATATAGCAAAACTCATAAAAAGTGGATCAGCTGCTGATTGATAAAATTTGTATGTGAAGTTGAAGTTTGCAAGTTGTTTGGGTTAACAAATAGGTACACCCCAGTAAATAAATAAAATAAATAAATAAATTGAGATTATTATACCTATATATATATAGTTATGGTTTAGATATCTAAGGTAAAAAGTATTATTGGATATATCTGGCCGTTAGCATATAACTTACAGGAATCTCGCTCAGAGCATCGATATAGAACTGCCTCGCCTTCTGCTCCGTGATCTGGTATAGCTTGCGACCAACACAGAGACATGAATTGCATAGGGATAGTATATCTTCATGTTTCATATCCATTTTAATTAAAAAACTAAGTTTATAACACTTATTTATTAGATATTTTAGATAACGCACAGTAAACACTGTTCGTTTTTACGCGGTAATTGTGCTTGTACATTCGTTGCGTACGTAAATATACTAAAGAAAACGAAATACCTAGTGGAAAAGCTATTCGAAAGTGAAAATTAGCGGAAAATCAATAATGCCTGCGTTCATTGACTCAAGCCGTTCACTGTTCACCCACTCAAGCCTCAAGCAAGACTTCTGTATTAAGTATGACTAAAGTTTTAAGTTTATTGTAAACCAACATTTAATAACTGTGAGATTCAAGATAATACATAGAAATTGATATAAATTGATATAAATTAAAAATTTCAATCAACCATACAAAAATGTAAACAAAAAGTATTTGACTTTTGGCATTTGGATCGCTTGACAGCTGTCAATTAAAGTCAATTGTCAATGTCCATCTGTTATCGCCTTGTTGCCAGAACGTAAAAATAAATCCATAGGATGCAAAATAATCTTTACATGCACTATAGTTCGACACAAAAGAGTAGAAAATAATGGGGGCGCCACTGTCTTTTACAAGAGTAAAAACAATTTTATCAACACATACACTTTAAATTAGTTCCGTTTCTACTCTTTTGTGTCGGACTATAAAACAAGCCACAAAATTCAATTGAACTTATCAAAGAAATGATGCATGACATAGAGTTTATTTTAATATATGTATTGCATTCTTATTTATTACAGAAGTACTTTCTCTTTCTTTTACTCAGAATTACAAGAATAATTAGTTAAATTTGTTTCATAAAATGGATCATCATCAAGATCATCAACTTACACTAACACCCTATTATTTGTATATAATATATAGCAACACTGGGTAAAGCGGCCATTTTGTGGTGTCCCAGTCGCGTTGAAAATTCTTTGATAAATTTCGTCTATTTTACGTGGAAGTGTTACTTTTTGTTTTCAAAAGTTATTCAAAACAAAAAGTTTTGGCGTTAATTATTTTAAGTTTAAAACATTAATTAAAATGGAGCAAGACGTAGATCAGAGTTACAGAACCGTGTGCACCACTTGTCTCAGCAGCGATAGGGATTTATTTGATTTATCTCTGATGCCCCAGCTTCTGGATATATTTAATTTGCTGATGTACGATTTCGCTGGAGACCGCGTAAGTTTAATTTCAAACTATCAATTTATTCTTAGTTTAGGCTGTAAATAGTAGTAGATTGTTACGTAAATGTACACACTCAAACATTCAGAAAATAGCTACAATCAGTACCTACATAGTTCTTACTGAGATTCCGCTACATCTAATACCGGTCACACTTGGATGGGTGACCATAATATTATTATTAATGAGTGTTGTATTTACCGTATTTCAGTGGTGTTATTGGGACCCAGTAATCTCTCATAATAACACCTTTACCTACTTAAACAGGTTTTACCATGCGTTCGAAAAGTTACCTCTACATGAAGAAAGCACAAGAAACTAGTAGGGCTTAATGTTTTCTAGTGTCAGTTTAACAATGTTTGGTTTGGTTAAAGGTAACATTTTTTTTAATGTCATATTTCTTACAATCTGTCCGAGGGGCATAGAGCGAGAGTTTGAGTTTCTTTGCGTAGTTTGTTGTGAGTGGCATGCCCAATGGCCCAACCAACAAGTATTTTCTTAGTCCTTTATTATGTCTTGTGGAGCTCTTCTCCTTGGTTACATAATATTATGTTTTTTTGTTGTAATGCCTGGTTTACATGATTCCAGTCCAGTAATCTAGCGAATCAATCCAGTCCAGTACTTGACTGGATCATATCCTTTACATTATTCCAGTAATTCAATCTAACTGAAAGAAAAGATATCGATAATCAGCTGACTGGAATGAAAAGTAGACTGGCAATCCAGTTACTCCTGTGTCCATGTACGGTTTACATTATTCCAGTCCAGCACCCAAATCCAATAATGTGTAATTGCGCCTGCTAGCATTCTGATTTGGGGCTTACTCAGTTGCAGCAGCGCCTTTGTGAGCTAACAGTTTAGTTCTGGAAACCAATGTTCAGTTGACGTCCTGTGGCTGAGATGCTGACACCAGTAAATTTGTATTTTTTTGTGCAGTTGGATATACCAGAAATGAGATATTTAATATGCTGGGAATGCCTAGCCATGATGAAACGAGTGCACAAGTTCAAGTGGCAGGTGCACAGTGCACAGGAACACCTGAGATTGCTCGCTTTAAGCTTAGCACAGGAGGTACGTATGCACAAGTTACCTAGACCTGAAGCACAACCCGGACACTCGACTCAATTCCTATACTAAAGCCGCTGTCCAACTACCTACTACACAGACACTGCACACATGAAGTTTTGAACACGGGCAAGAGTGTGCGTGAGGTGCGTTCCGAGCTCAGGAGGGCTCGTTGAGAGCTCAATTTCGCTTGCGGGGTGAGGAAGGTAGTGTCTAGACAGTGTCCATTCTACGTATTATTATTTATTCTGTGACTGAACAGATAAACAGAAACTGGATGTAGGACATATATAAATAATAGCTGTTTTTTTAGGGTGACCACACATACCTATCCCAATCGCTATCCACATTAGCGATTGAAAGTAAATCAGACTACGATAAAATATTCTTTGACTACACCAGCAACATGGACATTACTCAGTATATTACCATCAACTCTGGGGACAATGTGAAGAATGAGCATTTTGAATTGCATCCCGTTAGCAATGTGTTGGATATGGATGATCATATTTTAGGAGGTAAGTAAGAACTATTATGGCAGAGACTTTTGACAGACCCCCGTCACTGCATGCAATCGGCCGCACGCAATTGCCTACTACTACTATGTAGAAAACATAACGTGTGTACACGCCTCAAATGTGTGCGTAAGTACGGGCGTTACTGCCTGGTCGCAGGCGACGTAAAATGGCAGAGGGAGATGAGTGTCGCTTCTTTACATACATTCATACATACATACATACATAGTAATAATTAGTATTCTTTGCTTTTGAGTTACTTGAAACAATGGTTTAAAACAAACGAACTTGAAGAAGAAATGATGTTGAGATAAAATATAACACAAATCATTTTATATCCGTGTCTTTTGAGTAGTATTATATAATGTTACTAGGCTAGAGAGGTGTCCCGTGTCTTTAAAACGGCTCACACGCCCACTCGCCACTTATGCTTTTCACATCCTCCCTCGAGCACGAGGCTCTGGCGTCTCCACTCAGGCCAGCCAACAAAGGCAAGGCAAGAGGTGGGGAACTGTTTCTCTTCTGTGTTCACTCCGGCCACCCAGTGAAGGCAAGGCCGAGATGAAGAACATAACCCTCTCCCGAGAGCACTCTGTTCCGTGAGGTCGCTACTCCTCAACAGTTAGTCATAAGCTGCCCTGCGTATTTATAATTATATTATTATTAGTGTGATTGCATCAGCATCAGGTTAAGTTAGGTTAATTAAGTTTCGTAACAAAAGTAGTGTTTTTTATTCGCTATAATTACAAAGTTATGTAAAATTATAAATCGTTTTTTTATCCAGTACCGAAAACACGCCGATAGTACCCGAACGAATTCTTGATCTGTAGTGACGTCATAATGTTTTAAAGTACCATACATAATTATAACATAATGACGTCACAATCATGGCGCTCACTCGTAGCGCTTTCGTGATCAAGACTTTTATTAGAACTTTATCAATTTTGAATTGCTTATAATTAATTGAAAATATATTTTTGAATCGGAAGATACATAATTTTCATTAAACTTTCAAAATAATTAAAAAAAATTTTTTTCAAATACTCAATTATCCTCATGAATATGTTACAAATAGCTGGTAACCAGAGTCTAATGATGGAGGAAAGATATTTTTAATAAATTTATGTTTATGTTTTATTTTTCAGTGCCTGAAATTGTATTAGAGAATGACACTGGTCTCTCTCACATTATAGTGGAAAACAATTTTTCAAAAGCAGACGGCAAAGGACCCTGTATTACTATACAGTACGTATTTTTTATTATTGCAATGGAAAGAGTAATAGTAGTTCTATAAATAGTTGAATAGTGTAAATAGCACTAATGACAGCCTCGTTGGTTCAGATGGTAGTAACTCTGCTTTCTGTGCCGCAAGGCCTCATCATTTGTCAAACATTTGTGTGCATGAACATGTTTGTTTGATCTGTGTCTGGGTGTTATAAGCTTATATAAGTATGTATATCAGTCATCTGGTTACCATAGTACAGGCTTCTAGCCTAGTTTGGGACCAGATGACCATGTGTGGAAGTTGTCCCATATTATTATTATTGCTCTTGAAACTATCTATACATATGATCTGCTACCCGTGCGTTGTCCGGGCGGTACCCTAGTCTCTAGTTAATAAATTATGTGATACTTTCGTATGTTTCAGGCCTTTGACACCGAAATTGGAACATAAAGAGGAAACTATTCCTAGTTATATAACAGAACATATGAGCGAAGCAGAAATGATTGCGACCAGGTAACACCTATTTATAATAAGTTAGTACTATTATTTATTCTGTGGTTATAACGACAAAATGACAAGATCTTATAACTAGTATATCACTATATTGTTGTATACGAGGTAATTTTGTTCGTAAAGTAAATAGAAACAGTTATAATGGGTTTTAACGCCGTGTCTCTACTTGTCACTAAGATTGTGAGAAATTAAAATTATTAATTTCATCAAAACATGTTGGCGTTACGTTACGTGGGCCGCCAAAAATATATAATCTCGTTGGCAACAGACAAAAATTAAAAAGAAATTTACGTTATTGCCTAGAGAATGAAAAGTTCTGGTACGCAACAATGACGGATTTTTTGAGCAAGACGAGTTAAAACATTCTTATTGGTTTTACCCGCGTAGTCTTCGTTCCCGTGGGAATATCAGGATAAAAAGTGCCCTATGTATAATTCCAGGGTTTAAACTATCTACATACCGAATTTCAACTCAATCGGTTCGGTAGTTTTGGCGTTAAAGAGTAACAAACATCCATCCAACCTCACAAACTTTCGCATTTATAATTTTAAAGAGGAAGTAGTATGGTCCAAATTCTTAGAGACGAACATATATTTCTTACATTAAAATCTCAAATGTATGTATATAGATATAAAATCTTGTTTTATATTTTTCAGAGAAGAGATGAAGAAAAAAGTGCAATATGCCAGTTCAGTTTACAAGTGTGAATTATGCATCATTGGTTTTTACACACAACAACAAGTTGAAGATCATTTTGAAAGCGCGCATAGAGCTGTAAGCATCACTTTTCTACAAGTTTTTTTTTGTTTTCTTATATGAAATTTTTAGCTTATTTTATGGTTTTTTTATAGAAGCCCTCGGTGGCGTAGTGGGCGCAAGCTCTACTCATCATGAGGTCCCGGGTTCAATCCCCAGGTCAGGCGATAAAGTGTTAATTATTGGATTTTTCCATTAGGAATTATCACAATAACTGTCTGGAGGTTGGAACTAGAGAAGCAAGATCTCATAATATCACACTAGCTGTGCCCCGCGGATTCACCTGCGTAGACATCGTTCCCGTAGGAATATCGGGAATCAAAGTACCCTATGTTTTATTCCAGGGGCTAAGCTACCAAAAAACCCAATCCATTCAGTAGTTTTTGCGTGAAAGAGTAACAAACATCCATCCTCACAAACTATCGCCTTTATAATATTAAGTTGGATTGAGAAGGAAGAGATCCCAAAACCGTAAAATTGATCAACAAAAGAAATGTCTTGTTAGTCTAAGTCAGACATTTTTTCGCAGCAGTGTTCTAGAACGTAGGTAGCGTTTTGTTCAGGGGGGCTATTGGCGTTCTTGGTGACTATCACTTTAGTGACTAATATCTCGATTTGACATTAACTACAAATGTCAAAGTCAGGTTACTAACCAAAGACGTTATGATAAACTTACTAAGTAGACTGTGCACTGTGTCGGTCCCGAGCGAGAACCACTCGCAGTGTCTATCCTTTTCCTTTTCTCTCCTCCAAACTTGACAGTAAAGTCTTGTTAGGAAGGTATAGTTCGACACAAAAGAGTAGAAACGGAACTAAATTAAAGTGTATGTGTTGATGAAATTGTTTTTACTCTTGTAAAAGACAGTGGCGCCCCCATTATTTTCTACTCTTTTGTGTCGAACTATAAAACGTCTTTGTAACTAACTCAAACCACAGAACATAAAGACATAAGCCTGATGGCGACTGGTGATTATGAAGAATGCCAATAGCCCTGCAGGTATCTAGGTGGTCACGCCAAATTATTATCAAAATTAGTATTAGTATATTTTGGTGCATTTCCTACTCCGATTTCCCTTACCCTTATAGCAGTAATGTCACATTACAATCATCGCTGCGTTGGGCGATCACAGCGCCCTCTGGCCAACATGGCAGTTGCAAAACGTTCGTTAATCGACGCGCACTCAAATATGCATTGTGCAATAAAAACTATATAATTTCTTACACTAATGTTGTGATATACTCAGTGAGAGTGACTCCCCATGAATGGTCGTGTCTAGTGCATAATTTAGCTAAAACTACTGTTGTGTGTGGTAATAAACATAGTGGGAACTGGTTGACCTGGCATTCCATGCCGGCCGCCTTGCAGACGGAGTCCAGGATCCAGGAGCGCGATCGGGACGTGAGTGCTGTTTCCTTTTTTATCCAGCTCCTGCCCGTTTGTTTTTACATGCACCAGATTTAACATATATTAAAAAAACAGTCCACTTTAATCGAGATCTGTGGGGCTATTGGCGTTATCGGTGACTATCACTTTAGTGACTATTATCTTAATTTGGCATTAACTACAAATGTCAAAGTCCGGTTACTAACCAAAGACGTTATGATTAACTTACTAAGTAGACTGTGCACTGTGTCGGTCCCGAGTGAGAACCACTCGCAGTGTCTATCCTTTTCCTTTTCTCTCCTCCAAATTTGACAGTGCACAGTCTTGTTAGAAAGGTAAAACAAAACGTCTTTGTAACTAATTCAAACCACAGAACACAAAGACTTAAGCCTGATAACGACTGGTGATTATGAAGAACGCCAATACCCCCCTGGGATCCCTTTCGTTCCCAGCATATTTGGCGCGACCACTAGGTCTGGAACCGTAAATAAGCATACATACCAAATTATGCCTTAACAATTTATTTTTCACAGAAACCCGGCCTAGTATCCTGCAAAGTGTGCTACCTATATATAGACGAAAAGAAACTACTAACTCACCAACACCAACATTATTTACGATACATTTGCAAATTGTGTTCTCATGTGGAATACAGCAAGAAATTAATACAACTCCATATAAGGACGCATATGACTAAACCCGTGCCTTCCGCGGTTATACAGATCGAGGGGCAAGAGCCGAAAAGAAAGGTAAGTTATGTGGAAAGTTATATATAAAATCTACTTTACCAAAGACAAAGGCTTATTATAAAGTCAACCAGTACATAGAGGACAAAGATGCCTGGAAACTGCTGCATGGCCACCACGCGACACCGACACTAACAAACGAATGTAACCAAAGCAAATATTGTGAAACTATCTGTTGAAAAAATTAAGCCCTACAAGTTTCTTGTGCGTTATTGTAGAGGTATCTTTCCGAACGCACGGTAGACTCAGTACTGTTTATCTTATCATCATTGACGTGCGAAAGTCTGAGATTAGACAGACAGACCTATTCGAATAAATCTTTTTGAGTTTATAATAAGCCTTCTCTAGTAAAGTATATATTATATTATTGGTTTTGAATTTACCCTCTGAGAGCCCAGTTATCTCTTTGGGGATTTTATTATAGAAACGTACACTATTTCCTAAGAATGTCTTTTTATTTGTTTTAGATAATCTAAAGCTAGGTACAGCTATTTTATCTTTAATCCTAGTATTAAAATTATGATAGTCACTATTTAATTTGAATTTATGTAAATGTTTACGCACATACATGATGTTATCATAAATATATAAGGATGGTAGGGTCAGTATGTTGATATCTTTAAAGAATTCTCTCAGGGATTTGCGTGGACGCATCTCATGGATGGCTCGAAAAGCTTTTGTGCTCTTGTTTCAAAACTTATGCACAATAAAGCGATTTCATGTTAAACGTTATGAAAAGTATCCATTTAAGTTAAAGGTTGAAATTTATATCATTTTGTATCAGTAATTGTTCAAAAAGGAGTAATTTAACATTTTTTGTCAAACATTAATCACATTGACGCACACCTGCACCTATCACACGGACGATGCAGACGACACAATAGGACGCTTAATAGCACGCGCGCGGCGTCTCGGACTGCTCGATAGTTGACTATAACTTAAAAATGTCTCTAGCCAACAGAGACGAAGCCGTGGTGTCATCACTGCTGGGGATCATTAAAGACCTATAGCTTTATCCGACCCTTATCATTATTTAATTTATTTCTTCTTCTTCATATAAAATTATGTAATATGTACTTAAAGTATTGTATAAGCGTTATTTTATTTATATAGTATATTATACATTATAATATTTTCTCAGAGCGGTGTGCGGGCAATCCTGTTGCACTCACTGTAACAAATAGCTAAAATATAATCATAATTTTGTTAACTTAAAAAATGGCATGGAGCAGTGTCCATGGTGTGTAATAAATAAATAATAAAAAAAAAAACATTAATCGCATTGAATTGTTGTGTAAAAAGCTGTTTAGGTGTTAACTGCATTTTTTACCTAATTATATCGTTTTAGAAAAAGAAAAAGAAACAACAAGAAACAGCGCCCCCAAAACCAGGTGACCTAAGAAAACTTCTATCCAAGACTACAATAGAAGGATATAAATGCTTGGAATGCGATATGTTTTTCAAGTAAGTATTAAAATGTAATCAGAAATGAGGAGATACATAGACGAACGAAAGTTACCGATATAACGTACAGGATTAGCACGTTGAAGTGGCAATGGGCGGCACATAGCACGTAGAACTGATGGCTGATGGGGCTGTAAGGTTGGAGAATGGAGACCACGGACCGACAAGCAATGTGTAGGACGTCCACCCACGAGGTGGACAGACGATCTGATAAGGACTGCAGGAACACGCTGAATACTAGCTTACGACCGGTCTAGATGGAAATCTATGAGGAAGGACTTTGTCCAATAGTGGACATCCTATAGACAATAAAAAAAAAAAAAATGTTTTATTTTCAGACATTACATCCATAGTCCACTTAATTATACTTACTAAATAAAATTAAAATAAAATTACATGAAATGACATCAAATTAAATCAAATCAATTTACACAATATTAAAATAAATCAAATTACATTACAATTCTCATATTTAATCAATCACTAAAATCATAATAAAAATAAAATAAAAATTATTCACATAAATAAAAATTACAACATTTAAAAATGTAACTAAAGGCGGTAGCTGTTCCATACAAAATTAAAATACACAAATATGAAAAATAGGGTATAACTTTTCAGTCAACTGCTTGCGGTTGGCTCTCAATGTGACCTTTATTTGCTGCAAAAAATATTTGATCAATGAAAACCTTACGTTTTTTTTCGTATTTATGAAAATTGTAAAAAAAAATTTTTACATTCGACTAAAAAGTTTTAAGGAATTATTTTAGAATAAATTTTAGTATGTATGATTATTAAAACATATTAACTAAGCTCTACGTACCTATAATATATGTTTAGTTCCCGTGACACAGTGTCGCCATCTATTGGCGAGTAGAATAATGTTACGCCGACAGTACACTGACTCAGGCCACGCCCACTGTGATGACGTCAGGACCTAGTTGAAATCACAGTGCACAGTTGCTTAGGCCATCTTCCCCCGTATTTATTGTTCTGTGGAGTACCTTCTCCTAAACTGTCGTGCAGTAACAAAAAATCTTATTATTTTTTTTGGATGGGACCAATAACGTTCAAGCGAAATGTGGATGTACCTACTATGGGGCTGAGTCCTGGGTACACCTCTGCCTATCCCTTCGGGTAAAAAGCGTGATTGTATGTTATTAATTTTCAGAAATTCCCGCGCTAGAAAGTCTCATGTCGCACGTTTTCATAGAGAAGGACTGCAATGTGACCATTGTAAGAAACGATTTGTTAATAAAGGAACTTTATCTACGCATTTGAGGTATGTTTAACTTTATATAATATGGGTAATTTACTGGCCCGCGGTATTTTTTTTTTTATGGTAGTGAGACGGGCAAATCCAGTGCCACACAGTGTTTTAAAATTCTAAATTCTGCGCGGCACTGCACTGCGCCTATCCCCCTGAGATATGAGTTGTTGAATCTCGTCATGCCCAGTAATTTCGCTGGTAACATTGCCCTTCAGACCGGAACACAGTAATGTTTGCACATTACTGCTTGGCGGATGAATAACTGGCAAAGGTGTGGTACTTCCCCAGGCGGGGCCCTGCAAAACAGGCCTACCACTACAATTATCATATTATTGTACGTGTATATGTTAATATTTATAATATATATTTTTATATAATATATTTATGTAATATATAAGTAGCTATAATTATCTATGTAAATACCTATATATTGCACACCACCGTCGTTAAATGTTTACAGTCCTTTTCCATCCCCAGGTTGTCTGTAAGAAATTGCCTTACGCGATAAGACCACCGGTTGTATACCGTGTCTTTTTGTGAAATTGTTTCTTTTTTTGGTATGCAATAAAGTATTATTCTATTCTACAATTAAAGATTTTTGTATTTGTTGTATTTTGTATATTGTTTTAGACTTCACGAAGGCCCTCTACCAAAGGAAGAATGCCCAATATGCCACAAGATGGTCCGTTCTATACAAATAAAGTATCACATACAAAGACACCAAAACAAAAGCAGATACGAATGCAAGGATTGTAACAAAATATTCTCTCATCTGGCCACTTATCACGCGCATCTGAAATATTCACGGGCACACGCTTCGGACTCCGTTTTCAAGTAAGTAAACCCGTCCAATATAAGTGTTAAATATTGGATTTTTCCATTAGGAGTTATCTCAATAACTGCCTGGACTCTGGAACTGTGCCCGGTAGATGGCAATAGGCTCGCCCCCTATTAAACCAATAATATAAAAATACTAAATAAATACCAATATCATACTGGCGAAATGTGGGTGTATCTACTATGGGACTGAGTCCTGGGTACACCTCTGCCTACCCCTTCGGGAAAAAGGCGTGAATGTATGTTAACCCGTGCAAAATAAAAATACACAGATATGAGGAAGTAGGGAATATTTTTTTTTTTAAAGTATTTTTAAGGTTATGGGCATGATGAGATTCAACAACTCATATCTCAGGGTGACAGGCGCAGTGCAGTGCCGCGCAGAATTTTGAATTTTAAAACACTGGGTGTCACTGTGTCTGATATGGACAATCATGATGCTTACCATCAGGCATCTGATTTGCTCGGCATGTCACTATCATAAAAAAAAGTCAAGGAAAAATCCCAGTCTTGGAGTAATCAGATAGAATTTTAAATAATAATACGGTTTCTTTAAAAACATTGTAAGTAACTAGCTTTTTCTATAGTATACAGCGCTAGTATGCATAGAAACTAATCTTGTATAGATCGGAATAAGCGCGCCTAACTCTAGATTTCACTTTTTCATTTGTTCATTTCACGCGAAAACATGGCTCTAGAGGGTAAATTCAAAACCTATATAAAATCTACTTTACTAAAGAAGGCTTATTATAAAGTCAACCAGTACATAGAGGACAAAGATGCCTGGAAACTGCTGCATAGCATCACGCGGCACCTTCAAAGAAAACGAATGTAACCAAAGCAAATATAGTTAAGAAACTATCTGTTGAAAAAATTAAGCCCTACAAGTTTCTTGTGCGTTCTTGTAGAGGTATCTTTCCGAACGCACGGTAGACTCAGTACTGTTTATCTTCATTGACGTACAAAAGTGTCAGGTTGTGACCTATTATAATAAATATTTTTGACTATGAGCAGCTAATTATAACATAATATTTAATATTTAGTTTATATGGGGTTTTTTTATGATAGTGAGTAACAAGACGAGCAAATCAGGTGCCTGATGGTAAGCATCATGATCGCCCATATCAGACACAGTGACACCCAGTGTTTTAAAAT
This sequence comes from Hemistola chrysoprasaria, assembly GCA_947063395.1. NCBI lineage: Eukaryota > Metazoa > Arthropoda > Insecta > Lepidoptera > Geometridae > Hemistola > Hemistola chrysoprasaria. Next base: position 3,348,774 of record OX346738.1, on the reverse strand, counting down.
TCAAAATTCTGCGCGGCACTGCACTGCGCCTATCCCCCTGAGATATGAGTTGTTGAATCTCGTCATGCCCAGTAATTTCGCTGGCAACATTGCCCTTCAGACCGGAACACAGTAATGTTTGCACATTACTGCTTGGCGGATGAATAACTGGCAAAGGTGTGGTACTTCCCCAGGCGGGCCCCTGCTAAAGAGGCCTACCACTACAAAAAAGGGGGGTGAGTTGACATTGTTATTTGTTCCAGATTTCCTTGTCCAATGTGTAACAAAGGATATCCAACTAAAGAAGCGATGCAAGACCACTTCAATTATCAGCATTTAGGAAAAACATCACATAAATGTCCTATATGTGAAAAGGTAATTTATTTAAGAGTGTACATGGCCTTCTAGGAATTTGACAAAATCCCATGAAAACTTTACCAAATCGATGTTTTGTATTCCCCTGTTTCCTGCGAATATAATAAAACCCATTCTATAAATTTATATCCTGATATTTTTATAGTGAAGTAACCTATGTCCCTGTCATTTTAATTTTTCTTATAAACCCTTGGTTTTTTCATAGTGAACTTCCAAAAATCAGTTTTATTCGCGAGATTGGACGATCACTACAAAAAAATGTAGAGTTTAAAAACAAAACTAAAATGATAGGGACATACTTTACTTCATCATTAAAATATCAGGATATAAATATATCAAATAGGTTTACTGTATTCGGAGGAAACAGGGGAATACAAAACATTGATCTAGTAAATTTTCCATTGGATTGTGTCAAACTGCTAAGAGGTCCTCTGTCCTGTTATGCTGTTTATTTTATGTTATATACATAAATACAGTCACGCCTTGTTCCCGTTGGGGTAGGCAGAGACTATTTCTTTCCACTTGCTACGATCCTGACATACAACTTTAGCTTCTTCCACTTCCATCACATTCTTCATGCATGCTCGTCGGTTGTTGGTACTTTTGACCTGGCCTCTCCTTAAGATAACATCAACTTGTTCATGACTTGTTATGTTATATACATATAAATAATAATAATAAATAAATTAAATTAGTCCAAGAAATAAATAAAAATTCAAACCTTTAAAAATTTTCAGCCAATAGCTTCAAAATCCAACGTGGACAAGCACATAGCAAGAGTCCACGGAGAGAAGAAAGATAAGCCGAGGAACCATATCTGCGATATTTGTGGGAAATCTTTTACGGTAACAAACTCATTACTAACAATTTCGCATGGATTGTAGCAAAGCATGGCTAGATACATAATAAATAATAATAATATGGGACTACTTCCACACACGGTCATCTGGTCCCAAACTAGGCTAGACGCCTGTACTATGGTAACCAGATGACTGATATACATACTTATATACATATAATAAAACTGTAGAGGTCGTTATGTACAATGAAAAAAATGCTAAAAACCGAATCAGGGCGATGTAAGAAATGAGATAGAATTAATTTGGTTTTTTTTTTTGTGTTTCTCTGTTTGTCTGTTTGTACGGGCTAATCTCCGAAACGACTGGACCGATTTCAATGAAATTTTGTATGGTGGTAGCTTATTTCCTGGTCAACATATAGGATTCTTTAAACAAAACATACATTCACGCCTTTTCCCGAAGGGGTAGGCAGAGGTGTACCCAGGACTCAGTCCCATAGTAGATACACCCACATTTCGCCAGTATGTTATTGGTCCCATGTAATAGGGGGCGAGCCTATTGCCATCTACTGGGCACAGTTCCAGACTCCAGGCAGTTATTGAGATAATTCCTAATGGAAAAATCCAATATTTTAACACTGCCTGACCTGGGGATCGAACCCGGGACCTCTTGATTGGCAGTCGAGCATGCGCCCTTTACGCCACCGAGGCGGGATACTTTAGATTCCGAAAAAATAAAGAGTGTCCGTGGGATAGTTAAAAAACTTTAATTACTTAAACAGCTTATTATGCAACTTATGCACATAATTAAGTATTGATATTGCCGGTAACATCATACAATAAAATAATTTATACATTGAAAAGACGAGATTCCGCGAAAAGTTAAACTTTATAGATGGCGTTGACAGTATGTTCTACATCGCGATGGTGAAAAAAAAGATGTCGTTTGGTTGTTCGTTCGTGGTCCAGTCTTTTCAGACGTAATACAAAGTACAATTTATTTTGTACATCTTGAAAAGAAAGCTTCAAAAGCTTGCCTTTATTTTTGCATAGAGATTTGTTGTAGTGGTAGGCGTCTTTAGCAGGGCCCCGCCTGGGGAAGTACCACACCTTTGCCAGTTATTCAACCGCTAAGCAGTAATGTGCAAACATTGCTGTGTTCCGGTATGAAGGGCAATGTTACCAGCGAAATTACTGGGCATGATGAGATTCAACAACTCATATCTCAGGGGGACAGGCGCAGTGCAGTGCCGCGCAGAATTTTGAATTTTAAAACACTGGGTGGCACTGTGTCAAATATGGGCAACCATGATGCTTACCATCAGGCACCTGATTTGCTCGTCTTGTCACTCACTTTCATAAAAATAAAAAATAAATATATTTTTTTAATTTAAAATTCAAATTAAATGATTTTGAGCAGGGCCCCTTCTGTTCGTTTAGTATTCTTTGATTGAACTGAGATTTATAATATTAAAAGGATTACAATTTTTCAGGATAAAAAAGCGTTAACCCAGCACGAAGCGATCCACTCCGGCGCGAGGCCTCTAGTCTGCGACATTTGCCAACAGACATTCAAACAGAAAGCATCTCTGTACACGCATAGAAAACGAGTGCACAAAGTTACTCCTTTGAAGAAAGAAGTACATTATATGGACAGACCGCTTGTCGAGTAAAGTTCGCTTTTTCCTATTATCCTGCGAAAAACATAAATTATAAGTATTAAAATAAAATATATAAGAAAATCATTGAAAATATTATTTAATTTTTGTCAGTTATTCATCCGCCAAGCAGTAATGTGCAAACATTACTGTGTTCCGGAAGGGCAATGTTACCAGCGAAATTACTGAGCATGGCAAGTTTCAACAACTAATATCTCAGGGTGACAGGCGCGGTGCAGTGCCGCGCACAATTTTGAACGTTAAAGCACTGGGTGACTGTCTGATATGGGCAATCATGATGCTTACCATCAGGCACCTGATTTGCTCGTCTTGTCACTCACTATCATAAAAAAACTGATCTAGAAAAATATTGTATTATGTATAGCACAATTAAAATGTTAGGCCGATGTCATTTCCCGTACAAATTTGAGGAACCAATGACGATGATACAAGAGATAATATAATTTCTAAATTACTGTTTTATTTTAAGTAACAAATAATTTTAAAGTGGCGTTTGTCCAGTTATACTACAAAAGATACGTTTTAAAATGGCAAATAAGTCTTTTCTTTATAATTGGTTGTTACTGGTTATTGGTTGTTTTGTAGTGGTAGGCCTCTTTTGCAGGGGGTCGCCTGGGGAAGTACCACACCTTTGCAAGTTATTCATCCGCCAAGCAGTAATGTGCAAACATTACTGTGTTCCGGTATGAAGGGCAATGTTACCAGCGAAATTACTGGGCATGATGAGATTCAACAACTCATATCTCAGGGTGACAGGCGCAGTGCAGTGCCGCGCAGAATTTTGAATTTTAAAACACTGGGTGCACTGTGTCTGATATGGTCAATCATGATGCTTACCATCAGGCACCTGATTTGCTCGTCTTGTCACTCACTAACATAAAAAAAAAACTTAAAAAACATGTTAAGAGTTAAGAAATTTTATCTCTTCTATCGTCGTCATTGATTCTTCAAAGTTTGTTTGGAAAATGATGGGCACATTGTTAAATTGAAAAATGTTATCCTAATAACTACCTATATTTTTTTTAACTATTATAAAATATACTGAATCATTATATATTAATTTTGTAAAAAAAATCATAGTTTTAAAATTTTATTTTAGTCAAACTTTTAGCTGAGTTTCACCACCTGTATATAGCATTAACTAAAGCTTATTAGCCGACTGTAATATCTCTGACTATGCCAATAATAGTTTGGTTCACAACACTGCAGTTTTCTTACGGATCCCTATTTTTTTTCTAAATCTCATATAGCCTTTGTTACTCGCACTGAATTAAGCTTTCCATTAGTGAAAGATATTTTTTAAATCGGTCCAGTAGTTTCGGAGCCTTTTCGTTACAAATAAAAACAAATGTTCTCTATAATATTAATATAGATTTGAACGCTCTCGTCAAAAGATAAGGTTCAATTTCATGTGCCAGCAGAATAAGTAGGTATATTCTTATACCTAAAAGGGCGATTTCTCGACAGTGATGTTTATGTACGTTATTATTATTAATAATCATATCATATATTTATCAATAAATAATAATTTATTCTGTTGCAAAACCATAATCAATATATATTATAAATCCTAAATGACTCGCTCATTGACATGCAACGCAGAGCCCAAACCACTGTCCCTAAAGACTTCAAACTTGGAATGTTGGTTCTTTTTGTTGTATGGACGTGTGCTAAGAAAGGATTTTTGAAAATTCACATTCAAAGGGGTCCAAAAAGAACGTCAAAGTTCCCATGTATCTTAATTGCGAGTGGGCAAATCCGCTTTTTTTACACTAGTTTATTATAAAAATGGACTCCTAACCAGAGCTACGAGGGTCAGTTAATCTTAGGTGGTGCAATCGAGCCGTACCTACTGTTAGTTTTTATATGAAATTAAATTTACTTATTTTTTATCACATATTATGTCTATTTATAATATAGTTTATAGTTTTTAAGAGACGCTTTATCAGAGGCCTTGTTTGAATCTAGGCCACCTGAAACTCAGAATATATCTTACTAGCTACGCCCTATCACATATTATGTCTATTTATAATATAGTTTATAGTTTTTAAGAGACGCTTTATCAGAGGCCTTGTTTGAATCTAGGCCACCTGAAACTCAGAATATATCTTACTAGCTACGCCCTATCACATATTATGTCTATTTATAATATAGTTTATAGTTTTTAAGAGACGCTTTATCAGAGGCCTTGTTTGAATCTAGGCCACCTGAAACTCAGAATATATCTTACTAGCTACGCCCCGCGGTTTCACTCGCGTAGACATCGTTCCCGTGATAATATCAGGATAAACAGTACCCTATGTCTTATGCCTGGGTATAAGCTATCTACATATAGAATTTTAACCCAAGAGCGTGACGTGAAACAAGAACAAACATCCATCCATCCTCACAAACTCTCGCAATTATATATTTTGTTTTCCCGTTTTTTTTTTCTTCTTTTATGGACCCACACGAATGTATTGCCAGTGTCAAGTTATATAAATTTTCAAGTTAATATGGTCAATTAGTCAATTCACAGCTCTAGTAAAGTGGTGGTCTTTACAAGAATCTGCCGGAATTTTGGTGGGAACACGAAAAATCACATTTTAACTATAGCATCACTTGCCAAGAGACTTGTGTATCTTGATATCTTCGAAAACACTCAACACGTAATAATCCACCATTATTGCACGTTAAACACTCGAAAATGCACCGATAATTGATAAAGATACGGGAGCCAAACTGTATTCTTCAATTTCCCGGCAAAACTCTTTTCCCCTGTTTCCTCCGAATATAGTAACATACATTCACGCCTTTTTCCCGAAGGGGTAGGCAGAGGTGTACCCAGGACTCAATGCCATTGTAGATACACCCACATTTCGCCAGTATGTTATTGGTCCCATGTAATAGGGGGCGAGCCTATTGCCATCTACCGGGCACAGTTCCAGACTCCAGCCAGTTATTGAGATAATTCCTAATGGAAAAATCCAATATTTAACACTGCCTGACCTGGGGATCGAACCCGGGACCTCTTAATTGGCGGTCGAGCATACGCCCTCTACGCCACCGATATATCTATACGCTGATATTTTAATGATGAAGTACATAAACTAAAAATTAAATAATAAATATCTCAAATCACAAAACAATGTAAAAAAGTTACGTTTATAACAGGTAAACAAAACGCTGTAGTGTAGTACTAACTCGACCCCAGCGCCATCTAGTGCTGTTTTTTGTGTGTATGTTCCGTTTTCACGCTAAAACTACTGAATCGATTGAGATGAAATTTGGTATGTAGATAGTTTAGACCCTGGAATAACATGTAGGGTACTTGTTATCCCGATATTCCCGCGGAAATGAAGACTACGCGGGTGAAACCGCGGGGCATAGTTAACGCGGTGTCTGATCTAGAACATAATCTGAAAATTTGTTATCATGCTGTATGTATTAATCTAAGTGCCCTATATTAAATAAATAAAATACTAAATTATGTGTTTTTTTTCATTTTATTGGTATTCATTGCATTTCATGGTATATGTTAACATAACATCACGCCGTTTTTCCTGAAGGGGTAGGCAGAGGTGTACCCAGTTCCATAGCACAGAATAACTAATAGTACTAACGCCCATAGTAGGTACAACCGCACTAATAGCTAGTTATGTCCCATTTAAGGGAGCGAATTTTTTTTTGTATTAGTGGCGGCGAATGTTGCGGATTCCATGGATAACATTTTGAACTAATGCTAATGTGTCTATCCTCAAGGAGCTGAAGCTTGAAGAAGACAATAGACAATATGTCATCCGTATGCCTTCAACGAGTGCTGCGCTATTTCGGCCATTTTGCGCGCAGAAACGGCGATAACCTGGAAAGACTAATTGTTACAGGCATAAGGTAGAGGGGAAGAGGCCTACAGGGCGAAGCCCGAAACGATGGTCTGACCAGGTTTCACAACAGCTGGAAATATCCGTCAGCGAAGCACTCCACTAAGCACATCGGGGCCAGTGGAGAAAGACTGTAGTGGTAGGCCTCTTTTGCACTGGGCCGCCTGGGGAAGTACCACACCTTTGCCAGTTATTCATCCGCCAAGCAGTAATGTGCAAACGTTGCTGTGTTCCGGTATGAAGGGCAAAGTTACCAGCGAAATTACTGGGCATGACAAGATTCAACAACTAATATCTCAGGGTGACAGGCGCAGTGCAGTGCCGCGCAGAATATTGAATTTTAAAACACTGGGTGGCACTATGTCTGATATGGGCAATCATGATGCTTACCATCAGGCACCTGATTTGCTCGTCTTGTCACTCACTATCATAAAAAAATACAATCTCGGAAACGGAGTCACGACCCTCAACACTGAAGGACCGATTTATGTAACATTTTCTGCAGTTTTCAGGATAACTGGCAGAAGCAGAAAATACTATTTTAGCATAAAGTTAGTCCTAGCGTTGTGCTGAATTATAAATTAAATAAGAGAGATAATAGGGGGCGAGCCTGTTGCCATTACCGGGCACGTTTCAGACTCCAGGCTGTCAATGAAGTTTTATTCCTAATTGCCACCTGGGGGCAATCCATGAGGGGGCGACTAGGGATATTCCCACTACCTGACCTGGGACTCGATGTCGACCCGGGACATCATAGCCAGCAGGAGCGCGTGTGAACCATTACGTCACCGAGTAGTGGTTAGTCGGTAGCGAAAATGCAAGAACTTTCGCAAACGGTGAATTGTTTTCAGGAATTTTAATGAAAGAACTTTCTTATAATGTATATTCATTTATTTAATAATTAGTATATAAAATATATGCACCATATTTGGAATTCTTAAGCCTATTTCACACTTACACGACGCGTCGCGCCGAAAAAATTCGGTCTGCCAACTGTGTAGCTACAATTATACCTTTGGATATATTGGTAGTTCCTCTTCCTTAGGGCTATATTTCACCGGGACACCATGGCGGCGCAACCAGTCGCCGCTACCAACAAAATGTATACAGCTCTATAGAGAGTTACTCACCTGGTGTCCATTTGGTTGCGCAACCAATTTGGCAGCGCCACCAACTCGGACGCGTGCACAGAATGTTACTGGTTGCGCCGCCACGCTGGTCGCGCCACCACTAACTACTATAATAGCGCTATAGGGTGTCTCACTCACTCGACCGCCAGTCCGGCCGCTGTCCTTTCTTACAGCGATCGGGTAAGTAAGGATGAACCCACCACTGTTTCTTTTTTCTCTTGAACTCTCTTTTCCTACGTACATACAACAGTAGTGCTATCTCTTCGAGGTCCATTTTGATACTGTCTCGGTGTGGTGTGGCGACTCTGGTGTCTGTATGGTGTCTAGTGTGGTAGTTTACGGACAACATGGTGGCGCAACTGGTTGCGCCGCCATGGTGTCCCGGTGAAATATAGCCCATAATAACGAAAATTTCTAAATATGAAGTTTGTGGTTGGATCTTGATCTGGCCTTTATTTGCGCCAAAAAGCTTGATTTTGTCATTTTGTTTGCATAATGTACACAAACAAAAAAACGTTAGGGAGTTGTGATTAGATATTGAATATATTTCAATTTCTTTGGTATTGTAACCAATGGTCGTTACGTTTACTTTGTCATTTATTATTTATTGCTTTTCTACATACGCCATCTGCCATTCCTTAGAAGTAGAACTACAACTCTTTTCTTTTTTTATAAAAAAACGACTCAGTTGTTTCGATGGCACGGCAAATCTTTTCGGCGCGTACGTGTAAAAGCGCTTTAAGGCAGGCACTTCTTATTGCTTGTACATTTTAATTATAATATAACAGTAAAAAATGCAAAATGAAAGCAATTAACACAGTATTAATTAAAATTAAATGTATTTAAATTTAACCAAATTATTTTGTACACTTTGTTCTCACGTTTGCACTTGGGCTGAATGCAAAAAAGGAATAACATTAAAAAAATATTGCCAGTTGCCAAAATATTACATGTCTCAAATTCACCACTTAAAAAAATCTAATAAAATAACATCACGCATTTTCCCCGAAGGGGTATGCAGAGGTGTATTCAGGACCCAGTCCCATAGTAGGTACACGCACTGTTATGTTTTTAAGTCTCATGTAATAGGGGGGCGAGTTCCAGACAGGCAGTCATTGAGAAAATTCATATATATATAAAAATAACTTGATACCTGACAGCTGAACAAAAATCAATATTTTGGTCATATTTTCATAAATTAAGTTCTAAGAGGGTATTCGATTATTATTTTTTATGCCATAGTTGGCAAACAAGCAGACGGTGTGCCTGATGGATCGCGGTTACCGCCGCCTATGGATACCTGCAACACCAGGAGTATTGTCAGTATGTTCTCGACCCGACCAACACTATTATTCACTCTCCTTTTGAAGAGCCCCATGTTGTAGGTCAATTAATCATTAAATTATAAATCACCTAATTTGACACCATTTATGTACCAGATTTACGAAAATATGACCAAAAAAATTGTTTTGAGCGTATACGTATATTTTACAAGGTATAATCCAATAACACTTTGCCTGACTTGGGTTTGAATCGAACGAGACAAAATCTTATTATAGTTATTTAAAAATTGATTTTTGGTTCGATCCCCAGGTCAGGCAAAGTGTTAAATATTGGATTTTTCCATCAGGAATTATCTCAATAACTGGACTGGATTAACCTGGAGTCTGAAACTGTGCCCAGTAGATGGCAATAGGCTCGCCCTCTATTACATGGGACCAATAACATACTGGCGAAATGTGGATGTACTTACTATGGGACTAAGTCCTGGGTACACCACTGCCTAGCCCTTAGGGAAAAAGGCGTGATTGCATGTTATGTTATTCTTTGTCGTAATAATAAAATAAACTAAAATCTAGCGAAATAACTAAAATACAATACAAACTTAAAACATTTACAGCATAATTACAATTATATTATGTGTTTTTAACTATAATATTATTATTTTTATAAAATTATAACATCAAAATAAATGCTGTTTTTAAAAGCATTTTGTACAAATCAGGCTAAAATAGTTACTTTTTATATGGTAATACTAAAATTGTACAAGTTTTAATATAATATCAAATTATAGAAGTGATAGACTGAATAAATTGCAAAAGAAAGGATTCCATTTTTTTCCGCGACTCCTTTAATAGGCACGATAACAGTAATAGATAATCGAAGAATTGGTTTTAGTATAAAATCTATGTAAGAATCTGAGATAATTACCCAATGATTTTTATATAAACTGAGATAGATACGTTTTACCCTGCCTTGCGTGGCCAACTCAAGTCAAGCTAATTGGCTTTAGTCACGTCAGTCGCACCTTGTCTTGCGCCGATGGTACACGTATAAGGTTGCTCACTGCTCACGTAGCTGTGAACCTGTGTTTAGTGTTCTGACAACCGGGTTTTATATATCACTGCTATCTTTTACTCGCTAAGCTATTAATTGACGAATTGAAACCGCGCGATATTTTTTCACAGCCTGGTTGGCGCAGATGGTAGTAACTCTGCTTTCTGTGCCGCAGGCCCCGTGTTCGATCCCCGGCCAGTTCAAACATTTGTGTGCATGATCATGAATGTTTGATCTGTGTCTGGGTGTTATAAGCTTATATAAGTATGTATATCAGTCATCCGGTTATAGTACAGGCTTCTAGCTTAGTTTGGGACCAGATGACCGTGTGTGGAAGTTGTCGCATATTATTATTATTTATGCGTATCGACATCTCTAGCCATGGCTACCGCCCCCGCCACCTACGCCCCTCGCCATTTAGTTCCAGAAAACGGGGATCTGCGCAGCAATTCGTAACTAACTTCAAGCCGGCCAAGTATGATTGAGTGAACTGTACTAGCGGTTAAAGTAGATAATATAATAATAATATAATATGGGACAACTTCCACACACAATCATCTGGTCCCAAACTAGGCTAGAAGCCTGTACTATGGTAACCAGATGACTGATATACATACAGTCACGCCTTGTTCCCGGTGGGGTAGACAGATATATACATACTTATATATGGTTATAACACCCAGACACAGATCAAACAGACATGTTCATACACACAAATGTTTGACATGGCCGGGAATCGAACCAGGAGCCTGCGGCACAAAAAGCAGAGTTACTACCGTCTGAGCCAACGAGGCTGTCATGAATGTGTACCTACATTATCTCTCAAGGGAATTGCAAAATTTGTCATCTACCCTGTTATTTCTTTCGCAAATTAATCAGCTTGACGATTAGACGTCTCTATCCTCGTATTAATACACCATTCTATAACTCCTAGTATATTCTTAAAACTATAAATACTTATATATTTTATAAGAACACTTGGGGGGGACGGTTATAAAGTTCATGCTTCATATTATAAAATTATTAATTATCATATTATAAGAGTATTAATTAAGTAAATATCACTTTTAAACTGGCGTGACCGCAAATGAGTCATGAGCATTTGAGTGTAGATATAACAATAATTAGTAACCACTGAAAAATATAAAAAAAGAGATTTTCATATGGTATTAATATCATAAAACAACCGTTTGTTTTGCAATGGTTGGGTTAAATGAACAAAGTGGTGGTTGTCACAAGTTCTAAACTCCGTTTTTTACACATTAAATGGTCGACCTATATAGCTCATATTCCTGCCACAAAATTAAAAATATTTACCTACGATTAAAGCAGACTGGCTGATTTTAGGAATATTTGTAGGCGATTTGATCGCTTTGCGGATACTCGGCATCACGTCTCAGACAAGCTTCAATACATACAGTCGCGGCGATAAAGTTGCTTACACAATAGAAAGTCGCCAAAACGCGGAAAAATTGCTAAAGATAAGTAGCGAGTCTGCTTTGACCCTTAAATGCACACTGAAAATACAGAACAGTAAGGCGTAACGCGCCTTACTGTTCTGCCACACGCCACACGGCTGATTTACTGTGATATTTATTTATGTTAAGATAACAATTATTGTAGAATATATTTTAGATATTATATAAATTAATACTCACAATTAATGAATTAATAATCACAATTAATTAATGCTCACTATACATTTTGTAACAACACAGGGCTAAATTGTATAATTAGTACCTATCTTAAGATATCAATCAATCTTCAGATACGAAATGTATCATCTTAACATACAAAATTCTTTAGGAGAATTTTCAAGTTGATAACTGATAACAAACTTTTTCTATACTGTTAGGGAATTCAAGAGTATTTGTAACGTTAACGACTGGTAACTATAATTTAAATATTAGTAAATTTTATAAAAATTTTTTTAGTTGAAATTTTATTATTATATAGAATCACAATAATAATTGCCAATTTTTGCACGTCTGCTTGCAGATGAAATACTTTGTGACTTAATATAAGGTACTACTAAGAACTATGCCTATGTGTAAAAGTATTTCCGCAAATACTATTTGATTGATTGATATATTAGTATATTCGCCGTGTGTAACTCACCTAAAAATTGAACGTATAATTAAGAAATATACAGTAACAACAAATAAAACCTTACATATTCCCATTATTGCTGCAATTCCGACAATTTTGACTCTTCACCTCCAACTGAGCCAATCTCTTCTGCAAATGCGATATTGTTGCATTTTTCTGCTTCAACTGCATTTTCAACGAAGTTATACTGTCTTCTAAAGCTCCATACACCGCTTGCACTTCTGGTTGATAGCTAAACACTTGCGGAGGCTCATCCAGGCAGAAGAAGTCACGAACAACGGGATGATTCGGTAGCTTACTCAATATAGCATTCACAAAAATCTGCAGGCCTTTCACGCGATCTTCTAGAAAGGCCGGCTCGAAATTATCTCTAAACCATCGTTTACCAGGCAGAGGGAGTATTACGTTAGGCTGTTCGGACTTTATTCTTGAATAAAGCCGTACAAAATCGGTGTACCGTCTGAATACTAACCAGGATTGGTCTCTTTTATCGTCTTCTACTTTTAATTTGTAGATGGTAAATCTGGCTCGCTCTTCCATGACCTCGTATCCTACTATTGGTATTTGAAACGTATCAAACTTCTTTATTTCTTGACTGTGTAAGGAAATGTCAACGTTGCTTATGCTATTTTTTATTCTTTCCGTATTGTACCCTTCGTTGATGTTCCCCATGCTTTTGTAGTGTGTACGGATTGGTGGTTTTGGCTCCTCATTGTCTGAAGTGTCTGTGTAACGGGATTTGTAGAAGTTGTTGAATTTGCTGACTGTATTCATGTCTTCGCTGGACGTTGATGATACTTCGTTGTCTGTGTGTCTTTGTACTATGTCCATTTTGTACTGTCTGCAAAAAAATTTAAACAACATACAATCACACCTTTTTCCCGAAGGGGTAGGCAGAGGTGAAGCCAAGACCTACTATGTTCAGTACATAGTAGGTACACCCACTTTTCATTGGTCCCATGTAAAAGTGGGCAAGCTTATTCCCATCTATCAGGCACAGTTTTTAATTTATATCAATATAAATTGATATAATATATATATGTATGTATATATATATATATATTACAATAATCCCACTTTCCTCCCAGCTTTATTCTTATAAATGTGAGTTCAATGACTATGGTCTACCCTTAGAATCTACCTACATACCGTATTTAAGTAGTTTAGCCCAAACGGTTAAAGACTTGGCCCGATAGCGTACAAAACACACACTAACTGACAAACTGTCCGATTTAAATTGTTAGGATGTATTTATTTACTAACAATCTGTTTTCACTTTTCACTCTGCTACAGGTGCTTCATAGTTAAACAAGTGACAATTTAGATCAAGTGTACATAATGGAAAAGACCTTCAATCCAATTAGGAGTACAAACGTAACTTACGGTAGCTGATGACGCTTTTCTTTACAAAGGTGATTCGGATTGGCCGTGAATTTATGTTTATTTTAGCACCATATTCTCAATGTTTATTACGTCGCCATTCATTCATCTGAATATAAAATTAATTCAGTTTATATCACGAAACACTAATAAAAACGGAAATTAACGCAACAGGTGAAAATCCACAATAAATGGGGTGTAACGATATAAAAATAAAATAAAATGCGATATCAGCGAAACAAAACCATGAATGAAGAATTTATTTGACAAATACCAAAACTAAGTGACAGTGACAATTGACATCTAAACACAATAGTGATGTCCATTTCACAGAATAAAGAGGAACGTCCATTAAGGTTTGGGGCAACATGCAGAGCTAGCATGAGCAATATTTCCCTGAAACGTGAAAAGAGACGCGGATGACAGGAGTTGTTGGTCTTAGGGCCACGTCTCACGTCGACCTTACATAAATATGGTTTTATTTGATAGGCCATATATAAGATATTTAAATGTGCCAAAATAATACACTGAATATTAAACGTCCATGTTTAGCAGCAACACAGTTGTCATCTGTCAAAATATGTGAAACGAAACGGTTTCATGTTGGTGTTTTTTTTGAGCACAGATTATTACCATTGATTACCATTTTAAATGCTAGATCTTTAAAAACTGGTTTCCTAATTTTTCTCAAAAATGTCTCGTTTTATACTTCTCAATTTTGAAGATTTCGGTTTAAACCAGGATAATTTAACGAAGACAATACAACCATACAATCCGTTCTGTTTATGTTGCCTCGACAGAGATGGACCGATGGTCGACTTGGATGATTGCATTCACAGCGATTATTTGGATACTTTTGGAAAGGCCGAGGTAAATAAAACAACACAATTAAATAAATTTAGCGTTTGGTCAAATGTAGACTAGCAATTCTTTGTTATTTCTAAAGAAATCATCCAAAATTATAAACAGACTAGGCGACCCATATCTCTTTTATACCTCGACCTGCTCAGATTTGAACATTAACTTTTCTTTTATCTTTTATCTATATAAAAAAATATTATGGCTGAATCAACAGTTCCCTAGTTATAGTCCTAAAATGATGATAATACTAATATGTATTTTTATGGATATCATATTATTAATATTTAGTTTTTTCATATAATTAATATGTACCTAAAAGTAATTAATATATTTTATGAACATTATTGGTACTTATTTGTACCCATAAACTGTAAAGATGCACCATCACCTGATGTAAATAAATCCTCTGCATCACAAGACCACCTCTTGTGCATTTAACTGTAGTTTCTGTGTGCAGTATGTTATTTCATTGTGTGTGGTGTACAATAATCTATCCATGTATCTATGGTTTTTCTAATCATCATTATCATCAGCCCATGATCGTCCACTGCTGGACATAGGCCTTTCCTATGGCACGCCATTAATATTGGAGTAAAATCTTAATTGTATTATAATAATTTTTAGCTCTCCCAATACAACCAGTTAGTATGTGCTCAGTGTCACAGCTTCATGAGGAAAATTAAGTGCTTTCAACAACAAGTGATGGAAAGTTTCCAAATATTGCTGTCAGGGGTATGTCAAAGTTATTATTGTTTATATGAATATCCAATTAGTCTGCATGCCTCGGAACATAAAGGGAGCGTAGGCTCCATCATCAAGTGAATGTCAGGGATATCCACCTTCTCAACAACACAGACCTAGTAAGGAGACTTAAATGGACAAAACATTTTGAGTTAGTGTATTAAAGTGACAGTGAAATATAGACTGCCTCTGTGGCTAAAAGGGCGCATGCTCGACTGCCAATCAAGAGGCCCCGGGTTCGATCCCCAGGTCAGGCATAGTGTTAAATATTGGATTTTTCCATTAGGAATTATCTCAATAACTGCCTGGAGTCTGGAACTGTGCCCGGTAGATGGCAATAGGCTCGCCACCTATTAAATGGGACCAATAACATACTGGCGAAATGTGGGTGTATCTACTATGGGACTGAGTCCTGGGTACACCTCTGCCTACCCCTTCGGGAAAAAGGTGTGAAAGTATGTTTATGAAATATAGTATTACTAACTTTGCCTTGTCATAGTCGCATAGTCTTTGTTCCCGTGGGTATATCGGTATAAAAAGTACTTTTTATGTTATTCCAGGGTCTAAACTGTCTATAAACCGAATTTCAGTCGAATCAGTTCAGTAGTTTTGGCATGAAAGATTAACAAACATTCATCCATCCATCCTCACAAACTTTCATAATAATATTAGTAGGATATGGAATTAAATACTGTAGTGCCACTGAATAAGAAAACAATAACAAAGTGCGTAGCCTTAACAGATAGAGACAAATAAGAATTACATGTTAATGGACACATTCTGTAGGGTTCATGTTATTTTGTGACACGCATGCTACGAATTCTGTGAATGTTTTGGTTGTTTTATGGAAAGTATTTATGGCAATGTGTGGTTTAAGGAAGATCTATGGTATGTGCGAGGGTGCGATGGCAACACGGGGAAAGGGATGCCAGCGCGACAGAATTGTAGAGCGAGATTAAAGATGGTGGGCTTGGAATAAATTATTTTAAATATGCTGAAGTGTTTGAGTATTATTTAATGGAAAAGAAATGTCCACAATTCTTAGTTTTAAATGTCTATATAGCAGTAAGTTAGAAATTAATTACTCATTAGCCTTTATCTAGGCTAGATTGTAATAACATGTTAGATATATCTTACAGGTATGTGACATACCACAAAAAAAAGTTTATGCATTGGTGATGTTTACATTTATAGGTACAGCAAAAATTTACATAATCACACAAGAAAATGTCAATAAAGCTAACAAAAGCTTAACAAGCACACGAAGACACATATGAATAAATTGTTCTTGTATCTAATACAAAGATGAATAAATTGTTCTTGTATCTAATACAAAGATGAATAAATTGTTCTTGTATCTAATACAAAGACGAATAAATTGTTCTTGTATCTAATACAAAGATAATAAATTGTTCTTGTATCTAATACAAAGATGAATAAATTGTTCTTGTATCTAATACAAAGATGAATAAATTGTTCTTGTATCTAATACAAAGACGAATAAATTGTTCTTGTATCTAATACAAAAATGAATAAATTGTTCTTGTATCTAATACAAAGACGAATAAATTGTTCTTGTATCTAATACAAAGATAATAAATTGTTCTTGTATCTAATACAAAGATGAATAAATTGTTCTTGTATCTAATACAAAGATGAATAAATTGTTCTTGTATCTAATACAAAGACGAATAAATTGTTCTTGTATCTAATACAAAAATGAATAAATTGTTCTTGTATCTAATACAAAGACGAATAAATTGTTCTTGTATCTAATACAAAGATGAATAAATTGTTCTTGTACCTAAGTA
Organism: Hemistola chrysoprasaria; assembly: GCA_947063395.1. NCBI lineage: Eukaryota > Metazoa > Arthropoda > Insecta > Lepidoptera > Geometridae > Hemistola > Hemistola chrysoprasaria. Next base: position 3,331,713 of record OX346738.1, on the reverse strand, counting down.
GAGGGGATGCATACACATGTAAACTGTTCTAAATGCTTCAAGCACTTTAACTTTTATTAGGAAAAAAGTACTAAAATGGGCTATGGGTTTTGTATGGGATTTAAATATTGTTTGCCCTGAATGTCTTTGATATGCAAATACTGTTACAGTTCTTAGTAATTATTATTTTTAAAATACTTGCTAAGTTTGGGAAAAACTAAATAAATACTTCTTGTTTCAGACCTACACTAATAATACCATAAACAACAAAAGAATCAACAACTTGACCAGACAAGACACCCCAGAGTTTATACATTTGCCACCGCAAGAAATCACACCCCAAAATAATATTATTCCTAATTCAAATATTGATATTGAACCTATTTCAACAAATACAAATCTAGTAGAACCTATTCCAACTAATACAAATCTAGAAAATCCTTTTATTAATGTGGAAATTCCATTAGAAGACAATTTAAACGAATCAAGCAAATTAAGTTTAGAATTAAATAAAAATATCAAAACTGCTTTGGATATTCTTGAAAGAAACAACCAGAGTTTTGTGACTCTCGGTGGCCAGTTACAATTTTTGAATGGGGAGCACTTATCTTTTTTAGAAACAAGTTTGCTTAGCAAGGAGATTTTAACTGATATTCCTTTAGTTCCCGCCAAAATGAGTACAGACTTGGAAAATGGACTGATAGATAATTCCAAGTTGGAAATTGAAATAGATGGACCAGAAAAGATATTTTATGATACCTTGGAACTCAGTCCAGAATTATTGAGTAATGTTAGTACATCAGAAATTATTGGGACTGAAATTGAGACTATAATTGAAACTCAAAAACCAGAAATAATAGCTGTAAAACAAAAAAAAACCAGTGAGTTTATTGAATTAATTTATTCCACTTTAAAAAATGATTTCTGTTTTTTATTTTCAATATAAAATTAATTTCAATAATGTTTTTTAATTTTAGAACCAAAAACAGTTAAAAACAAACCACCTCTACAAATAAAACCAGTAAGAATAAGCCAAGATGAGTTAAATAAAGAGAGAGTAAGGAAAGCACAGTCTGAGACCTATTTGAAATTTAAATTTAGGTAAATATCATCTTTATTATATCTAGACACACTGCAGTGTATCTGACGAGTTCACTTGTATTCACATATTAATTTGTTTGTTTTTGTTGAAGTTGTTTTTCACCTAGAATTTATATAAATTGTTAAAGAATATTTTTATTAGAATTGTTTAAAAAAAATGATATTGTTTTTGACTTATATAATTGTTTTTCAGATGTGAAACATGTTTATTAGGCTTCAATTATCAGGAAAACTTAGAAGACCATAATAAAAGAAAACATGGCCCTGTAAGTAACTTATCATTAGGATTTTTTCCAATATGAAATGCAGCCTGGAGTATGGAACTGTGCCCTGTAGATGGCAATAGGCTCGCCCCCAATTACATGGGACTTAACTAGCGAAGTGTGGGTGTACCTACTATGGGACTGGGTCCTGGGTACACCTCTGCCTAACCCTTCCATGAAACAATGTGTAATGTTATGTTAAATTATTTTATTTGAATGCCAGTAAATAAAACTTTCAGATGCAAGGAGACAATGTATTATGTGATATATGTTCACAAGTTATTCCGACAGTTGGCGCTATGACAGAGCATAATTATCGGCACTATACAAGGTATTTTTATTCATTTATTTACTGAATATCTTTTTTTTTTTTTCAATTTTAGCATCTAAAGCAAATATAATAAAATCTAAATTGTGATGATTGATAATTCTAAAAAGATTTTTTTTTTTCTAAAAAGAATTCGTTAGTTCATGTCAGAGGCCTTATAGAAATCTTGGCGACCTGAACACCTGAATCTGACAATATGGGTTGTCCAAATAACCCAATGACTTAAGCAGTGTAATTAGGGTTAGTGTCCGACCGAAACACGATTTTCTGCCGAAACCGAAACCGAAAACGAACCTTCGGTTTCCATTTCAGTTTCGGCCGAAACCGAAACCGAAACCGAAACTTTTTCAGACATGTTAAAATCTACTGTTTACTCAAATTTGGCTTATTTTATACACTTGTGCAGACATTTAATACGTGTTGAATGAAATACAAAACAATAATGTATGTAAAAGTATGTGAAAGATAATTACTTATTTTCTTTGATTATTTACTAACTTACTTATTACTGCTATAAAATAAAAAAATATGCAAAAACACGTTAACACTTCGTAGAACAAAAATTTGCCAATAATCAACACTTGGATTTTGCCAATACTCGACACGCTTGGCAGGCGGGTTGTCGAGCGAAGTTCGATAGTTTTTTGCAGAGGACGCTGCTGCCCGTCCTCTGGATCTGTTAACCCTTAGCCGACTCTTACGGCAACCACGGGTAGAGAGGGTGGAGCACTATTCTAAAGCCGGTAACTCCACGGCTTAGATATGTATGTTACGTTCCAATCGATACGCTCATAATGCTACCAAAATAAATGAAATATCTGAAGGTCACACACAGTTACATCATACAGAATTAATATATTATACAGAATTAAAATATCATCCAACAAAAACTTAATTACCTAAACATATTGTAAGTAATAAATGTATGTGTGAATAAACATACTTTTACATACTTCTCATAATTTAAAAATACCTGTTAATAACTCAACGGAAAGGACTTCAATGTCTAATAAACATCAATAAAATATGTTAGACAAAAACAAAAATAAACACGTACCACTGCCACCACACGTAATTACACGTAATCACTGTGCGCGAAAAATAATACAATATAAACTAAACTCACGACGAAAACACGCCGGACCGGCCGGCGATTCGATAACTGACGATGGCGGGTGACACGCGAGATACTAACTCTCCCGAAGTCAACCGAGCGACGCGCGATAGTTCACGAACGTAGAGTTTCGGTGTGGCCGAAGATTCGGCCATTTTTTGGCCGAAACCGAAACTCGTGCCGAAACTAGATTTTTGAGCCGAAACTGGCCGAAACCGAAACCGAAACCGAACCTTCGGTCGGTCACTAATTAGGGTAACCTGCTCTGTTAGAGTGAAAATTCAATATTATTCTTATTTCTTTGATTAACTGTTTCGACTATTTCAATGTTGAACAAAAAAAAATATTGTTTTATTAGTAACATTTGTTTTAACCATTACTGTTTGAAGTATAGATTTATTAAAGTTGTTTAATTTTTAAGGTATGATTGTGTTCACTGCGGCAAGCGTTACAACACGCGCGACGAGGCAAATCAACATTTGAGACAAAACCATGCTAAAATTAAAAAAAGGACCCAGCGGATAAAGAAAGGAAAACTTAGACCATTGCAAAACAATTTCTTGTTGTAAATTATTCATAAATAATTTAACGTTAATAATCAAGTAGATGATCAAATGAAAATGGATAAGTAATTGCAATGTAATTTAATTTTAAAGAATTTATTTTTTATTTGAATCCACAAACAGTTTAACAATGTGTGTTAACAAGGCAATTTACACAAAGATATTTAATTGTTACACCAACATTGTTGAAAAAGGATAAGAAATATAATCTTTATCAACTATAATATGGCTTTTTACATGTTAATCAAAACCCTATCAAGTTTTCCTTTCCTTCCGGTTGTCTGGAAAAAATCGCTTTAAGCGATAAGACCGCCACTTGTACTAGCCTAAGATTAATATAATTATCTATCTATCTATCAAGTTTAAAGTAAGTAGTTACTACCATTGTATAACAGGACAGTCAGTCAATAAGTCACTTTATCAGTAGTACACGGGTATAATATACCCAAATATGAATTAGGGCACCCAGAATTTTTGGAATAACTTATCAATAAGGGATAAACCATATAAGGGATAAGAATATGTTCTTTCATACAAAGTGAAAATTTCCAATTATGGAAATAGGGAGAATAATTTTCCACTCAATTGTTTGGGGTTGGCTCTTAATGTGGCCTTTATTTGTGCAAAAACATATTTGGTTAAAGAAAAGCGTAGGTATGGATTTTTTTATATTTATGAAAATTGTTTTAAAATTATTTTAATATCTTTCAGTACCTAAACATAACGCGTTTTTTTATAAAATATGAAAAAAAAAAAATAGTAGAAGAAAAAACATAATTGTTTTATATAAATGGTCCTTAATAAAACACATAACTCATTCATTGCTTTTAATTCCCCACAGCTTAATCTCATCTTCGCATGCAGTTAACAACAAGCTTTCTAACGGATGGTGACTCAGGGAAACTACAGGCTTATTTACACTATGTAGCAACTTTTGCGATATCGTCCCACTTATTAAATCAAAGTAAATTACTTCTCCGGTTGCAGACCCAGTTATTATGTGACTATCCTTCTCATTTACTGTGTTTTCTAGCATGTAATCCTTACATTCATGTCCTGAATATGTATTTAGCAATTCCCCTGAGTCCTTGTCAAAAAGTTTCACAGTGTTATCATTACAACTTAATATATAACACTGCCCATCATGTGTTAAGCTCCCATATGTTATTATGTGACCTATGTAATCAGATATCATTTTCCCACTTCTGATGTCATACAATCTAACGTGACAATCTACTGAACAAGTCAAAATCTCATAGTTGGTAACTTGTATTGAAGTTATTGTGTCTTTAGCGTCTTTTAATACTTGGACAGGTTCCTGTCGTCTGCTAGCTATGTCCCAGAATGCCACAGTATTGTCTACTGACCCCGATACGGCCATAGTTGATTCTTCGTTGAACTTTACACAAGTTACAGAGCTGGCATGGCCGCGATACCTTCTTATAGGTTGCCCTGTGGTCACATCCCAGAGAATAACAGATTTATCACTGCTACAAGATATAATATGACTACTGTCACAAGATCCGGCTGCGTCTAGCACTTCATTTGCGTGCCCTCCGTAAGTTTTCAGCGATAATTGGTTGTACGGGTTCCATAACTTGATTTTCTTGTCGGCGCCACAAGTAAGGCAGTATGAGCCATCGACGTTGAATCGCACTGCGCGCACGACTTGCTGCTTGCAATTAATTGAGGTGATAGTGGTTAATTCACTCATTATTTTGGATTTTTTGCTTAGTGTGGAAAAGTCCCAATGTTTTCGCCTTTAGCTGTTATCACCACAGAATACTATTACTGTTATCACTGGCCGGCACAGAACACAGATCACTATAATTAGTACTAGCACAGAACACATACGGCCGGCCCCGGCCCTTGTATATGTGTTCTGTGCCCCGGCCAATGGCTGTTAACATCCACAGAACAGAGAGGAAAATAACATCTGACGCACAGAACAGAGAGATCTGACAGCATTGACAGTGTCACAGAACATAATAATACTAAGAGTGCTGCCAACAACTCATGAATAGCATTACCCTCCATTTATACCCGTGATTGCCGCGGCGGTCGACTAATCATTAAATTGCGACAATAAATAGCCTACGTTGGCAATACTGCAGAACAAACGAACGGTTTGTGGTATAATAAACTAGCTTTTTTTTTTTTTTAATTTATTTAAGAGGGCTTTGTCGGTAAACTAGCTTTGTAGTGGTAGGCCTCTTTTGCAGGGGGCCGCCTGGGGAAGTACCACACCTTTGCCAGTTATTCATCCGCCAAGCACTAATATGCAAACATTACTGTGTTCCGGTATGAAGGGCAATGTTACCAGCGAAATTACTGGGCATAATGAGATTCAACAACTTCTATCAAATCTCAGGGTGACAGGCGCAGTGCAGTTCCGCGCAGAATTTTAAATTTTAAAACACTGGGTGGCACTGTGTCTGATATGGGCAATCAAGATGCTTACCATCAAGCACACCTGATTTGCTCGTCTTGTTACTTACTATCATAAAAAAAAAAAAAAAAAGCTCTACACTCGTGGTGTTTGCCACAAACACCAATGATAACCAAAATTAGTTTGTATTCTGTAACACCGACCGCCGACCACAATCACCAAACACATACACGGCATACCCAGGCTTGGCGAAAATTCTTGTCTATTCAGATAAACCATGTAAAATATTATCACATCAAGAACATTGCAAGATAACTGACATCTGCCGCTCCGCTAAATCGTTGGCGGGACGACGACGGGAAGACACAGGTTTTGACGCATGGGAAGAAGTTGGCTGCTCTAAAACGTTAACAACAGTAACTTTGACGTCACCTTTGCAGAGACTTGGATTGAAAAGTTTTTGGTTTACAACAAAAAAAGGGCATGTAGGAGACTAGACGACAGAGTCGGGAAATAAAAAACATGAACTTTTTGCGAGCCGTCAAAGAGGTAACGAACTTTTAATTTTTCCACAGATAATAAAATAAATGTTTTTTACCAAATTATACCATCTATACCATGTGGATGACCCTTAATAGTATTTGTGATTCTGTGGTAAAAATATACTGCTTGGGTCTGAAACGTCAAATTGCGTAGAATGTTGTTCGTCCCTATCTCACCTATTTAGCTACAAATTGTGCTGTCCTTGTCTTTAACTAAGTTTATTCACATTTCACTTGATTTCACTATTTCATTTTTGCTTTCAGCGTCTTTTCGATTTCGAAGTCTCGTTTATTTTCGATGAATAGAAATATATGTACATTAAATGCAGTGCAAACAATGGGTGCTAAAACTCCAGCTAGTACAGTGAAACGGCCATCAAAATGCGAAATTTGCAAAAATTCTTTCCAAACGCTTGCTGCGTTGAAATCGCATACAAGGGCAAATCACCCGAGTGCAGTGCAAAATGACGAAGAAAATGAGAGCAAAGATGACAAAAAGACTGCTTTTGTGCCTCCGACGTCGCGTGTGAGTAAAAGACTACAGTTACGGAAGAAATCCAGCGACACAGAAAGTCTTGAGAAAAACCCAAAGCCAGTTCCCGCGGGTATAAAACCACAATTCGAATGTCCAAAATGCTTAAAAATATTCCCAGTGTATTTCTCAGCATTAAAACACATACAAAAGCGTCATATTGATGTGCAAAAGTGAGTATTCATCTATGTAAGATACAGGGGCGTATTCAAGGCACATCTTGGGGTGAAGGGTTGTACCTACCCGTCTGATTCTGCGAAGAATAATTATTAAGAGGGTCATGATTTTTCTTTATATTTGTACCAAAGCAAAGATTGCAATGCTGTTTTGCAAAATCACTAAACATTCTAGTTTAGTATACATACCCAAGTGCGTATCTTAATTATTGTCACTTGTCAAACTGTTTTTTGTTCTAATATTGTATTTTTTTAGCTCATCAAATACAAACATAAAGCCAATCCCAATAGAAATATGCAAAACATGTGACAAACGCATAGACGTAAATCACGAATGTGGAGAGCATGTAGATGCTAAAGCTGATGGTGGGGCATATTGTTGTCTTGGCTGCGAAATGAGGTTTAAAAGTGTGAACGCTTTTGATCAACATGTAGCTGTGGCTCATAATGAGAATGCTGATATTATGGCATTTAAGGAATATAGTGGTAAGGTTTTCTGTCCATACCATAATTTTTTAATCATACATAGCAAAAATTAAATAGAAATACTTACCTTAACGAATTATTATTATGTATGTAATATGTAATAACACAAAAGTCGAACGAAAGACTAACTGTTTGTAACACTGAGAGAATGGGACCAACAATAATGAATTTTGTTATAGATATAATTAATGTGGTTACAGTGACTGTAAATGGTACTTTTATCCAGATATTCTGATGAGAATGATGTCTGCGCGGGTAGAGCTGTGGTGCACGGCAATTATTCATTTTTGTTGGCTAATATCATAGGAATATGGATGGATGCCTCTTCAAAATCACTAAACTGACGATCAGTAGCTTTGCAGACGATCCATGTTAGGTACTTAAAAATGTCAAGAGAAACATTTTTTCTTTACTTAAGACATAATATTCCTGTTCTCTTTGAGTTTGAAATATGATAATAAACATTTCTTTTTCAGATTTTCTGCTTTGGAAGTCTTCTATGGAGAGGCAAGTGTGTGTGAAATATTTGACACTGAGTAACACAAGTAACAAGCAGTATTACCAGTGTAACTATGTGTCACCGAAAAATTCCTCTGATGTAACACATTTATGCCCATCTGTGGTGATATCAAGGCAGATAGGTAAAGGAGTTCGAATCCATTACTATAAAAATCACCACGGTCATTCATGCCCAGCATACAAAGCACCAAATCAGTACATTGGTAACATAGTGGTTGACCCACCTACAAATGACGATTTCGATAGATTATTAACTGACAAAAAGTCAACAGAGGAAAATGATCTTTACGAGAAATTCACAGGATTATTAAAAAAAGTTCTAGTTCGCTCCGGAAAAGTGAATTCAACTAATTTAAAAAAAATGTACAGTTTGGCTTCAGAAATGGAAAATATAATCAATAGTCAATATAATACCGCTGATGATAACGACAGTATAAACAATGACGATTATTATGACAGAGAAATTGAAAATACCAAAACCGACATATCAATAAATAAAAGTATGACGGATGATCAAATAAGTAAGGTATTAGAAACCCCAAGAGCCTCCGCGCGCATTAAACGTAGAAGCGAATCTTTGACGCCAAACATAGTTAAGAAAAAGAAAATAAATGACACTAATTTGAAAGAAAACACTCCCATAGCTAGAAAGCCTAACTCGCCTATGGTTGTAAAACCAGCGCCTATTATCAGTTCCCCTAGCTTTAATGATAGTTACAAAGAATTCATCGGCTCTACAGCTAAAACACCAAAAGCCGAAAATATTAATAATAGTCCTAAAAACTCTACTAATAAAAAGTCGCGCAAAGTGGTAGTTAAAACCAAAATTGGTCAGTTCATTCCCAGTCCAGAAAAACAAAAAAATCTCGAAATTTCAAAGAAAAAAAGTAAAACTTCTAAGTCTCCCGAAAGGAGCTTGGATAATTTGAAATTGGATATAATAGATTATGAGGTGGTTGAACAAGAAAATGACTGTAATATTCTGGTTTTAAAGATTTAAAAAACGTATAAATTCATTGCTATACCAAATTTCAATAACCGCCTCAATTGGCCATTGGTTTCGATAAAAAGTCACTGATGCTTCAATGAAATGGACTATTTTTCGACTTAACGCGGTTTGTGTTGTAGTGTCGTCTCATAAACCGTAGTGTTATATCCTCTTTGGTATAAGATGAACTATTTTTTAAGAATAAAAATAGGCTTTTAACTTTTAAGTTATAAAAAAATTAAGCAAAATTACTGTTTTATCCAAGACTGTTCTTCTATGTAAGCAGTAATGTAAAATGTTTATAAGACGCCTATGGTTTTTTGTATTATCCATTATCAGTAGTAGTTGGTATAAGTTATTATTATTTATAGGTCATGGAGAATGGATTCGGTGTTATTTAAATTACATATACTGAAAATTATTGTGTTATTAAAGAAAACACGTCTACGTCAGGCGTCAATGTGCATAACATATAAAAGTAATAAGTCATTTGACTAAAGTATATTATATTAAGCTGATTACACCTACCGAGTAGTGGCGAGAAGTAATTAATGAAGATGATAATAACTCGTCTTATAGTCCATCAAAACTAAGAAGTACTGTTTGACGTTTCACACTTTCAATAACTTTGCATAGGCAAGTTGAAATTGTGTAAGTTATATACAATTTCGATAACCTTTGTCGTAAAACCATGGAATTCTGATTTATACAAACTTATAAGTTATTAATAACTAAATTCAAAACTTTCAAACAAGACAAAATAAAAACTTCTTAGATTTGATGGACCATAGTTAATATTATCTATTTTTATGTTATATATATATAGTTATAAGTTAAGGGTTCTTATTAAAATTATCCTTTTGCATGATAATACAATACGCTGCATACGTTTTGTATCATCAAATATAATTTCAATGTAATATTGAGTTAATACTAACATTTTGAAATAAATGCAAAGATGTGATATTATTTTTTCTACTATCCGAAACCCCCTCCTTACGTCCTGGATTCGTCACTGTGTAGACCTATAAAGTGACCTCGATAAAACTATAGAGTTTGAACTAAACACAGGTGTGAAACGTTGGTTGGCAAATGCGCTAATCCTGCAAAGTAAAAAAGAAAAATGAGTAAACATTAAAAACGGTTACTTTTAAAATTTGTCATTGTCAAAAAATATTGTTGAAGGCGAAGGTCGATGGCACAGAACAGAGAGGAAATAGAAGAAAAGCTCTCCATATAACCTGTGGGGCGCTACAGACCTTGGTAGATTTGGAGTCACTGTCGAGTTTGACATAAGCCTGAAATTTGACAGAAGATTTTTTTTCACTGTTTATTATTTTGGCGCTACACGGTCTCTTTATAAACCTAATAATGTACACCAGGATTTTTAAATTAAGGTCCATTTATTTTTAAATGAAAGTCCATTCATTTTTAAAGATATTTAAATATATTTCACAAATAACTGATTAACAAATTATGTGTTACATATATTATAACAATATAAATAACTATTAAACAAAGATGTAGCACCATAACTAAACTAACTTTTTCTGTGTCATGACTTGTAATTACAGTGCTTAAACAGTAATTATTAATAAAATAAATCGTAATAGAAGTGCTCATACATTATACAGTAACTATCAACATACAAAATTCACTATAGTTCATATTACAAATTAATGACTTTCAATAGTATCTAATAATGCCATGAACAAGTCCATTTATTTCTTCCTATTAACATTTGTGTCTTTTCATGCATACTAGCCGCCAACGAATAGTTAACGATGATATAATATTTTACTGATTGTAACATTATATAAATAACTAAACTAAAATAATGACAATATTATAGCTCAACTATGTATGACTTAATAATATTTAACTATATTACTACAATAACAATATTAAAAACCGCTTATAAACTTAATAATAATGCAATCACAAAACACTCTCTTTAAAACCTAATGTCAATACCAAAAAAAATTAAATGTAATGCAAATACCAAATAAATCACTTAATAATATTATGCAATGATTGCAATAACTTATAATAACAATATTATATAATGAACATTATAAAAACTAATATAATATTATGTAACTACTACTATGATAAAATTAATATTGTGGTTCACCAGGATTGGCAGGATTGATATTAAATATAGCTTATAACATAAATTACACATACGACATATATTTTTCATTTGAAAGGATTATTAAATATATTCAAGTTATACTAATGTTACGATAATTATGAATGTATTATTAAAAATAACAATTAATTAATAGACATTATTGTAAAAATGAATTATTGCGGACTGCATGGATGGCGTAGTGGGTGCAAGCTCTATCTGCCGATCATGAGGTTCCGGGTTCGATCCCCAGCTAGGTCAGGCAGTGTTATTGAATTTTTCTATTAGGAATTTTCTAAGTGACAGCCTGAAATCTGAAACTGTGCCCTGCAGATGGCTTTACTTTTACTGATGATAAATGAAATACTTTCCAATGTTTTGATGGCTTCTTGCCAAAATGTAACATGATGTTGACTGGTCCCCTATTCTTTCCTGGTGCAGATCCTCACCGTGAGTCGTTAACACTGTCGAAGAGCTTGTTGAAGAACAGCACTGCATCTGACGTAGTCTCGTTGAAGGGCTTTCGACTTGATTGGATTGCTACAACAAAACATACACACATCGTGTTATAAATGGGTGTAGTAATACATAAGGAGGTGAATTAAAGTAAATAAGTAACAAAAGAAAGAATTGCAAAATTTTTGTTGTGAATTTCAAGTGTTTATTTGTTTGAAGTTATTTGTTCAGCTTGACGGGTACTTGTAAGTTTTACTAGAGCATATTTTATCAAGTTGTATATTAATCACAATATTAATATAACATATACTAATACATAATATAATCAATGATAATGTACGGATTCCATTTAAGAATTGGCATATAACGTAAATACTTAGTGATAAATATGTAGGGCAAAGGTAATTAGGTATTTTCAATTATCATGCATACCACATAATGTGTTTTATAGGTTCCTTCTCTTCTTGTAATTTGATATTAATAGTTTGCTAATTAATTTATATTTTTGGATTTGCTATCTGATTTTATACACAACACATTGTATTGACCAGATCAGATGAACTTAAACTCATCACATACATAATAAAATATCAATTCATAGCTTTACTATATAGCTAAATACCTAGTTCAATATTGTGGCGTATTTGATCTCATCATAAATCATTCCGAAAACTATTCATGCAGGAACGAAAAGTCGCTCTCTGGTGGCAAACAAGTGATAAGGCCGTGTTTTGGATGTCTAAGAACCATACCTCTTAAGTCTTTTAGTTTCCGAGATCCGTTGACCAGTTCCAAATAATTTTTGCACCCAAAAGCGTCCCAAGGTTTTAATCATTTTAGTCTAAGGAACCATACCTGAAAGAATTTGAAAATTTAATTTAATATTGAATCAGTGGCCATCTTTTTTTTCGCCCATCTAAAATCTTCAGGGTTTATGCATTTTTATTTTCCGCCACCCACTCACAAGCCCTAACGTTTCCAAGATCCATCGACCTGTTCTACCAGGGTTCCACCCAGAAGACCTCCCCCCTGTAGGTTTTATCACATATTCATAGAATTCCCTATCCGACAGTGTGACATTCTCAGCCCTCAGACCTCAAGTCTCAAGTCTCAAACTATATTAATATAATATTAATATAATATAATGTCCGGCTTTAAATCGGGAGTCCCTGGAGCAAATCTTACCATGTGGACTTTTCACCTGAGCGGTACCATGTTTCAGATGACACGTTAAACTGTACGTCCCTATAGTTTCATATAAGATATTATGTAGGAGGCAGTGATAAGGTCATGTCTGAGGCCATGTAAGAATCTTGGCGACCCGTAACTCGGACAAAACGGGTTGTCCACATAACTCATGTGAATTAATCAAGGAGTGTACTTGGGGTAACCCGTTCTGTTTGAGTATAATTTTAAATAATTGTGTGTATATTTATACTCTAACAGAATGGGTTTCCCCAATTAAACTGCTTGAGTCCGACCATTGTGGGGTATGTGGTCAAAAAATGTTTGGGTCACCAAGATTCATACAAACCCTCTGGACTCTCCGGCTTTCTCTACATAACATTATTACTATATTGTCTATATCCGGGACCTTCAGGTAAACATGCCATCTGAAATATGATAGCCTCAAGACAAAAAGTCCACATTATGTCAATGCAATACTAAACCAGAGCTCCAAGTCGAAATATAAGCTGAATAGAACATAATGGTGCCCTTTACAGTTAAAACTCCGAAAAATTGGCGTTCTATGTCACATCACATCATCAGCCAGAAGATGTCCACTGCTGAACATAGGCCTCCCCTATATAACGCCCATAAACTATTCATAATATGGAGAAATATTGCCAACATCACCATGCTTGGCAGGCGGCTCGATGATCGCAGTAGCTGGAATACTTGGGAACTATTTAAAGCCGGGAACCAAACGTCAAATCTATGTACTAGATAATATTTGCATCAATGATAACTTGGCTATGATTTTATAAGCCTATGTGGTGATTAGAAAATGACAACATCCTAGACAAAATAAACTAGTGTAAGTTATTATTATCAGTGACTATAGGAGTATGTTACTTATATAATTTTTCATTCATTACTGACATTGCTGACTTTAATTTAATTTATGATCCACTTACCCTAAGTGCTTCTCGACTTCGTATAATATAATATTATGTGGGGTGTGAACAAGACTTAGGTGGACTGAAGCTGAAGTTCTTACTATACCAAGTACTTTCACTCTCTGATCGGCTGCTGCACTTTGCCAAGTTCTATATAATTGAAAGCTTGCTACGAGCTTTCATCCTCTGTAGTGACCTAGAATGTATATCATTCCGTGTCAAATAAAAAAATCTTTTATAAACTAATCAAATATAATTATTCGATGAAAATTAGAGGTTATATGTCATTATAAAATTATTAATTTAATAATGCATTTTTATGTATTTTGTTATGTACGTTTGTCCGAAATCAATGTTATTACTTACAATGTGATGATATTGTATATGAATATAATTGTTCTTCATACTTCCAAATAGCACAAAACAACACGGCATGGTTTCGATCTTTTAAACATTGTTGATATATATCCACGTATGATTTACATCTATTAGAGATATAAATGATTAGTACACCTTTTCCTTGCGGTATTATGGATAAATACTTCAAATAATTATTCAAAATTCTTAAACACGTAAAAAGCCAAGCGATCAAAACAACAAAACTAGTGATGTCTAACTGTCGATTGTTGACCTCAAAATTATTTTAAGGTATCGATCGGCTTATCCACAATTATGATAGTTTCTTGAAGATCAACAATTTTTGATATGGGTGATATTAATAAGTAATTGTGTAAAAAATTTAGTTATGAATCAAAATTATATTTTATGAGAATTATATTTATGATATTTATAGATATTAACCACAATATGTGGCAGATGTTATTGTAGATGACTTTTAAATAGTATAAATTCCATTTACGCATCTCGGTGACTGCCTCGGTGGCGTAGAGGGCGCATCGAGTGCCAATCAAGAGGTCCCGGGTTCGATCCTCAGGTCAGGCAGTGTTAAATATTGGATTTTTCCATTAGGAATTATCTCAATAACTGCCTGGAGTCTGGAACTGTGACCTGTGTGTGTGATAGGTACATGGCAATAGGCTCACCCCCTATTACACCCCCTATAACATTATACTGGCGAAATGTGGGTGTATCTACTATGGGACTGAGTCCTGGGTACACCTCTGCCTACCCCTTCGGGAAAAAGGCGTGAATGTATGTTATGTTACGCAACGACGATATAATTGTCGTACCCGAAAACTATAGTTATCATTACTATTATTCAGTAAAGAAAAATCGGGATATTCTCATAATAATGCAGCTTAGCTTATATTATGAGCTATATGAGTGAAACTGTGAAGTTTTGATTAATATGAGCATACACATAATTTTATCGTATATGTATATATATATATATATATATATATATATATATATATATAGATATATATAGAATAGTAATATATATATATATATATATATATATATATATATATATATATTACCATTCTATTTATTATACCTATTTATTAAAACCAATAAATAAAATTCATATTTACAAAATTAATCGTATATTATTTTATATTATGTTGTTAACTAGGTTTTCCTCGGCCGAAGCTTGGCATACTAATGCCCAGATACCCTGAGGGAATGGGCTGTCCAGTTCCCCATAAACGAATAATGAATACCCCAATACATAAACAAAAGGGATAGGCAAAGGTGTACCCAGGACTCAGTCCCCTAATACTTTACTTCAAATTGTTGGCGTATGGATCGCGGCATGTTTTTGAACGATGTGGATGTTAATGTTGCAGTCGAGCGAACGGTGCCGCGGCTTTATGTTGTATCATAACATTATTTAATATGGCGATAATCGATAGTGGGCTATCGGAGGGCATCACTACTTAGATGTAAGATGGCGGTCATTAGTGTTGCTACTTTACATAAAATATACATATCATAGATAATTAATATGAGAAATGTTTGAGCCATAGACTTAACAAAGAGAATGATTAAACGACTACAGACTTACAAGGAATTCCCTCAGGAACGTCAGTAATGTCATATCCCACAGTGACTGAATTTGTATTTGAAAATGGGTCTTAAATCAAATATTCAAAAGTTCAGGTTCGCTTGTTAGCAACACTATATATATAAGTATAAATTCATAGACATATATAGCTGCCACAGACTGCCACTAAGACTACATGTGTTTGTATGGGAGTGAACCACGGCTTCAAGAGAGACAGATGACGAATTGATAGATTGACAGACTTGACTCTGACAGAGTTTTGACTTAGTGACTGTTGACAGTTGACAGATTCAACAAAACAACAGCTGACAGCTGTACTTTTTTTTTTTACAAACCAACACTAAGGTATTGCCAGTGGCAGGTTGTATGCATTTTAGAGTATTTTATGTACTTCACGTTAGTGTATTTGGCTTTTCTTGCCTCTGAAACGGTGCAAGTACTCAGAAAACCCCCCATGTCCCATGCCCCGTGAGGAGTCAGGATCCCGGACGGCTTTCCTCACTATCCTGTGCGCTGTAATATGCCCCGAGTACGCATAGGAACATGAGGGAACATGAAATATCTGCGGTCGTTCCCGTCACGTACGTGTATATTCGGTTCCATTCATCAAGCGCGTTCCAGTTTTCAGGCAAAGCTGTCGTTTGACGAATAAACCCAGCACGTGCCGGCGGCTTCTTGCCCACCGCTTTATACCTTCGGCTTCCTGCCTGCGGCATCTTGTGGGCCTAATGTAGTTCTAACTTAATATAATCGTATCAGCCTCTCAGTCGCCTCAAAAAGGCCGTGACTGAGGGTACCGTAATTTAGCCCCTTAGGTATTTATTATTTACAACTATACCTTGTAAAATATAGATTCAAGTCAATCAAAGTCAAAAACATTTATTCAAGTAGGTCACAATCTGACACTTTTGCACGTCAATGAAGATACAGTAATGAGTCTACCGTGCGTTCAGATACCTTTACAAGAATAACGCACAAGAAACTTGTAGGGCTTAATTTTTTTAACTGATAGTTTTACAATATTTGGTTTGGTTACATTCGTTTGTTTGGAAGTCAGGTATCAAGCTATATTTTACAAGCTTGTTACAACGGATACAGCGGAAATATAGCGAAAAGCGTTCCGTTTACCAAAAATATTGGTGCAAAAACGCATCCTTCTGATAGTATTCCTATCATAGTTGTAATTATTTTTCATGTAATCTGAACTATGACAAAACAAGCCGATTGCATTAAATAGACAAAAATCACAAATCATCAAAAAGCACCCTTTTAAACAAAGTCATTTAGTTATTCATAATTTATTTTATCCGCTTCGAAGAACGATAAGATTAAAACTTAAATAATTACGTTCCTAGTTAGGTAATATAAAATTATAACGAAAAAGAAAGATAGACATAGCAAAATTTAATTGTGTAAAACGAGATAGCGATACAGATTTGTATGAAAAATGAAAAGCAATATTTTCTCATATCTGAAATTATGTAGAACACAGAACAGAGAGATGTAGAAGTTCGACCCACAGAACAGAGAGGAAATAGAAGAAAAGCTCTCCATATAACCTGTGGGGCGCTACAGACCTTGGTAGATGTGGAGTCACTGTCGATTTTGACATAAGCCTGAAATTTGACAGAAGATTTTTTTTCACTGTTTATTATTTTGGCGCTACACGGTCTCTTTATAAACCTAATAATGTACACCAGGATTTTTAAATTAAGGTCCATTTATTTTTAAATGAAAGTCCATTTATTTTTAAAGATATTTAAATATATTTCACAAATAACTGATTAACAAATTATGTGTTACATATTTTATAACAATATAAATAACTATTAAACAAAGATCTAGCACCATAACTAAACTAACTTTTTCTGTGTCATGACTTGTAATTACAGTGCTTAAACAGTAATTATTAATAAAATAAATCGTAATAGAAGTGCTCATACATACAGTAACTATCAACATACAAAATTCACTATAGTTCATATTACAAATTAATGACTTTCAATAGTATCTAATAATGCCATGAACAAGTCCATTTATTTCTTCCTATTAACATTTGTGTCTTTTCATGCATACTAGCCGCCAACGAATAGTTAACGATGATATAATATTTTACTGATTGTAACATTATATAAATAACTAAACTAAAATAATGACAATATTATAGCTCAACTATGTATGACTTAATAATATTTAACTATATTACTACAATAACAATATTAAAAACCGCTTATATACTTAATAATAATGCAATCACAAAACACTCTCTTTAAAACCTAATGTCAATACCAAAAAAATGTAAATGTAATGCAAATACCAAATAAATCACTTAATAATATTATGCAATGATTACAATAACTTATAATAACAATATTATATAATGAACATTATAAAAACTAATATAATATTATGTAACCTTAAACTACTACTATGATAAAATTAATATTGTGGTTCACCAGGATTGGCAGGATTGATATTAAATATAGCTTATAACATAAATTACACATACGACATATATTTTTCATTTGAAAGGATTATTAAATATATTCAAGTTATACTAATGTTACGATAATTATGAATGTATTATTAAAAATAACAATTAATTAATAGACATTATTGTAAAAATTAATTATTGCGGACTGCATGGGTGGCGTAGTGGGTGCAAGCTCTATCTGCCGATCATGAGGTTCCGGGTTCGATCCCCAGCTAGGTCAGGCAGTGTTATTGAATTTTTCTATTAGGAATTTTCTAAGTGACAGCCTGAAATCTGAAACTGTGCCCTGCAGATGGCTTTACTTTTACTGATGATAAATGAAATACTTTCCAATGTTTTGATGGCTTCTTGCCAAAATGTAACATGATGTTGACTGGTCCCCTATTCTTTCCTGGTGCAGATCCTCACCGTGAGTCGTTAACACTGTCGAAGAGCTTGTTGAAGAACAGCACTGCATCTGACGTAGTCTCGTTGAAGGGCTTTCCACTTGATTGGATTGCTACAACAAAACATACACACATCGTGTTATAAATGGGTGTAGTAATACATAAGGAGGTGAATTAAAGTAAATAAGTAACAAAAGAAAGAATTGCCAAATTTTTGTTGTGAATTTCATGTGTTTATTTGTTTGAAGTTATTTGTTCAGCTTTACGGGTACTTGTAAGTTTTACTAGAGCCTATTTTATCAAGTTGTATATTAATCACAATATTAATATAACATATACTAATACATAATATAATCAATGATAATGTACGGCTTCCATTTAAGAATTGGCATATAACGTAAATACTTAGTGATAAATATTTAGGCCAAAGGTAATTAGGTATTTTCAATTATCATGCATACCACATAATGTGTTTTATAGGTTCCTTCTCTTCTTGTAATTTGATATTAAATTTTTTTTTTTTTTTTATGATAGTGAGTGACAAGACGAGCCAATCAGGTGCCTGATGGTAAGCATCATGATTGCCCACATCAGACACAGTGTCACCCAGTGTTTTAAAATTCAAAATTCTGCGCGGCACTGCACTGCGCCTGTCACCCTGAGATATGAGCTGTTAAATCTCATCATGCCCAGTAATTTCGCTGGTAACATTGCCCTTCATACCGGAACACAGTAATGTTTGCACATTACTGCTTGGCGGATGAATAACTGGCAAAGGTGTGGTACTTCCCCAGGCGGCTCCCCCTGCAAAAGAGGCCTACCACTACAATAAAATAATAGTTTGCTAATTAATTTGTATTTTTGGATTTGCTATCTGATTTTATACACAACACATTGTATTGACCAGATCAGATGAACTTAAACTCATCACATACATAATAAAATATAAATTCATAGTAGCTTTACTATATAGCTAAATACATAGTTCAATATTGTGGCGTATTTGATCTCCTCATAAATCATTCCGAAAACTATTCATGCAGGAACGAAAAGTCGCTCTCTGGTGGCAAACAAGTGATAAGGCCGTGTTTTGGATGTCTAAGAACCATACCTCTTAAGTCTTTTAGTTTCCGAGATCCGTTGACCAGTTCCAAATAATTTTTCACCCAAAAGCGTCCCAAGGTTTTAATCATTTTAGTCTAAGGAACCATACCTGAAAGAATTTGAAAATTTAATTTAATATTGAATCAGTGGCCATCTTTTTTTTCGCCCATCTAAAATCTTCAGGGTTTATGCATTTTTATTTTCCGCCACCCACTCACAAGCCCTAACGTTTCCAAGATCCATCGACCTGTTCTACCAGGGTTCCACCCAGAAGACCTCCCTGTAGGTTTTATCACATATTCATAGAATTCCCTATCCGACAGTGTGACATTCTCAGCCCTCAGACCTCAAGCCATTGAGTCTGTAGCCCAGTGGAAATATGTCCGGCTTTAAATCGGGAGTCCCTGGAGCAAATATGGACCATGTGGACTTTTTACCTGAGCGGTACCATGTTTCAGATGACACGTTAAACTGTACGTCCCTATAGTTTCATATAAGATATGTAGGAGGCAGTGATAAGGTCATGTCTGAGGCCATGTAAGAATCTTGGCGACCCGTAACTCGGACAAAACGGGTTGTCCACATAACTCATGTGAATTAATCAAGGAGTGTACTTGGGGTAACCCGTTCTGTTTGAGTATAATTTTAAATAATTGTGTGTATATTTATACTCTAACAGCATGGGTTTCCCCAATTAAACTGCTTGAGTCCGACCATTGTGGGGTATGTGGTCAAAAAATGTTTGGGTCACCAAGATTCATACAAACCCTCTGGACTCTCCGGCTTTCTCTACATAACATTATTACTATATTGTCTATATCCGGGACCTTCAGGTAAACATGCCATCTGAAATATGATAGCCTCAAGACAAAAAGTCCACATTATGTCAATGCAATACTAAACCAGAGCTCCAAGTCGAAATAATAATAATAATAATAATGGACTACTTCCACACACGGTCATCTGGTCCCAAACTAGGCTAGAAGCCTGTACTATGGTAACCAGATGACTGATATACATACTTATATACGCTTATAACACCCAGACACAGATCAAACAGACATGTTCATGCACACAAATGTTTGACCTGGCCGGGGATCGAACCCGGGCCCTGCGGCACAGAAAGCAGAGTTACTACCATCTGGGCCAACGAGGCTGTCGAGGATATAAGCTGAATAGAACATAATGGTGCCCTTTACAGTTAAAACTCCGAGAAATTGGCATTCTATGTCACATCACATCATCAGCCAGAAGATGTCCACTGCTGAACATAGGCCTCCCCTATATAACGCCCATAAACTATTCATAATATGGAGAAATATTGCCAACATCACCATGCTTGGCAGGCGGCTCGATGATCGCAGTAGTTGGAATACTTGGGAACTATATAAAGCCGGGAACCAAACGTCAAATCTATGTACTAGATAATATTTGCATCATTGATAACTTGGCTATGATTTTATAAGCCTATGTGGTGATTAGAAAATGACAACATCCTAGACAAAATAAACTAGTGTAAGTTATTATTATCAGTGACTATAGGAGTATGTTACTTATATAATTTTTCATTCATTACTGACATTGCTGACTTTAATTTAATTTATGGTCCACTTACCCTAAGTGCTTCTCGACTTCGTATAATATAATATTATGTGGGGTGTGAACAAGACTTAGGTGGACTGAAGCTGAAGTTCTTACTATACCAAGTACTTTCACTCTCTGATCGGCTGCTGCACTTTGCCAAGTTCTATATAATTGAAAGCTTGCTACGAGCTTTCATCCTCTGTAGTGACCTAGAATGTATATCATTCCGT
Source organism: Hemistola chrysoprasaria (assembly GCA_947063395.1). Lineage (NCBI taxonomy): Eukaryota > Metazoa > Arthropoda > Insecta > Lepidoptera > Geometridae > Hemistola > Hemistola chrysoprasaria. The sequence goes on along the minus strand of OX346738.1, from coordinate 3,310,259 downwards.
GAAAATCTTTTATAAACTAATCAAATATAATTATTCGATGAAAATTAGAGGTTATATGACATTATAAAATTATTAATTTAATAATGCATTTTTATGTATTTTGTTATGTACGTTTGTCCGAAATCAATGTTATTACTTACAATGTGATGATATTGTATATGAATATAATTGTTCTTCATACTTCCAAATAGCACAAAACAACACGGCATGGTTTCGATCTTTTAAACATTGTTGATATATATCCACGTATGATTTACATCTATTAGATATATAAATGATTAGTACACCTTTTCCTTGCGGTATTATGGATAAATACTTCAAATAATTATTCAAAATTCTTAAACACGTAAAAAGCCAAGCGATCAAAACAACAAAACTAGTGATGTCTAACTGTCGATGGTTGACCTCAAAATTATTTTAAGGTATCGATCGGCTTATCCACAATTATGATAGTTTCTTGAAGATCAACAATTTTTGATATAGGTGATATTAATAAGTAATGGTGTAAAAAATTTAGTTATGAATCAAAATTATATTTTATGAGAATTATATTTATGATATTTATAGATATTAACCACAATATGTGGCAGATGTTATTGTAGATGACTTTTAAATAGTATAAATTCCATTTACGCAACTCGGTGACTGCCTCGGTGGCGTAGAGGGCGCATGCTTGACTGCCAATCAAGAGGTCCCGGGTTCGATCCCCAGGTCAGGCAAAGTGTTAAATATTGGATTTTTCCATTAGGAATTATCTCAATAACTGCCTGGAGTCTGGAACTGTGACCATAGGTACATGGCAATAGGCTCACCCCCTATTACACCCCCTATAACATTATACTGGCGAAATGTGGGTGTATCTACTATGGGACTGAGTCCTGGGTACACCTCTGCCTACCCCTTCGGGAAAAAGGCGTGAATGTATGTTATGTTACGCAACGACGATATAATTGTCGTACCCGAAAACTATAGTTATCATTACTATTATTCAGTAAAGAAAAATCGGGATATTCTCATAATAATGCAGCTTAGCTTATATTATGAGCTATATGAGTGAAGCTGTGAAGTTTTGATTAATATGAGCATAGACATAATTTTATCGTATATATATATATATATATATATATATATATATATATATATATATATATATTACCATTCTATTTATTAAAACCAATAAATAAAATTGTACATTAATACATATTTACAAAATTAATCGTATATTATTTTATATTATGTTGTTAACTAGGTTTTCCTCGGCCGAAGCTTGGCATACTAATGCTCAGATACCCTGAGGGAATGGGCTGTCCAGTTCCCCATAAACGAATAATGAATACCCCAATACATAAACAAAAGGGATAGGCAAAGGTGTACCCAGGACTCAGTCCCCTAATACTTTACTTCAAATTGTTGGCGTATGGATCGCGGCATGTTTTTGAACGATGTGGATGTTAATCTTGCAACGAGCGAACGGTGCCGCGGCTTTATGTTGTATCATAACATTATTTAATATGGCGATAATCGATAGTGGGCTATCGGAGGGCATCACTACTTAGATGTAAGATGGCGGTCATTAGTGTTGCTACTTTACATAAAATATACATATCATAGATAATTAATATGAGAAATGTTTGAGCCATAGACTTAACAAAGAGAATGATTAAACGACTACAGACTTACAAGGAATTCCCTCAGGAACGTCAGTAATGTCATATCCCACAGTGACTGAATTTGTATTTGAAAATGGGTCTTAAATCAAATTTTCAAAAGTTCAGGTTCGCTTGTTAGCAACACTATATATATAAGTATAAATTCATAGACATATATAGCTGCCACAGACTGCCACTAAGACTACATGTGTTTGTATGGGAGTGAACCACGGCTGGTCGATGGTGGATGGCTCACGGCTCCATGGTGTAATTTGTTGTGCTGTATTAATTTGAATTGATAATTAATATCTATCTTACTTTAAAAAATAAAACGAATATTAAATGGAAATATAATTCTAAGTTATTGTCATGTGCGTATGCATATTTTCAACACACTTCTCTTGAAATAGTTACAAAATGAAGACCACCGACAACAGTAAGTAAACATTTTTTAAAGATTTGTAGTTTTTACTTCTTTTTACCATGAAAACTTTATAATTAATACTAGAACATGATGTGAACTGTAAATTTTACTTATAACACCGCTCAACACTTATCAGGTACACCTTTAATATAAGTTATATTCTTTTGGATTAACTTCTCAATTCGCAACTCTCAAAAACAAAAGATTTGAGTTTCTATTTTCGATGAGTTTACCAGAGTACATTTTGGAAAAAAGTTGACTAAAGTTGTAACAATAATTTATATATCACCTACCTAGATTATTTAATAAATAAGTAATATTAAACATCAATATATTCCAATAATAGATTATTATAGTTTTATAGGTAATAGGTACCTACTCCAAAAGTTTGTATAATTTAATGTCCTAAGACTTGTGACAAGAGCCGTTTGCATTATATTATGATAGCCAATGAATGTTTGTTTAAGTTAAAAGATAATAAGCTACAAATTAATTCCAGGGTCTAAGCTATCTACACACCAAATTTTAGCACAATTGGTTAAGTAGGCTTAGTGTGAAAAGGGAACAAATATATACAAAATAAAAACAGCGCTAGATGGTGCTGGGTTCGAGTTAGAACACGCTAACGTTTTGTTTACCTGTTACAAACATAACTTTTTTACATAGTACTGAGATTTTAGATTTCTAATATTAATAGGATTTAGATGTTAAAAATATTCCGGTTCAAATATTCTCGGAAATAATTTTAATGTAATATTTTAGAACTGTCCAAGCTGCATTCAATAATATCCAAAATGCCACTGCGCGAGTGCTGCGTGACCATCCTGCCAGAGTTTGGCGTCCGTTGGCGGGAAGTGTCCCGTGCTGTGAGGAACTGTCGTCTGCCCATGACTTGCAGTAGCGTGGCCGAGATACTCTGTAGACATGCGGCTAAGTTTCTGCCGCAGGAGGAGCTCGATGATATATTGGGACGGTTGAACCTTAAATGTAAGTATTACCAGACCTGACAGACATTAACCGTACATATGTTTTTGGTTTGGTGCTTAGATAATTGATGTCTTCGCTCGCGCTCTGGCCACTTACCGCACTCCCTGAAAACAACAGTTACGAAAATGCGGCAATTTTCAAATATTAGTGTGCGTAATACAATGCTAGTGCTCGTAAAAATAGTTCGCAGAGCACTACTTAGTGTGGGTGAAGATTGTGATTAATATGATGCACAGAAAACGAAATCTATTTAAAAAAATGATCAATACATACATACACACAGTCACGCCTTGTTCCCGGTGGGGTAGGCAGAGACTATTTCCCTCCACTTGCTACGATCCTGACATATATCTTTCGCTTCGTAAATGATCAATATTTTACTTTGATTACATATCCCACACGCAACTTTCATTTTGGTTGAGTTGGCCTGCGCACACTGTCTGAACCGCACGTTAACATGTCGCCTTGTCCATTCGACTCTAACCTACTTACCTAACTAAAATGAGGGCATACACCTCAAGTTTTTCTCACTTCCAAGGGAGATAATAATATTGTATCATATAATAATAATAAGGCTTTATTTCGGATCTTAGTTCATTTGGAAACAATATAATAATATATATTATATAACTTTAAATAATATCAGCTTGATCCGTGAGCCTTTACTTGGCAAAGGCCTCCTCCAAACTCTTCCATTTCTCTCTATCTTGTGCCGCTCTCGTCCATAATTTTCCTGCTACTTTCATTATTTCATCTTCCCATCTTTTGAATTGTCTTCCCCTATTTCTTTTCCTGTGTTTAAGAAACCAACATATTATCTTTTTGTTCCATTTTTCGCAACCTCTGATGACGTGCCCCGACCACTTCCATTTAAGTTTCTTTATTTTGACAACAACATCACTTATTTTTGTGAGCTTCCTGATGTTCTTGTTCCTAATTTTCTGGGATTTTCTAATGTATAGCATACTTCTTTCCATTGCAGTCTGGCATCTTTTCAACTTCTTATAATATTGTATCATAGACAAGTTTAAATGATAACATCCCTAATCTAGTTAGAAGGAATAAGAGATATGCGATAGAAAGAGAGGCAGCTTGTAGGATAATAAAACGATAAGTTATTAGGCGCTGTGCGACCTGAATTGTACTTTATTTCATTGGAACTAGAGCCGCTATTTACTTTAATGATTTTGAGGAATATCTCTTCTGTCTATTTAGTATTATGTGATAGAAGAGATTCCTAGATCAGGCAGTGTTTTAATTCAATTTTTTTATTAGGTATCTCTCACTAGCTGTCTGGATTTACAATTTAAATTATTTTTTTTGTGTTCTTTTTTACTACACTTCTTTTTCTTTTTTTACTACTTTAAACTTAGTATGAATTTTTATAAGAACTGGTAATATTAACTGAAACAGTAAACATATAAATAATTCCTATTTTTAATCCTCTGCATGTCCAAAAGTCCCATAATGCTAGCAGCATTACCTCTACACTGCTAATGAGATTTGTTGGCGGAATAAAGTGTCAACTCGGCATGTAATGTTAACTATTGACTTAAATTAGGTACTTAAAAAGTACCAGGCATTCAGATAATATCGTCTGGAATTCCGAGAAGATTAAAATTTATGGACGAGGCCTTTATCTCTTGACATTATGGGTTACAGTCTACCAGTGAAATATGTATTACTAGTGTAAACACAGCCGCTTCGCCCGCTATGAGACTCCAAGTAACTTTAATTTTTTTTAATGTTCTAAAATGCTTAAACATAAATAAGGCTAGTTTCAATCCTAACATTATGTGTAGTTTTGGAGATATTATGGAAGTTTTGTATCAAAACTTTGACACCCTCTTCGAATCCATTAGAAAGTAAATTTTCAAAAAAAAATTCTTAGTACCCATCCTAATAGCGAAAAGAACCTACATTCCAAGTTTCAACGCTCTAGGACAAGCGGTTTTGGCTCGGAGTTGCATGTCACTCTCAAAAAAAAAAAAACTCAAAAAGATTTATTCAAATAGGTCATAATCTGACACTTTAGCACGTCAATGAAGATAAACAGTACTGACGTGCGTTCGGAAAGATACCTCTACAAGAAGAACGCTCAAGAAACTTGTAGGGCTTAATTTTTTTAACAGATAGTTTCACAATATTTGGTTTGGTTACATTCGTTTTCTTTGAAGGTGCCGCGAGGCTGCTATGCAGAAGTTTCCAAGCATCTTTGTCCTCTATGTACTGGTTGACTTAATAATAAGCCTTCTTTAGTAAAGTAGATTTTATATAGGTTTTGTAACTCTTTGAGTAATTAAGGGTTTTTTTTTATGATAGTAATTGACAAGACGAGCAAATAGGTTGCCTGATGGTAAGCATCATGATTGCCCATGTCAGACACAGTGCCACCCGGTGTTTTAAAATTCAAAATTCTGCGCGGCACTGCACTGCGCCTATCACCCTGAGATATTAGTTGTTGAATCTCGTGATGCCCAGTAATTTCGCTGGTAACATTGCCCTTCATACCGGAACACAGTAATGTTTGCACATTACTACTTGGCGGATGAATAACTGGCAAAGGTGTGGTACTTCCCCATACGGCCCCTTGCAAAAGAAGGCCTACCACTACAATAATGGGTTTTATAATATATAGTGATTTTCAGTGGTAGCTACACAATCTCGCACCTGGCACGTGCTGCGGCTCCTTGAACCAAATAATGACGAACCAGTGACGGAGTTGCTGAGGACATTGCATCATAGGGTGGTCAGAGCTTGCAGGAATGGCAAGTTGAGAAGTAGACCTGAGGTTTGTATAGTCCTACAAATATTACAAATGCGAAAGTTTGGAGGGTGAGGATGGATGGATGGATAGATGGATGTTTGTTTGTTTGTTACTCTTTCATGCCAAAACTACTGAACCGATTGGGATGAAATTCGGTATGTAGATAGTTTAGACCCTGGAATAACATAAAACATACATTCACGCCTTTTTCCCGAAGGGGTAGGCAGAGGTGTACCCAGGACTCAGTGTCCCATAGGAGGCACACCCACATTTCGCCAGTATGTTATTGGTCCCATGTAATAGGGGGCGAGCCTATTGCCATCTACCGGGCACAGTTCCAGACTCCAGGCAGTTATTGAGAAACGCTTGAATAACGCAAGGGGTTTTAATGCGAAAAAAGGGTGATGCAAGACTGAAAATAATCCCTACTGTAATGTCGGCCCAACCACCTTAAGCTTTAATCTAAAGGTAATGAATAGCTCCTATCGTAGTCCATCTCTGAATCTCTGTAAAAAAATCATACTTCTAAGTTAACGCAATCAAAAGATACGGACATTTTACCGCATATTATTATACTTTGCGCAAGGAACTAATAGATGGCGCTGTATGTTTTAAAACGAGTTAAAGCGTTTTATTAAGGTATCTAGGTATGGAACCCTACCCTATGCATACATACGTATGTCTTAACAATTTATTTAATTATTATTAATTGATTGAATTTGGCGTTACTTTTCGGAACTCCATTGCAAACTCAACAAGAATATTTAGTTTTTAGGTCCGATTTTTAGTGTCAAAAACAACATGCACAGCGCACCGCCCTCCCGCCCGCAAAATTGCATGCAAAGAGGAAATGCTATTAGGTATTATTGTTGTTAGTGACACCATTCATATATCGACACGTGTTCGTCTACACGACGCATCATCAGGAAATAGACTCCGCTGTAAGGGCGACTAATGTTAGTACGACGCCGCTCCTCGAGATGTTACCTCGCTGAACTCTGGGTCCAGCGTTCAGCGATTTTGCGGGAGGGAGGGCGGTGCAATGTGCATGTTGTTTTTGACACTAAACATCGGGACTAAAAACTAAATATTCTTGTTCTAGGAGTTTATAATTATAATTTCAGGTACAATCTGTAATGCTAGGCGACCTAGTGTACCTAAGCATACAGCTGGTGTCAGGTAATAAGCAGGGCACCATTTTGTATGTGGCGACTCCGCCCGGAGAGCCTGTAGCTTTGGTTTCCACCGTGGGCTGCGTTAAGCTTATTAAAGCCTGCGTTGAAGGTATATTTTTTAATTTATTCAACACATAATCACAGAGCAGATAATAATACTACGTATAGAATGGACACTGTCATCCGCCCACCAATCGGGCCTGCCTCACCCCGCGAGCGAGATTGAGCTCTCCACGAGCCCCGCTTCTATGGGAAATCACCTCACGCACACTCTTGCACGTGTACAAAACTCCATGTGTGTGTAGCGTCTGTGTAGTATAACACGATTTTTGTATGGGATTTGAGTCTAGTGTCCGGGGTGTTGTGACATAATACAGATTATAATTAAAATGTTATTATATTATAAGAATTACTATGACACTAAGATCTAGACTGGATTGCAATCCAAGACGTCTTTTACTACATTCTTTGGTCATCATCATTCTTATCTATACGCAGAGATACGAATAGAACGCGTGGATGTATCAAGTTGAAATTTACATTAAATACTCAGCTCTACGGTCCCTAGTGGCTGTAAAAAAGTCATACTTCTAAGTTATCGCAATCAAAAGTTATGGCCATTTTACTGCATATACTTTGCGGACGGGACTATAAACCTCTGGTTGTTTCCTGGAGTTTGCTACTAGAAGGCGCTGTATGTATGGAACCCTTCACTATGTATACGTATGCCTTAACAATTTATTTTTCTTATTCCAGGTCTAGGGTACGCAAAATACGAAAACGCAGACCTCTACGGGAAAGACATTCCATCCCTCCTGCGTTTGTCAAACCCTCTTGCGGACGGTGAAGCCGATCACTTGACCAACCTACCACCTTACGAACCAACACCTTGCATTCTACCCAACGGCATAGATTACACAAACAAAACATACGACGAAAAGTTTGTAGACAACGTATTGGGCCCAAATCCACCGGTGCTGACCGATTTGAACATTAAAATGGTTAAAAACTTCTTCGATACAAGCATTTTGGACAAAAAGATTAGTTTGAATGTCAAGTTGAACAGCGATGACGTGGCGAAGTCGCTGAAGACTTGGGTTGTTAAGGGAGGTTTGGCTGCGACCTCAGAATTCTTTCAGATCTTTCCGGAGTTGAAGGCTAATAGGATTGTGTATAAGGATGATTCTGATTAATTTTGGCGGTTTAGACACAGAATAAATAATAGTACTAACGGAACGGTACTCTTGAAGAAATCACCCTTATAAGTATTAGAATATACCTACTCGTTCTGCTGGCACACGAAATTAATCCCTATGGTGTGAAGCGAGCGTTCAAATTCCGCTGAGCACCGCTGACTCGAAGCGAGTTTGGCGTCGAGCGCTAGGGTTTCCACTCGCCGTTATATACATATATAAATAAGTATAAAATAAATAGGTTAACGGGAATTACAAACGTAATAGTTAAATCATTTAAAATCAGAGCATATCTCCAACATTTAATGACGTTATTTGGAATGAGACACTAGTTATCTAGGTTCCTAATTATATTTTAGTCTAAAATACTTATAATTTGGTGTTATATTTGAAAATACCTATATTTTGGATTTTTATCGTATTTAGTCCAAAGTAATTCTATTTTGGATTGAAATATAATTAGGAACCTAAATAACTAGTGTCTCAGTCCGAATAACGTTATAATAAACGTTTTATTCAAATAAATAAATATTTAAATTACTTGTTCATTCTTTTATTTCCACAACCGTAAGCACAACATTTGTAATACGGATAATAGATATTTTAAAGTTGCAAAAATTAAAGAGAAATATTTATTAAAACGTGGCTGGCGGCTAACTCTCTAGCCGATTTGTCCGATCCTCTACGAAGAGGGTCGTAGGCCGTTCAAACCTAAACTGTGGAGTGACATCCCTCTGTCCGCCTAGATAACTAGTTTACCCTGTTTTTTCTCTTTCGCGCCCGAACTTCATATCTGCTGTCTCGTTTTAACTCCTGAGACTTCGTTTTTCCTGCGCACTGTGCTACTGGAGCTAGTATAAGGTTGGTTTTTGAACGCCAGTTAGGCGTCAATTACACGACAGATAAAGGGGTCAGTCAGGTGCAGTCATTATTGATACCGAGTGACGAACGACTCATTTCTTAAATGACGTCATTTATTAACTATGATTTATATTTTTATAATGGGAATTATGTATATACCAAATTTCAGCTCAATCGGTAATTTTGGCGGGAAATAGTAACAAACCATCCATACTCACAGACTTTCGCATTTATAATATTATAGTAGGATTATTAAGTATGTATCTATAATCTTAGTATATTATGTACTTATTGGTTAATAGTAGGTATGGTGTTATAAGTAGGTATATATTTTGTTTATTTAAGGATTTGTGTTTAAAATTATCATTCCTTCAGTATCCGTATTTCCTTTCGTTGCATAGTTGTCTGGAAGATATTGTTCTGAGCGATAAGACCGCCAGTTGTTACTCATTCTAGATATAAGTCTTACATGTTTCTTACTTTTTTCTGTATTTTTGTGGTAACAATAATGACTTATCATTCATTCATTCAATTGTAATCACATTAGACGTTATGTTTCTGGCAAACTGACAGCAAAACCTTACGTGTAATAGACGCCTTATAGCTAAGGTACAGTCGGTCATTTTATAAAGTACACTAAGAACAGATTCGTCTTTCTGGATGTGTGCGCGCCGTGTACGCACGTACTGCCATGCATTAGTAAAATCTGTGGGGGACTTAGGTGTTGGCAGTGTGGGCCGTGCCGTGAGTGTGATCGCGTGCGTTCAAGTACGCTGCATGCCCCGAGCCTTCGCTTGCTTTCACCGGACACTTTATTTATTTATTTAGCGCAGTTTTATATTACTTTGCTAAACATTGCTAATCAAGAATTCGAACAAAGGCTTAAAATATTGTATCAAATCAAATCAAATCAAATCAAATATTTTATTTTGCCAGAATACACATATACATTATAATATAGGATCTTAAATAACTAAAAGTCAGTGTATTCAGCCTGCAAGCAGGCGTGCAAATATTTCAGTCATGATATTATTAATTATTCCCATGTCAATTATAATTAAAAAAATATATATATTAATGTCAGAAAGATTGCATAATATACATTTCATTTAGTCTATTTCAAATTAATATATTCCTGTACACTATAAAAACATTTATCTAGTAGCCACTTATGTAGATTAAATTTAAACTTATTTTCCTTTAAAATCTTAATGTCCTCGGGTAATTTATTGTAAATTGTAATGCACATATTAAATACGTTTCTTTTATAAATATATTTATGACAAGTGGGCTGAAAAAGCAAGTTTTTAAATCTAGATCTCTTTTGCCTTTGTATAATGTCACTATGTTTTATAAAATAATTTGGATGGGTTCGAACAAATATACATATATCTTTGATGTACATGCACGGGAGTGGAAGGATACTACACTTCTTAAACAATGGCTTGCAGCTATCCAAAATGTAGTGTCTTTAGGTGCTTTAATAACGACTCTCCAAACCCGGACATAGATTTAGACTCAGAATACCTACGTACTGAACAAGAAAAGTAAAATAGGGTTTTTATTTATACCTCATTTATAAATTTATTATAAATTGTTATGCATTTGGTATTATAATTTTAACAAAAATGAAAAACGAAAAGTGCTGCTCATAATACGCAAATAATACCTATTTAAAACTAAAAATAAAAGTGACAACCATTACATAGTGTCAAAGCATTATTATTTTTATCTAAATTAACTCGCCGACCGGCTTTTGAATTAGTTTCGTTCTTAGTGTGTGTGTTATCTTGACGGGTCTAAACATAGGCTCTGCGAACTTAAGCTTAGTAAACTCCTGAAGAAAACTGTTCACTGAATAACCTTAGCGAAAGCATACCCCCCTAGTGGCTTTAGGTAATCTGTGATTAAAATATGCACACATTATTTTGTATTAAAACTGTTTTGAATAAACTATTTGTATGGTTTATGAATAAAATAAAAGTTCTATTTGATCAATAAACTTGTTTTAATTTATTTTCAATCACAATCTGGTTTTAAACCTTTGTACACTGCCGTGACAATGTATAGGGCTTGGCCGAAACTCTTACAAATACTATTTTATTTGTCGAATAATAAAAAACTGGTAAATATAATAACGGTGACGATCTATGTAAAAAAATAAAACAGAAAACAGTCGTAGGTATACTTTAGTTTATATTATCTTCTAATTTTTTTTTTTTTTTACATTATATAATTTTTGATAGTGGCAACAAAAATGGTGTCGTATAGTTCGACACAAAAGAGTAGAAACGGAACTAATTTAAAGTGTATGTGTTGATGAAATTGTTTTTACTCTTGTAAAAGACAGTGGCGCCCCCATTATTTTCTACTCTTTTGTGTCGAACTATACAAAAAAAGTTTTTATTATTCGACGAATAGGTTTATTTTTTTTTTCTTACACCGAATTAGAAATTATAATTATGGCAAGAAAACTACCTACTCATCATTATTAACTATCTAGGCGAATTGATTTAACGAAATAACATTTACATAAGTCTACGTAAAGAAAAAACCTTTCATTTTAATCAATTTAAAACAAAAAAAAAAGAAATGGAAATCTGGCGTCAGCCAGAGAATAGATAATTAAATGATTGTAACATTTCTTTACAAAATCCACTCGATTCGAAACCATAACCGATTATATAAACATGAACATTATTTAAGACTAGAAACACGACAAAAATCTTAAATTTTATATTAAATCTTAACAAAAATGCACTTCAAAAATATGTTATTTTTTGTTTTTGTATTTCAAAACTAGATGATTTAAAGAAGAGGAAATAAAATAAAAACTTTGGCATTTATGGCATTTGCCAATGAAGTTGAGCCCAAGGTTTTTCAAAGTTATTAGTAATCATTTTCAACAATTAAATTATGAAAAACATTCTATTTTATTTACATTTAATTTATACCGCAACTGCTGATGCAACTAGCAAATAGAAGTGAATTTGCGAAAGAATCAAAGGAAAAACAAAATTTTTTGACACTTTGCCACAAATAGTAACATATTCATAATGGCAACACAAGAATTGACGAAATATCTAAATGACACATACAGAGATCATAATAATATATAAAATAATTTTATACATAATTAATTTATTCCATTCAAAATATATTTTGTCACAATGTAGGAACATTTTTTTAAAGTGACTAGCTTAAAAATAACATTGCCAACATATGTATAAATATATACAAATAAACATAATACATCTCGATAAATCAAATAAAAACTTATTTGAAAATAGCACCGCAATTTAAAAATATACTTTTTTGATATTGCAACACCCTTAGCATTGACTAAAAACTAAACCTATGTTTTTTTAATAACGACTCCATTTGACAAGACTCCCAAAAGTTTCGCTTATTTTCTAAGATAAAAAGATTCTATTATGTTAATCCTAGGAAATTGTTTTTAAAAGTTTATTTTTATAAAATACAATTTTGTACTTATACGGCCGAAAGTTATATTCTTACCAAGAGTTTGGTATATATACTCACTTTTTCCTTGTTTTTTTTTTTTTTAATTTTATGAGTCTATATATCAAAATCGTCCAAAATACAATTAACCATCACATAATGCCAAACTGATCACAGATATTATCACCCTGAGACAAAAATTATTTTGCTGTCTTATTAGCACATTTTTGTGTAAAAATATGGTATACTTTCTTAAGTAAATCATGAAAAAAAAAAATCATAACTGTAGATAAAAAAATAATGTTCATAGACATGGAATGCGTTATTTTTACATAATTCTGAAAATTTGTTTAAAATATAATAAGACAGCAAAAAAAATCCTCAACTTACCTTTCCATAATTCAATCTATCAAATTTTTTTATTCCAAATCTAGCTTTTACCTAAAAACAATTTAACTAAGTATAAATATAATATTATCGTTGGTAAGGTACCATTTTTCATAAAAAGCTAAAAAAAAACATTTTATGGCAAAAAATTGCACTTCATACAAAAAAATAAGAGGTTTTATAAAAAAGGAAATTATTAATGGCCAAAAATATATCGCTTAATCATTTTTGGCCCCATAATATATTTTTTTATCGATGGAAAATGTGGAAAAAAATGGTAACCTACCAACATAAAATTCTTATTTAATAACTTACAATAACCATCGTTGTAATCTTGGTTCACTTAGTTTTTATCTTCTGCTGTAATGTGCGTCATTGACATGTGACGCCTGAAAAAAAAAACAACTTTTGTAAAATATAGTTTGATACCTTTGACAGCTGAAATAAAATTGGTTCATAACATAACCCTTTTTTCCAAAAGGCATTGGTGTAGCCAGAACCCAGTCCCATGGTAGGCACACCCACACTTCACCTGTTAATTTTTTTTAAATCCCATGGTATAGGGGGCGAGCCTGTGCCATTTACTGGGCAATTCCAATTCCAGGCTATCATTGAGAAAATTCCTGATGAAAAATATTCAATAACAATTTTTTCCTTATTAAATAAACCCGGGACCTCATGATCATGTAGTAGCAGCGCTTGCTACCACTACGCCAGCGAGGCAGTTTTTGGCTCGCATATCTTTTAAAAGACTTCTGTGGAGAGTAGTAAGCATTTTATGGAATCCCCATTACCTGAATCACTAGTCAAATACCCTCTAAGTACTTAATTTACCAAAATATGACCAAAACATTTTGGTTAGAATATTATATTCTTTATGTATCTTTATGTGTGTGGTTATTTAATATTAACTAAAATGATTTAAAAAAAAGCGCTATATGCGACAACATTTACAGCATATTATTATATTCAATAATCTATCAATGAAAAATATTTTCTTACCTAAGTCCTCTTTCACCGCGAAAAGACAAATTGCACACAGTACAAGACTTCCACTCAGTGACTTTAATATTGGTAGATTTTTTATCGACGGCAACACTATTCTCTTTCTTGTCTGTGGCGTCTACATTTTTATTTTTGACTGTGGCTCCCTCTACTTTTGTATTCTTATCTATGGTTTCTTTTTTTTCATCAGTCTCTTTTGTGGCCATGTACATTTTTTGTATGACCACAGTTGGTATTTTGACGTCATCATCAGAAGCTTTGAGCAAATCCCGTAGAGTAAGGTTCTTTTGCGGAATGGACTGTTTTGTTGGTTTTGGTTTTTGATCTGGAAAATGAAATGTTGCCTAAGCTCTTATAACGGTCATCTCTCATAGACATGGCGCTGCACGGTAAGTTCATCTACCAGTGAAAACACCAATAAAAAATCAACTTATTTGAAGGTAAAAACTATTCATTATGAAATATGACCAAATACCCATGGAAAATGCGATGCGATGCGGTGGGAGGGGTTTGCCAATAATAGCCATGCTCGGCAGGGGGGTTGGCGAGCGCAGTTCTATGTTTTACGCTGACGCTGCTGCAAGTCTTTTGTTTCTGATAACTCAGCCGTCTCTTATGGACACCCGAGGTAGAAAGGCACTATTGCCAGTGTATAATGTAATCTTACCGGGTGATAAAATAGAGCTCCGAGCAAGCGGCGCTTCATCACTGGACCCTTCGCTGTCGCTGCGTTTGCGGTTCGGAGGCCGCTTCTTTACTCGCTTCCTGAACCTGAAGAAAATTAGGTTTTTTTTAGTTATATGGCAAGAGGGAATTTTTTGTAGTCTATAATTCGAAATAAAATCGATATTTAAGAAGCAAAGATCTGCATACTAGGCACCAGTTCATTATTACGAGATCATTGCGGAATCTTGTTCGTATAGATTATAGATCGACCTCAAAGCATCAAAGGATGTCCCAAGTATATCTCAAGACCTTGGAATCTGTATAATTTGTTACTATAATACCACTATGTAACTACACAGTGTGAATCAGTTTTCATCCAAATAGCTGCTGTCAATGTCGCGTGAGAAGATAATCATCAAACGACGGAAAAAGTGCAATAAAAACGCTTTGGGACTACATTACCGTTTCTTAGGCCGTTTGTACACAGGTTTGTTGTTATCTTCATTATTATTGTTGATGTTAATGAGATGGGGAGGAGGGGGCGCGCGCTCCGGCTCACTGCTTGATATATCACTCTTGTCACACGCGAATAGATCTGTCTCGTTGCTTAGTTCATTGCTGTCTATTTGGGAACTGAAAGAAATATTCATTTATGTTATTAGCCTTTTCAGGGTAAGGCAGAATTTTTGAGATTATAAACTATATTCGAAATCGAAATTGATACATACATACAGTCAAGCCTTGTTCCCGGTGGGGTATGCAGAGACTATTTCCCTCCACATGCTACGATCCTGACATACAACTTTTGCTTCGTTCACTTTCATGACATTTTTCATACATGGTCGTCAGTTGTAGGTACTTTTGACTTGGCCTTTTCTAAGAACAACGTCAACTTGTTCATGAAAAGTACTCCTAGGTCGACCGTTACCAACTTGACCATTCACACTAGCCTTATAAATCTCTTGTTAATCTTCTTTTATCCATCCTCTCCAGATGTCGAAATTGATAAACACAATCTTTTTGCATGAAGTTTTATATTTTTATAGCTTTATAGCTATCCCGCTTGTGGGTTAAATTTCTCACCCCATATTCATGTTGAATTTCAAGCAAAAAGACCTCTTAGTCTATAAAAACGTAAAATCATTATGATTAACCTTTCGTCTAATCTTATAACCATCATCATTATCTCAGTCGTTAGTAATCCACTACTGAACATAGTCCTCCCCCATAAAGAGGGGTTCTGCCAATACTCGACATGCTTGGCAGGTGGGTTGTCAAGCGCAGTTTGATGGCTTTTTGCAGAGGATGCAGCTGCTCATTCTCTGAATCTGTTAAACCTTAGCCGGCTCTTAGGGGAACCGCGGGTAAAGGATCTAATGTAATGGTTGAAGTCAATCAAGAAAGAAATAAGTTGTCCATGATCATCTCATGATAGATGGTACTGATCGACAACTATCGTTTAATATTGGAGACGGCACATACAACTTAGTGACAGTTGCAGATAAGTGCCATGCCTGATAAGGTTTGGGCAGGATATTCGGATGATTCGATGCGGACAGGAGTGCCCGTCACTCTCCTGTCCATCAATGTTTATAGAATAAATTTCAAAATTTGTTTCCTTTTCGTTCGGCGTAATCAGATCGGATAGATGAGGGTTCACATGTTTCGTGGTATTTGAACTGTCAAATGATTGGTTTGACAGTTCAACAAAAAACAAAAAGCCAAGCACAATTATGAGTTGTAGCTATGCACCCATTTTTTTAGGTATTTTGGGTCCATATATCTATTGTCTGTGTGTAATGGATAAGGAGAAATAAAAATAAAAGACTATTGCTACTGAAATAGGTTAGACAGAGCTATCTTTACCCATTCAAATGGCATGTACACCCACAATTTGCTATTTGTTTTTGGTATGACGTAATAAAGGCGAGCCTATTGCCATCAAAAGGGCACGGTTCCAGACATAATATATATTGTGACTTTTGTATGGGAATTGAGTTGAATGTCCGGGGTGTGACCAAAGCATGACTGACTAACAGCAGATTTGTGCATTTCAGAATGGAAAAATCTCTTGATAAACACGACATGACAATCTGAGATCATCATACAGCAGCTTGGATTATTGTTGATCAGACAAGATTATTGTTGGATTTGATTGATTGATTTATATCGATAGATTATTCAGAGATTATTGTTGTTGCCAAGAAGCATATTACAATAGAAAATCGTGATTTTGTAACGAATTTTAATCAACATCCAAACCAGTTCAGTTTGGGCCACTGCAGAAAAACAAATATTTCAACTTTGACCTTTGCAACAAGTCTATCAATAACATTTGGAAGGTATTTAATGTATTCAATTTAAAAAACCAGCTTGGATCATACCTGTTATCAGAAACATCACTTTGGTTAGATTTTTTCTCATCAGACTCTGTTTTTTTAACCTCGAACATATTTATCCTTTTGTAAATCTCCTCTGTGATGTTACGACACTTTTCATGTTTTGTGTATTCGTCTAACTGCTGCCCCAGAGACCACCAAGACGAATGTTTCCCTTGCACGGTCATTTTCGCAATTTTAATCCACTAATAAGAGTCCTGTTGGACAATTATGAGGTTCTGAACGTAATAAACAGTCGCAAAACCCATTTCAACACGAATATTGAGCAATTTAACCGATGTGACGCGATGAATATTATTATAAAATATGTTGCGAGGTAACACTGTCAGTTTTAGGAGAGTTACAGGCGATTAAATAAACTTTACCGATCAGATTCTTATTAAAAATGCTCGGCGCTGCTATAAATATCACTGGAATCACTATTTTTTCGCTTGTGTTAGCTGAAAAACTGCATTAATCCCCGTTTCTTGAACAAAGGATCGTTCATCAACAATTTTATGGCACAGCGTCAACTTCAGGATTGCAAGTCTAAATTACATAACGCAAGCAAAAGACTAGATAAAATTATGGTTCAAGCACTCATACATAGTTTTTAATAACATTAATAATTAAACAAATAACAATAAAAATAAATAAAAACTACAATCGCCTTTGCGGCTTTGATTTTTTTGACGTTTTTAATTTAGTGTTGCAACTTGCTTGATTAATTGCTCATAAATTCATAATTTTACCACAGACAAAAGGATTCTAAAAGGAATGAAAAAATTGGGTGTGTTCACATTGACAAAACGCGTTGGACGAGTCCGTACTAGTGTTGGGGTATGTGTGGATTTTATTATCCGGTAACGTGATTTTTCTTCATGATCATTGTTGTAGATGGATTTTAATTATATCATTTATATTTTTATTATTTATATCATTATTAAAAAAAAAGATTTTCGTTAAGCGCTCATCACAATATAAGTCGTGACTTACGGACGTGACTTAGAGGCAATCTGGAGTATGAATTTACTCTCAGAATATTACATTATATGGAAACGTACGCGGACGCAACTTTGAATTACCTTGAGCTTTCGACTTAGGACGAGACTGGCCTCGCCTAGCTGGTTTGTTGATCGCTGGCGCCCTCCTCCACTCATGCACGGTGCGTCGCTGCTCCGTGGGCTGCAGCGAGTCGGCGATACAGTTTGTGTCGTTAGACGAGTTGTGGTTGAGCAAGTGCAGCGAGTGCTTGTATTTATTGTTTTGTTTCAGTGCGTTTAGATTTTAGATGAAGGGTTTTACGGCCTATTTATATTATAGTTAGTTAGTTAGTAGTAAAATTATAATTTAAATTCAATTACAGTAATTTCGAACTACTTTCAGTACAAATTGTTTGTGTTACATTTGTTGATCTCAATAAAATATACATAAGTGAGTACATTGTATTTATTTAACCTCTCTCAGGGTTATGAAAATACGAAAAAAAGTGTGACTGGACAAAGTCGATTTTAATTCGTTCTTGGGTTCTACCAGAAACGAATTCCATTTAAAAAAATCCAGTTTCCTTATAAAATAAGAGAAGTAAGAAATAGGATAATCCTTATAAGTAAAGCAAAAGTATTACAAATTGGTTCATCACTTCGGTTTCAAACCGGTTTACATAGATTTTTGCGGTTCGGTTTACAAGTTGGTTTGCATGAACTGTCAAACCGATTCAAATCGGTTTGAAAATTTTCGAGATTTTTACATCACTAATAATAGCCTCTCTCCGGTATATAATAATTAAACAAATAATTTGTTCTTATTGGTTCATAATAATTACTTGTTACTATGTTGTAGGTAAGTTATGTCTAAGCCGACTAGAATAACCCGAGAAGAAATTTTATCTGCAAAGTGAAAAGCTAGTAAATTACGCTATCATAAAATAAAATCCAATCCAGAATTAAGTCAGGTTAGAAAAGAACTGAAATAATTCGACTATTCTTTGTTGGGAACAAATTTTTATATCCTGTTGCTTCAATTTCAATTTCTCTCTAATGTTAGGGTCATTTGGAAACCTACAATCACTGTAAATTGTTAATTCCTAAATTACTCACTGACTGACATGCAACGCACAGCCCAAACCACTGATCTTAGAGACTTGATTGAAAGTAGGTTCTTTTCGTTGTCTGGACGTGTGCTAAGAAAGGATTTTTAAAAATTCATATTCAAAAGTGTCCAAAAAGGGCGTCAAAGTTTTGGTATAAAACTGCCATATTATATCATAACTACGAGCGGGCAAAGCCGCTATTCTTACACTAGTTTTAATATATATCTTATACAAAATCACTACACTAACATTATAAAAAAAAAGAATAATATATATATATATATTTATAATGTAGTTTATTATTTATGACTGAAGTGAATGTAAAGCGTGTAAAAATATTGTTTTACAAAATAACCCAATCAATACCAATAAGGCGATCATTATCATTCCTCTGTTTACAAAATCAATAAGATTAGAATCGGGAATAAGTGTACAACACTATTACTTCATTGGACAGAATAATGTGAATAGTAACCGTACCACGAAGCCGAGCGATAAAAATATCGAATTTTTTTATTTTCATTGCGTGTAAACAGCTTAATAAACAGGCCCTAAAACTTATCCACCATTATGTTATTTTGACAAATGTCTCAAATTCGATGGTGTGTGAGATAAACTAAAAAAATACTGTAAAAATAAAAATAATACCATATAATATAACTATAAAACATAAAATATTATGTATATTAATAATATGATTATAACTTTGTGTATAGATTATTTGTGTATTTGTGTATAGATTTGTGTAATTTGTTATAATATATACTTAGTAAATAGTTTATCAAAAGAGATATGAGTTGAATTTTAATATTTGTTGTAGTGTTGCTCAATATAGTTAATATCAAGCTATGGAATATTATGGAATATGGAATATGATTGATGCTTGTGTTCAAAATTCATAAGCACATAATGGTTAATTGCCTTCGTTTGACGTTCTATCTCCCTACGTGTCATTGGCAAAGTTGTGGTGTTCTTAAACACTTTGTCAAGCCACAAAAATGAAAAAATACTGTCATAACTGTCAATGAATTATCAATGTCAATTTTCAGTTTAAGTTTCTGCCACTGAGCATATAAAGTTTCTGCCGCCAAAACATAATTCACTCGGCAACAAAATACATAAATTGTCCAATCTCCCAACGTGATATTGGCAAAGTTGTGGTGTTAAAAACACTTTCACAAGCCACAAAATAAGAATTGAATTGAATTGAAGAATTTTCATACAAATGTAATATGAATTGAATTGAACATTTATTTACCTTGTAACTGGTTATTTACCTTGTAACAGAACAAAGAGGAACTGGTGACTGAAAAACATTATGCTCAGTGGTAAAAATGGCTCACGAAGTGATGAGGGACAAGCGGTATTTAGCTCGGCTACAGAATACTATTAGTAGAGCTCGGCTTGTAACCAGCGAAAATGCTTTCATTTTCGCAAAACCGTGTGCTTTTTGCATGCGAGAAGAACATAACGACGAGATTAATTTCGGCAAGCTCTACAGCATAGGTGATATTCAATGTCACTACTTCTGTTGTGTAAGTAGTATTCATGGTTTTATTAAAAAGTCATAGGTTCCAAAACTATTTTTCACTGTTACATTTTGGATATATATGTATTATCAATTTTTTATAGCCATTGCCTCACCTAGGATACCTAGAAATTGATAGTGAGCAGAGTGGTGATTGGTCAAGTCGGTAGGGGTCGACCTAGGTGTACCTTTCATGATCAAGGTGATGTTATCTTAAGGAAAGGTCAGGTTAAAAGTACCAACAACCGACAAGCATGTATGAAGAATGTGATGAAAGTGGAAAGATATAGTCTGCCTACCCCTACGGGAACAAGGTGTGACTGTTTCTTTGTATTTCTATACTTAAGTTGTATCCTAATCTGGTTTTTAATGGTTCTGGTTATGTCCATTTGTCAATGTCACTGTAGCTTGAGTAAAAGTGAACAATTAAAATGCTGGAGACTGATTGGTAAAAATATGACTGGCTTTTTATGGAAGAAATTGCAACTGAATCATATTGGATCCATATTGGATGTAGATCCTATAAAAGGAACTCGCTGTAATACTAGTCTTTTAACATAAGCTATATTGTTATATTGTTTAAATAATATATTGCCATCTGACAGTGGTTTAGAGAACTTGGATTTTCTATAGGCTGACATGTCGGCCTGTGGATTATACAAGTGTTCTATGGCATAGTGTATTTATTTAGGGTAGGTACTAAGTAGGTTCTTTTTTTTTAAAGGCATGCAGCCCTTTTAAAAAAAAGACATTTTACCCATTTATAAAACACTGGTTACATTATATAACATATTTTTCAGGACAATTTCCTCTCCTATACTTATTAAAGTTTTTTTTCCAGTTGCTCTCATGCTGTTTGATCCAAAAAGGTCAGGACGACGAAGGCCTTCTTGGTTTTATGTACCCTGACATACTGGCTGAGATTGAGAGGAGTAAAAAACATGTAAGTAAGCAATTATCAAGATAAAAAGAACCCTATGTGTTATTTTAGGATCTAAACTATCTAAATACTGAATTTCAGCACAATCGGTTCAGTAGTTTTGACGTGATAGAGTAACAAACATCCATTAATCCATTCATCAAATCGAAGAAGTACTCTTTGACATTTCATCTCTGCTTGAAAGATATAACATTGCATTTGTGTTATTCACACAAATTCAATAATACATACATACATACAATCACACCCCGGACACTACTCAATTCCCATACAAAAATGGCATTATCACTCACTACCTACAACACAAACACTGCACACATGGAGTTTTGTACACATGCAAGAGTGTGCGTAAGGTGATTTCCCAGTGAAGCGACATCAGTAAGCACAAAAATATTTGTAATATGGATTATAATATAAATGACTGATTGTTGCAAAATTCACAGAAAACGGGAACACGGGAGCCTAACGGCAACCATATTCCAAACCCTCTCTGAGAGGGTCACGAGCCGAACATATCTAAACAGTGGAGTAACACTCCTCTGAATGTATGTTTATAAATGTTGTGCCAGATGACCATGTGTGGAAGCTGTCATATAACAATATGACAGCTTCCACACATTCATTTTTTACAGAAATGTTCATACTGCAATCGTAATGGGGCGAGCCTGGGCTGCGCCGTGTCGTCATGTAGGAAGCAGTTCCATTTGCCATGTGGACGAGAGAAAAATGCTATATCATTGTACTTTGGGACTTATAAGTAAGTATTCAGATTATCTATAGTCAAAATTAAATGTTTGTCGGTCACAATATAATTATTTATTTATTTCATCATTTATTTATTATTTCGACCAACAGGGATCATAGATACATAATAATCCGATTTTTTTTTATGATGGTGAGTAACAAGACGAGCAAATCAGGTGCCTGATGGTAAGCATCATGATTGCCCGTATCAGACACAGTGCCACTCAGTTTTTAGTTTTTTAAAATTCAAAATTCTGCGCGGCACTGCACTGCGCCGACAAGGAATCTTGCCCACCTGAAACTGACAATATGGGTTGTGCACATAACACATATGAATTGACTCGAGCAGTGTAATTGGGGTAACCCGTTCTGTTAGAGTACACATTCAAATTAGTATTATTATATATATTTTCAGATCATACTGTCAGCAGCATGTGCCAAAACAAAGGATCCCCGAACATATCATGGCTAATGCGAAGTTGAGAATGAAAATGGCTAAAAATAAAGGCACTGCCAAAACCAATGTGCTCAGTTTAAAAAACGATGGAATAAATCATGGTAACCGATTCATCACTTATATCATAGTAGCGCGGTTTCACCCGCATAGTCTTCGTTCCCGCGGGAATATCGGGATAACAAGTACCCTATGTGCTATTCCACTGTCTGACCTATCTACATACCGAATTTCAGCCCAATCGGTTTAGTAGTTTTGGTGTGAAAGAGTCACAAACATCCGTCCATCCATCCTCACAAATTTTCGCATATATAATACTAGCTGTGACCCGCGGTTTCACCCGCGTAGTCTTCGTTCCCGTGGGAATATCGGGATAAAAAGTACCCTATGTGTTATTCCAGGGTCTAAGCTACTTACGTACCAAATTTCAGCCCAATCGGTTCAGTAGTTTTGGCGTGAAAGAGTAACAAACATCCATACATACATCCATACTTACAAACTTTCGCCTTTATAATAGTATATTAGGATTAGGATTAGGATTAGGATTAGTAGGATAGGATTGATATTATTATTATATTAATAAAATTATTTATTAAATTATATTATTAATTTTTGATTTAATTAACTTTTCCTTTACCTAATAATTTGATTCCTTATAATAATTTGATTCAATTTTTACATACAAATATTTAATTGTAATTTTAATAATTTTATTTCATGTTTTAAGTAAATGTTTTCATGTATTGGATCCTATTGTGTCTGAATAAAGAATTTAATAATAATAATAATAAAAAGTCCAGGGACACCTCTCCTACCCTTAGCCGCTCACACCAACGTTGCCCCTCTCGTCGCCCTTATTCCCATGTGGTGGGCGGCCTTTATGGGGGGTCCGTTTAGTGAGCGGCGAGTCATCGCCTGCCGTCATATTTCACCATGAGACGGAAGTGGCAGGTGCCGGAGTCTCTAGCAATAGCCCGGTTACCATCCATCTGGAAATTACACCTATAGACTAATCAAGTAGTTTCCATCCATTCACAATAGTCTTTGTACCTAGCGGAGGCTGTCTTTGAGCTCATTTAAAAAAAAACTGTAGATGGTTTCAGAGATAGACCCCGATAGGTGCTATACATTACCTTTAGATTAAAAGCTCAAAGGGGCCTCTGCACGTTGGACTTAAAAAAAATGGTCTCCGTGCACGCCTATCAAAAGACCGGGTATATCCCGTGTTTTCGAGCGACATAATAATAATAATAGTTATTTATTGATGTTTAAAAACGTCTCTTTAGGACTAACTTAAATAAAAAAAAAAAGTTTGAATTCTGTTTACACCTCTGCCTACCCCTTCGGGATAAAGGCGTGATGTTATGTGATTGTTTTCAGATGAGTTGGAGGAAACAGTGTGTGTAATATGCTATGAGGCAGTGGATGGATATCCAACGGTCAATACATTCTGGCCTCCGTGTTGCGCCAGAGACGCTTGGTTCCACAGAACATGCTTACAGGTACCCGCTGTCTTTAGTTCAAAAAATTATTTGTAGTGGTAGGCCTCTATTGCAGGGGACCGCCTGGGGAAGTACCACACCTTTGCCAGTTATTCATCCGCCAAGCAGTATTGTGCAAACATTAATGTGTTTCGGTATGAAGGGCAATGTTACCAGCGAAATTACTGGGCAACCCGAGATTCAAAAACTCATATCTCAGGGTGACAGGCGCAGTGCAGTGCCGCGCAGAATTTTGAATATTTAAACTCTGGGTGGCACTGTGTCTGATATGGGCAATCATGATGCTTACCATCAGGCACCTGATTTTTATCATAAAAAAAGAGATGGAGGGTTTTTTTTTAATTTGTTAATATACATGCATCTTGATTTGTTCTTACAGCGAATGGCGTTAAGCGCAGGCATGCATTATCTAAAATGTCCACTATGCAATGATAAGGAACAATTTTATCAAGCTGTTGTCGACCAAGGCTATTATGTACCGGACAGGTAAATAATAAATAATATAATATGGGACAACTTCCACACACGGTCATCTGGTCCCAAACTAGGCTAGAAGCCTGTACTATGGTAACCAGATGACTGATGTACATACTTATTTTAGCTTATAACACACAGGGACAGATCAAACAGACATGTTCATGCACACAAATGTTTGAACTTGCCGAGGATCGAACCTAGGACCTTAATGTATATTACAAAAAGGACTGCCTCGGTGGCGTCGTGGGCGCAAGCTCGACTGTCGAACATGTGGACCCGGGTTTGATCCCCAGGTCAACAATACTTGACGCTATGCTTATACTATTTATTATTCTGTGGCTATACTCGCGACCAACGATTAGTGCCTGATCATATTTGCGAGAAACGAGCATACGCGGAAGAATACTTCTTACTTTTTACGCGAAATTTATGTAAAACAGTAGTTGTAGTGGTAGGCCTCTTTTCCAGGGGGCCGCCTGGGGAAGTACCACACCTTTGCCAGTTATTCATCCGCCAAGCAGTAATGTGCAAACATTACTGTGTTCCGGTATGAAGGGCAATGTTACCAGCGAAATTACTGGGCATGACGAGTTTCAAAAACTAATATCTCGGGGTGACAGGCGCAGAGCAGTGCCGCTCAGAATTTTAAATTTTAAAACACTGGGTGGCACTGTGTCTGATATGGGCAATCATGATGCTTACCATCAGGCACCTGATTTGCTCGTCTTGTCACACTCACTATCATAAAAAAAACCCAAGGTCAAATCATAATCAAATCAAGGTCAATAATGAAAAAGTAAGAAGTATTCTTCCGCGTATGCTCGTTGCTCGCAAATATGATCAGGCACTAATCGTTGGTCGCGAGTATAGCCACAGAATAATAAATAGTACTAGTATAGCGTCAGGCGACGTTGCATGCCCGTGCCCGCACGCTTTGTTAGATTTCCAAGGTCTCCTTTGTACCCGTCGCCTTAAGTATTACAAGACCCCTTCGTAACACGTTCTATATTTTGTCACAGAGACGCGGCTTGGGAGCTCGAGCAGAATGCATTTGCTGAAATATACGAGAGGCCGGTTACTTGTGGCTCTGAACTATGTTTCTGTCCCATGGGCAGGGAACACGACTCTGAGTATGGGTGAGATACTTATAAAATAATTACATCATTCTCATTATCTCAGTGTAGAGAAATCAATCGCTGATAATAGGCCTCCCCCATAGCGGGCCGTTTTGCTAATACTCGGTACGCTTGGCAGGCGGGTTGGCGAGCGCAGTTACAGATAATTTAACAGTAATTTTTTTGTTTCAGTGAATGGGATATCAAGTTATGCCTACTATGCGGAAGCGCGGGCGCACACGCCCATTGCATGATACAATCAAAGAAATCCCAAACACCTAATCCCATTAATCCACCCCACGAACCAATTAATCCATCCCACGAACCAATTAACCCACCCCAGGAACCAAACAATCCCGTTAATGAACCCCATAATGAATCCAATAATCCAATTACTCAATCCCAACGTTGGGATGATATTTCGAGCAAGTATTTTGTATGTAAATGTTGTATGCCCGCTGCCCCTGAAGATTTAGCCGCATTGGCCAGTAAAATAGAAGCTTGTAAGTATATTGATTACATTATATATTATTTATATAATATTATTTAATATATATTTAGTTATAGGCATTATAATGTATTTTAAGTTTATAATATGTACCTGTAGTTTATGTTTGTTAGCACTAATTAAATTTCAGTATTTATTATGTTTGTCACACCACTGACCAAATGTGATTTACGGGACTCTCCTCTCCCTGCACGGTTGTCTGGAAGAGATCGCTTTTATCGATAAGATCCAATTGTTACACTATTTGTTAAGTTATTTATTTATTTGTAGTGGTAGGCCTCTTTTGCATGGGGCCGCCTGGGGAAGTACCACACCTTTGCCAGTTATTCATCCGCCAAGCAGTAATGTGCAAACATAACTGTGTTCCGGTATGAAGGGCAATGTTACCAGCGAAATTACTGGGCATGATGAGATTCAACAACTCATATCTCAGGGTGACAGGCGCAGTGCAGTGCCGCGCAGAATTTTGAATTCTAAAACACTGGGTGGCACTGTGTCTGATATGGGCAATCATGATGCTTACCATCAGGCACCTGATTTGCTCGTCTTGTTACTCACTAACATAAAAAAAAAAAAAAAAAAAAGTACTTTAAATTTTAAGGATTATTTTTTGTGGTGTACCAATAAAGTGTTTATCTATCTATCTATATTAAGCCGGGACTACAGCTACGTGTTAGCGTGTTATATAACAATATTCTGTTAAATAACACCAAAGCCACGCCCACTTTTCATGTTATTGTGTTAGGTAACACAAAAACATGCCGCTGCGGACCCGGCTTACCATGGAAAGTGGGCGTGGCTTTGGTGTTATTTAACAGAATATTGTTATATAACACGCTAACACGTAGCTGTAGTTTTTTTAAATTTTACAAGATCTTTTACAGTACGCTCGTTTTATCTTGACGAGTCTGAACATAGGCTCTGCGAACTTTGTGCATGTAAACTGGTAAAGACTGTTATTAGTATGGTTGAACTGAACTGAACATTACATTTACTATAATAATATACATCTGTTCGTATATTTGTTTATCTGGAAATAAGTTTATTTCCCGAATTAACATGTAAAGTTCGCAGAGCTTATGTTCAGACTCGCTAAAATAAAACCTGTATAATAGTCAGTAAAGCTAATGTAATAAATCTACCGTGCGCTCGGAAAGATACCTCTACAAGAATAGCGCTCAAGAAACTTTAGGAATTCATTTTTTCAATAACATACTGGCGAAATGTGGGTGTATCTACTATGGGACTGAGTCCTGGGTACACCTCTGTCTACCCCTTCGGGAAAAAGGCGTGAATGAATTATTTTTTTTCAAGTGATAGTTTTACAATATTTGGTTTGGTTACATTCGTTTGTTAGTGTCGGTGCCGCGTGGTGGCTATGCAGTAGTTTCCAGGCATCTTTGTCCTCTATGTACTGATTGACTTTATAATAAGCCTTCGAGCAGCCCTGGGACTAGTGATGGATTAATTAGCATTTAGCAAATTAAATGAATTTGCGTAATTCTGTGAATGCGAATGAAGCGAATTCATCGCTTCAAGTGAAATTATTAGCAATTTGGTAGGCGCGGTTAAGCAATTATTATCTATATTTGCTTGTAGTTAGGGTCGTATATTGAATGAACGTGTATGATTATTTAATTCGTTAAAAAATAATAGCATGGCGGTGTTAAGTGCGCAGAGCGAATTATCGTCTTAGCAAATAGCATAGAATTAGCAATTAGCATGTTACGACTCATTAATTCGCATGCTTATGAAATTAATGTGAAATCTTAATTACCATCACTACCTGGGACACTCCGCTGAAGCTACAAGTAGCCGGGTGTCCGTCTGGACGGTACAATTTCTATGTGTTAGACAGAGAGAACAGATAGAGAGATACGCGATAGAAAGACATGCAGCTTGCTGGCTAATATAAGTAGTTAGGTGCTGTGCGATCTGAATTGCACTTTATTGCGTCGGAGCTAGAGTCGGTATTTATTTAAATGATTTTATGGCGTGTCCCTTCTGTCCCTTTAGTATTATGTGGTTCGGGGAAAGAAGGTGGGATTGTATGTAATGTGATATTTTAGTAATCCAGCGCGAGCAAGTTGCTAACGCGGCGAACGCACGTCGGCCTGTAATGCCTGGTCGAATGTCTATACGGAGAACTAAGGGAAGGATTAATTTGTGAGTACAACTAAACACATAATTAAGCTTATATAAGTATGTATATCAGTCACCTGGTTACCATAGTACAGGCTTCTAGCCTAGTTTGGGACCAGATGTCTGTGTGTGGAAGTTGTCACGTATTATTATTAATTATCTTAGAGGCGGCGACCGGAGAATTCCCCATACAAACGTAATAGTCAAATCATTTCAAATCAGAGCATATTTCCAACATTTAATGACGTTATTCGGAATGAGACACTTGTTATCTAGGTTCCTAATTATATTTCAACCCAAAATTGAAGTATTTTGGACTTAAATATGATAATTTGGACTTAAATATCATATTTAAGTCAAAATTAAGTTTGGATTTCCAAAATATAGGTATTTTCTAATGTAACTCCAAATTATAAGTATTTAAGACTAAGATATAATAATATTTTCGTACCTTATTTTTCAGACCATCAAGTTCTGCTACGAACTCGAAGAAAACTGAAAATCTCTCGCAAGGTAATTGATCTATGTTTAACAATAATAATACAAAATATTATTTATAATATTTTGTAGTGGTAGGCCTCTTTTGCAGGGGCCCGCCTGGAGAAGTACCACACCTTTGCCAGTTATTCATCCGCCAAGCAGTAATGTGCAAACATTACTGTGTTCCGGTCTGAAGGGCATTGTTATCAGGGAAATTACTGAGCATGATGAGATTTAACAACTCATATCTCAGGGTGCCTCGGTGGCGTAGTGGGCGCATGCTCGACTGCCAATCAAGAGGTCCCGGGTTCGATTCCCAGGTCAGGCAAAGTGTTAAATATTGAGTTTTTCCATTAGGAATTATCTCAATAACTGCCTGGAGTCTGGAACTGTGCCCGGTAGATGGCAATAGGCTCGCCCCCTATTACATGGGACCAAATAACATACTGGCGAAATGTGGGTGGTATCTACTATGGGACTGAGTCCTGGGTACACCTCTGCCTACCCCTTCGGGAAAAAGGCGTGAATGTATGTTGTTGTTGTTGTTATCTCAGGGTGACAGGCGCAGTGCAGTGCCGCGCACAATTTTGAATTTTAACACACTGGGTGGCACTGTGTCTGATATGGGCAATCATGATGCTTACACCTGGTTTTCTTTAACAAAATATGTTTTCGCGCCAATAAAGGCCAGATCCAGAGCCAACCATAAACAACTGAGCGGAAAATAATTCCCTATTTCTTCATATCTGTGTATTTTCATATTGTATTTATTTATTTATTTATTTATTTGTTAGGGGGACCAACAGCTTTAAAAACAAAAAAATAAAGTAACTTAATATAACAATAGAGAGCCAATAATAGGTCCTCACGGATATGCCAAGAAATAAGCAATAAAAAAATGAAACAATGTCAAAAACACACTACAAACACAAAAATAAAAATAAGTACAGCTAACTAAATATATATAAAAAGAGCCTAGGTATAGGTACATAATACATGAAAAAATCACCAACCGCACAGTGCCAACTAGCTCGTCGTGAAACAGTGATAGACAGTCACCGTAGCCGAATTCGGCAAGGATGTCTATATACATGAAAAAATGAAATATTATGATGCAAAGAATTCCTCACTCAAGAGCCGTCTAGCCGAAGCAACGCTCGTGCAGAACAGGTCAATGTCTACTCCTCGCTTGTTCAATGAGTTAAAGGACATGCTAGCACGATGTATATATGAATTTTGTCTGTAGTTGGTACTCACAGCTGGTATATTAATCAGGGGGTTGATCAGTCAGTTGATTAATCAGGGGGCGATGTTTAACATTAAACAATAAATTTAACTTAATAATGACATTATTTCAGCATCGTCCAACGTCCAAGCGAGCAGACTCGAGTTAAACTTGAAATCTCCAAAGAAAATGGCGCAAGAACCAAATGTAATATCAAGGCACGATAATAAAATACTGTCGCCTTTCAAATTGCTTGAACAGAGCTTTAAGGAAAAGGTAATCATTGAACTAATCACTCTAAAATATTATAAATACGATAGTTTTCGTAGTGGTAGGCCTCTTTTACAGGGGCCCGCCTGGGGAAATACCACACCTTTGCCAGTTATTCATCCGCCAAACAGTAATGTGCAAACATTACTGTGTTCCGGTCTGAAGGGCAATGTTACCAGCGAAATTACTGGGCGTGATGAGTTTCAACAACTCATATCTCAGTATGACAGGGGCAGTGCAGTGCCGCGCAGAATTTTGAATAATAATACACTGGGTGGCACTGTGTCTGATATGGGCAATCATGATGCTTACCATCAGACACCTGATTTGCTCGTCTTGTCACTCACTATCATAAAATTATATTGTTTTTCAGGTTGTTTGTATGGGTGTAAGAGATGCAGTTTTAGACGAAAGTATTATTGAGAATTTGCGTAAAAAGTTCAGAAAACCAAGACCTCTTAGTCAGAAGAAGAAAATTGTTAAGTGAGTATAGATTTTGTAGTTAGCAGAGTTGGTTTTATAGTGAACTGGCTGTGCTCCGCGGTTTCGCCCGCATAGTCTTCGTTCCCGTGGGAATATCGGCATAAAAAGTACTTTTTATGTTATTCCAGGGTCTAAACTATCTATACAACGAATTTCAGCCGAATCGGTTCAGTAGTTTTGGCGTGAAAGAGTAACAAACATCCATCCATCCATCCTCACAAACTTTCGCATTTATATATATATATATTAGTAGGATTTTGTCACTAATGATGAGTAGAGCAGTGGCTTAGTTACGATCTCGGCGGGCGGACGTGTGTCGCGTGCTATCTACATTCTCTTATCAGTTCCAAGAAAAGCTTGTTTACGGCCTGGCCACTAGGGCCGGGCCGTGCTAGATAATCTAAACTCTAATCGCTATGGCGGAACATTTACTTTTGAATGAAGGTGTTTCGTATAAAGTAGTGAATATTGAAGACGGTATAATCTATGAAGGAGTAAGCGAACTACTCGAAATGGAAGCGGAAGTTATTGAAGAACAAAGTATAAGCTGCGAGACCAATCACACTAGGTTGAAAAGACCGAGAGAAGAAGACCCTGACGAGACGTGGACGGAAGTCGCAAGCCGCAAAGAAAGGTTGAAAGAAAGTAGAAAAACCACTGAAATAACAATAACAGCCGTTGAGAAGTTCCCTAAACAATTCGCACTGGCGAAATTGTTTAAGTCTCAAAATATTACGAATATTACAAGGGTAAGATATGTAAACCCCTATAAACTTATTGTTGAATTCACATCTGAAAATAGCGCTGAAGAGCTAATTCAGTGTAAACATTTATTGGAATTAGGGTGGCGGTTCCAGCGACCGTGGGAAGTAGGTTTATCATATGGAGTTATCGGAAACATTGAACTAAATATAACCGAACAAGACTTGCTCAAATCAATAACATCTCCCGAAGCAGAAGTTGTCGCGGTCAAAAGACTTAAACGACGTGAGAAATCTGAAACTGGTTGGACTGAGAGCGAGTCTGTACGGATTGGATTTAAGGGACCAACACTACCTACCTTTATATCCTTATTTGATATGAAAATCAGAGTCGCAACCTACCTATTTCCAGTCACGCAGTGCTCACGGTGTTGGAGATTTGGGCACAAAATCAAAATGTGTCCTACTACTAGAGTGTATTGTCCCAAATGTGGCGGAAAGCACGATAATTGTGAGACGAACACATACAAGTGTATCAACTGCGCCGGTCCCCATATATCGCTCAACCGAACTTGCCCGGTATACATTAGGGAAAAAAAGATACGTGAGCTAATGGCAGAACACAATATATCGTACAGGAAAGCGATGAGTGTGTACGTATCACCACGGGCCCCTACATATGAGCCCCCACCTACTCCAATATCTCGTCGCGCCTCAACACCTATTGTGACAGCCAGTAGATATTTTAATTCGTCGTTGCCCGTTGATGAAGACACGTCGAGGATTACCTACGCTCAGATCACTAAGACTGCGGGTACCAGCAAAAACCCTCCCCCATCTGCTGACATCTTTCCACAAAAACCACCGAAGAAAAAAGAAAATACCTCAAATAAAGTCCACAAGTCGACACTAGAGGAAGGCATTTTCACAAGACAAGATCAATCGACGGAATCTGAACATTTTAATGAAGGAGGAGAAGACACAGGCGAGAGAAGCAGAAGAAGAAAGAAAAGAGTCCGGGATGATAATAATATGACGTTTAGTAAATTACTGAGTAAGATTAAAGAGATCGTTTTTAAAAGTGGTGAATCGATAAAGAGTAAAATAGAGAATATTATACATATATGTGTTGAATGGGCTATCACTTGGTTCTTTAAAAATATGCCAAGTATGCCTTTCCCTCAAAACTTATTTGGTTAATTATGGGTAGATACAACCTTAATGTGTTACAGTGGAATTCACAAAGTATAAAACCTAAGTTATTAGCATTTGAGCATATCTTATGTCAGCAAAAAGTTCATTTAGTAGCATTGAGTGAAACATGGCTAAATTCAGATCTGTCACTTAACTTAAAAGATTATTCTGTATTCCGGCGAGATAGAGATGATAGCTACGGTGGTGTGGCTATTTTAGCACATAAATCATTACGGGCTCAAGTGTGTACGATACCTAATGTTAATAATTCGTCTATTGAGCTGTTGGCCGTCAAAGTGTTTAATTGTATATATGTAGAATATGTAGTTGCTGTTTATTGTCCCCCTCAGATACACACCAGTGCATCTGATTGGGACACCATATTTTCAATCTCGAATAGCAGAACGTTAATAATCGGGGACTTTAACGGTCACCACTCCAATTGGTCGAATAGGACAGATAGTAGGGGTACGCAAATATTCGATTCCATAATTGATCATAATTTTACTACATTAAATGACGGGCGGCCGACCCGCGTTAAATTAGTCAACGGAACGCTACAACAATCAACGCCTGACATTACCATGGTTTCATCGGACATTTCTCTGAGATTCACCTGGAATATTCTAAACGAAAATCTAGGCAGCGATCACTTAATGATAAAGTTTTCTGTTACTGATAACTTTCATATCCCGACTTTTATAACTAAACGTAACTACAAGAAAGCTAACTGGGTCAAATATAAAGAGGTAGTTGAAGAAAAAGGCTCTAATTATTCTATATCGGACAATCCCCAACAAGATTATGATTATTTTATTCAAATGATTAATGAAGCAGCAGATATTTCCATTCCGATAGTTAAAATTTGTCAAAATCCCACTAATAAGTTTGTTCCTAAGTCATATTGGACCCCTACGCTGTCCAAAGCAGTAGCCGAAAGAAGATTAGCCCTGGCTGATTTCAGACGAAACCCCACTCCAGATAATTTAAATAAATTAAAACGAAAAACGGGTGAATCTCAGAGAATTACCAGAAACGCTCGCAATAAAAATTGGTGGAACTTTTGCTCGTCATTAGACGAAACCTCGTCAGCGTGTGAGATATGGCGCCGTATGCGCTGGTTGAAAGGATACCGACAGAATAGATCATATGTTGATAAGGGCATGGCTGACGCATTATTGTGTAATCTTACACCTGATTTTGTACTACCTACTAAACCTAACTTCATGTCCAGCAATTCTAAATTAGAAATGTGTATTTCGCGTTCCGAATTAGATAAATGTTTAAAAACAAAAGACACATCACCGGGATGTGATGACATCACTTATTCTATGCTATATAATCTCCCTGATATCGGCAAAACAATCTTACTAAATACCTACAACAGATTTTTATCGCTAAGTTTTGTTCCAACTCAATGGCGTAATATACGTGTAGTACCTATACCTAAACCCGGGCGAGAAACGAACTCTGTCTCGTCATTGAGACCGATCTCACTTATGTCTTGCATTTGTAAAAATTTTCATACCATAATAAATAACAGATTAGATTGGTACTTGGAGAGTAATAAATTATTAGCAGACGAAACAAAAGGATTTAGAAAGGGACGATCGTGCTTAGATAATTTAACTGATTTAATTACCAAGATTCAAATAGGTTTTTCGAATAGCCAGTTTACGATAGGTTGTTTTTTAGATATAGATAATGCCTATAATAACATAGACGTCACATGTCTTTTGTCTACATTAGATACTTTAGGCGTAGGATCGAAACTATGCAATTATTTATGGAATTTTTTAACAAGGAGACAACTTAAAATTGAACAACAAGATTATCAATTATCTAGAAGTACATGTTGTGGAATAGCGCAAGGTGATCCAATGTCACCCTTACTGTTTAATGCTGCGACTAAACAGATTTGTGAATATGTAACCTCTCATAGCAATGTTAACATTTCACAGTACGCCGATGATTATGTCTTGTATGTGACGTCTAATGACTGGTTAGAAGCCGAAGAAGAGATTCAACTTTGTTTAGATAATCTTTATCAAATGTTCCGTAACATCAACCTAGAAATTTCGCCTACAAAAAGTAAAGTCTGTGTTTTTACAAAGGGTTTTCAGAGACGTAATATTATGGTCGATCTCAATATTAATGGAATAAATATAGAAAACGTTGATACTGTAAAATACCTGGGTATGTGGTTGGATCGGTCTCTTAAATGGAAAAAACACATAAGTACAGCATCCGAAAAAGTCTTAAAATATATAAATATTTTTAAAGTGTTGGCCGGGTCGGGGTGGGGGGTACACCCTAAACACCTGCGTAGGTTATACATCGCTTTAATAAGAAGCAGGTTGGACTATGCTAGCTTTTTATTCGACAACTGTTGTAAAACTACTCTTAGTAAATTAGATAGGACCCAGAACCAAGCCATGAGAACTATAGGGGGCTTTATTAAAACCACTCCAATACATGTAATGGAGAGTGAGTTATGTTTGGTACCATTACATTTAAGAAGGCGATATTTAGGCGGTAAATTTTGGCTTAAGAACAAATCTATAAATAACAACTCTTCAATAAAATTAATAGCTGAATTACATAATCTCACAAACAGTAGATATTGGATCAATAAGAAAAAACCCCTTCTAACATTAATTCATCAAGTCTATTCCTCCTTACCACTAAAGACAAGTAATCAGTTAGGTATGTTTAGTTTGGACACTTGGGTGACGAATATTGACATCTCACGAAATTTAAATTTGCACATAGAAGGAATAGATAAGCCTAAGCGCAATCTTCATCCGGTTTCTATGAAAAATATGGTTGTAGAATGTCTAAATAAAAAGTATTTATCATTTCAATATATATTTACTGATGGGTCTAAAGACAAGAATGGGTCAGGGGCCAGGGGCAGCTTTTCTAGATCTAGCCACAAATGATTTTTTTAAATTCAAAATTGACGCAAATATCTGTATAATGGAGACTGAACTCGTGGCAATCTCGGAAGCCTTATCGTACATACAATCAACAAACTATAATGATGTTGTCGTTTTAACAGACTCTAAAAGTTCTATTCAACACCTGGCACACTGCACCTCGACTTTTCGAGGACTACCTGTAGCCTATAATATAATTAAGATGCTTATGAATTTTCAGTCTGAACACAAGAACATCATTATACAGTGGATGCCATCACACATAGAGTTCGACGGTAACGACCGAGTAGATAGGCTGGCGAAGGAAGCTATCACGGACGGGATCCATACAGATATAATACCTTCCTTCTCAGACATCGTAACAATCCTTAAAAGGGATTGTTACGATCTCTGGAAGGAATATTTCGATGAGAGGGCACGCGAAAAGGGCATATGGTATAGAACGATTCAACCACACCCATTAAGATCACCATGGATCGACAACATGTTTAACAGAAATGAATTAGTGACAGCATTAAGGTTTAGATCCGGACACATCCCATGCAATAAGTTTGCATATTTAATGCGCAAAACAAGCTCACCTAACTGCGAGACTTGTGGAGTTGTGGACGATATACATCATGTGCTCATGGAATGTGTCCGGAACGATAATATAAGAAATTTGTGTAATTTATCCAGCATGGACGTGGGGACATGCAATGTTATTTTGGCGGAACCTCTTTCTGAGGCCGCAAGAAAGCTGTACAGATTAATTATTAGAATTTAGATAAGTGTTTATGTGTAGAGTTTAAGTACATTTAAAATCTGTGTCAACCAGGGCGGCATGTTCGCAATCAGCGACAAAGCCCTTTTTTTACATGATTAAAAAAAAAAAAAAAAAAAAATGAGTAGAGGCTGCTGCTATAAATACGCACAAGCTCAAGGCGCAAACTCGACTGCGGATCATGAGGTCCCAGGTTCGATCCCCCGGTCAGGCAAAATGTTTTTCATTAGGAATTATCTCTAAGACAGCCTTGAGTCTATAACAGTGCCCGGTAGAACCAATAATATACTGGCGACATGTGGGTGTGCCTACTATGGGACCGAGTCCTGGGTACACCTCTGCTTACCCCTTCGGGAAAAAGGCGTGATTGTATGTTATGTTATTATTTTCACCTTTTCAGTGATATATTAGATGGATTGTTTGACGATCTATTGAATAACGTTACAAAAGAAAAAGAACAGATTCGAGAATGGTGCACGCCCAAAAAGGAACAGCGAAATGATGAAAACTTATCAAAATATGATGAAAATTCAGTAAAATGTGATAAAAAAATTACAGAAGATTTTCAAACCTTACCAAAAGATGATGAAAACCCGTCAAAAGTTGATGAGCATTCATCATCTGATGAAAGCTCGTCAAAGGACAATGAAAGTTCATCAAAACGTAATAATGATGAAAACTTATCGCTGGTTGATAAACATTCATCAACAGGTAATGATTTGGCGATATTTATATATTTATTATATTTTTGATATAGATTTTAAATTAATTTGAATTATGAAACCACCGTCCTTCCAGCATTTTAGTATAAGTCCTGTCACCGCATGGTTGCCTGGAAGAGATCGCTCTGAGCGATAGGGCCGCCAATTGTTACACATTTTCTAGTTTTAATATGTGATTTTATTGTTTTTTGTACTAATTGTGATACCAATAAAGAGTTTTCTATTCTATTCTATTCTAATGCTTTTATTTTTAGCAATTCTTGAAATGATGTGTTCAAAAGTTGTAATAATACCAGCTGTGCCCCGCGGGACACCCGCGTAGTGTTCGTTCCCGTGGGAATATCGAGATAAAAAGTACTTTTTATATTATTCCAGGGTGTAAACTATCTATACACCGAATTTCAGCCCAATTGGTTCAGTAGTTTTAGAGTGAAAACGGAACAAACATACACACAAGAAAACAGTGCTAGCGCTGTTTTTGTGTAATCTAGTGCTTGTATAGATTAGATTAGATAATTGATACCACTTTTATTGATACCACAATACAGAAACTTAACAAAATGAAACTTAAAAACTAAAACGTGAGTAACAATAATTGGCGGTCCTTATCGCTCAGAGCGATCTCTTCCAGACAACCATTCGAAAAGAGGAAAGACATATATTGGAATGACGGTGGTTTAAATATAAACCAAAACTAGGTATATAAAAATACCTCTATATTAGGTACTATAATATTATAGATGAATACATAATAATATGATAAATATATAAATAAATACACTATAATAAAATATATACAAATACATACATACATACATGTACAAACAAGTGAGAATTTCTATATTTATTTGAGTATATTTTATTTTTAAACAATTTTAATTAATATTGTAATTATTTCAGCATCGTCCAACGTCCAAGCAAGCAGACTCGAGTTGATCTTGAAATCGCCAAAGAAAATGGCGCAAGAACCAAATGTGATATTAAGATATGATAATAAAATACGGTCGCCTTCTAAACTACGTGAACAGAGCTCTAAGGAAAAGGTAATCAATAATTTGATAAACCTTGAATATATACTAGTGACCCATCTAGTGATGTGTGACGTTGTTTTGTGACATATTATGTGATATTTATTTAGTTTTAATAGGCACTTTTCGCTATAGAGTACAAATAACATGAACGTCGTAAATATTGGAATATTAAATATTGGATTTTTCCATTGGGAATTATCTCAATAACTGCCTGGAGTCTGGAACTGTGCCCGGTAGATGGCAATAGGCTCGCCCCCTATTAAATGGGACCAATAACATACTGGCGAAATGTGGGTGTATCTACTATGGGACTGAGTCCTGGGTACACCTCTGCCTACCCCTTCGGGAAAAAGGCGTGAATGTATGTTATGTAATGTATTGCGTACACCAAAGGATAGGGAGCCGCTAAGTGGACCGGGTCTGTATAATATACTGGGTACACCTCTGCCTACCCCTTCGACATAAAAAAGGCGTGAATGTATGTTACAACGTCGTAAAATATTTATTCGTTTTCTGTAACCGGACACGTAATTTTGCGGAATCTCAGACCGCGCGCGCCTACTTATGTTCCGCGCAAGGGTGCGACTCGTGGAAGGTTAATCTGGCCATTATTTGCGCCAAAATAAACCAAAGAAAACCAAATATAGTATTTTTTGATATCTTGGTTTCGAATATTTCAGTTTCCTTACGGAGCCCAATTTTTTCAAATTAAAATATATTACTGCTTATGTCACTCACACTGAATTAATCGTTGCATAAGTGAAGAAAGAGTTTTAAAAATTGGTCCAGTATTTTTTATATGACAAACAAACGTTCATAAACTGTCCACTCTCCAATATGATTATATTGGAGAGTGGACCCTTTTTGGAATATAGATATTCCAAAAAGGGTGTAGAAATACATAAGGAGATATGTATTATATAAGGACTTTACCTTTCCCACTGAAATAGCAAAAGAAATAATTGAAAGACTCGAATTGAAAACATAAAGTTCCCATATAAAATGGATAAGTTATTAATTAGTTGTGGACTTATTTTTCAGGTTGTTTGTATGGGGGTAAGAGATGCAGTGTCAGGTGAAAAGATTACAGAGAAATTGAGTGTAAAACCAAAAAAACCAAGACCTCTTAGCCAGAAGAAGAAAATTGTTAAGTAAGTATCGATTTTGTAGTCTCCTAAGTTGGTTCCCGAAATTATCGCGGGAACGAAGACGCTGGATTATTCTAGTAATTAATATAATTATTTTTATTATTTCAGTGACATATTAGATGGACTGTTCGACGATGCAATTAATAATGTTTCCAAAGAAAAAGAACAGATTCGAAAATTGTCACAAGTTGATGAACATTCATCGTCAGTTAATGAAAACTCGTCAAAAAATAATGAAAGTTCATCAAATCATGATGAAAAGTTATCAAAAGATAAAGGTAAATACGTAAGAAATGAGAAAATAATAATACGATATGATACAGTATTACCAAAAGTTGATGATAATTCAGTGAAAGTTAATAAAAACTCATTAAAGGTTGATGAAAAATCATCAAAACGTGATGAATTTTTATCAAAGAACCGTTCAACGAGAACAAAAACTAAAAAAAGGAAAACAAAATCCAAAAGAAGAAAGCCCACAGAAAAAATAACATTAAAAATTCCTAAAGAAACAGAACCGGAATTTTCCGAAAAAGTTAAAGAAAATTCAATAATTGAGACGCCTAAACGAAAAACCATAGACACGCTCCAAAACTCAAGCTTAGAGATATCAGAGAATAATCAAATCGTCAATATTGACGTCATTAAACTTGAACAAACACAAGATTCATACAAAAAACTTAATATTAAACTGCCGGAAGGAAATTGCACATTTTTTAAGAATAAACAAATGTTGAAACATGTTTTTGATATGGAGAATTTCGAAAAAAATTATTTGAATGAAGTCAATAGAAAACAAATACTTGCTGAAAAAAGTAATACTAATTACAGTATGAGCTTTGAATCCGCATTAAATTCAGCTAACAAATATTATGAAAAACAGAAGCCAATAAAAAAAGAAAAATCAAGAAAGAGGAAATTATCAAATAGTTTGGATAACGTGGGTGTGGTGAAAAAACGCAAAGAAGATGACTCGAAAATTCGAGACGAAAACACTATTATTTCTGAAAAAGCTAAAACGTATCGTTCGGAAAAAGAACGTAGAAAGAGAAAGATAAAGAAAACAAAAAACAAGAAAAATATTAAGTTGACCATAGACTCGCAAAATCGAACTGGCAAGAACAAGATTAAAACTAAATTCAATATTAATTCCGATATCAAAGTTAAAATCAAGTGGAAAAAGAAACAATTCAGTTTGAATATAGCATCGAATGGACAGGCTGAAAAGAAAAAAAAGTTATCCAAGAAAAAAGATAAAAGTCCCAAGCTCAAACAATATGTGTTGCAGTTTACCGAAGGTACGTCGAAGGAGGTTCTAGTAAAACCTGAAAAGGATGTCGACCAACTAAAAAGGAAGTATATCAAACATGAAAAGAGTCCGGATAAGTTAAGACAAATGTCTATACAAAACTTTTTCAAGGTAAAGTCTCCTATGGAGAGTAAAAAATCGAAATAAATAATTTAATATTTTTCTAAAGTTTCTAAATATATACATGGATATTATAGGTATAATGAAA
This sequence comes from Hemistola chrysoprasaria, assembly GCA_947063395.1. Classification (NCBI taxonomy): domain Eukaryota; kingdom Metazoa; phylum Arthropoda; class Insecta; order Lepidoptera; family Geometridae; genus Hemistola; species Hemistola chrysoprasaria. The sequence goes on along the minus strand of OX346738.1, from coordinate 3,269,330 downwards.
TATAAACTCAATTTAAAATTCATCATTCAAAATTAATATTTAATTTAGGAATTTTGATGACCTTAAAAGCTTTCGAACTCCACTGAAAAATTAATCTACCATGTATTTGAAGAGAACAAGGAGAATAGCCTAAAGTTTTTTTACTATAGTTTATTATTATATTCTACTAATATTATAAAATCAAAAGTTGAGGATGGATGGATGTTTGTTACTCATTCACGCCAAAACTACTGAACTTCTTCGCAGCCGTAGCAATTCCACTGCTGAATATAGGCCTCCCCCATAAAGGGGGGTTTGCCAATACTCGCCACGCTTGCCAGGCGGGTTGGCGAGCGCAGTTTGGTGAATTTTACGCGTTTTTTATATTTTATATTTTAGAGGACGCTGCTGCCCATCCTCTGGATCTGACTATCTCAAACTACGGAACCGATTGGGCTGAAATTTGGTATTTAAGTAGCTTAGACCCTGGAATAACATATAGGGTGCTTTTTATCCCCATATTCCCACGGGAACGAAGACTACACGAGTGATACCGCGGGGTATAGCTAGTCTTAATATAAACTCATATTTATATTGGTCAGATAATTCAACTTTATGTATTTTATGTATTTTTTTTTTTATGTTAGTAAGTAACGAGACGAGCAAATCAGGTTCCTGATGGTAAGCATCATGATTGCCCATATCAGACACAGTGCCACCCAGTGTTTTAAAATTTAAAATTCTGCGCGGCACTGCACTGCGCCTGTCACCCTGAGATATGAGTTGTTGAATCTCATCATGCCCAGTAATTTCGCTGGTAACATTGCCCTTCATACCGGAACACAGTAATGTTTGCACATTACTGCTTGGCGGATGAATAACTGGCAAAGGTGTGGTACTTCCCCAGGCGGGGCCCTGCAAAAGAGGCCTACCACTACATAAAAACAAAATAACCAAACACTTCATGACCATTACTATTGCCTGAAATAAATGAATTTATTTATTATTACGAAAGCATACCACCTTATAAATAGAAAATAAATTAGATAAAAAATTGTATTTAGCTTTTTTATACATTATTTTTACTGATAATAATATTTAAATTAATTAAATATTATATACCTACAAATACAATTTTACTTCTTCTGTCACACTGCCGACCAAATGTGATTTACTGTACTCCTCTCCCTGCACGGTTGTCTGGAAGAGATCGCTCTTAGCGATAAGACCACCAATTATTACATTATTTGTTATAATTTTATTTTAAATTTAAGGTTTAATGTTTGTAGTGTAATAAATAAAGAGTTAATCTATCTATCTATCTAAACTCCATCAAATCTAAGAAGAATCGCTTGACAGTTTTGTATTTTTTTTTTTATGATAGTGAGTGACAAGACGAGCAATTCAGTTGCTTAATGGTAAGCATCATGATTGCCCATATCAGACACAGTGCCACCCAGAGTTTGTAAATGTTGTGATAAAATTCATAATACGGTTTTACGGCGAAGCTTATTGAAACTGTGTGTCCGTGAGTTACGGAGAAAAGTTATTGGAAATATGAAACGTCAAACGGAACTTCTAAGATTTGATGGACTGTATTTATAAACATTTTTGTTATATTCAATAATTAAGCTAAGAATATATTTAGTAATTTATATTTTTATAGACTAAGCGGTCTTATCGCTTGATATACAATCTGAAATGAGAAGAAAGCGCCCCTAAAGGCGTTAGGTTAGATGGATAGTAAAATTTCGCCGAACATCAGTACCTCCACGATAGCTCAAGCGGTAGAGTGCCCACCACGCGGAAATGGTGCGGAGGGTGCATTGTTCGAATCCCGCTTATGGGTGAATTTTTTCTTCTCATTTCAGATTGTATATATCTAGTGTTTTATTAAGTTTTGAATATAATGTATATTATTTTATTTTAAGACATTTTTATGTTAATTTTGTTTTATAACTTGTAAAAACCTGACAGCTGAACAAAAATCAATTTTTTAACCAATTTCCGTATATTTAGTTTTAAGAGGGTAGTTTTGATTAATCATTTGAATTATAAATTAACCTGATATGACGCCATTTATGTACCTAATTCATTGATATAAAGAAAAGGGGAGATGAGGTAAAAATAAGGTAGTGGCTTCTCGAAAATGGCAAGTTCAAATTAGGTCCCATTAAGTTCACGTACGTCAGTAAAGTAAGGTCGTACTAGCGACTAATATTGTTTCGGTCGCACTTCCGTCTAGGTACGTCTTTCTATCTCTGTTGTTCTATGTCACTGTGCAAACTTCACACTGAGCAAATCGCCCGTGCCAGTTGTTGAGTAAGCGCTGGAAGAACGTACACTATCTCCCATTTCTTTTCTCTACTCACTATCTCACTTTTCTTTATATCTAAATATCAATGGTCGTATGTCCAAATTATTCATGTCAAAACCTCACTTTAGGTATAGAGTACTCTGTGACCTCACTCAAAACTGTTCGCCTGTCATTGCTACTATAATAAAATTTCTACCATTTTAGAAGTTTTTAGCATCACAATTAAAATACTAAACAATTTAGAAAGGGTAATTTGTGCGGTTGGTGTATAATTTTTATTTTATGGAATTATTTACAAAACGATGTGAACGTGTTTTTAATTATGTTGTACTTTTATAAAACTTTCATTTTGCGTGAAAACTGAAAACCGGCGTTTGCCTCTGTATATTATTTTACTTTTTATGTTATGAGAGAGGGAGAGTTATTTTCTGGTAATAAAAACTATAATTTTATCAATTCTTTTATTTTTAATTCATTTTTTCAGCTGTTAAATCATGTATAATAATATACTAGTGGTTCTGTGAGAACAATAGACCGAGCCCAGCCTAATAACCATTAGCCCAGTCGGGTTATACTACAGAAGACCTGCACATTATACTCTTGCTGAGCTAATTCAGATTTGTCAAATAAGTGATTTCTCAACTGCTTTGTCTAATTCATTTGTTTAAAGTCGCATATTTTCATTTTAGAGCATATAAACTTTGTTTAAATGTATAATAGTTTAAATAAATAAAAAAAAAAACCATAAAATTTTTTTTTTTAGTGATCCTTCCTATTCACCAAAACAAAGTAAACGAGCCTGTCCGTCGCGAAAAAATACGCTATAGCAAAACTTATACGTCAGGATAGCGGGTGGTAAATAATAAAATCAAATTTGTCTTCGATAAGCTTTATGTAGTTTCGTTAAAATTGGTTGAAAACTACAACCAGTCGGCAAGAACAGACCGACGGACAAAATCTATTTTGGCTTTTGGCCTATCTCGAAACTGAAACGCTTCGCTCGCTTGGTCAGTTACAAATACGGCCGGTGTAAATTAGCGAGTCTGAACATATGGCTCTGCGAACTTTAGTGCATGTAAACTCGTGAAGAAATATATAGTTGAGAAGGACGGTGCTGGTACGCGCGTCAACTCTGGGGTCTGGACTATGCCAGACGTTGTTTGCTATAATAGATCTAAAAATAATTGTAAAATGTAAAAAATAATTACCTACGCTATGGACTTCACTAGAGTGTGTAAGTTTAGTCCACTTCCCGTACGAAATGCAAATAAAATTATGTAAATAATGGGTCCAAGCAAGCCTGTTTAAAGTTTGTAATGCTAATCACTAATAAATAGAACAATAGGTTCTACAAGTGGTCACACATAATATTATCACAGAAACACAGGTGACATAATTTTTTTTTTAACCATTATGCGGTGGATGAGATTAAACACAACTGTAGATATAAACAAAGATAAACTGAGATTCAAATTAGAAAAAGGGATTCCTTATGTAGGTCGTCAAATAATAGGTTCAACTTTCATTTTAACGATTGCAGCAACTTCGGTGTCCGTCCTTGACAAACACGCGAACTACTTTTGCAAGTGTAGAGCAGATAATGTATTGTCGCAGTTTGCGCTGAATCCATGACCTCGCAACACAGGGCAGCTTCGCACTTCGCACGCGAGTGTGGAGCCCGTAGTGTAGAAAAAGTGGTAGAAAATATTTTTCTCATGGCAACACCGTTCCATTGTTTACAACGCCAAACGATTTGAAACGATTATTCGAAGACGAAACAAAAACAAGTAGAACGAGTCAGTTGATTTTTTCCCTGTTTAGAAGAGTGTGTGTTATTTTACTGTGCAAAATTCAAATTATTCAACAAATTTAATTAGTTGTAATTCAATCTGCAGTTAAATAAGACTTTTGCTGCTAATAGTTCTCTTTTTGAAATCGAGTTCTTTGTTTGAAAGGACTAGAATTCACGCGACGTTGCCGTTCTTCCGCCCGAGTTTTCTAATAAGAAATTACAATTTACAACACGCCCTGTATAGATTTTATATATTTTTATTGATTCTAAACAACATTATTAAGTGAAAATATCCCAAAGGAATGCTTCAGTGTTTTGAAATGTGCTATTTTGAACGTTCTTTAATTTCTGACGCAATAGCGATCTGGCAACAGCGCGCGGAATCGGAGTGAATTCATAACTTTCTGATGTATTAGAAAAAACTCATCGGATACCCTCCTTTAACACACAAAACTCAATTTTATGAGGTAAGTTTTATTATTTTCATAATTTTCTCAATAATTCTAGTCAATAATGTAAAGAAATGTAACGAACTTTTTAAAGTTTCCCGCTGAATGACGTAATTCGGTTCGGCGCCATCTTTTTTTGTATAATCAGTCATCTGTCAGCTCTCATAGTTTTTGTTCGTGCGCAGAGAAAAATAAAAATTCTCATAAATAGAGAAGTTTCCATTACAAAAATCATCACGGAGGCATCCGGGTAAGTGATAAATACAATTTGTATAACAATTCATAGTCCGTTACGTTTCTTTTTTTCGTGAAATCTGGTCATACAAAACATAACCTAACTTCGGTTGCTAAGTCCAGTTTTTAGGTCAACCAGTGTCTTCTTTATGGCGAAATTCCGTATTTGCTTGTACTCTTTGCATAACTGAGGGCCTTATGTGAGTGAAATCGCTATAGACCTACTTGTTGCGCTGTTGATTTTCTTGCTTAGGCAGTAAATAAATACCTTATTGGAAGATTTAGACATTCAAAGAAGATTCTCTGATAGTTAATCTCGCCTACCTAGTATATTTATCATAATAATTATGAGAAACAACTACAGATTTTAACATGCCTCTCTGATCTAGAAAATTCCAAATAGTTTAGTCACAAACTTGTTGAAACTTGCACACATATGTTTCACAATGATATAGGTAGTTATGTTGAATGTTCAAATGACATGAGTTATGATTTTGTTAATTTTCCAAGCTGTATTAGACTCAATGTTAAAGTCTAAATAGACTAGACTGCCTCGGTGGCGTTGTGGGCGCAAGCTGGACTGCCGATCATGAGGTCCCAGGTTTGATCCTCAGGTCAGGCAAAGTGTTAGATATAGGGTTTTTCCATTAGAAATTATTTCAATAACTGCCTGGCTTTTTTTTATGATAGTGAATGACAAGTCGTGCATCAGGTGCCTGCGATGGTAAGCATCATGATTGCCCATATCAGACAGTGCCACCCAGTGTTATAAAACTATAAATTATGCGCGGCACTGCACTGGGCTTGTCACCCTGAGATATTCGTTGTTGAAACTCATCATGCCTAGTAATTCCGCTGGTAACATTGCCCTTCAGACCAGAACATAGAAATGTTTACACATTACTGCTCGGCAGATGAATAACTGGCTTTCAGGGGGCCCCCTGCAAAAGCAGCCTACCACTACAGGTATATTAGTACAGAGTCTACAAGTATAGAGTGGAATTGTGCCCGGCAGATGGCAATTGGCTCGCCTGGCTGGAGAAATGTGGGTGTACTACTATGGGACTGAGTCTTGGGTGGTCCAGACAGACAATCTAAAATAAGTTCTTATAAAATCAATTGACCAACGGACAGATGTGATGTGTGTGTCCGTTGGTCCTAAAAATGACATTTATTACCCCTTTAACCTAAATCTTACACATGTGCTGAAGAATAGACATATTTATGCCATAAAACTGTTAAATTACAGTAATTTATATGACTTTAGTCGTCATCTCCATATCTGTAGTATAAATAAAACTGTTATTAGAGTTTATATGTAGTTATGTGGCGTGACTGCCTCGGTGGCGTAGTGGGCGGATGCTCGACTGCCAATCAAGAGGTCCCGGATTCGATCCCCAGGTCAGGCATAGTGCTAAATATTGGATTTTTCCATTAGGAATTATCTCAATAGCTGCCTGGAGTCTGGAACTGTGCCCGGTATATGGCAATAGGCTCGCCCCCTATTACATGGGACCAATAACATACTGGCGAAATGTGGGTGTATCTACTATGGGACTAAGTCCTGGGTACACCTCTGCCTACCCCTTCGGGAAAAAGGCGTGAATGTATGTTATGTTATGTTGCGTCATATTTTACGATTGCCTCAGTGGCAGAGTGGTTCGTAAGCGCTACTGCCGATCATGAGGTCCCGTGATTGATCCCCAGGTAAGGCAAAAAGTGTCATTAGACATTTCCATGAGGAATTCTCTGTAACAAGAGTTTGGGACTGTGCTAATCAGGTGCCTAATGGTAAGCATCATGATTGCCCATATCAGACAGTGCCACCCAGTATTTTAAAATTAAAAATTCGATGTGGCACTGCACTGCGCCTGTCACCCTGAGATATAAGTTGTTGATGTGTCATGCCCAGAATTATCGCTGGTAACATTGCTCTTCAGACAGGTACACAGTAATGTTTGCACATTACTGCTTGGCGGATAAATAACTGGCAAAGGTGTGGTACTTCCACAGGCGGCCCCCTGCAAAAGAGGCCTACCACTACAAAACTCATATTTTATCGCTTTACTACTCATCTAAAACCGTTATTGAGGTAGTTATATAATATAGATATGTTGCGTTATATTTTATGATAGGATAAGGAACAGTACCAGATTTGGCAACATTTAATTTGTCAGTTTCCGGGTAACTTTAATTTTTAGGTAGGACTGATTTTTATTTTTAGATTCATTTTCACCACCTACCTTTAACATTAACTAATGCTTAACCTACCGTCATGTCATATTTGACCACCTCGTTGGCTCAGACGGTAGTAACTCTGCTTTCTGTGCCGCAAACCCCGGGTTCGATCCCCCGCCAGGTCGAAACATTTGTGTGCATGAACATGTCTGTTTGATCTGTGCCTGGGTGTTATAAGTATTATATCAGTCCTCTGGTTACCATTGTACAGGCTTCTAGCCTAGTTTGGGTCTTTTTAAAGTGTGAGGTGGTACATTATTAGTGTATTTAGTTAAGGTAGATAGTAGATAGTATGTACGTAGCTGTGGTATTGTTATTATAATGACGTTTCATTTTATTGTTATTAATATATTATCAAGGTTAATGGACGATAGTACTTATTAAGTACCTACATGAATAGGCATTATGACACTATAACAGAATAAAAAAATAAATGGTTTTAGTGAAAAATATATATCGAAAGGACAGCCTCGTTGGCGCAGACGGTAGTAACTCTGCTTTCTGTGCCGCTGGCCCCGGGTTCGATCCCCGGCCAGGTCCAAACATTTATGTGCATGAACATGACTGTTTGACCTGTGTCTGGGTGTTATAAGCGTATTTAAGTATGTATATCAGTGAATGATATCAGCGATATCAGCGAATGACGTCACGCCTAAGTAAACTGTTACTGAGAGTATAAACACTTGAAGTATAATATATTCACCATATCGCATTACCTTTTGTTGTGTTGTGATAAGTCACTTGATTTGTTATATATTCGTGGTAATCCAGGAATCATCGAAGATGGAACAAGGTTTTATTAAGGCAAAAATAAAATATTTACTTAGGCGTGACGTCACTTTAAATTAGAAAGTTAAAAATGCATTAATTTGCGGTAAAATATAATTTTTTTTCTGAAAAAATGTTTTTTCGGTAATATTAGACGTGTACCTACATTAAGAAACGTGATTTCAAAATCTGTCACCATGCCTATTGCCGAATAAAAACTAATGGTCCTTATTACTATTGCATAAAGCACAAGGTCACCCTCATTGTTTATTGTTTTTCATAGTTATTGATATAATATTAAATAATCAGTCTATAGTAAAATGTATTATAGGTATATATAGCAAAAATTGTCATGACGCAATGTTGTACAAAATATGTAAACAATACGATTTTTTAATATCACGCTAACTGGTGATATTATCAAGGTGATATCAATGTTCATTTGAAGGTCGTGACAAGATGAAGCCATTTCGACTATGCTGGAATGGTCAAAGTTTGGATCACATCTGAAATACGTGAGAGATAAAGTCTACGCCTATCACGTGCTCAATTTTTTGGCACTGGTCGAAAGTTGAGATAGAAAATCGCCAATTATTAAAACTCGAAACTAATTAATCAAACCTTACTTTTTTAGTGGTAGGCCTCTTTTAGTATGTAGGTATGCATAGTGTAGGTTTCCATACCTAGATACCTGAACAAAACATACAGATCATACAGCGCCATCTATATTAGTTCTTTGCGCAAAGTATGGCAATATAATAAAATGGCCATAACTTTTGATTGCGTCACGTTAGAAGTATGATTTTTTACAGCCACAAGGGACCGCAGATCTGAGTAGTAGTTGATATAGATTTCAACTTGATACCTCCACGCGTTCCCGTTTAAAAGTGGACACAAAGTGATCCTATAAGGGTTCCTTTTGAGGAACGGAACCCAAAAAAAAACCGTAAAAAAATCGGTCCCTTCGTGTACAGTACGGTCGTTTTATCTTGGCGAGTTTGTACCTAGGCTCTGCGTATTAAGCGCATGAAAACTCGTGAAGAAAACTTAATATTATGACTGAACTTAACTGAACATTCCATTTACAAACATTTGTTCGTATATTTGTTTATCTGGGAATAATAGGAATAATAACATCTTCACGAGTTGACGTGCGCTAAAGTTCGCAGAGCCTATGTTCTCAGACTCGCCAAGATAAAACGCACGTACTGTAAGAGCCAGTACAATGCCACAGATAAATACACAGACACGTCAATCCGATAACGTTTTGCTAGAGCAGTCCTCCCAGAGCTACTCCAGCACAGAGTGCGAGTATGTGGAATGTGGACGAAATGGTTGAAGACAAGACATATAGTGTAGCCGTGCCTTTTCCATTAAATAATAATATACGAACACTTCAGCATATTTTAAATGATTTATTCCAAGCCCACCATCTTCAATCTCGCTCTACAATCATCTGTCGCGCTGGCATCCACCTCCCTGTGTTGCCATCGCGCCCTCGCACATGCCATAGATCTTCCTTAAATCACACGTCGCCATTAATACTTTCCATAAAACCACCAACACGTTCGCAGAATCCGTAGCATGCGCGTCACAATATAACATCAACCCTACACTAGTTATGATAAAGATATTTATTAAATCGACTCTAAAAATATAACTATAAGATTTTTCTCTTTCAATTTGACACACGATTTGTGGAAACATTAAACAACCTCAAAAACAGCCTCATTGGCTCAGATGGTAGTAATTCTGCTTTCTGTGCCGCAGGGCCCGGGTTCGATTCCCGGTCAGATCAAACATTTGTGTGCATGAACATGTCTGTTTGATCTGTGTCTGGGTGTTATAATATTATATAAGTATGTATATCAGTCATCTGGTTACCATAGTACAGGCTTCTAGCCTAATTTGGGACTAGATGACCATGCGTGGAAGTTGTCCCATATTATAAAAAAAAAAAAAAAAAAAAACAACAACAGATTGACATCATCGAAATTCAAATTACTTGTATAGAAAAGCTATGCCTAACCAACCTAGCGGTCTTATTTGACAAACCAAAGACGTTTTCCAACACGTTTGCGTAACTATTGAGTTTGTCAAATAAAAAAAAATGCTTACAAGGCTCGAGTGCCTCAAGCCAAGTAGCCTTCCAAGTAGCTAAGGAAAAAGCTATAAATGGAACGAGAGGGACGATAAGGCCGAATCGATACCAACAGGTGTGGCCTGTCTGTTGCTTATAAAGGCGGACAGACTTTAACGTTTGTTTGTTACAAACATTATCTATCTCTTTCTGGCTGCAAATAAGTATCTCTAACAATACATTTATTTGAATGTGGGAAGGAAAATTTTCCCCACGAGCGGGATGAAATGTTCAATTTGATTTTGAGTGGGGTGAAATTCTACTTTTTATATTCATAATGTATTTGAAGCGAATAGACAGCTTAGGCTATAAAAACATAAAATGTTTGTATACAAATCAATTAATTTTTTTATTTGACAGCCTCGTTGGCTCCGATGGTAGTAACTCTGCTTTCTGTGCCGCAGGCTCTGGGTTCGTTCCCCGGCAAGGTTAAACATTTGTGTGCATGATCTGTTTGATCTGTGTCTGGGTGTTATAAGCTCATATAAGTATGTATATCAGTCATCTGGTGACCATAGTAAAGGCTTCTAGCCTAGATTGGCACCAGATGATCGTGTTTGGATATTTTCCCATATTATTATTATAATTTCATCAATTTATAAAAGTAAAATACGATACTAATATCAATAATACCGTTTAGTTTTTTGTATGTTAATTGTCAATTATTATTGTTGTATTGTATGTCAAAAGGAAAAAAGGAACCTTTGTAAGATCACTGTTGTCCGTCTGTCAAAACCCTTTTTCTCGGGAACGTGTGTTGAGGTTTTGAAACTCATATCAAAAACTTCGGTCTCATCCGGTCTCTTGCTGCTAAAAAAAATCAAACTGAGTCAACGCAATCAAAAGATACTCCCATTTAACCGTACATTACCATACTTTGCGCAACGGGCTTTAAACCTCTAGGGCACTTCCCGTTGGCCCAGCATTATGAAATTTGGTAAGAAGCAAGTAAAGTAAAAACTCCCAAACAGTAAAATTGTACAAAAAATAACTTTTGATTACTAACATGTTTGCGGTATCTAGTATGGAACCCTACTAAGCATACTTAGGTACCAAGTTGGCATACTTTGGTAACAATTTATTTACTAATTAAACTCTTAATGGTGCCTGCGAAATTGTTTGCGGACAATTAGCACTTCGAGTAGTCCTTATCTATCTAAAGAGCCTACGTGGCTCCCAATTAAGTTGACCTGACGCTGCCTCTAATGAATCGGCGACATATAGTAGTCAGCAAGTGGCAGATAAAACCCATAATATTGGGTTGTGTACCTAAATTTTGTTAAAACAATCGAAAGTTCTGAGTCAACAGTGAAAAACATAACACCATTTTTATCACAGGTGCGAATTTTGCAAGGCTTTTGCGTATTAAGACCACAGAATCCAGACCTACTGCATAAACAATGAATTTAGCATTTGTATGCTAGATTCTCGGTAGTTTGCCTACAATTTTGTCTGTGTGTAAGATCGCTGATAGTCTGATACGTTGTCTTGACCCAAGGCTACGCAAGTGAAGACCGTGCCTCGATTTGAGCGCTCGTGGCGGGGCCCAGTCTCCACTTGTGCCTCGTTTCGATATATTTCTTATATAAGTCCACCAGCGAAGGTGTTTGTTGCCATTTTTGCGGCTTGAATTAAGGATTTATTACTTTGAATCCTCAACATAACATACAATCACGCCTTTTTCCCGAAGGGGTAGGCAGAGGTGTACCCAGGACTCTGTTCTCAGTAGGTGCACCCACATTTCGCCAGTATGTTATTGGTCCCATTTAATAGGAGGCGAGCCTATTGCTATCTACCGGGCTCAATTCCTGACTAGAGTTATTGAGATAATTCCTAACGGAAAAATCCAATCTTTAACACTGCCTGACCTAGGGATTGAACCCGGGACTTCATGATCGGCAGTCGAGCCTGCGCCCACTACGCCACCGAGCCAGTCCACAACATCAACATGATTTAATCTAAAAACTTGCCTACTTTTTGCGCTATCAAAAAATACCGTCACTTCAAATGACTTATTTCTGGATAGAACAAGCCGAATGCAAAAACTTTGGAGCATACATTTACAATATCCAGTCACACTGTGACGCAAGTGTTACTCGATGAGATTTTTTTTCCCAACGTTTTTTAAATGAGTAACAAGACGAGCTAATCAGGTGCCTGATGGTAAGCATCATGATTGCCCATATCAGACACAGTGTCACCCAGTGTTTTAAAATTCAAAATTCTGCGCGGCACTGCACTGCGCCTGTCACCCTGAGATATGAGTTGTTGAATCTCATCATGCCCAGTAATTTCGCTGGTAACATTGCCCTTCATACCGGAACACAGTAATGTTTGCACATTACTGCTTGGTGGACGAATAACTGGCAAAGGTGTGGTACTTCCCCAGGCGGACCCCTGCAAAAGAGGCCTACCACTACAAAAACGTGTCACAGTGTGACTAGATGGGAACCCACCTATGGAAGTGGCTGAAATTGTAACTCAAGCTCCGCCATAGTTATGTATACCTGTTTAAATAGAGAAGCGTATAGATAGTAGTGACCTCGCAGACATAAAACATCTTAGACAATTTGTACCAGACGTTCAGAGGCAACGCACAAGGCAAGCGAGTTTTTCCTGCTTATCTTTAACCTTTGATCACAAGTTGATACGAATTACAATGTAAAGCATTATGTGTGAGTGAAACCGATGGTAGTGTCATTTGTCGGAGGAAAAGACTAAAAATGAGGGTAGATCGATTTATCTGCCAATAAAAATTAACTCGCCGATGCCTGTCAGTTCTTCCGTGATCAAGGCGCATGCAACTGCGTTGAAATATTAGAAAACTTTATTAGAATAAACGGATAACCAGTAGACTCAATAATAATAATAATTTGAATGTATACTCTAACAGAACGGGTTACCCCAATTACACTGCTCGAGTCAATTCATATGGGTTATGTGGACAACCCATATTGTCAGAGTTTCAGGTCGACAAGATTCCTACAAGGCCTCCGACATGAGCTAACGACTGTCCCCTATATATATTATAGGAATCATTCGGGACCTATAGTTTAATGTAGGCACAGAACAGATAATAATACTAACGTAGGTCAAAAACTTCATGCCCAGCAGTGCTTTTTAAAGTCCTATTTGAATTGTATCTAAATGAATTTGATTACCCAATATACAAATATTTGAATTTATTTCGAAATAAAACTAATCCAGAATTACGAAATTGCCCAAATATAAAAATGCATACGTGCCTCGAAGCACGATCGGCAATTTGGTAAGATTATGGGAGCCTTTTTGGTTTTTTATCGGACAACTGTTATGTAGGAATTTGGAACCGGTATAGACCGTTTGGGTCATTTGAGTCACAGAATTGAGATTATAAATACCTTTCGTGGTCACGTAGGCTCGAGAAAACCGTGTAAGAATCTCGTCATCTCGAGCGTATAATTATTCCAATTGTACTCAACCGCCCCTAACGGCGAAATGCAGGTTATATTTCATTTCATACATTTATTCACCAAATAACAAATTTATAAAATTCCATAGGTATAGTCAGTAAATAGTATGTAACATTGTCATAGTAAAATAATTGCAAATAATTATTAAATCTCCGAAAATATTGCGTTATAATAAATAATATTATGAACTGTATAACTTAAATTAGGCATTTATTATATCTCCATATTTTTGGATATTATCCAAAAAACAATTAATGAAATAATCATAACTACACAAATTAGGTTCAATCACCTTCATACAAAAATAAGGAATCTTTGAGGTGCCATGACATATATTCGTTATTATAAAACGGATTACTCTCGAAGAATTTTTTAGTTGTCTTTTCAAATGTAGTCAGTCGTAACCTCGTCTGAGTCAATGGTAGCTTGTTATACATTAGTATATTTATTCAGTAAACGGCTAACCGTAGGTAGTGAAAGGACCGGAAGCGATGATATCGTTTAGTTTTGGTGCGAAGATACGAACATAATTATTAAGTTAGAATTAATATACCATCCACCACCATACCATATTCGATCGTTTGGCACCACCTGTGTCTGGCACACTGTCTGTCAAAATATGTTATCGCGCAAATAAAGGCCGGATCCAGGGATTATCTTTCAATGACAGCCTGAAGTCCTGCCCGGTAGCACAGTGACCAGGGAAAACGAAGTCCCAAGATAGCAGATATGAATTGTTTGGGCGCAAAAGAGAGAAAAATCGGGGAAAACTAGTTATCCCCGTGCCATGCTAGGCGGGCTGGAGTCAATAGACTATAGAATATCTCCATTATTAGCCCAGCCGAGGGATGATACACGCTCCTGGGCACAGGCCTCATCCCTCCCGTGCCATTTCTCTCGTGTTTTGAGCAGATCGCATCCAGGTATTGCGATCTCTATTCTCTATATTATTATTTATACTCAGATAATATCATAAGAGTATCTTGTTGTTTTGAACAGACTATTTTTATAAACGCTACCGATTCGCGGGCTGATGTCAACAACGACCAAGGTCTCGGATTTGTGCAAAACATTATATATTCAGATTTTTTATACTAATATCTACCTTATCTCCGTATTCCATATCATTTGAAACTGGTTTACGTAAATTTTTATTAGGTGTTGGATTTCCTGTTTTGATATCAATGAATCGTTTAATATGTATTACCTACCATATAAAGGGACTTTAAAAGGGAATGGTCATGGCAAAGGTCAGAAATAATAACCTTAATCGAATTTGAATTCTTACATAGGTACTTACATACAGTCACACCTTGTTCCCGTTGGGATAGGCAGAGACTATTTCTCTCTACTTGCTATGATCCTGACATACAGCTTTCGCTTCTTCCACTTTCATGATATTCTTCATACATGTTCGTCGGTTGTGTTATTTGTTTTGACTGTTTTATGATTAGCACTGCGCGTTTGATTTCGCTTCAGGTTTTCCAAAGACTAATTGGACTCGTAGTTGACACTTTTACAAAACGAAAATAACCACTTGGTGTTGGTCTTCCGAACTACCTCCTTGGCACTTCTCTCCCCTGTCTTCCCCTACCCTTTTTTCACTACCTTCCCTTCTTCAGATTACTGAGGAGTTAAGTCGATTTTCTCGAACCCGGCCTTAGCGAGAATACTTTCGTTAGTACTGTAAATTAATTATTCAAATAGGCCTCAAGAATACCATTGCTCGTTGATTAATCTAACATGCTTGCGGAAAGACCTTTACAAGAAGACCGCACAAAAACATGTAAGACTTAATTTTTCTCTTGCCTGTTTTACTAGTTAGTGAGGCATTTTGGGGCCGCCTGGGGAAGTACCACACCTTTGCCAGTTATTCATCCGCCAAGCAGTAATGTGCAAACATTACTGTGTTCCGGTCTGAAGGGCAATGTTACCAGCGAAATTACTGGGCATGATGAGATTCAACAACTAATATCTCAGGGTGACAGGCGCAGTGCAGTGCCGCGCAGAATTTTGAATTTTAAAACACTGGGTGGCACTGTGTCTGATATGGGCAATCATGAAGCTTACCATCAGGCACCTGATTTGCTCGTTTTGTAATTCATTATCATAAAAAAAAAATGTTCTTCCGTGTTTACCAAACTTAGGCCTCACTAAATTATGTTGTTAAGGAGTTAGTAGATTAATTATTTCAACAGTCACTGCTACGATCACAATCGATGTGGCTAAAAATGGTACTAACGTATACGCTTAATGAGTTGCTGACAAAATGCCTTAATGCAAAGACACCAGCGCCCTCCCACAGTTATAACGTCTGTTATATCGAAATGTGATACAAATGCGCAGAATATATAATGAATAATCAAGGCGTTATACGATACGCAGCCTCAAACCAAGGTCGCGCTCACGCAAACCTATCGGAGGCAACTAACTGTTAACTAATCTACGGCTTAGCGACTGTTTTATTTGCTGTAGGCTAAGTTAACTCTTTAACTTCTAGTTTAATACTGGAAGAGATCGCTTAAAACTGTTTGTACGTTAAAGGAACGTTATATAGCCGGCCAAAAGTTCTTTGTAGAGGAATGAGATCTTGCCCACTAGACTGTTTCATATAGTGGGCAAGGTACACCGTTTCGTATCAGTCGCCTTGAAGGATACGTTCATATAACTTATAACGGTAGCTTAAAGCGACAAGGCCGCCCAAGTCGACCAATATGCGGCTGTGTATTTTTATATTGCTCTCGATAAAGAGGTTTCTGTTCTACTGCCAGTCTTCTATAAGAATGTATGAAGAAAGCTAATCTAGTATATAGAATATAGGTAGTATACATAGAATAAAAAATCCATGGTGATTTTGCTGAGAGAAACCGTCATCATTAAGGAGTGGCTTCTAAGATTGTTAATAACACGACAACCAATCGTCAAAGCCCTTGCTGGGACGAGCTTCTGTGATTGGCTGAAATATTGCGAACAGCCAATCAGAGACACCGTTGTCAGTTCAATTCAAACAGCGACGTTCGCTCGACAGGAAACTATCACAAGTCAAGTGGTTGAGCGATGTGACAGGACGTTTTGATAGCTACTCAAAAAGCTGCATACCTATTACCTATTATTCATATATCCAATAGAATCAGCCTCTAGCTGAAGTAGATACGTGAATTTTCATCCATCTTGGGCCTTAATCATCGGAATCCTAATTCGTAATCCTATTATAAATGCGAAATATTGTGAGGATGGATGAATGGATGTTTGTTACTCTTTCACGCCACAACTACTGAACCGATTGGGCTGAAATTCGGTATGTAGATAGTTTAAACCCTGGAATAGCACATAGGGTACTTTTTATCCTAATATCCCAATTATAGGGGGCGAAACTGCGCGGCACATCTATCCGCGTACTGCGTACCTATCTGGTTGGGCATCTTATGTCGCATTCTAGTATGATTCTAGTTCTGTGTTTATTCTTTTGTGTCAATAAACACTTATTTTATTACTATAGTCTATGGTCGTTGAAAGCCTTGTTTCTTATCAAACATCCTTTTGTCCGACACCTTGGGTAAGCCTCGCATGACGTCATCGTTCAACCGGTTTCCTACCTTGATAATTATGAGTAAGGAATCGCAAAAAATATCCAAAACTCAAACCTGATTCCAATATTTGGTCCGCGAAGATTTTTGAAACATTCGCATCTTTTAATCATTATAAAGGTAAAAAATCTGAGTGGAAACGTTGGTAGAACCTAAAAAGGATTTTCTTTTTTGCGCTAAGGAATGGCTTCGCTTCTTGCAGTACTAAATTTTTGCAAGGGGTGAGGCACACATTTACATAATACACGAAAATAATAAATGCAGTAAACCTTATGTCAGCAGTTGCGCGCGAAAGTGAAATAGCTTACGGTAACGTATATGGCCAGCAGACTGTATAAAGTATCATGATCTTATATAGTGCTTTAATAATACATATATAATGTCAAGGTTTTTATTCCTAAAAGTACGTAATTAATCACCAAGCAATTCTTGAGCCTAATTTTTTCACTCTCATTTTTACAATATATGTATTTTCGTTTTGGTACATTGTGCATTTGATTGGAAGCTGGTGTTTATAATTACACATAAAAAACAGACGCCTACGTCTTTTCAAAAACATTGTATTCTTGTATGTTATATAAATGAGCTTTCGTAATAATCGAGTCAAAGCCATGGCCGAATGCCATGACTGACTGACTGGTCAAGGCGAAGATATATCTCAATTCCGGTGGCCTTGGTGTTAAAATTATCCTACGCCTATAGGCATTTTAAATTATGAAAACCAGTAAGTGGGCATGAATACATTCTCTATGATCTTGGAAAGAAAGAAAAATCCAGAGAGAGAGACATTGTGTTGAAAATACTGATACCATCAAAGAAAACCGGAGAACAAATAGATGGTTACAAAAACTATAAAGACAAAAATATGAACAGTAGTATTGTAATAATTGGCGGCCTTATCCCTCATAGAGTGCTCTACCAGACAACCATGCAGGGAAAGGAAATACAGATACTATAAGCATCATAAACCGGACACCGTTCGGAAAAGTGATTGCGCGAAAAGAAAATTTCGAAAAAAGCATTCGCGAATCCTACTTGCAGATTCGCATACTACCTCTGCGTATACATTCGCGAAATGAGTGCCTGAATGCAAATAAGTGCCAATTAAAAAACAAATGGAACTTGATGAGGCCCGAATATTAAGTTTAGTGGGTTGCTGGTTAAAAATAAACGGAACATCACCTTGGCCGTATTAAAATACTTTAACTGAGCGCTTAATATTCGTCGCGACGTGACGATCGTTTCGTTTGGATAATAGCGATTATAAAGTGGTTTACGTAAGATTTTGTCAGTCTACCGCTTCGTCTTAGACGGAGAATATTGTGTAAAAGTGTAAATTATTTTGTAATTTCAACCAGTTTTCATTATGAAAGCCTGATCACTATCTATATGCCTCCAAGTTAATTATATTTCCTTCCCGGTTTTCTTCTCCTTCGCGCGCGGTCGACAGAATACAAAACATTTCATCACGCCATTTTCCCAAGGGGGTGGTCAGAGGTGTACCCAGGACCCAATCCCATAGTAGGTACACCCACATTTCGCCTGTTATATTTCAAGTCCCATGTACTAGGGGGCGAGCCTATTGCCATCTATCGCACAGTTCCAGACTGTCATTGAGAAAATTCGGAATGGCAAAATCCAACAACACTTTTTTCCAGAACTGGGAATGGAACCAGGGGCCTCATTATCGGAAGTAGCGCTTGCGCTTGCTGTCGAGACAGTCAACAAAATGCATCAGCTTCCACTGTTGAACATAGGCCTTCCCATGGAAATGATATAGTCCGGTCGAAATGCGGAGAGAAAAACGGACATTGACCTTATTATACCTATAAATGAAGAACATGTATTTATAGATCTACCTTGTGCTATAGAACAAGGGTAGTGTGAAAAGCGAGTCAAGCTATCTCCCTCTATGCTGCGCTGTACGAAATGCAATGAGGTTTTCTGTCTGGATTTCAAATAGAGTATAATATCAGGCTGCTATCACACTTCTGATAGCCAGTGCTCCACATTATTTTAGGCCAAAACTGCGCAATATCGTAAATTTTTGATAGTATCGCTCGCGTTTTGCAATAGTTACCTACCTTATAGGTAACGAGTATACTTATTTATTATTCATCGCATCGCATAGTTACACGAGCGTTTCGAAAATGCGTCTACGATATAATGAAGGTGATCGAAAATGTTCTCACTTTCAGCCATGGTACAATACTTCGCTAGTTACGTTTTAAAATAACATCACCAAAGAGGTAGGCAGAGAAAATTCCTGATGAAAAATCCAATATTTTGTCAGTAGCGCTAGTGACCAATACGCCAAAAATACTACCTTTATTATTATCTGTTCTGTGCTACTACGCTACGTAAAGAAGCGACACTCACCTCCCCCCGCCGTTAGCCCCCCGCCTGCGACTAGCAGTAGGCAGTCAACGTGACAGTACAAAACCTATAATCCCGCACACATGCACACGCGGGTACACACGTTATGTTTTGTAGTAGTAGTGGTAGGTTATGCCCGCGGGCGATTGTATGGAGTCTCGGGGGGTCTGACTACCACCGGGGCAGTTACGGTTTATGTCCCATGTAATAGGGGCTCAAATTCAGATTCCAGGCGAAATTACTGAGCATGATGAGATTCAACAGCTAATATCTCAGGGTGACGGGCGCAGTGCAGTGCCGCGCAGAATTTTGAGTTTTAAAACACTGGGTCGCACTGTGTCGATATGGGAAATCATGATGCTTACCATCAGGCTCCTGATTTGCTCGTCTTGTTACTCACTATCATAAAAAAAAAATGCTGTTACTGAGAAAATGCTATTAGAATAATCCAACTAACAACATTCCTGGGAATGGAACCCAGTATTTCATTCTACCACTAGTCGAAAGAGGCAGTGTTTATTGATTAACTTCCTGCCATATCGCTCCACTTTCCTGCCAGAAATAGACATTTGAAATTAGAACGTTGATAGAACGCCGCCGTCTCTTTGTTTATATTACTCTAACGGGTTTATTTTGTGCCAGTGCTTATGGTAATGTCCAGAGTTCAGAGAGTTCAGGTTGTAACCGTTATTTTTGGTGGTTTGTCATTTGTCAAATCGTCAACATAGATAAAAAAAACTTGCCAATGACGTATTTTAAACTTTTTAAATTTTGTGTAGGTAGACAGTAGGTGTAGGTAGTGTTAACGTCTTTTACATTTCATATTTTGGAGAGGAATTAGATAGAAAGAGACAGTGGACATAATTCTGTTTGTCAGCGTAAGGGGTAAAAATGTGGCAAATAATAAATAATATTGTTACAGGATTTAAGTTTTTAGTCGAAGTTTTGTAATTAAATTTATTTAGGTACAGTACGTAGTTATCTGTTCTGTGGTAACAGGTCGCGTCACGGTTTAATAGCGCTCGTCAAAAGTGGAGGAAGGCTTTGCGCAGGTGTATTGGTCTAAAAAGTCCTAACAGATCTAAAAATCGATTTCGGCGCATTCAAGGTCAGCGCTATTAAACCGTGACGCGCGACTTCTAGCCCTTGAAAAAAAAAAAAGTATTATAAACCATAACCACATACAGATACACAAACTTGTAAAACTTATAACACCCCTTCGTTTTCGGTCCGTAATTAAAAATGAGGTTAGATTAATAAAAACTAGCTTGACAACGGACAACAAAGAAGCCAAGTGAAGTGAAACAGGTGCGCTTGCGTCGATTTCACACGTTTCGTGTTTATTAATACAACAATGGATAGCTATTGTTTGATTAACTGGTTCGTGTGCTCACGGAAATGATGATGATGATGATATTCATGATATTTAACGGTTTAAGGAAAAATGTTTTAATTGAAATTACTTTGAATTAATCATTGATTTAAAGAAAAGGAGAGATCGGGTATGTTCTCCCAGCGCTTATTCAACCACTGGAACGTGCACTTAGAAACAATAAAGATAGAAAGACGTACCTAAGATCGAAGTGCGACCGAGACAACAATTAATTTTACTGACGTACGTGGACCTAATGGGACCTATTTTGAGCTTTCCATTTTCGAGAAGCCAGGGGGGTTTTAGTGGGAGCAAGTCCCACACTCCCCCTTCTGACACCCCCGTTTCAGAAGGGAAGGGTGAAGCATTTCTCCCCTCCAAAAAAAAGATTTCTTGCTCCTTTACCTGATAATTATAAATATAGTTACTACTACGACTAAGCTTGCAGTCTTGTTGCTATGCTCTTATCGTGCCACGCCACTAAAAACTGTTTTGTACCCACTTAGAATCACAACCAGCTCTGACACAATGGATTAGCACTGCCATGAGACGTACGATGTGGGAATAGGCATTCTATTTGGAGTCGCGGTCCTTGTAATATCAGTATAATATTATCATACATTCACGCCTTTTTTCCCGAAGGGGTAGGCAGAGGTGTACCCAGGACTCAGTCCCGTAGTAGATACACCCACATTTCGCCAGTATGTCATTGGCCCTATGTAATAGCGAGCCTATTGCCATCTACCGGGCACATTTCCAGACTCCAGGCAGTTATTGAGATAATTCCTAATGGAAAAATCCAATATATAACATCTTGCCTGACCTGGGGAATATGACCTGAGTATAATATTAATTTGCATTTATACCCTAACAGAACGGGTTACCCCAATTACTGCTCGAGTCAATTCATATGGGTTATGTGGACAACCCATATTGTCAGTTTCGGCTCGCCAAGATTCCTACAAGGCCTCCGACATGACCTAATGACTGCCTCCTACATATCTTATAGGAAACTATAAGGTCCTACAGTTTAACGTGCCATCTGAAACACGGTAGCGCCCAGGCGAAAAGTTCACGTGGTGATATTCACTCCAGGAACACCGGATTTAAAGCAGGGCATATTCCCGCTAGACCACGGACACTACAACACACGCGCACAGTATTGTGAGATGTCGGTGGATTGGGTTACCATGCCGGAGGAGCACAGAAAGGGCTATGCAGCGTCTCATATGTGTGTCCAGTGGAAGTGTACCAATATTATAAACATATGATTCTTATAATTTTTCAGTGACAAGTACACATAGATTTATTAAAAATCTTGGTTCGCAGAAAATATAAGTCGCTATAAACCTATATAAGAATGGTCCGCATCATTGGACGCAGTGAAAGTGCATACGTACGTGATTCACGGCATGCTATTACTCGGGCTTATATTATTATTCAAAAAATTGATACATAAACTTGTAATACTAAGATAAAACTGCGCAGAACAGCTGTTACCATTTCCTTCGGTTCATTTGCGATATAATATAATATTATTACGCAAATAGAGGGTCGATGGCATCGTATCGCGAATGCCTAATCTAATGCCAAGTAAACAAAGTCATAGGACGAAAATAACGGTGAAGTTTCGAAAGCAACCGTTATTTATAACATATTCGATAATGATGGGGTGATATTACCAAAGATTTTGAATTTAGTACCTCCTCTTTGCATCGTTTCCCCAATGCTGAGGGTCGTGATCATGTTACGGAAATCGGGATGACCTTCTCCTTGACAATCTTTCGCCATCTGTAATCAGACAGCCTCGTTGGCTCAGACGGTAGTAACGCTGATTTCTGTGCCGCAGGCCCCGGGTTCGATCCCCAGCATAACATTTGTGTGCATGAACATGTCTATTTGATCTGTGTCTGTGTGTTATAAGCATTATAATATATAAGTATGTATATCAGTCATCTGGTTACCATAATACAGGCTTCTAGCCTAGTTTGGGGCCAGATGATCTTGTGTGGACGTTGTCAAAAAAAAATCTACCCCTGTTCTCGGCAACGTGTATGGCTTCACTAACACTTATGTTTAGCGTGGTTCTGATCTGGTACTTCCATCGCATCGGACTTCTGCCTCTGGTTCTTTTACCATTGATTTTCCCGGTCACCATAAGCTTTTCCAGGTTATTACCGTTTTTTCGAGCTATGTGATCGAAGAATTCAAATTTAATTTAGTTCGTCGTGTGAAATTATGTAAGAAAGTCGGAGTAACCATAATAATCACGAGTACGTAAAAAATTTGTACGTAAATGATCGAACTTTCGATCAATGGGTACTAACCGTTCTGTCGTCTATTCGTAGTAATATAATTTGTTAAGTTTTAGCACCTACCCTCATTTTCTCTTTGATTACCGTTGTAAGATTTTTTATTTTTGTAAGTCGTGTCCATAAATATAATATCCTTGTTGAGTATGGTAGGTATGAACCCCTACCAATCTGTCACCGTATATAAACCATATGTCATCAGAAAAAAATACAAAAAAGACTATTAAAAGTGCAAGGCAAAGTGTTATCGTATAACAACTGCAAGATTAAGTTACAATAACACGTGTGGCTGACTTGTAAGGTTTACATACATACATACATAAAGTGCATCCTTGTTCAAGTTGTGGTAGAGTATAATTTGTTCCTATGTGGTTTGATTTGTCCCTGTGTGTTATAATTAATAATTTGAATTTATACTCTCGGGTTACCCCAATTACACTGCTCGAGTCAATTCATATGGGCTATGTGGATAACCCATATTTATTACCAGAGTTTTAGGTCACCAAGATTCCTTCGCGGCTCCGACATGAGCTAACGACTGTCCCCTACATATCTTATAGGAAACAGCTGAACGTGCCATCCGAAACACGTTAGCGTCCAGGTGAAAACTCCACATGGGGAGATTCGATCCAGAGACTCTGGATTTAGAGCCGTGCATATTCCCGCTGGAGCACGGACGCTACACTAATATTATAAAAGCTATCTAGACGTTATCTAGACTATAATTATAAAAGCACTGTAACTCTGTCACTGTTTTTTTGTTACCTAATCACGCTTAAACCACTGAAATTTTGATGGAATTTGGGATAGAGATAGTTTGAGTCCTGGGACATAGGATATTTTTCATCCCAGAAATTATCCTTTGAGGGGTAAAAAGGGGGGTGGAAGTTTGTATGAGGATCAATAACAGCTGCACCGATTGAGCTGGAATTCGATATGCAGATAGTTTGGACTTTAGACCCTGGAATAACACATAGATTTTATTCCAATATTCCCATGGGAGCGAAGACTATGCGGGTGAAACCGCGGGGCACAGCTTGTAATATATTATGGTATATTATCACGGTTCTGGTTACCGGTGATTTTTTTGTAGTGGTAGGCCGCTTTTGGCAGAGGTCCGCCTGGGGAAATACCACACCCTTTGCCAGTTATTCATCCGCCAAGCAGTAATGTGCAAACATTACTGTGTTCCGGTCTCAGGGTGACAGGCGCAGTGCAGTGCCGCGTAGAATTTTGAATTATAAAACACTGGGTGACATTGTGTCTGTTGGCAATCACGATGCTCTTACCATCAGGCACCTGATTTCTTCGTCTTGTCACTCTCTATCATAAAAAAAGAAAAAAAACCATAATACAGGCTTCTGACGAATAATAACTAATTAAAGAAGCGACACTCACCTCCCCCCGTCATTTTACGTCGCTACGACCACGCATGCAACGAGGCGGTAAATGTAACGCCCGTACTTACGCACACGTTGATCGACGCGTGTACGCACGTTATGTTTTCTATGTAGTAGTAGTAAGCTATTGCGCGCGACCGATTGTATGGAGTGACGGGAGTCTATAGACTAGTATGTCTAGTTTAATGGGTCCAGAACACCAAACTGTACGTAAATGATTCGGATCATGTTTAACAAAATGATAAAAAATTAAAAAAAAAAAAATCAAATAGTTTATTTGCAAGAAATAAAATGTTAAAGGTACAGGATCTTAATAGTACCTATATGTATGCCCAAAATGCATTTCGTCTGCAAGCAGACGTGCAAAAATATCATTTTATTTTAACATTACAGTAACATATTTTACGTCAATTTCACACAATCTTCAATTCTAATACCACTAAAATAATTCATAATTTTTTAAATACTTTCATAAACCGTTTTTAAATTACCGCATTACAGGATTCCTCAAACTCTTTAACACTATAAAAACACTTATCAAGAAGCCAGTCTGACACGATCTTTTATATTTACTTTCTTTAACACTTTTTATATTATTATGTATATACACTTTATTAGGTATATATCTCGATTTCACATAATTTAAACAAAATAAAGTAACAAATTTAATACCCAATAATAATAATAAATTAAATGATAAATTAAAATAGTAAACGTCGAGATTGGCACAGATATTTCATATCCATTTAAATAATCTTTGAAATCCAATATTATCTAAAATTATCTTGTTGCGTAAATAGAACATCCTCAATAGATTTCTAGTGGAATAATATTCGACTTATAAACTACGCACTACGATTTTTCAATCGTTAAAAGAATTATAACATACATTCAAATCTTTTTCCCGAAGGGGTAGGCAGAGGTGTACCCAGGACTCAGTCCCACAGTAGATACACCCACATTTCGCCAGTATGTTATTGGTCCCATGTAATAGGGGGCGAGCCTATTGCCATCTACCGGGCACAGTTCCAGACTCCAGACAGCTATTGAGATAATTCCTAATGGAAAAATCCAATATTTAACACTTGGGGATTGACCTGGGGATCGAACCCGGGACCTGTTGATTGGCAGTCGAGCATGCGCCCTCTACGCCACCGAGTCAGTCAGTAAAAGAATTATAACGTGGTCTCTGACTGTGGGCCTTATCAGCAAGCTCAAAATAACGCAACGAGCTATGGAGAGGGCTATGCTCGGAATTTCTCTACGAGATCGAATCAGAAATGAGGAGATCCGTAGACGAACGAAAGTTATCGACATAGCCCAGCGGATTAGTAAGTTGAAGTGGCAATGGGCAGGGCACACAGCACGTAGAACTGATGGCCGATGGGGCTGCAAAGTTCTCGAATGGAGACCGCGGACCGGCAAGCGCAGCGTAGGACGCCCACCTACAAGGTGGACAGACGATCTGATAAAGACGGCAGGAACACGATGGGGGCGGGCCGCTTACAACCGGACTGAATGGAAATCTATGGGGGAGGCCTATGTTCAGCAGTGGACGTCCTGTGGCTGAGATGATGATGATGATGATGATGATAAAAAGAATTATAACCCCTTAATATTCTACACGACTGCCTCGATAGTCTAGTCTAGTGGTTCGCAATCGATACTGCCAATCATGAAGTCCCGGGTTCGATACCCAGGTCAGGCAAAAAAGTGTTATTGGATACTAGCTGTGCCCCGCGGTTTCATCCGCGTAGATATCGTTCCCGTGGAAATATCGAGGGAAAAAGTATAAGTGTAGTATGTGTTATTCCAGGGTCTAAGCTGCCTACTTATCAAATTTCAGCCCAATCGGTTCAGTAGTTTTGGTGTGAAATAGTAACAAACATCCATCCATCAATCTTCACAAACTTTCGCATATAATACCCATTAGTAGGTTATTATGTTATTCTACTCGACTGCATCGACGATGTAGTGCTTAGCAATCCCTACTCCCGATCATTAGGTCCCGGGTTCGATACCCAGGTCAGACAAAAAGTGTCATTGGGTATTCCATTAGGAATTTTCACAATGACAGCCTGGGGTCTGGGAACTGTGTTCGGTAAATGGCAATTGGCTCGCTGCGCCAGCTTGCGACTAACAAAATAACTGAAGAAGTGTGTTTGTACTTTGTACCTATTATGGGAATGGGTCTTGGGTACATCTCTGCCTTATCCCTTCGAAATTAAGGCGTGATCTTATGTGTCTAAGGAAACAAGCTAAT
Source organism: Hemistola chrysoprasaria (assembly GCA_947063395.1). Taxonomy (NCBI): domain Eukaryota; kingdom Metazoa; phylum Arthropoda; class Insecta; order Lepidoptera; family Geometridae; genus Hemistola; species Hemistola chrysoprasaria. The sequence goes on along the minus strand of OX346738.1, from coordinate 3,242,651 downwards.
TACACTGGTTGACCTAAAATTAATTTCATATCTTCAATCTTTACTCCACTACGTAAAAGCCGAAAAGAAAGGGTTTTGTTTTGAGCAGTCTTACGTCAAGCGATTCTTTTTTGATGAATGAGATGTAAATTGATAATATTGGTGTTTGATTAGTCAGCTAAGTGCTATAAGAATCATCTGGCAACCACACAACGCGGCTCTGATGTCGCAAATTACAAGTGTCGTTTACTTCAAAAGCGTTAACACAGTTAGTTTCAAACTTAACCGCGAGCCAAAAGATCCTTGTAGCACATTTCTTAGTTTTTAAGCATCAGCTCAGTATAGAATTTCTTAAATGTAATATAATTTACAGGTATTTTATACAATTTGTGCATTATTTGTTATATCCCCTGTCAAGAAGCCCGTAAACCTAACGGTTGTATAAAAGTAGTATAAAGGGTGGAAACCCGGTGTATACTAGACGGGCAAGGGGAGAGACCGTGGTTTAAACGTAAACTTGCATCTCTAGACTATATTTGCATATCTAGAGTGTTGTGCCTTACGGTAGTGTTCAACCATTACTGTAGTTACCTGTGCAATTAATAAGAGGCGCTGGGCGGCTAGGCAATCGTCTTTCAACAAGACATTGTTCTAGTAACCTTTGGGTTACCCTACAGACCTTGCTTTGTATCGTTAAGTCCTATCCTAACCAATTCTCCTATCAATTCATAGTTCTACCAATTCTTCTATCAATTCTTAATTTAACCAATTCTCATATCAATTTCTAATTCCACCAATTCTCCTATCAAATCCTAATTCTACCAATTCTACTGTCAATTCTTAATTTAACAAATTCTCATATCAATTCTTAACTCCACCACTTTTTCTATCAATTCCTAATTCCATCAATTCTCCTAACAATTCTTAGTTCAACCAATTCTCCAATAAATTCCTAATTCCACCAATTCCCCAATCAATTCCCAACTCAACCGCAAGCCCCCCACCCTCTCCCATTAACCCCCAACGCCGTGCGGCCATCGCAGGCGTTGACGAGCGCTCTCTGTGGCCAGGTACTAGGGCCTTCGCGCCCGGTCGCTACAACCGTCTGGCTACGAGCACTGGGCGGATCGGCGCGAGCATAACGACATTTAGCCGCTGCTTGCAATTTGCATTTGGTAAGTCACTTTGAACCGTATATACTATTTCCCGTGGTTCCACGTGCTGAATGAACGCGGTCTTACGAGTACGCTGTGTTATTCCTGAGTCTAAGCTATCTACATAGTACCTAATTTAAGGCCCATCGGTTCAGTAGTTAAGGCGTGGAGAGGCTCAACGAACAACGAACATACCTAAACAGCGGGATAAGTATGTTTAAAAGTACAGTAGGGACACTCCTAAAATTTATGTAGTATAAATAGCGACTCTAGTTGCGATGGAATAAAGTGCAATTCAGCTCGCACAACGCTAATAATTTATAGTTATATTGACCTACGAATTGCCTCTTTTTCTATCTCGTATCTCTCTAGGTTTTCTCTTTTTCTGGCTCACGAAATTGTTACGTCATGTCGGGCGCCCAGACATCTTGTAGCTTCCTATCTATAATGCGGAGTGTCCCAGTGTGGTCCCAAGCCTGGCCTGCTGTGGGACCAGACGACTGTGGGTTTAAGAAGTCACAAGTCACATATTACACATTACTGTGTTCCGGTCTGAAGGGCAATGTTACCAGAGAAATTACTGGACGTGTTTCAACAACTAATATCTCGGGGTGACACTGTGTCTGATATGGGCAATCATGATGCTACCATCAGGCACCTGATTTTGCTCGTCTTGTTACTCACTATCATAAAAAAAAATAGTTTATAATAATGATGTATTGTAAAGGTGCCGATTCACCCTCCGTTCGTGTCGACAATGTTGGGAGCGGGCGCGAGGCACCCGGATGCTGCCGACGAGGTGGAGCGAGTGCACGCCACTCTCAACGAATATCTGCTGCTCGAGCACAAGTTCCAACCGAGGCTGTGTCTGCCTGACCAGGAGGTAAACATAAAACAGTTTATACTGCGAGTAGACAATAGACCAGGGATGGCGAACCAATGGCATGAGATACAATATTTTTGGCACGGCACAGATCACAGAATTCATTAAGCACTATGATAATAAGTGTGAAGTGTAGTATATTTACAATACAATACAATACAGTAATGTGCAAACATTACTGTGTTCCGGTATGAAGGGCAATGTTACCAGCGAAATTACTGGGCATGATGAGATTCAACAACTCATATCTCAGGGTGACAGGCGCAGTGCAGTGCCGCGCAGAATTTTGAATTTTAAAACACTGGGTGGCACTGTGTCTGATATGGGCAATCATGATGCTTACCATCAGGAACCTGATTTGCTCGTCTTGGCACTCACTATCATAAAAAAAGCATTTCTTTAGAAAAATGGCACGTTGATACGTAAAGATTCGCCATCCCTGCAATAGACGAACAAACATGGCACGGCTGTACCACGAACTTGGTTCGCCACCATACCGTGTTCGATCGTCTGGCACACTGACCTACGAACATTATTATTATTATTACTCGATAAGGTCGCTTGAACATCAAAGCAGTTCGATCGTGTGGCGTGGACACTGTACCGAATGGTACGGTGTTACAGCCGAACCATGTTCGATCGTCTGTTTGTAGTATTATTTATTATCTTGTCGAATTAGTTTGGGGCCAACCCTATCGTCACAGTTAGTTGATTGCCCGAATCTAACATGACCGATGGGTGCATAATATAATTAGGTAAATGTAGTTTTCATTTGGAATAAAAAGCTTTATGTACAATCTTGTTGTATATTTTTTGTTGAATAAGTGCTATATATCGAGTTCTAAGCACTCTCATTCCCGATATTCCCACGGGAACGATGTCTACACGGGTGAAACCGCGGGGCACAGCTATTGTTTGTCTAAATGTAATATATTTATATAAATGTATTTATAAACGTGGTCCAGCGGGAATATGCCCGGCTTTAATTCCGAAGTCCCTGGATCGAATCTCACCATGTGGACTTTCTACCTGCGCGCTACTGTGTTTCATTTATTTTATTTATTTATTTTCAATTATAACGGCCGGAACCAATTACAATAATTGACATTTATGAATAATAAATTCTACAAAATTATATTATGCTAGGTACCTAGGTAGGTACCTAGGTAGTACAATAATAATAAAAAATAACACGAAAATGGAATCAAAGTTTTAACATAAAAAAATAATAATAATTCGCATGTCATGTTAAACTGTAGTTGTCCGTATAGTTTCCTATAAGATATGTAGGGGGCAGTCGTTAGCTCATGTCGGAGCCGCGGAGGAATCTTGTCGACCTGAAACTGACAATATGGGTTGTCCACATAACACATATGAATTGACTCGAGCAGTATAATTAGGGTAACGTGTGTGTTAGAATATATTTTGATTATAAATAATAATGTAATTTCATTATAATTATAATATTAATGTTATTATATCATAAAATTTAGCACTAGTTTAGGTATACGCTTTGTAATGATTTGCATGTCGTTTTGCGGCAAAATGTTTATGGGGCTTTACTCTTATAATTAATTATAATCTTTTGTAACCAACATTTTATACAAATAAAAGAATTTTAATTTTTAATTTAATTTAAATTTAATTTAAATTCAATTTAAATTTAATTTAAATTCAATTTAAATTTAATTTATAAATTCAAATTATTATAATTATAATAGAATGGTGAAGTGTCGACGGGAGCTCGGGACGGCGCGGCGCACGTGATGCGTTGTCTCAAGGTGTGGTTCGATCTTCCTGCCGACGTGCTCATCAACGCTATCAACCTGTTTGATCGGTAAGTTGACAATACTAAACATCTTTTTTTATGATAGTGTAGGGTTATTTTAAAATGCGTGTATGGGGGCATACACGTTGTCAGGTTGGCCGAGTGTAGGGTTGATGTTATATTGTGACGCGCATGCTACGGATTCTGTGAACGTTTTGGTGGTTTTATGGAACGTATTAATGGCAACGTGTGGTTTAAGGAAGATCTATGGCATGTGCGAGGGCGCGATGGCAACACAGGGAGGGGGATGCCAGCGCGACAGATGATTGTAGAGCGAGATTGAAGATGGTGGGCTTGGAATAAATTATTTATAATTTGCTGAAGTGTTCGAGTATTATTTAATGGAATATGAACGTCTACAATAGTAAGTGACAAGACGAGCAAATCAGGTGCCTGATGGTTAGCATCATGATTGCCCATATCAGACACAGTGCCACCCAGTGTTTTAAAATTCAAAATCATGCGCGGCACTGCACTGCGTCTGTCACCCTGAGATATAAGTTGTTGAACCTCGTCATGCCCAGTAATTTGGCTGGTAACATTGCCCTTCAGACCGAAACACAGTAATGTGTGCACATTACTGCTTGGCGGATGAATAACTGGCAAAGGTGTGGTAGTTCCCAGGCGGGCCTACCACTACAAATCACTATACAATACGAATATGGAAAGAAGAATTTCACCCACTGGCGGGATTTGAACCACGCACCCTCCGCATCAAACCGTGGTGGGCGCTGTTCCACTTGAGCTACCGTGGAGGTACTAGTCGTCGGCGGTGTTTTGGAAGATACACAAGTCTCTTGGCAAGTGATGCGAGAGTTGAAATGTGATTTTTCGTGTTCCCACCAAAACTCCGGCAGCTTCTTGTAAAGACCACCACTTTACTAGAGCTGTGACTTGACTGGGCTCGCCCTGACTCTGAATTGACTAAATGACCATATTAACTTGAAAATTCATATGACTTGACACTGGCAATACATTCGTGTGGGACCATAAAAGAAGAAAAATAACTATAGACGTGTCTATAATGAATGATCGTTTGTATTGCAGTTTCCTGACTAAGATGAAAGTCCGTCCGTGCCACTTGCCGTGTATAACCGTGTCGTGCGTCAACATTGCTATAGAGGAGTTTGCTGCCGAGAACAACGTCAAGAGAAATGTATCCATTGAGGAACTTGGTAAGAAACAATATTTAAAATATTAATAATGGACACCGATAGGTGCTATCCATTAGCTTAAGATTAAAAGTTCAAAGGGGCCTCTGAACTTTGGACTTAAAAAAACTTTTTAAAATTGTTTATAATCTTTTTTTTATAAACAATTTTTTTTTGTTACTCGGCTAATATCTGTGTTTGAGCATGGGATATGCTGAAAACCAGCGCTGCACAGGGTCACATTGTGCAGCACAAAGCTGAGCATATCTCAATTGCTAGTAGTAATCTAACTTTATTTAATTTGTGTGATATGTTTTAATTTGCATTTTTTTTTCTATGCTGGCAATAAATTTATCTTTATCTTTAAGGCATAGTGTAGGGTGGCAATCTTCCCTGGCCAGTTTGGAAATCCTTAAACAGACTTCGAGCTGGTGTTGAAGATGCCAAGAAAATCGGGTTAGGTGGGGTTTCTCAAGCGACAAGTGTGATTGTGGGGCTGTCCAGACAATGGCTCACCTCCTGCAGTGTCCTAACAGCCCCACGATAGCTACAATGACGGACCTTCTCGAAGCAAACCAACACGCCGTAGATCTGGCAAAATACTGGACCAAAATATTATAACTAGCGAAATGTGGGTGTACCTACTATGGGACTGAGTCCTGGGTACACCTCTGCCTACCCCTTCGGTAAAAAGTCGCGATTGTAATGTTATGAATTGATCATCAATAACAGTGTTTTCATCCTTCCAGTATCAATATCCCAGTCGGCGTGCACGGCGGGGGACGTCTCCCGCATGTCCCGCATAGTAGTGGACAAGCTATGCCTGACGCCCGGCGCCGCTCGCGTCACTCCGCTGCACTGGTTGCGGTTGTTGCGTCAGTTGCTCCTCCATGCCGTTCAAGGGGAAGTAGAGTTGCCTGCGTGTTGCCAAGTGAGTAAAAAAAATTCATTTTTATCGTGAAACCATCAGTTTTTGGTCAAGCCTATTATGACGAGATTCAACAACTTATATCTCGGGGTGACAGGCGCAGTGCAGTGCCGCGCACAATTTTGTATTTTAAAACACTGGGTGGCACTGTCTGATATGGGCAATCATGATGCTTACCATGAGGCACCTGATTTGCTCGTCTTGTCTCTCACTATCTTAAAAAATATATATTTTACGTCGAGCAATCGAATCCTACTAATATTATAAATGCGAAAGGATGGATGTTTGTTACTCTTTCACGCCAAAACTACTGAATATATTGGGATGAAATTCGGCATGTAGATAGTTTAGACCCTGGAATAACATATAGGGTACTTTCATCTCGATATTCCCACGGGAACGATGTCTACGTGGATGAAACCGCGGGGCAAAGCTACTATATTATTATAAAAATAAGGTGATTAATTCTCAAACTCAAAACTCAAAAAGATTTATTTTAAAAGATAATTCAAATAAAATTAAAAATGAAAATTCAATTACATTACATAATTATTAGAATAAGAGCTACTGTACCTATTATGGGTATGGGACTGAGTCCTGGGTACGCCTTTGCCTACCCCTTCGGAAAAAGGTGTGATTGTATGTTAAGTTATGATACCATGATTTATGCAAATACATTTTTTAAATTAGATTTGATATGTTGTCAACAGGAGAGCGAGTTAGAGAATCTGCTGGAGATAGTGATCTGCGACGCACAGTGTGCCAACGTGAGAACCAGCGAACTGGCGCTAGTCTTACTCTACCATCAACTGGGTGAGTCATTCTCTAGATTAGATTAGATAACACTTTTATTGATACCACAATATAGAAAATTAACAAAATGAAACTTAAAAACTAAAACGTGAGTCACAATAATTGGCGGTCTTATCGCTCAGAGCGATCTCTTCCAGACAACCATTCGAAAAGAGGAAAGACATATATTGGAAAGACGGTGGTTTAAATATAAACCAAAACTTAAACTATACATAACAAGGTATATAAAAATACCTCTATATTAGGTACTATATTACTATATTATAGATGAATACATAATAATATGATAAATATATAAATAAATACACTATAATAAAATATATACAAATACATACATACATGTACAAACAAGTGAGAATCTCTTGATAAGATAAGGATAGTATTTAGCGAATTTACTAATTCTCTAATATAACATACTAGCGGCCCGCCCCGGCTTCGCACGGGTAGCAGAAGTAGGTATAGTGAACGTTTTAACAGGAGTAAATTCGTGATACATTTCATCACATTAGAAACCTCTAATATTATCAGTGTTTCTCTGCTATATTATGCATGTATTATGCCTCTGCCTCGGTGGCGTAGAGGGCGCATGCTCGACTGCCAATCTGAGGTCCCGGGTACGATCCGCAGGTCAGGCAGTGTTAAATATTGTATTATCTCAATAACTGGCTGGAGTCTGGAACTGTGCCCGGTAGATGGCAATAGGATCGTGCCCTCATGGGACCAATAACATACTGGCGAAATGTGGGTGTATCTACTGTGGGACTGAGTCCTGGGTACACCTCTGCCTACCTATTGGGGAAAAGGCGTGAATGTATATAGCTCGACAACTAATTGTGGAAAATAAATCGTATTGAAACTCATTATTTCTACCCTCTCAAAAGTAGCAAAGGGGTGCTATTGGCGTTCTTCAGATTCGATGCTAGTAGCTAGTAGTTATAATGTTAATATTTGTATTACAGAGCAACAGTTAGTGGAGTGGTCTCGTTCGTCGGACGTCCCGCAGCACGTGTACTATATCTACGAGTTCGCCAGACAACTGCAGCAACACTGCCATGTAACTATACCTTATAATAATAATAATTTGAATTTATACTCTTGCAGAACGGGTTACCCCAATTACACTGCTCGAGTCAATTCATATGGGTTATGTGGACAACCCATATTGTCACAGTTCCAGGTCGACAAGATTCTTACAAGGCCTCCGACATGACCTAACGACTGCCCCCTACATATCTTATAGGAAACACAGCCGGGACCTACAGTTTAACGTGCCATCCGAAACACGGTAGCGCCCAGGTGAAAAGTTCACATGGTGAGATCCGATCCAGGGACTCCAGATTTAAAGCCGGGCATATTCCCGCTGGACCACGGACGCTACATATTCTAATATAGTGTGTATATCAGGTCAATTAAATGTATGTCAGGTCAAAAGTACCAACAACCGACGAACATGCATGAAGAATGTGATGAAAGTGGAAAAAGCGAAAGTTGTATGTCAGGATCGTAGCAAGTGGAAAAAAATAGTCTCTGCCTACCCCAACGGGAACAAGGCGTGACTGTATGTATGTATGCAGCGTCCGTGGTCCAGCGAGATATGCTCGGCTTTAAATCCGGAGTCCCTGGATCGAATCTCACCATGGGGACTTTTCGCCTGGACGCTACCGTGTTTCGTATGTCACGTGAAACTGTAGGTCCGTATAGTTTCCTATAAGTTATGTAAGATATATATTAGAATAATAATAATGGTAAGCCTGATGGTAAGCATCATGATTGCCCATATCAGACACAGTGTCACCGTGTTCTGAAATTCGAAATTCTGTGCGGCACTGCACTGCGCCTGTCACCCTGAGATATTAGTTGTTGAACTCGTCATTCCCAGTAATTTCGCTGGTAACATTGCCCTTCAGACCGAAACACAGTAATGTGCTTGGCGGATGAATAACTAGCAAAGGTACTTCATCAGGGCTGGCCTCTACAAATAATAAATTATCATTCGTTACTGTAACCCATATGTATCGTGTACAGATGAGCGACGCGTCCTTAGTGTCGGTGCGTACTAGAGTGAGGGCAGTCATCTCTCAGTACGAGGCTCGCAGTGCGCAGCCTCAGCGGCAACGGCTCGTATGGAGACTCTCCGAACGAACACTTAAGGTAACAAACACCACAGATTCAAACACAAACTCAAAAATATTTATTCAAATAGGTCACAATCTTACATTTCTTCGTTCACAGCTTCGTTGGCTCTGAGAGCCCAGTTATTTCTTTTGGGATTTTATTATAGAAACATACACATTATCCCAAGAATGTCTTTTTATTTGTTTTAGATAATCTACAGCTGTTTTATCTTTACTCCTTGTATTAAAATTATGGAGGTCACTATTTAATTTGAATTTATGTAATTTTTTACGCACATACATGATGTTCTCATACATGTATAAGGATGGTAGGGTCAGTGTGTTTATTTCTTTCAAGAATTCTCTCAGGGATTCGCGTGGACTCTGCACCCTATAATACGGGTCTTTGAGCCTAGTTTAGGGTACATGTGCTCCAAAATTATCTAATAATTTTGTAAATGCCTTTATCAATAAAGTTTTTATTTATTTATTTTATAAATGTAGGTGCTTCGTCCGACGGATCGTCTAACATCTCTCCTGCCGACTATTGAGGAACAACATCAACTAGCCGGAGACTCCACGCCCAGGAAGAACAGGTGCATTATTTATTTATTTAACATCTGTACCAGCGTAGTTACCGTTCCCGTTGGAATTTCGGGATAAAAAGTATCCTATATTATTCCAGTCTAAACTTTTTATGTTTATATTTATATTTTTTATGATAATGAGTAACAAGACGAGCAAATCAGGTGCCTGATGGTAAGCATCATGATTACCCATATCGGACACAGTGCCACCCAGTGTTTTAATATTCTAAATTGTGCGCGGCACTGCACTGCGCCTGTCACCCTGAGATATTAGTTGTTGAACCTCGTCATGCCCAGTAATTTCGTTGGTAACATTGCCCTTCATACCGGAACACATTACTGCTTGGCGGATGAATAACTGGCAAAGGTGTGGTACTTCCCCAGGCGGGCCCCTGCTAAAGAGGCGTACCACTACAAAACTATCTACATACTGAATTTTATCCCAAAATGTAAATGTAAATGTAAATGTAAAGTGGACTCCTTTTTCCGCACTTAGACTCTAATCTGGTCCGTTGTGCGTGAAGTCCTGGCTAATCTAGCCAGCCTAACTCCGCCCAGAAGCTCAGAAGCTTCCTGGGAACTTCGCAGGCTTCGCGGAGTGACCTCACTGTTCCGAGGATTTGTTCACGTTGAAGGGTTACTGCCTCGCATTCCAGGACTACGTGGGCAACCGTTTCTTCCGCCTTGAAACAGCCTCTGCATAGAGGACTGTCCGTGGCGTTTATGGTAAATAGATGTTTGTTCAAGGGGCAGTGACCTGTTATAGTCCCTATCATTATTTTCAGGTTCTTTCTGTTTAGACTTAACAGACGCTTTGTAAGCCGCGTGTTTAGAGCGGGTAAAGCTGATTTTGATTGTCTGCAGTCTGTTGTTTGTTCCCATCTTTGATTATGGAGCTCAACGGATCTCTGGCGGATCCATGTACGGAACTGTGAGAAGGGTATGAGAAGGAGTGGGTACGGGCCGGTCACTGTCATCCCAGCTCCTCTCCTGGCCAGTTCGTCTGCAGCATCGTTACCAAGTGATCCGCTGTGTCCTTTTATCCACTGGAGAATAATTCGATTAGTCGAAGATATTTCTTCCAGGGCCTGATGGCATTCGATGATTAGTTTGTTAGTGGTTTGTCTATTTGATAGAGACATCAGCACGGACGCACTGTCAGACAGAAATTTAACGATAAAATTGTTCAACTTCCGTCTGTGTACGGCTCTTGCAGCCTCGGTTAATGCCACACATTCACATTGGAAGATGGAGTTATATGCACCCAATGGAATGTGTATGTTTATGTTGAGATCGGAGGAGTATACGCCTGCTCCTGAGCCATTCGTCATTTTGGACCCGTCAGTGTATAAGCGTACTTCGCGACATGACGAGTGGTCTCGCTCCTCTTCCCTCAGTTGTATTTCATATTTCTTGTTGAATATATATTGTTTATAGGTTCTGTCACTTGGGGCGGCTATTAGCGGCTGATACTCGATAGCCTTGCCCAGTATAGTGGTGTGTGGGCTATTGTGGTTTTTACCCCAAAGATCTAAGTGCATAAGCCTGATGGCGGCCATAGCAGCTTCTTGCTGTATGTGTAGATCTAAGGGAGTGATTTGTAGGGCTATTTCCATTGCCGCCGTAGGGGTTGTTCTCATACACCCACTGACCGAAGAGCAAGCTAATCTTTGGAAGCGACCTAGTCTAGTGACTGTAGTCCGGAGTTCCGTTCTGGGCCACCAAACCAGGGCTCCGTAGGTCAACATTGGTCTTATTACAGCAGTGTATAGCCAAAGTGTTAATTTTGGCGACAGTCCCCATTTCTTACCAATCATCTTTTTGCATTGATAAAAGGCAATTGTTGTTTTATCCAGTTTGTAGTCAAGATGCTTGTTCCAGAGCAGTTTACTGTCTAGAATTACTCCTAAGTACTTGACTTCGTTCTTAAGTGTTAGTGTTGTGTTGAAGAGTTTTGGGAGCCTGTAGGGTCCGGGTACTCTTCTGTTTGTGAACATAATTAGTTCAGTTTTTGCCGGATTTACTGAGAGCTCATGTTTAATGCACCAGCTTTCAATTATCCTGAAGGCTCTCCTCATTAAATCACAAAGAGTGCCTTCAAAGTTACCGGATATTAGTATAGCTATGTCATCAGCATACCCCACCGTGTAGAGATTGCTAGCGTTGAGCTCTGTTATGAGCTCATTTACCACTATGTTCCACAGAAGAGGAGATAAAACTCCGCCCTGTGGGCATCCTCTACTCACGATTCCTCGCGTGGTGGTGTTAACTGTAAACTGTATAGCTCGTTGTTTTAACATGTTATTTATCCAGTCTATAAGTGTTGTGGCCACTCTACATGCGTTAAGTGCCCCACTTATGCTGGAGAATTTTGTTTTGTCGAAAGCACCTTCAATGTCTATGAATGCGCCCAAGGTTGGCTGTTTGGACTTTAAAGCATTTCCTATGCGTGACACTACATTGTGGAGTGACGACTCAGTTGATTTGCCTGCACTATAAGCATGTTGATTAGGGTGCAGCGGTTTGAATAGTGGCAGATGGCTTCTAATCTCTCTGTCCCCCAGTCTCTCCATCGTTTTCAACAAAAACGAGGTAAGACTTATGGGTCTGAAGGATTTTGCCTGGGTGTAGTCACCCCTGCCTGGTTTGGGTATAAATATGATTTTTACTTCTCTCCATTTCAGAGGAATGTAGCGGTGTGCTATACAGGCTCGGAACACCGAGACAAGTTGTTTTATTATAGCATCACCGCTCCATCTTAGCAGTCCTGGAAATATGCCATCCAGGCCAGCCGATTTGAAAGGTAGAAAGGTGTTTATGGCCCAAGTTACTTTTTCTGCAGTGACTATACTTTCAGCTACACTCCAGTCCAGGGCAGTGGTGGCCCTTTCTCCATATGGCTCCCAAACTTGCGAAGTTGCAATCTGGCAGCCAGGGAAGTGAGTTGTCAGTAATAGTTCACTAGTTTCAGCGTCGGTTTTGGTATAGGTATTATCAGGTTTTTTAAGGCATCCGATCGAGTGTTCGTTGCCTTTGGATAGGCAAGTCTTCACTCTGATTGCCTGATTGTTACTTTCAATGCTGGAGCAAAAGTTTCTCCAACACTCTCGCCTTCTAAGACGAATCAGTTTTTTATATTGTCTCCTGGCGACAGTATACCTGTCCCAGTCGACCTGTTCTCGTGTGTTTTTTGCTTTATTGAACAGTATTCTTATTTTCCGCCGGTGTTTCTCTAGTTTGGAGCACCACCAGTGTAACTTGCCTCCTTGCCTTGGTATAGTCAGGGGGCAAGACTGTTCAAAGCTGGTTATAAGAATTGAAGTTATTTCATCAACATAAGTATCTATGTCAGTTACATCGATGTTATTTATGCTAGTGAGTCGGTTACCTACTTTATCCCTGACTAATTTAGCAAACTTACATTTGTCAGTTTTTTGAGGTAGCCTTCTCGGTGCTGGTTTTGGTAAGTTCATGTTGATAGTGAATCTGATCCATCGATGATCTGAACACGATATCTCTTCAGACACATGCCAGTCATAAATGAAGTCAGATATGCCTAACGTTGTTATTGTTAAATCTATAATAGTTTGACAACGCGCGTTGACAAACGTTGGCTCTGAGCCTTTGTTGTGTAAAGTGAGATTATTACTAAGTATAAAGTTTAGCATGTCCTCACCTCGGTTATTTGTTTTGGCGTTACCCCAGAGTGTGTGATGCGAGTTGGAGTCGGCCGAGATCACCAGCTGCAGATGCTCCCTCTCGCAGTACTCGGCTAGCAGGCTGAGTTCCGGCGTCGGCACGTCCTCGTCTCCGGGCAAGTACGCGGATGCAAGGACGATGTCCGGGAGCAGTTGGTCTGAGGTTGTTATTCTTGTTGCTGTAAGGTTTCTTGTACAAAATTCGTTGATTAGTGTGGTTGGTACATGTTTAGGTATGAAAATGCATGTTCTTGGATTACTTACGGTGGTATCCAGCAACAGTTTCCCGCCGATGTTACCAAGACCGCATATTCTACTATTCCTGATCCACGGCTCTTGGATCAGGCATATGGTCTTAGAGTTGTTTTCCAGCACTCTGCGCAAAGAAGCCGACGCAGTCTGGCTATGCTGGAGGTTGGTCTGAATGATGTTAATCTTTCCGTATAGGGGAGGAGTCAAGGCAGCCTTCGCTGAGCTCACTCCCCCCCGTGTACAGAAAGCAGTCTTCGTCCGAGGTGGTGAGCCTCGGCGAGTCTGGTTGTGCCTGTTGGTTGCTGGTCACTTCCATTGCCTCAGGAGTCTGTGCGCGCACCAGCTTCGCCCCCTCTTGAAGCAGTACCGCTGCCGAAGGGGAGGCGGGCTGTGGGGGCACAGGTGCCATCTCCTGAGCTTGCGCAGAGGTAGTGGCCGCAGAAGGCGCCTTTTGATCCCGGTGGGCATCTTTATCCATAAAGCGGACGTAGATATTGCCCATCAGGTAAAATATGCGCCTGTCCTGTTCTTTTAAAATTGTCACATCCGGTTCTGGTACTCTGAAGAACAGGCTGGTTCCGTCAGGGTCCTGCCTGCTCTGTTCGTGTGTCAGAATCCATGATTTTATGTTGAGACGTCGGTTCTGCCTCTGCAGAAGTCTCCTTAAAGCTTCAGTGTTACCTGTGTGTCCAGGCACAAAGAGCATACAGGGAACCTTCTGCGGTATAGCCGACTGTGGTTTTACTGTAAGTTTGGTGCCAGTTATTGGTGATGCGATTCCATCTACGGTTCGGTTTAGCCAGGCCAGCGTGTAGGCGTCGTCGCACCACGTCTTAAGGACGCCATCCGCAAAATGGGCCTTGCCCCGGAACCTGATGTCGTTAGGTACTGTTTCTAGGGAGGCTTCCGGGTCAGCCATAAGCTCATCCAGAATCTTCCCCTCGATTATTTGTCTGATTTCCTCAGCCTGGACCTGCGTCATGTCCGAAAAAGGTTCGGTCATAACTGCGACACATAGCTCATTGGCTAAGTAGGTCGCAGCCGCCTCCGCGTAGCTTGCCGAGACACCCTTCGCCAGACCGGGTTTGAGTGTCTTCACCTTCTTACTCTCCCCAGTCGGGGTTACGGTGTCATCTGGCCGCGTACGCTTCTGCGGCTTAGCCTGAGGTATCTCGGTGTTAGTGTCTTGTTTCAGTGATTTTCCTTTGTTACTGCCTCTAGGTTTGAAGCTACGCTTGATAGGCTTAGGCTTAAGCGCAGCAGATGCATCGCTGGTCGTGATTGAGCTGCCCTCCCCAGCCGCTGCCCTTTGGGCTGCAACCGGTTGAGGGGCAGGTGCCGCAAGTTGCCTTGCGGCATCAACCACTCCTGCACGCATCGCCGCTATCTTAGCTTTGGCCTTCATGCGCCGCTTTTTAGAGATTGTTAGTTTCTGTCCTGCTACTGTCCAGGTTTTCTCGTTGGGCATAGCCTCTTTCAAGGAGGACATATCCATCGATCTCTCACTGGACCTGATGTTTGACGCAGCTGCCTGGGGATCCTCCATCGCCGCTGCCTCCATCGACCCGGCCGTGCCTGCTGCGGGTGGCGCATCCGCAGTCGCAACCATTTCAGTCGCAACATTGGACGCAGCCGCCTTTAGCGTGCTCAGCTTAAGGGTCGGCTTCGGCGCCGCTTTGGGTTTACCCTTGGATAGCGCATCGTTGTTATCTTGTTTGGTTAGTTCCGTCGCGGACGCAGCCTTTTTAGGCGCATCCTTACCATGTTTCTGTGTTTTAGATGCTGCCGTTATTGCAGCATCTTTAGGCCTAGGGGCATCGGAGGACGCTGTCATAGGCATGTTACGCCTAGACGCATCCAAGGACGCAACCCTTGGCCGGGATGATTGTGGCGCATCTTTCGACGCTGCCGTTTTGTTTTTGCCCTCTTGATCCATAGGTTGTTGTGTATAATTATTCACCTTCGGAGCTCTCCACCCGCCATGGAGCCCTCAAAAACGGGGACGCTGCTCGTTCAACGAGCGTGCGCCAGAGCTACTCCTCCGGTATAGGTCCAGCGTACTGAGTAGTGGATGAGCCTGCACGTAACGAACGATCCTGAAGTTGCTCACGACACGAGGATGTCGCGTGCTCGCCTCAGGGCGCGCGTCACGCCGGCTACCCCTCCCCCGCACCCCGAACCTCGCCAGCAGCCCGCTTATGGGATGCTACAGCCGATTGACCGTGGTTGGCTACTCCACAGCCTCCCGTTTGAGGAGAAATTCAGACCAAAGAGGCGTGTTGTGTGCAACGGGCACGCAGCCCGCTACGCCACTCAACCACCAGGATTCCTGCATCCCCCCGTACGGGTCTCCGCGCACGGCACAAACACGCAGGAGGTCATTACTATCCACCATCCAGTATTGTTTGATGGTGAACACGCTAGGACATGACCTCTCCATCCCAGCATTTATATCGCCTGGTAGTTTCTGTTATATCTATTTCTGAGGGAACTAGACCAAAAACGGGGCTGGCAACCACGTGAAGGATGACTCCAGACTTGCCTTAGGGATCTGCATGACCAGTATTCTCCCCTAAGACCTCGCCCCCTCATCACCTCTGAAGGAGGCGATGAGGTAGGGTTATCTCCATGCTACCAAGCTGAAGGCCTGTCGGATAATATCGTCGCAAAAGCACTAAAATAACCCCGCCCCAATTTTATCCCAATTGGTTCAGTCGGTTTTGTATGAAAGAGCAACAAACTTTCGTATTTATAATATTATTAATAGGATTCACAACAAAAATGAACCTAAATAACATAAGATACACAGTTTCACAGTAGGCACCCACATTTCGCCAGTATTTATTAGGTCCCATGTAATAGGGACGGGCCGGGCACAGTTCCAGACTACAGGCAGTTATTGAGATAATTCATAATGGAAAAATCCAATAAAACTGCCTGCTGCATACTGCATAGTTGCGGCCGAGAGTGATTTTTGAATCGGACATTTGTAACAAATATTTTTGTCCTTAAATTAGGTAATATTAATAGTAATTCTCACTATTTATATGGTGGACTGTGTCGGTGGCTTAGTGGGCGCAAGCTCAACTGCTGATCATGAGGTCCCGGATCCGATCCATAGGTCAGGTCAAACATTTGTGTGCATGTCTGTTTTATCTGTGTCTGGGTGCTATAAGCTTATATAAGTATGTATCAGTCGTCTGGTTACCATAGTACAGGCTTCTAGCCTAGTTTGGGACCAGATGACCGTGTGTGGAAGTTGTCCCATATTATTTATATAATATTATTATTACGTTTCAGATGCGGCAGTGAATCCAGTGAAAGCGAAGAGACCTCCGACTGGCCCCGCAGCCCAGTGTTGCCCGTCTACTGCGATAATTAAACAATATAACAATATACCAACATGGCAACACTTCCCCAACTTTATATTGACATGGCAACACTTCTGAACGCATGTGCCTTCCATCGCACATAGGACAGCTGTACAAACATCTAAATCATACTTGCGAAGCCAAAATTATATGAAAAGTAAATAAGCTGAGTAGATAAATATTAAAGGCTTCTGTCCT
The DNA here is from genome assembly GCA_947063395.1 of Hemistola chrysoprasaria. Taxonomy (NCBI): domain Eukaryota; kingdom Metazoa; phylum Arthropoda; class Insecta; order Lepidoptera; family Geometridae; genus Hemistola; species Hemistola chrysoprasaria. Next base: position 3,225,695 of record OX346738.1, on the reverse strand, counting down.
CTTTCCATGAGCCTGCCTGCGGCCATGAATGAACAGACTTGTGACGTATATAAGAATATTAATAATTAAATTAAATAACACTTTTCTGGTTACAAAAGTATTACAAATTTACAAAAGTAGTAACAGAAAAATTATTAAAATAAAATGTAACAACATTATCAGAGTTACTATTCGGAAAAGTTCCGCCATTCCAACATGCTTCACTCAACCGAAAAGTTTTTTTGTTAATTTTTAATGAAGTCCAACCTTTTTTCATCAAACTCCATTGAGAAATAAAAACTGGCATGGTCACTAATGTTGTCGTAGTCAAAAGCTGATATTACTGAAAATACTTATTATTTTATCACTTTTTTACCTTTTGACTGGTTACTAAAATATTAAATGAAATATAGTTTGATGAAAAGACATATTTTTTGGTATAATTGTCTTTTTGAAAGCATGCTGCTCATTTGTGGCCTGGGGTGGACATTGAATTTTATGTTCTATTGAATTATATGTAATATAACTGAATGGTCAACAAAATATTATTTCTTAAAGATAATCGGTAAGCTTCCATTCGGCTAACGCAGTTAGTTCTAAATTTCTTAAGCAGTTGAAAATAATTATAGAAAAATTTAACGTTCAAATATTAAAAGTATATGTGTTTTACGTTCTTTGTTCGTGGGCAGCTAGCGTTCTAGAAGTGAACGAAAATCTTTCTCATATTAAATGTAATTTTTAGATTTTTGTATTGGTAGGCTTCATAATAATTAATATAATATAATTAATTGACATCCTAATTTTGGCAGTATTGTTTATAAAAAAGTTATTATTTTTCGACAATGCGCTGTTGTTCAAATTAGTTGTTAAAACAACAACAACCGTGTGCTTGTCGAAATTTTATTTATAAAAATAATAATATAAGATTTTAAATAGTTTTCAATTTTTAAACTGACATCAAAGCATATCAATAAAAAAATCTTATTAAAATAATTGAATTAATTAAGTCGATAAAAACAAAAACGAAAATTATTGAACAAAAAAATCTCTGAGCCAGTGTGTGCATGTATAGTTTTTAATTATTCTTTAATTAATTAATTATAAATGCTTAAACGACTACGAGCTAAGATATCTGACAGTCATGCTCAATTTAATTTAAAAAAAAAAATAATTTAAACTATAAAAAATATTTTCCATTTTTTTGTAAATTAAATAAAAGTTTTATTATTTATTGAGCATAATTGTTGGATTTTATGAATATGGTAATGTGCATTTCTTACATTCTCCTGATTTGTATAAAAAAAATCGAAAATATACATTTTTGGAACCATTTTCATATTTTTTATTTCGCATTTCATTACAAATTAGTCCGCTGTTTTGGTATATCAAAATTTGTCCAGCTGGACTGATTTATAGCATTTTTTATCGTTCATTAGCTGCGTAGTCGGTTAAGTAACGTTTACATATTTTAATTTTTCAAGTACCTTTAATTTAATTTACGTGAGGATGTGGCTTTTACAATTATTAGTTTTAAAAAGTTATTTTTGCTTAAGTTATTTTTGCTTAAAAAAGTTATAAATTACACAAAAACTCAATAAGCATTTTTACAAAAAAAAAAACTCAACAATAGGCATATTTATATATATTTTTAAATCAAAATTTAATAATAGCGCATCCTCAAAACGAAACTTGTCCCGAAGACCTATCTATAACATAAAACAGCTTTAAAACTAATTTTAGGGTATAAATATTTGTTTTTTTATAAAATGGGGCAGATTTAATACCTTTGTTAATGTTAAATAGCTTTCGTACTGTGATTTTTTTAGGGGGAAATGTAACATATTCCATTTAAAATTAAGTTGCTTATTTTTAATTTGGGTTGATATCTCCGATAGCTATTTCAAATTTAAATAGAAATCGGCACACGCCGAAACCTTACGAAGTCCTACCGATTTTCGTTTTAGTTAAAGAAAAGAAAAGCTAGTAAGAATAAAAGCATTAAATAATCGATTCCATATCGAATTATTGCTCTATAAAATAATGATTTTTTTAAAAGTTAGCTGTAGAGATATCGCTTTAAAAAAAATCAACATGTACCTATATTAAACGTTTTTAAAACATATTTCTTTACGATTAAAATTAAAAGTAGCTATTGGTGAAACCAACTAGTGCTGAAATATTAAATTTTTATAAAAAGTAAAAAAAAATCCACCGAAGTAATTTTTTTTAGTTTTTAGTGTTATAATTGTTGGTAAATAAACACATTGTTGAAAAAATTTTAATACACATACCTAGGTTTATTTTAAAATTTTCTCTTTTATCAAAAGTCAAATGAAATAAAAAAATATATACTTCGGCGCGTATTTAAATAATTTGTTTATTTACTAATGAAAATAGTTTAATTTTATAGTTGTAAGTATTAAAATGTTAGAATAATATTATAATAAAAAAATAATATATTATAATAACTTGTTCGAATGACAACTCGACTAGAGTTTAAAAAAAATATACAAAAATATTGGCGTTTTTGTTCATTATTTTTTAAGTTAATTGTAATTGATAAAAAAAATATTGTAGTTTATTGATAAATAAATGACAAAAAAAAATTACAAATCTTGAAAAAATCATAAAAAAATGATCTCAGAGAAATAATTATAAATCCGATTTGTTAAATCGTATTTAATGATGAATGCACAAGAGTATTTAAACAACATCACTGTAGGATGACGAGAGCAGTGTAGTTTTGCTTAAGACTTCGAATCGAAGTCCTAGGAACACTGCTATTTTAAAGTACTTTATCGCTTTACAATAGACGAACCGAGTGTTTTATTAAAAAAGTTCTTAACTGACGATGTTTCAATGATGAAAAATTATTTAAATAAAGTCGTTGAAAGAATTAAACAAAAGAAATATTGAAACGCCAGAAATAAATAATATGTAAATATACGCGAAAATACAATAACTTTTTTGTAAAAAAGTTTTTCACGAAAAAAATTTCAGATATTCAACTTTCAAAATATTCATCATTATTGATCCATCATTTATCTTATTATTTCCAACAGTAAGTACCTGTGTTTCATCAATAAAAAAATTAAAAAATGATTATGTTTTAATGTGTGTGTGTGCAAAAAAAATTGTAAAAAAAAACAGCATCTCTGTGATATGTCATCAATGTCATCGTATCTATTTGAACCTTTTTGTACCTGTCACTTATATGCTTGGTTCATATGTTTACTTTAAATAAATACATTTAATATAAATATACACTGTCTCCGATCTGTATGTATGTATGTTTGTATGTATGTGTGTGGTCGTTGTGTGCGTGACAGCTACTCGAGCAATATATAACTATTGCTCGAGTAGCTGTCACGCACGGTATACCAATAAATTTGTAACCATTAAAAAAAACATATATTACCTATATTTTTTTAAATGCAACTCTTTTTTGGTTTGCCATGGTAGCGGAAAATTAGCAGAGTAGGTTTTAAAACTACGCAGACTACTTTTTCAAGTGTAAATATAATGTATTAAAAAAAATAACTTTTTTACACAATTAGTGGTCGACCTAGACATATATTATTTATAATTTATATCGCAGACAGATTGTTCCAATAACTTTTTTGTAAATATTATTCGAATGACAAAAACTGAAGTAGGCAGTTAATTATCTATCATAGATCCAAAATCAGCGCGAAAGCTAAAAATGTTATGAGTATTTTTGTTAAAAAGTATGATATTTTGGAGTTATTTTGGAAAAATATGTGTTTAAAAATAGTTTTTTTGGGGTTTTATCTGTAACTCTTACTTTAAAATCAGCGGTTTTCATGAAAAAGGAAATAAAATAAAATATAAAACTTTTTCCACGTATTTTTTAAACAATTCCATTTGAAACTACAGTTTTTAAATAGAGTAGAACTTTTTAGTATAAACTTTTTCAACATTTTCCACTGCATTTAAAAAGTCAATGTCTCCGAAATAAAGATTGTAATGAACTAATTGACCGTGTGTTGGACGCTTTATGTATTTATATAATTATTTAAAAATTAAGGCTTTTTTTACACGTACCACATTCACATAAATTCGGCAAAATTTATTTCCATCGCTAGTTAGCTATTTTTATCAACGCGAGTTAACCATTAGTAAAGAAAGTTAACTAAGGCTGACTTGCACGAGCTAACTTTAACATTATTAAGGCTGGGTTTTTTGATTGCTGGTTAAATCGACCAAAGGTTAATTTTTTTTACAAATAGTTAAAATTCTATAAAGTTTGTCATCCTTTAGCTATATTCTCAACACGATTTAACCATTGGTAAGCAGTTTAACTATAGTTTGTTTATTTTAACTATAACAAACGATAAAAAAACCGGCCTTTACTAAAGCTTAACCGACCGTCACATTACGCGTTGCACCAGTTTAGCAACTGATGAAAATGACGCGTAACAACCAGAGATACCTATATACTACCGGTTAAACATCTGTTATTGTTATAGTTATTTAGTATAGCTCAGCCTTAGTGTTAAAAAAAGGTATTCTTATATATAATGTATAATTAATCCTTACAGGGGTTGGTCTACCCGTTAAACTGAACAACTCTCAGAAGAAAGAATTACGAAATGAATCAGCTGATCGACAAATTTGTATGGGACCTTGAATTTTTTTTTCAACTTTCGCATTCTTTCTTTTCCATGTTGTTCAGGTAAATACATCTTGAGTATTACTTACACCCTTTTGTAAAACACGTTGTATAATAAATTTAGCAAATAGTTACCTTAACGTTAACTAGCGATTAAAAAAACCGCCCCTAAGGCTGGGTTTAGGATCCCTGGTTAAGTCGACCAAAAGTGATTTTTTTAACATAGTTTGAATTAGTTTTTACTTTCTTATCCATAGCTATTTTGCAGTACATAGCACCGTTACCACTGCTTGACCACTTTTTGTCGCTGCGATGTGGGATGGATGTGGTACGTGGGGAAAAGGCCTTAGTTTTATATATTCCCGCGTTCATTAAGGGTGAATGCACATTTATCTGAGGTAATGGAACTAGGTAATTCTAGAATCCGTTTCGTTTGGCTCTGATAGGTGTGCGTTGACCTTAGAACGTAGTTATTAACATGTAATTTGTATAATTAGTATATGTGTGCGTGGTAGACGAATACGGAGTTCATTTGGATAATGTAACATTCTGTATAAGTATAACTTGCATGTGTAAAAATCAAAGAACAACTCGAATTGAAGAAAATAAATGCGTCTCTTTGATTTAAGTCTTTTATTTCGCACAATATAAACCAACTGACTTGGTAGTCTTGGCACAGAATACTTACTAAAGGGACAGAAGGGTCTTCTCAAAATCTTTTAAATAAATAGCGACTCTATAGCTCCGACGTAGTAAAGGATTTTTGTACCTACTAAAATCTTGATCAGTAATCACTTAAGCTAATCCTTAATTGTTTCAACTGATTGTTTTACAATATAAATAAACTACAGTTTGGACTCTGGAATAACCTACGAATAATAACAAGGGAGAATAACACATTGGGTACACCGTACACAGGAACGATGACTACTCGGGTAAAGGCGCAGGCCACAGCTAGATATATTATATACAGGGTTCGGCACTCGAAGTGTTACTAACTTTACGTTGCCATAGCAACTAAACTGTTTACAGTATGGCGCCCATTTTTTCACATTTCTTAGTCTATTGTATTGTTAATAAACATACAAAAGCTTATTATTTTTCGTCGTTAAAAAAAGTTTTGCAGATGGAAGTCAAACGAAACAGTGTCATTTCTTTGTATTTGGCTGGAAAATCGCAGTCAGTCATCGTTAATGAGCTAGGACATTTACATTTGAACAAAATGTTTGTGTATCGGACCATCACGCGTTACAATGATACGGGTAGCATCAAAAAACGCCATGGAGGTGGACATCCAACAACAGCAACATCATCAGAAATGGTTCGAAAGGTAAAGGCTAGAATTGAACGAAATCCACGACAAAGCGCAGTTAAATTGGCGAAAAGTCTTAATGTATCTGCCCGGACGCATAGGACGCATATTGAAAAATAAACTTCAACTGAAGCCCTACAAATTACAAAAAGTGCAAGACCTAACACTTGCACAAAAGGCAACTCGTCTAGAAAGAGCTAAGAACTTAAAGCACTTGCACGTTGGTGGCATGCTTGAAAATTTGGTATTTTCCGATGAAAAAATTTTTACGGTTCAGCAATATGTGAACAAACAAAATGATCGCGTATGGTTAAAGTGTAAATCAAATGACAAATTAGACCAACGAATTGCCTTGCGAAAGCAAGCACCAGCATCTGTGATGGTTTGGGCTGCGGTAACTGCCACGGGACGTTCACCTCTCGTTTTCATTGACCAGGGTGTAAAGATAAACCAGCAGATCTACCGTAAAAACATTTTAAATGATGCTTTGTTACCTTGGGCACGTAAACAATTTGGTAGAAATCATTGGACCTTTCAACAAGACTCGGCACCATCCCACAAAGCACGTGAAACCCAAATTTTTTTACAAGAAAATGTTCCGAGCTTCATTTCTTCGCAACAATGGCCACCATATTCCCCGGACTTAAACCCAATGGATTTTTCTATATGGTCAATTCTAGAAGCCAAAGTGTCAACAAAAAAATATGTGACGGTCGACGCCTTAAAGATTGCTCTCCGCCGAGAATGGAACAAAATACCAGCAGACCATATTCGTGCAGCGTGTGAAGCCTTCTCGGTCAGACTCGATGCTGTTATCCGCGCTAAAGGTGGTCATATTGAACAATAATTTCTTTTTTATTTATTTTATATGTTTTCTTTTCGATACTAAAGTTTTAAAATAAATATGCTCATAATTAACAAAATTACAGCATTTTGTATTAGTAACACTTCGAGTGCCGAACCCTGTATATTTCAATATTTCAATTTTTTAATATTTCAATTTCAATTTCTTTATTGCATAATTCATGATATAATAATAGATGGTAGTACATAATCATGATACCCGTTTGGGCGTAGCAAATTGTTAGGTAACGAATATTTTATGAAGAATACATGTATCCAATAAATAACAATAATAATAATAATTTCTTTGGCATTTCATAAATTAAAAATTTATGAACGTGAAGCAGGTCACTTACTAGTTCTCTTTTTTGTCAACTGAATTTGGCTTACTTAAATAACTAGCTATATAATAACTAGCGACTCGCCCCGGCTTCGCACGGGTGCAATGCTGAAATCTACTAAATATACAAAAAAAATACTAACTTCTCGTGTGCACGTACACATTTACACCTTTTCTCTAGGTTCATGGGTGTGAATGTGTGCGTGCCGTCATGTTTGTAATAGCGAGCTGGCTTACTATGGTGCTTCACTACTTTTATAAGACTCCGTCAGCCTTTACTTCCAGGTTGATGTCTATGATATCAATGTCACACCCCGAATACGACTTTATCCCATACAAAAGTCGCGCTATAACTACCTACTACACAGACACTACACACATGGAGCTTTGCACATGTGCAAGAGTGTGGTGAGGTGATTTCCCATAGAAGCGGGGCTCGTGGAGAGCTCAATCTCGCTCGCGGGGTGAGGAAGGCCCGATTGGTGGGCGGACAGTGTCCATTCTATACGTAGTATTATTACCTGTTCTGTGTCAATGGTACAAACTTCATAAACAAAGATCTAATTACAATGCACTCAGAATTAGTAGTTCGTCTCGCACTGTTAACAAATAGCTTCAAAATTAATTGGTCGTTAGAATTTAATGAACTAGTCTAGATTCTAATTGATTAATTGTTACGAGTAGTAAACATGTTCTTGAGAGCTGTTTTGATTTTTTATTTAGTTAATTTTTGTAAGTAAGAACTTTATAACATTTTTATATTTTCTGCCTCGGTGGCGTAGTGGGCGCAAGCTCGACTGCCGATCATGAGGTCCCGGGTTCGATCCCCAGGTCAGGCAGTGTTAAATATTGGATTTTTCTATTAGGAATTAATTCAATAACTGGAGTCAGGAATTGAGCCCGGTAGATGGCAATAGGCTCGCCCCCTATTAAATGGGGTAAAATAAACCAATAACAAAGAATAGTAACTATTTCTCATTAACATACTGGCGAAATGTGGGCGCATCTACTGAGAACTGAGTCCTATATACCTCTGCCTACCCCTTCGGGAAAAAGGCGTGATTGTATGTTATGTTTCGAAATACAAATGTTACTTTTTTAATTCGGCGTACGTCTTCCCACTTGAATACGATCTTGGGGTCTTCAAGAGAAGAGTGAATAAGTATCTTCTAGGATAGCGTGCTCCATCTTAGGCCTCATCTTCAGTTCCCATCAGGTGAGATTGGGGTCAAACGCAGACCTATTTAATATAAAAAAAAAATTATGATAATATAATAATAAAACAAGACGAGCATATCAGGTGCCCAGTGGTAAGTATCATGATTGCCCATATCAGACATAGTGACACCCAGTGTTTTAAAATTCAAAATTCTGCGCAGCACTTTAAACGCAATCCTAAATATTATTCACATAAAAATAGCTAGATTTAACTTCTAATATAATATACATTATAATATTTATATAAAATAAGCTATTCAGTCAGTAAAAGTCCCGTTTAAATCAGTGCAGCCGTTTCTGAGATGAATTTGAATGAAAAGATTTTTTTAATTCCTAATTTATTTATACCTACTTATTTGTTTCTTATATAGTATTAGTAAGTAGTATTATAAATTATATTAGGTAATTTATCTAGCGCCTTATGTTACCCATACAAAATGAAAATAAACAGAAATTATGAAGATATTATAGGAAATAATTTTTGTGGTTGGCTCTGGAACATAAAAAAAAACATACATTCACGCCTTTTTCCCCTATTGCCCTATACCGGGCACAGTTCCAGACTCCAGGCAGCTATTGAGATAATTCCTAATGGAAAAATCCAATAGTTAACACTATGCCTGACCTGGGGATCAAACCGGGACCTCTTGATTGGCAGTCGAGCATGCGCCCACTACGCCATCAAGGCAGTCGAATATATGTCGTTATTACGAAGAAACTGCAAGGCTTTCTACAAAATATATTTTCGCGCAAATAAAGGCCAGATCCAGAGCCGACCACAAACAACTGAGTGAAAAATAATTCCCTATTTCTTCATATATACCTTAATCTGTGTATTTTCATTTTGTATGAGTGACGTTTAACCTTATGGTGACGCAGTGTTAAATAATGAATCTAAAATCGTGCGCTGAGTCCTGCAACCCGCTCACACCCCTGTAAATTACGCCAAAACAGTATTTCTCGAATAAAATAAAAACTAATGCTAATTTACTAAAATCAAATTTACACATTGAAATCTGTGCATTGATTAATCTATAAAAAAAATTTAGGGGCATAAATCAGTCTCATTTCCCTGTAGAATGAGAATCTCTATTTTTATAGAGCCGGTTTTGATATTTTTTTCTCTGCTGTAAAAGTTAACCAATCGTGTAAACCAATTACCAAAATGATTTCAATATCATGATAAATGTAAAAACATAAATATTAGTTCTAAATGTTTTGTAGTTGCTGAGAAATATTGAGATCCCTACCGCCAATATTATCAATTCGTCGTCGGTAACATCTCTATCGTACGTGAGTAGGTACTTATTGATAATGTTTATTCATTTAGGTGAAGCCGCAAAAAAACCAAGGCCTGTTGTCCCCGTAATTATCAGATCCCGTAAGTATATTCTAGATTTTAGTAGGTACCTACTTTACCTATTGTACATACTGTAGAGTAATTATTATGACAAATAAAACTTTTTCTATAATTCTACTTCCTACCCCACTAAATCCTACTTCTAATAAATGTGAAAGTTTGTTAGGGGAGTTGTTTTTGTTCCATATTACTATTATCATTATATTAAAAATACTGAACCGATTGGGCTGTTTGGTAAGTAATAATAATAATATGCGTGGAAATATCGGGATAAGAACTATCTTATGCCCTTTCCCGGGACTCTAACTCTAACTCTATATCAAATTACATAAAATAATATACGTATTACGTATAATAATATAATATAATATGGGACAACTTCCACACACGGTTATCTGGTCCCAAACTAGGCTAGAAGCCTGTACTATGGTAACCAGATGACTGATATACATACTTATATAAGCTTATAACACACAGGGACAGATCAAACAGACATGATGCACACAAATGTTTGACCTGGCCGGGGATCGCAACCGGGGCCTGCGGCACAGAAAGCAGAGTTACTACCGTCTGAGCCATCGAGGCTGTACACAAAGTATGTAGATAGATAGTTTAGACCCTGGATTAACACATAGGTACCTACTTGTTATCCTGATATTTCCACGGGGACAAAGAATAGACGAAAATGAATGAAATGAAATCGCGGGGCACTGCTTGTTTAGTTGTTTTCAACCTCGTTTTGTAATCTGCACACTAGAATTGTGTATACATATTTAGCTGAAGTCTGACGTGTTTCTAGTAACGACGTGAGTTTTTTTATGATAGTGTACAAGACGAGCAAATCAGGTGCCTGATGGTAAGCATCATGATTGCCCATATCAGACACAGTGCCACAGTGTTTTAAAATTCAAAATTCTGCGCGCCACTGCACTGCACCTGTCACCTTGAGATATGAGTTGTTGAATCTCGTCATGTCAGTAATTTCGCTGGTAACATTGCCCTTCAGACCGGAACACGGTAATTTTTATTACCGCCTGCCACCATTTCATTTACTTGGTGGCAGACGGTAATACATACGTTCAACTGATGGACACAATTTTTTTTCTTTGCGTTTGCTGCTTCAGAGGGCGTCTAGAGACATATTAAGTACTTATTCTTGATTAAAAAAATTCTAAAATCTTTATTACAATATATTCTTGTATTTCAGACCTTCGCCCAAGCATGACAATCCTAATTTTATAAGAGACCGCTTCAAAAGTAAGTAATTGAAAGACTAAGAGAATTCGCGCTTTCATGAATATTAGCATAGAATAATCTAGGACGATTTAACCACAAATTAAGATTTAACAAATTTAGATTTAACAAAAACATACATTCACGCCTTTTTCCCGAAGGGGTAGGCAGAAGTGTACCCAGGAATCAGTCCCATAGTAGACACACCCACATTTCGCCAGTATGTTATTGGTCCCATGTAATAGGGGGCGAGCCTATTGCCATCTACCGGGCACAGTTGATCCAGACTCCAGGCAGTTATTGAGATAATTCCTAATGGAAAAATTCAATATTTAATACTTTGCCTGATCTGGGGATCGAACCCGGGACCTCTTGATTGGCAGTCGAGCATGTGCCCACTACGCCACCGAGGCAGTCCGGCTAGTAATAACGAAGTAATATTAGTATGAAAACAGCCCCGGTAGCACAGAGACTAGGGAAAACTAAGTCCCAGGGGATTAGAACGAGACAGCAGATATGAATTGTTCGGGCGCGTTGTTTTTACGCGACCTGTACCAATATAATAATAATAATAATATGGGACTACTTCCACACACGGTCACCTGGTCCCAAACTAGGCTAGCAGCCTGTACTATGCTAACCAAATGACTGATATACATACTTATATATGCTTATAACACAATAAAGTGTTTATCTATATTGCCTAAGCATGCCATAATATAATATGTTGTAGATATAATATACAAGCCGGAGCTGCCGCAGTATTTGTTCTACAAGTTCCGGCAGCCATTCAACCCAGCGTGGATGGCCTATTGCGATCCACTCAACTGTAACTCTTACCATAGGGTAGGACTTTCAATATAGCATTAAGGAATGGCCCTTCGGTCTACGCTACGAGTGCACGGGTACGCGGCGCATGTTAGCTGCGTGGATTCATTGGTTTGGCAATGTATACAACGCATCTGTGTACCGCGTGCACGGTGTGCATGGCGTAGACAGCGTAGAGCTACATGAGCGCCATATTTAAGCAAGCCGCGCGTGTACCGTGCGTGTATGCGTGACATGAAAGTTATTGATAAGCCTGAGGCATTCAAATGAAGACTTGTTAAAGGGGTGGTTCTATACTTTTCATGAATTAATGACATGCAATTTTGAATGATTTTATTATGCCTTTGACATTTTTAATTACATTTTTTTTGTAATTTGTTTGGAATTTAGTTTTAATCTCAGATCCTGTGGTTTTAATTGATAATTTTTGTGTGATAATTTTATGCCTACCTATCTATACAATTTTAAATACAATTGTTTTATTGTTTATGAATAAATGAAATGAAATACCAACGTGTACCGCGTGCAGTATCAAAGTGTACCGCGTGCTCTGACGCAAACCAATGTAGTTAACCTTATGTCAGCGGTTGCATATGAAATAGTTTTTCTTATCGTATATAGGTTACTGCCAGGGCCGTCTTTACCAGGGGGTGCAAGGGGTGCGGTGCACCCGGGCGCGGAGCGCCCGGGGGCGCCTGTCGATCGCTGAATTTTTGGATATTTCATTGAACTTAACGCTATTGCACAGTTTTATATACTTGTTACTTACGACAAATATGTATGCGCAAGCAAAAAAAAAAGTCATCAACAATAATATTTTTTTAACTTTTATTACGCTTTCGGCGCTTGTCATACCGCATAACTACACTACACAAATAACAATTTTATTTAATACAACACGCGCGCAGCAAAATCTCTAATCCAAAGAGAGTGTATGTATGTACGTTTGACACGTTGGCGCCCGGTCACCCGCACTTGAAGCAAAATGATCTCGAAGTCAATAGAGTGTAAGTTCATTTGAAATGGGCGCGCGGCGAGGCACCTGCCGCGTCTGCCTGCTGCTGTGCGTCTGTCATAGGCGAGTTTGGACCCCTTTCATACTGCAGTGTGTCGTCGGTCGCGTGCCACGCTGCAGTGTAAACAAAACGAGGGCGCAGGCTGTCCCCCGCACCCCGGCGCAGAATAGACTTAAGACGGCCCTGGTTACTGCACACCATATTGCCAGCAGAGGGGAAATCCTTGAAATGACATTTCTATAATGATACGAGTGATATAATATTATTGAAAGTCCAATATTAACTAACCAATAGGGCAGACTGCCTTTATTGAAAAAGACTAAGGGCCGGTTTTTTATTCATTTGCTACAGTTAAGTTAACCATTTGATAAACTATCTATAGTAATATAATAGTCCTAACTAATGGTTAAATCGTGTGGATCTTTTTTAACTAAGGATGAACTAACTAACGAATTTTCCCGAATTTTAACTATTTGTCAATAAATTTAACCATTGGTCGTGTAGTGGCAGAATACATAGTATACGTAGTGCATAAGTAGAGTATAAGTATACATATAAGATATAGGTACATCTATGTATTAAGCAAACAGATCGTCAATAAACGTGTAACGATAAACACGTCTTTCTATTCCTTCGGCTCCTTACGCTAACCCCACATGGCGACCCATGCCAGTGCGGGTGCGCGAGCGAGCGAGCGATATGTGGTGTCAAATGTCGCGTCGTGGCGCACCGCATTCGAACAATAATTATAATAAAAAATTAATTGCATAAATCATAATGAACGATTCCAAATCAAAATAATGTAAATTCGCAAAAATGGTGAAATTCGCGAGTGCCAAATGCCAATTCCCGAGTGCCAAATGCCAATTGCCGAGTTCTAAAACAGTAGTTGCCTGTTGTGGAACTACACCAGTGTATTGCGCCCACCGCACTCCCTAAGTTCCGGAGCAAGCACACCGAACCCTTGACATCGAGTACGAGTTCCTGACCCGAGACTCCTGAGAGGACCCGAGCTGATGATGTTCAGCGTGATGATGATCACGTGCCAAGCTGAGTTGCGACGAGTTCGTGAGTAGTAGCAGATAAGTGATAACATCAGTGTGAAAAGTGTGTAGGGAAAAAAGGCATTTTAGTAGATATATTTTAAGCGAAGTGCGTCGATCATGTCGTATTATATTTTGAAAGTGCAGTGTTATTAGTTTGCAAAATGAACAGTACATAAACTTTTACATAACTCAGATAAGTTTTAGAATAAATACGTAAACTAGTAATAACATTAGTAAAATGTATAATGCTTAATTAGAGTTTCTTGCTGTAATGAAATAATTATATACTAGTAGATATTATATCATAAAGAGTAAATGGCTGATTTAGAAAAATATCATAAAGATTTTACAGAAATACGGACTTATCTAGTAAAAGTAGGTCCCGCAAGAAGAAAAACTTGTTGCGAGAAAAAATTAAAAGAGGTTAATAGTATATATGAAAAGTTTAGCGAATATAAGAATTTATTACTATATGATATACAACTTAGAAAATATGAAACTAGTGATAAAGAAGTTATAGAGTGGAATATAAAGGCTATTGAAGATTTATACTCAGAAATATTATCTTTATGTAACGAAAATCCCGATCCACTATCTGAAAGTTTTGTTTTAACTGAAGAATTACATACAAGTACCGAAATGGAGAAATTTGAACTAAAAACTGCAGTTGCCTTACTGCCCGTGATGAACGGTAGGGAAGAAATTACTAAGCAACTGATATCGGCTATAGAAATGTATGATGGTATGTTAGAGGCTAGTAGTAAGCCTATACTCATCAACTTTGTGCTTAAAACCAGATTGTCGGAAAGTGCGAAACTGAGGTTAAGCCAAAAGTATGCAAGTGTGGAAAGCTTAGTCACTGACATGAAGCACCATTTACTTGTAAAAAAGTCCGCTACTGCATTGCAAACGCAATTGCACCAGTGTAAACAAGGTAAACGGAATGTCGAACAATTCGGTGTAGAGTTAGAAAAGCTTTTCGTAGACCTGACGATTGCACAAGCAGACGGTGATTCTAACAAATTTGAAATTTTGAAGGAAATTAACGAAAAGATGGCTATTAAAAAATTCGCCGACGGCTTACGCAATCCTAAAGTAAGCACTATAGTTTCTTCTCGAAATTACAGCTCCCTAAAAGACGCTATTCGTGCTGCTAAGGATGAAGAACTTACAGAGCCCGACCACGGTATATTTTCGGTTCGAGGCAATTCAAATAATAGGTTTCAGCGAGCTATAGCTACGACATCGTATAGTAGAGGTCGTGGACGAGCGACCACCTGCGGCGTTGCTACCGCTAACGCCACTGGTTACCCGCGTCAGCGAGGCTTCCAGCGTGGTACTTACCGCAACAACCATGCCCAGTACAACCACCCTCAACGAGGCAGAGGTATGTACTCTAAAAATTATAATAGAGGTCATATAAATAATATCTCCTCATCCCAAGATGCTGAGAACACGAGTCAAGTTCAAACGACTCAAGAAGAGACTAATTTTCCCTCTTCCTTGTTTTTTCGTTCCCAATGAGATATGTAAGTGCGATTACAATAGTTCTATAGAAGCAAACATACAAAATTCTCAATTCAATTGGTTAGTTGATACAGGTGCATCACTTTGTGCAATTAAATATGATGCGCTAATGCAATGTTCCAACGTTGATATACAAACATGCAGAGTCCGCATAAACGGAGTATGTGGCGAAATCTGGTCAGAAGGTTTCATATATCTCACCTTGAATTTCATAGGAATGAAATGCAGTCATAAGTTTTATGTATTTAAAAATCTAGGTTGTAAAAGTGACGGAATACTAGGACGAGATTTTCTTTCCAAATATAATGCAACTATCGATTTCGAACACAATATTTTATCCTTGAAAAGTTCCGAAAATCAAGTGACGTTACCTATGGCTTTGGGTAGTAAAAGTAGTAACTACTTAACTATTCCACAGAGGTGTGAATCTATTCACTATGTCGACACCAATCTGACTGAAGATTGTGTAGTATTACCACAACAATTATGTGAAGGTGTGTTTCTAGGAGGTTCTTTAGTGACACCTAAAAATGGGAAAATTCCTATCCACATTTTAAACACGCGTGAAGAAGACATCAGATTAAATTATTTTAATCAGAATATAGAGCCAGTTAGTGAATACAATATTTGTGCTTTTGATCCTATCCCAACTATTGATTCGAAAAGAGTTAAGAAATTATTTTCGGCTTTGAAGTTAGATAATTTGAATGACGAAGAAAGATTAGAGATTGAGAAAGTATGTGCGAAATTTTCAGACATTTTTCATCTAGAAGGTGACAAACTAACTTCCACGAATATTTCACAACAAACAATTCACATGAAACCAAACACTGCTCCAGTGTATAGGAAACAGTACAGAATACCTAAGTCACAACATAAAGAAATTAAAAAGCAAATTGATCAAATGTTAAGTGATGATGTTATAGAAGAAACATGTAGTGAATGGTCGAGTCCTATCTTATTGGTCCCCAAAAAATCAACTGACAACACAAAACAATTTCGTTTGGTTATTGATTATCGAAAATTAAACGAATCTATTATTGATGATCGTTTCCCTCTTCCAAATATAACCGAAATCCTTGATTCTCTATCTGGATCAGTATATTTCACAAAATTAGATCTTCAAAATTCATACTATCAAGTCGAGTTAGATAAAGAGAGTAGGAAGTGCACTGCTTTTACATTTGATAAACAATATCAACTAAAACGACTTCCTATGGGTTTAAAAATTAGTCCCTCATCATTTTCGAGAATTATGACCATAGCTTTATCTGGATTGAATTACGACAGATGTTTTGTATATTTGGATGACGTGATTGTATTTTCGCGTAATATACCAACTATGATATCCAACCTTATAGACGTTTTTACACGATTGAGACAAGTCAATTTGAAACTCAATCCACGAAAATGTGAGTTTATGAAGAAAGAGATACTATATCTAGGTCATCTAGTAACGAACGAAGGAATTAAACCAGATCCCGAAAAGGTTAGCGTATTACAAAAATATCCCAAACCAAAAAATGTTGATGATCTCAGACGTTTTATAGCATTTTCTAATTATTACAGAAAATTCATACCAAATTATGCAAACATAGTATTACCATTGAACCATTTATTACGAAAAAATATACCATTTATTTGGTCACAACAATGCGAAAACTCATTCTTGAAATTAAAACAATCGTTAACTTCACCGCCTCTGTTGCAATATCCTGATTTCTCAGAAAATAACACATTCATATTGCATACCGATGCATCAGGTGTGGCAATCGGTTCAGTACTTTGCAACCAAGACGACCGTCCCATTGCTTACGCCAGCAGAAGTTTAAACAAAGCTGAGCTCAACTATCCGACTATAGAAAAAGAGCTTCTTTCTATAGTTTGGTCAGTTAAGTACTTTCGCCCATATTTGTATGGTAAAAAATTCAAAATATTAACCGATCATAAACCATTAGTATATTTGTTCAATATGAACAATCCTTCGAGTAGGTTGACTAAGTTTCGTCTTAGCCTTGAAGAATATGACTTTGTCATAGAATATATAAAAGGAAATGATAATGTACCAGCGGATGTATTATCCCGTGTGATTGTGAGTTCAGATGAATTGAAAGAGATGAATGAACGTGTTTTAAATGTGATAACGAGAGCACAGAAGAGAAGAATGCAAGATGAAGAATGCGAGAAGAATGTTCCGGATGCTAACGTTTCCATCGACAAACGGCCGAAAGTTGTGGAAATGGTTAACAAACCGAAATATTCAGTAGAATTAGTTTTTGTGTCAAAGAGTAAAATACATAAATTAAAGGATGTGACCCAAGCGAGCGAAATGTTTGCCTACGTGCCGTCGCTACGTACTATATACACTTGTCCAGATACTCGATCATGTTTAACGCGAGACGTTTACGTGAGAGGTTTGAATAAGTTTTGTGAGAAGATAAAAGTAGATGAAATATTCTTATTAAAGAATGTAAATTATAAGAAATATGAAGAATGGTTAACCAAAAAGAATTATAGTAATAAAATGAGGCCCTGCCCCGTATTTTCTCCTCCAGAATCATTGATTCCAAGACTTTGTTTATTAAAAGGAGTAAGAAGAATAATAGATGATGATGATAAAAAGGTGATAATGAATGATTTCCATATTTTGCCAACGAGTGGACACGCTGGCATAAGAAGAATGATTAATAATGTCAAAAAATATTATTATTGGCCAAATATGACGAATGATATAACTTTGTATGTGAAGAAATGTGAACAGTGTCAGAAAAATAAACATTCTGTACACACAAAAGAGCCAATGACTGTCACGTCAACCGCCACATCGGCATTTGATAAGATTTTCTTAGACATAGTAGGTCCCTTAGATAAAGATTATTATAATAAGTCATATATATTAACGCTACAATGCGAGTTAACTAAGTACGTAGAAGCTTACCCATTAGAGCGTAAGGATAGTGTTAGTGTAGCTAAAGCTTTCGTAGAAAACTTCGTATTAAGGTATGGAATTCCGCGAGAAATCGCTACAGATAAAGGAACTGAGTTCATATCGTCGACTATGCAGGAAACATGTAAACTGTTGAGTATCAATCAATTGACATCTACTGCTTACCATCACGAATCTATAGGTTCTCTAGAAAATTCCCACAAAAATCTAAACGCATATCTCAGAATCCAAACTAACAACAATCCAACTGCGTGGAGTACATGGGTACCTTATTGGTGCTTTTCGTACAATACGTCAGTACACAGTTCTACAAAATTTACTCCATTTGAGTTAGTATTTGGGAAAGTATGTAATTTGCCAAGTAACTTGAGAAAAACGCCAGAACCACTATATAATTCTGATAACTACGCTTTACAATTAAAATACAGACTACAGAAATGTAACGAATCAGCCCGAAAACATTTAATAGAATCAAAAATTAATAGAAAAATCCATTACGATCAAAAATTAAATTCTGTACAATACAATGTAAGTGATATGATTTGGTTGAAAAATGAAACCGGAAATAAATTCGAAAATATATATTCTGGTCCATATAAAGTATTGGAAGATATTTCACCCAATGTTAAAATTTTAAAAGACAAAAAGGTCGATACTGTTCATAAAAATCGAACCAAACCATATTATACCGAAAAATGTTGAATTTTTCATACTGTTTGTAGTGTATGCGTGTATACCTGATACTTTTGTTTGAATGATAGACTACTGTTCTTATAATAACAAAGCAATTATGATAGTATAAGTTATGAAATTAGATTGACATTGTTTAATAAGGTAGTAATAATGAAATTAGTATAAAGATGTAGTAATAGTAAAAAAAAAATTAAGCATATTATTTTTTTTTTCAAAAAAAAAAATGGAGATGTAGTGGCAGAATACATAGTATACGTAGTGCATAAGTAGAGTATAAGTATACATATAAGATATAGGTACATCTATGTATTAAGCAAACAGATCGTCAATAAACGTGTAACGATAAAGACGTCTTTCTATTCCTTCGGCTCCTTACGCTAACCCCACAGTCGATTTAACCAGTGATAAAAAAACCCAGCCTAAACAATAGAGCTACCTACTTACTATCTACCCTTACTAAATACACTATGATACGATATTTTTAGACCGCCTGTGGATTAAACAGATCGAAAATGAGATTCAAGTTCTTCCAAAGCGAGTGCCACATCATACTAAACAATAAATGTTCTGCATGGAGAGGGTCACTCAGTAAGTAAAGCATATTTATCTAGTTGCGCTGCTGTTCCACACGCTGAAAACTAAACTAATACAATGCTGGATATACTCGTAGGTGCAGTTTGATGGTTTTTACGTTGAGGACGCTGCTGCCAGGAGGTCCCTGCCGGCTCTTATGGCAACCATGGGTTTCTATCCATAGGGTCCCCACCCTATGGATATGCCATTCTATTGTCGGCACCTCACGGCAATCCCCAAGTCCCCAATATCCTACTAATATCATAAATGCGAAAGTTTGTGAAGATGGATGGATATTTGTTACACTTTCACGCAAAAATTACTGAATCGTATCGGTTGAAATTTGGTATGTACGTAGATTTGATCGTTGAATAACACATAGGGTACTTTTTTCCCCGATATTCCCACGGGAACGATGACTACGCGGGTGAAACAGCGGGTGATAGCTAGTATTGCATAATAATTATTATCATCAATATAACATTATTATATTGTCATGAACATTTTGCATCATGATCTATACACCCATTTCTTACAGATTACGACATATTAGACATTTTTTTTACCATTCTCCGGCTCCATGATCAGACCAGCTCTGTGACATTATTTTGCACTGTCATCAATATATTGCAGCGTTATCAATATATTGCATTATCATC
Organism: Hemistola chrysoprasaria; assembly: GCA_947063395.1. NCBI lineage: Eukaryota > Metazoa > Arthropoda > Insecta > Lepidoptera > Geometridae > Hemistola > Hemistola chrysoprasaria. The sequence goes on along the minus strand of OX346738.1, from coordinate 3,205,488 downwards.
AATGTATCACATTGTCATCATCATTGCAATGTCTATCTATCAATATCTTACAGAATACGACATAATAGAGGTGAAATACTGCTTATGGCAGTATTAAATATTTGCATACGTAATGAACGTGCAAGCGTCCTGTCCTAGGGAATGCGACACTAACCCTTCACTAGTCTGCGGTGGGTGCAGACGCGTTGTTTTTGTGGCTACTTCCTTGCTGCATTATCAGACCATCTGTGACATTATGACATTATTTTCCGAGTTCAATCCTTGGGTTGGGCAGGGTTTTGTTGGATTTTCCCATTTGGAATTGTCTCTATGACTACCTGGAGTCTAGAATTATGCCCGGTAGATGGCAATAGGCTTGTCCCCTATTAAATGGGAGCAATAACTGACTGGCGATGTGTATGGGATTGAGTCCAGGGCACACCTCTGCCTATCTCTTCGGGAAAAAGGCGTGATTGTATGTTAATGTTGAAACATCATCAATATATTGCATCGTTATCAATATATTGAATTGTCATCAACATATTTCATTATCAACAATTTATCACATTGTCATCAACACATTGCAATGTCCATCTGTCAATATCTTACAGAATACGATATAATAGATGTGAAACACTGCCATAAGTACGTTATGAATGTGCGAGCGTCCTGTCCTAGAGAATGTGACACTAAACCTTCTCCAGTATGCGCGGTTGGTGCGACAGGACGGGCTGTTTTGTTCTTAAACCACTGTGCTTTTGAGACTGCTAATTGTAAAACGAACATACCAGGTAAGTGACCTTTTTATAAGTTATTTTGTTGATTTTGTCGCGGTTTTGTCCGCTGAAGAGTAAGTATACAGTTGAAGTTTTTAAAATGGTCTTCAGGGCCATCTCCGAAAGTACAGCGAATTTTGAATATGTAACTACCCACAGACACTGCACATATGGAGTTTTGTACACGCGCAAGAGTGTGCGTGAGGTCAGGCCCAGCGAAGCGGGACTCGTGGAGAGTTCAATCTCGCTCGCGGGGTGAGTAATGCCCGATTGGTGGGCAGATGACAGTGTCCATTCTATACCTAGTATTATTATCTGTTCTGTGGTAGTGCGTAACCGCGCTGTCTTTTTTCAGAGTTCGAGGAAGTCTCCATAGACATTTGTGATTATTATTTGCGAGAAGGAATAAAGGATATACAAACATTGCTTCAATAAAGTTGTATCTGTAATTAAATTGAACGTTTTATTTTATCTGCCTCGGATAGCTAGAGTGAGTGATAGATAATGATAGAAACCAACCAAAACGCAGTGAGGTGTGAGAGAGGGAAACGTAGCTGATGCATTGGACATTGACGGACTAAGTATCAACATCAACGGCGAGTATATTTAGCTTTGCTGATGATGTGGTCTTTATGACGGAGTCGTTAGAGAGACTCAGTGCAATTCAAAGTCCCAAGTCCAAGATGAAGATACCAAATGTCAATGTTGCACCTGTATAGAAGTCTAGGATTTCGAAATCCCAGAACTTGTTTGTGGTCGAGTAAATTTTAATGTACATACAAAAGAGAATAGAAGAAAGTAGACATTAGACATACGAAACACGGAAGCTTGCAGGTTGAAAGTCCACGTAGTCAAGTAGGATCTGGTTTAATCGCGCACGGAGATTTATCGATAATCTATGTTTACATATGCTTCAGTAACTTTAATTATAACGTTTTATAAACTATTTACACTTGCGTATTTTGTAATCAGAAATATTATGTTTGCAAACTGTTTGCAAAATATTAAATGAAATAGCAAAATGAATTGTTTGGCGATATTGTTTGGCGTTATTTTTATAGGTAAGTATATAATATCTAATATATATTTTTTACTTTATTTAAAGTCCTCAAACGTTGCGGTATTCAACAATGAAAGGAAATTGATTGAAGATAAATGTTTATCTATACTATATAAAAAAAACATACATTCACGCCTTTTTCCCGAAGGGGTAGGCAGAGGTGTACCCAGGACTCAGTCCCATAGTAGATACACCCACATACTATATAGGTATATAAAAATACTATAATATATTAATAATAAATAGCGAAAGGGTGTTTATTAGATAGCAACAAATGAAAGATCAAGAAAAAGGTGTTAGCTATTAGAACACTATCTCAAATTTTATAAAAAACGAACGGGTTTTTCATACAAGTGTCGTGTAAAAAGTAAGAAGTTTCTTCCGGGACCTTGCTCGCACGCATATGATCAGGCAGGCACTAATCGTTGGTCGCGAGTATAGCCACAGAATAATAAATAGTACGTACCACAAAATAATAATAATATAGCGTCAGGCATGCCCGTGCCCGCCCTCCTTGATAAATTACCAAGGTCACCCGTAACTCTTTATTTTCACAGCAAACAAATCCACGCAAAAAAAGACAGCACCGACACTCGGCGTGTACGACAGAATTGCGATACTTAAACAACAAATAGCACACAATATAAAACTAGACCAATTCTCAAACGACAAAATATCACCAATCAACAACGAAGACTTCGGCGCAAGCTACGAATACGTGGACAGAGATAACGAACCAATCACGCCGATAAACGACGATAATGAACGAAAGATCGACGAGAAGTTCAAGTTGAAAGAAATTAAAACTACTACGGAAAGAGTACAACGGGACGATGCTAATTTGCGAGTGAAAAACAATGAAGGGGAACATGTTGACGGAGAAGCAAAGAGGTTATACCATAGACGAACATTACACAATACAGAATACATACCTAAGTAGGACTATACACGGACAGCTTGAAGCAGCCAGTATCGACTGCTTCAAGTTGCGACTGCATGGCAAACTACAGTCATCTACGCTCGAGCAGTCGCGACTGCTTCAGGCGGTCCTAGCTTGTTCAGGCATCCAATTAAGTGATATTTTTAGATTTGGTTTTCTTATTTGTATATGTAAACGTAATAGCGATAAAGATTGTATCACATAGAGTTTAAACTTCTCGGTATGATATTATGTACTCATTTTGTACTTATAGAAGCAAGTTACATGTTCTATAACCACTATATGCATAAGTTTATAAGCTGCAAGTAGGTATACACTATACACTAGCTAGTGTTTAGTGTCTAGAGCATAAATTGCACACAAACGCCGTACAACAATAATAGTAGTATAAAGAGCACAGGACGGTCAGCTTGGCTCTGCCTACGCCTCGCCTCCCTATCTTATGGCCATAACGGACTGCTCGAGCAGTCAAATCTCAACCGCGATGCCGACCGGCCTTTATTTATTTATTATCATAACGTGTCTACACGTCACGGTTTAATAGCTTAAGACCTTGAATGCGCAGAAATTGATATGTAGATCTGTTAGGACTTGTATCAATACCTGCGCAAAGCCCTCCTTCACTTTTGCCGAGCGCTATTAAACCGTGATTCGACCTCAACCTCGTTGACTGAAGGCGGGCACGGGGAGCTAATGCGGGGTCTTAAAGCGACATTCACCTGAATGTCGCTTCTTAACTATTTTTTTTAACTTTAACTATTAAATTACTATGCTAACTATTACTGCCACGGTGGCATAGTGAACTCAAGCTCGACTGCCGAACATGAGGTCCCGGATTCGATCCCCAGCTCAGGCTGTGTAATTATAGAGTTTTTCATTAAGAATTATCTCTATGACAGCCTGGAGTCTACAACTGTGCCCGGTAGATGGCAACAGGCTCGCCCCCTATTACATGGGACCAATAACATACTGGCGAAATGTGGTTGTAACTACTACTTAAGGGACTGAGTCCTGGGTACACCTAAAGAGGCGTGATTCTTTGTCATGTCACGTCTGTAGTATTCTTTGGCAGGGGTGTGTGTGTTACAAAGACCGTTAGCAGCCCTGGGACACTCCGCTGAACCTCCATATTGACGGTACAATTTCTATGGGCTAGACAGAGAAAGTAGATAGAGAGATACGCGATAGAAAGAGAGGCAGCTTGTATGTTAATATAACGATAATAAGTTAGCCGCTGTGCGACCTGAATTGCACTTTATTGCGTTATCTAGAGTCGCTATTTATTTAAATGATTTTGTGGAGTGTCCCTTCTGTTTAGTAAAATATTATAAGGTCTTTTGTGTGTAAACGTTAATGTCATTCACAGAGAAGAAAAAAAGAGAAAACAACATAAAAGAAAAAAGAACGCGGGACGATCGACACCGATGGATATATTCTACAGACGACGGTATAACACAAACATGGCTTTCGACAGCGAATGGACGCACTGTCAGGACTTGATCACGCCATTTTTTGTTGGACACAAGGTTAATATGACCGAACCCAAGATAATTACTTATGATAGCAATAACGTTATGAGGTAAGTAACTTAAGTAAGTATCGTAATCATCCTGGGAATGAAAGATATGCTGAAATTTCGTACAAACCTTCATTTCGGCGCTCTAAATGTTGTCTCGAAAGAGAAAAGGGGAGATAGGTTACGTTCTCCCAGCGCTTACTCAACAGCTGGCACGTGGAATTTGTTTCTGCATAGCCGCCTCGCGGCACCTTGAAAGAAAACGAATGTAACCAAACCAAATATTGTGAAACTATCTGTTGAAAAAGTTAAGCCCTACAAGTTTCTCGTGCGTTCTTCTTGTAGAGGTATCTTTCCAAACGCACGGTAGACTCAGTACTGTTTATCTTCATTGACGTGCAAAAGTGTCAGATTATGACCTATTTGAATAAATCTGTTAAAGTTTGAGTTTGATTCAAATAGGTTACAATCTGACACTTATGTACGTCAATAAAGATAAACAGTACTGAGTCTACCGTGCGTTCGGAAAGATACCTTTACTAGAAGAACGCACAAGAAACTTGTAGGACTTATTTTTTTCAACTGATTGTTTAAATATATTTGGTTTGGTTACATTCGTTTGTTTTGGCTATGCGGAAGTTTCCAAGCATCTTTGTCCTCTATGTACTGATTTACTTTATAATAAGCCTTCTTTAGTAAAGTAGATTTTATATAGGTTTTGAATTTACCCTCTGAGAGCCCAGTTATCTCTTTTGGGATTTTATAATAGAAACGTACCCTATTTCCTAAGAATGTTTTTTTATTTGTGTTAGGTAATCTAATGCTAGGTACAGCTATTTTGTCTTTATTCCTAGTATTAAAGCTAATTATCAATAATTGATTTCAATTAATCACATATACCGCGACATATAATATTTTTGTCGCTCAATCCCTATATCGTACCCATAGTGGGCAACATGCTCAAATGTTCTTGTTATATTTGATTTGTTTTATATTTATTACAGGTTGGCACAACTCTTAAACGAAGACGTGACTAATCATACAACGGACGATATCTTCGAAATTCTCTTTCAAATAAGTAATTTACAGATTCGTTTGTTCCAATGGGATGTAACATCACTTAAATTTTTATTAAATACTATTAATAAAGGTAAGTCTTAGGCCGGCCGTAGATGGACACTTTGAAGCGCCCAGTATCGACTGCGTACTAAACTACAGTATTCTACGTATACACATAAACGGAACATTCGAGCAGTAGCAACTGCCTCAGGGGGTCGGCGGCGCGGTTGAATTCTTTTTTTATGATAGTGAGTGATAAGACGAGCAAATCATTTGCCTGATGGTAAGCATCATGATTGCCCATATCAGACACAGTGCCACCCAGTGTTTTAAAATTCTAAATTGTGCACGGCACTGCACTGCGCCTGTCACCCTGAGATATTAGTTGTTGAAACTCGTCATGCCCAGTAATTTCGCTGGCAACATTGCCCTTAATACCGGAACACAGTAATATTTGCACATTACTGCTTGGCGGATGAAGATACGAAATATGTATTAATCTGATGATTTGCGTGGTAGGGCTGGTCATGCGGAAGGGGTGAAACAAAAAAAAAATTACTCGAGCGCGTCAGATTTTCAGAGAACCATAAAGATGCTTCAATTTCTTAATCTGACGATTTGAATGTGAGCAAAAACTGTCATGAAACAATCAGCATCATTCCGCCATGTTGTTTAGTTTACCCGCCAATCCTAAACCAATAACCATATTACAGATTACGCAAGAATCCACAAAATGCAGACATTTAGGTCTTTAAAAGAAGGTCTATTAAGAAAATTCATTGCGTGGAATTTAGACGTTTCTAACACTACCAATATTATGAGGCAAGCGAGGATATTTAGGCCACCGTGCGTCAAAATCACTGATCAAATTGGTAACATTTTACTCAACTAAGTATTTTTAGTTTCATGAACCTAGAAAAAAGACTAGTCTTTTAAAACAAAAACTGAAGCTTAGTAAGCCAGCTCGCTATCGAGCTTTTAGTACAAAAATCTTTTCCGTCCACTCTTGAGTGGTCTACCTTGGTAGACCTCACCAAACAAGTGTGTGAGCTGGCTTACTAATGGTGCACTGACAAAATTGAAATTTTTCGAATTTTTGTAGCGTCCGTTGTCCAGTGGGAATATGCCCGGCTTTAAATCCGGAGGCCCTGGATCGTATCTCACCATGTGGACTTTTCGCCTGGACGCTACCGTGTTTCGTATGTCACGTTAACTGTAGGTCCGTATAGTTCCCTATAAGATATGTAGGGGGCAGTCGTTAGCTCATGTCGGAGCCGCGGAGGAATCTTGACGACCTGAAACTGTGACAATATGTTTTGACCACATAGCCCATATGAATTGACTCGAGCAGTGTAATTAGGTTAACCCGTTCTGTTAGAGTATAAATTCAAATTATTTATTTAATTATCGAACATTCATAATAAAGGAATAACATTTGTAGGTTCCACAAAAACATCTCGGGCGGTCAGATACACGACGTCGTCGAAATCTGGGAGCACTTGCCCAGAGGGAGACGACGACTGTTTATTATATTAGGTTTAAAATTAAATAAAATACTATGAAATTTGATGTTGGTATTAATTAAAACCCTCTTCATCGCTCTTTATTTAATTTTACCTTAAACCTAGAGATAGACCGCTTAATTGAGTCCTCGCCTGCGGGGCACAGGGGCGACGGGGGGCGCGGAGGTAGACGTGAACGGGGCCTTCGGTGCCTGCGGGCCGCACCTCCGATCTTACGCACCTCTACCTCACAGGCGAGGACTCAATTAAGCGGTCTAGCTATAGTTGTGTCACGTCAAGGTGCGAGCTGAAAATCAGCGTTGCTGACTTGTCTGCAACACATGCTGAGCTCGCACCCATTCGGGCGACACTGCACGACGCGACTATATTCACATTTTTTTTTTATGATAGTGAGTTGACAAGACGAGCAAATCAGGTGCCTGATGGTAAGCATCATGATTGCCCATATCACACACGTTGCCACCCAGTGTTTTAAAATTCAATATTCTGCGCGGTACTGCACTGCGCCTGTCACCCCGAGATATTAGTTGGTGAAACTCGTCATGCCTAGTAATTTCGCTGGTAACATTGTCCTTTAGAGCGGAACACAGTAATGTTTTGTAATATTTGTTTGTAATAATTATTCCTCTAAATAATATTTCAATTATTAATAGACAATGTATGTAATTAAGATTTATTTATTATTGTTTTTGATTATGCGAACTTTTGTGTGTAATGAAAATATGACGTGTAACATTATTGTTATGAATAAAGAACTTGAACTTCATTACTGCTTGGTGGATGAATAACTGGCAAAGGTGTGGTACTTACCCAGGCGGCCCCCAGCAAAAGAGGCCTACCACTACAAAAGCTAATGCCACAGAACAGAACAGATAACAATACTATATACACTGATTTATATTCCCTATTCAGTGACTATATAGGTATAGAATGGACACTGTCCCGTCCCCCCCTCACATTGGGGCTTTTCTCACCCCTTCAGCGATATTGCGACGCGTTGGAGACGTCGTTATAAGGCGGCGTTCGTATGGGGATTTAGTCGAGTGACCGAGGCCTAACCAATATCAATAACTATAAAGATTCCATTCTACTAAGAAAATTCGCTTCACTCGTTTAATGAAACCATATAGGTAAATATTTTTTTTTATTTATCGTATATTTCGACCAACAAGGATCATAGGTACACAATATTAATTACTAAATTAAATAACAATACAAATTAACAAACAAAAAATACAAAATAAAATGAATCGACATAATAATTGATTGAAATTAGAAATAAATATTCATAAATTATAAATTTAATTAAATAATAATTAATAATAAGAAAATGTCATTATATAAATTAAAATCAATTATACCCATGTCAATTCATTAAAATATGTTATATGTGAGATTATGTCCATGTATTTCGTATAAGTCAGTACTATTTTACCACTACTAAATGAACCATAGAGCAGTGATTCAAGTAATAAGTTTTAAAATTTTAATTTAACTTTCCTATTAATACTATCAGAGGGATTAGCTATATCCTTGATATTCTCGTGTTCTCTGTCTTTCTCTGGCAACGGTTCGTCAAAATTGTACTTCTCTGCTGCTGCTTTTATTTTAGAAATATAATTAGGACTGCTCATTTTGAAGTATTCTCGAGTCGGTATCATTGTCCCTTTAAGTTTCTTTATTGGTTTTGTCACCGCTGTGTCGTTCGATTGAGGCGTTTCTTCTATTTTGGAGTCGTCGTACCACAAACTTTCGGTTTTTGCTTTGATTTCTAATTCAGGTTTTGTTGTTTTCGTTACCAATTTAGTTGTTTGTGTACTTTTTGTGGTAAACTCAGTTTGATTTGTAACATCAATTTTTGCTTTCTGATAAACGAATTTGGGTTCGGAACTTACTAATTTGACAACATTTCGAGTAGTTTCTACACGCTGAGTGGTTTCTTCACTTTCGAAAATGTTATTCTCTTTCTTGGGTGTAATGTAATCTTCATAACTGTCTTTTATGTTGCGTAAATCTACTTGTTTTAGTAGTTCGGTGTTTTCGGTAGATATAACATCGTCGTAATATACTGGTACTTCTTTTACTTCCCCGCTGGCCTTTTTTCCCTCTTCATTCTTTTCTTTTCTTTTTTGGTAATTATTTGTCACTCTATTTGGAATATTGATAAAGGTTGTGCTTTGTGTAATTTTAGGTCTTGTGTAAAGCGGTGTTGTTTTTATAATGTAATCTTTGTGAATTTTGTCGTTTTTCGTAATATATCCATTTTTTTCATTCGCATCATCATAATGTTTTGGTTTTTCAGTTCTTTTAATTGATAGTTCAGTATTTTTACCATCGAAATGTCCTACTATTGAGTTTTCATCGCTATGTTCAACATTTACATCGTACCCTTCAGGCTTTTCATCTGTATATTGTGCAACTTCTTGGCTATCATTATTGTCATATTCTATAGACTCTGGTTTTTTAATATATTTCCCATCTATTTTGGGTTTCATATTAACATATTTTTCAGGTTCTGTTTTTTCTTCTACATATTCTTGAGCCCCTTCTTCTTGATCAACATATTCTTGAGCTACTACTTTTTCATCGGCGTATTCTTGAGCTTCTGGTTTATCATCATCGTTTTCTATAGGATCTTTTGCATCAACATAGTCTTCATTATTATTTTCAACATCTCCTGGTTTTATATGGTCCCTTGTTTTGACATCATCATTACCATCAACTGAGTTCACATGTTCTTGAGCCCCGGTTTTCTCATCAATATATTCTACAAGATCATCATTTTCTTCAATATACTCGTACTCAACATCTTTATTTACATCAACATTTTCAGTAGGATTCCCATTTTCATTTTCATCTGCACGTTGTTCATTTTCTTTACTATATAAATGTACTTGTATATTTTCATTATTGTTTTCATTAATTCCATCTGGTACTGTTTCATTGTCTTGATCATATTCTTGGTTTAATATTTTGACATTTTCATCATCATAATATGTATCTATTTTTTGTTGACTATCGTACTGAGCGTTTTCTGTCGCAGCTTCGTACTCAGGTGTTGATGTGGAATAATTTATTTCAGCTTTTACTTGAGATTTTTTTTTATCTAGTACGTAATCGAGGTTTGCAATATTCATAGCTTCATCTTTATAATAATAATCATCAATATTTGGGCGCTCACCTTCGTCTAGACTTATTTCTTTAACATATTTAAGTATTTTCCCGTCATCTTCGACTTTATCGTTATTGGGATTCTCCATATAAAGCTTCTCTTTGACTCGTTTAACTAATTCATCCAAATCTACATCTTCTACTTTATGTTGGTTTTTAATTACGTACCTAGTTTTAGGTAGATATTTAAGGTTCTCTTCGCTTCTTGAGTCTGTGTCTACTTTAAGGTCCTTTTTAGAGTCATATCGGTAATTAATTGCAGATTTGGAAGCCATATCTGCCAGCTGGTCGGCTAGATGGTTAGGGATTATCTTTTTAGCTAGACTTCTGAAATCTTCTATATTTGCCGCGAATAAAACATAACAACTGACGTTTGAAGATATGATTGATAAATCTGTAATTTTATATGATTATTATAATATCACATTAATATTATAAATGCGAAAGTTTGTATGGATGGATAGATAGATGGAGGTTTGTTACTCTTTCACGCCAAAACTACTGAACCGATTGGGCTGAAATTCGGTATGTAGATAGTTTAGACCCTGGACATACATGTTTAGCCCGATATTCCCACGGGAACGAATACTGCGCAAATGAATCCGCGGGATTTAGCTAGTTTTAAATTTAGTTCGAAGAATTGAAAATTAACCCATAACTAGACTTACAGAGTTGAATGAAAAACAGTGTCCAAATCATTTTATCGATAAAAGTCGAGCTAAAAATTCATTTTTCTTATATTTTTACGACTGTTTGCTCCATATAAACTTAACTGTGGTTTTGATTAAAAATAACATTCACAATTCGATTATTGGGCATATAAGTACCTATAGCGTAAAAGTGGGTACTAGTTCTTAGCTTAGCGTCCATTCAGACGAACGTCGGCATAACTGCGCAGCGTCAACGTCAACGCGGCGCTTACGAGTACGCGGCGTTGCTATTGGGCAAAATTTGTATGAAAAATTACATTTCATGCGTTTCATGACGTATATGTCATACTGCGCGAACACGAAAGTCACGTCGCTCGTCTGAAAGCACGCATAGATAATCTTAAATAGTATAATATAGTGATCAGCAATGTTCGGCCTTTGGCATGCAATATTAGTAAAAAAAATATTTTGCAGACGCTTGTTGTGCGGCTTGGTGATCGCAGTAGTTGGAATACTTGGTGCCGGAGAGCGCTGCTGCCCACTCTCCGAATATGTCTTACTGCCGGGTCTCATGGCTTCCACCATATGAGAATAATAGGAGTGGCCCTATTATATAGCCGGGAACCACACGGCCAATGCGTAATATGAATGTACATAATTATAATAATAATAATATGGGACAGCTTCCACACACGGTCATCTGGTCCCAAACTAGGCTAGAAGCCTGTACTATGGTAACCAGATGACTGATATACATACTTATATAAGCTTTATAACACACAGGGACAGATCAAACAGACATGTTCTTGCACGCAAATGTCCATGGATCGAATCTCACCATGTGGACTTTTCACCTGGGCGCTACTGTGTTTCGTATGTCTCGTTAAACTGTGGGTCTCTATAGTTTTCTAAAAGATATGTAGGGGGCAGTCGTTAGCTCATGTCAGAGCCGCGGCCACATAACCCATCAAAGTCAATTCAGGCTCGAGCAGTGTAATTGGGGTAACCCGTTCTGTGAGAGAATACATTCAAATGATAAAACATTTACAATTACAATAATTTATTTCATAATTATCACATCAATATAAAAGTTATTTCGTCCAAAATAGTTAAAATGTTAACAATATTAATTAGTTACAAATCTTCCAGTTTCAATCAAAAAGCATGTTTATTTAGTTCACTGTGAGTTTTTAGTTTTATTGACGCTTCTCGCTACTCTCACACTCGCTGGGTAGTTATCTGAAAAATAAATTAATAACCATAATTATTATTGTAATAGCCCAGTTACCATCCTCCATCTAGAAATCACACCTATAGACAAATCAAGTAGTTTCCATCCATTCACAATAGTCCTTGTACCTAGCGGAGGCTGTCTTTGAGTTCATCTTCTGTAGATGGTTTCAGAGGTGGACCCCGATAGGTGCTATCTACAGTGCTCCCTTTAGATTAAAAGCTCATAGGGGCCTCTGCATGTTGGAATTTAATAAAAAGGGCACGTGTTTTCGAGCGACAATAATTATTGTAAAATAAGAACATAAAAAAACCGCCTTTCCGGCTCCCTCATCAGTCCCTAGTCTCCATCTATCTGTACCATATTCATGGAGACGATTCCAATGATCACAAACACGATATATTAGACTACTGGTCCATCTGAACCTGATGCTGCACCAGGTCAACGTTACCAAGTCGATGCTATATTGTTGAAGTGACAGAATACCAAACGAATCTATCAGACCACTGGAAGTTACACTCACATTCCCTTCAGTCGCTAGTAAAGAGCTGCTAGTTAATCTTTTAATATGACCAATATTTTCATGAAGCCCGAAGGGACGCTTCGCGGAGTACTAGGGTTCCGCGGAGCACACTTTGAGTATAGCTGATCTATCGTGTAATGTGCTGATTGACATCATTCAAAGTAGTCTGTCACTGTCAATCATGATTGATACTTGAATGAAGCCCCTGATCTATCGTGTAATGAACGCCTTACCCCTCGGGAAGCAAGGCGTGAATGTTTATGTGTAGGTTACCATAGATGAGTTCTCTTCCAAGTCTCGGAGAGAAGTTCATGTTACGGCCGAGTCTTGGAGAGTAGTAACGCATTTTACCGGGACGCTCTTCCGCTTGGTACCTTAAACGGATAACGGTTCAATAATTATTAAATAGGTTAGGTATCCATAAAATTAGGAACGTGCATTGATTTAAAGAAAAGGGGAGAAAGGATACGTTCTCTCAGCGCTTACTCAACAACTGGCATGTGTGAATCAACAAAAATAGAAAGACGTACCTAAGACCGAAGTGCGAACGAGACAACAATTAACTTTACTGACGTACCTAATTTGAGTTTTCCATTTTCGTGAAACCAGTACCTCATTTCCCCTTTTCTTTAAATCAATTGGAACGTATTTAAAAATGACCAAAAGTCGACGCACGCTACATATTATCACAAAAAACAGTAAAGTACCTAATCTCTACTATCTATACTAATATTATATTTTGCTACTCGGTATCACTTATTCACGCTCGGCTTTGGCTCGCGCGAAAAATGCCACCTCGTGCGTAATGTTCAACTTAGCACACTTGTATCATAATGTACTATTTAATTTAGGAATATGGTATACATACATGTCCTGGTCTGTGGGAGTCACCCCCATATCGTCAGTAAGCATCCTCCCGAGTCGTGGCGTGAACTCCATGTAGCTGTGTTCTTCCTCACCCGCGCTCCGACCCAGCTTCGGCGTAAAGATCACCCGCTTCGGTGCTGTGGCAATGTATTAACAAACAAAAATTTAAAAAGTTTATGACAACTCCAATGCAAGGTCCTCTTGTTCTAATTCCAAAGTAGGCTGGCTATGGTAACTACAAGACTGAGTGACAAGACGAGCAAATCAGTTGCCTGATGGTAAGCATCATGATTGCCCATATCAGGCACAGTGGCACCCAGTGTTTTTAATTCAAAATTGTGCGCGGCACTGCGCCTGTCAACCTGAGATATTAGTTGTTGAAACTCGTCATGCCCAGTAATTTCGATGGTAGCATTGCCCTTCCGTGTGGTACTTCCCTTTAGGGGAAGTACCACACCTTTGCCAGATATTCATCCGCCAAGCAAGAATGTGCAAGCATTACTGTGTTCCGTTCTGAAGGGCAATGCTCATAAAAATATCATATCATAATAAATAAACATAAAAACATCATCATAAACATAAAAAAAAAGTTAAAATTGGGTATGTAACCTAGTATTAGTTATACACAAACAACAAAACACATCTAAAATTTGGAAATTTAAACGACCCAACCCTTCCGCAAAAGAGACTTCTTGTTAATATTGTGTCAGCCCAGAGGATTAGCAAGTTGTACTGGCAATGGGCAGGGCACAATGCATGTATGTAATATGTAATTGATGGCCTGAGGGTCGTATGTTCTTGAATGGAGACCACGGACCGACAAGCGCACCGTGGGAGGTGGACAGACGATCTAATAAGGACGGCAGGAACACGCTAGATACAGGCTGTAAGCGGCCCACCGGACTGGATGGAAATCTATGGGGGAGGCCTATGTTCAGCAGTGGACGTCCTATGGCTGAGATGATGATGATTAATCTTTGTAATATTATGCATTCTGGCAAGAGGCTGTTTAGTAGTTATGTCACAGTTACACAGACACGTCAAACTTATAACACCCCTGGGTTCTCCGGTGGGGGTTAAACATACCTTTATTAGAAGTATCTTTTTCACTCCTCCCCAATAAAGAGACAGGCAGCTCGTTGTAGTAGTATTTGACGGCGTCTGCAGCTTCCATCATCCTCAGGAATAGATCTCTGTGTAATAATTTATATAATAATCACCATGAGACGGAAGTGGCAGGTGCCGGAGTCTCTAGCAATAGTCCAGTTACCATCATCTAGAAATCACACCTATAGACAAATCAAGTAGTTTCCATCCATTTACAATAGTCCTTGTACCTAGCGGGGGCTGTCTTTGAACTCATCTTTAAAAAAAACTGTAGATGGTTTCAGAGATGCAGCGTCCTCTGCAAAATATCATCGAACTACGCTCGACAACACGCACAACAAGCGTGTCGAGTATTAGCAAAACCCCCCTTCATGCCTATTTTCAGTAGTGGATTACCAACGGCTGAGATGACTGAGAAACGGATGATTATGAAATTCAAATTATTTACTTATATAAATAGTGATTAGTACCTGTTTTCATCCTCATTAGATTGCAAAGATCTCTTGCCCAACCTCGGTCCGAACCACAAGCCCGCCCGATCACTGTGTGCGCCTCTGTCGCCGTCATCCTGCGAACAATGATATGAGAACAGTATTTATATTTATTTTTTAAATATATACATTTTAACCTAAAATAAGCCACTGTAAGCCCTTTAAAATACAAAAATGAGCACGCGCCATTGTTTTTGTGACAGTCACAGGCGGCTGGAAGCCGCGGCGTGACGTCATCGGATTCCGTTCTCTCACTCTGTCGGAATTGATGACGTCACGCGGCCAGCGAACTAAGAAAGGTAATAGAGGAACTATTTGTTAATCTGTGGTAATTTACGCACAATAACTTTTTAAATTCGTATCGTATCGAAGCGAAATGAAACTATTGGTTTCGGAATAACGGCTTCTATAGGTTATAATGGTAGGTATAGGGTAAAAATGTGTTTTTTTTTAATTTTTCCCATTTTTTTTATGATATTGAGTGACAAGACGAGCAAATCACGTGTCTGATGGTAAGCATCATGATTGCCCATATCAGACACAGTGCCACCCAGTGTTTTAAAAATTGTGCGCGGTACTGCACTGCGCCTGTCACCCTGAGATATTAGTTTTTTAAACTCGTTATGCCCAGTAATTTCGCTGGTAACATTGCCCTTCAGACCGGAACACAGTAATGTTTGCACATTACTGCTTGGCGGATGAATAACTGGCAAAGGTGTGGTACTTCCCCAGGCGGCCTCCTGCAAAAGGGGCCTACCACTACACATACCATTATGTTCATGAGTACCAGTTTAGTGTTTATCTTGACCAAGTTGATGATGATAGAAAGGCTTACAACCGACGAGCATGTCTGAAGAATGCGATGAAAGCGACAGTCATAGTCAGGATCATTGCAATTCTTTCATATAAATTAAGCAGGGCTTTACTTGTATAGGTGTTCTGTGGCTTTAAGGCGCGGTGCTAAGCTAATTCGCCCTCTTACTTACACGTACCCACATTTTTGAATAAATAAAAAATACTATCCTAAAAATACCAAGTTCCTTGTGCGTTATTTTATTACCCTGAATGAATTAAAGTAGGCCTCGCATGGGGCGTAGAAAAGGCTATTTACGGCACTGAAGCACGTCCGGAAGCACGTTGGGCGGATTACATAAGTACAAGAGGCGGGTCCGGACACGGCTTGCACAGGACAGGGTCAAGTGGCATGATATGAAGGAGGCTTATGCCCAGCAGTGGGATGTAGTGGGCTGCGGATGATGATGATTATAGGAGCCAAACTTCCATCTCGCCCGCGCAATTTACATATGATGATAAAAAATCACTAAATGTGACTTTACAAAATCCCTCTTTCCATTTGATTATTTTTAGATTAATGCATATTTTTAAGTATACTTACTTCGATTTCTTTTTCTTTTTATTTGATGGAGTAGATCTATCTATCTATCTAGATCGATAAAAAGGGTAAAACAGTTTTTTTTCTATCTCTTCTGTTAAATTAAAAGATATGAAAACTAAGTTTTCTTGAATAATATATTACAAACGGTATTATTGAGAAACACAACTTATTATGATTTTTGGAAATTCAATACCTATGTACCTTAACTTGCAATGTGCGAGCGAGAGGAAAGTTTGGCTCCTATAGGCGCCTTAAGTTTCATTTTATTAATTTTCTGTATTGTGGTATCAATAAAACTGTTATCTAATCTATAAAAAAGGCGTAATGCGTAATGTTACATTATGGTATGTTTTTTTCTATAAAAACTTACCTTTAAGTCAGTACCGGCGGTAAAAACTAAACTAACAGAAATTAATACAAATATTATTCGTTCCATTTGAAACATTTTAATGTTATTGTTCTTTGTGTGAGGTGACACTGTGAACTGATGGTGGATAAATCTTCAGCCCCTTTTATATGAAGGAATTGGAGGAGATAGGGGATGCTGGGCTAAAAAGGCTCATGTTTTTTCATTTTTAAACTTTCAAATTGATACAGGAAGGAATAGTCCCATCCTGTAGAATGTTTGTGTGTGTGTTTTAATTATAAAATTTGAGTGTTTTTGTATAAAAAGGTATTCGGTTAATTTTAGACAAATTTAAAAAACGGCTCGTAATGTATGTAAGGAATAGATCAATAAACTATATATTGTTAGTCCACAAACGAGAAACCTTAAATGAAAAAAATACAAATAATGTAACAATGGGTGGTCTTTTCGCTAAGATCGATCTCTTCCAGATAACCGTGTAGGGAGAGGAGAGTACAGTAAATTACATTTGGTAAATAATATTATAAGGTAAATAACCTTTTTTACATTATGCTTTTTACTAAAGGTGCCACGAATAGTGAATTGGCCGAATACCGAATATTCAGCAACGCTGTCGGCCGAAGCGCCGAATATTCGGTCGCTGAATATTCTGCACGAATAACACTTGTCGGGGGCGCGTTAGCTGGATTAAGACAAGTCGCTAAAGTTTATCTTTCTTCTCCTGGAAGTAGCTTCAGAGGCTGGTAACATTTACGATGAAAAGCGTAATCGTCTGATACCAACAAAATGCTGAAAAGCTTGTTTTTATCCATCACAACTTACCACTGATCAATTTTAATTACTAAAGTGTTGTAATTTGGAAATAAATACATAATTTTGAGTAATATGACGTGTCTTTTTTACATGATTTGGTATTCGGTACTCGGCCGAGTAGTACGTATTATTCGGCCGAATACCGAATAGCAAAAAAAGTGGCCGAATAGGCCGAATACCGAATAGTTGCCGAATATTCGTGACATCTCTACTTTTTACAAAGTAATTGTTATTTTGTTTAATAATTACAATTTGTCACTGTATTTTGTATTAGATGTATACATTTGTTACTGGATAATGACTAGATTATGTGCAATGCACATTAGACATAAAATTTCATGCCTTGTCATTGTCTGTTAAATATGTCTTATTAAATAAAATAAAATAAAATTATATCGGTAAATATAATATTATATAAATACGCAGTTTAATAGGCATACACGAGCTTATTATAACCTTACTTTTCACAGACAAATGCATAAGTATAATAATGTTACAAATGAAATTATGATAGGAAGAAATTCGGCCCACTAAAATATAACAACACCATGCCTCTTTCGCAAAGGGGTAAGCAGGAGTTTAATATCCGGGACCCAATCCCATAGTAGATACACCCACACTTGGCAAGTTATGATTTTTAAGTCCCATGTAATAGCACCATTCTAAACCCCAGGCAGACTGAGAAAAAATCCGATTTAATCCTCGGAGTAATTTAAGTCAACGTTTATATTAATAAGAGCGCGTGTGTGTACGTACTCCTATATTATTAATAATGATAATTAATATAACAATATGGGACAACTTCCACACACGGTCATCTAGTCGCAAACTAGGCTTGAAGCCTGTACTATGGTAACCAGATGACTGATATACATACTTATATCGACGCTGGAAATTTGAAATGTTGTAAGGGACAAACCTACGCTATACAGGAGAGCAAAAAAACAAAATTTGTTCTTTTAAAACGTCACAACTTTGTCATTTTTTTTCCTATTATGATGCTTTCTAGACAGAATGATTTAAAATTAATTGATTTATAGCTAAATATAAGTTTTACCTCGTTAAACTCAATAGTTTAAAAGATGATGTCCTTTACACTTTGACATTTAGGAAGAGGTAAGGGACACATGGATATTTTTGAAGAGGTGTCCATTACGACGTTAAATTTTTTTTATAACCTTACCTAATGAAAATCATTTTGTCGTAACTACCCGAACCGCCTTGTTCATACATACATACATACAGTCACGCCTTGTTCCCGGTGGGGTAGGCAGAGACTATTTCCCTCCACTTGCTACGATCCTGACATACAACTTTCGCTTCGTTCACTTTCATGACATTTTTCATACATGCTCGTCGGTTGTAGGTACTTTTGACTTGGCCTTTCCTAAGAACAACGTCAACTTGGTCATGAAAAGTACGCCTAGGTCGACCGCTACCGACTTGACCATTCACACTAGCCTTATAAATCTCTTTTGTTAATCTCCTTTCATCCATCCTCTCCACATGTCCAAACCACCTCAGCATTCCTTTCTCTATCTTAGTCACTACATCTTCTACCACGCCACAGCGTTCCCTTATCGCACTATTCCTCATTTTGTCCATCAAGGTCACTCCAATCATGCTTCGCAGGCTTCTCATCTCCACAGCATTAATCTTACTTTCATGCTTCTTCTGCCAGACCCAACATTCACTACCATACGTAAGTGTAGGGATCAGTACCCCTCTATGGACAGCCAGCCGTGCCTTTTTAGACACTTTCTGACTGTTCATAAAGGTATGCAACGCCCCATTCACTTGATTTCCTGCCAAAACTCTTCGTTCAATATCACAGTCATACTTTCCATCCCTTGTAACCTTAGAACCCAAATATACAAACTCTTTCACTTGTTCCACTTTTTCTCCACCAATCAGAATATTGCAAACTGTCATACTCTCTTCTCTTTCAAAAACCATAACTTTCGTCTTGCTTACATTCACTTTCATTCCTTTGCTTGTTAAAGCAGCATTCGTTCATGCTAGCATTTTATGTTGTAAAGTTAAGAAATGTATAGGAAAATGTAGTGATTGTAAACAATAATGACATCATTTTTTAGAAATAGTTTCGTTAATGAAGCCTAATACCGAAACCTATTTAGATTAAGGATGTGGATCAAGAAAAACAAATATTAATAGGTTAGTTATTGTACTTTTACTGACAAAATAATAACAATGAACACAATCAACAAATGAATTGTGTATGCGGGTTACACCGTATGAAACAGACAGTTACTTAGATTTACGACGTTGCTAAAAGCTACATAAACAAAACTTGACCAATACGACTCAAAAATTTTACTACAATTTCACTTACGACAAAACAATTTGACTTCATACTTCTTTATTTGAATTTTCAAAATTTTAAATATACAGATCGATAGAGGACAAAATTTCCAGTTGAATGGTATAAAAATGTCCCTTACGACAAAATGTCCCTTACGACATTTCAAATTTCCAGCGTCGATATAAGCTTATAACACCCAGACACAGATCAAACAGACATGTTCATATACACAAATGTTTGACCTGGCCGGGGATTGAACCCGGGGCCTGCGGCACAGAAAGCAGAGTTACTACCATCTGAGACAACGAGGCTGACAATTATTACTTGAAGAAATAAAAAGAAAACGTAAATCATGTCGT
Organism: Hemistola chrysoprasaria; assembly: GCA_947063395.1. Lineage (NCBI taxonomy): Eukaryota > Metazoa > Arthropoda > Insecta > Lepidoptera > Geometridae > Hemistola > Hemistola chrysoprasaria. Next base: position 3,185,337 of record OX346738.1, on the reverse strand, counting down.
GTGCCGAATATCCCCATCCTACCCTAGCCTTTTCACATTAGTTGCAAATTGAAATAAATCTGTTGTCTCTGAGAGGATTACGTTGTGTCGATGTAGCGTAGGTTTCTAAATTATTTGTGTACGTTCTATTTTCGTTTAGCTCTTGGAAAACATAACATACACATTCACGCCTTTTTCCCAAAGGTGTAGGCAGAGATGTACCCAGGACTCGCTCCCATAACAGGTACATCCACAATTCGCGAGTATGATAATAGTCCCATGTAATAGGGGGCGAGCCTATTGTCATCTACCGGGTATAGTTAGAGATAATTCCTATAATGGATGAATCCTATATCTAACACTTTGCCTGACCTGTGGATCAAACCCGGGACCTTATGGACGGCAGTGGAGCTTGCGTCCACTACGCCACCGAGGCAGTCTCTTTAATTTACGTAATTACATGTAGTCAGAACACTTCTATAATCCACAGCCCGACATGTCAGCCTATAGACAATCCAAGTACTCTAAACCACTGTCAGATGGAAGCATACCCAAGATGCTGGCGGCATTGCCACGTTGTATAGCAATGCTTATACGTTGAGCCAGATAAACGCCAGCATTTTGATCACGCGTCACCTCGACGCTTAGATAGATTTTTGAAAAGTAGTATAAGGTACTTAGGTTAGGTATTTACTAAAGTATAAATCATTTATTAAATCAATATAGCAAATCCAATTAAAAATTATAACAGTGTCGAACTTAAACCTAATTAAATAACTCACTCCGAATCGTATCTGATACAAAGATACCCATAACGCTGGCGGCATTGCCGCGCTGTATGGCAATTCTTTGTACCATGGTACTAATCGAAGCGGGAGTCACCAGTCTTCTCCCGTAACCTGCGACCTAACTCCCTAAACCAGCGTTTCCCATTAGCCAGGTCGCGACCCGGTACCGGGCCATCAAATTAAAATACCGGGTCGCAACATTCCCGCCGTGTTTTAAAACCATTGATAGGCTTTTGGTTATCTAGTCGTCAAGAATACTGAAATACACAAAATTAGCTAATCAAGCAATAACTTTTTAATGCCTTTTGTCACAACTTATAAATGTGAAGCTGGGTGAAGTCCAACACTAGTTGGATAAAACTTTTGTCATTTTCCGCGAACTTGGATTCTTTGGTAAAAAATAAGCAGCAGCTTCATACTGCGGACTAAAATTTAGTGACTTTTTTTATGATAGTGAGTGACAAGACGAGCAAATCAGGTGCCTGATGGTAAGCATCATGATTGCCCATATCAGACACAGTGCCACCCAGTGTTTTAAAATTCAAAATTCTGCGCTGCACTGCACTGCGCCTGTCACCCTGAGATATGAGTTGTTGAATCTCATCATGCCCAGTAATTTCGCTGGTAACATTGCCCTTCATACCGGAACACAGTAATGTTTGCACATTAGTGCTTGGCGGATGAATAACTGGCAAAGGTGTGGTACTTACCCAGGCGGCCCCCTGCAAAAGAGGCCTACCACTACAAATAAACTAAATAGGCGATTCCAAAATATGTATTATTAATAAAATTAATAAATATGTATTATTTTACATACCTAATGAAACCAGCTTGGGTTTAAAGTATTAAGTGGGTCATGAAGGGGCAGTGTGAAAACTACCGGGTCATGGCAGAACAATGTTTGGGAAACACTGCCCTAAACAGTTCCCTCGCCTCTGACCCCCAACAGCCCATGGTAAAAAGGTACTTACTTATAATATTATATGTGCTATGTTGTGGAGAATATAACAGTATATTAAAGTAGTAATAGTGATCTAAGATAATCATTAATTTACACTGCCAATCTTCATTGGAACAACATTTATTTCAATTATGTGTAAGGTCAATACATCTTTGATTACGGCAATCAATATAGAAAAAACAAATATTTTCCTTAAATGACTTGCTCAGTGGCGAAAAAGCTCGACTGCCGATCTTGAGGTTCCGTGTTCGACCAGTGACCAGTTCGGTCAGGCAGTTATTGGATTTCTCCATTAAGAATTATCTCAATGACAACCTGGAGTTTGAACCTGGACTGTGCCCTGTAGATGGCAATAGGCTTGCCTCCTATTTATTACATGGGACCAATAACATACTGGCGAAATGTGGGTGTGCCTACTATGGGACTGAGTTCTGCGTACATCTCTGCCTACTGCCTACCCTTTGAGAAAGGCGTGATTGTATTTTTTTTTAAGATAGTGAGTGACAAGACGAGCCAATCAGGTGCCTGATGGTAAGCATCATGATTGCCCATATCAGACACAGTGCCACCCAGCGTTCAAAGTTCAAAGCTCAAAAAAACAAGTGTCTTAAAGTGTGCGCGGCACTGCACTGCGCCTGTCACCCTGAGATATGAGTTGTTGAATTTCGTCATGCCCATTAATTTCGCTGGTAACATTGCCCTTCAGACCGGAACGCAGTAATGTTTGCACATTACTGCTTGGCGGATGAATAACTGGCAAAGGTATGTGTTCATTAGATAATTTATACCTACCTAAACCAATCAGAACCTAGTCCTCTCCGCCATCTCGAAACGAATCCGTAGACACCAGATTCGACCCCTTACGACTTACGACCAAGGGAATGCGAGTAATCGCTAAAACTTAGGCATTTGAAATTGAACCAATGAATGTAACGTTTATTGGTTGCTGAAATATATACAAACTAGTACTGGAAAGATAGAGAGAGAGAGAGAGAGAGAGAGAGAGAGAGAGAGGTTGGTTTCAAAGCTCTGAAATGGCTTTGCTAATTCTAAGTACCTACAGATAGACGATCGAACATGGCATGGCCATACTACGGACTTGGTTCGCCACCATACCATGTTAGATCTTCTGGAGCACTGTCCGGTGAACATTATTATTATTTTTTACAAGAAGAACGATTAGCAGAGCTTAATTTTTTCAACTGATTGTTTTACAATATTTGGTTTGGTTATATTCGTTTGTTTGGAAGGTGCCGCGTGGTGGCTATGCAGAAGTTTCCAAGCATCTTTGTCCTCTATGTACTGATTGACTTTATAATAAGCCTTCTTTAGTAAAGTAGATTTTATATAGGTCTTGAATTAACAGTGGTTTAGAGAACTTTAATTTTCTATAGGCTGACATGTCGGCCTGTGGATTATAGAAGTGTTCTATGGTATAGTGTAGGTATTTAAATTATGCATTGACTAAATTACGTGTATGAGTCTACATTTCTTACCAATAAAAATGTAATTTAGACATAACATACAATTTCCCGAAGAGGTACGCAGCGGTGAACCCAGGACTCAGTCCCATAGTAGGCCCATCCACTTTTCGGCAGTATGTTATTGGTCCCATGTTATAGCTTATTGGCATCTAATTAACACTCTTTACCTTTTTTTTTTCAATGGCAGTATGCCTTTCTTGAAAAAAGACTAAACAATAGAGCTACTTACTGACTTAAGTACCTAGTAATTTTCATCTCAATTATAATATATTACGATGTTTCCTACCTCCTAGCAACTAAACATAATAACATTTTAATTAATAAATGAAACCACATATTCAAACACAAATCTTTAATTCATATTTTTGGGCCCTTTTAACAGGATTTTTATAATGCTTAAATAATAATTAATTATACTTAAACTAAATCGATATAAAATCGGTCAGGCGTTCAGTGTTCATGTCGTTTGTCGTCGATCAAAATTCTTCGTTAAATTTAGCTTATGCGATTCCAAATTTCTTTCTGAGAGATTCTGGAAGGTCTTGACGTTTGAAGCATGTGCAGATCAGATCCCTGGGTTTGCCAGGTCTAGGGCCACTTGGTTTACCGCCAGGAGAGCTACCAGGTGAAGAATTAGCAGTGCTTACTCCGCTAGTGTTTGTATAAGATAGAACTCCGTCTTGTCCCACTGAACTTCCAGTAGAAGTACCAGCACTGCTGCTTGCATCACCGCCTGAAGGACTGCCAGCAGATTGATTGACTGGGTAGCCACTAGATGGTTGGACTGGGTAGCCACTAGATGGATTGACTGGGTAGCCACTAGATGGATTGACTGGATAGCCACTAGATGGATTGACTGGGTAGCGGCTAGATGGATTGACTGGGTAGCCACTAGATGGATTGACTGGATAACCACTAGATGGATTGACTGGGTAGCCACTAGATGGATTGACTGTTTGATTAGCAGAGCTTACTCCGCTAGTGTTTGTATAAGATAGAACTCCGTCTTGTCCCACTGAACTTCCAGTAGAAGTACCAGCACTGCTGCTTGCATCACCGCCTGAAGGACTGCCAGCAGATTGATTGACTGGATAGCCACTAGATGGTTGGACTGGGTAGCCACTAGATGGTTGGACTGGGTAGCCACTAGATGGATTGACTGGGTAGCCACTAGATGGATTGACTGGATAGCCACTAGATGGATTGACTGGGTAGCCGCTAGATGGATTGACTGGGTAGCCACTAGATGGATTGACTGGATAGCCACTAGATGGATTGACTGGGTAGCCGCTAGATGGATTGACTGGGTAGCCACTAGATGGATTGACTGTTTGATTAGCAGAGCTTACTCCGCTAGTGTTTGTATAAGATAGAACTCCGTCTTGTCCCACTGAACTTCCAGTAGAAGTACCAGCACTGCTGCTTGCATCACCGCCTGAAGGACTGCCAGCAGATTGATTGACTGGGTAGCCACTAGACGGTTGGACTGGGTAGCCACTAGATGGATTGCCTGGGTAGCCACTAGATGGATTGACTGGATAGCCACTAGATGGATTGACTGGGTAGCCGCTAGATGGATTGACTGGGTAGCCACTAGATGGATTGACTGGATAGCCACTAGATGGATTGACTGGGTAGTCACTAGATGGATTGACTGTTTGATTAGCAGAGCTTACTCCGCTAGTGTTTGTATAAGATAGAACTCCGTCTTGTCCCACTGAACTTCCAGTAGAAGTACCAGCACTGCTGCTTGCATCACCACCTGAAGGACTGCCAGCAGATTGATTGACTGGGTAGCCACTAGATGGTTGGACTGGGTAGCCACTAGATGGTTGGACTGGGTAGCCACTAGATGGATTGACTGGGTAGCCACTAGATGGATTGACTGGATAGCCACTAGATGGATTGACTGGGTAGCCGCTAGATGGATTGACTGGGTAGCCACTAGATGGATTGACTGGATAGCCACTAGATGGATTGACTGGGTAGCCGCTAGATGGATTGACTGGGTAGCCACTAGATGGATTGACTGTTTGATTAGCAGAGCTTACTCCGCTAGTGTTTGTATAAGATAGAACTCCGTCTTGTCCCACTGAACTTCCAGTAGAAGTACCAGCACTGCTGCTTGCATCACCGCCTGAAGGACTGCCAGCAGATTGATTGACTGGGTAGCCACTAGATGGTTGGACTGGGTAGCCACTAGATGGTTGGACTGGGTAGCCACTAGATGGATTGACTGGGTAGCCACTAGATGGATTGACTGGATAGCCACTAGATGGATTGACTGGATAGCCACTAGATGGATTGACTGGGTAGCCGCTAGATGGATTGACTGGGTAGCCACTAGATGGATTGACTGGATAGCCACTAGATGGATTGACTGGGTAGTCACTAGATGGATTGACTGTTTGATTAGCAGAGCTTACTCCGCTAGTGTTTGTATAAGATAGAACTCCGTCTTGTCCCACTGAACTTCCAGTAGAAGTACCAGCACTGCTGCTTGCATCACCGCCTGAAGGACTGCCAGCAGATTGATTGACTGGGTAGCCACTAGATGGTTGGACTGGGTAGCCACTAGATGGATTGACTGGGTAGCCACTAGATGGATTGACTGGATAGCCACTAGATGGATTGACTGGGTAGCCGCTAGATGGATTGACTGGGTAGCCACTAGATGGATTGACTGGATAGCCACTAGATGGATTGACTGGGTAGTTACTAGATGGATTGACTGTTTGATTAGCAGAGCTTACTCCGCTAGTGTTTGTATAAGATAAAACTCCGTCTTGTCCCACTGAACTTCCAGTAGAAGTACCAGCACTGCTGCTTGCATCACCGCCTGAAGGACTGCCAGCAGATTGATTGACTGGGTAGCCACTAGATGGTTGGACTGGGTAGCCACTAGATGGATTGACCGGGTAGCCACTAGATGGATTGACTGGATAGCCACTAGATGGATTGACTGGGTAGCCACTAGATGGATTGACTGGATAGCCACTAGATGGATTGACTGGGTAGCCGCTAGATGGATTGACTGGATAGCCACTAGATGGATTGACTGGGTAGCCGCTAGATGGATTGACTGGGTAGCCACTAGATGGATTGACTGTTTGATTAGCAGAGCTTACTCCGCTAGTGTTTGTATAAGATAGAACTCCGTCTTGTCCCACTGAACTTCCAGTAGAAGTACCAGCACTGCTGCTTGCATCACCGCCTGAAGGACTGCCAGCAGATTGATTGACTGGGTAGCCACTAGATGGATTGACTGGGTAGCCACTAGATGGATTGACTGGATAGCCACTAGATGGATTGACTGGGTAGCCGCTAGATGGATTGACTGGGTAGCCACTAGATGGAATGACTGGATAGCCACTAGATGGATTGACTGGGTAGCCGCTAGATGGATTGACTGGATAGCCACTAGATGGATTGACTGGGTAGCCACTAGATGGATTGACTGGATAGCCACTAGATGGATTGACTGGGTAGCCACTAGATGGATTGACTGTTTGATTAGCAGAGCTTACTCCGCTAGTGTTTGTATAAGATAGAACTCCGTCTTGTCCCACTGAACTTCCAGTAGAAGTACCAGCACTGCTGCTTGCATCACCGCCTGAAGGACTGCCAGCAGATTGATTGACTGGGTAGCCACTAGATGGTTGGACTGGGTAGCCACTAGATGGATTGACTGGGTAGCCACTAGATGGATTGACTGGATAGCCACTAGATGGATTGACTGGGTAGCCGCTAGATGGATTGACTGGGTAGCCACTAGATGGATTGACTGGATAGCCACTAGATGGATTGACTGGGTAGCCGCTAGATGGATTGACTGGGTAGCCACTAGATGGATTGACTGTTTGATTAGCAGAGCTTACTCCGCTAGTGTTTGTATAAGATAGAACTCCGTCTTGTCCCACTGAACTTCCAGTAGAAGTACCAGCACTGCTGCTTGCATCACCGCCTGAAGGACTGCCAGCAGATTGATTGACTGGATAGCCACTAGATGGTTTGACTGGGTAGCCACTAGATGGATTGACTGGGTAGCCACTAGATGGATTGACTTGGTAGCCACTCGATGGTTGGACTGGGTAGCCACTAGATGGATTGACTGGGTAGCCACTAGATGGATTGACTGGATAGCCACTAGATGGATTGACTGGGTAGCCGCTAGATGGATTGACTGGGTAGCCACTAGATGGATTGACTGTTTGATTAGCAGAGCTTACTCCGCTAGTGTTTGTATAAGATAGAACTCCGTCTTGTCCCACTGAACTTCCAGTAGAAGTACCAGCACTGCTGCTTGCATCACCGCCTGAAGGACTGCCAGCAGATTGATTGACTGGGTAGCCACTAGATGGTTTGACTGGGTAGCCACTAGATGGATTGACTGGGTAGCCACTAATAGTTCCACTGTAGCTGGTGGACTGACCAGGGTACGGGTTGTAATACAGTGGGGATGGTACATAACCATTTCCTGCAGGAGACGTCTCACCTGGAACTAACAGATTGACAATCATAAGTTAAAAATAGGGCTGTTTATAGGGTTCCGTACCTCAAAAGGAAAAAAGAAGGAACTTGACTTGATTGAAATACTAACTTAGTATTTGAAATACTAACTAGAATCATCTCATTGAACATACGTACTTAAAAGATAGATTTTGAGCTAGATCTGTTGATAGAGCAAGAAGAACAGGAAGGGTTGTTTTTTTATTAATTATATACATTATCTGGCTCGGTGGCGTAGTGGGCGCATGCTCGGCTGCCGGTTGTGAGGTCCCGGGTTCGTTAAATATAGTATTTCCATTGGGATTTATCTCAATACGTGCCTGGAGTCTGCAGCTGTGCCCGGTGGATGGCAATAGGCTCGACTCTTAATACATAGGATCAATAACATACTGGCGAAATATGGGTGTGCCTACTATGGGACTGAGGGACTGAGGGGACTGAGTCCTGGGTGCACCTCTGCCTACCCCTACGGGCAAAAGGCGTGATTGTATGTTATGTTATAAACTTTTTATATTTTACATTGATTGTAGGTACATTAATTAGTACTGGCTTCCATTATGATATGTAAGGGCTGTTCTCTCTATGGTTGCTGAATGTCTACACAAATATTGCGTTGAACAAACTGAGACAATTTAGATCAATGCTGTGATCATCATGTCATGGTCAAGTAATGGAAAATAACGAAGATCTATCTAAATCCATGTACCTTGAGGATAATTTCCAGCAGCATTGGTTCCTCCAACAGTTACTGTTGAAGTCGTAACTCCAGCGCGTGTCACTGAACCATTGGTATCAGTTCCACCGAAGCTGAATGATGAACCACCTGAAGAGATAAAAGAAATTAACAAATCTGTATGAATGTATTTTTCAATTCATCGACCACTAAAGATTTGCTTGTGCCTTTACCCAAAAAGGGTAGATACCATAGTAATAAACGCAAAAAAATTTGAGACACTTTTGCAAGTCAATTAGCTAATGATTAATGAATCTACCGTGCGGTCCTTATGAGTAGGTATTTATTATGTTTTTTTATTGTAGATTTGAATTAGAGCGTACGCGGCCTTTTATATTCCCCTGTTTTGCTCCGAATATAATAAACTCATTTTATAAATTAATATCCTGATTCCTGATATTTTTATAGTGAAGTAAGCGATGTCCCTGTCATTTTAATTTTTAGGGCTCCGAACCCTAAAGGGGTGCCGAAGGAGCCCTATTACTAAGCCTCCGCTGTCCGTCTTTCCGTCCGTCCGTCCGTCCGTCCGTCCGTTTTATTCTTACAAACCCTTGGTTTTTTTCAGTGATCTTCCAAAAATCACACAAAAATCAAAAATCACTCGCGTGATTTGACGTTCTACTACAAAAGCTAAAGAGTTTATAAACAAAAATAAAATCATAGGGACATCCTTTACTTCATCTTTAAAATATCGGGATACAAATATTATATCAAATAGGTTTACTGTATTCGGAGGAAACAGAGGAATACAAAACATCGATTCCGTAAATTTCCCACAGGACTGTGTCAAACTGCTAAGAGGTCCTCTTTCCTGGTGAACCATCAAAATAACAGAATCCCGACTCATTTGATAATTATATTTATTACTTCATTTTCAGCTAAATATGAGACTGCTAATAGGGTGGTTTTGGTCCTGGGTGGGTCCAGCTAAATAGAGGCAATTTTCAACGTAAACTGATTGTCTTTTTTGACTCGATTACTAGAACCACCCACCCGGCTCTACCCATGGTTGCCGTGACGGCTGGGGCCGGCTAAGGGCTATCAGATCCAAAGGACGGGCAGCAGCATCTTCTGTAAAACGTGGAACTGCGCTCGCCAACCCGCCAAGCGTGGCGTGGAACGCATACGTCCAGCTCGCCCTCTGTGGTGTACTTACTATGGGACTGAGTCCTGGGTGTACCCAGGCAGAGGTGTACCTCTGCCTACCCCTTCGGGAACATGGCGTGATTGAATGTTATGTAATATGTCCAGCAGTGGATTTCCTATGACTGAAGCTATCATGATGATGTAGTTCCTGATTGATGACATTAGTCGCCCCATATTACATGATATACTCATAAAAATAACTGGCAAAATACCTAGTATGATGACCTCTGAGTGACCCTTCGGAAACTAGGCATGATGTTATGTTATGTAGACCAGAGACCTCCAAAACCTCCTCCTTCTGTGATGATTCGTAAAATCTTTATGGTAAAAATTGTACTTGAACTCTTTGAAATTACCTCCAAATTGGCCAAAGAAGATCTCCCAAGGCTCGTCGATTTGAATGTAGCGAATACCATCATCTGGTGCTTCAACAGATGAGCCAGGTGAATAGTCGACAGGAGTAGGTGTCGGGCCATCAGTGAGCCCACTTCCAGGTGTAATGGATTCAGAAGCAGGTGTCGATCCATAAGTGGGGCCACTTCCAGCTGGAGTCGTTCCAGAAGTAGGTGTCGATCCAGCAGAGGGGTCACTTGCAGGTGTAATAGATCCAGAAGCAGGTGGTGATCCATCAGTGGGGCCACTTCCAGGTGTAATGGAGCCAGAATCAGGTGTCGATCTATCAGAGGGGCCACTTCCAGGTGTAATGGATCCAGAAGCAGGTGTCGTTCCATCAGTAGGGCCACTTCCAGGTGGAATCGATGCAGAGGTAGGTGTCGATCCGTCAGAGGGGCCACTTTCAGGTGAAGTGGATACAGGAGAAGGTGTCGATACACTAGTGGGACCACTTCCAGGTGCAGTGGATCCAGAAGTAGGTGACGATCCTTCACAGGGATCACTTGCAGGTGTAGTGGATGCAGGAGCAGGTGTCAGTACATCAGTGGGGCCACTTCCAGGTGTAATGGATCCAGAAGCAGGTGTCGATCCATCAGTGGGGCCACTTCCAGGTGGTGTCGATGCAGAAGAAGGTGACAGTGCATCAGTGGGGCCACTTCCAGGTGGAATCAATCCAGAGGTAGGTGTCGATCCGTCAGATGAGCCACTTTCAGGTGAAGTGGATACAGGAGTAGGTGTCGATTCATCAGTGGGGCCACTTCCAATTGGAGTCGATCCAAAAGTAGGTGTTGACCCAGCGCTTCCGGGTGGAGTGGATGCCGGAACAGGTGTTGATTCAACAGAGGGGCCACTTGCAGGTGTAGGAGAACCAGAAGCAGGTGTCGTTCCATCAGTAGGGACACTTCCAGGTGGTGTCGATCCAGAAGAAGGTTTCGATCCATCAGAGGGGCCACTTCCAGGTGCAGTGGATACAGGAGCAGGTGAAGATCCATCTGCTGTAGTTCTTACACTAGAACCATTGGGATATGAGTTACCTGGAATACTTCCGGTTGGGGCGCTTCCTGGTAAGTTGTCACTTCCGCTGGGTGTACTTGGTGCTGGGTTGGCCGGAACAGATGTTATGGAACCACCTAAAAAGATCATCATCATTATTTTATGAACATCTATATTATTGTGTCCAAAATGTATTAGAGAAAGGTCAAGTAAAATTAAGGCTATTATAATATAGCTGAGAAGTCTGAGTTCAAGTCAATAGAGTCAATAGTTTTTTCTGTCAGTGTTGCCAGTCATGGCGATGATCTATTGTGTTACGTCTGAGAAGTATTACCGGAAGGACCTTGATGGATAGAGAGGAATTGTGTGATAGGAGAACGTTGAAACTTTTAAGAACCTTTTGGCCGCTATCGTAACTAACTAACCCAATGATCAGAACCAACCTAATAAGAAATTGACGTCTTGCTTCGTAACCGAGACACAAGCGAAAACTTTTCAGTCTGTGTTCGTAGTTTTTTGGCAACCACGGTATTTTCTTACCGATTACATAAGAAGAAATTAAAAAGATAATATAGTGGACAAAGACAGAGAAAGGAATACTTAGATGGTTCGGACATGTGGAGAGGGTGTGCGGAATAAGTAGAGGTCATAGAAGGCGTACTTTTTATAAAAATTTGATGAGTCGTGAGTCAGAATGGTAAGAGAAACAGGCTCAGTCTACAACGGGAACAAGGCCGCATTGTAAGTCATCATCGTTATCATCATCATCAACTGGAAGACGTCCACTGCTGAACATAGGCCTCCCCCATAGAATGCCATAAACTATTCATATGGGGGGATTTTGCTGTTATCTCCACGCTTGTCACGCAGCTTGGATATCGCAGTAGTGGGAATACTTAGAAAAGTAGCGCGCTGCTGCACACTCTCAGAATATGTCCTTCTGTCGAGTCTCCCGCCTCCCACGGAATGAGAGAGGTGGCTCTATTATATAGCCGGGAACCACACGGCACTCTTGTATGTATATGTCGAAAATTCTTCTTTGGTTTGTGGTAAAAATAAATATTATGTGCATGGCTTTATGGTTTAAAAACTTACTTTCCAAAAATACTGGGTCAATAGGGCCCTCTCCTTCATAAGTGTCGCCGTCATCGCCTACCCAAACCCACTTTTGACTGCGTGTACTACTTCGGGTAAATGAGGATGATTCTGACTCAGTTTCTGGAAATTGATAATTAAAAAACCTTTTTCAGGGAGTTATCGAGGCGCCTAGTTGAAACCTCAGGTGACCAAAAGGCTGGTTACTACCTTGGCCAACGTATAAGTTTGGCCATACAGAGAGGTAATGTAGCTAGTTTTTTGGGCACCTTACCTGCAGGAGGCGACCTAAATGATATTTTTGACGTGACAACGTCTTATAATTCGATAGAGCCGGCTGCACGCACGAAAAAACATGACTCATGCGGCGTTACCTCGCTCTGAGGCGTTCCATGTAAGGCTTGAAGTGCAAGCGAGAGCGCGGAACGAGCGACAAAGAAGCACAATCGGCCTTTGCATTCGGCAGCGTTCGACATCCGTCTCTCTCCTACTTGAGTGAGCGCGTTGTCACGTTCAACTATCGTCAGTAAACGGACTTTACAGACAACCAATTTTTTTTTATAATTTTTGTTAAGTTATTAGTTGAATTGTTTTATTTAATTATGTTTTTTTATTACCTACATAAATGCATACATAAATGCTAATTTTGTTTTCTTATATAATATAATGTATTTAGAAGTCATTAATATGTTAAAGATTCAAAAACATGTGGCAACTGGTTCCCCAATAGTCCGTGGAACACCGAAGTGGTCCACGTAGCCATTTAGCCATCGGGTAAATATTATTTATCAAAGATTAGAGACTACCAGTGTAGGTAAGACAAGGTACATTATTACTTACTACAAGATTATGTCGTACGTTATAAAATTGGTGTCAACATGCTTATGCCCATTGGTGTACATATTTTTTTTTTATTAAGGATTAAAAATGCATGCAAACAATGTAGTGTAGTGTCTGAAAATATGTTGTGTCTGTGGACCAGTTAGTATTCGGCTTCGAAGTCTTTGGTTCTCAATTCAACAATGTTTCAGGACTTCGATCAGGATTCGACTTTAGTACAGTGGTTCTCACCTCTTAACCGTTTTTTATGTCTGTAGGAGCATCAATTATTATAAGAAGGGTCGAAAAACCCGGGTTCCAAGAATTTTTGTCGACGAATGCAACGTTATCTAATGTGTATGTTCTCTTCTAATCTATGATAAAGAATATTAACTCGATGGCTACGTGGACCACTTTGGTGTTCCACGGACTACTGGTTCAGAATCAGTTACCAGTTTCCAGAACGTATTCGCGGCTGCCCAATATGGCATTTATAATATAATAATGCGTATATAAAAGCATCTTCCCTGATGTCGAGAGTGCGAGGAAGTTCCAACAGGGTTATAATATTGTACAGATTTCACGACTCAGTCATAAAGCACTGCCTCGGAGCATGAGGTCCCGGGTTAGATCCCCAACTCAGGACCACATGATCGTCAGTAGCGCTTGCCACCACTTCACTCCTACGGCAGTCTAAAATGTAAATGAATTAATATATTAACATAATTAATTACCTATTTCCTCTCTGTATCTAGTTGGTTTGTGTCTTCTGGTAGGGACGCGTCCCGGGTTCCTTATAGGAATACTTGATGCTGGAGTTCCACCTGGGGAACTCACTGGTGAACTTCCTGTCGAACCAGATCCTGGAGCTCCACCTGGGTAACTCACTGGTGAACTTCCTGTTGAACCAGATCCTGGAGCTCTACCTGGGTAACTCACTGGTGAACTTTCTGTTGAACCAGATCCTGGAGCTCCATCTGGGGAACTCACTGGTAAACTTCCTGTTGAACAAGATCCTGGATTTCCTGATGTTCCTGGATAAACTACACCAGGGGCTGCAACAGGTTGCAATGGTCCAGTTATGATTTGAGAATATCCAGGTGTATTTGCTACACTTTCGCCCGAAGTTGTGACAGTAGTTTGAAGACCAGGTCCTACTGGGCCAGTAGCTACAACATTGCCGAAAGAATCGGCAGTGGTAGCAAGACCGTTGTTTCCATTGGATGCTGTAGCTCCTGCATTAACTTGGCCACCGGTAGATCCACCTGCAAAAACATAAACATTAGTTACTATAACAGCACCATAGGGTTATTATATTACAAACTTTCCAATAGCAATGCGACTGGCTGGGCCGAGGGTGGGGGATAATATTACGTAACATCTCGCCTTTTTCCCGAAGGAGTAGGCAGAACCGCTGTATCCAAGACTCCAGATCACAGCCCCATAGTAACAGATACCCCCAGACTTCACCAGCTATGTTTTTATTTAGCTCATGACTCGTGATAGACAGCGCTTGCCATCCACTACGCCGCCGAGCCAGGAGGGACATTCTTGGAAGGATTCGGGACAAGGTTAGAGCAAAGCAAAGACTGGAGAAATAAATACCAGGTCCGGTGGATCCTTGTCCTGTCGTTCCAGATGTAGAAATAGTTAAAGAACCATCAGGGTTACTTGCAACCGATACTGAATTGCCTGCTATATTCGATGTTCCACCGTCTGAAACAATGAATACATAGGTTACATTCATGACTTCTACTTCCGGTTGGGTAGGCAGACTCTATTTCTCTCCACATGCTAACATTTGACATACGACTTTCGCTTTTTACACTTTCACCCGCAGAACTTTCATTATAATTCTTCATACGACATGCCTTTCCGATATTTACGTAGAATTTTATGTCGATTGAGATTTTTGGAAAGTTGTACACATTTTTTGGTGAACAAAATAGAAAACTATGCACACGCGGGAGAGTAGTCGCGGCCTTCAGCTCACAGAGCCTACGTCTAATCTCGCGGGTAGTTTATAAATTAATAAATAAAAGGGACATGCTAACTACAGATCCACTTTTGAATGGAAAAAATATTCTTAGGGCAATATCTAGGGAGAAAACAGTGGATATGATTAATAAAAGATAATACATATATACAGAATATTATGTAGTAAGACCTATCGTATTGTATGGATTAGAGTGTTGGGCAGCGAAAGCGGCGGATGAGAGGCGAATGCATGCAGAAGAGATTCGAATGTTAAGCTGGATGTGTGGAGTGACAATGAATAAAATTAGAAATGAGTACGTAAGGGGAAGTTTGAAAGTAGCACCAGTGACAGAAATTGAAGAGTGGAAGACTAGCTTGGTATGGACCTTTTATGCGAATGAATTAAAGAACTGGCCAGGAGGACTATGTGGATGAAGGTAAGTGGTTATATGAGGTGGGGAAGGGGGCCTGAAAAGGCCTGGATGTACTGTGTGAATGAGAATTAGCGTGAAAGAGGATTGAGTGCAGAGATGACGGATGATAGACGGAAATGACGGATGATACAGAATATTATATAATTATATATTTACTTAGTCCAGCGTTGGATGCAACTTGACTAGCTGCCTGAGATGAAGCGGTCTTGTCACCTGAAAAACCAAATATTTATAAATTCTCTAATAGAACAGGTTATCATCAAAAAACAGTTTTTCGCTCAAAATAAGAACCTGGTGCACGATATCCTGAACTGGGTGATACACTTGGCAAAGGTCCGGAACCTGGTGCTGGTGATCCATTTGGATAAGATCCCTGGGAACCTGGCGCTGGAGTTCCTGAGTCCGGTGAACCAGATCCTGGAGCTCCATCTGGGGAACTCACTGGTGAACTTCCTGTTGAACCAGATCCTGGAGCTCCACCTGGGGAACTCACTGGTGAACTTCCTGTTGAACCAGATCCAGGAGCTCCACCTGGGTAACTCACTGGTGAACTTCCTGTTGAACCAGATCCTGGAGCTCCACCTGGGTAACTCACTGGTGAACTTCCTGTTGAACCAGATCCTGGAGCTCCATCTGGGGAACTCACTGGTAAACTTCCTGTTGAACCAGATCCTGGATTTCCTGATGTTCCTGGATAAACTACACTAGGGGCTGTAACAGGTTGCAATGGTCCAATTATGATTTGAGAAGGTCTATTTGCTACACTTTCGCCCGAAGTTGTGACAGTAGTTTGAAGACCAGGTCCTACTGGGCCAGTAGCTACAACATTGCCGAAAGAATCGGCAGTGGTAGCAAGACCGTTGTTTCCATTGGATGCTGTAGCTCCTGCATTAACTTGGCCACCGGTAGATCCACCTGCAAAAACATAAACATTAGTTACTATAACAGCACCATAGGGTTATTATATTACAAACTTTCCAATAGCAATGCGACTGGCTGGGCCGAGGGTGGGGGATTATATTACATAACATTTCGCCTTTTTCCCGAAGGAGTAGGCAGAACCGCTATATCCAAGACTCCAGATCACAGCCCCATAGTAACAGATACCCCCACACTTCACCAGCTATGTTTTTATTTAGCTCATGACTCGTGATAGACAGCGCTTGCCATCCACTACGCCGCCGAGCCAGGAGGGACATTCTTGGAAGGATTCGGGACAAGGTTAGAGCAAAGCAAAGACTGGAGAAATAAATACCAGGTCCGGTGGATCCTTGTCCTGTCGTTCCAGATGTAGAAATAGTTAAAGAACCATCAGGGTTACTTGCAACCAATACTGAATTGCCTGCTATATTCGATGTTCCACCGTCTGAAACAATGAATACATAGGTTACATTCATGACTTCTACTTCCGGTTGGGTAGGCAGACTCTATTTCTCTCCACATGCTAACATTTGACATACGACTTCCGCTTTTTACACTTTCACCCGCAGAACTTTCATTATAATTCTTCATACGACATGCCTTTCCGATATTTACGTAGAATTTTATGTCGATTGAGATTTTTGGAAAGTTGTACACATTTTTTGGTGAACAAAATAGAAAAATATGCATTGACACACGCGGGAGAGTAGTCGCGGCCTTCAGCTCACAGAGCCAACGTCTAATCTCGCAGGTAGTTTATAAATTAATAAATAAAAGGGACATGCTAACTACAGATCCACTTTTGAATGGAAAAAATATTCTTAGGGCAATATCTAGGGAGAAAACAGTGGATATGATTAATAAAAGATAATACATATATACAGAATATTATGTAGTAAGACCTATCGTATTGTATGGATTAGAGTGTTGGGCAGCGAAAGCGGCGGATGAGAGGCGAATGCATGCAGAAGAGATTCGAATGTTAAGCTGGATGTGTGGAGTGACAATGAATAAAATTAGAAATGAGTACGTAAGGGGAAGTTTGAAAGTAGCACCAGTGACAGAAATTGAAGAGTGGAAGACTAGCTTGGTATGGACCTTTTATGCGAATGAATTAAAGAACTGGCCAGGAGGACTATGTGGATGAAGGTAAGTGGTTATATGAGGTGGGGAAGGGGGCCTGAAAAGGCCTGGATGTACTGTGTGAATGAGAATTAGCGTGAAAGAGGATTGAGTGCAGAGATGACGGATGATAGACGGAAATGACGGATGATACAGAATATTATATAATTATATATTTACTTAGTCCAGCGTTGGATGCAACTTGACTAGCTGCCTGAGATGAAGCGGTCTTGTCACCTGAAAAACCAAATATTTATTAATTCTCTAATAGAACAGGTTATCATCAAAAAACAGTTTTTCGCTCAAAATAAGAACCTGGTGCACGATATCCTGAACTGGGTGATACACTTGGCAAAGGTCCGGAACCTGGTGCTGGTGATCCATTTGGATAAGATCCCTGGGAACCTGGCGCTGGAGTTCCTGAGTCCGGTGAACCAGATCCTGGAGCTCCATCTGGGGAACTCACTGGTGAACTTCCTGTTGAACCAGATCCTGGAGCTCCACCTGGGGAACTCACTGGTGAACTTCCTGTTGAACCAGATCCTGGAGCTCCACCTGGGTAACTCACTGGTGAACTTCCTGTTGAACCAGATCCTGGAGCTCCACCTGGGTAACTCACTGTTGAACTTCCTGTTGAACCAGATCCTGGAGCTCTATCTGGGGAACTCACTGGTAAACTTCCTGTTGAACCAGATCCTGGATTTCCTGATGTTCCTGGATAAACTACACTAGGGGCTGTAACAGGTTGCAATGGTCCAATTATGATTTGAGAAGGTCTATTTGCTACACTTTCGCCCGAAGTTGTGACAGTAGTTTGAAGACCAGGTCCTACTGGGCCAGTAGCTACAACATTTCCGAAAGAATCGGCAGTGGTAGCAAGACCGTAGTTTCCATTGGATGCTGTAGCTCCTGCATTAACTTGGCCACCGGTAGATCCACCTGCAAAAACATAAACATTAGTTACTATAACAGCACCATAGGGTTATTATATTACAAACTTTCCAATAGCAATGCGACTGGCTGGGCTGAGGGTGGGGGATAATATTACATAATATTTCGCCTTTTTCCCGAAGGAGTAGGCAGAACCGTTGTATCCAAGACTCCAGATCACAGCCCCATAGTAACAGATACCCCCACACTTCACCAGCTATGGTTTTATTTAGCTCATGACTCGTGATAGACAGGGCTTGCCATCCACTACGCCGCCGAGCCAGGAGGGACATTCTTGGAAGGATTTGAGACAAGGTTAGAGCAAAGCAAAGACTGGAGAAATAAATACCAGGTCCGGTGGATCCTTGTCCTGTCGTTCCAGATGTAGAAATAGTTAAAGAACCATCAGGGTTACTTGCAACCGATACTGAATTGCCTGCTATATTCGATGTTCCACCGTCTGAAACAATGAATACATAGGTTACATTCATGACGTCTACTTCCGGTTGGGTAGGCAGACTCTATTTCTCTCCACATGCTAACATCTGACATACGATTTTCGCTTTCTACACTTTCATCCGCAGACTTTCATTATAATTCTCCATACGATATGCCTTTCCAATATTTACGTAGAATTTTATGTCCAATGAGATTTTTGGAAAGTTGTACACATTTTTTGGTGAACAAAATAAAAAAATATGCATTGACACACGCGGGAGAGTAGTCGCGGCCTTCAGCTCACAGAGCCAACGTCTAATCTCGCAGGTAGTTTATAAATTAATAAATAAAAGGGACATGCTAACTACAGATCCACTTTTGAATGGAAAAAATATTCTTAGGGCAATATCTAGGGAGAAAACAGTGGATATGATTAATAAAAGATAATACATATATACAGAATATTATGTAGTAAGACCTATCGTATTGTATGGATTAGAGTGTTGGGCAGCGAAAGCGGCGGATGAGAGGCGAATGCATGCAGAAGAGATTCGAATGTTAAGCTGGATGTGTGGAGTGACAATGAATAAAATTAGAAATGAGTACGTAAGGGGAAGTTTGAAAGTAGCACCAGTGACAGAAATTGAAGAGTGGAAGACTAGCTTGGTATGGACCTTTTATGCGAATGAATTAAAGAACTGGCCAGGAGGACTATGTGGATGAAGGTAAGTGGTTATATGAGGTGGGGAAGGGGGCCTGAAAAGGCCTGGATGTACTGTGTGAATGAGAATTAGCGTGAAAGAGGATTGAGTGCAGAGATGACGGATGATAGACGGAAATGACGGATGATACAGAATATTATATAATTATATATTTACTTGGTCCAGCGTTGGATGCAACTTGACTAGCTGCCTGAGATGAAGCGGTCTTGTCACCTGAAAAACCAAATATTTATTAATTCTCTAATAGAACAGGTTATCATCAAAAAACAGTTTTTCGCTCAAAATAAGAACCTGGTGCACGATATCCTGAACTGGGTGATACACTTGGCAAAGGTCCGGAACCTGGTGCTGGTGATCCATTTGGATAAGATCCCTGGGAACCTGGCCCTGGAGTTCCTGAGTCCGGTGAACCAGATCCTGGAGCTCCATCTGAGGAACTCACTGGTGAACTTCCTGTTGAACCAGATCCTGGAGCTACACCTGGGGAACTCACTGGTGAACTTCCTGTTGAACCAGATCCTGGAGCTCCACCTGGGGAACTCACTGGTGAACTTCCTGTTGAACCAGATCCTGGAGCTCCACCTGGGTAACTCACTGGTGAACTTCCTGTTGAACCAGGTCCTGGAGCTCCACCTGGGTAACTCACTGGTGAACTTTCTGTTGAACCAGATCCTGGAGCTCCATCTGGGGAACTCACTGGTAAACTTCCTGTTGAACCAGATCCTGGATTTCCTGATGTTCCTGGATAAACTACACTAGGGGCTGTAACAGGTTGCAATGGTCCAATTATGATTTGAGAAGGTCTATTTGCTACACTTTCTCCCGAAGTTGTAACAGTAGTTTGAAGACCAGGTCCTACTGGGCCAGTAGCTACAACATTGCCGAAAGAATCGGCAGTGGTAGCAAGACCGTTGTTTCCATTGGATGCTGTAGCTCCTGCATTAACTTGGCCACCGGTAGATCCACCTGCAAAAACATAAACATTAGTTACTATAACAACACCATAGGGTTATTATATTACAAACTTTCCAATAGCAATGCGACTGGCTGGGCCGAGTGTGGGGGATAATATTACATAACATCTCGCCTTTTTCCCGAAGGAGTAGGCAGAAACGGTGTATCCAAGATCACAGCCCCATAGTAACAGATACCCCCACACTTCACCAGCTATGTTTTTATCCATTAACGCTTATTTTTTGCCTGACCTGGGGATCGAACTTGGCACCTCAAGACTCATGATAGACAGCACTTGCCATCCACTACGCCGCCGAGGCCGGAGAGAAATTCTAGGAAGGAATCGGAACAAGGTTAGAGCAAAGCAAAGACTGGAGAAATAAATACCAGATCCGGTGGATCCTTGTCCAGTCGTTCTAGATGTAGAAATAGTGGAGAAACCATCAGGGTTACTTGCAACCGATACTGAATTGCCTGCTATATTCGATGTTCCACCGTCTGAAACAATTAATACATAGGTTACATTCATGACGTCTACTTCTGGTTGGGTAGGCAGACTCTATTTCTCTCCACATGCTAACATTTGACATACGACTTTCGCTTTTTACACTTTCATCCGCAGAACTTTAATTATAATTCGTCATACGACATGCCTTTCCGATATTTACGTAGAATTTTATGTCAATTGAAATTTTTGGAAAGTTGTACACATTTTTTGGTGAACATAATAGAAAAATATGCATTGACACACGCGGGAGAGTAGTCGCGGCCTTCAGCTAACAGAGCCTACGTCTAATCTCGCGGGTAGTTTATAAATTAATAAATAAAAGGGACATGCTAACTACAGATCCACTTTTGAATGGAAAAAATATTCTTAGGGCAATATCTAGGGAGAAAACAGTGGATATGATTAATAAAAGATAATACATATATACAGAATATTATGTAGTAAGACCTATCGTATTGTATGGATAAGAGTGTTGGGCAGCGAAAGCGGCGGATGAGAGGCGAATGCATGCAGAAGAGATTCGAATGTTAAGCTGGATGTGTGGAGTGACATTGAATAAAATTAGAAATGAGTACGTAAGGGGAAGTTTGAAAGTAGCACCAGTGACAGAAATTGAAGAGTGGAAGACTAGCTTGGTATGGACCTTTTATGCGAATGAATTAAAGAACTGGCCAGGAGGACTATGTGGATGAAGGTAAGTGGTTATATTAGGTGGGGAAGGGGGCCTGAAAAGGCCTGGATGTACTGTGTGAATGAGAATTAGCGTGAAAGAGGATTGAGTGCAGAGATGACGGA
Source organism: Hemistola chrysoprasaria (assembly GCA_947063395.1). Taxonomy (NCBI): domain Eukaryota; kingdom Metazoa; phylum Arthropoda; class Insecta; order Lepidoptera; family Geometridae; genus Hemistola; species Hemistola chrysoprasaria. The sequence goes on along the minus strand of OX346738.1, from coordinate 3,163,636 downwards.
TGATAGACGGAAATGACGGATGATACAGAATATTATATAATTATACATTTACTTGGTCCAGCGTTGGATGCAACTTGACTAGCTGCCTGAGATGAAGCGGTCTTGTCACCTGAAAAACCAAATATTAATTTATTCTCTAATAGAACAGGTTACCATCAAAAATCATTTTTCACCCTAAATAAGAACCTGGTGTAGGATATCCTGAACTGGGTGATACACTTGGCGATGGTCCGGAACCTGGTGCTGGTGATCCATTTGGATATGATCCCTGGGAACCTGGTGCTGGAGTTCCTGAGTCTGGTGAACCGGATCCTCCTGGAGAAGCTACTGGTGCGCCGGAATCTGATGAAACTACATCAGGTTCTGGAACAGGCTCCACGGATGGTACGACAAAGATTTCGGAATATCCAGGTGGTAATTCTTCTACAGGTACGTAGCCTGGAGGTAAGTTGCCAGGGGATGAGCTGGGAGGTGCCGCGATGGAACTGGTAGCTGGAGGTTCAACAGGGAGTGTGTATACAGGTGTACGACCATAGGGTAAGGTAGATCCTGCGGGTTCACTGGCTCCACTACCGCCCGAAGTAATAACACCTGTTTGAGGGCCTATTCCATTTCCTACTGGGCCAACAGCTATAACATTGCCTGAAGTGTTGGCAGTGGTAGAAAGATCGTCTCCTCCTCTATTGGATCCTGTAGCTCCAGCATTGACTTGGCTACCGGTATATCCACCTGCAAAAACATCAACATTTTACTATAACTGAACCGCGGGGTTATTACAAATACGCCTGCCCCGGTAGCACAGTGACCAGGGAAAATGAAGTCCCTGGGGGATAGAACGAGACAGCATATATGAATTGTTCGGGCGCGAAAGAGAGAAAAGAGGGTGAAAGCTAGTCGTTGTCCCCGTACCATGCTAGGCGGGCTGGACACTTCTGCATAGCCACCACGTGGCACCTTCCAAACAAACGAATGTGGCTAAACCAAATATTGTAAAACAATCAGTTGAAAATATTACCCTACAAGTTTTTTGTGCGTTCCTCTTATAGAAGTATATCTAGCGCATGGTAGATTTGCGTTTTTGCAGTAAAATTAATTACTCAGTAGTTTCATAAACTTGCAAAATTGTCTTCGTAGGACCAAATTGAATATATATTTATTAATTTGAATTTGAAATATGTTCGTACTACTCATAAATAATATTATATTTTTTATTTAAACAGTTATACTTTTAACAGCACCAGGGGGCTATTGGCGTTCTTAGTGACTATCACTTTAGTGACTAAGTAAATTTAATAAGTAGACTGTGCACTGTGTCGGTCCCGAGTGAGAACCACTCGCAGTGTCTATCCTTTTCCTTTTTTGTCCTCCAAATTTGACAGTAAAGTCTTGTTAGAAAGGTAAAACGTCTTTATAACTAACTCAAACCACAGAACATAAAGACATAAGCCTGATAGCGACTGGTGATTATGAAGAACGATCTATCCCATATTCATATAGTATTTCAAGCTAATGGACAGCTTAGTCTATTTAAATATAAAATACTAAAGTAACAGTCACCAGGTCCAGCGGATCCTCTCACAGCCGTTCCAGAGTTAGAAAAATAATAAGACCCATCTGGGTTACTTGCGAGCCCAGCTGCAGCGGCAATGGCAGCCGTCGTTGCACCGGCTAAAACAAACACATACACAGTTATTTAATTTAAAGACTTTTAGAAGGTATATGAGAAGATGTGGTGACAAAGAAAGAGAAAGGAATGCACAGATGGTTCGGACATGTGGAAAGGATGAAAGATAGAAGATAGAAGATTGGATGAGAGGTCTAACCTATCTACCTATATGTCTATGTACCTGGACCAGAGCTGGATGTCGACTCACTTATTGCCTGAGACGCCGAGGAAGGAAGATCATCTACAACAATATATTGAATTAATATTCTTAATAATACGGGTTTCTTTAATAGATAGATAGATAAACACTATTGGACCACAAACAAGAAATTCTTAAAACTAATAACAATTCATTATAACTAACTAAACTAATCTAAACTTATAACTAAGTGTAACAATGGCAACAGCTTCCTCAGGCAGGACAACCTTGACAAGGAGCTTGAAATGAATTGAAATGAAATTATTTATTGTATAAACTGTGTCTGTAGGGTATCAATGATTATAACATTATAACATTGTGGGTGTTTTAATGTGTCTCATCACTTTGCCCAGGACGGACGTACTACAATATTAATAACGATACATTATTATAATATACTATTACATTAGAACATACATTCACGCCTTTTTCCCGAAGGGGTAGGCAGAGGTGTACCCAGGACTCAGTCCCATAGTAGATACACCCACATTTCGCCAGTATGTTATTGGTCCCATGTAATAGGGGGCGAGCCTATTGCCATCTACCGGGCACAGTTCCAGACTCCAGGCAGTTATTGAGATAATTCCTAATGGAAAAATCCAATATTTAACACTTGCCTGACCTGGGGATCGAACCCGGGACCTCTTGATTGGCAGTCGAGCATGCGCCCTCTACGCCACCGAGGCAGTCACACAGTATTACATTAGATATGAATTTAAAATATGAATTAGACATGTCAGATACAATATATATATTTTTTATAATAGTGAGTGACAAGACGAGCAAATCAGGTGCCTGATGGTAAGCATCATGATTGCCCATATCAGACACAGTGCCACCCAATATTTTAAAATTTTCAATTCTGCTCGGCACTGCACTGCGCCTGTCACCCTGTGATATTAGTTGTTGAAACTCGACCTGCCCGGTAATTTCGCTGGTATCATTGCCCGTCAGACCGGAACACAGTAATGTTTGCACATTGCTGCTTGGCGGGTGAATAACTGGCAAAGGTGTGGTACTTCCCCAGGCGGCCTCCTGCAAGAGAGGCCTACCACTACAAACTACTATTTTGTTGGTTCTGCATACCTACATTACAAAAATAAAAAATATATCACGCAACCAACGCGGCACCGCTCCCGCTGCGACTACTATTCGAGTCGCAGAGCCCATAATGGCGATCTATCTCTCCCGGTTTGAGAAGAGCACATCCGGTGAGGAGGTAGTACGCTACATCACGGAGAAGAGCCAAGGACGAGTCCCAGGACAGGAACTCTCCCAGATCTCACTGTCGAGGTTGGAGTCAACGAGGACGCAGAACTTCAAGTTCTACGTACTCCGGCTTCCGGTGAAATATAAGGAGATGTTCCTGGCACCCGAATTTTGGCCTGCAGGAATCGTGTTCCGGCGCTTTAGGGAGGCGAGACAGAAAATTATCCCTACCTAGGTGTTTTAGTTTATGTTTTTATGTAGTCTGTAAGGTATTTATTAATATGGGCCTCTGGTGCGTATAATTTATTGTTATACGTACTATTGCCTGAAATAAATGAATAAATAAAAAAATATATATATTATTATTATTTAAAATGTTGTTGTCAAAATTAGTCCACTAGCTTAACAGCTCGAGTCTGCACTCTGCACATGTTGTGTTGTGTGGCCAATTGAACCAGGGACCACGTGATCGGCAGTAACGCATTCTACCACTACGCCATCGACGCAGTCTTACACCCGCATTCAAGGACAATACTTATGTAAGGTACTGTGCTAAGTAAGGAATTTCTCACCGCGTTCGTCATGGCAGGCAATTGTTTCCAATTGGATTCATCGGCCCTATGCGTTCGGGCAATCATAGCACTGTTACGGATGTTAGTAAAGTTACCTATTACCACATCCCGGACAATCGACTCAGTTCCATACAAAAGCCGCTCTATAACTACATTCTACACAGACACTACACATGGATTTTTGTACACGTGCAAGAGTGTGCGTGAGGTGATTTCCCAGCGAAGCGGGGTTCGTGGAGAGCTCAATCTCGCTGGCGGGGTGAGGAAGGCCCGATTGGTGGGCGGATGACAGTGTCCATTCTATACGTAGTATTATTATCTGTTCTGTTCTGAACCACATAAGAATTTAAAACTTACGGTGCTTGGTGACTGTCATATAAATGATATCTTCGCCTAGTGTAGGATCTATTCCTTTTCGAACGAGGACATCCACTTCTGAATTTGCCAAGAAGGACGAGAATTCTATGAAATGAAATATAAAACATCCTTAGATAGAATAGTATGCCTTCGCTCGTTCCGACCGTCTGATCAGCGAAAATTGCAGCAATTTATGCGGCAATTTTCAACGCTTTGTAAAATAGGTTTAGCTTGATCAAGGAAAGCTAAACATAAATATTTCCGTTAATTAGGTGTGTGTGTTTTTTTTATGATAGTGCACGTGACAAGACGAGCAAATCAGGTGCCTGATGGTAAGCATCATGATTGCCCATATCAGACACAGTGCCACCCAGTGTTTTAAAATTCAAAATTGTGCGCGGCAATGCACTGCGTCTGTCACCCTGAGATATTAGTTGTTGAAACTCCATGCCCAGTAATTTTGCTGGTAACATTGCCCTTCAGACCGGAACACAGTAATGTTTGCACTTTCCTTGTAGAAGAGCGCGCGGAGATGGTCAATATCTATCCATCTTTACATCTACTTATACAAATTATTTAAAAATAAATATCTTTCAAATATCATAACATACAATCACGCCTTTTTCCCGAAGGGGTAGGCAGAGGTGTACCCAGAACTCAATCCCATTATAGGCACACCCTCATTTCGCCAGTGTGTTATTAGTGGAACACTGTCTGACCTGGGGATCGAACCCGGGACATCCTGATCGGCAGCTTTCGCCTCCTACGCCACCGAGGCAGTCAACAAATATCTTACAAAAGAAAGGATTATTCCTTTTTGGTAAATTCGCAACTTTTCTCTTTTAAAGTAGTTCAGTGGTAGAATACTAAAAATTCTTTTAAAAACTTACCAGGCAGAAGTATGTCCAGATGATTACCATCTGTAAGGATGACAAAAACAAACATTAAAAAACACCGACTAGATTTTGCTAGGTTTCGACGTAAGGTATATTTTTACCTACAAGACAGAAATTAGTCGTTTCATTTGACAGCCTCGTTGGCTCGGACGGTAGTAACTCTGCTTTCTGTGCTGCAGGCCTCGGGTTCGATCCCCGGCCAGGTCAAACATTTGTGTGCATGAACATGTCTGTTTGATCTGTGTCTGGGTGTTATAAGCTTATATAAGTATGTATATCAGTCCTCTGGTTACCATAGTACAGGCTTCTAGCCTAGTTTGGGACCAGATGTCCGTGAGTGGAAGTTGTCTCATATTATTATTATTTAATTTTTTAATTTGGTAATTTCATTTTCTTTGGAACAGCAAGCACCTTAAGGTATTTCTATGTCTAGAACCAACTGAGTTTATGTTTATATTATATATAGAACATAACATAACATAACATACATTCACGCCTTTTTCCCGAAAGAGTAGGCAGAGGTGTACCCAGGACTCAGTCCCATAGTAGATACACCCACATTTCGCAAGTATGTTATTGGTCCCATGTAATAAGGGGGCGAGCCTTTTGCCATCTACCGGGCACAGTTCTAGACTCCGGGCAGTTATTGTGATAATTCCTAATGGAAAAACCCAATATTTAACACTTTGCTTGACCTGGGGATCGAACCCGGGACCTCTTGATTGGCAGTCGGGCATGCGCCCTCTACGCCACCGAGGCAGTCATATATATAAGATAAGAATATATATATATAGGAGAACAGTATAAATATTACTTTTAACACTAGAAGCGACTGCGCGTCCCGCGACATTGCTATTGGTCGTATCCGAAGTGTCCCCATCTGGGGTTATAATCGTCAGTCCTCTGGATTGAGACGCGGACTGATCAGAGTACGCATTCGCCCCGGTAGAGTACCCGCCATTTCTGTATCTAAACAAACAAAATGCAAAGTCATTATTGTAAAAAACTAAACAATGCCACCTACTTACTATCTCTACAATGCTATAGAGCACGTCGGAAAATCCACAGGCCGACATGTAGCCTAACACGTATCCTGTCCACGACTCCATTCGGAGTCGCAAATTGACTTCAGTCACAAGTCCATGCACCTATATGGAGTCGTCAAACCCGTACATTTATATATTTTATTTGTTACACAATGTTATTTTTTATTTACTTTTAAAGTATACTTATAATATTTATTGGAATAAATAAATGTTGATCATAAAAAAAAAAAAAAAAAAAAAAAAAAAAAAAAAAGTACATTTATAATGAGAAATATTGGACTGGACGTGTGAGGTTGGAGTTGGATTTTGGTTTGGACTTGTGAGTTAGTAAGTTTTTTTACAAAAATACGAGTGGACGTGACAGGAAAGAAATGACCCTTGTATGAGGGACTGTGAACGTGTTAAAGAAAATCCAAGCGCTCTAACACTGTCAGATGGCAGCGTAACCAAGATGCTAGAGAAATATACTTTGTAAGGGAACAGTGTCACGTATAGATTCAGATTCAGATTCTTTATTGACCATAAAAATAACACTTTCTGTTACAATGGCATATCAAATAGGTACAAATTATATGATATATATAAAATCCAATACATTTTTTTACAAATCATAATAAAATGTCATAATTAAGTAAGTTAATAAAATAAAAACTGATTTTAAAAATAAAAATATGTCAGGTCAAGAGATAGTAGTAATAAACAAATATTAGGTAGAGTCCACATGCAAGAATGACGATTCGCTGAGACGCATTTCCATAAATTTTTACATAACAACATAACATACATTCACGCCTTTTTCCCCGAAGGGGTAGGCAGAGGTGTACCCAGGACTCAGTCCCATAGTAGATACACCCACATTTCGCCAGTATGTTATTGGTCCTATGTAATAGGGGGCGAGCCTATTGCCATCTTCCGGGCACAGTTCCAGACTCCAGGCAGTTATTGAGATAATCCCTAATGGAAAAATCCAATAGTTAACACTGCCTGGACTGGGGATTGAACCCGGGACCTCTTGATCGGCAGTCGAGCATGCGCCCTCTACGCCACCGAGGCAGTCGAGGAATAAATCTTTTATTGTGTAAAATGGGTTCAGTTCAAAAAAGGTTTAAGTTTGCGTTTAAATTGATGTCAGTCTAATTTCGTGAGGTAAATTGGTTGTTAATTATACATAACTATTTTTTTATTATATAACCCTTGCTTTCTTACTTTGGTATAATAAAATACCAAAATAAATAACTGGGCCTTCATAAGCAATTCAACGCAAATTCTAAACCATATAATAATAGAAAATCTAAATATTAATGAAGGAAAACAAAGACGGAACAAAGAAAGATGAAGGAAACTTCTGCATAGCCACCACTCGGCACTTTACAAACAATCAAATGCAACCAAATCCAAATATTTGTAACACAAACATACATAAAAAAAAAGATATCCTACAAATTTCTTACGCGTTCTTCTTGTAGAAGCATCTCTCCGAATTCCGAATGCCCAGTACCTAAATTCAAAAAAATATCGATTTCAAACTTAAATTTTGTGATTAAAAATTGATAAAATTCATAATTTCATGGTTATACTGCGAAGAAATTGTGTTTATTAAAAATATGAAAAGTCAAACTTTGACAAACGATAGTTTAGCGTACTTACATAAGTATTATAAGGGAATAATACAAATGTTTGACTTTACCTCGTTTCGTACTGACTGTCTCCTCTGTTACTCGACAAATAACCATCAGCTGTCGTTATAACTTCTCGATTAGGCGTCTTAACGTCACGGAACTGAGAATTACTCTGTCCTTGAGAGTTGGACTTTCCTCTGCTATTTGTCACTTGATTTTTGTCAGCATATACGTCATTGTAGTTGATATTCGAGTCGTATGCGTTAAAATAATCGCCGGTGCTGACGAAGTTACTACCGTCGTCGCTATAAGTGTTGGCTCCTTGGCTAGCGCTGTTTGAATCGTAGTTGCTTCCTCCATAGCTCACGTAGTCGTCATTCTTATTAAGGTAATTGTTAGAACCAGTATTCTTGCTTACGCCTTTGTTTGTATTTATGCTGACAACTGAAATATAATTTAATCACATTGAACTCATTCATTCTTCTATAATAAAATCCCAAAAGAGATAACTGGGCTCTCAGAGGGTAAATTCAAAACCTATATAAAATCTACTTTACTAAAGAAGGCTTATTATAAAGTCAACCAGTACATAGAGGATTAAGATCTCTGGAAACTTCTGCATAGCCGCCTCGCGGCACCTTCAAAGAAAACGAATGTAACCAAACCAAATATTGTGACACTATCTGTTGAAAAAATTAAGCCGATGCGGACTAATGAGTGCGGACTACTTAAAAACAAAAGGGTCGAAAATGCGGCGGGTTACAAATTTTAATTTTTCAATGTTTGACCTGCCTGGGTATCGAACCCTGCCCTGGTATCGGGACCTACGGCACAGAAGGCAGGGTTACTGCCAATGAACCAAACAGCCACCGTTGTCAGGTAAAATTGAGAAATTTATAACTGGTCTTACCTTTTGGTGCGGCATATGTCCCCAATACCTGAAGATAAAAAGAATTTTGTTATAATAATAATTTTAATGTATACTCTAACAGAACGGGTTACCCCAATTACACCGCTTGAGCCAATTCATATGTGTTATGTGGACAACCCATATTGTCAGTTTCAGGTCGCCAAGATTCCTTACAAGGCCTCCGACAAGACCTAACGACTACCCCCTATAAATCTTATAGAAAATTACCGGGACCTACAGTTTAACGTGCCATCCGAAACACGGTAGCGCGCAGGCGAAAAGTCCAGTGAGATTCGCTCGGTCGATTGCTGGTCTACTGATTATTAGACCGTTCCCCGCCAGTATGCCGTAGATGGGGTTTTGTGAAAGAGTATGTAAGGGGTAATCTGAAAGTTACACCGGTGACTGAGAAATTAAAGAATGGCAGACTAACTTGGTATCGACATCTCCTTATGCGGAAGGATGAAAATCATTTGGCCAAAAGGACTATGAAGATAAATGGTTATGCAAGGAAGGGACGTCCTAAAAAAACTTTTTTTTTATGCTATAGGTGGCAAACAAGCAGACCACCTGATGGTGAGCGGTTACCGCTTCCTTTGGATACCTGCAACACCAGGGGTATTGCTAGTATGTTGCCGATCCTTAAAGACATTATTCACTCTGCTTTTGAACAGCTTCATCTTGTAACTTTCCTTTTGATCAATTGTCAAGTGCTGTTGGCGTTTTAAACGGTGACTTGCAACGCATATCTGAATGGAGTAAAGCTCACGGTCTCAAGCTGAACCCACTCAAAACCCAAGCCATTGTTGTTGGTAGTTCTCGTATGCTGTGCAAAATTGACTGGGATCTATTACCACCTATCACGCTGGATGGAGTAAAAATTCCCTTTAGTGACAGTGTCAAAAACTTAGGTGTCACCATGGATGGAACCTTATCATGGGGCCCACAGTTAGTGATGACGAGTCGTAAAATGTTTGCTACTGCAGGCTCTTTACGTAGGTTACGAAACTTCTTGCCAACAGCCACTAAAGTTGCGCTCGCTCAGTCTCTCATGCTCCCGATTCTCGATTATGCAGACGCCAGCTACCCTGATATTACCGAGGACCAGCTTAATAAACTTGAGAGACTTCAAAATTTATGCATAAGATTTATATTTGGTTTGCGCAAATATGATCATGTTTCAGAATTTCGCTCAAAACTCAAGTGGCTTCCTATTCGCCGTCGCCGGGATACCCATATTCTATCTCTTCTTTACAATATCTTGTTTAACTCATCCTCCCCGCTCTATCTTCAGGAACGTTTCCAATTTCTCCATGATTCCCATTCTCGTACTTTGAGGTCGTCGGAAAGTTTACTGTTAAGGTTTCCCGAACATAAAAGTGCATTCTACGACAAATCTTTCACGGTTAAGGCCATTCGTCTCTGGAATGCCTTACCTGTCGAAATTAAGCGCGCTCCCACACTGGATGTTTTTAAGTCCCGTGTATTCACCCACTACATGTCCATTTAGCTGTCTTTTTTTATTACCTACTATTATTTTATTTTATTATTTATTTATTTTTTACCTATATTATTATCAATATTAAGTATTGTATTACTGTAAGTACATAAAATATATACTTTATTTATATATTTACAAGATATTTGTGTATGTATATATTTGAATGATTATGTATGTAGTAGTTTATTATATTAATGTGTTGTGTATATGTATAGTAAAATGTTTTTTATGTATGTATGTTTGTATGTATGTAGTTATTTCGACATTATTTCAGTCACACCACCGACCAAATGTGAACTACTTTACTCTCCTCTCCTTGCTCGGTTGTCTGGAAGAGATCGCTTTTAGCGATAAGACCGCCAATTGTTACACTAGACATATTCCTATTGTTCCATTTTAGTTTTAAGTTTTTTAAGATGTGGTGTAATAATAAAGAATTTATCTATCTATCTATCTATCTATCTAACTCAACGGGAAGACTGCAGCAGGGGGTCATTCCACAGTATGCACGTATGCGGCAGGAAAGAAAGGAAAAATCACACAGTGTGCATTCTATTGATAATTTTACTTACTAGTAAAAATACACAATAAACTGAGCCAACCGGCCATTTATATAGTAAAAGTACAAAAAATTACATTTAAAACAAAAAATACAATAAAAAAAATACTTACACAGAGCACCAATACTAGCCCGCTCTTCAGAAGACCCATCTTTGGATCACTGGACTCTAAGCCCGAGTATGCTTTCTCCAACAACCAACCCCTTTTTATACCCAATACTTTCTTGAACAAACTAATAAATTTCAAGAACAACTGTGCATTGCACTATTGTTATAAATAGATAAATTATGTTGGATAAATATAAACTGACATATTGTATGCATTATTTGATATAATGCCTCGATGCTATTAAGTGATGTTTGCTTAAAAATCATATTGTTTTATAGATAATGGGTATTTTTTCAAGACATAGTACGTCACAACGAAGTTAACTATCATGGTTCGATCCCCAGGTCAGGCAAAGTAAGTATTAGAGGTACCTATAACTAAATCCTATGCTGAGACAGAAAATCTTATTTACCTGTGACTTCGCATACACACATACAATAAACACACACACCCACCCCCACAAACACACCCCCACACTCTTATAGACAACATACACATAATATATATACATGTTTTATAGTAATTAGTCTCCTAAATTAAAATATTTAAAATTAATACTTACCTGATAAGAATTCAAAGACTTACTTAATTATTCATAAATAGTAATAGAAAAATGTTATAATGTACCTATAGAATTATCGATAGGCTCACTCTGGAAATGCATTTTTAAAGGTAAATCTTTTCAGGTGTCCACGACACGCGCCCTGAGCCTAGTGTGGGACCACAAAAACCTCCATGGGAATATTAGCTATATTATACTGATAATATAATACTAACCTAACCTACTATTACTTATCGTAGCTTTAATATAATTAGCCGCATAAGTTATATTATAGTTTCCTGTATTTAATCTTTTGGTAAATAAAAACATTTATTTATTGTATTTTTCTTTTAGGAATTATATCGATGACAGTCGGAGTCTGGTATTGTGTTCGGTGGGCTCGCCCCCTATTATATGAGACTGAAAGTCATAACTGGCAAAGCGGCCGTTTGCACACTGTGATGCGGTGAATAGTAGCTTTCAAAACAAAAGCAAAACTCTATAAAACAAAGTCAGCTGATGGGAGACTTACCGGCGCCACGATGTAATCCAACCCGCCCGTTTTATCATACAGGCGTCGACTATACTGGATTCGTGGAAGTCAAAGCAAATAAAGGTCGAGGCGAGGTATAAAAACTACAAAAGGGTACAATGCTGTATTCGTGTACATGGTGACGAAGGCAGCACACCTGGAACTGGTCTCCGACCTCAGCTCGTCAGCATTCTTATCTGCCCTGCGGCGACTAGCGGCTCGACGTGGAGCTCCACGTCACACATATTTTGACAATGGAACCAACTTTCATGGAGCGAATATCACGTTAACAAAGGAATACTTTGACTTATACACACTCGACCCTGAATTCTTCACTTCGATAACAGACATGAACATCGACTGGCATTTTAACGCCCCTATATGGCCAAGCGCTGGTGGGCTATGAAAAAATATAAACATACGTTCACGCGTTTTTTCCCGAAGGGGTAGGCAGAGGTGTACCCAGGAAAAGGAAAGCCTAAAGTACCATCTAAAGAGAGTTTTAGGGGAACAAAACCTTATCTTTGAAGAACTATCTACGCTGCTGGAACAACCAGAGGCCTAATTGAACTCGAGACCTTTTACCATTAACAGAAGATCCAGATGATATCGACTATCTGACGCCATCGCACTTCTTTTCAAGCGGACCAAATCTAACTATAGTAAAAACAAAAACTGATCAAGGAACTTGTGCAGAAAATCTGGGCTATGTTTGATTGGCCGATTGGCTCAGCCGGTGGTGCCCCTGCCTTCTGAGCCGCAGGTTCCGGGTTCGATCCCCGGCCAGGTCAAACATTTGTGCGCGTCTTTGATCTGTCCCTGTGTGTTATAAGCGTATATAAGTATGTATATCTATTAATTTTATTATTTTATTAATTAATTTAACAATATTCATACGTCTGAAAAGACAGATTTCGGCGGGACGTAATTGTTATTTTAGTAATATGATCATTTGTAACCTGAAATCTATGAATAAAGAGAATTTGAATTTGATGTACATAAAGGTTCAGGTCCTACTAATATCCCTCCTCTATTTGTAAAACTTTGCATAAAAGTTATATCACTTCCCCTAACTATAATATTCAACCAATCTCTTAATGATGGTAGGTATATTTCCGTCAGAGTGGAAAAAAGCCCGTATTGTTCCAATATACAAAAAGGAGAAAAAAATAATACGATTTTGAAAACTACCGTGATTATACCGTGATCGCAGCGAGCGATGCGGGCGGAGGCTCGCACGCGGGCCGCGGGCCGGCAGTCCGTCACGAGTTGCGATCCCGCACACGCGTGAGCTCCTGATGCAGGACAGCGGAGTTGTCCGAAACCTAGGTCGAGCGATTTCGACTTAAACGTGAGTTAATCGTTATATAACATATAAAAAAAAATGACCATAATAATGTCAAAAATTATCGTCCCATATCGATTTTAAGATGTTTTTCAAAATTATTCGAATCTTTATTCTGTCCCTTACTATATAAACATGTAGAGAATGTATTAACCGTTTATCAACATGGTTTCAAAGAAGGTCGCTCAGTTCAAACTTATTTAGTTTCATATGTTTCCGAAATATCAAAAATCGTAGAAAATAAAGGTCAAGTAGACGCTATCTCTTTAGATTTCTGTAGTGCGTTTGACAAAGTAGACCATGCTATACTTTTACATAAGCTAACATTACAAGGAATTGGAGGATCTCTACATAAATGGTTCCACTCTTATTTACAAAATAGGCCACAAGTAGTTTCTGTAAACAGATCTAATTCTTACTCGTATTTAGCCAAGTCAGGTGTCCCTCAGGGGTCCCACTTAGGACCGGTTCTTTTTCTAATATTTATCAATGACTTCACACAATACATCAAACATAGCCAAAATTTCTTTCTTCGCTGATGACATGAGAGTTTACAAAGTAATAAATACTCTACTCTCGTGGGCTATTTCAAATTGGTGCTCATCAAATCAGAGGATTATTAACGTTAACAAAATTTTCTACATAAAATTTACAAGAAAGTAAAAAACTATCCAATCCGCCTACTTTATGTGATAACACTAAACTATAGGATGTTCTAGAAATCCGAGATCTAGATGTAATTTTAGACAGTAAGCTCAATTTTGTTTCTCACATCAACAACATTGTAACCAAATCAGCCCAATTATTAGGATTTATCAAACAAAACAGTCGAGAGTTCAATACCAATACCAAAATTATTTTGTTTAACTCTCTTGTACGCAGCCACCTCGAATTTGCTAGTGTAGTTTGGAATCCATTTTACACTACGCACTCTCAACGCATCGAAAACCTACAACGTGCTTTCTTTCTTAAGACACCTCGCCTATCACACCCCATCATTCTCTCATAGACTTTATGCTCAACGTCTACAGAAATTTAAAATGACTAGCCTCTACGACCGTCGCAAAATCAAATAGCAATAACCTAATAGAAAATTAACCTAATACTCGTAGGAACTGTGCCCGGTAGATAGTAGTAGTAGCGCCCCCTATTAAACCAATAATATAAAAATACTAAATAAATACCAATATCATAACCAATATCATACTGGCGAAATGTGGGTGTATCTACTATGGGACTGAGTCCTGGGTACACCTCTGCCTACCCCTTCGGGAAAAAGGCGTGTCCCATGTAATAGGGGGCGAGCCTATTGCCATCTACCGGGCACAGTTCCAGACTCCAGGCAGTTATATTTCTCATGGAAAAATCCAATATTTAACACTGCCTGGCCTGGGGATCGAACCCGGGACTTCTTGATTGGCAGTATAAAATAAAATCCAAAAAGTAAACACATACTGAGATTCGGACCTTGCCTTACAGTTTGTGAACCGGTGCCTCGCATAACGTTAGAGTTAACGACTACCGTGTCCTCAGATGGTATACCTACTAAACTTATCAGTTGACACTGGACAGCCTTATCGCTCTAAACTCTAAGCCTAAGCAATATTGCAACATTAGCATAAGCTTATTGTATACCACCTAATTATTGTACGTCCGCAATAGGGCAAACTGTTGAAACAATTATTATAATACCTACTTTAATGTATCCTACCATCTTTGTACACAGTTATAGCAATAAAAATTATTCTTATTCTTATTCTTATTCTTATAATCACTTCAAGGCAACCAGCCTTTGAATTGCGTTTTTCTAATAAATAAAGGTGGTACATAAAATAAAACGAATATAATTATTGCAAACCCTTTTATTATAAATAATTAATTTTTTTATATATAAGTATATTTCACAATATCCCTACACCTTTTTGGGAATAACATTTGTTCCAGTTATGCTAAATCGTGCGAATCATAAAAATAATAAACGTTCCGTAGTCATTTTGTTCTGTCAATGTGTGGTGAGGTAAACGGGTATATCATCATCCAACCGTTAGAAGTCCACTGCTGAACATAAGCCTCCCCCATAAGGGGGGTTGTTGCCAATACTCGCCACGCTTGGCAGGCGGGTTGGCGAGCGCAGTTTGATGGATTTACGCAGAGGACGCTGCTGCCCGTCCTCTGGATCCTATAGCCCTTAGCCGGGTCTTACGGCAACCACGGGGAGAGAGGGTGAGGTACTATTCTAAAGCCGGTAACCCCACGGCAACGGGTATAACAGGTGAACAAATGCAGTGAACTTTATGTCAGCGGTTGTAAGGGAAATAGTTGTTGATAACGTCTATGGGCTACTTAAAGCACCATAAAATATGGCTATCAGAGACGATATTCTGATGACATTTCTTTACTGCCACAGATACTGCTATAAAATGTGTTACAAAGAGGTGTCTTCAGGTGCGGTGCTGAACTAATTCGCCCTCTCGCTCACACGTACCTACTACCCACATTTTTAAGATAAGAAGATATAATAAATACTACATGTTTTTACGTATAATAAAGGCAACTAGGTTCTAGAAAATAACAATACAATTCAGTAAAAAATCCAATTTAATCCAAACAAGATCTCAGTGCCTTTTTATTTTTCTAAGATTTTTCCTTCGTGCAGGTTTTTATACATGAAAACTCGTTTGGATTAAATTGGATTTTTTACTGTATTTTTGTATTGTTATTTTCTAGTTCCTAGTTGTCTTTATTTTACGTAATTACATGTAGTATATTTTATACTAGCGGCCCGCCCCGGCTTCGCACGGTAGCAGAAGTAGGTATAGTGAACGTTTAACAGGAGTAAATTCGTGATACATTGTATTTTAATAGATATAACCCTAATGGTTTACGCAGCGCACGCAAATTAATTACTATTTCTGTTACAATGACCAAACCTTAACACATTATGTATAAATTTATCGTGGGCTATTTTGAAGATATTGATAAGTACTACAAACCCCTAGTACATTACTCTACCAACAATAGTTTTCACATCGCATGAAAAATAATTACTGCTTCGATTATTGTGACTAAACCAAAAAAGATGGATATAATCTATGTATAATGTTTTGTAGATATTGGTAATTACTACAAACCCCTAGTGCATTACTTTAATCTACCACCGATAGTTTTCACACCGCATGAAAATTAATCATTGCTTCGATTATTGTGACTAAACCAAAAAAGATGGATATAATCTATGTATATTGTTTTGTAGGTATTGATAAGTACTACAAACCCCTAGTACATTACTTTACTCTACCACCAATAGTTTTCACAACGCATGAAAAATAATCACTGCTTCGATTATTTTGACTAAACCAAAAAAGATGGATATAATCTATGTATACTGTTTTGTAGGTATTGATAAGTACTACAAACCCCTAGTACATTACTTTACTCTACCACCAATAGTTTTCACACCGCATGAAAAATAATCACTGCTTCGATTATTTTGACTAAACCAAAAAAGATGGATATAATCTATGTAAACTGTTTTGTAGGCATTGATAATTACTACAAACCCCTAGTACATTACTTTATTCTACCACCAATACTTTTCACAGCGCATGCTTATAATGTCTGTTTCGATTATTGTGACTAAACCAAAATAGATGGATAAAATTTCCGAGGACTATTTTGTAGATATTGATAAGTACTACAAACCCCTAGTACATTATATTATTCTACCATCAATGGATTTCACAGCGCACGCAAATTTATGAATATGGTTATTATATTATGTGACACCTTGGTTCACAATATTGCAGTTTTCTTACGGATCCCTATTTTTTTTCAAAATCTCATATAGCCTATGTCACTCACACTGAATTAAGCTATCCATATGTGAAATAATTTTTAAAATCGGTCCAGTAGTTTCGGAGCCTATTCGTTACAAACAAAAAAACGAAGTTTCTCTCTTTATAATATTAGTATAGATATTCAAAAATGTAGGTACGTGTGAGCGAGAGGGCGAATTAGCTCAGCACCGCATCTAAGTACTACTAAACGTCTTTGTAACACTTTTTTTTTGCTTAGCAGCGCGCCTTAAGGGGTGCTACTACAAATTTAGTTCAGCTGATCCAATTTGTATAGTAAAACGCAATATATTTTCACTCATCTTGCTCAAAAAGTCCGTCATTGTTACGCACAGATCAGGATGAAACATCTCCTCTGTGTTGTTACGTACCAGAGCGGGACTAAAATAACTTTTCAACAAGGGTATAGTCATCCCATCTATTCGAAAAGAGGCAATTCCTTCCTCCATGAGTGCGCGGAAAGTAGATCATTTCGGCACATTTAATAACAGTGACGAAATGACTTTTGAATTTTGAACACAATTTTTTATTAAAAAGTTTGAACGCAATTTACATTAACAAAGTCCTGGCTGGTAATAAAAAAACGTTGCTTGGCATTGGTTAACTCAATATAAAAATAAATACGCGGGAACTTCTTATTTCTTTTTTAATACTTTTTAACAAAATATTACAGACAATTTTAAATTTATTAACACAAATTGAATAATAAATGAGTTCTAGCAGTGAAAGTGAAATATGGACACCATAATATGTAAAATTAAACGCAGAGACTGTCGTGAACAATTTACAACCAAACAAATCACAAACAAATACCTTTTCTCATAGAGGGGTATGAACAGCAGTGTGTCACACGGTACAAAAATTATTTTACCTCGAGCGACGTACTTTGAATCCCTCGCTACGCTTAGGATTCTACGCTAGAATCCTTCTCTTCGCTCTGGATTCAAAAAATATTTTTTTTGGTGGGCTATTTAATTTTTGGTGGTCACCAACTAGATTATTTTATTTTGGTGCCGCACGTATGATATTAGACAAAATGTTTTATTGAAACTAATAATTTAATTTTTTTACTATCGTAGTGAAAAGTAGTGTAACACACGGCGCTAAAACCCATTTTATTCTTTAGCCCCTAATGGTAACAGCAAATAGTAGATTTGCTAATTACGCAATTCTTTGCACCCCTTAAGTATCACATCTACAAATATTTTATTATTATTTGTAAATCTTTTTGTAATTGTATATGATTTTCAAATGCTCATTATGTAGTTGCATTGGCGTCACACTAATATTTTGATCCGAATAAACAAATTTTTAAGATTCAGGAAAAGAATCCCTTGTGATTTCTTTCACTTGTAAAACAATTATTTGACCACTATCTCCTAGTAGTTCATCATGTTTCGATTTATGATCATTGTCATCTTCTAATTCCGTTTCATCATTTTGTATTTCATCTTTTTTATCATTTATGGAAAGGTTTTTACAACCTTCATCTTTATTTTCATGTGTTATTTGACTGTGGATTTCGTCTTTGATAACGTTTTTCAATGCTTTAAGTAATTGTAATTCATTGTAACTGAAGCGGTTTCCTCTTTGTTCATAATAATCAAAAACTACGGGTTTTTTTCCGGTATCAATTTGTGTGATTAAGAAATTTTCCGAATTTATTTTTGAAATGTCTGTTGCTTCATTATTATTTTGTTCCTGTGTTGATTTTAAGATTATTTTTGCAAAATTATTATTATCTTGTTGATTATTAATCTTTAAATCATTGTTAGTCTCAGTAGTTCTTACTTTGTCAGAGTTTTCTGTAGTGTAAGATTTTTTGTCACGCATAGATTTTTTAACATTGTTTAATTCGTTAGTTGATTTTGTTTCTTTATTATTTTGAGTATAATAAAGTTCATCAGTTTGGTGTTTATTTTCATTATTTATGTCTTTTGAATCGTCATTCGTATTTATTATGGAAAAATCCGATTTTTCAATGTTTCTATCTACTAGATTAATACTTCCAGTGTTTGAAAAAAATTCGTCTGCTTGGTCCTTTATTTCAATACTTTCAATATTATGCGATGTTTTTACAACATTGGTTTTTGTTCTTGTATTGAAATCGTCGAGATCTACGAAAGCAGTTCTTTTCTCTTTGTCAACTTTTTCATTACCACTAATTTTTTCAACTTTTGCTGTCTTTACAATATCAAATTCATCATTCTTATCATTGATTTCAAGAACATTGTGGTTGTTGTCTTTATTTTCTGTAATAATTTGAGTAAAACTTTCGTCAATGTCCTTTTTACTTCTTATATCCTCATATTCACTTTGAATACCTGATCCAGTGTCGACTTTGTCATTACTATTTTCAGTTTTTATAGTTTGTGTTGTTTTATGATTTTCATCGGTATTTTTAACTGAAAAAATATCTGTTAAATCATCTTCATTTTGAGAAATTGAATGCATATCTTTATCTTTTTCAATTACCGTTCCTTCATTACTTTCACTGTGAGTGATTAAATTATGATCACTTTCATTTTCAGTAAATGATCCTATTATAACTTTTTTTTTGTCGGTTTTTGTGATTTGAGTAGGATTTTCGTTATTATTAATTGACTGAACATTATCTGTGTTAATGTACTCTGTAGTTTTACCAACATTGCTATTCTGATTAAATTCATCATTAGATTTAGTAATTGAATGATCATCAGCTGTTTTATATGTATTATCAGTTTTAATGTTTTGTGTTTTGATGTTATTACTTGTAGTTGACTGAAAATTGTCTACTTTTTTTATATTATGGTCAAATGTGTTCTTTTCTTTATTATTATTTTCAGTAATCGAATCGATTTCATCTACATAGTCCTTATTTACAGCAGTTTTAATATTTTGGATTTCAACATCACTATTGGTATTCGATTCTGACTTGATCTTGTCAAAAGATGAATAATCGGTAAATTCATCAATCTTTTCATAGTTAGTTTTAGCGATAGCGTCAAAATCTTCTTCTTTATTTATTATTTCAGTGTCTTTTAAGGTTTCGAAATCGTCAGCAGCATTAATTCTTGTTTTAAAATTATCTGCAGTTTTAATATTGGTTGTTTTTTCTTCAAGTGAACTTATTTCTTTAACGTCTTTCGTTGAATTGTGGGTTTTGTTAATTTGTGAATAAGTTTTATCGTAATTTTGCTTTGTTTTTTCGGCAGTTTGAGATTTAGTTGCATTGTGAATATTATTACTAATGATATTATTATTTGTCGTTACTAACTTGGTATCATCGTTAGCATAATTGGAGTTTCTTGAATAACTGGATGTCGATTCAATTTCAGTCTGATCAATAATTTTAGTATCTGATTGAGTCTGTGTTCCTGTATTAATTATAGATTCATCATCACTTTCAACATCTTTTTCATTTTTCTCTTTTTTCACATTAATGGTATCACTTTTCGGTTGTTCATTAACGTTGTAATATTTTTCGTCAATAATCGCTGTTATTTTGTCTGTTGTTTCATTAACAAAGGTAATATTTTCCTCTGCAATATTTTGTGTAAGATTTGTTGTTTCATTGACATTTTCTCTATTAGCTACCGAAGTATCTGAATGACTTTCAGTTTTCTGGTCATTTAAAGTCTGTTTATTAGCTTTATTATCTTTATGATCATGAATTTCATTATTATTTAGTTTATTTTCAGTTGATTTTTCATTAATTACAATAGATTCTTGCTTTTTCGTTTCAACATCTTTAGTCACTTTGTTATCCCTATAATTATTTTTCCTTGTATTACTTATTTGGCTCGTTTTCTCTTCTTTTGTAATTAGTGCATCTGATACATATTTTTCTTCAAAAACAGTTGAAGCATCGTTTTCAACAATATCTAATTTTTTTTCTTCATTGTTGACTTCTTTATTGACATCAGTTGGTGCAGATATTTTATTGTCTATTTCCTTTTTAATTTTACTTTCAATTTCGATTGGAGCCATTGGTATATTTAGTGTGTTATCGGTTTTAAACCACTGACTTATTATTTTATAAAAATTACCTAATATTCCACCTATGGCGTTTTCTTCCATAGAATTTACAGTCGTTTGTTCTTTTTCATCTTGAGTTGTTTTTATAGATTTGATATTTTCCGTTTTATCAATGTTTTTCCTTACTGCATTAAAATTTGAATCATGTTTTCCAATGTCTGTTGTTTTTATGTCATGTTTATCATTTATGGCTAATCGATGTAACGACAGATTGTCAGGTAATCCACCATCTGCAGTTTTATTAATGGATGTTTGAGCATGTTCGTTCAAAACATTAAAATTAAATATTTTTTCATTTTCTTTATCAATATTCGATGATTGTTTATTCTGAGTAGCATTTGTTTGATAAAATGGGTTAAGTAGTAATCCAAGATAATTTCCCATTGTGTTCGTTGCACCATTTCCGCTTATATTCTCTAAAGTTTTATCATTTTTAGCATTTCGTGTAGATTTAACATCGTTAAGATTTTGCGAAGATATTCTTTCATTTTTAGTATTCATTGCACTATTTGATTCGTCAATATTATTTTCAATTTTAGTTAAAATTTCTTTATGCTTAATAACATCAGTTATAGTTTTTGTATTCTCATTTTCATCTGATTGCCCGAAAATAGATTTGAAATTGTCAAACATACCTCCAAAATTATCGCTACTTTTCACTGCACTCTCTGTTTTCTTGTCTCTTCCAAAGTTTTTATTATTATTAACTGAATTAGGGGTTTTAACATCTTTACTATTTTTGATATCATTATTATCTCTTGCTCTTATATTAGTTGGTTGATTTTTCATATCGTCAAATAGAATATTGTCCTGTGTGCTACTTACTTTTGGTTTTCTATTAGCATTTCTATCATAAGTGAAGAATGATCTAATATTTTCTAATATTTCTGCCATGTAATTAGTTCCTTGCGCGTTGATTTCTTTCAATTCATTTACTTCAGCCTTTTCATTTTGTATCTTGTATCTGTCTTGATTATCTTGTCCTCTAGTTTCTTTCCTTTGTCGTTTTAAAGTCTTCAAATCGTCATAAGTGATTATTTTATTCGGTTCTCGATTGCAATCATCTATATTGATATCGAGTAGCGTATTTTTATTACTTGGTTCGTTCTTGCTGTGCTTATCAATGGTTATGTTGATAATCCTTATATCAAAATTGTCGTGTTTTTCGGACAATGTGTAAACAAAACCGACTAATTGTTCGATCATCTCGTTTATTTCGAAAATGGCGTCACTCGTCATGTCTATACAGCTTTCATCATTTTCTTCACGATAACCTGGAGAAGATAAATAACTTTAATTTAACGCCTATGCAGGATATATCCTATACAGGACTCAGTCCCATAGTAGGTACACCCACATTTTGTGAGTTGTTTTCAGTTCCATGTGCTAGGGGGCGAGTCTATTGCCATATACCGACAGTTTTAAACTCCAAGCAGTTATTGAGAAAATTCTTAATAAAAATCCAAAAACGCTTTAGGCCCGACCTGGGGATCGAACCCGGGACCTTATGACCGGCAGTAGCGCTTGTGGACACACATCACATTCGAGAAAAGGCGTGATGTTACGTTATAATTCATTATTTCATCATCAGCCAGAAGACGTCCACTACTGACCATAGACCTCCCCCATTGTACGCCATAAACTATAAATTAATGTACATGTAGCCTAGATGGCGCCGCTTGTTATGTCGCTTGGTGCTCGCAGCAGTTGGACCACTTGGGGCCTGAGAGACTGCTGCCCGCATTCCTGCTATATGTGGCTCTATATCTTTCACCACCTCCAAATGAGAATGGAGATGCTAAAGGCAATGACGTTGAATTGCTTTCTGTATCCTTACTCTGAGGCTAAAGGATATAAAATTTTAATGTTTAGTCTCTTACCTTCGAGCGTGGGATAAGCGTGGACATTTATTGACATCTGTAAAATAAGATAATATATGATTATACATACAACAATCACGTCTTTTCCCCGAAGGGGCAGGCAGAGGTGTACCACAGAGTCCCATAGTAGGTACACCCACATTTAGCTATTACATACATACATACAGTCACGCCTTGTTCCCGTTGGGGTAGGCAGAGACTATTTCTTTCCACTTGCTACGATCCTGACATACAACTTTCGCTTCTTCCACTTTCATCACATTCTTCATGCATGCTCGTCGGTTGTTGGTACTTTTGACCTGGCCTTTCCTTAAGATAACATTAACTTGTTGATGAAAGGTACGCTCGCGGTCGACCCCTACCGACTTGACCATTCACACTAGCCTTATAAATCTCCTTTGTCAATCTCTTTTCGTCCATCCTCTCCACATGTCCGAACCATCTAAGCAATCCTTTCTCTATCTTTGTCACTACATATTTACACACACACGCCACAGCATTTAGCTATTGGTTCCATGAAATGTGGGCGAGCCTAGTACTATCTACCGGGCACAGTTCCAGACTCCAGGCAATTATTGAAATAATTCCTAATGGAAAATTCCAAATTAGATAATATATAAAATGTTTTTTTTATGATAGTGATTGACAAGACGAACAAATCAGGTGCCTGATGGTAAGCATCATGATTGCCCATATCAGACACAGTGACACCCAGTGTTTTAAAATTCAAAATTCTGCGCGGCACTGCACTGCGCCTGTCACCCTGAGATATGAGTTGTTAAATCTCATCACGCCCAGTAATTTCGCTGGTAGCATTGCCCTTCATACCGGAACACAGTAATGTTTGCACATTACTGCTTGGCGGATGAATAACTGGCAAAGGTGTGGTACTTCCCCGGCGGCCCCCTGCAAGAGGCCTACCACTACAAGTATTAATAATAATTATTAATATCTATATAAACTGAGTCCGAGGTACCCCTCTGCCTACTTTCGAGAGTATAGTGTAGGAAGGGAACCTAGTGGACCCCCACAGTAATTCCTTTGTCAGAAAAACTTTAAAGCATCATTATGTATCAATAAATTAGGGTATTGTATAAAACTCCAAAAAAAATAAAACACGAAGTTAGGTATTTTTATTTAAAATCTTATTTCTATGATATGTTTTTTAGGAATAATGCTCCATTTGAACTTTCTTCAAAGGACATATTCATGTAATCTATACAAACAATACACGAAATATCCAAAAAAATATCCCAGCAGAAACACCAAATTTTTATAACATTAGTATGTTTATTGGTGTAACTTGGACTGGAAAATTGCTCTGACGAATTTTTTTACGGGAATGCTATTTTATTGAAGTCCTATAACCACACAATGAAAACCAAAATAAACCATGTAATTTTTTTTTTTTTTTAAATTGCCTCTTGCCTAATATGATTCACAATACAGAAAAAGGCGTAAACAGATTTTTATATTCTTAAATTATATTAATTTATTGATTGACCGCCTCGGTGTCATACTTTCATAGGAAATCTTTGCTATTCAACAATAAAAAATAAAAAAAATCATTTATTGCAGGTAACTAGACCCGTAGACATTTCACACGTAACAAATATAATTATTATTATCACAATATCAAACTAAATTATTATTATTTTCTTTATATACTCTATAAATTAACTGTTATATACTCTACACATTAAATTATTATAAAACTTACTAAATTGATATTCTACTTAATTAAAATTATTCACAAAAAAGCAAACGGTGCGCGCCGCGGCAAACATGCCCGAGGCGCTGCAGAAGCGGGACAGCCTCAACCTCAACACAGCTCGGAACGCGTTAATTATGCTAAACTGATAGGTACGCGTGCGAAGCCGGCGTCGGTTGCTAGTATTAAAAAATTATAGATAAGATTAAATAAATATATATATGTAATAAATAGTAAACAAAAGAGTAGTCTAGAGTCTAGAGCATTCATTACACCTAAACAAATAAGTCAATTGTAGGATGATTTATATTTCTATATCTTCAATAAATATCCTTTGTAAGAATGAAATAGTACTGAGGAAACACATTGTATTAAATGCTTTTAAAATATATTACATTTAAAAACAGGGGTAAAATTAAGGTTTAAAGATATTTATTCTCAACTTGTGTTAGTTTGAAATATGAAATATGGGAGTTTTATGCCAAAACTTTGACGCCCTTTTGGACCCCTTAGAATGTGAATTTTCAAAAATCCTTTCTTAGCACGCGTCCAGACTATGAAAACAACTTACATTCCAAGTTTTAAGTCTCTAGGAACAGTGGTTTGGGCACTGCGTTGCATGTCAGTCAGTGAGTAATTTAGGATTTTATAATATAAAGTGATAAAATAAAAATTTAAAATAATAAGATTTTTGATTGCCAATTTTTTTATATGAAATGGATTGATTTTGAACTAAAGTTTATTTGTGTAGTTTTAATTTTAGTAACCGAAATCAAAACAAAATTCAGCCATACGGCCATCGACTACTTCGGGCTCACGCACACCAGCGACCATGCACTCCCGCATGTGTGCGCGAGATTTGCGAATATCGTCCATATTTCGTATAAGGCCTATAATCCTTTGAATTACAAATTACCTGGTATTATAATACCATTTATGTACCTAATTTTAGGAAGTAGTTTGACCGACAAATTGATTTTTGTTCAGCTGTCACGTATCAAGCCAAATTCTACAAGTTAGTAAAGCTTTTAAAGATGAGATGGGCACAAATACTTATTTAAAACATAATATACATTCACGCAATTTGTAGTGGTAGGCCTCTTTTCCAGGAGGCCGCCTGGGGAAGTACCACACCTTTGCCAGTTATGCATCCGCCAAGCAGTAATGTGCAAACATTACAATACAATAATATCCCTAAGCCATAATTATATTAAGTGTTTTATATTTTTTATGTATGTTAGTCTGTAAGGTATTTATTAATATGGGCCTCTGGTGCGTATAATTTATTATACGCACTATTGCCTGAAATAAATGAATTATTATTATTATTATTATTATTACTGTGTTCCGGTATGAAGGGCAATGTTACCAGCGAAATTACTGGGCATGATGAGATTTAACAACTCATATCTCAGGGTGACAGGCACAGTGCAGTGCCGCGCAGAATTTTGAATTTTAAAACACTGGGTGGCACTGTGTCTGATATGGGCAATCATGATGCTTATCATCAGGCACCTGATTTGCTCGTCTTGTTACTCGCTATCATAAAAAAAAAACGCCTTTTTTCCCGAAGGGGTAGGCAGAGGTGTACCCAGGACTCAGTCCCATAGTAGATACACCCACGTTTCGCCAGTATGTTATTGGTCCCATGCAATAGGGGGCGAGCCTATTGCCATTTACCGGGCACAGGCAGTGCTTGAGATAATTCCTAAAGGAAAAATCCTATATTTAACACTGCCTGACCTGGGGATCGAACCCGGGACCTCTTGATCGGCAGTCGAGCATGCGCCCTCTACGCCACCGAGGCAGTCTCGAGGTTTGGACGAGATGGGCACAAATACTTATTTATTTTAAAAATACTCACAATAGCCCCAAACAGGCCCAGTACAAGTAGCTTCATATTACTGACGTCTTTAGTTTTGGAAGACTCACTTCTGAATGTTGTGAATTAAGCCAATTTATCACTAAAGCTATTAATTATGACATTACTCAAATATTTACTTCAAATAACTTTTCAATAACAGCATTTCCTGCGGATTTTCTTGTTTTCCAAAGAAAGCTTATCATCAGTTTGTAGTTCGTCATAGATAGATAGATAGCTAATACTTTATTGTACACCACACATAAAGAACCAAAACAAAGGATACAGAGAGACTATACTCAAATGTACAAGCGGCGGTGTTACTCGTATCGTTAATAAGCGATATCTTCCAGACAACAGATGGATGTAGAGGATTCATTTGCAGCAAAAAGATGGTGGCGCATATTTATCTATACTTCTATACTATTATATAAAGAGAGAAAGTGATTCACTGACTGACTGACTGACTGACTCATCAACCCAGAGCCAAAACTACTGGACCGATGATGATGAAATTTTGACAATAGATTATTTTTACAGTCTAGACAAGTAATAAGAAAGGATTTTTCAAAATTTTACCCCTAAGTGTATTAAAAAGGGGTTGAAAGTTTGTATGGACTAGACTTCATTTATCAGCCGATTAATTTCACTTTTTGTAGAAACATTTTAAAATGAAAATAATTAAACACGTGTTTCAGCGTTTTCAAAAATTTCAGCCCTTTTGTCGAAAAATACAGTTTTAAAGTTTCTTGTGAATATTTTAGTTCCAACAACGCTTACTAGATGGCGCTACAGAAAAATTTCAATTTTTCTTGCAAAACAAAGCAACATTTTTAGGTACTTTAGTTCCAACATTGCATAATAGATGGCGTTCTGTAAATAATTAAAACGCGCTTATGACTTAAAAAAAACATAACAAAAACATACATTCCTTTTTCCCGAAGGGGTAGGCAGAGGTGTACCCAGGACTCAGTCCCACAGTAGATACACCCACATTTCGCCAGTATGTTATTGGTCCCATGTTATAGGGGACGAGCCTATTGCCATCTACCGGGCACAGTTCCAGACTCCAGGCAGTTATTGAGATAATTCCTAATGGAAAAATTCAATATTTATCACTTTGCCTGACCTGGGTTTCGAACCCGGGACTTCTTGATTGGCAATCGAGCTTGCGCCCTCTACGCTATAGAGGCAGTCGCTTATGATTTCGCTTCTCTTTATCATAGCTCTATTAAACTGGGTTGCAACAACATCGAATTATGAATGCTCTTCTTACTGTTTTCACTGTTTCCGTAATCCGTATATATCTCCAGATTATTCAATCTATTACCAATAATACCAATATCATAGTATAAAGTGAGAAACTTTGTTTTTATTTGCAACGAATAGGTTCCGAAACTACTGGACCGATTTAAAAAATTTTTTACTTATGGAGAGCTTAATTCAGTGTGAGTGACATAGGCTATTATAATACGAGGTTTTGAAAAATATTAGGGATCCGCAAGAAATCTGCAATATTGTGAACTAAGGTGTCACATAATTACCAAATATATTCACTTGCGTGCGCTGTGAAATCTATTAATGGTAGAATAATATAATGTACTAGGGGTTTGTAGGACTTATCAATATCTACAAAATAGTCTACGGAAATTATATCCATCTATTTTGGTTTAGTCACAATAATCGGAGCAGTCATTAACTTTCATGCGCTGGGAAATCTATTTGTGGTAGAATAAAGTAATGTACTAGGGGTTTGTAGTATTTACCAATATCTACAAAATAGTCAACGGACATTAAATTCATATATTTTGGTTTAGTCACAATTATCGAAGAAGTCATTATTTTTATGCGGTATGAAAATTAATGGTGGTAGAAATAATACTACAAACCCTAGGGGTTTGTAGTATTTATATATCATCAAAATAGGCCTCGGAAATTGTTTCCATCTGTTAAGGTTTGGTCATTGTAACAGAAATAGTCATTTATTTGCGTGCGCTGTGTAAACCATTAGGGTTATACCTATAAAAATACAATGTATCACGAATTTACTCCTGTTAAAACGTTCACTTCTACTTCTCCCGTGCGAAGCCGGGGCGGGCCACTAGTATATTATATATATCAATAGTATAATATAATATATATATATATATATTTATTATAGTGAGTGACAAGACGAGCTAATCAGGTGCCTGATGGTAAGCATCATGATTGCCCATATCAGACACAGTGCCACCTAGTGTTTTAAAATTCAAAATTCTGCGCGGCACTGCACTGCGCCTGTCACCCTGAGATATGAGTTGTTGAATCTCATCATGCTCAGTAATTTCGTTGGTAACATTGCCCTTCATACCGGAACACAGTAATGTTTGCACATTACTGCTTGGCGGATGAATAACTGGCAAAGGTGTGGTACTTCCCCAGGCGGCCCCCTGCTAAAGAGGCCTACCACTACTATAATATAGTAGAATATATTATATAGATATTTTGAAGCAGCAAACACGTACGCTATAGTGTTTTAACTGTTAGGCAGTGCTCTCCCTTCACTTCGTCTGACTCAGGCCCGGATCTGGGCACGAGAGGGGGCAATCTGGGCGCTCACCCCGGGCGACAGTTTCAACATAAAAAAAAACATACATTCACGCCTTTTTCCCGAAGGGGTAGGCAGAGGTGTACCCAGGACTCAGTGTCCCGTAGTAGGCACACCCACATTTCGCCAGTATGTTATTGGTACCATGTAATAGGGGGCGAGCCTATTGCCATCTATCGGGCACAGTTCCAGACTCCAGGCAGTTATTGAGATAATTCCTAATGGAAAAATCCAATATTTAACACTTTGCCTGACCTGGGGATCGAACCCGGAACCTCATGATCGGCAGTCGAGCATGCGCCCACTACGCCATCGAGGCAGTTTCAAGAGGCGCTAAAATATAAAATGATTAAAAATAAAAAACTACCTCCACAAAGCGCCTAGCATACGAAAGCCTGGTTAGCTCACTTAGCTTATCGACCGAGCGAAGCGAGGTCTTAGAGTCGACAAGTGGGAAAAACCTGCGCTTGTACCAGCTTAAGGGTTGACCTCTGGCATGTAAGTTTGATCGACGACAAATTGAGAACTGTTGGTCCGATCTTGATGAATCTTTGCAGACATGTAGTTTAAAGTGATAAATTTTTTTACTTTAGATAATGAGCAAAATCGGCCGAGGGGTTCCGTATATATAAGAGTAACGAAGTATTTATGAAAGGTCTGACGATAATTTCGAAACCGATGGTCCGATTTTTTTTTTTCAAATTTAGACACATTGTTTAGGACTTGCATAAAATATTAGCGAAAGTTTGTATGTATGTATGTATGTTTGTCTTGCGATTACTCGAAAGCCGATGATCCGATCTTGATGAAACTTTGCAGACAGGTAGTATAAAAAAAAAGAATTTTCAAGTTCGAACATGAGCTAAATCGGTTTTGGGGTTCTAGAGATATAGGGATTACAAGATTTCAAGTAGGAGCGCGAAAGGCCTAGTACATACCTGCGAAGTAACTATTATCTAATCTGTGTTTGCCTGCGGGTGACTATAGTCCATCAAATCTAAAAAATATCGTTTTTTTGGTATTGCCTTAGGGTTTGAATATAAATTTAGTGATTAAGAATATTGTACATCTTGGGATAAATTTCGTAATTCCATGGTTTTACGGCAAAGGTCAATGAAATTGTGTGAGTTACGCCTATGCAAAGTTATTAAAAGTATGATAGTGTATGAAATGTCAAACGGGATTTCTTAGATTTGATGGGCTATAGTTATACAGCTTTATGAGTAAGTATCTACTATTGATTGGCTCCTTTAATTTGGATCCACAGCTTGAATACTCAAATACTCATCCTAGACCAGGAGTTTCTTCACAGAAGTGATAGTGTCTCATCAAGATCTTTATATCAGATGACAGCTGCCAAACTAAAAATGGCATTACCTCGGAAACTATTCATCTTAGACCAGCATTTTCTTTACAGAAGTGATTTCATCAAGATCTTTGTTTCAGATGACAGCTGTGGCGCGGCGGAAATCAGGGCTATCAAGCTTTGTCTGCCAACATATTGCACCGTCTACCAGGCGGAGCTCTTGGCGCTATGTGAAGCGAGCAAGGTGATACTGCGTCGAAACGAGACCTCCTTTGCTATATATAGCGACTCAATGTCTGCTCTCCAAACCATCTCCAATCTAGATAGCCTGCACCCTTTAGCTGTTGAGACCAGGAGGAACCTGAAAATAATTTCCCAGAAAAACAAATCTGTGAATTTGTTTTGGATAAAGGCGCACGCGGGGTTAGCAGAAAACGAGAGAGCTGACGAACTTGTAAAGGAGGCGGCTTTGAGATTAAAGAAGAAACCAGCCTATGACTTATGTCCGGTATCTTTCGTCAAGCGAAATATTCGCGCGCGATCGCTTGACGAATGGAACCGGAGATACATATCCGGTACAACTGCTGGTATAACAAAACTGTTTTTCCCAGACGCGGTGGCAGCATACAAGATCGTACGCAAGTTTGAACCCACCGGCATAACGACACAGATAATGACGGGGCACGGTGGGTTTTCCGAGTACCTACACCGATTTAAGTGCAAGGAAAATCCATCGTGCGCGTGTGATCCTCATGCATGCAAGCGAGTCAGTCCCACACATACTATTTGAATGCCCGATATTCGATCGACAACGATTTGATTTACAACAGACCTTAGATTTAGATTTTGTAAAAGAAAATGTGCATAGAATAATTAAGAGTAAATATAGAAATAGATTTTTAGAATACTGTATAGAAATAGGTAAAGTAGTAATAAATAGAAATAGTACAAGAAAAACATGATAACTCAATATTTTTAATATTGATGGTATATCATTGTGACTGGATAGATATAAGAAATAGTAATTAAGAAAAGAAAAATAATGCAAAGAAAAAACGTAGATATAAGAAAGAAAAGAAAAAGTTGTGTACAGAAAAAGTTATTAAACCCCATCCCTGATAATCCCTGACATAAATAGACTAGTAGACAGATATTGAGTGTAAAAGAAGATGTATGAAAAGTGAGTATGAAGTTTGAAAGTGCGAGAGGAATACAAGCGAGAACTAGAATGAAAGATTACACACAGCACAGGCTCTGCAGACTGCAGAGGTAAATAGAATAAAAAAAAAAAAAAAAAAAAAAAAAAAAAAATATTAAAATGATTTTACCTTTAGGATCACTTATTTCGGGATATTTAACATGATTTTTATCTCGGTATTACTATTTATCTTAGACTAAGAGTTTCTTCACAGATGTGATAGATCTCATCAAGATCTTTTTTTTTTTATTTATTTATTACACACCATGGACACTGCTCCATGCCATTTTTTAAGTTAACAAAATTATGATTATATTTTAGCTTATTGTAACAGTGGGTGCAACAGGATTGCCACACCGCTCTGAGAAAATATTATAATATTAATATACTATATAAATAAAATAACACTTATACAATACTTTAAGTACATAATATTACATAATTTTATATGAGAAGAAAGATAAATAAAATAATGATAAGGGTCGGATAAAGCTTAGGTCTTTAATGATCCCCAGCAGTGATAACACCACGGCTTCGTCTCTGTTGGCTATAGCCATTTTTAAGTTATAGTCAACTATCGAGCAGTCCGAGACGCCCCGCGCGCGTGCAATTATCTTTATTTAAGACGAAAGCTGCCAAACTAAAAATAGCATCACCTCGGAAACTACTCATTTTAGGCCAGTACTTTCTTTACGGAAGTGACAGATCTTATCAAGATCTTAGTTTCTGATAACAGCTATCTAAAGAAAAAAGGCATTATCTCGGTAACTAATCATTCTAGACCAAGAGTTTAAAACCAGGAATAACCAAAACTGTCAAACTGTACTTCGTATATTAGATGGACTATAGTCATCCGCAGGCTTTATCGAATATTAAAGATAAAGTTGCCATAACGATTTTATTATTAAAGTCTCAGTAGCGAGGTCTCAGTTCGCGGCGAACTACTAGTATTAATGTTCTAGTTCTAAGTATATGAAACAGCCGGGACAGTTCAACGTGACATCCGAAACACGGTAGCGTCCAGGCGAATAGTCTACATGGTGAGATTCGATCCAGGGACTCCGGATTTAAAGCCTGACATATTCACGCTGGACCACGGACGCTACAATAATTTTAATAATAATATTATTTAACATTATTGAATTGATTTCAAACAGACAGTCCACTAAATACATTTTATTGATAGCTTTAAATGTCGGTTCCACAAACTCAGATTAAAATTTTAACCATCATAAATACTTTTTTATTTTTTTGGCTGTTTATTCAGAAAAAGGAACTGTGGCATAATAAAATTAGTAAAAAAACCTGTGACGATTAAACAATACAAAAATGGGGATTGTTCCACCCTGCCCCACCAAGCCGCCCCACTGGTGGGGCATAGTGGAATAACATACATTCACGCCTTTTTCCCGAAGGGGTAGGCAGAGGTGTACCCAGCACTCAGTCCCATAGTAGATACACCCACATTTCGCCAGTATGTTATTGGTCCCATGTAATAGGGGGCGAGCCTATTGCCATCTACCGGGCACAGTTCCAGACTCCAGGCAGTTATTGAGATAATTCCTAATGGAAAAATCATAGTGGAATGCTATATATTTTGTAGCGGAATATGCCCCACTAAGTTGACTCGGTGCGGGGCGAGAAAAGCCGAGTGGAATTTGCGATTTGTGCGTCAAGTTTCACAAAAACATTTTTTCATAGTAGCGAATTTTCACATCGCGTTCTTTCATGATCGCAAATTTAATTATTCGTTTTGTCGAGATTTTTCATGAAGCGTTTTATAATGTTCGCGTTTATTTTTTTCGCTTATTTTACTAGTAGATTATTTTATCAGTCGCATATATTTGTAGTCTTTTTTGCCTAGTTTGGGACCAGATGACCGTGTGTGGAAGTTGTCCCATATTATTATTATTATAATCGTACCATCAATGGTACTAGTGGGTCAAATATGTCCCAATTGTACCTTAGGCACCTCGATATAGTCGATTTTATTACCAAATATTGTGAAACTATCTATTGAAAAATTAAGCCCTACAAGTTTCTTATGCGTTCTTCTTGTAGAGGTATCTTTTCGAACGCACGGTAGACTCAGTACTGTTTATGTTCATTGATGTGCATAAGTGTCAGATTATGACCTATTTAAATAAATCTGTTTGAGTTTGAGTTTTGCTGAGTACTTAAATTGACTCGTTAATTTTAATCGGATTTTGTGAAACAGGCCCAGAATAAATTAAAATTTTCAATATAAATTAATAATATCATATTGTTCGCGGTAATACGAGTGATAATTAATTATTTCCAACAATAATATGCATCATTTATATAAGAAACAATTGAACAAACATAATAAATAATTGAATAAGTACCTGTTTTCTTAAGGATGAATAATTTGAATTACCTATACATTGGGCATAATGTAAAAAGAAATAGGTATTTTTTCATCGTCTCAGTAGTAGGACGTCCACTGCTGAACATTATAAGTCCCTACATAGATTTCCACCTAGTCCGTTTGTAAAGGAATGAGGAAATTAATTCCTCAAGTTTTGTTTTTGATGGCATATATTTTACAAGATATAGGACAAACTTAATGAAAAAGCATTTCTTTCAGTTATTATCCTGGAAATAACGAAAATTTTACATAATCGACTGGGGTTCAGTTGTCTGCAACTGAAAAAGGAAAATGTTGAAAGACAATAAATAATATCATATCACAGCAAACATTCCGTTAATGAATGCGAAAAAGACTACATGTTTGAAGTTTTCGTTGCCTAACGTCAGAAGTATACCAACCAATCATAGTTTTTGACGGTGAAAGACTCAATATTGATAATTCAACTTTGTTTCTTGGTATATAAATATAGACTCTAAACTGCAATGGCGCACTCATATCACCGAGCTCTCAGGGAAACGAAGCTCTGCAGCTCACGCGGTTTATAAAATTAGGCAATTTACAGATATAGCCACGGCGAGATTAATGATTAGCGTGTACTTTGCATATTTCCATAGCTTGATGTCTTATGGGATTCTGTTGTGGGGGTCTGCCGCAGATATAGAAACTATCTTTATACTACAAAAACGTGCGATTCGTGCCATCTATGAGATGCGTCCACGCGAATCTTTAAATAATTCCCTCAGGAATCCTTATAATCTATAAGGATTTATAGAAATGATGATGAGGGAATTATTATAGAAATAAACATACTGACCCTACCATCCTTATACATTTATGAGAACATCATGTATGTGCGTAAAAATTTACATAAATTAAAATTAAATAGTGACCTCCATAATTTTAATACTAGGAATAAAGACAAAATAGCTGTACCTAGCTTTAGATTATATAAAACAAATAAAAAGACATTCTTAGGAAATGGTGTACGTTTCTATAATAAAATCCCAAAAGAGATAACTGGGCTCTCAGAGGGTAAATTCAAAACCTATATAAAATCTACTTTACTAAAGAAGGCTTATTGTAATGTAAATCAGTACATAGAGGACAAAGATGCCTGGAAACTTCTGCATAGCCGCCTCGCGGCACCTTCAAAGAAAACGAATGTAAGCAAACCAAATATTGTGAAACTATCTGTTGAAAAAATTAAGCCCTACAAGTTTCTTGTGCGTTCTTCTTGTAGAGGTATCTTTCCGAACGCACGGTAGACTCAGTACTGTTTATCTTCATTGACGTGCAATGACGTTGAATTGCTTCTTACTACAGACGCACAATCCCTGAACAAGCTTCATAAAGAACATAAGTGTCCATCACTGACAATTACGCGCTGAATTTCTATTATTTGAATTTAAACTCTATTTACCTGATTGTTTTAAAGCCTAATTTGGATTGAACGATTTTTCACCCTATGAAGTTCAATGTTAAATCTGACACTAAGCGACGCGGGCGAACATAGAAGCATTGGAGTAGAATCACACATACTTTTTAACTTTAATAAATATTTCGGCACAGGGCGCCGAGTTATCTCTGCAGCCGACGTATCAGATAGGGTTCTTCGGCGTGGGTATGGCGGGCGAGGAGAATAAGACATCGCACGTACAATAGGTATAATCAGCTTTAATGTAAACTCTTCTGAACAACGGGTAGAACGACGATATTATAAAACAGTATTGTTTCACGGGGACAGTGTGTTCCACTGGGTAATGAACGCTGCAACCGACAAACGTAAAGTGACCCTGCACGCCGTTCGTCCGCGTCCGCACGCTACCTCTAGCGCACCCAACGGACCGAACGCGCAACTTTTACCGAACGCTGATTGGCCGACTTCACTTGGCGACTCGCCTATCGACCAATCAGAAAGCAACGCACGTTACCTGTGTTACACAAGAGATGGCGCCACTTCCATCTCTAGTCCACCGAACTTAAACTATATGGCGCTAAACTAAATAATTATAGACGAAGGTACTAGGCACCGTCAAATATATATTACAAGAATTAAAATTTAAAAGGGTCAAAAAGTTTTAAAATTACAATGTATTTATGTTTGTAAAGATAATTAAGTTACATGATAGAATCTCGGTTTAATAGTGAGTATAGATTCGTGGGCCCGATTCTAGCACGTAGAAAGAGCCTTTGATGATATTATTCTAAATTTTTACGTGATATGATTACTTTTATACTCTTAATAAATAGACGAAAGTCACAAAAATATTAAAATGTTATCATATAATATGTAAAATTAACGAGGACTATGCAATGTAAACCAATTAGAAACAAAAAGATATAATATTATAAATGCACAGTGCGTTATTGAGATAAAATAAACAAATATATAATTCAATGTTTAAAATGTTTTCAATCCACTAGGTAATTAATGCCAAAACTTAATTTATGTAAAGAAAATATTATATATATGTTCGGAATTATCCGAACATAAATATATTTTATAGATAATATTAATTATCCAAAAATATTTAAAATATAATCGACTTCATAGTTTTTCATTCGAACAAAGCGCTGTTGTCAATAGGCATTATGACAAATTTTGAAATCCCGTTTCTTAATGTAGATACACGTCTAATATTACCGAAAAAAAACATTTTTTCAGAATGAAATTACATTTTACCGCAAATTAATGCATTTTTAACTTTCTAATTTAAAATGAGCGCGAAAACGCTCGTATGTGTCATGGCGTCGGGTGACGTCACGCCTTAGTAAATATTTTATTTTTGCCTTAATAAAACCTTGTCCCATCTTCGATGATTCCTGGATTACCACGAATATATTATAACAAATCAAGTGACTGATCACAACACAACAAAAGTTAATGCGATATGGTGAATATTTACTTCAAGTGTTTATACTCTCAGTAACAGTTTACTTAGGCGTGACGTCATTCGCTCTGATTAGCGTTTCAGTTAAGATGGCCGATTGCAAATTTTTGTACTTTTATTTTAATAAAAATATTATTAATCTCAATGTTTTCAATAGTACTGGGTCGTTTTTTACAATCCTTTCGATATATATTTTTCACTAAAACCATTTATTTTTTTATTCTGTTATAGTGTCATCATGCCTATTTTATTGTGTTACTAAAATTAAAATAAAATAGAAACACGCAATGATGATACATAAATTCCTAAAATTATTGTAAATACATGCCTAAATTATGAAAAGCTATCGCTTTCACGCACGTATCTGTTGTTATTCCGTTAGCTTTTTACCTAACACTGGCATCACGCGCACGGCCTACGGTTGCCATGCAACTAACCACATAGTCTGGTAATTTTTTGATTTAGTACCAGACTCGCGGCTTGGAACAGATTTTTGCACGACTGGTTGTCTTTGGTATCCTTACTCTGAGTTGACGTGCAAAAGTGTCAGATTATGATCTATTTGAATAAATCTGTTTCAGTTTGAGTATCGTATTAACAAATACTGCGTCGAATCGTCCGAATCGGGTAGGTGTGTGAGGTTTCATACGATTTCATTTTTTTTTCTTCTTTTATGGACCTACACGAATGTATTGCCAGTGTCAAGTTACATAAATTTTCAAGTTAATATGATCAACTACTCAATTCAGAGTCAGGGCGAGCCCAATCAAGTCACTATTCAGGTTCAGTCGTAAGGAAGCATCATAGTACGAAAAGAACTAACGAAACTAAGCTTGCCATTCAGTTTAGGTTTTGTTTTGGCGGGAATTTTAAACTGATCGGCTTAACAAGGTCATGGTACGAAAATAGCGACGCAGTTCAGTTTAGGTCCTAAACTGAATTGCTTATCTAGTTGATGGTAAGCCTGCAGCTCTAGTAAAGTTGTGGTCTTTACAAGAAGCTGCCGGAATTTTGGTGGGAACACGAAAAATCACATTTCAACTCTCGCATCACTTGCCAAGAGACTTGTGTATTTTCGAAAACACTCAACACGTAATATTCCACCATTATTACACGTTAAATACTCGAAAATGCACCGATAATTGATAAAGATACTGGAGCCAAACTGTACTCTGCGGCTTCCCCCCAAAACTCGTTTTCATATAAATTACTAAGTCCACAGAATAGATAATAAATACTACGTATAGAATAGACAATGTCATCCGCCCACCAATCGGGCCTTCCTCACCCCGCAAGAGATTGAGATCTCATTGCGACCCCATGAGTTCGGAACGCACCTCACACACACTAGCGCGTGTAAAAAACTCTGTATCCAGTGTCTCTATACTCTATAAAGTGTGTAGTAGGTAGTTATATCGCGACTTTTGTATGGGAATTGAGTCGAGTGTCCGGGGTGTACTAAAGGTATCTATGAAGAATGTCATGAAAGTGGAAGAAGCGAAAGCCGTATGTCAGGATCGTAGTAAGTGGAGAGAAATAGTCATTGCCTACAACAACGAGAACATGGCGTGGCTGTATGTAGGTAAGTCATGTAAGTACATAGGTATTTACTTACTACCTGAAATAAAACTATTATTAATTTTTACCCCACTGAAAGCTTTATTTATTTGAGAGTGCATTTCCGTTTCCGTCTAGTCACTCTAGTTACTCCTAGCAAGGCCTCGTTTCCAATCAAGTGGCGCCACCTCGCTGTCGGTGGATCGTGTGGAGTTTATGCTGAATCACCATTAAGTGTACAAAAAATATTTGACCAAACAGAAATTAAAGTTTTTATCGGAATAGTTTGTAATAATAATAATTGTCCGTTATCATTTCACCGTAGTTTCAGATATGGCCTTGAAGACGTCTTCGGTTCAGGGGCTAAAAGATGCGTATGCTATTATTGTTGAAATCGTCGTCTACGATCTGTACCCCAAACGAAACGTGGGGCGCTAGTATCTATGTAATAGAAAGTTTTAACGACGCCTCTATGTGGATCAGGCTTAGTGCCATTTTTACCACATTCCTCAAAATAGTCGACATGTTATTACAAAAGGTTATTTATATTTACAATGTTATTAGCTGTCGCTTCTCATTATCATTTTTACACTGTCTACGATCCTAAGGAATGCGGCCGAAAAAAGAATTAATGTTTTGCCCTATGAATAGCTGTCAAAACCTACTAGCGCATTGATTCCAGCGCCCTCGTACTCATCAAGATCGTAGACAAATATTATGTATGATAATGTCCGTCTCTTTCATTTCCGATGAAGTGTGACGCACGCGGCATTATTATTATGACAGGTAGGTAGTGTGTTACCTTGTGATAAAATTTCCCAATAGTTGGGGTAACTGCTGACATATAAAAGCTTAATATCTAAAAATATATGTTAAGAGTAGCATCTATATTTATATCTACCTTACAGGGTTTTAGGTATACTACTTCCGGGAATATAGTGGCCTCTTTTCTTTTTTATCTGTATTGCACTAGAAGTCACATTAACTATGGGCTATGAGTTACGATATTCCGGAATTACGACGAAATCTGCACTTGACAAGCCCGGCTAATATATATAAAAGTAAGAAACGGAGTGACAGGCTGGAGACTGAAGAGAAGGGTAAGTATTTTCCCGCGTTCCGTTTAATTAAGTAGTGTAAGATGGCGCGAATCAATGAACATAATACTTTAACATATGAATAATATGTCGCATCAATTTAATATAACTGTATGCCTTGGGTTTACCAGCTATAGAATAGCACCCTCTCTACCTGTAGTTGCCGTAAGAGCTGGGTACGGGTTATCAGTTATTAGATCCAGAGGACGGGCCGGGCAGCAGCGTCCTCTGCGTAAAACCAACTGTGCTCGCCAACCAACCTGCCAAGTGTGACGAGAATTGGTCCCTCCCCACTCTTTGGGGGGGATGTATGTCTTCTATAGCATACATAATTTCATGAAACAACGGCTAAGAAGATGATGATAATAAGTTAAATATTAAGGCATAGTGTGTCAAGATACTAATGAATATATAAAAAAGATTACTCAAAATTATAATATTATATACAATATACAATATTATTACCAGTTCATTGATATAAAACTTGCTAACCCGTAATATATTATATGATAGGATTATTTTTTTGGCTGCAATTTTCTTTATTTTATTTTACTGGGGCCAAAAAAATGACAAAATATTAACAAAATTAAGCAGGGATTCAATTCATTTCATTTTCTTTTTTCTTTCTACCTTTTCTTTCAATTAACCACAAAGCAAAATGATCAATTATATTATTTATAATTAATAAGATAATATAAAAGAACTACGGTACTACTATTGATACTACTTTTAATATCAAACCAACTCTGAAATCAGAAAACAATCTGCTGTTCAATAAGTAACATTTAATAATCCTATGGATATGAATATTATGTCTATGGGACAGCATTTTTATTACTTGACTTCAGAGTTCACTCCGTAGAGAAACATGATAAAAATATGAGTGCTTGAATTTTGGCTAAAACCTTTGAAGTTGGGGTATAATACCTATAATACCTTATTATAATAAAAACAAAACTTGTACAGCAACATAATCTAGAATAAGGTTAACATATTTTTGTATAAATATATAAATATTGAAGGAATTTTTAATTACAACTTGGCAACACCGACTGCGTAACAACTCTCCCTGGCCCCCGCCTCCCGCCCCTGTGGCCTTCACACTTCACACGTCTCGTGCGCATCGCCGCCAATCGCCGCGCAAACCGCGTCTGCGTTTCGCAAATAAAAACTAAAAACAGCTCTTCCTAGAAACGCGAACCTGCTTTCTTTGAACTTCTTGGTGAAATATCAAATATATTTGGTGATTTATAAGTGTTTTAATGGAATTGCGGTGCTAAAGTGTTGTTTTAATATATAATTAATAAAGGATATTTTGCAAGGTGTGCGTCTGAGGCGAAAGGTAAGTGTCCTAAATAAGCGTTTGCTTCTTATAAAATGTTTTTTTGCATGGCAAGTGGGCTACCTGCCTCGTTACGTTAAGAGTAAAAAACACGCCGTGATACTTTTAGTGATTAGTAGGTACTTACTTATTTCTATAAAGACTAGATTCAAATGTAAAGTGTGCACGCCTTTGAAGGTGTTCACTTTAAAGTAAAACAGCTATCTGGCTATATTTTAAATATTGTTTAATTGACTAAGCTTATAGATATTAAAAAGAAATAAAAATTCATGTTAACAATAGTACATTGTACCTGTTACATACAACAACGGTTTGTCATTGGCAAATACGCATACCGTGCTTCGCGTCGCCATAATAGAAAAAATGTATATGTTATGGACAATGTGAATTGGGCAATATTCATAATGTCTGGGCATTAATTATCTATCGCCTTTTGGGTAAAGTAATAAATTAAACATGTTTTTACACCCGAATCAAAAAAGGAGGAGGTTCTATGGAAGAGGACAAGACGAGCAAATCAGGTGCCTGATGGTTAGCATCATGATTGCCCATATTAGATACAGTGGCACCCAGTGTTTTAAAATTCAAAATTCTGCACGGCACTGCACTGCACCTGTCACCCTGAGATATTAGTTGTTGAATCTCGTGCTGCCCAGTAATTTTGCTGGTAATAATTGATCAGATTGCCCAATTTAAGTCAAATCTTTTTATTTAATTTGGTCTTATTATGACACTTTTGCATGTATATGAAGGGAATAAGTAATGAATCTACCGTGCATTTTCAAACCGTTTTACCGTGCTCTCCACACTGTTAGAAAATGTTTGCAAACATTTGTAACACTATTAATAATTGTGTGTACAAATTAATTATAATATTTGTATACAACTTACAAATTTTTTTTTTATGATAGTGAATGACAAGACGAGCAAATCAGGTGCCTGATGGTAAGCATCATGGTTGCCCATATCAGACACAGTGCCACCCAGTGTTTTAAAATTCAAATTCTGCGCGGCACTGCACTACGCCTGTCACCCAGAGATATGAGTTGTTGAATCTCATCATGCCCAGTAATTTCGCTGGTAACATTGCCCTTCATACCGGAACACAGTAATGTTTGCACATTACTGCTTGGCGGATGAATAACTGGCAAAGGTGTGGTACTTCCTCAGGCGGCCCCCTGCAAAAGAGGCCTACCACTACAAAAACTAAACTGTGATCAAATTTTAATGTTTGTTAGGAAGATGTTTACTAATGTTTGCAAAATATTTTTGACAGTAGTGTCTTGACAGCACCAACATTTACAAGAAACTTCTAGTACGCCAGATGATCAAACATGGTATGGTGGTGAACCAGGTTCAGGTCACAGATGAAGTAGTACAGTGGTACGGCCGTACCATGTTAGATAGTCCATTTATAGTATAAGATAAGAAAATCCTTTATTGCCTCTAAATATAAAAAGATAAACTAAATTACACATTTAAGTACATTAATAAATGGACTATCTAACATGGTACGGCCGTACCATGTTAGATAGTCCATTTATAAGTATAAGATAAGAAAATCCTTTATTGCCTCTAAATATAAAAAGATAAACTAAATTACACATTTAAGTACATTAATTAACCCTACATATAATAATATTACCAAGTAGTGTGGAAATAGTCGAATCTTCTTCTTGTAGAGGTACATGGTAGACTCAAAAGCGTCAGATTATGACCTATTTGAATAAATCTGTTTGAGTTTGAGTTTGATAGGGCAATAGGGATACATTCAGCATAATATGTTGGGAGCACATACCCCCAATGCTGTTTTTCAATGTACCCCTTACTCTGTCTATGGTATAAAACAACAACAACAATAAGGTAACAACATAAAATAGCCAGCCATCTGCCCTATCCTTATCAATAGGTCAAGTTTATAATATTTTTATGTAATTTTATTGTATTATTATCTCTACCTCTATTAAACTTTGGACTATTAACTGTCTGCTTACTGCGTTTATCTGTTTTTTTTTTAATTAGTACATCAAACATCTCTAAACATTATTAGTTGCTGTTAAATTAATTGCATTATTAGGCATTTTTATTGGACTAACTTAGAACTTAGACTAACTTAACTTGCGTTTATCTGTTAGGTACTGAAGCTATGTTTGAAACTGGTTTTAACCCCCAACTAAATGAATTGTTAAAGCATACCTTGGTAAGTATGTGTAGGGTTCCAAACCTAGATACCGTGACATTTCAGTTATCACAATTTTTTTTCCTTTGAGATTTTTTCCCTTTACTGGTGCTAAA
The DNA here is from genome assembly GCA_947063395.1 of Hemistola chrysoprasaria. Lineage (NCBI taxonomy): Eukaryota > Metazoa > Arthropoda > Insecta > Lepidoptera > Geometridae > Hemistola > Hemistola chrysoprasaria. The sequence continues at coordinate 3,120,586 of OX346738.1, read as the reverse complement.
ACTCCCTAACACATAGTTTCTTTAAATACCTTTGCAAATATGTATATTTAAAACTTTTAATTTTATCTATAGTATTAATGTAGATTAGTTTTTATTATTTTCCTACAACTTTTTCATATGTATAGTTTTTATAATTTCTATTGTCCACCTAGCCTTTATTATATTTACTACCGAGAAAAGTGATATGGGCTGCATTATTATATAAAATAAATAATTCTAGATCAATTATGAGATAACGCTAAAAAACATCTTTCACTTAGGGTCAGCGCAGAAGGAACGCAGATACGTCAAGTCGGCAGTACAAGATTTAGGTTAATAGGATAGTGGACTAATTTTAAGTTTTAAGTACCCCTTTAATGTAGTTTGGTCCACATCAACCAATAAAAATAATATATTAGTTATTTTAGTTATTATATATATATTAGTTATTATCAGTCCCATAGTAGGTACACCAACATTTCGCCAGTATGTTATTGGTCCCATGCAATAGAGGGCGAGCCTATCTACCAGGCACAGTTCCAGGCTCCAAGCTGTCACTGCGATAATTCTAAGAACTACTAATGGAAAAAACCAAATAACACTGCCTGACCTGGGGATCGAACCCGGGACCTCATGATCGGCAGTCGAGCGTGCGCCACACAACGCCACCGAGGCGGTAATTTAATAAAAAAAAAATTTAATAATTGAACCGAGGCAGTTAGGTAATTTAATAAAAACAAAAAATATTATATTACTGCCTCAGTTTAATTATTCAATTATAGTCATTCAATTATAGTTATTCAATTATCTGGTTTTTAGCAATAGTCCCAGGTTTTTCGCCAAGATTCGGTTTATCCGATCGTCCAGCGACATGATATACGAGAAGCTGAAGTAGCGCGTTATGATAATTTGTGAAACCGGTCTAACGTTTAAAAAACTGCGTGCAAGGAATTACGCGTGGGGAAATCCCGCTAATAAATTGTACCATTAAAGACATAGGTACATGATAGTTATTATCACCAATGTTAAACATTGGGTTTGTTTGTAAACAGGTCATGTTTTATCACTAAAGCCGGGTCTACAACTAAATGTTAGTAACAAAACGTTGTTAGCTAACCGTGTTATATTACAGTCCGTCCACAGCAACTTGACACCGAATAATGCTTTTGTTAGCACTTATCATTTTCTAAAATAGTTTTCTTGTTTAAAATCCTGGATCCATGCCCACTTTTCATGATACATAATTTATAAAAGATATCAAAACAAAGTTTTCTTGAATATATTAAATTATTGAGAAACACAACTTATGATTTTTAAAAATTCAATGCCTATGTACCTTAACTTGCAATGTGCTAGCGAGAGGGAAGCTTCAATAGGCGCCTTAAATGGTGAATACTCTAACGTGATATGAAATCTACAATTAAATTAACTGTGGTAACTAACACGAATCAGTGAACAAGGCGGATACTGACATGTTGTAGCATGTTTGTAATGTAACACTATTGATCTCCTTCTTTTACAGCGAGCCAGACAGAGATGGATAGTGTTACATTACAAAGAAATGCTCAGTCAGTACTTAATGTGGCTGGGCCGACATCATTTCCCATACAAACTATGAGGAACCAATGACTATGATAGAAGAGATTAATAGTGTTTTATTGACAGCCTCGTTGGCTCAGATAGTAGTAACTCTGCCTTCTGTGCCGCAGGTTCCGGGTTCGATCCCCGGCCAGGTCAAACATTTGTGTGCATGAACATGTCTGTTTGATCTGTGTCTCGGTGTTATAAGCTTATATAAGTATGTATATCAGTCATCTGGTTACCATGGTACAGGCTTCTAGCCTAATTTGGGACTAGATGACCGTGTGTGGAAGTTGTCCCATATTTATTTTATTTATGAGACGATGATAGTGTTTTATTTTAAGTAACAACTAATTATAAAGTAGCATTCATCCAGCTATACTACAAAAGATACGTTTTAAAACTGCAAATAGATATATTAAAAGTCTCTCCTTAGGAATTCCACAATTCTGATAATTACATCTATTTGCATTTTTATTTGTAGTGGTAGGCCTCTTTTGCAGGGGGCCGCCTGGGGAAGTACCACACCTTTGCCAGTTATTCATCCGCCAAGCAGTAATGTGCAAACATTACTGTGTTCCGGTATGAAGGGCAATGTTACCAGCGAAATTACTGGGCATGATGAGATTCATCAACTCATATCTCAGGGTGACAGGCGCACTGCAGTGCCGTGCAGAATTTTGAATTTTAAAACACTGGGTGGCACTGCGTCTGATATGGGCAATCATGATGCTTACCATCAGACACCTGATTAGCTCGTCTTGTCACTCACTATCATAAAAAAAAAAAAAAATTTTTAAAAGTAGCCCCAGGGTTTTACCCGCTTAGGCTTCGTTCCCGTGGGAATATCGGAAGAAAAAGTACCTTATGTGTTATTCCAGGGTCTAAGCTCAAATACCTACCAAATTTCAGCACAAACGGTTCAGTATTTTTAGCGAGAAAACGAAACAAACACACACACAAAAAACAGCGCTAGCGGTGTTTTTTTGTGCCATCTAGATGGCGCTGGAGTCGGGTTAGAACTCGCTAGCGTTTTGTTGACCTGTTACAAACTTAACTTTTTGACATCGTACTAAGATTTGAGATTTATTACAATATTAGTATTAGTAGGATGTGAAAGTTTGTGAGGATGAATAGATGGATGGATGGATGTTTGTTACTCTTTCACGCTGAAACTACTGAAGCGATTGGACTGAATTTTTTTTTTTATGATAGTCAGTCACAAGACGAGCAAATCAGGTGCCTGATGGTAAGCATCATGATTGTCCATATCAGACACAGTGCCACCCAGTGTTTTAAAATTCAAAATTCTGCGCGGCACTGCACTGTGCCTGTCACCCTGAGATATGAGTTGTTGAATCTCATCATGCCCAGTAATTTCGCTGGTAACATTGCCCTTCATACCAGAACACAATAATGTTTGCACATTACTGCTTGGCGGATGAATAACTGGCAAAGGTGTGGTACTTCCCCAGGCGGCCCCCTGCAAAAGAGGCCTACCACTACGATAGTATGTAGATAGTTTAGACCCTGGAATAACATATCGGGGTACTTTATTCCCACGGGAACGAAAACTACGCGGGTGATACCGTATACCCCACGGTATCACCTAGATACATATAAGCACTAATAACTAGATTTGCAAGGCAGGAATCCCAAGTCCTTAGTAGCACAAACGTTTATTAATCTGCTTGTGGCGTCTTTTTATAGCTACTTCGTGACTGTACTTATAAGTACAGAATTGTTATTGTCCAAGCTCTTAACAGGATACAGGACCTGTTAGCAGTTTGACACAATCCTATGGAAATTAACTAAATCGATGTTTTGTATTCCCCTGTTTCCTCCGAATACAGTGAACCTATTTGATATATTTATATACATATATTTTAAAGTTGAAGTAAAGTATGTCCCTATCATTTTATTTTTGTTTATAAACTCTACATTTTTTTGTAGTGAACGTCCAATCACGCGAGTAAAACTGCGATTTTTGGAAGTTCACTATGAAAAAACCAAGGGTTTATAAGAAAAATTAAAATGACGGGGACATCGGTTACTTCACTATAAAAATATAAATTTATAGAATGGGTTTATTATATTCGGAGGAAACACGGGAATACAAAACATCGATTTGGTAAATTTTTCATAGGATCGTGTCAAATTCCTAGAAGGCAATGTACGTTCTTAACAGGATACGCCTATCAGGAATTTGACACAATTATGCTACAGTATTATTATGCCAATAAAAGTTATGCGAAAACGTTATGCCATACAATTTTATGCTTAAAAAATTGTGCCAAACGGAGGAATCCCCCCAACACATGTATTAATCAATTTAATTTTATATATGTACTAGTGATGGTAATTAATGCCATTTCACATTAATTTCATAAGCATGCGAATTAATTCGTCTTAGCATGCTATTTGCTAAGACAATAATTCGCACTTCACATTTCACACCGCGCTGCTATTAATTTTAGCGAATTAAATAATCATACACGTTCATTCAATATACGACCCTAACTACAAGCGAATAAAGATAATAATTGCTTAACCGTGCCTACCAAATTGCTAATAATTTCACTTAAGCGAAAGAAAGTTTAAAGCGAAAGTTTAGAGTAAAATGGGGAGTAAGGAATGAATGTCAAACACAAAAATATAATCAGCTGTGTAATGATAAATTAAAAAATATACATTTTCCTGTGGAAATGTCTGCATGTAGTGGTACTATGTGTAATAAATTAGAACATAGAGATTTGATTGATGAAATGTATAACAATATAGTAAATATTTTAACTAAAGCGGCTATAGAGTGTTATGATGAATGTCAAAAAGGAAAACGAGCTCGAGTTGTAGGTTGGAACAGGCATGTCAGAAAGGCTCATGGGGAGGCTCGCCTTGCTTATCACATGTGGCTGTTGTATGGTAAACCTAGTGCTGGTCATTTATATGAGAGCATGTGTAGCACCAGGAAGGAGTTTAAGTCCAAACTTAAGTGGTGTCAGAATAATCAGGAACAGATTAGGATGGATATGCTAGCTGCTCATCATACTTCTAAAGATTTTGTTAACTTTTGGAAATCCACTGAAAAACTTAATCCTAAGGCCAGCCTCCCTGTTAGCATGAATGGTGTGTGTGATCCAACCAGTATTGCCAACTTGTTTAAGGACCATTTTCAAGTGGAACCTGTAATGCAACCGCGACAGATGATCTCTGCTGAGTGCCCACAGCAAGGCTCTCATGTTCTTTTTACAGCCAAAGAAGTCAGAGCAGTTATAAGTGGAATGAGTAGAGGTAAATCGCCGGGGCATGATGGGCTCAGCATAGAGCATCTGAAGCATGCTGGGTTTCACCTTCCTAGAGTTCTGGCAATGTTTTTTAGTTTTTGTATAGGGCATTCTTATTTACCAAGTAAGCTTATGCAAACAGTTGTAGTTCCTATTATTAAAAACAGAAATGGGGATGCTTCCGACAAGTCCAACTACAGGCCAATCTCCCTAGCCACGGTTGTTGCAAAGATATTGGATGGTTTGCTAGATAGACATCTTGCCAAGTATTTACAAATCCAGGATGGACAGTTCGGTTTCAGACCTGGACTGTCTACAGAAACAGCTATCCTGAGTCTTAAGCACACTGTCCACTACTATACCAGCAGAAAGACACCGGTGTATGCCTGCTTTTTGGACTTGTCGAAAGCATTCGATCTAGTCTGTTATGACATCCTGTGGGAAAAGCTATCGAGGGAATCAGGGTTGCCACTTGACCTAATATACATATTTAAATATTGGTATGAACATCAACAGAATATAGTGAGGTGGGCAGGCTCGTTTTCTGACAACTATAGGTTGAGCTGTGGGGTCAGGTAGGGGGGTATTACATCTCCCAAGCTGTTCAACCTATATGTAAATAGCTTGATCGATGAACTCAGCGGAACAAATGTTGGATGTTCCATTAATGGCCATTGCATAAATAATATCAGTTATGCTGACGATATGGTGCTGCTGAGTCCATCAGTCAATGCTCTCAAAAGACTCATTAGTATTTGTGAAACATATGCTATGGCTCATGGGCTCAGGTACAATGCCACAAAAAGTGAGATTTTATTGTTCAAGGCCGGGTGTAAGACATATCCTGAATTGCCTGTCTTACTTGGCGGAACACCTCTAAACTGGGTCAAACAATTTAAGTACCTGGGTCACTGGGTCATGGAGGATATGTCTGATGACTTGGATATTGACAGGGAACGCAGGGCGTTGGCGGTAAGGTGTAATATGCTTGCCCGTAGGTTTGCACGTTGTACACATACAGTGAAAATTACTTTATTCAGAGCTTACTGTCAGACTTTCTACACATGCAGCCTATGGGTAAAGTACACACGGAGAGCCTACAATGCCCTGCGGGTTCAATATAATAATGGCTTTAGGGTGCTGATGGGGTTGGCACGCTATTGTAGTGCGTCAGGGATGTTTGCAAAAGCACAAGTTGATGATTTCTACTCAATTATAAGAAAACGAAGCGCTTCCCTGATGTGCCGCATGCGGGCCAGTAACAACAGCATACTAAGGACCATTGCTGAGTCATCAGACTCCCATTTGATAAAACACTGGACAGAGGTCCATAGGCCAATGGCCAACATTGTGTCTTTATAGGTGAGATGTTATTATTAAACCTTAAATTTAAATTTAATATTATAATACTAACATAGTCATAAGTTCACTGTATACTAACAAATGGATAAAATGTCTGAATAAAATTAATTTGAATTTGAATTTGATGAATTCGCTTCATTCGCATTCACAGAATTACGCAACTTCATTTAATTTGCTAAATGCTAATTAAGCATTTGCATGCTAACAATGATTGGGAATGCTAATTAATTGATCACTAGTACGTACAAAAAATGTCGTGTATATAGGTAATAGTTTGTCGGTAACCATGTCAAGATTCCCGCGATACATGCCCTAGTGCGGAGTCCACTGACAATCATGTATCACTCAAAACTAAGGCAAATAAAGATTTGTGTATTGTATTGTATTTTTGTATTTCTTGCTCGTCCCGTGGAAGGCGGGGCATAGTAATTCGGAGTAGCAGCAGAGCTCTCCGGCACCAAGTATTCCAACTACTGCGATCACCAAGCCGCACAAGAAGCGTGGTGATTACGGCAAAATCCCCCCCATATGAATAGCTTATGGCGTTCTATGGGGGATGCCTGTGTTCAGCAGTGGACGTCTTCCGACTGATGATTATGATGATGACAAAAATAAAACATCCGCCAAGCAGTAATGTGCAAACATTAATTACTGGGCAAGACGAGGTTCAACAACTTATATCTCAGGGTGACAGGCGCAGTGCAGTGCCGCCTAGAAATTTGAACTTTAAAACACTGGGTGGCACTGTGTCTAATATGGGCAATCATGATGCTTACCATCAGGCACCTAATTTGCTCGTCTTGTTACTCATTATAAAAAAAAACATAACATACATACAATTACGTCTTTTTCCCGAAGGGGTAGACAGAGGTATACTCAGTCCCATAGTAGGTACCCCACTCTTCGCCAATATGTTATTGGTCTCATGTAATAGGGGGCTGTCATTTAGGAAACTTAATGGAAGAATCGAATAACACCGCCAGAGCTGGGGATCGAACCCGGGACCTCAGGATCGGCAGCAGCTCTTGAGACTACTACGCCACAGAGGCAGTTAATTAAAAAATGCATATGCCACAGATCCTTTGTCTTAGCTACATAAAATAAATAAATTTATAAATTTAATTAATTAAACTTGCTGGTAATGTGTTAACGGTGCAGTCATAAAATGCCGTTGAAATCTGAAATTTAACTGGATTCTAGATTAGTTTTCTAGAATAATTTGCACTTAGCATTCGATATCGGAAAGAAATTAAATTAATTTAAAATTAATAATTATAATAAATTATAATTATTTATTGAATAAAGTGCTTAAATATATTAGGTTTTAACTAAAAAAATTAAGGTGTATATTATCATAAAATATACGTAATAAAAATAAACCGTTATTTAAATTATTTAGTTTAGAATAATGTAGTTTTTATTACTACTAATTTATTTAAACAAGGAGTCGTGCAGACTAGATAGATAGATGCAGATAGATATCTTTTTAACTTTATATAAAAACATAACATACATTCACGCCTTTTTCCCGAAGGGGTAGGCAGAGGTGTATCCAGGACTCAGTCCCATAGTAGATACACCCACATTTCGTTAGTATGTTATTGGTCCCATGTAATAGGGGGCGAGCCTATTGCCATCTACCGGGTACAGTTCCAGACTCCAGGTAGTTATTGAGATAATTCCTAATGGAAAAATCCAATATTTAACACTTTGCCTGACCTGGGGATCGAACCCGGGACCTCTTGATTGGCTTGATTTATATAAAAAAGACGGACAAAAAGCGTTAAATTAGACGGCGAAGGCTCTTGAAAAATACGCTTTGGAATTTTAAAGCGAATCAAAAAACTGATTTTTTAATCACTTGAGCTACCTGCGAGTAGACCGCTTAGTCTACACGTGCGAGTAGACCGCTTAGTCTATAAAAAATAAAAAAAATCTGTAATTTGTATATAATATTTAATTCAAACAAGTTTTCATGTATAAAAACCTGCACAGAAAAAAATAAAATAAAAAATTACATATTCGTTTGTTTATTCATCATTCACAAAATTAGAACTTTCAATTATCACATAATAATAATACTAAATTAAATTAAGTTAGTTATGCTTCATAAACTCAAACTCAAACTCAAACAGATTTATTCAAATAGGTCATAATCTGACACTTTTGTACGTCAATGAAGATACAGTACTGAGTCTACCGTGCGTTCGGAAAGATACCTCTACAAGAAGAACGCACAAGAAACTTGTAGGGCTTAATTTTTTCAACAGATAGTTTCACAATATTTGGTTTGGTTACATTCGTTTTCTTTGAAGGTGCCGCGAGGCGGCTATGCAGAAGTTTCCAGGCATCTTTGTCCTCTATGTACTGGTTGACTTTATAATAAGCCTTCTTAAGTAAAGTAGATTTTATATAGGTTTTGAATTTACCCTCTGAGAGTCCAGTTATCTCTTTTGGGATTTTATTATAGAAACGTACACTATTTCCTAAGAATGTCTTTTTATTTGTTTTAGATAATCTAAAGCTAGGTACAGCTATTTTGTCTTTATTCCTAGTATTAAAATTATGTAGGTCACTATTTAATTTTAATTTATGTAAATTTTTACGCACATACATGATGTTCTCATAAATGTATAAGGATGGTAGGGTCAGTATGTTTATTTCTTTAAATAATTCCCTCAGGGATTCGCGTGGACGCATCTCATAGATGGCACGAATCGCACGTTTTTGTAGTATAAAGATAGTTTCTATATCTGCAGCTGACCCCCACAACAGAATCCCATAAGACATCAAGCTATGGAAATATGCAAAGTACACTAATCTCGCCGTGGCTACATCTGTTAGTTGCCTAATTTTATAAACCGCGTAAGCTGCAGAGCTTAGTTTCCCTGAGAGCTCGGTGATATGAGTGCTCCATTGCAGTTTAGAGTCTATATTTATGCCAAGGAACAAAGTTGCATTGTCAATATTGAGTCTTTCACCGTCAAGAACTATGTTTGGTTCTATACTTCTGACGTTAGGCAACGAAAATTTCAAACATTTAGTCTTTTTCGCATTCAATAACAGATTGTTTGCTGTGAACCATCTGGATATACTTGCTAAAGTATTATTAACATGTACTAGTGAAGTATCCTTCCTATCAACTTTAAAAATCAATGACGTATCATCGGCAAATAGAACTATATCTGCTAGACCGTGGACCATGTAAGGCAAATCGTTAATATATGCCAAAAATAGGAAAGGACCCAAAATTGATCCCTGTGGGACTCCCATCTTGACAGGAGAACTAGCAGATGTGATACCATTGACGCTAACCTTCTGCTGCCTACTAGACAAGTATGATTCCACCAGGTTCAGGGCATTCCCATGAATTCCATATACTTCTAACTTGCGCAGTAACGTGCAGTGTTCTACACAGTCGAATGCTTTGGAAAGGTCACAAAACACTCCAATGGCATCCTGTGAACTCTCCCAAGCCTCCAAGACAAGAGTCATGAGATGACAGCCTGCATCGGTTGTTGATCTGCATTTGGTGAAACCATACTGGTTTGAATGCAATATTCTATTTCTATTGAAATGTGACAGCAGTTGGTTTAGCATCAATTTCTCAAAGATTTTACTTAATACTGGCAAAACAGAGATTGGCCTATAGTTTGAGGGATCTGTCTTACTTCCCGATTTAAAGATAGGAGTGATTTTACTTATTTTCATTAGTTCTGGAAACGTGCCTTTATCTATGCATAGGTTAAATAAGTCTGCTAAGTAAGGAGCAATTGTGTTTATTATAGAATCTAGCATTTTTACAGATAGACCCCATAGATCTTCAGTAGCTTTAACATTTAAACTCTTGTACGTCTTTTTGATATCAATTAATGAGATGTGTTCAAACGAAAATTCAGGTATGGTGCGTTGGAAGTTTTCTTTAAGAAAAGCCTCCGCCAAGTCTGGGGATGAATCAAGTGACTTGGTCGCGTTCAGGGCTATGTTAGAGAAGAAATCGACAAAAATATTAGCGACTTCCTCAACATTTGTAATGTGTTCATTATTAATTAATAATTTATATTCAGAATCTCTACATTTATCTTTACCTGTTTCTACGTTTATTGTTTTCCAAACCGTCTTAATTTTATTACTTGATTTGCGAATTTTGTCTCTAATATTTATGGCTTTTGCTTGGATGCACACAGCTTTAAAAATTTTTGAATAACATTTAACATACTCATGAAATGATTCTGAATTGGAATGGGCTTTATCCCTATATAACTCATACATATTATCTCTACTTTTCCTGATACCCTTGGTAGCCCAATCACTAAATTCTAGTTTCCCATTCGAGTGTAATTTCTTTTTGGGACATATCTCATTGAACTCCTTACTTATTAAAGAATTACATAAATTTTGTTAGTCTCCATGCCAACATAAACTATCGACAATCTTTTTAAGTGCGGGGTCGCTACCGTCTATGCCCTAAGGCTTTTCAATTGCTACTTATACAGCAGATAATTAGTTCCGTTTCAAGTCACAATCCTTATAAACGTAGTTAAGAGTTTAAAAGCCGTGAACAAGACTGTTAACGCACACAAATGGCTTTTAAAATGTGTTAATAAACGCCAGTTTAGATTTTAATATGTGAAAATGGCAAGGAGTTGAAAAGGTGATCAACCTCTTTTAGAGAAATAAAATAAACTTTAATTTCAGCGATTTTAATCTGAGCACTTTAGATAATTATTAATGTGATGAATTAAATAGTTTAAAAGTATAATTTCAAGCTTTTATTACGAAACTGTAACCCGCACGGTTGTCACGGTTTCGCATAGGCACAGAATACTAAAGAGACGCAAGAGACACTCCTCAAAACCATTTAAATAAATAGCGACTCTTGTCGGGATGCAATAAAGTGCAGTTCAGTTCGCACATCATCTAACAACCTTATACCCACAAGGCGCCTCTCTTTCTATCGCGTATCTCTTATTCCTTCTAACTACGTTAGGGATGTCATGTTTTGAACTTTTCTGCATCAATACTCGGTACGCTTTGTAGGCAGGTTGACGAGCGCTGTTTGATGTAGTTCGCTGCTAGTGGTCTTTCGGATGTGATTAACCTTAGCCGATTCTTTCGGGAACCACGGATAGAAAGGGTGGGGTACCAGTGTTTTGTGCGACAGTGACAGGGCTATATGAAGTAAAACCTAGCTGACTGTCTCCCTCTTGAGCCCGATGTGTATTATTAATTTCCGCTTACTTATATTATACCTATATAGGTAGTATGTATTTAGTAGTTATTAAGGACAAATCTATTATTATGCTCGCTATCAGTTGTTTTTGTATTAATTATTTCGCTCGTTAAATATCATATTAACCGTATAAAGCGATATATCAAATACCTACATATTATTAATAAATAATATGTTAAGTATAAATTTAGGATTTTTAGATCCGCCGTGGAGTTACCGGCTTTAGAATAGTGCTCCACCCTCTCTACCCGTGGTTGCCGTAAGAGCCAGCTAAGGGTTAACAGATCCAGAGGACGGGCTGCAGCGTCCTCTGCTACAAACCATCGAACTGCGCTCGACAACCCGCCTGCCAAGCGTGTCGAGTATTGGCAAAACCACCCTTTATGGGGGAGGCCTATGTTCAGTAGTAGATGACCAACGGCTGAGATGATGAACTTATAATATCTTATTATACCTACTTATAGTCCATAAAATCTAAGAAGTGCCATTTGACGTTTCATACTTTGAATAACATTGCATAGGCTACTACTTTTCTTTTTAATTTTTTTTTATGATAATAAGTAACAAGACGAGCAAATCAGGTGCCTGATGGTAAGCATCATGATTGCCCATATCAGACACAGTGCCACCCAGTGTTTTAAAAATGAAAATTCTGCGCGGCACTGCACTGCGCGTGTCACCCTGATTGTTGTTACTCGTCATGCCCAATAATTTCGCTGGTAACATTGCCCTTCAGACCGGAACACAGTAATGTTTGCACATTACTGCTTGGCGGATGATTGACTTTCAAAGGTGTGGTACTTCCCCAGGCGGCCCCCTGCAAAAAAGGCCTACCACTACAAAAACCTACCTGCCTACTATGGGACTGAGTCTTGGGTACACACACCTCTGCTTACCCCTTCGGGATAAAGGCGTGGTTGTAATGTATGTCATTTAAGTTCATTGACCTGCATTGACAGTGTTGCCATGTCTACATCCGCGGTGAAAGTTTCATCACATATAGCTCAGTAGCTATGTAGGTGTGCTATTCATCTGGGTTTTCCAATAACATAAAACATAACATACATTCACGCCTTTTACCCGAAGGGATAGGCAGAGGTGTACCCAGGACTCAGTCCCCCATATTACACCCATACACCCATATTTCGCCAGTATGTTATTGGTCCCATGTAATAGGGGGCGAGCCTTTTGCCATCTACCGGGCACAGTTCCAGACTCCAGGCAGTTATTGAGATAATTTCCTAATGGAAAAATTCAATATTTAACACTGCCTGACCTGGGGATCGAACCCGGGACCTCTTGATTGACAGTCAAGCATGCGCCCACTACGCCACCGAGGCAGTCAAGTCGAGCATGCGCCCACTACGCCACCGAGGCAGTCGGTTTTCCAATAGCCTACCAGTATTGGTATCTTATGGTGAACGAACGCACAATAATATTCGAGCCAAGCGCGCCGACGATACGAATTTTACAATACAAAGCAAAGTATTTTATAGTTTGAGACTCAAATTAAAAAGATTCTTACTCCAACATCAAAGCGGAAAAGAGACGAGCAAATCAGGTGCCTGATGGTAAGCATCATGATTGCCCATATCAGACACAGTGTCACCCAGTGTTTTAAAGTTCAAAATTCTGCATGGCACTGCACTGCGCCTGTCACCCTGAGATATGAGTTGTTGAATCTCATCGTGCCCAGTAATTTCGCTGGTAACATTGCCCTTCATTCCGGAACACAGTAATGTTTGCACATTACTGCTTGGCGGATGAATAACTGGCAAAGGTGTGGTACTTCCCCAGGCGGCCACCTGCAAAAGAGGCCTACCACCACGAAAACCTATTACCAATCCTTTTTGTAGCACCTGTACAAGTAAGTACATACATGAACGATATTTATTACAGCAAACCAAACCTGTGATTACTTTAACTAGGCAATTATGAGCAATATGTTTGATTCAACATAATATCACAATGACTCATGCATGACTCGCTCATATATTATCATATATACAGAGACGTACAAAACAGGTTTAGCTCACGATCCCACTTTGTATGTCACAGAATAAATCACAGGAAGCCTACAAGATACGCATTACATTCTAGCTCGAAAGTATACGTTTTCAATCAAAGGATGAATTTATTTATTTATTTAATAGCAAACAAAACAGTTTACAGCACAAAGAGATACAGCAATAATTTAAGATAAGAGTTTTGTTCTATGCCGTAATCCAATACATGTATACCTAAAATGAACAAAACATAAACATTAATTACAATTTTTCGCTAGAGGAAACAATAAAATCTAGTCTAATAAAAAAAAATTGTACTACAAATCAACACATTTAAATTTAGGTTCATTCAGTGTTTAGCGCTTAAAAAGTATTTGTTTTAATTGCCATTGAAACTTGGATTGGGAGAGATAGTAGATATCTAAGTTTTTATGGTCAATAAGCAACTCGTTGTACTGGCGACACATCCTCACGATGGATGGATGATGAATTGTGAATATTGGTTCAGAGGTGACGTTTAAATTCGTGAGCATCCTGCTCATATTATAAATTCAGTCAAATCTCAGTACAAAGTAAAAAAGTAACGTTTGTAACAAATAATCAAAACGCTAGCGTGTTCTAAATCGACTCCAGGGCAAAAAAAAAAACGTTTTTGTTTCGTTTTCACGCTAAGACTGAACCGATTCATGAAAGGTATGTTGATAGCTTAGACCCTGGAACTAAGACTACGCGGGTGAAACCGCAGGGCTCAGCTAGTACATTAATAAAATGCATCTTCTTCTTTTAAGCCGTAGCAGGTCCACTGCTGAACATATGCCTCCCCCATAAAGGGAGGGTTTGCCAATACTTGCCACGCTTGGCAGGCAGTTTGGTGAATTTTACGCAAAGGACGCTGCTGCCCATCCTCTGGATCTGACAACCCTTAGCCTACTCTTACGGCAACCATGGGTAGAGAGGGTGATACTATAGCTGGCACCTCACGGCGAATAAAATGCATACCCGCGATGAATATTATACTATTAACTATATATATATAGGAATACGATCTTCGATGAAGCCGGTAAAAAAATCATTCAAAATAAAGACTGATTTAATTAAATTATTTAAAAAATAAACACAATGAAATTAATGATAAGTACATAACTAATTGCTACACCCAAACGGGCGTCATGATTACCACCGTCTATTGTATAGCACGACATAAAAGAGTAGAAACAGTACTAATTTAAAGTGTAAGTGTGGATTCAATTGTTTTCATACTTGAAAAAGACAGTGGCGCCCCCATTATATTCTACTTTTTTCTGGCGGGCTATACTATCTATTTACTATTTATTTAATTTTTAATTTAATTTTAATTTAATCTTTAAATTAATTTTTATTTTAATTATTAGTATGCAGTTTAATATTAATGTAGTGAAAATAATAATTTAATGTGTGAAATGTTTTATGGGTCTGTGAAACCTGCAATAAAGGAATTTTAATTCAACATACTTACTATGTCATGATTTATGCAATAAAGAAATTGATATCGCTGTAATAAACCGATTATATTCCTTTATTTTGAAACTGTCATCACCACCACTAGTGGCGACTGAAACATTTATTTCTTGATTACCATCAGTGATAGCAAAGTTGGTAATGACAACTGGAAAATAGACGTCCAAACCAAAACCAAATAGTTCCTGATTGCCACCAGCCGGTATTATTATCTGTTCTGTGCCAGTGGTGCTGGAGAGTAGTGGCTAATAAGGATAACCGATCTGAAGTATATTTTGTAAAGAAATTAGAATTGGACCAAGAATCGTTTTCTCATAAAAATGTATTACTTCGCGTTCACAAACACAGTTAATTTCCATATTCAATCTCCAAGGTATACATGAGGATAAGGCGCGAATTAGCATTCGACAAGCGCAAGAAATCTTTACAAATATTTACACTACTTGACAGACATGACACCAAAAAATACACAAACACAGAAGGTAAAGTGCATACAACAGTTTTTTTTATGATAATGAATGACAAGACGAGCAAATCAGGTGCCTGATGGTAAGCATCATGTTTGCCCATATCAGACACAGTGCCACCCAGTGTTTTAAAATTCAAAGTTCTGCGCGGCACTGCACTGCGTCTGTCACCCTGAGATATTAGTTGTTGAATCTCATCATGCCCAGTAATTTCGCTGGTAACATTGCCCTTCAGTCCGGAACACAGTAATGTTTGTACATTACTGCTTAACGGATGAATAACTGGCAAAGGTGTGGTACTTCCCCAGGCGGCCCCCTGCTAAAGAGGCCTACCACTACATAAGTTTGATGAAAAAGGTCAAGCGCGAATGGGACTCGCGGAAGGGTTCCTGCCTCCTATCCACTACTCACCACGTTGCTATATACTATAGGTTGCTATAGGTTTGAATTATACTCAATCGTACCAAACGCCACGCGGCTACTTTCATCCCGAGGACCGCTAAGGAGTGGAATTCTCTACCAGCGTACGTCTTCCCACTTGAATACGATCTTGGGGTCTTCAAGAGAAGAGTGAATAAGTATCTTCTAGGATAGCGTGCTCCATCTTAGGCCTCATCTTCACTTCCCATCAGGTGAGATTGGGGTCAAACGCAGACCTATTTAATATAAAAAAAAATACTCACCTATCAAATAAAATTCTTATCTTATATGACATTTAAAAACACGTTAATCAGGTCAATACAAGTATTACGGTTTTATCTCTATCGATTTTGATGAATTTTGATTACAGAGATAGATGGGACCTTGAGTAAGGTTATAAAAATATTTATTTAGAATAAAAATCAAAATGAACATTATACAGTTTTATCTTAAAATAATTCTTATTGGTCGACAATGGCGGCTTTATCACTTTAAACGATCTCTAATCCGGATATCATCACGGGAACGATACCTACGCGTCAGTACTTTCACAGACGCGTCTTTTGAAAAGTACCTTGCTCTCCGTTAAAATCCGCGCGTCATTGTGTGCGTGAATTTTTGAACAGTTGGAAGCACATTGCCTACTGTTTGTTTTGTGTATCTATCTTATAACACACACACACATGTATGTTATAAGATTAGATGTGTGCGTGATATAATGTCGCAGATACACGATCGGATATTGTCAACTTTTATATTATCTGATGCACGATTCAGTTTTCTTTAAATTCTGTAATTTTTCGTTATGTTCGCAACATAGATATAAGTTTAATTTTACATAGATACCGCGAGTGTTAGTCACTGTATGACATATCCTTTGGCTGGCAACACAGAAAATACATACATACATACAGTCACGCCTTGTTCCCAGTGGGGTAGGCAGAGACTATTTCCCTCCACTTGCTACGATCCTGACATACAACTTTCGCTTCGTTCTCTTTCATGACTTTTTCATACATGCTCGTCGGTTGTAGGTACTTTTGACTTGGCCTTTCCTAAGAACAACGTCAACTTGTTCATGAAAAGTACGCCTAGGTCGACCGCTACCGACTTGACCATTCACACTAGCCTTATAACTCTTTTGTTAATCTCCTTTCATCCATCCTCTCCACATGCCCGAACCACCTCAGCATTCCTTTCTCTATCTTAGTCACTACATCTTCTACCACGCCACAGCGTTCCCTTATCGCACTATTCCTCATTTTGTCCATCAAGGTTACTCCAGTCATGCTTCGCAGGCTTCTCATCTCCACAGCATGAATCTTTCTTTCATGCTTCTTCTGCCAAACCCAACATTCACTACCATACGTAAGTGTAGGGATCAGTACCCCTCTATGGACAGCCAGTCGTGCCTTTTTAGACACTTTCTGACTGTTCATAAAGGTATGCAACGCCCCATTCACTTGATTTCTTGAACACAGAAAATACAACATCAAAACGCCGTTAGAAGAGAAGGAATAAAACGCCGAGGGAAGGCTAGGAGTGTTTTCCATACAAACGTATCCCCGTGGTTCCGCCCTAGATAACTGCGTCAGAGCAATGATTATTTTTTTCGTAAGATCTAGGTCTTTACTGAGCATGTCCCCGTCATTAAAATTTTCTAAAAACTCGTTATTCAATGAAATATGACCCTTCGAAAATATTAACTGTCTCAGTTTTATTCGCATAATTAGACGTTCAATAGAAAAATTAGTTTGAAAACAAACTCACCATTACGTGTCGGTGTGCGTAGGAGGTCGGCTGGTTTTTTAATGTTTTTTGGATCGTTCAGACTTCAAACAGACTGCAAACATACCTATTACTGGCGAAAGTGGGCGAAAGCGTCGTCCTTAGCTTGCGGTGTCTGTGGCTGCCAAACACCATTAAAGCGCGTCCCCTCGCAAAACGCGGCGCTAGCCGTTTTTTATCCACTTTTCTAATCCAAAAGTTCTTTAGTTCAAAAGAAGTGGCTTATTGTTGGAAAACAGATTGCCATGAAGCAGATACATAAAAAAAAAACAAATCCAAATAAAATAACAACTAATAAAAATAAATTTTTCTACATAATCTTGACTTCAAAATGGTATATTGCTTTTTTTTAATTAGTGTTTTACAATGTTTTCATTAATCTCCTCACAACGGAAGCACAGAAATCATAAATAATTCCGGTTGAAAGATCTTTAACATAACATAACATATACATTCACGCCTTTTTCCCGAAGGGGAGGCAGAGGTGTACCCAGGACTCAGTCCCATAGTAGATACACCCACATTTCGCCAGTATGTTATTGGTCCCATGTAATAGGGGGCGAACCTATTGCCATCTACCGGGCACAGTTCCAGACTCCAGGCAGTTATTGAGATAAATCCTAATGGTAAAATCCAATATTTAACATTTTGCCTGACCTGGGGATCGAAACCGGGACCTCCTTCAACAGTGAGCATTGATTTGCCATAATTTGTTCGGTGTTTAGGTATAACTAGCTAGACGCGTGCGGCTAATATGCGGTCGTTTTTGTTTGGTGAACGAAAGGTTAGTGTGGACATTCGTACTTAGCACGGAATACGAATATGCAAATTTTATATTTATATAATTTTTTAATATTAATTTTTTTTGTGTAAATAAAAAAAAAATATTAATAACGTCCAAAAACTAATAATTAATAACAAGCAAATCAAAATAATGGTTACAACGCGGTCGCATTAACTAGACGCTTGGCCATGTGACGTCATTTTGGCGCTCAAGTACAAGCCAAATTTAGCAAGAAAATTAGCCAAATTATAGTATACATATTATAGTACTGACACTTGCCGGGCGAGAAAAGGGAATGCGGGGGGAAGCGGGCGGGGACCCGCATTCCAGCGATGCGTCGAGTTAATGTGACCGCGTTGTACTTAAGAGAAGATCTTAAGTAACCATTATTTTGATTTGCTATTTACACATGGATAGGCAATTAAACAAAGAAAGAACATTTAACTGTCAGTGAGGCAAGATTTTTTTCAAAGACCAAAGTTTGATTTTATTATAAAATCTGAGCAAAAGAGACTGCGGCGAAAAGAAAACGAATGATCAAGGTTATTTAGTCAGGGTACGGCTTAAAACACCACTGACATTCTACTAGCACCCCATCGACTATCGTCTTGACTAATAACCAGTCCAGCAACAACACGCCAGTGTAAATCGTAAGTAAATCGAATCCAAGATGGCGAATTGACGTCACACATATAAATATTCAATCCGATTGTATAATATACTTACATTTATGGCCTTTGAATATATATCGCTAAGTGACCATACGCTCATTCCATTCCATTACTTACTCGTTTTTTACCAGACTGCGAAAAAGGAGGATTATGTTTTTTCTCTCAAATGTTGCGGAGGGTAAAGCAGGGTCCGCAGCGGCATGTTTTTGTGTTACCTAACACAATAACATGAAAAGTGGGCGTGGCTTTGCTGTTATATAACAAAATATTGTTATATAACAACCTAACACGTTATCCGTCGCGGATGGAAAACATCACCCGATTTCGCCTGCGGGGGGGGTTCGTAGTTCATTTTTTGTTAGCGCTCGTGCCGTCAACATCTCTGCTGGATATTTGAAAATCATAATCTCCTTTTGTAGCATACAATATTTAGCAATTTTCTATTATTTAGAGACTGTAGCATATTGTGAGTCGGAATCAATGGATTTTAAACAAGATAACACTTGCTTGCCCTTGTACGGAGCTTATTTTAGAAAATGATAATTGCTAACAAAAACATTTTCGGTGTCAAGTCGCTGTGGACGAGTTGTTATATAAAACATAACATAACATACATTCACGCCTTTTTCCCGAAGGGGTAGGCAGAGGTGTACCCAGGACACAGTCCCATAGTAGATACACCCACATTTCGCCAGTATGTTATTGGTCCCATGTAATAGGGGGCGAGCCTATTGCCATCTACCGGGCACAGTTCCAGACTCCAGACAATTATTGAGATAATTCCTAATGGAAAAATCCAATATTTAACACTTTGCCTGACCTGGGGATCGAACCCGGGACCTCTTGATTGGCAGTCGAGCATGCGCCGTCTACGCCACCGAGGCAGTCCACCGAGGCAGTCGTTATATAACACGGTTAGATAACAACGTTTTGTTACTAACAGTTAGCTGTAGTCCCGGCTTAAAAACGTTTTGTTACTAACATTAACCTGTAGACCCGGCTTTAGATAAACAGATATAATAGTCTAAGAGCTAGCAACGTTTTTGAGAGAGAATTTCAGGTAGGCCAGTTTTTAGATATTCTATCTCTCTCACTCTCCCGGACGTTATACGGGCTATCTGGCTGGCGGTAGTAGTTGCGTTTATCAGTGCGCATTCGCATCCTACCTGTACAGGTAAAATATCGATTTTTCAAATAAATTTAAGAAGTTTTATTTTTTTTTATTAATTTTTTGAACTTTTTGAAACATGAATCTATTATTGCCAGATACATATTTTTATATGTATGACGTCCAGGAGAGTGAGAGTGATAGAATATCTAAAAACTGGCCTACCCGAAATGTTTGTTTTCCCGACGTTGCTAGCTCCCGTACTATAAACAAATGCAGTAAATCGTAAGGAAGGCGCCTATAGGAGCCATACTTAAGGCAACTATAATACTTAAGGTAAAACCAGCCTGGTCGGCTCAGATGGTAGTAACTCTGCTTTCTGTGCCGCAGGGCTCGGGTTCGATCCCCGGCCAGGTCAAACATTTGTGTGCATGAGCATGTCTGTTAGATCTGTCCCTGTGTGTTATAAGCTTATATAAGTATGTATATCAGTCATCTGGTTACCATAGTACAGGCTTCTAGCCTAGTTTGGGACCAGATGACCGTGTGTGGAAGTTGTCCCATATTATATTATTATATTATAGGCATTGAATATCCAAAAATCATAAGTTATACTAGAAAATAACAATACAAAGATTCATTAAAAAATCCAATTTAATCCTAGACTTTCTAAGATTTTTTCTTTGTGCAGGTTTTTATACATGAAAACTCGTTTGGATTAAATTAGATTTTTTAATGAATCTTTCTGTTGTTATTTTCTAGAACCTGGTTGTCTTTATTTTACGTAATTACATGTAGTATTTTGTATATCTTCAAAAATGTGGGTACGTGTGAGCGAGAGGGCGAATTTGCTTTGGACAGCGCCTTAAAAGACATATCGACAGACAGACAACGAAGTGTTTCTATTGAGGTTCCTTTTTCCTATTGAGTTACGGAACGGAAAGGATAAATGCATGAAAAACGATGTATAAAACAAATTATTGTAAGTAGGTATACTCTAATTTGCAAGTTAGGTACATTATTAAGGATAATGATCCTTGTAAACCAAGAGTCCTTTGACGCAAACATTGAGGCAAACTAGCTATAAATATAGGTTAAAACACATTGGACATATAAACAAATATAATTATAAGGAAATATGTTACACAAACTATTGTTATTTTATTAATATATGTTACATTAAAACGCCTAATTTATCATAATACACACGCAAAAAACATAGATAGTAAATACCTAGTTCAAAACATAGATAAACATATTTATATAGTGTAGCCGTGCCTTTTCCATTAAATAATACTCGTACACTTCAGCATATTTTAAATGATTTATTCCAAGCCCACCATCTTCAATCTCGCAATACAATCATCTGTCGCTGGCATCCACCTCCCTGTGTTGCCATCGCGCCCTCGCACATGCCATAGATCTTCCCGTTGCCATTAATACTTTCCATAAAACCACCAAAACGTTCACAGAATCCGTAGCATGCGCGTCACAAAATAACATCAACCCTACACTCGGCCAACCTGACAACGTGTATGCCCCCATACACGCATTATATGATAACCCTACATAGAATCTATCTGTTTTTTGTTTATATATTGATTGCCTTTATTGAAAAAATACTGAACAATAGAGCTACATACTAACTATCTACCCTAACTTACACTATGCCATAGAACATTTCGAAAATCCACAGGCCTATAGAAAATCCAAATAATAACATATAATATGGGACAACTTCCACACACGGTCACGTGGTCCCAAACTAGGCTAGAAGCCTGTACTATGGTAACCAGATGACTGATATACTTACTTAAATACGATTATAACACCCAGACACAGATCAAACAGACATTTTCATGCACACAAATGTTTGACCTGGCCGGGGATCGAACCCGGGGCCTGCGGCACAGAAAGCAGAGTTACTACCGTCTGCACCAACGAGGCTGTCAAAATGCTTTTTGCGTGTCATATTTATGGTCAGGATTGCAGATTCGCTGTGGATGCAGACGGCGAGCAACAGCGCAGAATGGCGTTCTATAGGGGAGGCCTATGCTCAGCAGTGGAGGTCTTCCGGATGATGTAATGATGATAAAATAGTAGATTAGAAAATATCTTCGTGCTCAAGTCTTTTCCCAAAACCTGAAACTCTAAATATCTGTGTGAAGGTCATTATCTATAGCAGTTCCCGGAATGATGATGATAACGCACAATAACTGTTCGTTTAATAATAAAATATATATAAAAATATATAAACATTGGCTTGGCTGATAGCCAGTGGAATGAGGTCGGGCGGTTGTTACACCGTTATGCAACTTATCTCGTAATGATTGTTACTAGAACTATTAGTTATTAGCAAACCACTCCGGCTTAACAGGAAAGGGGATCTCTTAGCAGTTTGACACAATCCTATGGAAAAATTACCGCATCGATGTTTTGTATTTATTCATTTAAATTTAAATGCTTGAAGAAGCACTTCAACACTTACAGTGTACACATACAGCGAAGCCAAATCGCACCTCAACTCTGTTCCCGCCGAATATAGTAAACCTATTTGATATAGATATTTCCCCGGCTTCGAACCCCGGCCAGGTCAAACATTTGTGTGCATGAACATGTCTGTTTGATCTGTGTCTGGGTGTTATAAGCATATAATAATAAGTATGTATATCAGTCATCTGGTTACCCTAGTACAGCCTATTTTGGGACCAGATGACCGTAAGTGGTAATTGTCCCATATTATTATTATACACGGACAGCTTGACGCAACCCGTCAGTTACGGCTGCTTCAAACTGCGACTGCCTAGCAAACTATAGTCTTATGCGTACACACTTACACGGAACCGCTCGAGCAGTCGCTCGGCAGCGCGGTTGAATTTGACTCGAGCAGTCCGTGTATAGCCAGCCTTAGGATGATCAATGCCACATTGAGTAATTGTAATAAGTAAATAATGAGTAAACCATTCGGTGTAACACGGGGAGAGAATTTGCGAGGTGCATCGCAGATTTATTTTAATTTATCAAACGCCAACGCAAAATCGTTGAAGTTTCCTCGAAACACATTTATTTTGCTTTGTTGCTGATTATGTGATAGATTTATTTTGTTGAGTTACGTGATTTAACGGGGTTTGCTTATATATATAAAAAAAAATCCCAATTGTGGAAAAAGAGGGAATAATTTCCCACTCAATTGTTTGTAGTAGTGTCTTCATGTGGTCATAATTTGTGCCAAAACATATATTTAGGAAAAAATAACCGTTCTAATAGAAAGCGATTACGCGATCATCGCTTACGCTTTGTGACGCGCCTAAGCGCGTCAAAATGCGCAAAACAAGGTGGTCACGCGAATTCCAATTAGACACCGGCCCGGGTATAACGAACTTGCAGTCGCGGAACAACTGCAGTAAATTACAAGCAAAAATTACATAATTAGTGCTGTCAAACGACACTGCAAGCTTTTTTAAATTATAAACTTTAATTTAACTTGCAATGTATATATTATATATATACGAGTATGTCCGGTACAAATCTTGGAACTGAATTTTGAAGCAGTTAGCCTCAACCGATTTAGCAAAAACTTTGCGTATAAGTCCGGTCACAATGCAATATTATTGTACCATTGAGCTAGCTGACCTTTCATTCCACATAATGACGAGGGTCTGATAATGGAGCCGAAACATAACAATTGGAACTGCCTTACGAAATGAGCTAAGACAGTCGAGTTTGGGCTCGTTTGCTTTGTTGAGACCTTTCATTCCACATGAAGACGAGGTTCTAATGATGAAGCTGAACGATTTTTATATTATCAAATCAAATGACAGCCTCGATGGCTCAGATGGTAACTCTGCTTTCTGTGCCGCAGGCCCCGGGTTTGATCCCCGGCCAGTTCAAACATTTGTGTGCATGAACATGTCTGTTTGATCTGTGTCTGGGTGTTATAAGCTTATATAAGTATGTATATCAGACATCTGGTTGCCATAGTACATGCTTCTAGCCTAGTTTGGGACCAGATGATCGTGTGTGGAAGTTGTCCCATATTATTTATTTATTTTTATGTAAATACGTTTATTCCAATCAACTAATCATAAAAGCTTGTCGCATTTGAAGATTTGATAGCATTGAATACAATGGGTAAATTTCGCGACGAGCTTCTATGATATTATGAATTGTATATATAATAAATTGTAGGCTTTGTGTAAGTTAATCTTTATATTTCCATATTTAAAGCATTAAAATGAAAGCTTGTTTTAATAAATATATTTTATTAAATTTTTTTATTTAATAATTACGCTTTATGCTCCGCGATTGCAAGTTCGTGATACCCGCGCCGTTTGACGTTATTGGTATTGTTGGATTATGGACTAGCTGTGCCCCGCGGTTTCACCCGCGTAGTGTTCGTTCCCGTGGGAATATCAGGATAAAAAGTACCCTATGTGTTATTCCAGGGTCTAAACTATCTACATACCAAATTTCAGCTTAATTGGTTCAGTAGTTTTAGCGTGAAAACGGAACAAATATACACACAAAAAACAGCGCTAGATGGCGCTGGATGCAAGTTAAAACACGCCAGCGTTTAGTTTAACGGTTACAAATGTAACTTTTTTACATTGTACTGAGATTTATAATATTAATAGGATTAGAACCTTGACTAGCTAAGCAACGCAGACCCGCTGCTGCTGGACCAAGAATGATAAATACAAATGTCTAACGTGACGAGTCGTAGGTATGTTATCAGGATTATCAGAATTTGATAAATGTTGTCAGAAATTCTTTGATAAATATTATTGAAGTTATCACTTGTCATCATGTATTTATAATTTATAGGTTCATATACCACGGTAATATTAATAATTAATATTTTTTTTCGCCGTGGAGTTACCGGCTTTAGAATAGTGCTCCACCCTCTCTACCCGTGAATGCCGTGGCGGCCGGCTAAGGGTTAACAGATAAAGAGGACGGGTAGCAGCGTTCTCTGCAAAAAAACCATCGAACTGCGCTTGATAACCCGCATGCCAAGCGTGTCAAATATTGGCAAACCCCCCTTTATGGGGGAGGCCTATATTCTGTAGTGGATTAGCAACGGTTGAGGTGATGAATTTTTGAATAATTGAATTTCTTGATGCGTCTCATTCTCATTCACGAGTGTTGGGTCAGGTCGGGAACATACTGGCAACTGGCAATACTCCTGGTGTTGCAGGTATCCATAGGCGGTGGTAACCGCGACCCATCAGCCGGCCCGTCTGCTCGCGCCCCCACCGAAAGCATTAAATTAAAAACAAAATAGATTGACACGTCGGTCAGTTAAAAGTAACTCTGCCTTCTGACTTCTGAGTCACAGGACTCGGGTTCTATCCCAGGGCAGGTCAAACATATGTGTGCATGAGCGTATTGCATTTTTAACCGATTTTGACAGAAATAGGCACTCAAGTTCCTTGACTTACGTATTTTTTTGTCGATCACGATATTTGTTTGGGGGGAAAAGAGGGGAAGTTTGCTGTAGCATTTATCGACGGGTTTAAATCAAATGAATGAGGCACACTAAGAACTTCATTCTACACAAGATGCTACCACACCCCGGACACTCGACTCAAATCCATACAAAAGTTGCGATATAACTACCTACACAGACACTACACACATGGAGTTATGTACACGCGCAAGAGTGTGCGTGAGGTGATTTCCCAGCGAAGCAGGGCTCGTCGAGAGCTCAATCTCGCTCGCGGGGTGAGGAAGGCCCGATTGGTGGGCGGATGACAGTGTCTATTCTATTACGTAGTATTATTATCAGTTCTGTGATGTTACGAAAAATTTTTCAAAAGGAGTAAGAAGCGAAAGTCGTATGTCAGGATCGTAGCAAGTGTAGAGAAATACTTAGTCCCTGCCTATTTCTACGTTAACAAGGCTGCACATATGTATGTGGTAAATATTAGATATACACAGATAAACACTAGTCAAAACCTAGTTACCAAGTGAAATCTCAAAAACTAGCAAAACATGTTTTGGTAGCGTCTAAAGGATAAAATTAGCATTCATTGCACAGATCTGATGACGTCAGACGTCCTTGGTTCGATGCTTGGGCACGCTGTGTTTGCGTGATATATTAAATGAGGTTAAATTGGTACCATAGAGTCACAAATGTGCAAAAAATGTCCTCGCAAAATGCCGGCACACGCTACACACTAACACAGAAACAGAAACAGACGTTACTACTATAGACATATAATATTATAGACAGAACTCCGCGCGCGCTCCGACTAGACACCGCTGTCATACTTCTCAAATGCGGCATTATCAACTACCAATGGCGTCGCCACAGAGGAGATGAAAGACGTTAGAGGGGCCTTGTGGGCGGGGCCGGCGTTGCTGCCCTTATGAGCAGACGCTCGTATGCCCGCCGAAACTAGCTTTACCGGCTAACAGTCGCGCTCATGCGGTGACAACGTACGTAGCTCCGCGAAAATAGTGTATAATGCGGTCCTGCGCTATTATAACTTGTCGAAAAAGAAGCCAGGTGTCTAGTGTAGCCCGAGAAGGGATTTCTTTTTACCGGTAAGTCCTAAAACCTTTATATTCAAGTGATATTTGTAATTATTACAAAAGTATTATGTAATTGTTAGACAAAAACGACACTCTCGCGAAACATATTTGAAATTATACATTGCTTACAATACATAGGTTCCTGGACCTTGTACTCGTAGGCGATCGCGCAATGAACTGCGTCCTTTGCGAGAGTCACGTCAAGGCGAAGCTTGAATTCCGGAAAATCCCCGCGCATCGATAGTGTTGTACCATGTTGTAAACATTGTCGATATTAAGTGTCGTATGCAAATGATTATTATGAGTAATATTTTGTAATTAAAATACCTCTTTGTAGGCGTACTTTTTAGGAACAAGTTGATGTTGTCCTAAGAAATGATCAATAAATCAAAAGTACCTACAACCGACGTGCATGTAGTATGAAGGATTTCATGATAGTGGAAGAAGCGAAAGGCGTGTGTCAGGATAGTATCATATGTGTGTGTGTGTGTCTCTTTCTGTTTGTCTGTCTGTGAAACAGCGTCAAAAGAAAAAAGTTGTTGTTTTCTTTGTCACGCGAAATAAATACGAGGCATCTACTGTGGTCTGTCACCATGTTATTTGTGATTATCAATTAAGTTGTCGAGTGTGGGTTTTCGTCTTTCGTCTAAAATTTTGTTTGATTGTTCCGTTTATAATGAAATTAAAATTTTAATTTTACATAAACATACATTCACGCCTTTTTTCCCGAAGGGGTAGGCAGAGGTGTACCCAGGACTCAGTCCCATAGTAGAGACACCCACATTCCGCCAGTATGTTATTGGTCCCATGTAATAGGGTTTATTATGGTGTAATAGGTTTATTTTTAGGTTTCAAAAAATACGTTGTCTTGTCCAAAAGTTGCTATTCAACGTGGCAATGTTTCCACCATCTTGGGTACGCTGCTAATAGCAGCGTACTAGTGATCTGACGTTGTAATCAATGTGTTGTGTTCAATATTAAATAAGTATAAATGAGGATATGCGAGAAAAAGGAGTGAGTGCAGAGATGACGGATGATAGACTGTATTAACGGAAGAAGATGCTGTGCTGTGCGTCCCCACCTAGCACACTAACCCACAGGTTAAGGGAAATGATAACTTAATAAATACGCTTGTATTTTTAGCTTGTGTCATTTATTTACTTACTATAGTTTTAACCCATGTCTTTCTATGCATGAACGACGTATTTCGCGGTAACTCACAGACCAAAAAAACATAGAATTATTTAAATTATAATATGTCACAAAATAATAATAATAATATGGGACAACTTCCACGCACGGTCATCTGGTTCCAAACTAGGCTATAAGTATGTACTATGGTAACCAGATGACTAATATTCATACCTACTTATATATGCTTATAACACCCAGACACAGAAATTATATAGTAACAACATTACATTGCAAGGACATTGTATATTAGTTAATTAATTAATAAGTTTAATTGGCTATGAAGCCGTATTAGTAAATAACAAATAAGTAAATATAGCGAAAAGTTAAAGTAATAATATTACAGTAATTTTATCGATATCGATAATCCATCTTTAGGTGACCGTAATGTACCCACCAAAAACATACATGTAAAAAAGGAGAGCCAAGTTCAATACAAAAATTATTCTTGGCTGTGGGCTTCGCCCCAAAAAGAATGGACATCTAAATGAGTGATCCAAGTTCTATGCAAAATCCAAATATGTATTTATAGGAACAAAATAACATTATGAACAAGTATTAAACTCTATTTCTTTGCTACATTTTTTTTAAATAACAGCAATTGTTATAGGTATCCAATACAAGATCAAGGCGCGAGCGAGTTCAACCTGCATTCTTAAATTAGTCAATACATACATATATCGGTAACAATAAGACAGCGCTATTGTTTTGAACTTGGTATACAATGTATACCAATTATGTGTATGTCATACACTTTGGACTTCCTTTAAGGTACAAAGAGTTCTAACAAACAAATTAATACCTTAAAACATTATTTCCTATTTTCAAAAGAAATCAGTTAAACGAACCTTGGGCACTGATCTTTGATATTTTAGTGAGCCGTGGACTACCATGCAGGTATAAACCAACCGACCCGCTAAATTTTAACCAATTATAAGCGGTAAGCTCATAATTTTGAAAATTTACTTCTGTTCTGTGTATAAATATGTGGTGCCGCGCGTCGCCGAAGACACACAGTTGTCCGGTTGTTTAACGCGTATTACAAATTTTTTTGTATGGGGACACCACTTATTTTTTGACTTAACTTTATTTTTATATATCTGATAAATAGCAAATAATAATAATACATATACTGGGATAGTTTCAAATATCTTCTTGTAACGTTGTAACGGTTCCAACGCTACAATAAAAAAAAAAATTGTATGGGGACCCCCTCTATTTTTAAACTTTTTTTTTTTAGATTTTTTCCTACGCCTACGCACAATTACCGAGTTGGATTCCAAATTTCATCCTTCTAGGTCATCTGGACGTAGGTTAGATTTAGGTACTGTATGTCAGTCAGTTAGTGCTAAAATTTACTACCTTTTGACCTTCATATCTTTATAACCGTTTGAGCTAGCTTCATGAAAATTGAGCTTCTAGATGTCCTTATGAATATAATTAGACACACGTAGTTTTATGTGTTTACGTTAAAGAAGTTTTCAGTTATAGAAGGGTCAAAAGTGGCACCAAGTGGTTCGTGTTAATATTACACTCGGCGCTGGCTAGCCAGTTGGTTGAACTTGGCTTGACACGCTGCCGTGTGTCTAGATGAGCTTTTGCGCGTGTGTGAGTGCATGTCAAACGCAGTGTTTGCGCTAGATGATAATCAATAGCAAACTCGCGATCGATGTGTGTATGATTAATTTGTGTGCGTAATGCGTGCGCGTATTGGTCTCTTGCTTGTAGTGGAGTTGAGGAGTGGGAGACAAGCGGTGACAAGCGGTCTGATACAAATCAGGAACTATTTCCAATCTAACCTCTTTCATCCTCATCTGTGGGCGTCGCCAAGGGGGGCCTAGAGAATCGAAAAAATTTAGCCTTTATTGTCAATGTTGACATTCAAGTGCCGCCATACGATAGGCACGTATTTTTAAATACAGAACCATCTGGGCCCTATTTCATAAAAAAAATTATCTACAAAACTGTAAAAAACTACAAAGTTGTAGGATTGTAGGGCTTTTCTGTTTCATAGAAATTTGTAATTGTAAATTGTATACAGGCAAATACCTGTTGTGTATATCTACCGTCTACCCAAATGGGGAATTTGGGTAGAAATTTCTTGACTAGCCCCCCCCCCTTGGTCATCGGCTGGCGACGCCCTTGTCAACTACGCTGACATTAGCGTACCAGAGCCTGTGCAATACGCACACGCACTCGCATTCCTTGTAAAGTTGTTTGTTTTTTTTTTGAAGTTTTTGTTTTTATGCTGTAATTATCTGGTCGAAGTGCGCGGAGACTTATTACTTCGCATAAATTTAGCAATGAATGCGTGAGGAGCTTGCTGCGTGCGCGAGAAAATAAAGAAAATAAGGATTTAGTAAAAGATTTGGGTTTTTTCCAATGGGCACGATGCGATGATAAATATTAGCTATAATTATTTTGTAGGGGATCATTAGAAACGTCTCTTCTCGATCGCGGGGCCCGCCAGTCGGAAAGAGTGGGGCATCGTCGTTTTCGAAGCCTTGTAGAAATCTTGTCGAGCTGGAACTACAACATTAGTCCACAACACATAATGGTTTAATTTTACTTGAGGTCTGTATACGAGGAAACCCTCAGATCATTCAAACAAGGAGGAAACCCAACCTGTTATAGTTAAAAAATACACAATTATCTCTTTTAAATCTATCTACCATTTTGAACACCCGCGGTATTGAAAATGATAGCTAATAGTCTGACCCAAAGAAATTGAAAGTGCGGTTTCAAATAGCGTTTCATTCGGTACTTTGCCAAAATGATTTGAAGAATGCAAACCACTAGACTGTTTTTTGTTGATTGTGGTTTATGAAAGTGAATATTTATTCATATTTTTATGGTCAATCATAATTTGCACGCATAGTATGGTCGAGGATGCTGTTTAGTTATATATAACTTACTGTGTGCCCGCGACACCCGCGTAGTCTTCGTTCCCGTGGGAATATTGGGAAAATACGTAAGTACTCTATGTGTTATTCCAGGGTCTAAACATTATTCAAACAGGTCACAGCTCACATCTGATACTTTTGTACGTCAATGAAAATAAACAGTAATGAGTCTACCGTGCGTTCGGAAAGATACCATTACAAGAAGAACGCACAAGAAACTTGTAGGGCTTAATTTTTTCAACTGATTGTTTAAAGATATTTGGTTGTGTTACATTCGTTTGTTAGTGTCGGTGCCGCGTGGTGGCTATGCAGAAGTTCCCAAGCATCTTTGTCCTCTATGTACTGATTTACTTTATAATAAGCCTTCTTTAGTAAAGTAGATTTTATATAGGTTTTGAATTTACCCTCTGAGAGCCCCGTTATCTCTTTTGGGATTTTATTATAGAAAGATTTTATTATACCGGCCCCCTTATTACGGACGCAACAGAAGTGTGGAAAGCGTTTAATTGCTTAGTGTGCTGTCAAAAGGTATACAAAAAATGATGTTTGACTACAGACATTTAGCAATTTAAACGCTTTCCACACTTCTACTGCTGTTCGTAATAAGGGGGCCGATTTCATCGGTTCAGTAGTTTTGGCCTGATAAAAAGCAAACATGCATCCATCAGTCTTCACAAACTTTCGCATTTATAATATTAATAGGAAGTAGGATGACACACTAGTGACCTGCCCTCGCAGAACAGAAGTCAAGTTCATGTATGTACTTTACTTTTCATACCTACGCTCGGCGTTCGCGTTAAGGTTATCTGTATTCTGTATTATTGGGAGGTTAATAAGAACACGAGCGCACACTATGTCTTTATTACTGTCTAACTTAGAATAAGAATATAATGATACATATGACATTAGTCTGCCTCAACTGCCTCGGTGGCGTAGAGGGTACATGCTCGACTGCCAATCAAGAGGTCCCGGGTTCGATCCCCAGGTCAGGCAACATACATACATACATTCACGCCTTTTTCCCGAAGGGGTAGGCAGAGGTGTACCCAGGACTCAGTCCCTCAGTAGATACACCCACAATTCGCCAGTATGTTATTGGTCCCATGTAATAGGGGGCGAGCCTGTTGCCATCTACCGGGCACAGTTCCAGACTCCAGGCAGTTATTGAGATAATTCCTAATGGAAAAATCTAATATTTAACACTGCCTGACCTGGGGATCGAACCCGGGACCTCTTGATTGGCGGTCGAGCATGCGTCCTCTACGCCACAGAGGCAGTCAGGCAAAGTGGTTAAATATTGGATTTTTCCATTAGGAATTATCTCAATAACTGCCTGGAGTCTGTAACTGTGCCCGGTAGATGGCAATAGGCTCGCCCCCTATTACATGGGACCACTAACATACTGGCGAAATGTGGGTGTATCTACTATGGGACTGATTCCTGAGTACACATCTGCCTACCCCTTCGGGAAAAAGGCGTGAATGTATGTTATGTTATGACATTAGTTATTATTATAATATTATATCTCTACACATACTTCATATCAACTCTGACTTATACGAAAAACTATCGTGGTAGTGGCATTCGTATCTAGTTGTTTTATAGATTGTTGAAAATAAAACAGAAAGAACGGAAATAAAAACCAATAATAGGTAACTAAATTAATTCGATATCAACAAAGAACATCACAAGACGCGTGTCTGAATCGGATTGCACTCGCGCTCGCATTGTTCCCAACCGTTCCGAGAGATCGTGTCCGTGAGCGATTTCTTTGTATGCGTTGCTCGAGCAAGCGTTATATTATGTAGCTTGACTTCTGTACACTTGATATTTTGTGCACTGGACGTTACTAATGATACTGTGAAAATGCTACGTAAACATATTAAAGTTTTGCTTTCCTTTGTTACAGAATGCCATCATAATCCTAATCGAAAACAATGGGCAGTGCTAAAGTGACCAACGCAAAACCTATGACAATGGAGAACAAATTCAAAAACCCTATATCATCCATTAAAAACTATTTCAAAGACAAAAAGAAGAAAGCCAAAACCGAGAAAGAAGAAAAACGAAAAGAAGAACCTAAAAAACAAGATGCAAATGAAAATGCTGTAGCGGATATCCTCGACACGTTTGACAAACTTCGCATAAAAGATGAACATTCAAAAGAAAGGAAAGCAAAAGAAGAATCAACAGAAAAGGAAAGGAAAAACTCAACAGGAGAAGAAGACGAGCTCAGTCAGTTCACATACAAAATCATAGAAGATGATAGAATAAGGCACACTTCAGAAGACAGCGGATATTCAGAAGGGAAAGATGAGCCAGAAATAGTTAAAGCTTTGGAGAAATTGAAACTTGAGAAAAAGACGAAGAAGCCACAGCAGGTTTTGGCTCCTAGAGGACCATTGAGGTCTAGAGTCAGTGATTACAATGTTGGGCCTTACAGCCTGGGGCAGAGTGAAGATCGATATAAACCGGTAAGGAAAGTTTTTCTAATAAGTACTATTCTACTATTCTAGTACTATTCTAGCGACTTCAACCGCTTAAAGGACCATATTATGTCAAAGAAAACTAAAGGGACAGGAGGAACACTCCTAAAAATCATTTAACGCAATAAAGTGCAATTCAGGTCGCACAGCGCCTGCCTATCGATGTATTAACCTACAAGTTCCCTCTCTTTCTTTCACGTGTCTCTAGCTGTTCTCTCAGCCTAGCCCATAGATAAAGCACCGTCAAGGCGGACGCTCCGACTACTGGTAGTTTCATACCTCTGATGCGGTGTCCTAGGCCTGCCTATGTGTTATTCCTTAGATACTTAGATCAATTACACTCACATCCTAATGCAGGAGGCACTAGGATTCCCTGTGTTGCAGGCGGCATTTGGACACATACAATAATAACACACCACACACACTACACCCGAAAACAAATAATTGAGCTTATCGAACTCAGGACTTATTGCTTTGCAGACAGAGTTACTACGAGTATCAGCTTAGGCATGGATCTGTCGTAATTTTGTTCGTCGTAAAATTGTGTCCTGTGTTGAACGACAAATTAATTTGGTATTCCAACTTAAAACAATGGAAATGGTACGTAGTAATCCAGACAAAATAGACGAAAAAAGATGCTGAGTTTGCGTCATTACATATGTGTGTGATATGTCAAAAATCCCCATCGCTTCCGCTTGTGCGTTGTTTTTTATTCGAGGTCAAAGGTCATCAATTTCTGTTTTTTGCGTATATCTCTGAAACGACAAGAGTTATCGTAAAAATGGATCAAAGTTTTAAAAAGAATTGCGACGAGCGGGATGAACAATACAACTACATCGAAACCGCGGGACACAGCTGGTTACTTTAATATTAACAAATAAATATAATATCTTCCAATGACCTTATACAAAGCGACTTCAACGCGCGAATGCTGATTAAAACAGCTTTTCAACATCATGTTGTTTTTTTTTTTTTATGGTAGTGAGTAACAAGACGAGCTTATCAGGTGCCTGATGGTAAGCATCATGATTGCCCATATCAGACACAGTGCCACCCAGTGTTTTAAAATTCAAAATTCTGCGCGGCACTGCACTGCGCCTGTCACCCTGAGATATGAGTTGTTGAATCTCATCATGCCCAGTAATTTCGCTGGTAACATTGCCCTTCATACCGGAACACAGTAATGTTTGCACCTGGCAAAGGTGTGGTACTTCCCCAGGCGGCCCCCTGCAAAAGAGGCCTACCATTACAATGTTGATGGCGAACATGCAATGAATGAATTTTGTTCACCAAGGAACGCCTTAGTGGGATGTGGGATAGTATAAATACTTCTGGGTAAGCCCCTTTTCCCAATTTATCATAAAATTAGCACACAATAGCTAAAATCCTTGGCGCCGATAGCATGAACTCTAATAGAATACTAATGTAACGTTTTGTTGTGGAAAACACTCTTGTACTTTACGAGTAGGTAATCCTTTAACCAATGATTCCCTATCATTCATATAAGAAACACGCTCGCGCCTTCGGCGCGAGCCTGCCTGGAATAGAAAGAGAATATTCTAGTTCCTCACGAAAAAATTGCGCTGGTGGATGGATTTATTTATTTCCGTGTGTGCGTGACAGCTACACGCATTTCCAATCAGATTGGACATTTACTTTGACTGCCTCGGTGGCGTAGAGGGCGCATGCTCGACTGCCAATCAAGAGGTCCCGGGTCCGATCCAAAGGTCAGGCAGTGTTAAATATTGGATTTTTCCATTAGGAATTATCTCAATAACTGCCTGGAGTCTGAAACTGTGCCCGGTAGATGGCAATAGGCTGGCCCCCTATTACATGGGATCAATAACATACTGGCGAAATGTGGGTGTATCTACTATGGGACTGAGTCCTGGGTACACCTCTGCCTACCCCTTCGGGATAAAGGCTTGAATGTATGTTATGTTATGTTTGGACATTTAATTTCAAAATACACACGGCGGATATTTATGTAAATTTACTTTT
Organism: Hemistola chrysoprasaria; assembly: GCA_947063395.1. Classification (NCBI taxonomy): domain Eukaryota; kingdom Metazoa; phylum Arthropoda; class Insecta; order Lepidoptera; family Geometridae; genus Hemistola; species Hemistola chrysoprasaria. The sequence continues at coordinate 3,085,288 of OX346738.1, read as the reverse complement.
TTATTGTGGCGAATATGATGTGAAATAGTGTTTGTTACTTACCGATGTTAAGTGACTTTCAAGTTTCCACACTAACTGGATGGAACTGGATACTAGTTTGGCAAATTTGTATGGGAAATCGAATTTTTTTTACGAATTCCGCAATTTTATCTTTTGCTAGTTGTTCAGGTTGACGGGTAGATCATCCCCTTAATTGGTGATTTGTGTTCCATTCTTCCATACAACATGAAAATACGTTTACGAAGAAATAGATAACCATTTTCCACTCAATTCTTTGTGGTTGGCTCTGGATCTGGCCTTTATTTGCCCGAAAACATATTTGTTTAATGAAAACTTTACAGTTTCTTTGTATATATGAAAATTGTAATAAAGTTGTTTTTAGGTTTTCATTAACAAAATATGTATTCGCGCATAAAAGCCAGATCAAGAGCCAACCGCAACCAAATGAGTGGAAAATGGTTCTCATTTTCTTCGTATTTGTGTATTTTGTATGGAAGACGAATCACCTTAAGTAAATCTTTTCGAAACACGTTGTCTATAATATATCAATCATCTATAAACACCTGTTTATTATGTCATTTAGTATTATTATTATCGTAACTAATTGATTGTTCTAAGAATTTAGTATTTGCATGCCAACTTGCCCCAGACTGCACGGAACGCTCTATTTTTTCCTTTAAGACGTAGGACTCTAGACTACCACAAATTGGACTTACGTTACATACAAAACATCACACGTTTCCCTGAAGGGTTCGACAGAGACACAGTAAAGATATCTACAGTATTGTGACTCGGCCCTGTCCTTCAAATAAGTACCTACAGCCACGCGGTACGTAAGTTTAGACACGTGATAGGGCTGCCCCAGCGACGACGCGACGACTCAGCAAGAGCGACATTAATATTTTCTTTCGCGCGGCACGGGCACACGCGGGACTCTTCATGAATGTGTACGAGAATAAAATTAATTGTTATTTTACTCGAAATTATTATTACATACATATACAAAATGTGAACTTGGAATATGTTTGTGTAAGTATATTTAATTATAAAATATAATGAATTGACATGCGAGGTAATAAATTACCAAGATACTCTTATTTTATGATAGTGAGTGACAAGAAATCAGGTGCCTGATGGTAAGCATCATAATTGCCCATATCAGACACAGTGCCACCCAGTGTTCTAATATTCAAAATTCTGCGTGGCACTGCACCGCGCCTGTCACCCCGAGATATTAGTAGTAAAAACTCGTCCTGCCCAGTAATTTCGCTGGTAACATTGCCCTTCAGACCGGAACACAGTAATATTTGCACATTACTGCTTGGCGGATGAATAACTGGCAAACGTGTGGTACTTCCCCAGGCGGCCCCCTGCAAAAGGGGCCTACCACTACAACTCGATTGTGCTCCGATCCTTACAAACTTCAACACCAACATACTCAACTAAAATGCAAGAAAGAGCTTCTAGGTACTTATGGGTAAGAAACCTTTGATTATAATAATTTAAAATAAATTCAGCTATTACGAACAGCACGGAGCACCTCGAAACAATTTTCACAACAAAACAATGACTGATGTCGAACCGCTGAAACACAAACGCCATGCCAGCGCATTCGCGACATAGCGTGTTAATACCGACCTAGAGGCGCGTTGGTATGACTCGGGTTCCGACCGTTTGTATCAAGAAACAATACTGTAGATATCTTTACCGTGACAGAGGTGTACCTGTTCACACGACTCGCGCATTACACTTTGATCAGATTCTTCATACATGCGGTTGGTTATGGGTAATTTAAGGAGACGTTTATTAAGACAGTTAGTATCTTACAAACACTAAACACACCATAAAATCACAGGAAAAGACTATTGAGACACTAACAGGAAATATGCGAGCTTTACATGGAATTTTCCAAGGTTAATCATTGCAAGAATATTAATATAATACTTAACTATATTATGGACACGATGATTGATTGCTTAGAAAAACTGAAGCCTGGGACATTCCGCATTATAGGCATGAAGCTACAAGTAGCCGGGGCTTGCGACAAGACCACAATACAATTTAAATGAGCTAGAAAGAGACAAAAGCTAGAGAGGATACGCGATAGTAACAGGGACAGGTTGTGGTGAATATAACTGTAGTTTATTAGCATTGTGCAAGCTGAATTGAACTTTATTGCGTCGCAGTCAGAGTCGATTCTTATATACATGAGTTTGAGGAGTGTCCCTTCTGTACTTTTAGGTTAAGGTATATTCTAGAAAATGGTTCACCCATACCTCACCCGTATTCAAGAAATTTGTTTCTCGGTCGAGGGTTAAAAAAGGCAAAATCAATAAAGATCCATCATAAAGTGTACGTACGTCGAACTTATTCTTTTGGTCGAAGGTAAAAAAATCACTTCATTTTTCAGATCAGCCAAGTGAACAGAAACGCGCTCTCAGGAGGTCAAGTGCTCGTCAACGTACCAGAAACGCAAGACAGCTTAGGCGAAGTTACCAAAGCGTTGCAACAAGTCCAAGAAATCTCTGAGATATCCATCAACACGTCAGAATACTGGCAAGACGTGCTAGAACTAATCGACGCTGATACAGAAAAGGAAGATTTCTTAAAAGACTTTCAGCAAATATCTGACAACGCCTTCGAAGTTATCGACGTGCCCAAGCTTCCTGAAGCTCAACCCAACCCAATCGAAGAGTTTTCCGTCGCGCAAAATCTACCCAACTTCGAAAATAGCATAGAACTGACAAATTCTATTCTCAACTTCGAAAATGAAGCTCCACACACAATCTTCCCAACCCCGCCAAGGTCGGAGAACGTGCCAAGTCCAATGTCAGAGTCACCAGCGTCCTTTTACCCTACAAATTGGGAGACAAGCCTGTCTCCTGAAAGATCCTCACCAACCTACTACAGCGATTACGAAAAATACCAAGAAATCCCTCCTTACGAAGGTCTTTCACCGGTTTCTGATGGGAAAGAGGAGGCCAAACGAGACAGAACTTTATCCATGACCATGAAGAACTTTAAAGACATGCAGAAGGAGATTTCTAGTGAATTTTCGAAGAAAGATTGCTGTCAGATCAGTAGGAGGTCGATCAAAGATGTGTTTGATGAGCACATGGGAAAATTGAGTGCGGCTGAGAGGAAGAACCTTTGTTTTGGTGTATCGAAGGTGGACCCGAAAACTGCCCATGGGTAAGAATCTTTTTCGAAGTGTTTAATAACCGGTACCGCCTTTAGAATAGTACCTCACCCTCTCTTCCCGTGGTTGCTATAAGAGTTGGCTAAAGATTATCAGATCCAGAGAGAGGAGGACCAGCGTCCTCTGCGTGAAACCATCTAACTGCGCTCGCCAACCCGCCTGCCAAGCGTGGCAAGTATTAGCAAAAACCCCATAAGGGGGTATGGGGTAGGCGTATGTCCAGCAGTGGAACTCCATTAATCAGTACACCAATTGCGTGGTGCAGATTTTTTTTTAAATTTTTTATGGGACTGCCTCGGTGGCGTAGTGGTCGCAAGCTCTAGTGCCGATCATGAGGTCCCGGGTTCGATCCCCAGTCTAAGGTTTTTATATTTTCATTACGAATTATGTCTATAACTGCCTGGAGTCTGGAACAGTTCCCGGTAGATGGCAATAGGCTCGCCCCCTATTACATGGGACCAATAACATACTGGCGAAATGTGGGTGTACCTACTATGGGACTGAGTCCTAGTACACTCCCTGCCAACCATCGGGAAAAAGGCGTGACGGTATGTTATGTTGCCAGATACCTAACCTGGCATGTATGGGTCATGTTTGTTACTCTTTCACGCCAAAACTACTGAACCGATTGGGCTGAAATTCGGTATGTAGATAGTTTAGACCCTGGAATAACACATAGGGTACTTTTTATCTCGATATTCCCACGGGAACGAAGTCTACGCGAGTGAAACCGCGGGGCACAGCTACTGCTAGTTTACCTTACTGCTAGTTTTGGTAGTGGTAGGTCTCTTTTCCAGGAGGCCGCCTGGGGAAGTACCACACCTTTGCCAGTTATTCATCCGCCAAGCAGTAATGTGCAAACATTATTGTGTTCCGGTATGAAGGGCAATGTTACCAGCGAAATTACTGGGCATGATGAGATTCAACAACTCATATATCAGGGTGACAGGCGCAGTGCAGTGCCACGCAGAATGTTGAATTTTAAAACACTGGGTGGTACTGTGTCTGATATGGGCAATCATGATGCTTACCATCAGGCACCTGATTTGCTCGTCTTTTTACTCAATTCCATAAAAAAAAAAAAAAACCTATAATAACAAGAAAGAAAGAAAAATGTGTTTATTACCCAACCTTAATAACAAACACGTTATTACATTTGCTAGTACATATATTGAGACAGTGGTTATGGTAATCGGCTTGTGCTGCGCTCGATACTTATTCGTGAGTCAAGTCGGTAGGGGTCGACCGCGGGCGTACCTTTCATGAACATCTTAAGGAAAGGCCAGGTCAAAAGTACCAACAACCGACGAGCATGCATGAAGAATGTCATGAAAGTGGAAGCAGCGAAAGGTGTATGTGAGGATCTTAGCAAGTGGAAAGAAATGTATGCGTGACAGTGACAATTAAATGCATTTGACACTTAAAGTCAAATGCAACATGGCGGATGTAACGATAACCTCACAAGGCGTGACTGTATGTATGTACGTATATGTAAGTCCACAATAACAAAGCGACAATCAGTGTAAGAGAATATTAATAAATAATTAAGTCATACATTGAGGTCTCAACCGCATAAACAATAATTATGATAAAATGTTAGGTTTCGTTTTAGACACTCATACTTATTTGGATTAATCATTCATTCTGTGTATGAACAAAATGTATTTATTGACCAAAAACGGAACTATCATAGGTACTATACCTAACAGCGGTTACACTCAATTACACTGTTCTTCCGAAACGAATCCGATCCGAATCCGTGAAAAACGGTCCGATGAGGTCCTAGAACTACAGTCGACTCTCGTTAATTCGAAACTCGAGGGACTCTTAAAATATTACGAATTATCGAGTGTTGGAAATATCAAATGGTTCGAAATTTGTGAGAGAATATAAATAAAACTTCGAATTATTAAGTGTTGATCAATTATTATTTATTAACTGCTATTGTACAACAATGACAAAAGTTTAGAGGTACATTCGTGTACATACATGTACGTATTCATAATGTGAATTAATTATTCTTTTCAAACTACATAATCATAGCCAAAACAAAGGCTCAACAAACAAGTTGATATAAGTTTGACCTTGTCGCAAAATGTATGCTCGTACTTACAATCTTTCTCTCTGCAACTTCGAATTGTCGAGTGTTGGACGCCGATAAGTTCGAATTAACGCGTCGTTTTGTTATATAGCAATTATTTTTTCGTACGAATTACCAAGTGTTTAAAAATGTGTTGATTTAGTTCGAAATATAAAGAGATTTTGTAGGGAACTCGTGATAACTTTGAATTATAGAGGTTCGAATTATCGCAGGTTTGAATTAACAAGAGTCGACTTTGTATGGTAGTTAAGGAGGCAGCGTCCGGAGAATTCCCCATACAAACGTAACAGTTAAATCATTTGAAATCAGAGCATATTTCCAACATTTAATGACGTTATTCGAAATGACACTTCTAGTTATCTAGGTTCCTAATTATATTTCAATAAGCTGGAGTTTTTGTAGTGGTAGGCCTCTTTTGCAGGGGGCCGCCTGGGGAAGTACCACACCTTTGCCAGTTATTCATCCGCCAAGCAGTAATGTGCAAACATTACTGTGTTCCGGTATGAAGGGCAATGTTACCAGCGAAATTACTGGGCATGATAGAATAGAATAGAATAGAATAATACTTTATTGCATACCAAAAAAAGAAACAATTTCACAAAAAGACACAATACAAAAGACACGGTAAACAACCGGCGGTCTTATCGCATGATGAGATTCAACAACTCATATCTCAGGGTGACAGACTCAGTGCCGCGCAGAATTTTGAATTTTTGAACACTGGGTAGCACTGTGTCTGATATGGGCAATCATGATGCTTACCATCAGGCACCTGATTTGCTCGTCTTGTCACTCACTATCATAAAAAAAAAAAAAAAAAGTTAAGGTAGAACTGGGTAGCGTTTTGTTCACCTTATCAATTTTATATATATATATATATATGATAATGAGTGACAAGACGAGCAAATCAGGTGCCTGATGGTAAGCATCACGATTGCCCATATCAGACACAGTGCCACCCAGTGTTTTAAAGTTCTAAATTGTGCGCGGCACTGCACTGCGCCTGTCTCGCTGAGATATTAATTTTTTAAACTCGTCACGCTCAGTAATTTCGCTGGTAACATTGCCCTTCAGACCGAGACACATTAATGTTTGACACATTACTACTTGGCGGATGAATAACATTTACATTGTTATTGTTACATACATACATACAGTCACGCCTTGTTCCCGTTGGGGTAGGCGGAGACTATTTCTTTCCACTTGATACGATCCTGACATACAATTTTCGCTACTGCCACTTTCATCACATTCTTCATGCATGCTCGTCGGTTGTTGGTACTTTTGACCTGGCCTTTCCTTAAGATAACATCAACTTGTTCATGAAAGGTGCGCCCGCGGTCGACCGCTACCGACTTGACCATTCACACTAGCCTTATAAATCTCCTTTCGTCCATCCTCTCCACATGTCCGAACCACCTAAGCAATCCTTTCTCTATCTTTGTCACTACATCTTCTAACACGCCACAGCGTTCCCTTATCACACTATTCCTCACTTTCTCCATCAAGGTCACTCCACTCATACTTCTCAAGCTTCTCATCTCCACAGCATTAATCTTACTTTCATGCTTCTTCTGCCAGACCCAACATTCACTACCATACATAAGTGTGGGGATAAATAAATAAATAAAATTGCTTTATTTCATGCATAATAAAAACCCATGAAACATGAAAATACTTAAAAAAAACACACTTAAAAACACAATTATTTTAAAATTAAAAGACGAGCAATAACATTATTTTAAATAAATTGTCAAGATATATATTTCTTGTTGCCGCTCATGTGAATGGATATCCATTTAATACTTATGGGATTCGTCATGTCGTCATAGACAGCCCTCAAAATGCCGTTCTTCGACCTCTGCAGACGAATCCAGAACGAGGCTATCCTGGATCTTAGTAGATAGTTGCAAAGAAGTCGAGAACCCTCGCTTCTACAAACATGCTCGATGCGCTGCAGCACCAGGGCAGCTTCATGAGAGCTCGATATGCGTTATTATACTGAACTCTTATGGAGTGATAAGCTGTCTGCGTGTAATTCACCCATAACTGGCACGTGTACATGCAGAGGCAGTACGCCTTGAACAGGGTGAGCTTCACATCGGTGTTGCAGCTGGAAAACCTACGAGCGAGCATGTTGCTCCTGACTGAGATTGCTCGCCGTAAAATAAGATAAGCACCCCCTCTATGGACTCTATGTTATTGTTGATTTAGTATTAGTAAGGATAATGTTGATTGTCCCAGGGTCCTTCATCACATCCTGCTCAGCCTATCCACGGGTAAAGAGAACGAAGATCTCCAGACAGCCATGTTCATACTGATCTGCCAACGGATTCTCGCGCAAACGCCTACTGCTTTCATTGGTGACATTGGTAAGTATTTAAAGCTAAAATCACACCACGCCTTTTCCCGAAGGGTTAAGCAGAGGTGTACCTACCGTCCCATAGTAGGTACCGCATTTCGTCAATATGTTATTGTTATTGGTCCCATGTAATAGGGGACGAGCCTTTTGCCATCTACCGGGCGCAGTTCCAGACTCCAGACTGTCATAGAGATAATTCCTTATGGAGAAATCCTACATCTAACACTTTGCCTGACCTGACTGCCTCGGTAGCGTAGAGGGCGCATGCTCGACTGCCAATCAAGAGATCCCGGGTTCGATCCCCAGGTCAGGCAGTGTTTTAAATATTGGATTTTTCCATTAGGAATTATCTCAATAACTGCCTGGAGTCTGGAACTGTGCCCGGTATATGGCAATAGGCTCGCCCCCTATTACACGGGACCAATAACATACTGGCGAAATGTGGGTGTACCTACTATGAGACTGAGTCCTGGGTACACCTCTGCCTACCCCTTCGGGAAAAAGGCGTGAATGTATGTTATGTTTTTTTTGCCTGACCTGGGGATCGAACCCGGGACCTCATGATCGGCATTTAAGCTTGCGACTCCGCCACCGAGGTAGAAAAATCTTACGGTTATTATAATAAAGGCACGAGCGCGAAGAAAATGATATGGTTTTAATGCGGCTATTTTTTTATTTTATTTTACACAGCCCCCTGCCTGCGACTATGAGTAATACTATTGGACTGAGTCCTGGGTACACCTCTGCCTACCCCTTCGGGAAAAAGGCGTGATTGTATGATAGAACTTAGCTCTGTCAGGCTTCGGACACTCCACAATAAATGTATGAAACCACAAGTAGCCGGGGCGTCCGTCTTGACGGAAACATTTATATGGACTAGACAGAGAAAATAGATCCGCCAAGCGGTAATGTGCAAACATTACTGTGTTCCGGTCTGAAGGGCAATGACACCAGCGAAATTACTGGGCTTGACGAGTTTCAGTGCAGTGCAGTGCAGACAGGTGCATTGCAGTGCCGCGTAGAAATTTGAATTTTAAAACACTGTGTGGCACTGTGTCTGATATGGGCAATCATGATACTTACCATCAGGCACCTGATTTGCTCGTCTTGTCACTCACTATCATATAAATAAAAAGATAGAGAGATACGCTATATAAGAGAGGCAGCTTGGAGTTATATAACGTTAATATGTAGTTATATAACGATAATTAGTTAGGCACTGTGCGAATTGAATTGAACTTTATTACGTTGGATCTAGAGTCGCTATTTATTTAAATGATTTTGAGTTGTGTCCCTTCTCTCCCTTAAGCACCTTAATATTCTGTGGCTCTGCTGCAATCCGTCATAAACCGTGTCAGATTGCTCGTGGTTTAATTATTACTCGCGTAGTGTTTCGTTCCCGTGGGAATCGGAATAAAAATACCGTTTATGTTATTCCAGGGTCTAAACTATCTACATACCTAATTTCAGCCCAATCGGTTCAGTAGTTTTGGCGTGAAAGAGTAACAAACATGCATAGAAACCTTCAACTTTAATATTATTACTAGGATAAGTAGGTAGTCACGAGTACAAAATAAATTCGGATGCAAAAACCCCTTAAAAAAGCATAAAAAAACATTTTGCATTCGGGTTTTTACGGAGTAAAGCTAGTGTTTATTTTTAAGCGAAGATACTTCATACATTTTTCAAGGTAAACCGGCTAGGCAATACACCTGCTATACGCACCTATAAACTTAATTATATGTATATTAACAACATTGAGAGGCATTTGTTGAGTAACTCGTTGACTGCCTCGGTGGCGTAGAGGGCGCATGCTCGACTGACAGCTCAACACTACAAAAACCACATTTCTGTACATTAAGTTCTAAGAGGTTATTTGATCAATAATTTGAATTATAATTTACCTGAATTTATACCATACTAGCTGGTACCCGCGACTTCGTCTGCTTACTTTTAGGTAGCCTATGTCCTTTCTCAGGGTCTAAAGATTGTCTGTGCCAAATTTCATCAAAATCGGTTGAGAGGTTTAAGCGGGAAAGCGTAACAGACAGACAGACTTAGTAGGGATTAGTAGGGAAGTAGGGATAGGGACTAGTAGGGCTCATCATGATACACAAGTTTCTTGTGCGTTCTTATAGAGTTATCTCTCCGAACGCGCGGCAAATTCATTAATTTACGGGCGCATGATTTCCGTTCGCAAAATCGGACGCAAATTGAACTTCTCGTATATAACGTTGTTATTATTATTTCCAGGTTTAAGCCTAATAAAGGCAGCGTGCCTTCGTTGCCCGCATCGGCCCATATTCACTCGCGTTATAGTTCAGTGCGTATACGCAGCCCTGAAGGATGACGCGAAAGGACTGGAGTGCGTCTTCCATGAGGTAGGTGTACAATATGTAAAACAGCGCCTTTTTACTAAAATATTGTGCCACCATCAAACTATCCATTCTTGGCAGATTGTCCGACTGACCTTTAGAAATCCTTCTTCCATTCTTCACAGTACAACGCGGTCACATCAACTAGACGCTTGGCCATGTGACGTCATTTTGGCGCTCAAGTATACAAGCCAAATTTAGCAAGAAAATTAGCCAAATTATCGACGCGTGTATCGGTAACAAAGAGGCGGACCGTACTGACACTTGCCGGGCGAGAAAAGGGAATGCGGGGGGAAGCGGGCGGGGACCCGCATTCCAGCGATGCGTCGAGTTAATGTGACCGCGTTACAGTTCCACTTAAATAATTTATATTATTTGTTTTAAATACAAGCACACTCATAGCGAAACGGAGACGATCGAAACAAAATGAACGAGACGTGCGTGTAATCACCGGACCGAGCGCCGTGCGCCGTTTCGCGGTCGCGGGCTGAACAAGGTTGTGACGTCATAGTATGAGCGCGCGTAATCTCAGAAATTTTTCAAGTTGGTAGGCCTCCATTGCAGGGGGCCGCCTGGGGAAGTACCACACCTTTGCCAGTTATTCATCCGCCAAGCAGTAATGTGCAAACATTACTGTGCTCCGGTCTGAAGGGCAAGGTTACCAGCGAAATTACTGGCCATGATGAGATTCAACAACTCATATCTCAGGGTCACAGGCGCAGTGCAGTGCTGCGCGAAATTTTGAATTATAAAACACTGGGTTGCACTGTGTCTGATATGGGCAATCATGATGCTTACCATCAGGCACCTGATTTGCTCGTCTTGTCACTCTGGCATAAAAAAAAAAAAAAAAACAAAAAAGGGCTTAAACTTCCCGTCGTTATAACTTCGGAAATACTGCATGTATTGAAGTGAAATAAAAACTAATGTAATGTACATGATCTACGCTCCGATGTAAGGTGTATTAATAGGTGTTAGGTGTGTTAATAGTAATATTTTGACCGTTTTGTTATTACAACATAATGACGTCACAATCATGGCGACCACTCGTAACGCGTTCGTGACCAAGTGACCCTTACTGGAATTATACATTTTGAATTCTTTATAATTAGTCGAAAACTATATTTTTAAAGTGATTTTTGAATCGGATAATACATAATTTTCATTAAATTTTCAGAATTAACTTAAAAATACGACATTTATTTATTTTACAAATACTCAATTGTCGCAGGTTGACGCCCAAGGCGACAACTTGGTGATCGCGTGCGCTCGCGGCGGCGACACATACGCGCTCGTCCTCGCTGAGATCACGCGCGCACACTCCGGGACCGACACCAGGACCGACCTGCCGCCTCTGTTCCGCATCCACCACGCCAACGCTGACGGTGAGCATTATGTGACCGTCTGGGGCAGTACCACACCTTTGCCAGTTATTCATCCGCCAAGCACTAATGTGCAAACATTACTGTGTTCGGTGTACCGGTCTGAAGGGCAATGTTACCAGAGAAATTACTGGGCATGATGAGTTTCAACAACTAATATCTCAGGCACTATGTCTGATATGGGCTATCATGATGCTTACCATCAGGCACCTGATTTGCTCGTCTTATCTCTCACTATCAAAAAAAAAACGTAAGTCTGTACTACTTATCGTGTGGTTATTAGTTAATAGCACCCCACCCTCTTGCCCCGTGGTTGCCGTAAGAGCCGGCTAAGGCTTAACAAAATCCAGAGGAGGCAGCAGCTTCAGACAAAGTGAAACCTAGCAACTGCACTCAACAAACCGTCTGCCAAGCGTGGCGAGTATTGGCAAGGGGGGCTATTATGTAAAAGAAGGTGCAAACGGACTTCTTTGGAGATGTCTGTTGTACAAATAAAAAAATAAAAAAATTTTTTTTTTATAATATGGGACAATTTCCACACATTCCACGCATTCATGCACACAAATGTTTGACCTGGCCGGGGATCGAACCCGTGCCCTGCGGCACTGAAAGCAGAGTTACTACCATCTGTGCCAACGAGGCTGTCTACCTACTACAATATATTATAGTAGCAGATATAATAATATAATTGTTATATCATAGGTTACACAGCGTTGCACGTGGCTTGTGGGCAACACAGCGCGGCGTCCCCTCGCCTGCACACTCTGCATGTTTTGTTAGAACATGCGGGAGCTGATCTGTGGAAAGGGGTGAGTTATCAACTTATAAAGGGTTCTGTCAACTTTCTATGAGCCTTCGGCCACGAATGAACAGACTTGTGACGTATATAATATTAATTATTAAATTATATAACACTTTAACCGGTGAGGTAGTTCGGACATGTGGAGAGGATGGACGAAAGGAGATTGACAAAGGAGATTTATAAGGCTAGTGTGAATGGTCAAGTCGGTAGCGGTCGACCGCGGGCGTACCTTTCATCAACAAGTTGATGTTATCTTAAGGAAAGGCCAGGTCAAAAGTACCAACAACCGACGAGCATGCATGAAGAATGTGATGAGAGTGGAAGAAGCGAAAGTTGTATGTCAGGATCGTAGCAAATGGAAAGAAATAGTCTCTGCCTACCCCAACGGGAACAAGGCGGGACTGTATGTATGTATGTGCTATATTTTAATAATATCACCATTAAAAGTACGAAAAAATTACAGTGACAATTAAATGCATTTGACATTTAAAGTCAAATACAACATGGCGGATGTACCGATAATCTAATAAATTAAACACAGGTGGATATTTAATTAATATTTAATAAAACTGCCTTTATGAACTTATTTCAACTTATTTGCAGGACATAAAAGGCGGTGAAACAGCACTCCACCTAGCGGTCAACTCTGTGAACTGCGACCTGCGTGTGATCATGATGATCTTCAAACAACTCGACAGGAAGGAATGGAAGAAATTAGCGCACTACCATAATATGAGGTAATTCGTTTATAACGACATCTTTTGGGCACAATTAAGAGCATATCCTAGCTATGGGACATTGGACAACCCTTGAAAATTTTACCTATTCGATGTTTTGTATTCCCCTGTCCAAAATACCTCGGTGCCTCAAGTCGAAGGTCTTCGACCAGTGTGTGTTACCAGTGATGACTTACGGATCTGAAACGTGGTCTCTGTCTGTGGGCCTTATCAGCAGGCTCAAAATAGCGCAACGAGCTATGGAGAGGGCTATGCTCGGAATTACTCTACCAGATCGAATCAGAAATGAGGAGATCCGTAGACGAACGAAAGTTATCGACATAGCGCAGCGGATTAGTAAGTTGAAGTGGCAATGGGCAGGGCACATAGCACGTAGAACTGATGGCCGATGGGGCCGTAAAGTTCTCGAATGGAGACCACGGACCGGTAAGCGCAGCGTAGGACGTCCACCCACAAGGTGCACAGACGACCTGATAAAGACGGCAGGAACACACTGGAGGTTGGCCGCTTACAACCGGACTGGATGGAAATCTATGGGGGAGGCCTTTGTTCAGCAGAGGACGTCCTATGGCTGAGATTATTATGATGATTCCCCTGTTTCCTTCGTATATAATTATAACCCATTCTATAATTTATATCCTGATATTTTTATAGTGAAGTAATGATTGCATTACTTGAAGCTGGGCTCTGGATTTAATACTAATTTTCCTTCACAGTTCCGTAACTCCTCTGGAATACGCGCGATCTGCGACAAAATCGACGACGAGAAAAAACTACCCTCACGAAGTGTTGGATTTCCTTAAGAAATGCCGTTGATCTCAAAAAACAACACACTTTTCGAAATTGGTTCTCAAGTTTAGCCGTAAGGCTCAAAATACTGTTTCGAGCAGAAAGTTGCCTCGTATTGAATAATAGATGGCGATAGTGTCGAATTTTTTTAAACTCAATTACATGCTTGACACAAATAACGTTATTTTTATGTGTGGATGGGTGAAGTAAATGATTAAGAAAACACAGCGAATCGAAACGATTTTTTTTAAATAAGTTAATAATTTCGAAATTGGTTTTTATTGTTGTTTTTCAAAATCGTTATCACATTGAGCAATTTGATAATTTTGAAATGCAATCTTAGTTTTTAATATTTTGTTATTATGTAAGGTTTAGATTAAAATTTTTGACAATAATTATTGCTCTCGTAAATCTTGAAATATTGATAATTATTAAAATTTATAAGGAACTAAAAATTTACATGTTTAAATGTTTACATTCGTTAAAAAAAAAAAAATGCAATGAAATTGTAAATAAAATTTTATTTTTCTATAGAATACAAAAAAAAGTGTTGTGTATGAAGCGAATAATATTTTAAATAAGTATAAAAAACTTATTTTTTTAATAATAATTAAAAATAAAATATTTTCTAAATATTTGATGAATCTTTTCAATAATTACAATTAGTTTTAGGTTCGATTCAAAAGTTAAGTCATTTTTTTACACATAATAATATCAAGATAGTAATTAGATATAAGCATGTATGTAATAAATAGTCAGCAGTAGTTATATTTCATATTTAGAGAATACACCTCATTTTCGAGGAAAATAAATAAAATATACACATAACATCACGTCTTTTTCCCGAAGGGGTGTACCCAGGACTGTCCCATAGTAGGTACACCCACATTTCGCCAGTTAAAATACAAACATAATTATGTGTATAGTTCTTAAATCTGAATAAAATATCGTAAATATATATTTTAATATTTTTATAAAATATATTTATGTATATTTTATAATAATATATATTTTATATTATATAAAATATATATTTTATAAAATTTATATATTTTTTTAATAAGTAGTTTAGTATTAGATGTAAATATTAGTAATTATATAAATGACCATTATGTTTACAGCTGAATATGGACATTGCATTGGCAAAAGCATGACACGACGCCAAACTCTAAAAAAGAGTTATTAAAGAGTTTATTACAGGTCGCATCACGGTTTAATAGCGGTGACCTTGAATGCGCAGAGATCGACTTTTAGATCTGTTTGGTAACAGGAATGAGGTGCGACGGGAGAGGCGCTGCTTTGGTCGCTCGGTGTCTTCACCCCGACTGACCTCGGCCACGGTCTCACGTGGCCTGCGTACTGTCGAGACCATACGGAGTACTGGGGTGGGAACGATCACAGCTCGGATAACGATGACAGTATATGAGATTGAATCCTCAAAAAATTTATTATTTAATTGTAATTTTAATTCTCACGGAAAGACGTGTTACTCTGAGTCTATTACTCTCTCGGAATAATGTATCACATAATTTGACATGTCCTTTTGATTAAAATTTAAAACATAAGTTCAATTTAGTTAACTTGTGCATGCCCGAACCGCTTATTGCATCTATTTTATTTTTGTAGTTATTAAAAACTCACTTAATAATTATATGCGCGACTGTACACTACGTTAAGCACCCCTCTACTTTTGCCGAGCGCTATTAAACCGTGACGCGACCTATATCTCTGTGTAACGAAAGAAGTGCAGTGCAATGCTTTGAATTCAAAGTTTTTTGGCACTGCATGGTTAATTAGTTGATCTAGTTATTAAACGCGTTATATCACAAGAAAATCACATTTTTGTGCTTTAAGAAAACCATTCGTTTTAGTAATAAAGTTTTGTTTATGTAAATATGACTTTTATTTAATCCCTTTACATGATCATTTAATTACGATTTTTTTTTTAATAAAATACTTAGTTTTTGGGCAAAAATTGTTGCCTACGACAGGATTCGAACTCGCGACCTTTGTGACAACTTTTTGTAAAAGCGCCATCTAGTAACGAAGGCGTAAACTACATAAAAAATATAATAGTTCACTAAATTGGTCTTATCGTAATTTTAATACAATAAATATTAATAAAATACGTAATATTACAAATACAAAAACTTATTAGTATATTACCAGTGATTTATCTAAAAGATATCGCTTTAAGCGATAAGGCAATATGTTTTACATAATACTTAAATATAAAATTTTAAATGTTAATTTCTTAAAAATAATGGCCTACTTGGAAAGTTTTAAAAACTAATTCCCTTACACAAAAAAGGAGTCCTTGCTGCTGCCCCACCTACTTCGCCAACAATGGTGACAATTTGGTATTTATTTTTTCAAAATTTGTCCCACTTGTCACCACTGGTGACATTTGCATACAGTTTCCAGCTCACCTCAAATACCTGGACGTAAAAAAATAATTATCCGATTATGTTGTCACTTGAGAGAACCGTAAAAGTGGCACTACATAATATCACCAACGCCATCAATCACCAATGGTGAAAAATATGGCACAAATTTTAATAAATATTATCATTTGTCACCAGTGTTGACGAAGGAGATAGATACCAGCGGGAAGCACCCATTTTTTATAGTAGTGTATATATAGAAATAGTAGTGTCTCCTTAATAACTAATTTTAGGATTAAACGGACCAATATACGGATCTCTGAAACCAACAATATTTTCTGGCGATAAATAATTAACGAAATAAACCAATTCGTCTCTACTACAATGCGTAGCGAAGCAAACATCTGTCCTATTATTTCTATAATCTGTATTATACATCTTATTACCTTCTACATAATTCTTCCATTTTCTAGCAGAGAAATGCATGTATAGGTACGCTTTTTTGTCAGGTTTGCTTAATTTATCAGCGCTGCGGTCAGTTCTGCTCAAAAGTTCAGCACTATGGTCAGTTTTGCTCAAATTTTCAGCACTATGGTCAATTTTGCTTAACTTTTCAGCACTATGGTCAGTTTTGCTCAATTTTTCAGCACTATGGTCAGTTTTACTCAAATTTTCAGCACTATGGGCAATTTTGCTCAAATTTTCAGCACTATGGTCAGTTTTGCTCAAATTTTCAGCACTTTGCTCAGTTTTGCTCAAATTTTCTGTAGCAGTGTGATTGTCATGTAAAGTTTTGGATGTGCCAGGGTCATCCCGTTCAAAGTGCATACATTTTTCATGAGAATCTGTTTCATGTTTGTTAGAACATAGATGTATTCTTGAATTCGGGTCGTTTGTGACGCCTGGCACTAGTTTAGGTACTTGACTGAAAAATAAACAAGATTTTATTAATAACTTAATATAAGGAGTAATGTAATTTAGATTAGATTAGATAACACTTTTATTGATACACAATACAGAAAATTAACAAAAACTTAAAAAACTAAAACGTGAGTAACAATAATTGGCGGTCTTATCGCTCAGAGCGATCTCTTCCAGACAACCATTCGGAAAGAGGAAAGGCATATATTGGAAGGACGGTGGTTTAAATATAAACCAAAACTAAAACTATACATAACAAGGTACATAAAAATACCTCTATACTGGGTACTATCGTATAATAATATTATAAATGAATATATAACAATATGATAATAATATGAAAAGAAAAGCTCATAAAAGGCGTTTTATGGAAATATAAAATATATTTTCGACATTTTCCTCTTTATTTACTTCGATGTATCCTAATTTCTCAAAACATAACTGACATTATAAATATATTATCTGCTATTTTATTTCTCGTTTTTTGATTTTTGTAATGTAAATTGAAAATTAAGATTAAAAAAAAAAATCAGAGCAAATCTTACAAAATTATTGATATTTTCATGAATTGTGTGCATAAATAGACCCAAAATCATTTTCATATCTAGGGCAACAAAACCACTGTAGACCGGCCCCCTTATTACGAACAGCAGTAGAAGAGTAGAAAGCGTTTAATTGCATAATGTCAGCAAAATTTACTGCTGTTGTTACGCGATTGCATGTTCGTAATACCACCCCAACTACCTGTAAAGCTCCCAAGCAACCTCATTCACATAAACCTTCAATCCCAAATCTCTATAAATCACATTAAAAATGTATTCATAGCCATATTCAGCCGAGACATGTAACGCCACGCGTCTCCGCTCGCTTTTCCTCAACCATTTCTTTATCTCTATAACAGCGTACTCCACACTCTCTGATCTCTTTGGGAATTCTGAGTATTCTGGGCTTTGGAATTCTGTGTCAACGTAAAGTTTGTTTATATGTATGACTGATCCGTCTTCTGTATGGAGATCTTTGTATTTGTGGAGGTCGTCTTCTGTTATGCGGAAATCACCTGGAAGAGTTAAGTGAACAGTGCGTATAATGCTAGCAAATTAGGGCTTCAGCGACAGCACACTACTATTCAAATTGTTATCTAAATTGCTTTGTTTAAAGTCGAATATTGCATATCACAGTTGAAGATGATCTTTATTTTTTTACTCAAAATATAAACAATAAATAAAAAAAATAGTCGATTACTCCAATATAATATTAGTCTGGCTATTTAATTCATAAAAAATAATAGGATGTTGTCGTTATAATTCTGAGCTTTTGAATAAAAACCTTAATTTTTGGGGATGATTTGTATATTTTTTGTAAAACCGGATTATTTTACAAAATTTTCTATTATATTACTCCAGTACTACAGTACATTTCCCTACTAATTAAATAGTAAATTTAAAAAAAAAATTAAAATTTTTTAATTTTTTTTTTTTTTAATCAATTAGTTTAAGTTTGAATATTAAAGTACGAGTTTATAAATACAACTTTTTTATATAATTTGCATACAGCGCCCTCTTAAACTATAAGACCGTCACTTTACTAGCCTAAGATTAATTGAATTTTTTAACGCCCAACCGAAAATGGAGGGGGTAATCTAATCTGCCTGTGGCTCCTAAACGAGTGGACAGATTTTGATGAGGTTTCTTTGTTTCAATGCTTGGAATTTATCTGCGAGATCGAATCAGAAATGAGAAGATCCGTAGACGAAAGTTACCGACATAGCGCAGAGCATTAGCAATTTGAAGTGGCAATGGGCGGCACATAGCACGTAGAACTGATGGCCGATGGGCTGTAAAGTTCTCGAATGGAGAACACGGACTGGCAAGCGTAGCGGACGTCCACCCACAAGGTGGACAGACGTTCAGATAAAGACTGCTGGATCATGCTGGATGGAGGCCGCTTACAACCGGACTTGATGGAAATCTATGAGGGAGGCGTCTTATGGCTGAGATGATGATGATATTATACTGACTTGTCGCAAGCTCCCGCTACTTGTAACTTCATACCTACCTATAATGCTAAATCTACATACAGTCACGCCTTGTTCCCGTTGGGGTAGGCAGAGACTGTTTTTTTCCACTTGCTACGATCCTGACATACAACTTTCGCTTCTTCCACTTTCATTATATTCTTCATGCATGCTCGTCGGTTGTTGGTACTTTTGACCTGTCCTTTCCTTAAGATAACATCAACTTGTTCATGAAAGGTATGCCGAAGTCGACCCCTACTGATTTGACCATTCACACTAGCCTTATAAATCTCCTTTTCATCCTTTCGTCCATCCTCTCCACATGTCTGGTCCACCTCAGCAATCCTTTCTCCATCTTTATCACTAAATCTTCTAACATGCCACAGCGTTCCCATATCACACTGTTCCTCACTGTCCATCAAGGTCACTCCACTCATACTTCTCAAACTTCTCATTTCCACAGCATTAATCTTACTTTCATGCTTCTTCTGCCAGACCCAACATTCACTACCATACGTAAGTGTGAAGATAAGCACTCCTCTATGATAATGTTAAATATAAAACCTAATAAGCTGGTATTAAATCTACATATATTTTTAATACATTTTGGCCATGTGGTTCCTGGCTATATAATAGGGCCACCCTTTTTTTATTCTGCAGGGCTATTGGCATTCTTCAAAATCACCAGTCGCTATCAGGCTTATGTCTTTATGTTCTGTGGTTTGAGTTAGTTACAAAGACGTTTTACCTTTCTAACAAGACTTTACTGTCAAATTGGGGGGAGAGAAAAGGAAAAGGATAGACACTACGAGTGGTTCTCACTCGGGGCCGACACAGTGCACAGTCTACTTAGTAAGTTTATCATAATGTCTTTGGTTAGTAACCGGACTTTGACATTTGTAGTTAATGTCAAATCAAGTTAATAGTCACTAAAGTGATAGTCACCAAGAACGCCAATAGCCCCCCTGGTGGGAGCCATGAGACCCGAATTAAGACATATTCAGAGTGGACAGCAGCACTCTCCGGCACCAAGTATTCCAACTACTGTGATCACCAAGCCACACAAGCATGCTGATTACAGTTAAACCCCCCCCATATGGATAGTTTATGGCGTTCTATGGGGAGGCCTATAACATAATAATAATAATAATATAATATAACTTCCACACATGGTCATCTAGTCCCAAACTAGGCTAGAAGCCTGTACTATGGTAACCAGATGACTAATATACATAATTATATAAGCTTATAACACACAGGGACAGATCAAACAGACATGTTCATGCACACAAATGTTTGACCTGGCCGGGGATCGGACCCGGGCCCTGTGGCACAGAAAGCAGAGTTACTACCGTCTGAGCCAACAAGGCTGTCAATGTTCAGCAGTAGACGTCTCCCGGCTGGTGAAGATAAACAGATTTTAAAATTTACCCGTAAACAACACAGTAACATCTTTAGTTCTGAATAGAAACATTACAGAACCGAAGCAATGTCCAGCTGGTATCAGAGTTACTGTCACGTACTTCTCATCTATTGCTCTCTCTGCATCACCTGGTATATATACTATTTCTAAGCCTGAAATGGTGAAATAGATTTATTTATATTTTTAAACTTAATAATTAAGTCCTTACCATTATAAATTGTATTAATTTCTTAGGCTATACAGGACTGTAGGTCTGTAACCTACAGCACAAGAGTAATCTTAGTGTCTCTGTTGGTTAGCAATTTACTGAAACTCAGTTACAGCAATGTGCACTAAGCTTCATTAAGTGCTTTATTTATTTATATGTATAATTTAATAACTGTAATTAACCACTAAGCATCAGGTATTTCATTGTAATATTTTTTGAGAAATAAATTTATTATTTATTATCATTATTTATAAATTAAATCTGCCTCGGTAGCGTAGAGGGTGCATGCTCGACTGCCAATCAAGAGGTCCCGGGTTCGATCCCCAGGTCAGGCAGTGTTAAATATTGGATTTTTCCATTAGGAATTATCTCAATAACTGCCTGGAGTCTGGAACTGTGCCCGGTAGATGGCAATAGGCTCGCCCCCTATTACATGGGACCAATAACATACTGGCGAAATGTGGGTGTATCTACTATGGGACTGAGTCCTGGGTACACCTCTGCCTACCCCTTCGGGAAAAAGGCGTGAATGTATGTTATGTTTTTTTTTTATGTAATTAACCACTAAGCATCAGGTATTTCATTGTAATATTTTGTGAGAAATAAATTTATTATTTATTATCATTATTTATAAATTAAATCTGCCTCGGTGGCGTAGAGGGTGCATGCTCGACTGCCAATCAAGAGGTTCCGGGTTCGATCCCCAGGTCAGGCAGTGTTAAATATTGGATTTTTCCATTAGGAATTATCTCAATAACTGCCTGGAGTCTGGAAATGTGCCCGGTAGATGGCAATAATAGGCCTGCCCCCTATTACATGGGACCAATAACATACTGGCGAAATGTGGGTGTATCTACTATGGGACTGAGTCCTGGGTACACCTCTGCCTACCCCTTCGGGAAAAAGGCGTGAATGTATGTTATGTTATAAATCAAAGCATTTATTCGCAGGAATGCAGGTACAAATGCATTAATTATTGTTGAAATAGTGATATTGCCAGTAAATTTTGCCTGCTAAAGGCGTGCAAAATGCGTTAATAAATTTGAAACACAATCTAAAATTCGCAAAAAAATTCGTCCATACAAAATGGATCCGCTGATCGACTTATTTGTATGGGAATTCGAATTGATTTTGCAAATTTCGCAATTTTTACAAGTTGTTTAGGTTGACAGGTAGATGCACCCCATAAGTATTACTAAATACACTTTTTTAAAACACGTTGTATAGAAGATGCAAGGTGATGACATTTTTTGAAGATAACTTGTGGATCAAACATCCGAATGTTGTTCAACTTTAGAGGTAAATAAGTTACATACCAAGCTTTAATGGTTTCAAGTGATTCTTCAGCGCAGGTTTTCTGTGTGCTATTATTCTAGCTGTATGAATCGACGTGTAAACATAATATCTTTTCTTAATCAAATATGTCAAAAAACTGTTCTCATACAGTCCGTATGTATGATCGAAATGGCAGTGACTCAAGAAATAAGCTCTGCTTTCACATTTTTCGAAGTTATCCACTGAAATGCCGGGAATTTCTTCAATTTCGCCATGAAATGTAGACATTGAAGCTATTAAATATTTTTGTGGTAGGTTTAATTTTGAAATTGCGCGCAATCGAACTCACAGAATACAAACGCTAGGAATGTGGAATTAAGTTCACAGTTCGACAGTAGAAATGTCAGTGTCAAATATGGTCAAATTTCAACCGGAAACAATAGAGATGTGCCTATGAAAACGATTAAAATCCATATCAACAAAAAACCAGTGCGTTTCCATGGATCACGAGAAATACTACCATCCACATGGTACAATATTAATATACTTCGCTAGATGTGGCACTCCGAAATAAGAATTATTACGAGTCATGGTTACGTGACTGGCTATTTGCTTTTGTTATTGTTGTACCAAAATTGGTTGGAGGAAGCGATAGTTACAGATTTACATTAGTTATATCCCTGAGTTTTCAACCATTTATTAATTTATTTATTGTAATAATATGAACGCGTTAGCTTTTATACATACTATCAATTACTTAACAACTATACACAATACAATAATAACAATATAATTTAAACAATAGTAATAATAATAATAATTTTCGAGTGAACAATTTGAATAATAATGTAATTATAAACTTAAATGAAATTAATTATAACAGTGTTACATTCTGGAATAGATACTCGTTACGATCATAATAACCATGATATCTTAGTTTATTATTATAGTGATCCGTGCTCTTTATCCTCTATCCATTTTTTTTCTGAGTAGTGTAGCCCACAGATCACTATAATTAGTACGTGTAGCCCAGCCCCCATATCACGTTTCTGGAAATCCCCTAAATACAACTGGTCTTTCTAAAGAAGACTACACAATCTTGGGTCGATGACAAAAGCATTATTCTTTGACAAAAGTGTTCACAATAGCGAACACTTTTCGCACACAGAGACGATTCTTATTTCCTACCCTTCATATACGTTACAATTCCTTTTAAAAGTGTCTGAATAGCGAGAAGTACATATTAATAGCCCGCATCAATTAATTTCAATGTAATCCTCAACATTCAAAGTAATGTATCCATGTCATACATAAATTCACTATGGTTGATGGTGTACAGCCACCTTTATAGCCGTCTCTCCGATATAAATTAGAATTGGTAACATTTTTTGATGTGGCCACATTATAGGTAAAATTTTATTTTGTCTATGGTCGGGAAGGCCGCCAAAGGCCGCGGCTGCAACTTTAAATAAACTTTAAATCTTAACTTGTTTGTTCCACTGTTTTGCATTTGTTCTCATTAAATTCTTGGTACGAAATACGAAAGGATTCAGTTGGAGATGATCATAGCTATTGTTAAGTGCACTTTAGCGTTACTTAGTATATTGGTGCAATATTTATTTCCTGTAATTGCAGTGATTTTCATGGGGTCGTGCTTATCAAAGTTAATATTGTGTGACTCGGAAACTTCAGATAAAATGGAAAAAACGTAAGTTTTGTTTTATATGTACAGTTACAATATTAAACATAGTATTGTACATAATATTTTAAAATAGATGATGATATACATTTTTTTTGCCTGGTTTATTATTTAGCCAATATTAAAATATTTTAATACCGTCCTTTTACACGGAGACGATGCTTTAATATTATTTTTTATAATAATATTATGTCTTCATTTCATTGATAAGGTAGTCTAATGGTATAATAAGTCGGTGACGTCATAGAAATTTATATTATAGCTGCGTGTGCGGTCAGTCGAATACCTATTTGTAAAGAAAATATATTATCGTATTATGTGCCTTGCTATGATTTATATTAATTATTAATATATAAATAATATAGCTATAGTAACAAGGATAGTAGTACGTATACCTCCTATTATTTATTCTGTGATAATAGTGCAGTATTCACGGATTTTGCATATAAAAAGAAACGGTTATGTATTTATTTAGCTTTGCTTAAATTTTAATATTACTTAATATTATTGCATGATATGATATGATTTATGCATGGGCATAAATCATAAATCATTTATTTGTCTACAAAACTTTTTAACAATTAGTAAGTGCATAAAATATTAATAATTTGAAAAAATAATTCTGAAGATGGGTATTTCTTGTGATGAAAGATGTAACTTGTTTTATTTAATATTAGGTCCAATAATTAGTGCATATTTATATCATCGCCCACGCTTATCTCGACTCATAACAGGATAAGGATGTATATACCACAGACTACAGAATGTATATACCACAGACTACTGAATGTATATACCACAGACTACAGACGCTAGAACACAGCGCTCCAAAAAAATAAAAATAATGTTGAGCTTAGCTGAATCATGTCCAAAATCAACTTAAACAAAATTTGGCATGTTTTACCAATAGTCAGCCTCTTTGATCTTCATGTCAGCCATATTCTACCCAATAGTCAGGTTGTACAATATCGAATCTTAATTCCATATAGTTAAGGTTGAATGTTCATATGGTTCTCGTATTAGAATAATCTTTGTTTATAACGTATGTCCTAAAAGAGTAGACCTATTTTAATGCGGTTTTTGTTTGAAAGCTGTTGTTGAGAGTGTTCTTAGCTATGTTTCATGAAAATTGGTTTAGCTGTTTGATGATTATCAGCAATTTTCTAGAGCCTCAAAAATATGACGACCTTTTAAAGTTTCTATCGATTCGAAATTTGGTATCCCGTTACTTAATTATTGCAACGATTTGGTAACCTTGACCTGATGCTGCAGCAGCAGGTTCAGATGGGCTAGTATTCAAATAATATCGTGTTTGTGCAACACTAACGACTACGAACTCAGTCATGTTGCTGGCGGCGGTACAAATTAACGAGTATAATTTGATAAGCTGGCTTGCAATTTTACTGTAGATGGGCATATTCACCAATAGTCTTATATCTTTAAATGAGCAATTCTTGTATATATATATATATATATAATTGTAATCTCGGAATCGGCTCCAACGATTTTCATAAAATTTAGTATATAGGGGGTTTCGAGGGCGATAAATCGATCTAGCTAGGAATCATTTTTAGAAAATGTCATTTTATTTAAAAAAAAAAATACCGGTCATCCAGGTACTATAACACTAATTTGATCAAACGTAATTATTTAGCGATACTAACCCATGGTACAATAACTGGTATGTTCAACTAGTTGAACAAAAATTGACCTATGTATGGACTAATGTACAACGGTACAAACGTCAAAAACAATTTATTCTACTTTCTATTGTTAAGGAGGCGGCGACCGGAGTATTCCCCATACGAACTTAATAGTTAAATAATTTGAAATCAGAGCATGTTTCCAACAGTTAATGACGTTATTTGGAATGAGACACTAGTTATCTAGGTTCCTAATTATATTTGAATCGAAAATAGAAGTACTTTGGACTAAAATATGATAAAAATCCGAAATACATATAGGTATTTTCAAATATATCTCCAAATTATAAGTATTTTAGACTAAAATATAATTAGGAACCTAGACAACTAGTGTCTCATTCCGAATAACGTCAGTTAACGTTGGAAATATACTCTGATTTCAAATGATTTAACTATTGATTGATTGATTGATTAACACTTTATTGTACACCTTACAGCGAACATAATATTATGTAAATAAAGTAGGTACAGATAGTCTTAGGCTAGTACAAGTGGCGGTCTTATCGCTTAAAGCGATTTCTTCCAGACAACCGAACGGAAAGGACGGAAATTATAAATATTTCTGGTCGGCAGTGTACTCATTGTTGTTTTAAAAAAATAATAAGAAAATAATAAATAAATATATTATAATAAAACACATCATATATACATACTTTATACTTACATACATAATAAACATACATTCACGCCTTTTTCCCGAAGGGGTAGGCAGAGGTGTACCCAGGACTCAGTCCCATAGTAGATACACCCACATTTCGCCAGTATGTTATTGGTCCCATGTAATAGGGGGCGAGCCTATTGCCATCTACCGGGCACAGTTCCAGACTCCAGGCAGTTATTGAGATAATTCCTAATGGCAAAATCCAATATTTAACACCTTGCCTGTCCTGGGGATCGAACCCGGGACCTCTTGATTGGCAGTCGAGCATGCGCCCTCTACGCCACCGAGGCAGTCAAACATACATAATACACAATACACACACATACATAATAGTATATACATAGTATATACATAATAGTAGTACATACATAATACACATACATAATACACATACATACATAATACACATATCATAAATATATAATATATATAAATATAATGAACAGGTGAGTATACATAATTGTACATGAGACTAATAAGGACAAAGTGACAAGTAATACTTGTTGACTTTAGTTTTGAATGCATACAGTGATCGAGACTGACGTATTTCCAAGGGTAAGTTGTTCCACAATCGGGCAGCTTGGACACTAAAAGATTTGTCGTAAAAGGAAGTAGCATGTGAAGGTATTCTCAGCAGCAAAGTTTCAGAAGACCTTAAAGAGCGACCATGACCTCCATGAAGAAATTCAAACCGTTGTTTGAGATAGCTCGGAGATGAAGGATTAAATAGTATATTGTAAAGAAGATATAGAATTCGTGCGTTCCGCCGAAAGCGAATGGGGAGCCACTTGAGCTGAGCACGAAAAGGAGAGACATGGTCATATTTGCGTAGTCCAAATATTAACCGAATGCAGAAGTTTTGAAGGCGCTCAAGTTTGTCAAGCTGTTCTTCGGTAAGATCTAAGTAGCATGAGTCAGCGTAGTCAAGGTGAGGCAATAGAAGAGATTGGGCAAGTGAAACTTTTGTAGCTGTAGGAAGGAAGTTACGAAGTCGTCTAAGTGAACCTGCAGATGCAAACATTTTCCTGCTTACTGCATTAATCTGTGGTTGCCACGTAAGACATTGATCAATGATCAGACCCAGATTTCGAACTTCTCTGCTATATGGTACATTAACACCTTCAAAAACTATTGGTGGTAGGGTATTTAGATCTGTCTTTGAAACCATTCGAGAGCTTCCTACTATAATTACCTGCGTTTTTGAAGGGTTGACTTGAAGACCAAAAGCTCTGCTCCACAAAGATATCCGGTGTAGATCTTTATTGATTAATGCAATGCAATTATCTAAGTTTTGAACAGTAGCCTGTGAATAGATTTGAAGATCGTCTGCATAAAGGTGGTAGGAAGAAGTAAGATTTTTGGAGATGGAATCAATAAAAATTGCGAAAAGAAGTGGAGATAGCACACCGCCCTGTGGTACACCAGCCGTAGTGTTGCACCATGAGGAGCATAACTCATCAAGGCGAACCCTCTGCCGGCGCCCAGACAAAAAACTTTGAAACCAGCTTGTCACGGCCGGTGATGCATTAATAGAGCGTAATACAGATAAGAGGATATCAATATCGACGGTATTGAAGGCGTTACTGAAGTCCAAAAGGACCAGAACGGTTAGTTCCCCTTTTTCCATACCGGAGCGAATGTCTTCGGTAACCTTGGTAAGTGCAGTGACAGTGCTATGTGCCGGTCGGAATCCAGATTGGTGAGGATTTAAAAGTTGATTTCTGGCAAGGAAGGAACTCATTTGGTTGTGGACTAGGCGTTGAACTATTACGGTTGTAGGAGGAATACTCCGGTCGCTGCCCCGTTATGACCCGTGGACCAACCGAGAGGGTGTGTTCAACTGGTTGTATACCAAAGGACGAGCGGAGATCATTGCTCAAAACTTATATAGGAGGACACTAGGAGCTCATATAAATTAGAAGGCGTCTTTCAATATGATGAAAATAAATTTCTACATTATTTATATCGAAATAATTTCTGTAAAGACTGATTATGGTGCAATTACTCTATGGGAGGACAGGAACGACTTACGGCTCGCCGCACGCCAGATGCCCGACTTTCATTCTTACTATCCTTTGTGTCTAATACTTATCTTTTGTGCTATTTCAAAAGATATTTTTTCTGTTTTATCGTTGCATGCCATAAAAATTGTAAAACCCTTAAAACTGTAAACATTTTTAAGTAGGTTCATTGTCTTTAATATTCTACAAACGCAGTCTTCCTTTGTTATTTAATATAAACTTAGCTCTCAAGTAGTCATCCTGACTCACACAACATAAAATACAATCACGCCTTTTTTCCGAAGGGGCAGTCAGAGGTATACCCAGGAGGAGGCGAGCCTGATGGGGTTAGTGCAGTGTCGTTATTTATTACTACATATTCTATTTGTTGAAATTAGCTTTAGAATAAAACAATACATGTATTTGCTGATAATCTAAATAATATATATTTATTAGATAGAATGTGCCAAAGTACTTCATTATTAATAATTATTATTATTTCATAATTATTAATGAAGTACGAATTAGCTGTTTGTTCTTAAAAACATAATTATCAAGATTTTTAATTTGATGAAGGCAACTCAAATGAACTTAAACAAAACAACAACAAAAATTAACACATTTAAACTCTTCCAATGATAAGCAATTTGACCACAAAAGTCTTAATTATCTGCTAATAATAATAATAACTAAACAGATATAATTGCTATTACCGTCTATGATTAGCCCATCAACTTAAAAATGCTATTAAAAAATAATAAATAAATAAACAAATGTCGAACTCTTTAGTGGCCACTACATTATCTAATTTTCAGAGCACTAAATTTGTTAGCATTCTAAATTCTTACCCATTTTTAACTCCATACAACTTTCACTAAACTTTGTGCATTGAAAATTGGATAATGTAACGGCCGCTTTGATTTTACTCTCCGATTCGGTGAATTTGTGCACAATATAATATTCTTAGTGGCTACACACACGATGCAATTTCATATACTACGAATAGACGATCGATCTGTGTTCTACCGAAGGCGAATAGAGCGGTTGATGCAATTTGATTTTTGATGTCATTTCAAGTCATTTGCAATTAGTACTATTATAGTGATCTGTGTTGCAATTAGGATGCGTCGCTTGTCGGGCGTTTGTAGGTATTACCGCTTGAAAGCACTTTGAATTCGTTTTTTAACAAAACGTTACATTGTATATAGGCTAATCTTTAACTCAATATATTTTTGTCTTTCTTTATTGTATTATTTATGCAATAATTATGGCAACTCTAGCTATTATTTATGCAATAATAGGGAATATGCGTGTAGTTTAAATTTGGTTCAAATATTTTTTTTCAGAATCTATATCGACCGGACATTATATCTAAAACATAATTCTTTCATTTAATTCCTTTTTATTAGCATAAAATAATAAATAAAAAGTGAAAAATATGCGAGGGAAATTCAAAATTGCCAAACGCATCGCCATTGGTCGAAGCGAAATGTGACGTCAAATGCTATGTCAACATAGAAGTTTGTGTGTTATTTGTATAGCGTATGAAATAAAAATAGTTTAAAATCGTTTTCCCGCAGCCTTTTCCATAGCTAGTACATATTTTAGCATCCTAGTGAGATCAGGAATCATCACAATGATGACTGAAATTGGTTTTGTAAAAGCACAATCCGATAATCTGCCGAGAATAGATGCGTTCATGATGACAGCATATTTTGCATCAAATCCAGATTTTACGTCCGCTGAGGTCCGCTGATCATAATAGGTATACATATAATATACTTACATTAAAGTGATCTTCACAACAATGCAAGCAAGTTGTTGGAGATACCATAGTTCTTCTCATAATTTAATTTAATTCTCATGATTAAAAAATGATGATTAAAACATGATTAAATTTTCAAATGATTAAATTAAAACTCATTTTAATTTAATCATCTGTATTGTTCTAAATTTTAAATTTTGAAAATTACCTTAACATTTCTGATATTTTTTATAACTAATAATTATTAATGTTGTTCAATCATTTTTGTTTCATGCATGCTGTCTTCATCCATAAATATTATGACATTTAGAATTAAGATACATAATGTAGCTAAACAATAAAAACTGATGTACATGATGTGGATGATCTAAATAAATAAATAAATAACCTTACACCATTATTGTTGTCGTACTTTCGCATCTCTCGGGACAGGGAAAAACACTTTATCAGGTGCACTTCTAATAGTATTTTTGCACATATAGGCACAAGACAATACTTATAAACTTGTTTATGTGCTTCTTCCATAGCTTAAACGGCTATTCAATTGAAATTCTGTGTAAAGTATTTAGAACACCTACAGTAAACAAACACCGGGCATAGCATGTGACGTCATACAAAGCGCGCGAAAATGGCGGTGTTCAAACAGCTCAAATTTTAACTCGGTTTAAATTTATTTTTTTTAATTTTATTCTTTCATTTCCAATGAAATTTATATTTTTTACTATGCTATGACGATGTGAACAATTAATTAAAAATATAAAAAAAACACATGCATATACCCTATTATGGCAACTCTAGCTTTTGGGTATTTTGAAAGAAGAATTTTGATATGCTCTGAAGTTGCCCAAACGGTTGTACCGATTTTCATGAAACATTCATAATATTATGAATAACAGGACTAAAAGGAATAAAAAAATGAAATTGTGCAAGTATTGATTCGAGAGTAGAGTACGGTCATCGATCAATTTCGACTTCAACAACGACGTTCAACCTACGATTGACGCGACGGGTTGAATACGAAATCGCATCGGGTGTAGCCACTTTTACCTCTACTTCACTCATTCATAAAATAAACCAGTCCTAACCCCGGTCACTCACATGCGTAAAAATATTCGTACATTGTACGAATGTTTGCACGCATGTGAGGGCCGTCAGATATACTATTCGCAAACTCAGCGGATATGCGAATGGGTTCGCAAACTTTTATGGAAACCCGTTTGCATTTCATAGATAGATAAACACTTTATTGGTACACCACAAACAAGAAGATCTAAAAACTAATAACTAGTGTAACAATGGGCGGTCTTATCGCTAAGATATATAAAGTACTCTGTGAGCACAACTGGTTGCACGAATGTGTAGGAGACTACGCGAAGGTTCGAGGTTCGCGCCCTTTGATGTGCGTCAAAAAACCGACACAACTTGGAAAACCACGAATGCAGCGAAAACTTTGCATAGTTATTTGCGAATGTCGTCCCACACTTGTGGGTTCGCGTATTCGTACGCATGTGAGTGCCCGGCATAAAAATAAAAAGACTCCATATTAGAATTAGTCTATGGTCTGTGTCCTTGAATTCGATAGCAAATTGTTAGATAAATTGTTTTGAATACCGGCATTGTTGCATTGTTTTGGTTTCATGGTAAAGATTTATTATTACTTATTACCTCCCTGTAAAATAATACATAAAATATGTGCCTCTTTGTATAAGCTTTTGCGTGTCGTAAAAGCCGGCTATTGACAAATAAAACGTGTTTTCTAAGTTGCTTGGGAATAAAAAGCGAGCAAAACTTTTCTGGTAACTGGGTAAGCAGCAGTTTGAAAATTTAAAAAATCATTAATAAGGGTTTAAACTTTATGATAGGGTTTTATGCGTTTTGATGCCGGTATTTTATGCGTTTTACGCTGATTTATAAGATTTACGTTGAGTCGAAGTAGTTTTCTACAGTTATTTTCATACCTCCATTTTAAAAGTTAATATAAAAAAAATAAAAAATTCAAACAGCCTTTACATGTAATAGCATCCGAGAAAAGAGGAAAAATAATATGAAATGTATGTACTAGCTGTGCCCTGATTTCCGCTTAGGCGTCCTTTCCGTTAGAATATTGGTATAAAAAGTAGCATATTATGTTCTTTTCCAAGGTCTCATAATAATTTGTCTACCAAAGTACTTTAAGTACTAAAATTCGTTAAAATTTGTGCGTTTAACTTACTTTCATATATAATAATATATTAAGGTGCTAAAGGCGTCAGAAATAGATAGCTTGTAACAAATTGGAAATTTGATACAAGTGGAACAGAACAGTAGCTAGTTAGAAATTATATAGACTATTTGTCTCCACTTGCTACGATCCTGACTCACGACTCGCACATTAAGATTAAGCAGTAAAATATCTGCAACTCAACATCTGTGCGCCTATTTCGCGTGTGGATGGGGGTGATATCTCACTCGAACTACCCTGGCTCTCTAAAGAATTTCAGCAGCCCTTTCAAGTCGCCGACAATCTCGACTCGCGACCCCAGGGTTCTGAGGTAATGTGTCCGGTATGTTGCTACTCCTGTACACTCGAGAAGGACATGAGCAGCTGTTATACATACATGCATTCACGCCTTTTTCCCGAAGGGGTAGGCAGAGGTGTACCCAGGACTCAGTTCCTTAGTAGATACACCCATATTTCGCCAGTATGTTATTGGTCCCATGTCATAGGGGGCGAGCCTATTGCCATCTACCGGGGACAGTTCCAGACTCCAGGCAGTTATTGAGATAATTCCTAATGGAAAAATCCAATATTTTACACTGCCTGACCTGGGGATCGAACCAGGGACCTCTTGATTGGCAGTCGAGCATGCACCCTGTACCCCACCAAGGCAGTCAGTCAGGGCAGCTGTTATATTATATTATTATATTACAAGATTATAAAATATTTTTTCAATGGTTAATTTTTACAGTGAACACCCAAACAAGTTGACAGACAACCAATCAAATTATTTAGAAGAAAACCCAAACAATGACACTAACATACCAGAGGATGTTATAGAAAAGTCTTCTAAGTTATCAGAAAATGTTCTAGAAGAAGCATCTAAGACGCCAGATACAAAGGCTTTGACATTTGAGGGTATCTATGGAGATGTCTTTGTGCATCGGGACGAGAACCTGTCTGGCAATGTCTTGAAAATACCATCTGTAGTGGATATTGAAAACGGTATGACTAATTTTGTAATTTCATCAATAATAATATAATAATAATATCGTTTATTTCTTCATAAGTTCACATTTTTGATAATTAAATAAATTGTAAAAACTTAGACCTAATATGAATATAGCCTGAACTAGGTTTAACAAACCTGTATTTCAGGCAAAAAATTTCTTATAAGTACAATGGGATACAAATAAATTAACGATAACTTACGTATTGCTTAATTACTGAGTCAAATTATTTTAGGTAAAACATAAAAAATAATACTTAAAACAAATTACTTATTTACACACTAAAAGTAAGTCTTCTGTCTGTTTGTAAGACAGGGTCTGTAAATATCTACTTACATTTTTCTTACAACAAAAATTATTTAGTTCATATATATTTAAAGTTCTATTTATTTTATTATAAAGAAAAGGACCTAGAAACGAAAAGAATATATTTATAAATATATGCTTCGAGCTCGCTGCTGTAGGACAGACTATATCTTTCCGTCTCTTGTTAGTCACATTTGTGTTATAAGCAAGCCTCCGATGTTGTGCTAATATTAAGTGGAAGATGAAAAGTTGGCGCACAGTTAACACGTTGCAGTTTTTATATAACAGGTGTGTAGGATAGAAGAATGGTTTGTAGTGGGCCACTTTGAGGATTGCCCTTTGAGCACGTTCAAGGGGTAGAATAGTCGTTTTTAGAGCTCCACCCCAGGAGGTTATACAGTACTGAATTATGGATTGACATAAGGCTAAATAGATTTGCATGATAAGTTTTGACTCTGCTATTGTTCGGAGTGTTTTAAAAACATACATTATTTTGCGAAGCCTGTTAGTTACATTTCCAATGTGTTGCTTAAAAGATAGAGTCTCATCAATCGTAACCCCGAGATATTTAATATTGGTAGTTTTACTGATGATTGGACATTTACATGTTATGTTGACTAATTGATTTTGACAATTATGTGCGTACAAATGCGGATGTAATATATAACCTTGAGGCTTTCGCATGGAAAAGTGAATATATTTTGTTTTATCAGCGTTCAATGTAAGTAGGTTGTGCTGAAGCCAATTGTTTACAATGTTAAATCCTGACTGTGCATATTCGAATAATTCTGCGGATGATTTGGCGGAAAAAATTAATGCCGTATCGTCAGCGTATGAAATGATTTTACCAGAATTTAAATTTAGATTGCAGAGATCATTTATGTAAACCAAAAATAGAGTAGGGCCCAATATGCTGCCCTGTGGTACGCCAAAACCTGAGTTTTTTTGATAATCACTGGTAGTATTTCCAATCCTAACACATTGGTACCGGTCATCCAGATAGTCCTCAAAAAGTCTCAACTGGGTCCCACGTATACCCAAAGTCTCTAGCTTTTTTAGAAGAATGGGGATAGACACAGTGTCAAAAGCTTTTGCCAAATCTAGGAAAAGACCTAAGCACTGGTTTCCATTTCCAAGTTCTTGCGAGACATAAGAAGTCAGATCATGAACTGCATCTGCCGTGGATAATTTACCTCTAAAACCAAACTGCATGGGCGAGAGAAAATGATTTTTTTCCAAGTAGTTTACAAGCCTTTTATTTATAATTTTCTCTAAAATTTTTGACACTGCTGGTAATAGAGATATAGGTCTATAATTTGAAACCTGATCTTTGCTACCAGATTTAAATATTGGAATTACTACGGCCTTTTTTAAACATTTTGGAAAAATTCCACTAGAGAGGCAAGTTTGAAAAATAGATGTTAGGGGAGCTACCAGTAAATGCTTAAATTTTTTGAGGATTTTATTGTTAATATTATCCCACCCAGCTGCGCAATCATCTTTCAGCCCGGAAATAATTTGTGTAATTTCGTGCTCGTCGGTATTTAGCAAAGCAAAAGTTTTTAAGCTAGATAACTTGGAGTCTATGGATAGCGTGGCGGGCTGGATATTTGTAATAGGTTCCGCTAATTTTTTCCCTACATTTACGAAGTAACTATTTATGTTGTTAGCGGCTAGTATAGGTGAGGAGTGCAAAGGCTCGAAAAACTCGAATTTGATTCCTGGTGTTTTGACCTGAAAGTGACCTTTTTAATACATTTCCATAGTTGCTTGCTGTTGTTGCCTGCTTTCGATAATTTATCTCTCTCGTACTCAATTTTCAGTTTCTTTAATAGCCTGTTGCAAAAATTCCTGTATCTCTTATATGTTATTTGGATGATAGCATTATTGAGATACTGTTTCGCTCTCTGATGCAGTTTATCTCTGTGTCTTATACATCGAATAAGACCAGGAGTAATCCATGGTTTGATATTGCGGTATTTTTTTGCAACTATAGCAGTGGACGTATTTTTTAATATTGCTTGTTGGACGCTATTTATTAAGTACGATAGAGACTCATTAGCGTCAGCAGTTTTGTAGACGACGCTAAAATCAATATTACATAAATCATATTCGAGTTGTTTCATATTTACAGTGAATTTAGTTAGTGATTGTTTTAGTTTAGGCAGCGTTAAGTTTAAGGTTAGTAGGACAGCGTGATGGTCAGTAATAGTCGATTTAGTAACAAGCGTAATACACGGCAAACAGGATTTTATCATCATATGATCGAGACAGGAGCCGCTCTGATGAGTGGGTAACGTATGAGCCGATAGAAGTCCATGGTAGGAACATAGGTTTAGGTAGTCATTTGTTCCTATGTGTTCAGTCCCTATGTTTATATTTATGTCGCCTGTTAAGATAATATTTTTATAGCTAGACAGCGATTTTAGCAACTCATTCAAGGAGTTGAGAAATGGGCCTAAGTTTTTAAAAGATGGCGGTCTATATATTGCTATAATTACAGAGCTATTTCCGATTTTGATGAGTAAGCAATTACAGTCTTGCAGTTTTGGCTCTTCGACTACAGATTTTACTGATTCCTTAGAATATACTACAACACCATCATTTTGATTGTGGTTTAATGCACTACAGAAAACGTTGTACCCAGAGAGCGCTGGAAGAGTACTGTGACAGTGCGACAGCCAGCACTCTGTTAGTACTATTATATCACATTCATAGCTAAGTCTATGAAGGAACACGCTAAAGCTATCTATATTTTTATATATGCTACGAATATTTTGTGTTAGTATAGTAAGTGAGTTTTGATATGCAGAGAGATATTGCCCACACTGTTCAACATCACATGACCTCGATTCTGATACAGTTATATCGTCTATTTCAGTTATTACATTTATATCCATAATTTAAAATATTGTAATCTATTGTAATTAGCTCTAAAACAAAATAATTAAGTGGCGCTCTTAGGCGCCCTCATAGTCTATAGTGTTTATGTACCTTGTTTCGGCAACTTTTTTGGCTGGGCACTCATCACTTCCTGTCTTATGGTCACTTGGTTTTTTAAAGCGTCGGCATGTTGCACATTTACGGAAATCTCCCTTCTTTGTGCAGTCTTGGATAGAGTGTCCATCTTCGCCACAGTGTCCACAAGTAGGGCCTGCTGCTTTACATGTTTTGGCTGCGTGGCCGTATTGCTGGCATTTAAAGCATCTGGTCACCAGCGTGAAGTCCCTCACCGGGCATGAGGTCCAGTTTATAAATAATCTTTCTTGTGTGATGAGGGCTTTGCGTATATCTGCGGGTACTTCTATAACGTAATTGCAGTGCTCTGCATTTTTCTTTCCCGATTTGTGGCTCAATTTAATAGAACTCAAAAACTTATCTCTGGAAATAGTTGGCAATTTATCAGCGATGTTTTGCTCAAATATGCATTTAAAAACTTCGTTTTCAGACATTGTTGATGGGATTCCAATAACTGTTATCCGAGGTCTACGCTTGTGTGCGTCATCAACTGTAAGGCTCGAGGTTTTGAGTTGGACGGTTTGTTTGACCTTTTCCAAATCGTCTTTGGTCTGTGTACTGATTATAACTCCTCCGTTTCGTGTTTTACGAACTCCTCTAACTTTGAGCTTCATTTCTTCAGGGCAGATGATTTTTTGGACCAGATTTTTGGTTTCATCACTCGTCCTGGAACTATCGACGGGATAAATCGCCACAGAACTGAACGGGCTCGGTCGAACAAAGTTATTGGATCCCTTTTTTACCATGTCAGCAAAAGATGGGCTCGCTGCAGCGTGTTTTATAGAGGACTGCATGGTCTCCTTAATTTCCAGGAGTTGGTCTGCTAAATCATCCTTTTCTCTAAGGGCTTGAAGCGTAGCGCAGTTTTGGATGGCTTTTTGCTTCAGTGACTGATATTGTACAGCCATTTGCGAAACTCCATGTCCAACCTTACGGCAAAGGTTGCTGATTTTCAGTTTTTGGTCTGAGTTCAGCTTACCTTCACTTGCTATGGAACAGACTTCGTTCAGGTATTGTTCAATTGATCCCAGCCAGTTTTGAATTTCGGGAGTGGATATCAGGTCTGTTGTTGTTTCCTCTTGTATACGTTTAGGTGTCGGAGGAGGAGTACGGCGCGTAATCCCGCTCCGGTTAAAGGGACTGCTGTCTGCCATATTCAGTCAGCTATCACTTTTCAAGTTCATTATAACACTTATAAATCAAACAAATAAGCATGCGTGTGCATGATACAATAAGTCGAGCACTAGGTCACTGTTTGTTAATTAGTTAATTTATTTATTTTTTTAATTCAGCTAAATGCACGTCTGTGCGTGTCAGAAGTCAATACAATCAATGATCTTTTATATAAAATGATGTCGATGCGTTTTACCCCAATTTGTGCAGCGAACTCAAGTCAAGCCAATTGG
The DNA here is from genome assembly GCA_947063395.1 of Hemistola chrysoprasaria. Lineage (NCBI taxonomy): Eukaryota > Metazoa > Arthropoda > Insecta > Lepidoptera > Geometridae > Hemistola > Hemistola chrysoprasaria. The sequence continues at coordinate 3,047,551 of OX346738.1, read as the reverse complement.
CTTGAATCAAGTCAGTCGCTTGTCTGGCGCCGATGTTGCATGTATAGGGTTTGCTGCTCACGTAGCTGTGCACCTGTATTTATCTCTTTCTGACAACCGGGTTTTATATATCTCAGCTTTAATGAGTTTTAATTTATCATGGAAATGAAGCTGTGTATATTCTACCTTAATACTATTTCTACTATAATATTACAGATTTGCTGAGCACCCAAGCGGAGCTCCCATCAAAAATGTCTAATACAATATACAAGATAAATGATTCGTACTTCACGGAGACAGAACGCATGAGTGATGACGGAGATACTCTCATGCGGTATGAACTTTACAAGGTCGATAAGGCTGAAGGACTTTGGAGTGATGATGGTAAGACCCGGTTATGCTTAGATTTTTTTTTTATAAATCTCCACACAACCACAGAATAATAAATGAACAGAAGGGACACTCCTCAAAATCATTTTAATAAATAGCGACTCTAGCTTCGACGCAATAAAGTGCAATTCAGGTCGCACAGCAATTAATTATCGTTATATTAACTTACAAGCTGCCTCTCTTTCTATCGCGTATCTCTCTATCTGTTCTCTCTGTCTAGCCCTTAGAAATTTTCCGGATAAGATGTACGGCTACTTGTAGGTTTACATCTGTAATTCTGAGTGTCAGGGCTGATGCAACCAGATACCGTACTACCTATCAATTGTATATTAAGAATTTAGAAAAAACCCCCTCTTTTCCTGCTCCATGATCAGTCCATGGTCTCGGTTGACGGTTCCAATGAGCACAAACACTATATATTAGACTACTGGTCCATCTGAACCTGATGCTGTAGCATCAAGGTCCAGACGTTCAAAGTGCGTTTTTTTCATTATGATTGCCATATCAGACACAGTGCCACCCAGTGTCTTAAAATTCTAAATTCTGCGCGGCACTGCACTACGCCTGTCACCCTAAGATATTAGTTGTTGAAACTCGTCATGCCCAGTAATTTCGCTGGTAACATTGCCCTTCAGACCGGAACACAGTAATGTTGCACATTACTGCTTGGCGGATGAATAACTGACAAAGGTGTGGTACTTCCCCAGGCGGCCCCTTGCCGAAGAGACCTACCACTACAAAACGTTGTTTATAAAGGTTAAATTCATGATATATTTCGTTTACAGAGGACATGATAGACCTTCCTCTAGAGATCACAATACAGCTCGTGCCGAATGGACTGATTATAAACTCGAATGTATACTTAACTGACGCACAATGGCACACCATATCGTCTATAGACGAGCTGTATTGCTGTCAAGTGTGCCAAGTTTATTGCAATAAGGTGCAGATAGAAGAACATGTGAAGATATATTTGCATAAAGTCAATTTGGATAAATACCCGCCGTTGAGGCAGTATGACCTGAGCATTGTTAGAAAGGTAATTTGCATAAAGTCAATTTGGATAAATGCCCGCCGTTGAGGCAGTATGACCTGAGCATTGTTCGAAAGGTAATTTGCATAAAGTAAATTTGAATAAATGCCCGCCATTGAGGCAATATGACCTGAGCATTGTTAGAAAGGTACATTCATACATTCACGCCTTTTTCCCGAAGGGGTAGGCAGAGGTGTACCCAGGACTCAGTCCCATTGTAGATACACCCACATTTCGCCAGTATGTTATTGGTCCCATGTAATAGGGGGCGAGCCTATTGCCATCTACCGGGCACAATTCCAGACTCCAGGCAGTTATTGAGATAATTCCTAATGGAAAAATCCAATATTTAACACTTTGCCTGACCTGGGGATCGAACCCGGGACCTCTTGATTGGCAGTCGAGCATTCGCCCTCTATGCCACCGAGGCAGTCCAAAAGAAAGGTTAGAAAGGTAATTCGCATAAAGTCAATTTGGATAAATGCCCCCCGTTGAGGCAGTATGACCTGAGCATTGTTAGAAAGGTAATTCGCATAAAGTCAATTTGGATAAATGCCCCCCGTTGAGGCAGTATGACCTGAGCATTGTTAGAAAGGTAATTCGCATAAAGTCAATTTGGATAAATGCCCCCCGTTGAGGCAGTATGACCTGAGCATTGTTAGAAAGGTAATTCGCATAAAGTCAATTTGGATAAATGCCCCCCGTTGAGGCAGTATGACCTGAGCATTGTTAGAAAGGTAATTCGCATAAAGTCAATTTGGATAAATGCCCCCCGTTGAGGCAGTATGACCTAAGCATTGTTAGAAAGGTAAAATAAATATATTATACTACTCGTTCCACCCGCGTAGTCTTCATTCCCATGGGAATGTTGGGATAAAAAGTATTCTATGTGTTATTCCAGGGTAGACCCTGCTACCCTGCTTATATTGATAACTTAGAAGCTATCTGCATACCAAATTTCAGCTCAATTGGTTCAGTAGTTTTAGCGTTAAAACTGAACAAACATACACATAAAAAAACAATGCTAGATGGCGCTGGGGTAGATTTAGAACACGCTAGCGTTTTGTTTACCTGTTACAAAGCTAACTTTTTTATATTGTACACAGATTTGTGATTTATAATAAGACCCGCGTAGTCTTTAATTATATGTTATTCCAGGGTCTACGCTATCTATATACCGAATTTCAGTCCAATCAGTGTAGTAGTTTTGGCGTGAAAGAGTAGCAAACAGATATCCATTTACACAAACTTTCGCATTTATAATATTAGTAGTATTAGTTCCACCTTATTGCATAAATTGTGTATTAATAGCTGATACTAGATTTCTGTTTACATATTAAAACTAGATTTATAAATGTTTTTAGTTTGACATTGTTTTTTGAATGATTCCAGATAAAAAGCGAACTCCACTGTGGCGTTTGCAACGAATCATTCCCTGACAAGGCATTTAGAGACCACGAAAGCACAAAATCCCACGAAGGGAACCTATTGGCAGCCATAAATAGAGTTTCTGACTTAATGTTCGATTCTGACTTAAATACCAACAATTATGACAATTACGACGTTAATACGGAAAGGAATATACTGACGGAGAGATTTCTCAATGCTGAAAACAACAGACAAGCTTCTGAACGAAACAACCAAGTAGCTGCACATAACAACCAAAATCTTCAGCAAAACAACCAAAATATTTGGCAAAACAACCAAAATCTTCAACAAAACAACCAAAATCTTCGGCATAACAACCAAAATCATCTGCGAAACAACCATTCGGCCAGAAGCAGTGAAAGTTCTGATAGAATTGACAGTAAACAGTTTCCAGAGCTCCGTAAAAACAACAATAATATGTATTTGAATGCAAATATAAGTGTCTATGACGATTATAGTGATAATGAAGACGTTGAAGAGTATGTGACTCCGCGGGAAGGTGTTTCCTATGCGTCAATGGCTAGGAAACCAAGGATCGAACTTCCTAAATACTTGAAAATTGACTTGGGTAAGTGGTAATAAATAATAACTTCCAAACGGTGAACCAACGGGGATGTTCACAGTAATGGTATTAGCCTCAACTCAACTCAAACTCAAAACAGCTTTATTCAAATAGGTCATAATCTGACACTTTTGTACGTCAATGAAGAAAAACAGTACTGAGTCTACCGTGCGTTCGGAAAGATACCTCTACAAGAAGAACGCACAAGAAACTTGTAGGGCTTAATTTTTTCAACAGATAGTTTCACAATATTTGGTTTGCTTACATTCGTTTTCTTTGAAGGTGCCGCGAGGCGGCTATGCAGAAGTTTCCAAGCATCTTTGTCCTCTATCCGATGAGAGTATTGGATAATAATGTAGTGGTAGGCCATTTTTGCAAGATTTTGGTTGTTTTGCAGGCGGCCGCCTGGGGAAGTACCACCTTTGCCAATTATTCATCCGCCAAGCAGTAATATGCAAACATTACTGTGTTCCGGTCCGAAGGGCAATGTTACCAGCGAAATTACTAGGCATGATGAGATTCTACAACTCATATTTCAGTGTGACAGGCGCATGTAGACTGGTGAACAAAACTGTTATTATTATGATTGAACTGAACTGAACATAACGTCTACAAAAGCATTTGTACGTATATTTGTATAGCTGGGAATAACAGTTTTCTTCACGAGTTCACGTGCTGGGGGCAGTCGTTAGCTCATGTCGGAGCCGCGGAGGAATCTTGTCGACCTGGAACTGTGACAATATGGGTTGTCCACATAACACATATGAATTGACTCGAGCAGGGTAATTGGGGTAACATGTTTTGTTAGAATATACATTCAAATTATTTAACTATTTATTGTATAACGTCTCAATAATGTTATGTTTTTAGGTACAAAAGAAGTGCGAGTGAAATTCGAGTCGTGGCACATGCTCATAACACCAGAGAAGAACATGTTCTACTGCATGGTGTGCGAGGGGTCAGATTTGATCAGGAATAAGTTGAAACATGTCACTAGTTCAGATCACAAACAGAAGTTGGCCTCGTGCAGCGTTGTAGCTGCCTATGACAATTATCTTGTACGCACGGTAAGTTTACAAAGGTCTAGTTATATAGATATAACACAACTCAACATGCATACACACACGAACTAACATTTATAATCACACCACAGAACAGACAATAAAACTACGTAAATAATAATAATAATATGGGACAACTTCCACACACGGTCATCTGGTCCCAAACTAGGCTAGAAGCCTGTACTATGGTAACCAGATGACTGATATACATACTTATATAAGCTTATAACACACAGGGACATATCAAACAGACATGTTCATGCACACAAATGTTTGACCTGGCCAGGGATCAAACCCAGGGCCTGCTGCACAGAAAGCAGAGTTACTACCATCTGAGCCATCGTGGCTGTCAATATAGAACATATAGAATGGACACTGTCATCTGCCTACCAATCGGGCCTTCCTCACCCCGCGAGCGAGATTGCGCTCTCCACGAGCCCCGCTTCTCTTGCCTGATGGTAAGCATCATGATTGCCCATATCAGACACAGTGCCACCCAGTGTTTTAAAATTCAAAATACTGCGCGGCACTGCATCTGCACTGAATCTCATCATGCTCAGTAATATCGCTGGTAACATTGCCCTTCATACCGGAACACAGTTATGTTTGCACATTACTGCTTGGCGGATGAATAACTGGCAAAGGTGTGGTACTTGCCCAGGCGGGCCCCTGCTAAAGAGGCCTACCACTACAAAACTACAACACTATAGGAAACCACCTCACGCACACTCTTGCATGTGTACAAAACTCCATGTGTGTAGTGTCTGTGTAGTAGGTGGTTATAACGTGAATTTTATATGGGAATTAATTCGAGTGTCCAGGGTATGGTGTACAATATATTTGTGGCCAATATACTATAATATAATACTACTATAATATTATAAATGCGACAGTTTGTGAGGATGGATGGATGGATGTTTGTTACTCGTTCACGCAAAAACTACTGAATGGATTGGGTTGAAATTTGGTATGTAGGTAGCTTAGACACTGAGATAACACATAGGGTACTTTGTATCCCGATATTCCCCCGGGAACGAAGACTACGCGGGTGATACCGCGGGGCACAACTAGTTCTATCCTACTAATATTATGAATGCGACAGTTTGTGAGGATGGACGGATGGATGTTTGTTACTTTTTCATGCCAAAACTGATGAACCGATTGGGGCTGAAATTCGGTGTCTAGATACTTTAGACCAGGGGTGGCCAAGACGTCGACCGTGGAGGCATTTTCGGTAGCCCGTGAGAGCAAAGAGGTAGGTAGGTATGAATGTAAACTACTATTATTTGGTATACACTTATACAGTGTCATTTACAAATAATGGCGCCACCCCGTCATTCGTCAACAACAAAACACATATTTTATTGAAATTAGAACTTTGTAAACTAGATTACCTAATATTGTATAAAAATAGATACAAACTTTGCTTGGTGTTTTTCTTACCCGATGTGGACGGTAGACCGTTGGGGTTATTTTAAATTGTTATGTAGACCGCACAATTAAAAAGTTTGGCCACCCCTGCTTTAGACCATGGAATAACACATATAGCACTTTGCCTTTTGTTTGAATGAAGACTATGTGGTTGGAACCATGGGCCACAGCCAGTAAGTAATATACATTCATAATATGTAATGTTAATTTTGTTAATTTGGTTTTAGGTAAAAGACAAACTATACCATTGCGGCCATTGCAACAATCTACAATACAACCACCAAATGGACGATCACATCGAATCCGTACACCCGAAGAAAACAAAAATCATAGACACGACAACCAAAAACAACAACAACAACATAGTTTTCGAACTAAAAACCGGACCGAAAAAGTTAGACGTGGTCCCGGTCGTGGATAAGAATATTTTTGGTGAAATAACAATTTCTCCTTTCAATTCTGACGTTAAAATCACGGTTTTGTCGTACAATATGATTATGCAGAGAGACGGTCAGTATTACTGCGCCGTTTGTGATAAGATTTGTGTAAATGTGAAGGCGCATGTCGAGGAGTTGCGCCATATTGAAATTATTAATATGACGCCTTTCTTGAGGATCTATAAGAGTCACTTGACTAGATCGGTAAGCAGTTTGTTTTAATCTGTGTATTTATTTATGTATTTAAGATCATGCCTCGGTGGCGTAGAGGGCGCATGCTCGACTGCCAATCAAGAGGTCCCGGGTTCGATCCCCAGGTCAGGCAGTGTTAAATATTGGATTTTTCCATTAGGAATTATCTCAATAGTTGCCTGGAGTCTGGAAGTGTGCCCGGTAGATGGCAATAGGCTCGCCCCCTATTACATGGGACCAATAACATACTGGCGAAATGTGGGTGTATCTACTATGGGACTGAGTCCTGGGTACACCTCTGCCTACCCCTTCGGGAAAAAGGCGTGAATGTATGTTATGTTATGTTTAAGATCATCCACATTGCGTATATAGCTCGACATAAAAGAGTAGAAAATAATGGGGGCGCCACTGTATTCATCAATTAGATAAACTTTTAAGTCAACACATACACTTTAAATTAGTTCCGTTTCTACTCTTTTCTGTCGAGCTATACATCATTTTATTATTTAATTCTGCTAATATTATAAATCACAAATAATAATATGGGACAACTTCCACACACGGTCATCTGGTCCCAAACTAGGCTAGAAGCCTGTACTATGGTAACCAGATGACTGATAAACATACTTATATAAGCTTATAACACACAGACACAGATCAAACAGACATGTTCATGCACACAAGTGTTTAACCCGGCCGAGGATCGAACCCGGGGCCTGCAGTACAGAAAGCAGAGTTACTACCGACTGAGCCAACGAGGCTGTACAACGTAAAAAAGTTACGTTTGTAACTGGTGAATAAAACGCTAGCGAGTCTTAACTCGACTCCAACGCCATCTAGCGCGATTTTGGTTAGATGGATGGATGTTTAAACTAATGAACCCTTTGGGCCAATCAAAAGTGACTTCCGGTTTTTCTTTTTTAATTTATATATTTTTTTAAGGTTCGTGGCACACTTCACTGCGCTTTATGCAATGAATTAGTTCATACAAATAATATTTTCATGCATAATATCGAACCCCGCCATACAACCGCTTTGGCTACGGCGTTGGGCATGAAAAAGACACAGAAACCTGGCAACATTAAACATTTTAGCTCTGGCAATACTAAAAATGTAACAAATAAACCTGGCAATACACAGCCTAATTTTAATTCAAACTTGGCTGTGAACAATAATTTTGATAAAAATGCCAAAACTAATAATGCAGCCGGTAAATCTGGCAATGTCAATGCAAATTTATCAACAAATATAATAAGTGAAAACGAACAAAAATGTGTTGAAACCGAAAAATCGACCGAAGATGACTTTACGTTAGCGCTGAAAAATGCTCTGAAAATAGCAATGAATCAGAACACTTCTGGAACTACTGAAAAAATACCTCTAACGCCAGGAAATCGCGCTGAAATGACTCAAAAATTGCCAGAAACTAGTTTAAAAACTGATAATATGCCTGAAAACGCAACAGCACCTACTTTAGCACAAAATAGGTTAAGAAATAATCAATTTCAAACTCAAAACTTTGCCCAAGTTCAAAGTCACAATTTATTTCAATCTGGGCAAAAATCTCTCAATTCTGTGCAGAATACTCAAAGCTTGAACATGGCTCAAAATCCGATACAAGCTGGGCAAAAATCAGTTATGGGCAAAAATCCTCTTGCTTTGCCAGCTTCGCAAAGTTTACTCCAACCTGGGCAAAATTCCGTTGCGAATGCCCAGAATGCGCTTGCGGGCGCAAGTGCATTCGCACCAGTTTTACCTCTGCGAAGACCTCACCATTTACCTCAGTCTAGGCAGAATTCACCTCAACGTGGACAAAATTCACTTCTGGAACCACCACCATTTTGGTCCACAGCACAAAATTTACCACAATCTGGGCAGAATTCACCACAGCCTGGGCAAAATTCACTGCTGGGCAATCCTCTAATTATGGCCACATCACAAAGCTTACCCCAGTCTGGGCAGAATTCACCTCAACATGGACAAAATTATCTAGCGGGCAAAACTCCACTATTGCCGTTACCAAATCATAATTTATTTATTCCTGGGCAACAATCATTTAACAACCCAAATCTAAGTAACTTACAACAAAAACCGATTAATTTCAATCAATATCCGACTATAAATTCATTTATACCAACGCCATTTGCAAATCACAACAAAGAAAATATACAAAATAATGCGAAGACCAACAAAAACCCAGTTTTAAACATCGGCGATGTACAAAAAGACATAAAGGAACAGAAAGAGACAGAAAACGTGAAAAGCAGTGAAAGAAGTACACCGGTAAAGAAATCTAAGAAAGCTTCAGTGAAAGAGAACAAGTTTTCTGTGAACGTAACATCGGAGAGTGATGAGGACGCAGAAGTTTTTGATGAGGAACAATTTGTGTTGCTCACTTTGAAAACTTCATACTTCAAAGTCACTAATATATCGTTTAATAGTCTTGTGTACGTCGATAATGGAATAAGGTAATTATTTTAACAGTACTTTAAAATGTAATACCCAAGAGTTATAAATATTTTTGGCAAATGTAAGGATTTGTGGATTTAGTCTGTGGCTTTGTCGCTGTCAACGAGAATATTGACAGTGACAAGGTTACTGGTTTGATAATAGAAGTACTGAGATGGAGTTTTGGCGGGAGGCCGAAGAGCACAGTTTGACTCCCGTATCTTTATCAATTATCGGTGCATTTTCGAGTGTTTAACGTGTAATAATGGTGGAATATTACGTGTTGAGTGTTTTCGAGTCAAGCCCAGTAATTTCGTTGGTAAAATTGCCATTCAGATCGGAACACAGTAATTTTTGCACATTACTGCTTGCCTACCACTACAAAAACGTTTTTGGTGCAATGTACCTACTATGGGTACAAATCTATAATGCTATGTTATATTTCAGGCATTGTTTTGTGTGTTCGTCAATGGTTAAGTTAGACAAATATCAACAGCATATCGACAGCAGAGACCACATGAAGAACATTAAGAAAACCAAGTTCTTGGACAAATATAGCGGACAACTGTTTCGTCAGGTACTTATCATTATTTTACTAAAATTTATTGTAGTGGTAGGCCTCTTTTGCAGGACCTACCTTTGCCTACCTGGGGAAGTACCACACCTTTGCCAGTTATTTATCCGCCAAGCAGTAATGTGCAAACATTACTGTGTTCCGGTATGAAGGGAAATGTTGCTAGCGAAATTACTAGGCATGACGAGTTTCAACAACTATCTCAGGGGGACAGGCGCAGTGCAGTGCCGCGCAGAATTTTGAATTTTAAAACACTGTGTGTCACTGTGTCTGATATGGGCAATCATGATGCTTACCATCAGGCACCTGATTTGCTCGTCTTGTATAAAAAAAAAAATACTCACTATAAAAAGATTAATTTATGAATAAAACTTATCCAAGGTAACAAGCAGCACTCTGCAAAGTAAGGGATTTCTCACTGCGTTCGTCATCGCAGGCCATCTCATTCACAAACAACACTCAACCTACACATTGCTATGCGAACGCACAGCGTCGATTACAGATCTGTGATAGGTCCGTTTCTGTTGCTAAGTTCGCTCTTATCTTTAACTGATTAGCGGATAATATAAATATAACCTAAACAGGATACAGGACCTCTTAGCAGTTTGTCACAATCCTATGGAAAATTTACCAAATCGATGTTTTAACATTAATAAAGATTTTATTTTATTTTTCAGATGTATCTAATGTACCACTGCACCGTTTGCAATGTGCTGATGACAAGTAAAGAAATTAAAGTACATTTAGACTGGCCCTTACATAACGAATGCTATCAAATATCGTACAATATTATTAATAAGAAAAACAGGAAGGAACTTAAATCTGGTATGTATACATTATTATTTTGACAGCCTCGTTGGCTCAGATGGTAGTAACTCTGCTTTCTGTGCCGCAGGCCCCGTGTTTGATCCCCGGCCAGGTCAAACTTTTGTGTGCATGGTCATATCTGTTTGATCTGTGTCTGGGTGTTATAAGCGTATATAAGTATGTATTTCAGTCATCTGGTTACCATAGTACAGGCTTCTAGCCTAGTTTGGGACCAGATGACCGTGTGTGGAAGTTGTCACATATTATTATTATTATTACCATGAACAAATATTTAAGAAAACTATTATAAACTCGCCTCGACTGCCTCGGTGGCGTAGAGGGCGCATGCTCGACTGCCAATCAAGAGGTCCCGGGTTCGATCCCCAGGTCAGGCAAAGTGTTAAATATTGAATTTTTCCATTAGGAATTATCTCAATAACTGCCTGGAGTCTGGAACTGTGCCCGGTAGATGGCAATAGGCTCGCCCCCTATTACATGGGACCAATAACATACTGGCGAAATGTGGGTGTATCTACTATGGGACTGAGTCCTGGGTACACCTCTGCCTACCCCTTCGGGAAAAAGGCGTGAATGTATGTATGTATGTATTATAAACTTAATAATTAAGTGCTTACCATTATTCATTGAAACAGCGTATCCTACCTACGAGGAGTTTGACAAAATCGTATTAAAAATTAGCAAATAGATGTTTTGTATTCCCCTGTTCCCTCTGAATATAATTAATCTCATCTATAAATTTATATCCTGATATTTTTATAGTGAAGCAAACTATGCCCCTGTTATTTTAGTTTCTCTTATAAATGCTCCGTTTGTAACAAATAATATTTGTTTGTAATTTTTCAGGTTTAAAAGTATTTGCAGTAGAGACACAGAAAGAAGCCATATTTCACAGTGTGAACGAACCAGAAATAAAACTTCTAAATGCTTATCAGATCGTATTGGATTTGAAAACAAAAGGTAAGCCACTAAACGTCACCCATACAAAATGTAAATACACAGATGAGGAAATAGGAAATAATTTTTCACTCGATTGTTTGTGGTTGGCTCCGGATCTGGACTTTATTTGCGCGAAAACATATTTTGTTAAAGAAAACCTAACAGTTTTTTCGTATTTATGAAAATTGTAAAAAAGTAATATTTTGGTTATGTTAATGTTTTTTTTAAATAGCAAAAAATTTTTTTTAAATAAATATATTAAAAAAAATACAAACAATTGAGTTACTCCTCAAATCCTCCAAATCCGTTCAACAGTTTTTATGTTTGCTCCATAATAAGTAGCCATAATGAATTTTTCTATTTTAGAGTCCAAAACCGCCCCAAAAACCATAAAAACTGCCTCAAAAGAGTCCAGAAAGCGAAACAAACTGATAATCTACAAGAATTCTGTGATAAAGATACCCTACGACAACTGGCATGGTATTGTCACATCGAAGAATGGCACAAAATGTGTGCTGTGTCAAGTGAACTTGAGGGTTGAGCATGTACTGGCGCATGTGGCCACGGACTACCACACTGGGGTCTTAGGGAAGGCCTTTGAAGAACGATACTATCCTGCTTTTATGAGAAAAGTAAGTAAAACTCTAAGCCCAGCGACGAACGAATTGTGGTAGTTTAATGGCAAAATTTTGACACCCTCTTTGGAACGGTTTTTTGACAGTTAAGTTAACCATTTGTCAAACTTTTTTTTATGATAGTGAGTGACAAGAAGAGCAAATCAGATGCCTGATGGTAAGCATCATGATTGCCCATATCAGACACAGTGCCACCCAGTGTTTTAAAATTCAAAATTCTGCGCGGCACTATACTGCGCCTGTCACCCTGAGTTATGAGTTGTTTAATCTCATCATGCCCAGTAATTTCGCTGGTAACATTGCCCTTCATACCGGAACACAGTAATGTTTGCACATTACTGCTTGGCGAATGAATAACTGGCTAAGGTGTGGTACTTCCCCAGGCGGCCCCCTGCAAAAGAGGCCTACTACTACAAAAACTACTAACTATATTTAAATTTCTAACCAATGGTTAAATCGTGTGAAAAAAAATTGTTAACCGCACGGATGAAAAAACGAATTTTGTCGAATTTTAACTATTTGTCAAAAAATTTGAACTATTGGTCGAATTAACCAGTGATCAAATAACCCAGCCTTAGAATGTGAATTTTCTAAAATCCTTTCCTTAACACACGTGCAGATAACAAAAAGAATAAACATTCCAAGTTTCAAGTCTCTAGGATCGGTGGTTTGGGCTCTGCGTTGCATGTCAGTCAGTGAGTCATTTAGGATTTTGTAATTTAAAGTGATGTCACATTTCAGACTGACATGACTGCCTCGGTGGCGTAAAGGACGCATGCTCGACTGCCAATCAAGAGGTCCCGGGTTCGATCCCCAGGTCAGGCATAGTGTTAAATATTGGATTTTTCCATTAGGAATTATCTCAATAACTGCCTGGAGCCTGGAACTGTGCCCGGTAGATGGCAATAGGCTCGCCCCCTATTACATGGGACCAATAACATACTGGCGAAATGTGGGTGTATCTACTATGGGACTGAGTCCTGGGTACACCTCTGCCTACCCCTTCGGGAAAAAGGCGTGAATGTGTGTTATGTTATGTTTATTTTGTTTGTTTTTGTCTTCAGATAAACGAAAGCAGAATGAACTGTATTATTTGCAATGCTGAATTACCCAACAATGAAAAATTGACTTTTACTCACATGAAAGGGCGAAAGCACACCAGAAGCTATGAAGATATTATAAAAAACAGTGCCAGCCCTGATTCTTATACAGATTGCTATGAGGACGTATTGAATATTTAATAAAAATTTGCAACAATTTGAAAATTTTATAAAAAATCGGAGATTTTTTGGATAGACTCGCTACACTGTTATTTTTTTTCGACGCGTTGGATTACTTTATTTTTGTGAGGACTAGGTACTTAAAATTTTTAATTTTTAAAATTTCGTTCATTTTTTGACATTCCCGTTGTGTGACAACTTTAAAAAAAAACCCACTAGTAAGTAAATAAATAAATAGAGGTGGTGTTACTAGACTTGTCGCCGAGCGCCAACCTGTTCGCCCAGCTGTTGTTTAGTCATAAACATTCCCCTACTGGAGACAACTGGGAATTTTTTAAGTTGTCACATGTCTCCGTGGTGGCAAAGGAATGGGGAACAGCGGGAATGACCCGTTTTGTTTTGAATACATACTGAAAAAAAAATCTCATTTTTCTCGAATTATTATAGTCCTAAGTCGTTACTTCGTTCGTAATAAAATTTTAACACTTACAGTCCATAAAATCTAAGAAGTACGGTCTGACGTTTCATCTTTTCAAGTTGTTTCGACTTGCATAGGCGTAACACATTCAATTTCAATAAAACCATGGAATTATGAGTTTTATAACAAGATAATCACTAAATTTTAATTTTAATCTTGTAGGATTTGAATTAAAATTAGGAATCTTGAAGGCAAGGCCAAATAAAAGTTGTCAAGCGGTAGTTCTTTGATTTGATTGACTTGTGTTATGATTGTTATTTTTTGTTGTTATTATGAAAATAATAATAAGAAATATATATGTACATAGTTTGAATAAGAGATTTTTTAACATTTTTGATAAATTCAAAACAGGGATTAGGACTAATTTAGCTTAGATTGGGTAGATTATCTCGATTTGAAATTATTTTTAAATTTCTAAGGCCAAAAATAACTCCACTATAGTATTTAAATTTTTTGTTTAAAATTTACAAAATGAAAAATATTCCTAAAGTATTATTGAAAAGAACTGATTTTTATACTCTATTCGTGTAGTCTAAGTCATATAAAGATATCTCGTTTTTTTTTTTCGTTTAAAGTTGCCAGTTGCAAAAAGTTTCACTAAAAAATTGTTAAAAATATTATCGTTTATTGATGAAGACATTTTTTTGAAATTTCGTTGAGAATGAAACACTTCAATAAGTATTTTTTCTTTAATAAGTTTATGATGTACTTCGTTCCCTTGGGAATTCCAGGAATACCTTTCTTATTGCTGGTCTACATTATAATGGATGCCAAAGCTGGTAGTTAATGAGTGTCATTCAATCAGTTTTTTATAAAAAGAGATTTTAAGTTTATGTAGAAATTTAATTATTTTGTAAGAATAGTGATGCCATGTTAATTTTATTTTCTCCGCTTAAAATATAGTACAAATACTGACAAAAATGATTTGTATCATTAGAATAAAACTGTTTTTTAAAGAAACATTTCGCTTTTGAACTATTTTGTATTGCAAGTTGTGTCTTAAAATTACTTAATTTTTTCTTTAATTTTGATTCACTGCCATTTGCATATAAATATTTTATAAGTATTTGGCAAACGCCATGTCGTATGAATATGCATGAAAAAATATTTGCCAAATGCAATGTCCACATGTTTTGAAGCATTTGCCAAATATATCGAATAAAAATGACTAAGGTTTATAAAGCATAGCTTGATACCGCTTGAGCTAAAAAAAAAACAGGTAGGTAGGCTGAGCCTATTTCTCTCCACTTGCTACGATCCTGACATACGACTTTCGCTTCTTCCACTTTCAAGACTTCATACATGCTCGTCGGTTGTTGGTACTTTTGACCTGGCCTTTCCTTAAGATAACATCAGCTTGTTCATGAAAGGTACGCCCGCGGTCGACCCCTACCGACGACCATTCACACTAGCCTTATAAATCTCTTTTGTCAATCTCCTTTCGTCCATCTTCACTACATGTCGAAACCACTTCAGCATTCCTTTCTCTATCTTTGTTACTACATCTTCTAACACGCCACGACACTTCCATAGTCGGCAAACAGCCAAGTTCTTAATTTCAAGAAATACGAGCAAATTGTTTTTTTTTTTCAGCTGTCACAGGTATCAAGCTATATTTTATAACCTATACTAATATTTATCAAACATTCCTAATGTAAGAAAAATGTTTATTTTACTAAAATAAGCGAATTGTGTATAGGAATCTTAAGATTGTGATATTTTTATTAGATGTTAGTACTTAGTTGATAATTTTATGAGTAAATAAAGAGGTTCTATTTTTTTGCGTTTTTCATTGCCACGTGCTTTTTCCACACAGAAAACCGAAATATCGAAAAAGAAAAGGTTTTAAAACTTTTTTTTAGTTTGCAGTAAGGTTAATCTAAAATACATAAATTAGTTTTAGTTATCTTTTTTAAATAGTGTAAAAGATTCAATTAAAAATAACAAAAAAGGTCAGCGCAGATAGAATGCGGGCGCGTGTTGAATCGTGTACGGCGGAATAATGAGCAGTTTGTTAATGTTATATCTACATTTTTGTGCTTGTTATATTGACGCTAAAGTACTCTGTACGCATTTACTTGTGCACGCGAAAATCAAAAAAAATCAGTACCTACTGAAAGAAGCGTAGGCTTGGCCATTCCTTTCTATTATACTTTCTATTATTCAAAGCTAAAAAGGTTCCGAGATGGGCAAGAGGCTTGGTGGCACGTAATTTTGTTCTGCTCGCTCAAGCAGCTTGATGCGCCTGTCAAGCATCTTCACTGTGATCTTCAGCCAGCAAGACTTCTCATTTCGTTGGTGCCTAATAGGGCCATCCATAAATTACGTCACTCGAATTTAATGACTTCTTTACCCCTCCCCGTCCTTGGCACAGCTGCCCCGGTAGCACAGTGACCAGGGAAAACTACGAGACAACAGATAAGAATTGTTCGGGCGCGAAAGAGTGGAAAAACGGGGAAAACTTGTTATCCCCGTGCCATAATAGGCGGGTTGGTCACATTGTGAGACCCCCCCCTACAAAAGGAACCCCTCCCCTTGTCACACAATGTCACACTTCGTTGACCCCCTCCCTCCCCCTTAACGTGTGACGTAATTTATGGATGGCTCCTTAATCGGTTGTCAAACATAGTGATTATTTTCGATTCTGAAATGAACTCGAACAAAGGCCAAGAGTTACTATAATAATCATCTTTGGCCCAAGCCAATATTTAAATGCTTGCCAACAAGCCGCTAGGCCGTCTCGGAACCCCTTATAAGATTTATGAAACAAAGACCTGCTGAAATAGATTGTAATTGTAATCAAAGACTTATTTTAGATAACGTAATGTAAACTCATATAGTAGGGTAGTTTAAAGATTATTTATTATAAAATAAATTGTTATGTCATTCGTATGTATGCATAGTGTTATGTTACATACCTAGATACCAAGAACATATAGCGCCATCTATTAGCTCCTTGTGCAAAGTATGGAAATATGTTAATATGCAGTAAAATGGCCATAACTTTTGATTGCGTTAGCTTAGAAGTATGGTTTTTTTTACAGCCACAAGAGACCGCAGATCTGAGTAGTTGATATCAATTTCAACTTGATACCTCCCGTTATGAAGTGTCTTGACAGATAGACAGACAGACAACAAAGTGATCTTATAAGGGTTCCTTTTGAGGTACGAAACCCTAAAATAGCTTGATATGTGACAGCTGAACAAAACTCAGTTTTATGGCCATATTTACGTAAATTAAGTTCTAAGAAGGTATTTGATAATCATTTGAAAAATATTAGGTAGGTAAGGTACCTGATAAAATAATAATAATATGAGACAACTTACACACACGGTCATCTGGTCCCAAACTAGGCTAGAAGCCTGTACTATGGTAACCAGATGACTGGTATACATACTTATATAAGCTTATAACACACAGGGACAGATCAAACAGACATGTTCATGCACACAAATGTTTGTCCTGGCCGGGGATCGAACCCGGGGCCTGCAGCACAGAAAGCAGAATTACTACCATCTGAGCCAACGAAACACTCGAAAATATGATACCACTAGCTGTGCCCCGCGGTTTCACCCGCGTAGTCTTCGTTCCCGTGGGAATATCGGGATAAAAAGTACCCTATGTGTTATTCCAGGGTCTAAGCTACTTACGTACCAAATTTCAGCCCAATCGGTTCAGTAGTTTTGGCGTGAAAGAGTTACAAACATCCATACATACATCCATACTTACAAACTTTCGCCTTTATAATAGTATTAGGATATTAGGATTAGGATTAGGATATTAGAATTTCAATGACGTTGAATTGCTTTCGTACCATTTACAAATTATAAAAGTCTATTCGTGAAAAGATTTATAAACAGAAAGAACAATATAATACAGAAATTTAAATTTAATTTTTATTTTAATTTTAATACAGAAAGTAGTATAATTTACAATTAGCACACTTTAATTAAACATTGTATAATAAACACTTCATTGCTTGCACCTATAGAATTAGCATCTAATCGTTCTCACTTATTGTAGTTATGTACCTAATATATAGGAAATAGCGTTTCCTTTGAAGGAAATATGACCAAAAATCTAATTTTATTCACCTGTCATGCAAACTTTATTTTACAAGATACAGGTTTATTATTAATATTCTCTGTCAGCATAAGACCTGAACACCATGGCGGCTGTTCTTGAGAACTTGTCAACTAATTGGTTGAACACAGGTGAATTCAGGACGTCCTTGAAACCCCGCATCATCTCGTCGCTTCGCAGTCTGAAGAATGACTCTGTAATATATGTAAATAGCTGTGACTTTGACCCACTTCTTTATATCATCTTCATTAAGCCAGAAAATGACTGTCCCTGGATAAAAGCTGTCATAATCCAGGGTTGGAATAATAGGATGTTACCGTTTTTAAAGTTAGGTATATACTGTCCCTTAAACAAACACTTATTCACAATGAATGCCACAGACAGTCCTCTATGCAGAGGCTGTGGTGACTCACAGAACAAAGAGGAGTTGGTGGCTGAAGAAACAGTTGTCCACGTAGTCTTGGAATGCAGGCAGTAGTGCTTCAACGTGAACAAATCCTCGGAACAATGAGGTCACTGCGTGAAGTTCCCAGAAAGCTTCTGAGCTTCTGGGCAGAGTAAGGCTGGTTAGATTAGCCAGGACTTCACGTACAACCTACGTATAATAATGTCAACGGACCAAATAAGAGTCGAAATGCGGAAAAGGAGTCTACTTTATATTTATTTACAACAAATTGTATATAGGTATATTTGTTAACCTGTCACCTTTCAGACAAAAAAAGATCGGAATCGGTTGATTTGTGTGCAGTTTGCATAATTCTCCACAAACAAACACAGTGACGGTTGTCAGTGTGTTTGTTCACGTTCCACTCAGTGTTACCAACTCTCAATGATATTTATCCCTAAAGTTTTAGTCAAAAACCCCTAAAATCGCCTTAATTATTCAGTTGTCCCCCTAAAAATAAATAAATAAAAATAAATTCATAGTGATTTAGAAATAATATGCTGTAATATGTTTGAAAAGTCACACAACACATACCAATAACAATCGTCGTAAGAATATACAACATATATTTTTTTGGCGGTATATAACTGACATAAGCTAATGTCCCACAAAAAAAACCGCCATGTGCACAGACAATAAAATGACCGGTCAGTGGCGCCAGTAGTGCCACCAGTCACCACAGAGTGGTTGTAGAATTACGTACTAGATGTCGTTATAAGTCACTAGGTCAAGAAACAAATATTACATGATATTATAAATTTAAAAATATTGGAGTCAAAAAATCCCTGAAAATACCCCTAAAAATATCAGACCCCTGAAAAAATCCCATCTCACTTATTAACCCCCTAAATCTGGGGGGAAAACCCCTAAGTTGGGAACCGTGGTTCCACTCACTCACACAGAGAGGTTTGTCAAATATATAACACGCCTTCCTTATAGTTCGGGGGGTTAAAATTTGTTTCTAAGATAATGTCGACGTGTTAATAACTTACGTTGTTTTGTCCCTCCGTCATATTTAGACTTGGCCCTGAACATGGGTCGTGCGAACTTCACAATCTTCTCGGAAGCTATTTCTACGAGATCTTCTAAACTCACGCTGCCGGACTCCACGCTATTTTCATACTTATTCACTCTACGTTTCGAGTCGGTAGTTGGTTTCTCGGGTGATGTTCTGTTATCTTTGCCTAGGAAAACATTTAAGAGGGTAGCGGTCTTTTAGGAATTAATTGAAGACAAGAAAACTTAATTGACCAAATCGATGTTTTGTATTCTCCTGTTTCCTCCGAATATAATTAACCCATTCTAAAGTACATTAATATCCTGATATTTTTATAGTGAAGTCCATGACCATAGACCATGTCCCTGTTATTTTAGTTTCGTTTATATACCTAGGTATAAACTCTCGGCTTTTTTAAAGTGAACTTTTAGAAATCCCAGTTTTACTCGCGTGATTCACTACAAAAAGTAGAGTTTATGAAAAATATACTTAATAAGGACACACTTTTTTAGTTTATATACTTCATCTTTAAAATAACAAGATATAATATTGATTTATTCTATATTATTTTATTATTGATTATTGATAGGATTAAATAATAAAGGAAATATTGATGTTTCCTTCGAATATAGTAAACCTACTTATTTGATAATTTTTGCGTACTAGGTAGGTATACTCGGAGGAAACAGGAGAATACAAAACCTCGATTTGGTAAATTTTTCATAGGATTGTGGCAAATTGCTAAATTGCATTTTCTGGTAACTCAGCCTAAGTCTCGAATAGAAAATGCTCCTTTTTCTTTTGATGTACCCTACGTCTGTTGACCACACAACAATCTAAGGCTGGTCGGCGAGTTAATAGCCAACAGCCTACTCTTGCGTTAACGCTTATACCTACGTCAAGTTTATTTATGGTAACTTAAATATTATTATTTGAGTATTATGACCAGAACGAATTTTAATATAAAACCGCGCTAAATAATAAAGTGGCCGGCGAGAGCAGGCAAATACGAGCACGCGCGCTATTATACACTCTCGAGACGGCCCACACTACCGCCACCCGAGTCCCCCACAGCGGCCAATTTCTTTGAAGACGCCTTACTGTTCTTAGTGTACTGTGCTCTTCCAAGAAACATTTATATACCTACATAATTTATTATTGTTATGGTGTACCTTGAAACAACCGTTGTTGGACATTAGAAGTCAATTTCTCCAGCTGATTGGAAGGTAAGACCTTGTGGATCAAGGCGTCCACGTTAGAGTTGTTCGCGTCGTGTTTACGGACTTGCAGCAACACGTAGGCTTGGGATGGGATGAATACAGGTAATACTGAAACATTTATTTATTTACTAATTGTGCCCCGCGGTTTCACTCGCATAGTCTTCGTTCCCGTGGGAATATCAGGAAAAACAATACAAAAATTACTTACTTTTTATGCTATTCCAGGATAGGTATACCGAATTTCAGCCCAATCAGCAGGTTCAGCAGTTTTGACGTGAACGAGTAAGAAACATCCATCCATCCGTCCTCACAAATATTTGCTATTTTAATTTTATTAGGATAGAGAAGTGGGACTTTTGTCCATTTTTTGTCATAAAAGTTTATTTAAAACTTACCAAACATTAAAATATATAAAATCATTGTCGAATTTTCATGCTTTGAGGTTGCACATTACACACTCGAATAGAAAAATATTTACGATTATTTTTTATGTTTCCACGTTATTATAATTTTTTATATTATAGCTATAAACATAGTACCTATGCAACTTTGCAACCAATATCACAGAATAAATAATAGTATTAGCCAATATATACATATACACACACTCTGGCCTTTTACATCTGAAGGGTTGATGTTATTTTGTCCCTCCTGATCAGAAGGTCTAAGTAGCAAAATGTCCAACAGCGCGAAACGTCTAATGAGCAGAAAGCCTAGTTAGCACAATGCCCATATAGCAAAACGTCCAACTATCAGATGGTCTATATAGCAGAACATCTATTTAGCAAATCGTCAGATTCTCAAAATGACTGGATACTCAGGCACAAAATTCAACAGACACATACTTCAGGACGGAATTTGATACGGCATTTTAATAATAAGTAATTAAAAATCAAATTCATGTAATTTATTTGACATTATGTACAATAAAAAACATAAAAATAAACAATCGATGTATCGCCGTAGAGTCAGTTCTGCCACTGCGTCGTACCATTGAGTTTAGGCTTATTCCAATAATAAGCTTTTATTTTTATGGTAATGAGTGACGAGACGAGCAAATGATAAGCATCATGATTGCCATATCGGACAGTGACACACAGTATTTTAAAATTCAAAATTCTGCGTAGCACTGCACTGCGCCTGTCTCCCTGAGATATTAGTTGTTGAAACTCATCATGCCCAGTAATTTCACTGGCCCTTCAGACCGGATAGACTTCAGTCAGTAATGTTTGCACATTACTGTGTTGCTTGGCGGATGAATAACTGGCAAAGGTGTGGTACTTCCCCAGGCGGCCCCCTGCAAAAGAGACCTACCACTACAAAAAGGTCCCAATAACAAGGTTAACAACGAGTGGCAATATTCTTCTCAATAGACTTACTACTTACCGATAGCAAACATGAAGGTTACATATTGGCTTTAATATTTTTATTTTTCGTTTGGAAGTACCAGGGAATCATAAGCTATGAAGAAATTAATTTATATCATATTTTAAAACAGTTATGAACAGAAAAAAGGTAAATCTGAGATCTGACAGCTGTGAAATTATATCTTAGGTGTGAAAGCTGTCAAAGTGACACTTGACATTGTATTTTAATTTCAAATTTTGACTACAATTTAGTCAAAAACACTACACCAAAATAGGGCTTCAATGTGTTCAATGTGGTGATGATTGATGTCATAATTGGATGACAGCTGTTGAAATAAAAATGGATTTATATCGGAAACTATGTGATAGTTTCCATAGAAACTGATCCTAGGACTCATCCTAGACCAGGAGTTTCTTCACAGAAGTGATTACAGAAGTGGTCTTCGTTTCGGATGATAGCTTAATGATAGCGTAATTTACAAATGACGTTTTACTGGTTTACGTTTTATTGATAGGTCTCTTTTGCAGGGGGCCGCCTGGGTAAGAACCACACCTTTGCCAGTTATTCATCCGCCAAGCAGTAATATGCAAACATTACTGTGTTCCGGTCTGAAGGGATATTGTTGCGGATGTAAATAAAAGACCAGGAGCTAACTTGTGAAAAATTCCGTGTTCCGTATTCAAGATGCATTACAATTAGGATGACAGTGACAGATCACCAAATTACGTCTTTGTTCAAAACCAACTTTTTCTTAAAAACAATTATGACGCCGCGCGTCATATATTTGCGATACAAATTTTATGTT